>OU452209.1:5670037-7005618 GCA_911728435.2 Apoderus coryli | reverse complement strand
GTTTACTATGAAAATCCCTCGTTTATGTATATAGACTTGAATGTATTCCTTTTATTGTCTTTACAAACTCCACTTTAAACAAAGAATAGCGCGGAAAAAATAGGAGGAAGTTACATCAAGAAGTAGAACTCTTCACCACAAATACAGAGTGTCTGCGATTGGTGTCGATGAACCGATTTATTTGAAGTAACAAAACGGCTATATTTCTGGAGAATAAAACATGTTCAATTTGATAATAAATATTGCATTAGAAACAAAATTACAGCTTTTTTGAATGTAGATGAATTCGTTCATAGTCCATCGTTTGTCGAGTTGTCTGAGCGTTGGCATTTTTGTTGCAGTTTTTGAGCATTTGTTTGTACCAATTGACACACGCACCTTTTTAAGCTTTCATGAAACTGTGTGGGATCCAACGAGAAAAAACCTTTTTCACAACGAAATGCTCAAAATATTCTATGTACTCTGGTGGAATTAAAGCCTTAGCTTACCCCAATCTCACATGACGATCTTTGGTGACCAGTTTTTGCAGAGAACACAACACAACTGTTTTTGGACGACCTTCGCAAACTTCGTCAATCGGAGAATGACGGCCATGATTAAACTCGTTAACCAGCGTGGCAAAGTTTGGGGCTTCATCGCCAATTGTGGCAATCAGTTGACCGATACACTGATTTCTTGATAGTCAACTGTGTCCAAGATAAGAATGGGATAGCATTGGAATATTGGAAACGGGAGGAGTTACAATTTCTGTGAAATTAGAGAAAAGTTGTACAATTTAAGCACCTTTTAAATGGTGTGCTCAAAAGTAAACTAACTTTAGCGAGAATTTTTAAAAAAACCATTTTTGCGATTTTAGTTTATATTTATTTCTGACATTATTTTTACAGATATAAAAACATTAAAAGCACTTTCTCATTGTTACTTTTTGAGGAGAATAAAATAGCGTTTACAAATTTTCACTACGCCGTTTCGTTTTTAAAGCACCATCATCAACTTAGTTTTTTTAAATCGCTTACTATTTGGTTGAGTCAGACTTTTAGGAATGGTTTTTGATCCTTATCTCATCTCGTCTTCTAATCTCTTTTTTTTTCTAATGTTCATGTATAAGTAAATATTATTAATGTAGATTTATTAGGTAATACTGTTTGTGCTTTTTCTGTTTGTGTTTTTTTCAAGGATAAGATATGTTTATATCTTTTGTTGTTTTTGTTTTTCACAGGGTTAAAATTTATAGCAGTACATACTGCCTTTTTAACCCTTTTTGTAGTTCTACATTATTTAGTTAGTAAGTTTAAGTTGTATAATATTTTTATTTTATAGAACTGCAAATAGACTGATTTATTATTATTATTTATTATTATTAAAGCCATTTTCAATTCCAAAATAGATGGTATACCACACGTAATGATTTAAACAGGTTTTCAGTGTTTTTAGCTGTTTATTTAAAATTTTTCAAGAAAAATCGCCATAGTTTGGCACTTATTTTGCGTAAAACATTCATCTTAGAAAGGCTTTTTTTAATAACTTCAAAACGCACAAGAATTTCAACTAAATTTAGAAAACCGCGTACAAAATAAAATGTTGTACTGAGAATAAATTCTAAAATAATAATAAATAATTGTCAGTAACGACGAAAGAATATTTTTGCATAACCTACTACTCTGCATTCAGTCAGGTAAGTGCCAAACTATGGCGATTTTTCTTGATTAATTTTAAAAATTTTTAAACAGCTAAAAACACTGAAAACTTGTTTCGACTATTATGTGTGATATACCAACTATTTTTGAATTGAAAATGGCTCTAAATTTAACAATAAAAAATCCAGGGCCGTATTGAAAAAAATCAAGTTGATGATGGTTATTTAAAAACGAAACATCTTAGTGAACATTTGTAAACGCTATCTTTTTCTCCTCAAAAAGTAACAATGAGAAAGTGATTTTAATTTTTTTATACCTGTAAAAATAATGTCAGAAATAAATGAAAACTAAAATTGCAAAAAATCGCTTTTTAAAAAATTCTCGAAAACGGCTAAAGTTATTTAATTTTGAAAACACCATTTAAAAGGTGTTTAGATTGTACAATTTTTCTCAAATTTAACCGATATTGTAACTCCTACCGTTTCCAAGATTGCAATGCTATCCCATTTTTATCTTGGACACAGTGTATACTATATGCCAACCTATTTGAAATAAAATAAAGAGACTTTTATTCACAAAAGCTTTTAAAGAGATCTTTGCTTTCGCAGCTTCTCAAATGGAACAGCGGATGATAAACGAAATTTCAAACAAGTTCATTAATACCTAATTAGATTTGGTCCCCATACATTACCTTGAGGAATACCCATAGGATATTGTCTAGATTATTATCTTCTTATAAAACAAAAGTATTATTTATGAAAGATCTCGGTTCAACCGAATAATTTCACGAAGCTTCGCTTTATAATAACGATTTTTCTATTTTCGAAACATTGTAATATATTCGGAAAATGTAAATTACATAAAATATTTAAACGGGCCGTTGAATGTGTAATATTCAAACACACAGTCGAAAGGGGACAACAGAGGCCCTGGCAGTAGGAGTTGTCTAGCTTTACTCTCGCGCGTCATCCCAGACAAGGAAATACCATTACCCTATTAAATTATGAATGTTGCCAACTAGAAAGCGGACGCGCTTATAATCGTGTACAGAGTGAGCAGAAATTAAAATATAAAGCAACGGTTTACATATTTTATAAATAAAATGAATACTAAAAAATTTAAAAAAATCATGTCCATCGGGGAATTAAACTCGTACCTCCGTCTCGAAAGCAGACAACTCTACACAATGAGCCACGCCAGGTTGTTGATAATTTACATAAACACATCATCTTGTTCAGTCTGCTCTATTTTCAAAGTTTTTATTTTATATAATTTTTAATTTAAATGGCTTTTTTTTTCCAAATCTTATTAAACTGAGGTGACCAGATTTCGAAGTTCAAAGTTAGTAATTCAAATATCAAATAAAAATTACTGTGTATAAGTAAAATTCCGAACTGCAAATATGAGCTTTTTTTCTAATTTATGCAGCCTGTAGATCACGGGTCTCTTATACTCTTATATTCTCAGTTTCTGAGAATCTGCAATCTGCATTTCTTCATAAAAGCATGTACAAATTTAGGTTCTCACACTACTCTGCTAGGTAAGGTACTGAAAGTCTAGGTAATAGTTTTGTATAGAGAATATTTGTATTGCACCACAAAACCGTTTCATCCGTTAATTTGGCAGTCTACAAGGGAAATTCCAGCGAACTTTTGCGTAGATTTATAACTGTGGATGAATTTCGGTTCATCTTTACGTTGCTGAAACTAAACAAATTTAAAGAAATATATTGGAAAATGCAGTTGAAACAACCCTAAAGAAGCCAAACACAATTTGATAAGCTTCGCCAACTATTTTTTGGGTCCAAAAAAACCCATTTTAAAAATCGCGACGTAAAATTTGGAAATTACCCTCTTCATCAAACGGGCCTAGGCGGACAATAACTATCAAACAGATAAATTTATTGCTATTCAAAACGCTTCTTCTCATTGGAGTCCACACAATATGACGAAAGCACAAAAAGATTCGCTTGTCAATTGGTGCTTAGAAAAAACAATGGCAGTGCTTCTAAAGACGTCTATAAAATTGTAAAAGGCGACGAATCATGAATAAATGCATATGAGCCGAAACGTAAAGAGCAATCGGTTGTATAGTGTTTTGAGATGACCCTAATCCAACAAAATTGGTTCGCGAAGCTTTTCAGAAAAACTGGTCATATGTCAACTGTACCATTAGGGGAACGTAGAAGTGTCAATTTTGAATGGTGTTGTTTCTTCTGGTGAAATAAGGAAAATAAACAATTGACAATTGTCGTCGGATCAGTCTTCATCAAGACAATGCTAGCGGTCACATAGGTATCTCGTCAAACAATGGACTATTTGAACGCTCAAAAAGTCAATTTGATGGGTCATACGGCCGTATAGTTTTGTTTTGGTATGTTATGAGACAACAAGATTGTTAAGCTGAAAATATAAATACCGGTCCTCACAATCTAAAAATATTTGGACAATGTGTCAGAATTATAATTTTATCTTAATTTTAAGATTGTAATAAAAAAAGTTCAGCCCAAAATGCCTTTTTTGCTATTTTTTGACTCAACATGTCTACAATTTCAAATAAGCACTCACTAAAACTGTTATTGCCAGTAACTTAGTCCACACTGTACGATGCTCAGGTAAACTCGCAATGGCTCTATATTATGCAAATTTAATCAAAATCGAAATTCGGTAGTTTTAAATATTTCAAAAATGAATTTTAAATCTATTTCAATGGTGTATTTAAAGCATTTTAAAACAACTGTTGCTATAGAGGGTGGGAAATATGAAAACTGTAACAGAGATTGGGCAAACCAATAATATCATATAAAAATGTAAATGTTGACAATTTACGAGATAACTACAGGATGTAAAAAATTTGTTATATTTAACTTTCCCGACCCAGGGAATGTATAGTGAACGAGCTAAAAAAATTGAGATACAGACGGATATAACCATTTTGAAGTCCCCTCAAACGACGTAAGGCGAAGAACAGATTTCAGATCAAGTCTGTCTGTCTGTTTGTATTCAATACATCAATTATGATTTTGACAACAAGATGTTTTTGGCGACATCTAGTGTGAGCAGGCAATATGCTCATGAGAAAGTCTGCACAAATCTTCATAATGGCGTTTTCTGTCAGCGTATAGCCCATCATCATCAAAATGTCAATTCTTTGTTTTTCCGTTAATTCTGCCATAGTAATAATGAGTGTGAGTGTTAAATTTGAGTTTTTCGATTGTTGTTTGTAAGGAAAACTAACTTCCTAACTGTATATAATATACAGGGGTTTCCACACTCCCTCTGTATAAGCCATCTTTTGCTCCATCGGCATCGTCATGAAATGAAAGGAATCTTAATTTCCCATTCATTAATCCTTCCATTCACAAAATCCTTAGCTTGTATCTAAACGAGAGGCTGAGATTTTTTGATCACATTGCTTTCATATCACGTCAATGTTATTTAACTTTAAGGTTACTTTATGTAAACCAACAGTTGCTATCATTTAAAATGAAGAAAGTTATTTGCGAGAGTTTGGTGTTTTCAAGGATGAGGTACTGTAACGCTGTTGTCTTTCCTTGCTTAGCACTATCTAAACGCTTATCGAATGTAAAAAATACAAAACCAATGTTGCCGAGTTGTAAGTAATCTTCGCAAATATAATCACGTTTCACCATCGCTGTTAACTTTGAAATGGTTAAGAATGATTTAAAAAATATGTAAGACAATTTTTGTTATCATTCTTATATGGTCATTGATTTAAATTTGACTGTCACATTAAGTTTTTTCAACATACATTACGAAAATAAGTAGATAGGTATTATATATATTTTTTGCTCATATAATGGACCCAAAAATTACCCTCTTCCATACCAGTGTATGATGGATAAACACATTATATTTAAAATAGTTCATTGGCTAGGTACCTTAAATGATTTTTTGTATAGTTTTACAAAATCATTTAATGTGAATTTCGAGTCAAATTATCTTAAAAACCGTTTTAGTTTAATTATTGTATTATGTAAGTATTGAGGGTTAAGTATGAGTGGCCATTAGGCTAGACTTCGCCCTATATAAATAAAGTCGATTATTATTATTATTATTAAAAAAAGCCCTGTGTAAATGGTAGATATTTTGTAACAATTCCTCAGTGCCTTTGGTATTTTCAAATAGGTTTTTCACAATTGTTTTGTTTAAATACCGTATAATTCAAAGCTTGTTTATAGTGAAATTAAATTACTTTTATTTTTGTTAAAATGCCACTTATTCCAGCAAATTTTCAGCTTAAGTGGCCGTGAAATAGTTGAAACGTTCTCGTCAATTTATTTTCTTTTGACAGTCGTCGTGCTAAACAATAAAAGCGCACAAAAATAAAATAGCAAGAAAAAGTGTACTCCGTTGTTATACCATTACATAAAAAAAGCACGATGTAAACCAAAATATTGTGTGAGCAGCGGTTGGCGCTGTTAAAAGTCATGAGAATGCGCCAAATAACATTTTGTATGTAGTTTTCGGCATCTGTACATCTACTATTATACGGTATGTTTTCGAAAAAAACAACAACAGTCATTTGTCTTCTACAGTGCGCCATATTTTAGCGGCACAGGCAGTCATCAATTACCGATACAGGAAGGTCACACTTGCTGTTGCATGTTGGCAATGGGTTGTTAAGTATGTCGAAACAGAATGAGGTACGAGAATTTTTTTTACATGGTTTCCACTCGCCAAGAGATATCATCCACTGTTCAGTATTTGCCAACGATTGTTGCTTTACATTAGTTGGTCCCTATTGTTCGATCTTCAGGTGGCTGACAATATCACCAAAACGACTAAACTTCGTGTTCACTAGTCCATTTTTGCAGGGGTTGTGGATGGTAACCACATAGCTCGCGCAAATCGAAATCCCCAATGTCTGGCCATAATAAATTCGGTAGTGCTCTCGGTTGGCTCAATCTTACATTGTCATATTCGGGAGAAAATAGACCAAACAGTTCCGATTCACGAACACAGCAATTTTGCTTGTTAGGTAGCCTAGCTGAGTTGCAAATGCACCTCATTCAACAAATGTTTTTTTTGAGCAAAATTGTTGTCAAATTTGAGCTGCTCTAAATCTCCAACAAGGAAGCTTATGACTATTTTATTTCAATTCATAAGTAAATTGAACTATGTAGACGAATAATCCAATATCTTTCTCTAAAATTCTCGTCACCTCAGGCTAGTTGGCCGATGTTCAGTGCCGAGATCTTGGGCGCGTTCTGGTTCTCAGCAGCATCTGAAATCTTCACCACTGAGTGCACAGGAGTTTATCAATCTTACGAAGTTCTTTAACAAACTTGATTACGCTAGCTCCAACTTGAGGATTATTTCGACCGAAATTTTTTATTAGAAATCGCGCGTCTCGAAAACATGGCATCCGTTTTGAAACTCCCTCTCAACATTCTATATACTATATGTTGGTTATTGTCATTTGAATCTCACGAGGTTGGGTATCTTGAAAAATTCCGAAAGACGGCGGAACATGTACTATGTTCTTGCCCAGCGGTGGCAATATTTGGTGAAGTAACCCTTCTATCAGTAAGCCTAAAAGAGTGGAGCGTCCGGTGCCGACCCACTTATCTTGAACCTACCTACCAAACAATGCATTTGTTAGTTCTAGATTAGAATATGGGTCTATAGTCCGTTTTCCAATGTATGTTCCACACATGGATGATTTGGGAAGTGTACAACGGAGGATGATCAAATATCTTTCTCCTATTTATAAACTGTGTTCGCAATGACACTTTATGTGAAATTAAGATATTAGTCAATTACATACACTTGATTAGTGGAGCACTCTACGTCCCAACTAACAAGACAGTCCTCGTAAAATCCACTGACTGCAATCAAGACGCATAAATTTGCTCAACATTGAACTCTATCCAGATTCCGAATAAAGACACCACCACCTGCATTTAATCAGTAGAAACTATTTTATTCTTCCACATCCCAGTTATCACAAAAACACTTCGCAATGTTACGATTTAACTTCGAACTTGGATCATCCTATATATTGCCAATGAAAGGTATTTGAAATAAAAATAAATCGCATAACGAGAGAGTTTAAAAAAAATTATAGCTACATATCTACATAGCATAGCATTCAGGAAAAAAAAAAGAATGGCAATTCTTTTGGACATTTTACAAATTTCCGAAGCCAGTCTGCCAAACGACGAGTAGAATTCACAATAATTAACAAATAAACCAATAAAAATCAATTATTATCCATTGTGTTCATTTATTCTGTTCAGCGAAGTCAATGCGACGGTTTTTTTTTTCGTTATCTTTGAATAGACTATCAGACATATGGTTAATATTACCAATTGGAACAATGCTGGGACTTTTTGTAATATTTCTTTTTAAATTGAATGATAAATCCGGCTTATATAAAGGTGATTTGAAAAATTCGGTTATGTAGAAAAATTCGCCATACAGAACCAGCAGAAATGTCAGTTAACCAGGGTAGTCTCCATGATTCAATTCAAAATTCGCCTAATATTATGAATATGTGCATTTTCCACGAAAACGTCAAGAGTTATCCATTATAATATTTGACAGATAATTACTTTGTGCATCTAATTTTGACCTCATATACCGGGTGTTCCATTTGAAATAAACAAGTTATTTAGAATTACACTTTACGTTCATATAACTTATATTATTGGACACCCTGTATTTAGTATTGAGGATTTTTATATTTGGCGTAACAAGTGATGAGTGGGTATCTGTATCAGCTTAAAAAGAACAAACGAATAGGTGAGAACTTTTTCATTCAAATTATGTCTATATTTTTATGAAAATTTAAATATTTAAAAAACTGTCAGGTTTAGGTGAGATGTACTTTAATGAAAGTTAGGTTTATTTTGAATGGGGAATCTAAAAATATATTCATATACAGGGCATTCATTTAAAAAAAACACAACTATGGTTCATTTTTTTATATTTGGGACACCCTGTATAGATTCACAATATTTTTACAATGTAGCCATAAATCATTTTTATCCAACCCATGAATAAAACTTAGAAATTAAATAACCCTGTATAATCGTTGATTTGAGTCCAGCACCACACATGTTTCCGGAAACTAGGTTCCCATCATCAGTAGTAAATATAATTGTTATTTTTTAACGAAAGCTTAATTATATGAAATCACCCGCTGGAAAAGACGAGAATTGCAGCTAACGTTTTCCTGTCAGCTTCAGCAGTTCACGTATTGTTTCTACTCTATTTTTGGAAAGAATTTTATTGACTTATACTAATCCAAGATTGTTTCACCTCACTCACACAGTGAGCATAACCCTCACATTCGTCCGCACGACAAGCTGGTTTCGGTTTTGGTCCAGAAGGCCGCTACTGGGACGATTGAGCTTTAGTTTCGACATTAAACGGTCGTTTCATGTTATATGATGATTATGATACGTTTCAATAATTCTTCATCGTGGTTGACTTGATTTATCGAACCCTGAGCAACTTCCATTCAAATTCAACACTTTTGGAAAATATTGTTGTGTGCCATGTATTGCCATTGTATTTCGGTGATAGTTCACAATCATTTCTTTCACTTTTCATCGGTAGTTGCTGAGCTAGGGTAACGAGGGCGCTCATCATCTTCTATAATACAACTTCACATTGTTTTATTCACCAAAAGCAAAGCGAACGCCCTAACAATGACGCCACAGAAACCTGGTTAGAAATATTGCATTTTAATTATAATAATATAGGTTCCAACTACCTAACTGGTGAAATTTTAAACGCAATTTTCTCGAGAATTATGGGGGCAAATATCAAAGTGACCTATCGCTGTAACGCAGTAAAATGCTTTAAAAGGATGTATCACTTGACCTCTACTGATACATGAAAATTTAGCGGTTGTGTGGTTAGCTCAATTGAGGGGTCCAGTGCAAAAACAAGGTATCTCCATAATTTAGATTTTTTCAGGAGAGCACAAAAACTGTGTCGTTTCTTAATTTATGTGTGTATATTTATATATTTTTTCTATGTGCTTTTAGTTAATTATTGACAACTATTAGACATATTTACAATGTTTTACGCCTATGGTTACTATTAGAAACAGTAACTTATATTATGGAGATACCTGATTATTACACAGTAAATGTCAAATACACAAGACATCATTTGAAAAAAAATATTTATTTCTACGAAAAAAGTCATAAATAAAGAAAAAAAGATATCCTTAGAGACTAAATGAACATAGAATCATGACCAAAAACTAAAATAAACCAATTCATTGATTAAATAGCACAATCGCTATCGATATATTCGGAATAGGCCGATTCCTTACAAGCTTTGTCTTCTGCTTCTTGTCTATGGGACTCCTCTATATCGTTATAGAACCACATATCGCAGGCGGGGACATATTTTTTGGGGAGGTCCATAACATACGTCAATTTTAGCGGTTTTAAAAGTCGTTTGTTGGTGTGCAACACGTCACAACCAGGTAAAATAACATTTTCACCGCGTTTCAAAATTTCGAAACTTGAATACACTGTCATTCCAACACTTTCACTACGAAATGGTTGTTTCTTGGGAATCGTATTTAAATGGTCTATATCTTGATATAGTAAAAGATTTTTTTTTGTCGTCGAAACCGTTTTGCGAAATTTGTTTAAAAAGTGATTCTTAAAATTTCGATTCATATCCGGAGAAACTGCTATTATCACAAATTTTTTTAAAGCTTCGCGGATTATTTCAATATATTCGTCAGGTAAGTAAATTGTATCATGCTGTTTTTTTCTGTTGAAAATCAAACGATAGAACATCAACAGAAGGATCTTCATGATCTAGCTTCGCCTTTTTCTTTAGATCTTGATAATCGTAATATGGACCTTTTTTAGATTAATGAAGACTTTTGTCTCATCCTCATTGTCAGTAGAGTCAAGTTTTCTCTGCAATATCTCTCACTTTGAACAAGTATCTGACTTTGGTCTACCAAAAGAAGGCTGTCCCTCAGATTTTGCAGGTAAAACACGGGCTGAGGTATTTAAATATTCCAAGCCAAGATTCCTACTTGTTTTCGCTATAGATCTTTTCCAGCGTTTCCTTTCCTTTCTGAATAGTTCTTGAGCTAATTACCATTTCATCATTAGATGTACTTGATTCTGTCGTTGGGTTGAAGTCTGAGTAGTTGTCTGTATTTCTTCCTTCAAACGGATCTCTAATTGATTCACCTTCAGAACTTGACATTTTGTAACACTAATTTATAGTCACAATTTAATTTTAATTAACATAGCACAACAACAAATAACTAGTACAACTAGTAAGGAAAGAACAGGTTTTAATGATTCATAAGCTATAAAATCAGATGTTCATTGTGGATTGCGCATTATATATATCCATTTCAGTACGGTGCAAGAATCAGGTATCTCCAGGAGATACCTTATTATTGCACTATGAAATTTTTGCGGTATCTCCTAAACATAAAATATCTACCACAATATACCTATAGCGGACATACCCGGTTTTTGCATCTATCGATGTGGACGGTTTAAAGGTATGTTCCCATATAATTAACTCAATTTAGAGAAAAAATGGAGATACCTGGACCCCTCAATTGGTTAAAGTGTTTAGGCGCTATCGTGGAAGAATACATTCAGACACACACACACACAGACAGACAGACAGACCTATGGAAATCGTCTCAAGGCACTTCCCCTGTGCAGGTAAGTAAAAATACAGTGATGTAAAAGAAATACGTACCTACAAAATATTGGTAGTGGATATTAGGAAATAATAAGAATCTTTGGAATGAAGATGAGGAGCCTTTCGTTCGTTCCCATTACATGTAAAAACCATTGTTGATAATATTTTGAAATTATCAAAAAATATTTTTCAGTGTGATTTACGATTGGTGTTACTGAGGATGATTTAGCTAAGTTCGAAACATATGCGAATAAACGAAACAATTGAATTGAAATTAAGAGCACATAGTGATTATTTTTTGAAAATATAAAACTTTTTGAACCATGATGTTGAGTTTCAGGTTGAGAGATACAACAGGATGTAATTAGATTTTTATAGTTTCCTGAATAGATTAGATATATAAATTCTGCGCGTGTGTTCCCGCTACTACTTGTGAGACGTATGTAGCAAACAGCTAATATAAACGTGACAGCCAGCAGTAAGTTTTAGCTACAGCATCGGTCGTGACAATTCCCTAGGGTAAATGAAAATGTTGCTTTATACCACACATATTATAGATATGCGGGAAATACCGACCACCAAGGCTAACTCGATTTTCATGAGGCACCGCTATGTTGACGCTTCATTGGGCGACCGCGTTTAAGTGGTACATGGCCAATCAGTTTGTGGATGAAAATAACATTTGTGTATCAGACGAGAAAAATCATTTTTTGGTTTTATACAAAAGCAATCACTTACTTACATACAGTGTGTTCCTTCCTTAGGAAGCAGGAAATTTATAATTGACAAAATAATTCTTAAATAGTCCTATATACAGGGTGTTTAAAAAAGGCGCGGCAAAAAAGTTCTTGTATATGGTATGGTACAACAAATTGTCCTTAAAAATGGGCGAAACAAATCCATTACTTACGTTGAAAATATCTGCAATTTGTGCCTAGATGTACTTGGAGCTTCTTCAATGATGTTCAATACATTCTCTTCTATCACTATACTGTTCATATTTTCCTTGGGTCTGCGTGGTCCTCCATTTCGATTCAGTTTCCCTGTTTTACGCAGGCGTTACGACCAGGAAATCATTCAATGTACAACCGCCGAGCTTCTAGTGAATTGCCATCAGCAAGCCCATCTTGTATAATTCATGATAAGTTATTTGAAAAAATTTGACAGGTGCAAAATGATTATTTTATTTCGGAAACTAAGCAAGATATGGCGAAAATTTAAGAGACAAAAAATACTGCCTTTATACTTCTCAAGTATTATCGTCGCCAGCAAACAATTTAGACGCTTTCCAGTAACAGCTATTTTCGGGTACGTTTTTTCCAAGCAAAATCCATATTTCTTAAAGTTATCATGGTCAAGCTCCATCAAAATTTTATCTAAAGTGGGTATTTCTATTTAAAATAAAAAGAGTGAACTTTGAATTGCACATTTGGTGTCTTCATCAAGAACTTTTGCTGGTCTTCCGGGAATTTTCTTGGAAAACCCACTTGACCTAACTCGTTTCTTTCCCGTAATAATTTGAAAAGGGTGGACTTTCCTATTCCAGTCATTCCAAATTAATTTTCTGCAAGAGCAACTTCCTACTTGAGAATGTTCCATTGGCAAGAAGAAATCATATGTGGTTTATGCATGATTTTGTAGTGGTTCGCAATTTTTAATACACTGTTCCAAATCGTTCGATAGGTCGCGGTGGGTCTCAAGAATGGCCACCTGAAGTCTCGTGTGCACAAGCAATAAGACTTCTACCAAATATTAATGTACTTACAGTGTTTAATGCATCAAATATTGTTAGAAACCCAAACTCAAGACTTCTATTCTGCTCACCCCTTGTATAAGACATTAAATTTTAATACTACAGTGCTGCCAAAAGTAACACACCACTGGAAAAAGGTATTGCGAATATTTTTAAAGATCCATAATTTTACAAAAACTTTAACACCATATATATTGAAAACAATGCTTTTTGGGAGCCCTGTTTGTGGGGACTTTTTTTTATTAGAATGACACCACGAATATTGCAGCGTTTTTAAAACATCCCTATATATGAGAGAATCTCTAAATCAGCATTGGTGACCATATTTTTCTTAAGGTCGTTAATTGAGTTTTTTTTGTTTTATGCAATTTTTGATTCTCAAAATCTGTTCCTCTTTTCAAGAATGATTTTTTTAAAGCGACGTCAAACATATTTTGCCCAATTGAATCTTTGGAGGTGTGCATACTACAGATTCGGTTCTTGAAAAGCTAAACGTCCGCCCAACAGAGCCCTGGATCATGATCAATTACTTTCAGATTTGATCAAATGATATTGAGTTAACGACTGCTAAGGAGGCACGCCTGCCACTGTGCTAACATTTCTTGATTTAAATACTAGTGATTTGAGTTGGTAATTGTACAAACTAAATCGTGTGATGCCCTTTACAAATCTCAAGACACCACATCTCCCATTTTAGTAAATTCTATTTAATTTTACCCTTTTGTGACCTTTGTATACTTCTATGAAAAAAAACAATTTTGCGATATATTATCCCTGACCCCTAAGTAAGATGTATTTTAGTCCTCTATTGCACAGTTTTTGGGCATAACAACCTAACAAAGGTAATTTCTTCACAGTTTTTGCACGATTTTTAATGTTTTATTTTTCTACTACCCTGTATACTTTTATTGATGAGGTGGTGGGTAGTATGTGATATTGAGGCAACATCATATATGTCAGGTATTATTGGGAAATTTCTATCATACGTGGAACAAGCAGGATCGTATAGGTAGTATATAATATATAAACGGTACGTAGTAATATTATTTTATTAAAATATATATAGGAGTTTGCAGGATTATTTGAAAAATGTCAAATATTTGAAAATAAATAATAAATTGATATATTAGATAGTCATTGGCGTGCAACAATAGAAGTAAATTCATTCGCAAAATTTTCAAAATCGTCTTTGCCTCTTCACTAGACTTTTGAAATAAAAAAGTCGTTATTTGACAACGGAAATATACCTCAAATTATTATTGTGTAAAAACTATAGAATTGTTGCTATACGCATGTAATATTAGAGGAGGAAGAGTTTTAGCTATTCCTGCAAAAGAAACCAATTGGTACTGAATAAATTTTGTTACGATTTAAATTACCTGTACGTTCTTGTGGTACTGATGGCAGATGTCACGAATGAAATTTAGTTGCTTGGTGGACCTCGTCGTGTCTGCGAGATCCTACTCGAACTTGGAGTGCTTGTGAAACACAAGAATTGATAATGTAGGTGCATTTGGTACTAGTTAAGGTTCTGGACGCAAAAACTATGAGCAACATCTCAAATTAATGGGTGTGTGACGCTAACGATAACATGGCTGTTGCGGAACCTCTGAGGAAATCTATCGAAGAACGAAATGTACAACATTCTGCGACTGATGAAAATTAGTCTGTAAATTTAATTAAATAAAGATTTTCTATTTTCGGTCTAATAAGAAAGTCTAAAAATCAAGAAGAAATTGAAGAAAATCAAGGGTCTATTTTTAGATCTTTAAAATATATCCAAAGATCTATAGAAAAATCTAAATCACCAAGTTAAAACACTACGGAAGCGCTGAAGGCTCAAAGCATTTTTTTTTCTATGTCAAACGTTTGAGAAAAAAGTCAAACGTTTGAGATAATATGCCCTTGATTTTAAGGTGCCTACTTGTCATGGAAGTTACGAAGATTTCAAGACTAACATTAATTTTGGAATTGCTAATTGTAAAAGCCTCGGTTTTGCGTAAATTTGGATTATAAAGATTTCCTTTACAAATTACTGTTAAACTGAAACCGTAGGTTAATTTTGTTTGAACATAATTTTATTTTGTATTTTACTCCGATGTTTTTTAAGAATTATCAGACGTTGTTTTGTAAGAATAATTTGTTTTAGTTTAGGTACAAATTTGTCATTTTTGTTTATGTTCGTTTTATAAATAAATAGACCAATGTGAATTCGTTTTTTTTTATTTATTAATGTAACCATGCATGAATAATCTACAATAATGTTAAAATTTCATTACGTATTTCTTGGAAAAAACTGATCGCATCCATGGCATCAGTAGGTTTTTACAAAAATCGAATACATTATAGTCACTACAATGGCAGTCTAAGAACACACATTCTTCTTCTAAAGAAAAAAAAACCCTTTTTTAAAACATCTCGAATATTTCAGGCAATTTTCTTGAAATTTGGCAGCATCATATATAGCATTTAACCATAACTAGATAACATTTTTTTAGTCCGGTGGCGTCAGGGTTTTTTTTTAAAAAGAAAACGCACACCATTGAATTTTTTTAATGTTTTATTGTTATTCAAATTTAACAAATAAAACATTTTTATCCCTTGAATTATTTATCTTGTAGTTTTTGAGAAAAAAAATTGAATTATTTATCTTGTAGTTCTTGAGAAAAAAAATCATTAGATTACCTAATGTTTTATGTGGTCTAGGAGCATGTAGGATAAAGTCATTTTAAATTAAAAAAAAAAACTAAGCAAGATACGAAAAATAATTTAAGGCACAAACATATTGTATTTTTAGTTACTATTTCCAAAATAAAAACAATAATTCGACAAAATTCGATCTCTTAACTGTGAAAACAAATTCATCCAGTATTGACCACAATGTTTTCGTAAAATAGACCACCATGACTCGATTCTTTGATTATTATGGCTGGTTCCATAAATAAAGTGTGGCAGAGGACAACTGTCAGTTATTCGAAGTACTGCAATTTCATGAAAGTAAATCTGCATATCTTCCATGTAACCATTCTCCGTGCCCATATCTACCCTTAAAGTTCGAGGGAAACCTTTCAGATGTCTGGATCGTTGTTAGTGCTAGATGCTTTTAACCACAACACTTTTCGGGAATACCCATCTATGCATCCACTGATGCATATTCCATACGGCTTTAACTTATCATATCCGTCCATGCGTGCCACAGAAAGTTAGGCCCCTTATTAAAATATTGTCTTTTATCCAACTTTCTCTTCCTCCTTAAAAATACCCCGTGGGGATCGATAATGTTTAGTAAAAGACGAACTATTTCTTGGGTAACGATGATTCCGGAATGTAGGCACTTTAAGTGCATCCATTTATACCCATGCAATTTTCCAGATATCAGAAGTTGTGACTCCAAAAAACTTATTACATCGTTGATGGAGGTAAAGTTTTTTCGACGGTAAAGATTTAAGTGTTGCAAATATCTTTTCATGGAAGACTTTGTTAAGTAATAACCATGTTTCGTAAGAAACAATAAAATTTCGTCTTGTTTCAAACCCAACGTTTGACTTTTTACGTTTGACATAGAGAAAAAAATGTTTTGAACCTTCAGCGCTTCCGTAAAACACCGATAACAGTATAGATTTTTTTTTTCTTTGTATTATTATTTCATTAGTTTGAATACTGATGATTTGATGGGATTTTATATACAAATATCACAAACTATAATACTCTATTTCTATATTAAGCAAATAAGTATAAAAGTTTAATTACTTTTGGAAGCTCTCAATCTTTTTCCTTATAAATGGAGGTTATTTACTTTTAAAAACAAGCACTATTTCAAAATACTTTATTGATGTAAATAAGATGTCAAAATGCCTACCGAAAATTAATGTAACCAATTTGAGATGCTGTCGGAACTAAACCATATGTTTTTGTTTAATGCAATGTAGAACAGCTGTCTTATAATATGAGAGTTGTATTATAACACTAACATATCGGCGGTCTTAAAAAAAAAAAGAAGTGTTTTTGAGAGGAAAAAATATTTTGGGTGTACGTTGTATATTTACACCTTTTTTTTATCCTCAAGTGTTTACAGATTTGCCCCGTTCTGTCTGTCAAAGCATCAATTGGGAACAAGAGTGTTGTTTCTAGTTTGTTGTTCACGAAAAATTGGATTAACGCAAGGGACATTTGAAAAGTTCTCTTGCATCATTTACGTAAATAGGTTCGCTTGTTTACTTCAGTTGAAAACCCACCCGAACATCTTCTGATCCGTAGATGGTGGAGATGTTTTTATTACATAATATTTAATTTAATTGTTTCGTCGGTTCATTAAACTAAAATCCGTCCCATCTAAGAAAGCTCCTTCCCATTTCTCTAATAGTAGAAGAATTAAATAACTGGTAGTAAAGCCACTCGAGCATCCCATGGGACGCACACATTTTACTGGTTAGTTAAATGTAAAGTTGTAAAAGGGTTGACAATAATCAGAACACAGAAGGGCGGCAATATGTAGGTTATAAAATATATATACAGTATGTCCCCGAAAATGTTCAAATAATCATTCCGTGTAAGTTGCGTTTTACGAATGTACTTTGTAAAAATTTTAATTATCGCTATCTATAATTAATAGCTTATAATTTCGTTACTCAATATAATCAACTAATTTTTGTTTAGTTTTTTATATATTTTATGTTTTTTTTTTGAAAGGGTCCATTCGACAGTACCGAACATGCCAAATAGTAAACGCTACTTAATATATTGAAATAAAACGTTTAGATTTTTTTTTAAAATACTTAAATATACGAGGGTGGTTTGATAAGTTCGTGACTTTTTGAATTTCCCGCCTATTAACTCTAACACTGCCCCCGTCAATTGCCATCTACCGATAGACTATACTGTCAAATTTTGTTATTTTCCACAAAAATGTGCTGATGAAGTATTAACTTTTGCGCAAAATAACCATTATCGAAACCACGGAGAGGCTTGAAAAATACTATGGGAACTCTACACCGTTAATTTCACCAGTGCAAGTGAGGCTGAAAATTGAGGTCGCCCAAAAGAAGTCGGTACGCCAGATATCGCCGGATGTAATCTATGGAATAATATGGGACGATCGAAGATTGAAAGTGCGTGAGTTACCTGAGGCTATAGGAATTTCAACTGCGCTCACGATTGACCATAAACACAACCGTGTGTATTGTATTAATAACTTCAATTGAATTTGAAGATTTGCAAAAGAAAATTATTTTTATTACATTTCAATGAGTTACGTAGTTTTGTTTTGAACTTATATATTCAGTTAATTTAATAGGAGAGCTAAATACGAGGTTCAGTAATTTTCCAGATAATTTTTTTACCTTAAAAACTCTTTATTCAACTCCTCTAACTTTTTATTTGCTGCGTGAGCCAAGTTTGCACCTGAATTTTTTCGTTAGAATCTAATTTTTTGTTACGTGTGGACTCCTTAGGTAAAGTCTG
Source organism: Apoderus coryli (assembly GCA_911728435.2). Classification (NCBI taxonomy): domain Eukaryota; kingdom Metazoa; phylum Arthropoda; class Insecta; order Coleoptera; family Attelabidae; genus Apoderus; species Apoderus coryli. The sequence goes on along the minus strand of OU452209.1, from coordinate 6,987,097 downwards.
AAAGTGCTGTAACTTGGCTATAAAATGAGTATGGAAGCATCTTCTAGCCCTGTTTTTGAATGCATTCTTGACTTATATTATCGTGAAGCAAAATCACACATCTTGTCAAGAGTCCATGACGTTTGTGCTTATGGAAGACTTCACTTTGGTTTTTATTATATCACTCTAATATTATTGGCTATTGAATGTTCGTTGACTTTCCAGAAATTTGCATACAATCCCCAAGTTTAAAAAAATCGTGATTGACTTTACCTGCTGAATGCTGAGTTTCTTTCAGGGTTGAAGAACTGCTGTTTGAGGATTAGGTAGAATAGGCGTGGTGCTAGAATTCGCCTCCAGCAAGCAGAATTATTTGTAATGAGATTTGATTGCATTTGTTTTGTATGAAATAAAGACGATTATTTATTTATTAAATAAAAATTCATGCATTGAATGGTCACCTACTTAATTGGGCTACTTGAAGAAATATAGAAAATGTCCGGAAATTCGAGGTAGTCTTATTGAATGATTTGTTATTTCAGGTATTGTTTTTTTTTTGGAAATAAAATTCTGCTATCGTTGCCTTGATTTTGGGATACACTGTATATAGGGCGAAACACCATAGTATATATATAATCAAGGGAGAGATGCAAGTAATTCTATACATTTAAATAGGGTTTTATGTCCTGAAAACGTTTTTCGGGGGCATATAGATTGTCTTTCGCATGTTTTGTATAATATAGTTGGCATACTAAATGTCCATTTTAAAATTGATTAGAACAAAGTAGATACATACTTTATGTAACAAAAGAAAAAACATAAATAATAATGGTCTAAAGAAGGCTCAAAATTTGAGAGTGGTTATGTTTGCAGCCTCAATGGGAAAAAATCTATTTAATGGTTGCACAACCAGTTCTCAGTTTTGAAGTGATATAATCTTTTAATCTACATTTATAATCAACGACAAAGCTTCCGTGACGAATTTCTGAATCGGATAGTCTCAGCACCGATTGCGAAAACCGCATCTTTCTGTATTCTAACGATATCTCCACAAAACAGCAGGCCCATGGTTTTGAGAGAATTTAACCGCCATAGGTGATCCTTGGAAATCCTAGACAGTGCATCCAAATCCTGATTGATGAAATATACTGCTGCATTAGTGTCTTGTGAGTTAAATTTATTATATGCCTTCAGTAAATATCGACTGTTTATGGATGACCAGTAAATGCTTCACTGAGAAGTCGCTCAGTTAGAGGTTTACGGTTACAATCCCGAACCAAACAAACAGTAAGTTATCAACCGAGCCAAGGCTGTAAAAATGTAGCAAAGTTGCAGTCCATGTTGATTGTATACTATACAAGAATATGCAAAAAGAATTTTACTTAAGTTCTCAAAAGATTGCGTGACGCAGTGAGAGGGCAATCCAATTTTTAAGCCCACGGCAACTGGCTTCTTTATTATCATAATGCATCAATTCATCAAGCGACCTTCGACAGCCGCCGTACACCTAATAATTATGGGACAGAAGTCTCCATACGCTTTCGGAAATAATGCTCTCGCGGGTCACCTTTTATATTTTTACAAACCACCACTAGAAGGTGCTTTTTATATGTGGTATACTCATAAATGCGAATTTTGAGACAGAAAGTAGCTTCCATGAAATGTATGGCTTGGTTGTTCAGCTGTACATGACGTGTCGCAACAATTCCTTTAGAGGATCGAAGAACAGTTCACGCTGAATGGTATACAGTGATTTGTTTGCTATAAGGCATAAAAAAATCAGGACGAGCAACCAAAAACGTTTTATTGTTCTTCAACATAACAATGCTACCTCACACACAGCACGACAATCAGGGGAATACTTGATACAGAAAAATGTAATGTTCCCAAACGTGATACAATAAAGGCCTGGACAGCGATTTTCATATTTCTGAGATACAACCTTGAGATTTTGTAAAAACATAAAAGGTACCCTCGTATTTGAACTATTTTTAATCTCTCATTTGAAAACCAAAAGCTAAGTGGGTAATATACGTTTATTGGGTAGATACAATTTAATTCAGTTTCTTTAGACACATGTGCTTTTATCTTTCAACAGGATAATCATCATACTAATTATCTAAAAAAAACTTTCAATAATTCAGCCTTGAATATCAATATTTTGTAATGATTTTAGAAGAAAAAAACAGTTTCACCGACTTGTTATCGATTCTCGGAGGACGATTAATTTAAAAAATCTACAATATATAAATTTTAACGTAAATCTCCTAACAACTTTGTTCAATCCAATAACGTCCTTAAAACATATAAGCTACTTACTCTTTTCCTTAAAAACATCTTAAACGCACTGGTATAGAAACGATATAACGATGCTATCAGAATCGGGATTCATTTCCTGATCCCGTTTCAAATCCCGGTCCATTGTGTTTTGTGTGTATGTAACCTATACCTTTAGAGCTCTACCTTATACCTTCCTCCTTGCTATCTACCTACTTATCTGTTAAAGGTTGACGACGACAACAAGGACTAACCGAATTTCACGACTAAAATGAGTAATCCAGCTTCGGTGATGCGAGAGGCGGGCTATCACATCTCTGTGAAAGGATGATATTAGATAGATATAAAACGTCTAGAGGCAGATTTTCATTTTCTTTGTGCTAAATAACGTTTAAAATGTAGTAGTGATGTAGTGTTCAGGAACATAGATTTAAATGAAGTACCTACTACAAACACAGCGGGGTTTCGTTGTTATTCTCTGATGATACTGCTACACTTCTTAAAGAGATGATATGATCCAAAAAATTAAAAAAAAAAAAAACAAAATGCAAAAAAAAAATCCCGATGGCAGCCATTCGGAAAAGTAGATTTTAGATTTATATATTTTACTTTCCCGAACAGGGAAAGTATTGTGAACGCGATAAAAAAAAATTTGAGATAAAGACGGATATAACCATTTTAAAGTTCCCTGAGACGATTAACACCATTTCGAGAGGAATTCTGTATGTTTGTATGTAGGAATGTATGTGTGCCGGTAACGGGGCCACAGTATATAATCGTATTGTATTTTAAATGTAATATATACGAGGGTTGCCTTTTATATTTCGGGATTAGAGAACAAAAACAAATATAAATCATCGAAAATCACTTTATTGTTTTTCGAAATGTTCCCCATGAAGATCTACACCCTTTTGCATGCATTTGAACCAATTGTCGAAGCACTTTTGCCACTCTGATTGAGGTATCTCCAAAACATGCATTCTGAATGCAGCGCTTCTTCAGGTGTCGAAAAACGTTGACCTCTCAGTTTGTTTTTTACGTACGGCAATAAAAAGAAGTCATTCGGTGCCAAGTCAGGACTATACGGCGATGTTTTGGGTGCTCAAAAATGCAGTTGTTTAAACCGATGTGTGAAAGCTCGCATTGTCGTGGTGAAGAGTGATCCGTCTTCGGCGGTTGGTTTTCCTGATTTCGGGGAAGACATCTGGCAAACAAATGCTTGTGTACCACTCAAAATTGACTGTTCTGCGTTGTTCTAATGGTACGATGGCGACATGTCCAGTTTTTCCGAAAAAACAGGCGACCTTTTGCTTGGAAGTGGTGAAGAGTGATCCGTCTTCGCCGGTTGGTTTTCCTGATTTCGTGGAAGACATCTGGAAAACAAATGCTTGTGTACCACTCAGAATTGACTGTTCTGCGTTGTTCTAATTGTACGATGGCGACATGTCCAGTTTTTCCGAAAAAACAGGCGACCTTTTGCTTGGAAGTGCTTCATGTGCGAACAACTTTTGTTGGATTTGGCTCATCTTGAAACACCCATACAGTCGACTGCTGTTTACTTTCGGGGTCATACGCGTAAATTCACGATTCATCACCTGTCACGATGTCATAGATGTGTTTTGAAACACCGCGATCGTATTTTTTGAGCACTTCTTTCGACCAATCGACACGAGCCTTTTTTTGAGCGATTGACAAATTTCGTGGGATCCAACGCGAACAAATTTTTTGGACAGTCAAATGTTTATGCAATATTGAATGTATGCTGGTCTCACCAATGCCTAAGGTTGTCTCAATCTCTTGATAGGTCACATGACGATCTTGCAATATCAGTTCGCGCACAGCATCAATTTCGGAACAACAACTGATTTTGGACGACCTTCACGAAATTCGTCTTGGGGTGAACTACGACCACGATTGAATCCACCATACGATCGATAAACACTGGTCCTTGATGGAGCTCCTCCGCAGCTAAACAATAAGTAAAATATGTCATGTGTTTGACATACAGTTAAATATTTAGATTAGGCGGTAGGGTACTTTTTGTGATGCTCCTTTGAAGGGAAACATTTTTAAAATAGTTCCCAAATCGTCACATTTTCATTAAAGTAAAGTTATTAGAAAATAAAACAGATGTGTGTGTTATTCTTATGGAATCTACTCGCTTAAACAACATACTAACTTACAATACTCTGCTGTCAGAATGTCTTTGAAATTATCTCTATCCTACACCTCGTACTTATTATTTACGTAATAGCGTAATTAATCCGAAATCTATTTACACCCGACACACGCGCAGATGCATATTTAAACATAAACTCAATTTCCTCAAGTTTATTTTATTTTATCTTTGCTAAAATAATTTCGATGTTGAAAAAATTCCATATTATTTTTATTTCATTACATTCAATTCATTCAAAATCTGGCAACAATCAAGAAAAGATGCGAAATTCGGTGATGCCACACTTTATATGTAGATTTTCACCATAAACATATATCAGCACTACTACTAATTTATACTTATTTTTATTTTACTACTATTTACATGAACTAAATCTGGCAGAATTGTTTTTAAATGACACATTTGTCATTCGAATATTGATTTTTTACCGTCCTCACCAGACGGGCTACAATTTCAATAATAATTAAAAAAGTTCAATGCCAAATAGATAGTTTTTGTAATTAAATAATACTGTATGTTAATTTACAAAATACAGGAAATGATAATACCCTTGATATCTAAAATTCGAATGCACTTTTTTGATCTAAACAACTCTGCATCGTAAATAAGACAAGTTATTAATACTTAAGCAGAAAAAACATAATAAAAGTTGAAATATACAAAATAAAAATACCAACTTACACATGACATTTTGACTAATTGCCGTTAACTATTTTTACAAAAATAAAAGTATCCAAACATCAGACTTCACATGTCTGTTTTTCACACCTCACTGCCACTCTTAACACGCTTTTCAACTTTTAAAAACACTTATTTTTGGCATATTTGGTTAATTCAAGAAGGCGTGAACATGGTAATGAAGCAAAGTGGAGCTCTGTTCGTCAACCATCTGGAACTCAAACACGTTTTTCAGTTGATTTAAACATATTTTTTATAGGCCACCCGATCTAATTTTAAAACAGAAATAAGCTCTTGATTGTTGTGTCCTTTAATTATATTTTTTTTTGTTGATATATTTAATGCTAGTCTTTCTTCCATTTCATATACGAGACATATATAGTCGAGGAACATCATATAATCTGAAAATACTACAGTAATAATAACCTGGCTGCTATAGTATGTAATAATAAAGGCAATGTACGGCTACTTTCATATAAGAAGAGACGATTCACCCGTTTATATCATGTACTTAGAGCAGAATGAGAAAAAATTGGAGGAGTAGGAGACTAGAAAGCAGTATGTTTGAGTGAAAATGCCTGTATTTGAGTCCTAGAATATTGTTTTTAGTCTGGTATTAATACGAGAGGCTTAGTTGAAAAGTATATTATTACAGTTTATTCTAAGCTCTTTTATCAATTTGTGGAGATTCAATTTAAAATATTATACGTTATTTTTATTTGTTTATTTTATGCGCAGATAGAAAATGCAATTATATAGGAAAGGTATACGATGTGTGTTCACTAAATAACTGGAGTGTTTGTTTTTTGGAACGTTCAAAATAGTAGATACTACCGTATTATACACTTCTGTCAGCGCTTCTCCAACCTACTACTGGATCTCGACCTTTGGAATAACGTGTAGCACTTTTAGCGATGTGCTTTTAATCCTAGATATGATCATAAAACAATAATAATAATTATTATAAATGATTTATTTTGAAAATGCAAAAAATTACAATCACACAAAAGGTTAGAGATTTGACTAATGCCACTCTTCCACTCTACCTATAAGATATATTGTACAAAAAATAGAAAAAATGTTACAATAAAAAAAAAACCCATCCACAATTAACAAAAATTGAGCCTTTTACCCCTTCTATGAAGTTATAGAAACGAAAAGTTTAATTCTAAATAACTTGTTTATTTCAAATGGAACACCCGGTATATGAGGTCAAAATTAGATGCTCAAAGTAATTATCTGTTAAATATTATAATACTTTCCTATCGATAACTCTAAAGGTTTTAAATGCACATATTCATAATATTGGCGAATTTTCAATTGAATCTCTTAGTTCCATGTAGACCACCCTGTATTTGATGCTGCAAAAATTAAAGTTCAAGTAAAGTTTTCCTATAGATATGTATATCTTTAATTTTGCATGGAAGAGGCACAGAGGCACACATATTGGTCATAATAGGAAGAATTTTCAAAATTATAATATTTATCAAGTCAGCCATGAGAATTTGAGAAGACAGAATACATTTTTTTTTTGATATTTACTGTCAAATAGTCTGTTGAAAATTATTACCTAAGAGTTGGGAATTTTTATAAAACAGTTTTTTATCTGTGACATTGGATTTAATTCAATTAATCAAAACTGCGATCCTATTCCAAAGGAGAAAGAATAGACATGATTTTTATTCTGGGAGAATGGCCCAAAAATGCTTTACTGGCATCGCGAGTTTACGCTCAAAGGTTCCCGGCGTAAAATGATCCCAAAAAAGTGGTATTCGAGACTGTTAAGGCAGTTTAACGAAAGATATCACCCAAACACAGTCCAACTGCATCAAGAACTTTTTATATTGATAATATTGAATTTAAATCATCATCTCCTCTATTAAAAAAGTTTTCATTTTTGATGATTTTGTTTCTGCCCATGTACAAAGTCATCGAAAATGAAAACTTTTTTAATAGAGGAGATGAAGGAGCAAATAAACGAAGCGATTAGACGCGTTACACTAGGTTAAAGTTGTTGAAGGATTTAAGAAAAGGATTGAAATGTGCCTAGAGTCCAATCATTTTAAATATTAATTATAAAATTTATCCATAGGAAAGTATTATAGTATTTGACAGATAATTACTTTGTGCATCTAATTTTCACCTCATATACCGGGTGTTCCATTTGAAATAAACAAGTTATTTCGAATTAAACTTTACGTTCATATAACTTATATTATTGGACACCCTGTATTTAGTATTGGGTTTTTTTATATTTGGCGTAACAAATGATGAGTGGGTATATTTATCAGCCGAACGAATAGGTGTGATTTTTTTCAAATTATGTCTATAATTACCAAACATGTTTCGCATATCAAAAATTCTTACGAAAAGCTATATCTTATTATTATTACATGTTATTATTGTTTAGGAATATTTATCAATACTGGAAAGAAGGATGCATATATGTTATTTTATTTGTATTATAATGATTTTTAACTTCCAAACTTGCCATTGTGTGAAAAAAGGTTTATTATTATTTAGTCATAATTTTCTTTTATTGTTACGTATTAAATTTTAGTTAAGACATTATTATTTATAATATGAGCTTTTATAATTATTATAGTTTTCTTTTTGTAAATCATTGAAAAAATTTTTTAATTTATCAAAAATCGTTCTTAATTGATTGCACTCTCGCACAGCAATGGCGTTTTAAAAATGTCAAAAACAAGTTTTGTATGTATTGGATAGATGTAATGTTGATGACCGTATGTAATTAGCCAATTTTTCTGGTCTGTTTGGGGAATATATATATTTTTTTTTTAATTTTTGAGCCCCTTTTACACTATTTGTGAACGCCTTCCATGTGACATTTTTTAGGTTATATTCTGTTAAAGCTATAAAGATATCCGCTAAGTAGGAAATTTGATTTTTAAGTTTTAAACCTTTTTCTAACGCCAATCGGATCTCACCCTTTATGGTTAATGTTTTAGGTTGTACCGATGAAAAATTATTCAATATTTCAGATAATTTTAAAAAATATAAATTTATTTAAATTTTGAACCTTTTTTTATCCCCTTGCCTAAGCTCAATGTGACCTAAAGGTTAATCTGCACCTAGACATGTCATTAGTATTTCTGTATCAAATTTTGGTTAAAATATGTTAAGTGGTTTTTGAGTTATCGTGGATACAGACAGACAGATAGACAGACAGACATACAGACTGAGAGAGAAACATTTTTTTTAAATACTTATTTTGACTGTATATAAGCATTTACATATTATATCAGCGTTTACATCTTGATGTAATTTTTGTTATTTAATTATTTAATCTGACATGCTAATACACATCTATTTGCTCAAATATTTTGATTCCAACTATTAAATTAATATTTATTTGTAAAATAAAACAGTAACAGTAGAAAAAACAAATAACGCACTCTACTATACCTATACATAAAATGGCCAATCCGACTAAACATTAGAAATCTTATAACATAACCAAAGACGCAACTGGCCTTCCGACTACTTTCATAATTATTAAAATAGTAGTGCAATATAATATAAATAGTTATTCGCTTCATCCTTTCTTCTTTTCTTGAATGCGCAATGCTGATGCCCTCCAAAAACTCGATGCATGAAATGACAGGTTTTCCGTGGCGTCTCTTCCCAAACCAAAATAGCGACGCATTAGAAATATGCCAGTTGCGCTTCAAACGCCGGCATCGCGACGACGACGCTAACGTTATTATACGACGCGTCCCAAAACCAAAACATTTGAATATATCGGAAGCGGAAAAACTATACAATAAAATTATACCAAAAACAATTGTAATTAATTATATAATATAAATTTCGTTAATATACCTACTTATTGTTATAAAACTTTAAAATTTTATTATTAGCTTAGTTGTTGTTTTAAATAAAAAAATATTAAAAAGCTTTTTGCTTATTCTATAGACGAACGAATGTTCTTAAAATTAAAATTATTATGTACCCACCTAGTAATCTGCTTTATATCTGTGTTAAGTTTTTAAGAAGTTTCTGTATAATAAATGAATGAAGGACGAACGCGAAGAAGTACCTATATAGCATTAAACTATTTAATAAATTGATGTTACATTGAAATTTAAAAAACCTTATTGAAATGGCTTCCATAAATGATTCGAGTTGTTCATCTCGAGATTCAAGGTGAGTTCATCATTATTTATATTATTTTATTGATGAAGCATACTAAATAAAGTTGATCATGGAATTATATAGGCAGTTTGAAATTAAAAGCTCTATTTTGATATCTTTAAGCGTTAACAAAATGAGGATCGATTCCTATTTCATAAACTTTAGATTGGTATTCATAACTTTTTTGGTTTTATTTCTGAATAAAAGAAATTTGAATATATAGGGTGTCCGAAAAAATCATTAACCACAGATTCCTGAGACAAAATGAATTGTACGTTTCGTATGCCCTTTTCCATTTTAAAGCTCCATGTCCGATGTACATGGTCTCAAAGTTTGATTTTTAGAAAATATTTTTCTCAGTTGTAAACATCGCATTTATATGAAACTTGGTATATTAATGTTACAATTTTAGCCGCATAATTCCAAGTTAAAAAACATGCTACTTCATTTACATGAGGGGGGGTTTTGTCCTCTATGACCTCCCAATTTTTTGTACCTTCGACAATGACCTCAAGACTACCATTTTGCTAACCATTTATAAAACTCGAGCAAATTCTTGGTTTCAGAGATAATTTGATAAATATCAGATGTTGTTTGGACAAAACATTATTATATCAAACGGCACGAACTGTTTTAAAAATATACTTTTAACACTCATCATAAATAACTTAAGTATTAATAGAGAAATATAACTATTATGTTATTAAATAATATAGACACAAAATCAATAAATATAATATAACACGTTTGAAAAAAGAAACTACATTTCTATAAATTAAAATCCTGAATTAATTAAAATAAAATTGTATATATAGGTTGTCCCAAAAAAAAATGGGTCAATCCATTAACCACAGATTTCTTGAGCAAAATGAACAGCACTTTTCTTATGCCATTTTCCGTTTTACGGCTCCATGCCCGATATACAGGGTGTCAAAGTTTGATTTCTAAAAAAAAAATTTTCTCAATAAGTTGCGTTAAAAAGTTAAGAAAAAATCTGTTGTGTCGTCCCAGAACTTTCCCAACATGATAATACAAGGTAATAATTTCCTAAAAGTTTTATTCATGGGTTCGATAAAAATGATTTATGGCTACATTATAAAAATATTGTGAATCTATACAGGGTGTCCCAAATATAAGAAATGAACCATAGTTGTGCCCTGTATATATTTTTAGATTCCCCGTTCAAAATAAACCTAACTTTCATTAAAGTATATCTCACCTAAACCTGACAGTTTTTTAAATATTTCAATTTTTCTAAAAATATAGACATAATTTAAATGAAAAAATTCAGACCTATTCATTTCTTCTTTTTAAGCCAGGCTGGGCTGATAAATATACCCACTCATCACTTGTTACGTCCAATATAAAAAACTCGCAATACTAAATACAGGGTGTCCAATAATATAAGTTATATGAGCGTAAAGTTTAATATATGAGGTCAAATTAGATTTTCAATTGAATCTCTTAGTTTCATGTAGACCACCCTGTATTTGATGATGCAAAAATTAAAGTTAAAGTAAAGTTTTCCTATACATATGTATATCTTTAATTTAGCATGGAAGAGGCAGACATATTCTTAATAATAAGAAGAATGTTCAAAATTCTAATATTTATCAAATTAATTATCTATTAATCACTATAAGGTTTTCCTGTGTATATTTTTAATTTTGCATGGAAAAAGTACATATTGGTAGTAATATATATGTTTCAACTACGTAACTGCTGAAATTTTAAACGCACTTTTCTCGAGAATTGTGGGGGATATTATTAAAAGTGACCTATCGCTGTCTAGCAGATAATTAATGCTTTAAAATGATGTATCACTCGACCCCTACTGATATATGAAAATTTAGTGGTTGGGTCCACCCCGATCACAGGGCTTAAGCGAATTCACCCAAAAACTAATGGGTTCATCCTAGAACTGCCCCAAACCTGGGAATGGTCTTAATCGTCTCAGCGAACTTCAAAATGGTTAGATCGGTATCTAACTCAAAATTTTTTTTAGCGCGTCGCAATACTTTCCCTGTGCGGGAAAGTAAAAAAATATCTAAAATCATGTATGTAATTTCAGGAAAATTTGTTTCAACGTTACTAATTAGTAACGAAACGTCGTTATGATTTTTTTTTATTATTTCACAAAAATAAAATTGAAGGTTTTTTTGTTTTTGTAAAAGAATTTGTATAAAAACCGAACACGCCAAGAAAAATACACTGAGAAAAATTACGATTACGGTTCAAAAAAAAATATATATATATATAGTACATTAACATTGTATTTTAAGTAAGTTATCAATTTCTTTTAATGCTGACTACCTTTTAGGCTAATGATGGAGCAGTATCTCAGAATTGTTGATTTTCAATTTAATGAAATAGCATAGATTATTATGAATGTGTTCTTTATAGATATCTTAAAAATGTATTAAAATAAAATGACCAAAATATTTTAACAATTGGATTAAATTAGGCAATTCTTTTGGGAAATTCATATTAACTTATGTTCTGATATCTTTGGAGTAAAAATGTTTATAAATTGAAATTAAAAATTGTTTGATTTCTTAAGTGAACATAACAGAAGTCAAGAGGTTTTAGATATCAAGTTGGGAATCTTTCATTTTGCCCTAGCATAGTGAAAATACTCGTATTATAATCCCTACTATGGCTGGTCTGATATAACTCTTGATGTAATAACTGCTTAGTGTCTGTATAAAGTGACCCACTCGTCAAGGCTGTTAAACACTTTTATGATTTTCTACGTACTTTACGTATTACAGTTATATATTACTGCATTAGTAGGGTTACACCAATTATTATAAAGTAAATTAGATATCAAAGTCTTGCTAATAAAAATCGTATTTAAAAAACAGCATTTCAGTGTTATGAAGTCATCAGTTCGTGTCAGAGCATCCAGAAGCAAACAAGCCGTGACATAAACCTATATAATTCAGTTTGACAAATTATTTTTAAGTGCCGCTTTTGTACATATAGAGAGAACAACCAAACAACAGAGATAAATTTGGGTACATTTATTTATTAAAAGGCAGGTCGTCTTTTCACGTCAACGCTGAACGTGCGCGAGTGCGAAATTTATTTAGAATATTTGTGTTTATTTCCTGTCTACTTCCGCTTACAATGAGATGTAACATTCCCATTTTTTTTACTGCTGAATGCTTTTAAAAGATATTCATAACAAAAAATGATTAATGAGGACTAGGTTTGTAATATAATATAGCCATGGAAGGGCAGAGAATATTGATTGAATCTGAACGATAATTTATTTAACAGAGGAATTATTTCATAGACTTGCACAACATTACATTACACAAAATTTCATCAAACATTATGTGCAATCAAGTTTCGAGCACTGTATAACATAAGCTTGTAGTTTTTTGCTTATATCCCCTCCAATGGCTTGACTATTCCCTGTGGTATACGGATAATTTTAAGATGGTGAACCCTTATTGAAGAAAACTTGAACAAGGGTTTATGAGTGGTGTGTTCGCAACAATTTTTACTTGAGTATCGATATGTGTTTTTCAGTTTCTTATACATGCAAATTTAATCATTTGTATTTCATTCAGAAAACGTTGAATACAGGGTGAATCACGACTAAGGGAAACCACATCGATTTTTTAATTTTTTCCAAGGAGCAAATCAATTATGGCTATATTGTGAAAATAGTAGCTATTATACCATATATTATCAATGTAATGTGTTTTAATGGGATACCCAATATTTGACAATATATTTCGATAACACTAAAAAGCATTAAATCGTTATATTAAGATTGCCTACAGGTACACCTATTTTGATAACTTTGGAGGAAAATACAGTCCTTGTATTATATTCATGATGTATACGTTTGTAGCAAATCTACACTTATTTTTAAAAAAGAATACAACACATTCGTAAATTAATGTAAAGTGCATAAATTGTAAAAAATCCCTCTCGCTTAAATAATCCTCACAAGAAGAATCAACCTTTTTAATAATTCTCAGTATACGTTTCTGTGCTACAAAGATCTTTCGAACGTCAAGGTCTCTTCCGCAAAAAATTAACCCACACCTTAAAATTTGCAAAATACATGATCTTAAGGAACTTAGTGTTCTCCTCAAGTGTTATCGATATATTTCCTAAAGGTATGCAAAAATTAAAAGTCGAAAGTCTGGAAGCTTTTGTTGTAAATAAAACCACGCTTGTCTTGTTATGATTCAATAACAATCTATTTCGTGTGAACCAAATCAAAACACTTTTCGAAGAAAACACTAGCATACCGACACAAAAACTGTAAATTCGAATTACTCACAACCAACTTGGTATCATCAACAAATGTAGTTTGTGCAATCAATAACTATTCCTAAAGGCAACTCATTATTTTCTAATAGCTTCAAAATAGGTTTTAAAAATAAATATACATGCTGGTTATCAGAAAATAAGTGACAACTGTTCATTAGAGACTAATAGGTCTATAGTTACTTAGTAATTCGGTATCCCCTTTTTTGAAAATAGGTATATGACCACTGATAATGATGTAACATTTATACAACACTTAACTCATGAAATTATATTCATATTCAATTCTGGAGTTTACTTGGCGCATTTTAGCTATTTTTTATTGCTTTATCAAGCCGGAAACTTCTCACCCCGCTTTAGTAGGTATTAATTATTGTAGAAAATACCCCAAAATCAAAGCTCTCATAAATTAAATCACAAGGCATAGTTGAATAATTCTTGTCTTAAACGGAACTTGATTCTAATCAAATTGTTATATAAGTAATAATAATTAGCCCCAAAGATACATTACATGGACCAGGTATAAAGTTTGAGTAAATAGAGACTATTATATTAAAGCGGAATCAGGTAGGTATTTTGTATTATGTTAAATTAAGTTAGAATGAACCCTATTCTTGCTATTGTTAGACTAATTTTCTATTTGTGAAGTTTCATAGAAACTATGTTTAGCACTACTGCTTGTATTTTAATGAATATTGTTAAATATGTCCGGGGATTGTTGATTAAGAACATTAACAAAGTTTTGTGACCATTTTAATTCAACAAAGTCCCTTACAGATATGTAGAAGAAAATGACTCTAAGAAAAGCAACCGAGATTCTATCAAATGTGGTTACATGTACATCTGGAATTGTGAATAATGTGCTAGAACAATCAGTTGAGTATTCTCCGCAAGAAAACCAAAGCTTAAGGCCTATTTCTGTGAAAAACACAGCGACAATGCCCGCTGGCGCCTTCCTTCTCGACGCCAAACTTGGCTGTCGTCCTCCTTTGATTGTTGCATTCATCATGCATAATGCTTGTCCTCCAAGGGTGAATTAGTGAATTTCTAAATTTTATTTTATGGAGACTACTGTTCGCAGTAACTGCAAAGTCCCTGTTAACTCCAAAAACGAAGAGGAGATCGTTCGAAAGATATTGTGCAACTAATAATGACGAACAAGCTCTTGGTCTTGAATTTGCTCATCATTCCGCTGAATCTTGATCTTTCTTCATTCAATCTTTTTTAGCTCATGGTTTTGACTAAATGGTTATAGCACGAGGTACAATTTTTTCTAACTCTGACACCAGTCTTCGTCTTTAAAACGTGTTTCACTTTAATTTTCGTCGTACTGAATTGCTCGGTATACTCAATAAGCTCGTACATATTTCATCATGGGCATTCTGCTTTTCTTTATATTTTTAAAAATTAAATGGGCATTAAAATCGAGTAAAACGCTCTACGATAACTTTGCTATACCACTGTGCTATACCACTTTATTGCTCGCCGTATTGGTGTGGTGTCGGAATTCATCTGATTCGATTTATGAATTCCGCATTTTCCTTTATTATAATCGATCAAGTTGGTTTTTTCCTTAGTTGGTTTTAACTAATTTTCATCTGATTCAGGGTCTGGTTTTTGCTCTCTACTCCTTATTTCTTCTACATCCAAATTAAGTTTAATAGAAAGAATAATAGGATTCTGTTTTCTTTTTTCGGTTTCCATAGTTTTAGAAGTCGTCGATATATAAATTTCTTCCCTCATCTAAAAGACTATCGCATAGTTCTTCTAGTCTTTCTGCAACTGACTTATGTTTTTTACCAGGGATATATTGGCGAGATCATAGCCGGTTATGCCATCGAACCAGCATGGTTCCCTCAATTTCCATTTCATTTCCAATAATATAAAATTGTTGAAAATTCTCACGCAATATATTAAGCTATCAAAGGTTTAACATTGAAACACGTTTGATGTCTGTAAAAATTGGGAAACATATGTATTAAGTAGTTTGTTCAGCAATCGCTGCATCCCACTTTGGCCACTACAAACGAACTGCTCCTGCCTATTTTCATGGGGACTTAAAATTCTACCTGTAAGTTCGTTTTCATCTTCCACATCATTTCCTGTTTCTTTCAGTTGGGATGTTCTTCTTGCATCCGGTTTGCTTGAAGAACTACACGGATCATGATCAGAGGCATCGTTTCGGTATCTGAATGACTGAGAAGGCGGTTAAAGTGATGGTCATATCCAATCAGATTACCGTAATTTTACAATGATATCTGTTTTTTTTTTAATGCAAGAGCGATCAGGACATAAATCATCTTTATTCGTTGTATGGATGAAAATAATTACGCAGAAAGTAAAATTATTTGCGGTGCAGTTACATCATTAAATAATATCCACGTTTAAAGTCACGACACGTTTGGAGTGACTGAAAGCAGGCCATCAAAAAATATCTCAAATTCAACATCTGCAAAAATACATCATAGCTACCTATAAACATGTTTTGAATATTTTTCCGTAAAATTTACGTGTTTCGAAAATCAACATTCTAGTGTGACATATAAAGAATAACAACTAGACATATTTTCATATTATATTACTTATACACACCATTTTTAACTCTTGAGGATTTATAATATTCCTCTCTTATTTTTCTGTGACGATTCCATCATTATTATTATATGAATACGTCGCTTTTGGTTCAGTCAAAGATGTAAGAAGAAAAAATGGAAATTTTAACGCCTAGGGAAAACAGATTCCGGAAAAAAAATAAAAAAGGTACAGCCAAATAGGTGAAAAATGCAAAGTAGCTTCTTGATTTGATTTCCCAATAGAAGCTGATATACATAGTAAAAATAAAATATGTCGTTTTTCGGTTTGCCTTTGCCTTTAACATTTCTTTACAGAGAGTTACAATCGCAAACGGGGGACAAAAACTAAATAAATTCAACAAATTGTGAGGAATTTTAGATAACCTTCAGACTTCATCTGGAGAAATTCTAATTCACAATTAACAAGCTGTACTAACTTCCAATCCAATTAAAAGCGGAATATGAAGGTATGTTTTAGCAAAATGTCACTTAAATGTAGCACGACCATACTGAGCATTCTACACCTTGTGAAAAAAACTGATAGACTTCCCAGCAAAACAACAGACGAGCTCCAAACGTTTGATAAATCAGTTTATACATATATCTTTTTGGCCTTTGTTCCACCAAAGCTGCGCAGCAGCTATACGCGGCAGCAATACGATTTCGACTTGTACAAGCATATGCAACATGGAGTTGTCCCACCAAGGCAACGTGTTTTCTACATTCAGTTCAGTGAACAATGTCATCAAGTGAAGACGACGATATGATTGGAATCTACTAGTATTTACGAAATAAACTTCTTTGGCTACTGCTGCCCGGTCACATCTTTTCGAAAATATTCTGCTAACTTATAATAATTTTTTTAAGCAAGTAAATCCTGTACATTTTTCTGTTCTATGTCATATTCATTCCCTATTCGTCATTAAATCCATCATCGAGGTCTAGCAGAAAGACCAGAGACCATGAGACTATGGCTATATTGATTCAGGCGACGAAGAATACATTTGCGCACCATACTAGATCAAAACTCTCCTTATTTCCCAAAGACTAAACCGTGCATTTTTATTGCACTACCTAATACTACTAATTTTGAGACAAATTCGCCTTAATTGATACCACAAGTAATCGTACGTTCACTGATTTCGATTTCGTTGAAAGAAAAAATTTCAGATTTGCAATGAGCATGCAACTGCTCTTAATACGATTAGAAAGCAAATCACTTCCGCCGCTTCCACCAGTTGTTATTCCTCAACTCTAAGAGCACAAAAGACTAAGTAAAGTAAAATAACGAACTACATTTACCTGTGATTTCGTATTATCGTTCTTCAACGAATATTGTTGAAGTTACTGTTGTAAAGATATTAAAGCTTTTTATGTTTCCAGAGATTGTACACCCCATCTATTTCGCCGCCTGTCGCCCTGTGAACTGAAAATTAACACTGAAATGTTACACTCAACGACAGGTATAAACTGGTGTAGTTAATTTACATTAAACATCGAAATGTACAATAGAACTGAGTATGTTTTGTGAAAATTTAAATAAACCATACTATTCTGTATATGTGTGCGAGTACTTTAACGGCAACAAATCAAAATGTCACTAACTTGCCAGTTTTATGGCGATTTGGGCAACATAACATGGAAATATAATTATTAGGAATTAAACTACGGTGCTTATATTTTCCACTTTATACGAAAACAACCCTTAATTCCGTTCGGCTATATCATATATCTTCAATGATTTGTGTTTCAATCGTTAATTTAATTATATTAATGCAGATTATAAATTGCCTTAAAATTAGCATGAAACATTTTATTTGTTGATATGTACCTATTTGTCAATAAATTTTTTAATTTCTATTATGAATCCAGAAGTCATTTTAAATTTTGAATATTATGCACGTTTCGATGTGATTCAATTAATTTCGCGACCCTTCGAGCTAGCAAACAATTTTTTATTAATGACGGACAAGAATTTTTTAAATAAAATAAATAAAAGTAAACTCTTCAAAATGAGGTGTGTAATAAATTTTGAACAAGAAATGTGCAATGTATTTCAAGAGCAATTACTTAGTTTCCCCGTATTATACAACTTCAAAGTTTATTTTACATTTTTTATTCAAAATAAACAACTTTAATATATGTCTGTATTATTTAAATAATGACAGAATTTTTTTAATAAAATAAAAGAAAAATCTTCAAAATGAGTTTTGTAATAAATTTTAAACAAGAAATATGCAAGATCAATTATCTAGTTACCTCATATAATACAACTTCAAAGTTTATTTGACATTTTTTATTCAAAATAAACAACTTTAAAATATGTATTATTTAAATAATGACAGAATTTTTTCAATAAAATAAAATTAAAATCTTCAAAATGAGTTTTGTAATAAATTTTAAACAAGAAATATGCAAGATCAATTATCTAGTTACCTCATATAATACAACTTCAAAGTTTATTTGACATTTTTTATTCAAAATAAACAACGTTAAATATGTCGGTATTATTTAAATAATGACAGATTTTTTTGAATAAAATAAAAGTAAAAGCTTCAAAATGAGTTTTGTAAAAAATTTTAAACAAGAAAGACGCAATGTATTTCAAGAGCAATTATAGTTACCTCATATTACCTATACAACTTCAAAATTTGACAATTTGTCTTCAAAATAAACAACTTTAAAATATGTCTGTATTAGATGAAATTACAGAATTTTTTATATAAAATAAAAGTAAAATCTTCAAAATTGGTTTTGTAATCAATTTTGAACAAGAAATGTGGTGTATTTCAAAAGAAATTATCTAGTTACCTCATATTATGCAACTTTAAAGGTTTTTTGACATTCTTTATTCAAAACAAACCGCTTTAAAATATGTCTGTATTATTTAAATAATGACAGAACTTTTTGAATAAAATAAAAGCAGAATCTTCAAAATGTGTTTTGTAATAAATTTTAACAAGAAAGCGCAAGGTATTTCAAGAGCAATTATCTAGTTATTATACAACTTCAAAGTTTATTTGACATTTTTTATTCAAAATAAACAACTTTAAAATATGTCTCTATTATTTAAATAACGATGAATAATGAATGAATTTTTTGAATAAAATGTAAATACATTGCACATTTCTTGAAATCAAGAGCAATTACTTAGTTTCCCCATATTATACTACTTCAAGGTTTATTTAATATTATTTAATCAAAATGAACAACTTTAAAATATGTCTGTATTATTTAAATAATTTCAGAATTTTAAAATAAAATAAAACAAAATAAAAGAAAAATCTTCAAAATGAGTTTTCTAATAAATTTTAAACCAGAAATGCGCAATGTGTTTCAAGAGCAACATCTAGGTTCCTCATATTATGCAACTTCAAAGTTTATTTGACATTTTTTATCCAAAATAAACAACTTTAAAACATGTCTGTATTATTTAAATAATGACAGAATTTTTTAAATAAAATAAAAGTTAAATCTTCAAAATTAGTCTTATAATAGATGTACTTCAATAACCATTATCTAGTTTTCTCATTATATGCAACTTCAAAGTTTATTTGACATTTTTTATTCAAAATAAACAACCTTAAAATATGTCTGTATTATTTAAATAACGATGAATAATGAATGAATTTTTTGAATAAAATAAAAATCTTCAAAATGAGTTTTGTAATAAATTTTGAACAAGAAATGCGCAATGTATTCCAAGACTAATTACCTAGTTTTCTCATATTATACAACTTCAAAGTTTATTTGACATTTTTTATTCAAAATAAACAACTTACAAATATGTCTGTATTATATGGGCTATTACAACAAAAGTTTTGTGCTGATGTGCGTGCCTATTTTATATCCCATTTAGCTCTTTAAACAGCGTGAAATAAAAATCATATATTATAAGAATAGGAAAAGAGAGGGTCTGAGTGTATGTCGCTTATGATAGTGATGCCACACCAAGGGAAGAATCTCGAACAGCACTATTAGGGTGGAAAAATAATTCTAAACAGATTTCTAAAAAGTGAACAATGGGTTGGATCAACTTCTCCGATAGAAATGCTCAGAAATCTATATGGCGTGGCATTCCAAAAAAGTAACCGTTTAGTCTATGAACAACAAGCATTATTATTTATCACCAGAGAGGGTTCGAGATGGGATGTTTTTGATCAGGTCCTACGATTTTTTTACTGTTCCTTCTTCAGCTCTCTTCCCAGATACACTGAACGTTGCTCCATTCACTGCTCATTATATTATCAAATGCGAGTGTGAGGTCCGTAATGACCTCTAGGGCTCGAGTTGTTGGGCGCGTTCTCACAGCCCCAGTAATCTATATACAGGCTACTTCTGCTCAATATAGGTAATGATAGTTCGCTCATATATTGTACATCCCTCTCGGTATTTTATGTTCACAACCACTGTGTTGCCTGCCAGCTGATGTTCGCTGTGCTTATTCCAAATACAGGGTAATCCCTGAATATATTTGACTTCACACTTCTATTTTATAAATTTTCCATTCAGGATGATTGACTTCAATGATAAAAGTGGTGATGTGCACTGGTTGCTTCTTTGATCTAATATTTAAACATTTATTGATGTTCCAAAGGGTGCGACTCTAAATTTGAAAATAATTTTTTAATTCGAATTAAGACTTTAACAAACAATAATTGAACTAACAATGATGTCCCAGTTCTGCTTATCTAAGTCGAGATGCATTTCCTTGACGCTTTTCTCGTGTTTTGATAGGGCATCTTCACTAAAAAGTTCGTCAAAGCACACTGGGGGGTGTGCATATCAGATTTATTCGGGTGTGTTATATTTCGTTTGCTTTATACCTCTGGAGAGAATTCAGCCACTAGTTTAGCTGAGAGAAGGAAAGTTTTAGAATCAGATTATTACGTAGTTTGAAATATTCATGATTGTGCTTGGTGGATGGTAGATTTTGTATATAAGGAAATAAATAGAGAAGGGAAGAACGTTTGGTGTGATTTAAAAAAGTGTTTATGCAAATTGGTTTAAAGGATTTAAATAAGTTCCGATATGTTTTTTGTTTATATTAGGATATCTACTATAATACGTTTGATATTGCCGATTGAAAAGCGTGTGGTCATTTAATTCTTCTACCTCTGCTACACGGATTTATAGTAGATTTTCAAAAAAAATCTAACTATTCAGGATATCCACACCACCGAAATTTTGAAAAAATTTTTATATTCAGGGCGTTTTTTATCATTTTTGGTAGGAAGGTGTACTATTACGAGGTACACATTTTCATCGAGATAAACAGTACGGTGCCACATTGGCGTACGTTTTAATTGGGTTTAATTTTTTTTCGTTCAAGAGTAAACTACCTTTAGGACATAATTTATTTCAACTCTGATAAACTTACTCGAGTCTTTGTCATCTAACATACTTAGTTTTTAATTTTGATAAAAATTTACTCAGTGTGTGTCATTAAAAATTGAAATTCTTAGTTAATAATTTGAAAAAAAGTAATGCATATTCCACGACGCTGCTGGATTTTCCGTATGAACTTTATAACAATCCAATTATACTTTTTAGATAGTTGCTATCATGATCAAGACACGAGGGAAGTCCAAAAACTAAATATTCTCAGTCTAATTGTGTAATATTTTTTCACATTACTATTCTAGTCCAGAGAAAGGCTGTAATATTCTTGGGAGTTGATATCGACTCACTTTTGAACTGGAATGTGCATATTAAAAGTATTTCAAAAAAGCTTTGCAAGTGGTCTGTAAAGTTTAAGAACTAAGTCCATGGAAACAAAATGTTATGTTGTGCCATTTTATTAAAAAATAAGGAAAACATTGAAACTGCGAAAAAACATTAACTTCAAAAATATGAATTAAACTGTGCACTAAAAATAACATAAACTAAACAACATAAAAAGAATAATATGCGTGTTTAATTTAAAACAAATTTATTTTAATTGTGATAATCACAAAATTGGCGACCGGGAATTTGTAAAAAGTTTTAGTGACAGAAAAAGTTAATTTTTTCTCAGTGCAATAAGTTGCTGTTAGCATATAAATTAATTCATCACTAAATATTACTTTTTATCCACGCAAAAAAAAATAGCAGAAGCAAGTACCAATATTGTTGGACATTTAGGTGAGTTTTCACTAAAAAAATCAGACTGGACTATTTTTAAAGCCCGTCTTGATAATTATTTCATCGCTAATATTTTGCATGTTATTAAATATCTTGGACGAAGATGCTTACAAACTGATTTTTGATTTAGTGAGTCCTCAAAAACCAGAAGAAAAGTCTTACACAGAGTAAATATTTGACGACCATTTTAAGCCCCAAAAAACTGTGTTTGCGTCACGTTATCAGTTTTATCCAGCAATAAAAGAGCATAGTGAATCTGCTAATGAATGGGCTGCGAGATTACGTGGTTTAGCAGTTGGCTGTGAGTTTGGTAGTGAACTTCTAGTGTGCGTCCGAGATAGATATGTTTTTGGATTTGAAAAAGGGCCCGTGCTAGACAGATTAATGGAAGAAAATGTTACGACAAGTTTCGAAAATATGGTGAAAATTGCAGCGACTAAGATGGCTGCCAAAGAAGGCCAAGAAGTCATTGTGACGCAAGAACCCAATCATGTACGTACCGAGCGACCCAATAAACATGTGGCAAAATATCCTGGAAAAAAATGGACGAGTACGAATTTGTGGTGACTTCAAAGTAACTGCCATCCCTGTCATTAACATCGATCAACATCCGTTACCCTGAATTGAAGAGCTTTTCTGCAAGCTTCAGGGATGAAGAGAGTTTTCAAAACATATTATGTGTGGGTTCTACATTATACTAGTACGTACTAACAGTTTTAAGAAATCTACAATCACAAAGAATTCTCTAGCGATCTTCAGACATACTCTGTAGATCGAATATGGTCTGGTTTGCACGGAAAACCTATTTCCTGAGCAGATAGAGCAAAATCGACACACATGTCAACAGCTCGATTTTTGAGAAATGTTTAAATCCAAAAACCGCATAAGGGTATAGTCGTTATAATCTCAATTGAAATCGCAAAACAAGGTTTCGGCGGCATACATCTATCAGTATGGAGGCATGGGCGTATCATTATTTTCGGGAAAATTAAAGCAATATTATATATTCATATATTTGGGGTTCGCAAATTTTTTTTTGTAATCGGGTTTCATGATCCTCAAATCATCTCGATCGGAGTCAAAATACAGTTGTAAGGCGGCAAACGGAGAACAGTAGGTATGTTCTTGAGGCTGGTATTATGATATTTGAATAGACCATATTTTGCAATACATATACCAAAATTTTCCAAATTCAATTCAAAGTAGTCTCCGAAATATTTTAATGGGCCGTCAGCATAGGACACTCTGTATATATAGTCCCTATTTGCTGTGACATTGAACAATTTTGTGGAGCAGATATTTGTTTGATTATTTAAAAAAATGCTAAACCAATTAAAGTTCTTTTATCTTTAATAAAAAAAAAAGTACAAGTTAACAATAATGCAATTGTAGAAGTTACATTTCATCACTCTTATTCTGAAAACGAAATTTAAACAGCTGATGAGTCAAATTTAATGATTTACTGTCAGTGTGTCTTGTGTTATTTTAAGACGGTTAAGTGCTCCTTTATGGGCTGCATGTAAAACGGTCACGTTTTTGTAGTTAATTGCGCGATTTTCTTTCTTGACTCTTTTTATTATTTTATTTTGCAATTATTTATTTTCGTAGTGTTTAAATTAGTCGGTCGCAACGTACTACAGATTGCTGCTCGGATTTTATTATTTTGGTTTCGTGCTATCTTTAAATTTATTGTTGATTTTATGAAACTTTGAATTCTCATATTATATAGTAAAAGACCATGATCTTGATCAACAAGAGATATTCCCACAAGCAACGGTATAATTCTATTCAATAAAAACATCGTTCGACCTTTTGAATGTAATGCTAAAATTATGCAAATATTTATTCATACACCTGATCTGCTAGTGGTATTCTGTAGTAACACAAGACAATATCAATCACTCATTCTCTATCTGTGGGCTGTGTTGCGGTTTAACACAATCCCAACGTTGCTGCAGAGGCTCAATCAGACGGACAATTTACTATTCCGTGACATACATACAAGTTACATCGTACGAGGTGAAACTAATAAGTTTAGTTATAAATGTAGAGGTTATTTCTTCTATAAAGTATTCTGACCTTAGGCAAGTGGCTTTTTTGTGGCGAAATTAATATTATGCAGTATGAACTATTTATAATATTAAGCATAGGTATATAGTATTTTGTAATATAGTTGAAATATCATTTATAAATTCTCTCCCAGGTTTCGCTATTTTAGTAAATAAATTTATTAACATGTTTATATATTATTGGGTAGCATTGGAAAGAAATTACGGTTTTATACAAATAACCTCATTATGGTTTAAAAAACAATACCAAATTCAGAATGTTTTAGAGACTAAACCAAAACACCGGTCGTTTTACAAGTATTATTGATTTTTGAATAAAATTATTTTTGGTAAATGGTTCCTTACTGGATCTAAAACTTCAGATTTCTTTTTTGTTATAAAATATATCCTAATATTTAAATATTTTACCACAGCAGATTCTATAAGAAAATATATATGATTATTAATTGAACAAACATTTGTTAATACAAACAAACATTATTTTGCTCTAAGTTTCTCGATAAAATTAATTGTTGGATATTTATGTTCATTAACACGCAAAAAATGATCAGATATTTTACATATTTCTGTCATTAGATGCATATTTATGTAAGACCAACCAATTTTTTTTTAAAGTTTACTTGGGTTTTTCATTGGAGGTTTGGCTATTGCCACTCTTCCACTCTACCTAAAAGATACAAATGTACAAAAATAGAAAAAATTTTACAATTTAAAAAGAAAAAAAGAACCCATCCACAATTAACAAAACATTAAGCCTATGGGTAAATTCTTAGTTTCATTTCTCTCTGAAATAAGTTTAATGGTAAGTCAATTATATCAATCACTTTATTTAAAACAAGTGAGGCCATATATGAAAAAGAACCCTGAAATTTTGATGTGTGATGCTTAGGGATTGTAAATGTATTAACCCGTATATTAACATCATGCACACTCGAACGTCTACACAGCAAACTATACAAATACTGAGGCTCTCCGGAATGGTAGATTTTATGTAGTAATGACGTGTATAGGTACTCGAATCTGGAATTCAACTTCGGTACCCCCAATCTCTCATAAAAAGGAGTGACATGTGCCGCAAAAGGAACTGTGCACACAAATCGAACACATGAGTTCTGCACTCTCTGCAACTTCAACCTATTATACTCGAACAAAAAATAAAAATAAACAGAAGAATAATCAAGTTGTATGTAAATTAGAGCTTTAATCAATTTGAGCTTATTAGACTCATCATGTTTCAGATGATATATAGAGCGTAATTTAAAAAGGGAATTCTTGCATACACTGCTGCATTGCTCGTTGAAATTCAAATGAGAATCAATCACAACACCTAAATCGCGAACTTTTTGAATCCAAGAGATAATATCGCTGCCAATTCGAACGCTAAACTGCTGAGTAATCGCACTGCTATGACGCGCATTACCAATGCACAAGGCCACGGTCTTTTTAGGATTCAAGCGCAATACGTTATCAGCGCACCAACCAGAAAACTGTGTTAGTTCCCTATTTATAATATTCAAGACATTCCCTGCGTTAGCGGAAGTAAAGGACGAATATACTTGTATATGTAGATAATTGGTAATAATTTACGAAAATGCAATGAATAATTGAATATATTTTAGAACACAAAAATAATAGTAATGAATTTTAAGGAAATAGTCCATATTACTGTGGACGTCCAATAGTTAGGAAATAAAATGCTGTCGCATCCACTAAATTGTTTATTAAGAGGTCCCTCCAACGAACCACTCATTCAATCAATACATGTTTCGGCCCTAGTAAGGGTCATCATCAGTTGAAACTATTATAACAACTATAAAGGGAAAGGAAAAGTATTTAAATGTATCAATATTACACAATATGTTGTCGCTATAATCTTACCTTAGTGGAAAGAAAACTTTAACTAAAATCAAACTACATATTATAGGTGAACTTAATTAGTTAGTCTGAGGGTTTCTGAGGGAAACCGATCAGTTACATTATACATGTTATTTAGTTTCTTTTTATAAATCATGGATGGATTATTTTTCTCCTAAAGTTTTTTATAGGTTTTTATTTGAAACGTGTTATTATGAACACACACCAAATAGAAATGAGAGGGAAGGTCAAGTACTGTCAATCATTCAATTGTTTGAAGTTAGTAATATATCAGTTTTGGCAGGTTGTAATACATAGTACACAGTCAAACTAGCCACAGCCATGTATGAAAAGAAGAGTTGTTGTTTGATAAAATGTGTAAGGTTGAAATTGTGTTAATAGCGTCCTGTTGGTTATTATAACGTCTAGACAGTTATGTTGGTGTTAAAATAAAGGGACAAGAAGAAGGTATTTATTTTTATTTTGAGGTTAGAATTTCTGACACCACAAAATAAGTGTTTCAATTTTTACCAGGAAACGTAATTCCTGGCTATTTTCTCTCAGATCTACTGTTGCACTTGAAACTTGAACATCCAGCCATTTTAAAATGCACTTGAGATATAGTTTTTAATTATTATTTAATTCACAAAACATAAAATACTTATAATAGACACCAACAAAGTTTGCCACCACGCCAACATTATTTTGCTTGAAAATCGTTTTCTATCAGGTACATAGACCGACTGAACAAGGCATACAAATGTGACCCAAACACTACCACCTGCTATTTGATAACCTACCTTGTTTTTGACCGGCCGGTATTTGAATTGTAGATAAATATAGTCTATTGTACCTGTAACTTCTGGCCTCAATGTATTTTTTAGGCATATGTGCAGTGCATTTTTTGTTAGGGACTGGACTGTTACTTGTCCTCTCTCTTTCCTTGTCTAAGATTCTGACATATTGCTGTGTCATTCAATTTTATGACGAAAAGCCGCTATAAATTTTGGCATTCTTGGACATCGGCTGATACTTTTATGTCATGATTATTACAATGTTGCTACTTATATTAAAATAATAAACCAAAAAGCAATACCCTGTATTTAAAAGTTATGAAATATGTTTGAAGAATATTCCAGATTCATTTGGATTAATAGAGATCTCTATGTTTTTTTTCTTCTAGTTTTGTAAATTAATTCTCATGACGTAAATAAAAGAAAGGTTTCCAAAAGCAACAGCCATAAATTTGTAAAAAATAATTTGACAAGCAAACGCATTTCATTACACTCTTAAACCAAAGAGGCGATTTGGGGAACGTTGAATGGTCTCTTTACAGCTTTACCTTTTCCAAACGAAAACGTATCACGGAAGGCGTTTATTCATTGATTGTATTCAGTAGAACTTTTCCATGTTTGCCGTCGAACGACTTTCACCTATTTAATGTCGACCTGTATAAGTAATTATGTAGTTTTTCGATTATTTTATGAGCCATAAATTGTGATACAATACTCATAATCATAAATACAGTATAATGTGCCACATATCATCTTTGTGATATACAATGTATAATATTTTGTGTATGTATGCATTTAATAGTGACGACTGCGCCATATGCACAGTGCATGTAAACACACCTCTATATATGTATAATGTAGCAAATGGCTTTTCGCAATTAGCGTATTTTGAGACTTTACGATGTCATTCATTCGTTTTTATACACACAAATACCAGTATGTTATACCACATACACTATTTCCGTTCAAAAACACAACACAACACTATGGACGATGATATTTTTATTTCACACAACCCCACAAAATGATGTATTATTTATGAAAATTTTGATACTTTATTTGTAGCATGGGACCAAAATATATCGAAGTTGAAATAATAGTAAAGCCAAGGAAGTAATTTTTCACTATTAATTAATGTTTCAAAGTTCAATTAATTTTGTTTAATTTCTGAGTTCAGTTCTCTTCCAGACTTATGCCTGGATTGAGTCCGCCGATGCTAACTGATTGAGTCCTGCGATGCAATATGCTGTAAAAAATAGGTTAAAAGTTTCTTGTTTAAATATGCCTTTAGGTTGTTGTGTCAAATTAGGAATATAAGGTAGAGTTAAAAATTGTTTGTTTGTGTTATTTCAGTTTTGTTTAGCCTGCTGTCCATTGTAGAATTTATGTATTCTTTTTCTAAACACAGAATTTATTAAATTGTCTAGATGTTCGTTTTTTCTTAGTGCGTCTTTAGCGTGATCAATAGCTTGTTGTCTGTATTCTGGGTGCGAAAAACATATTGCCCTATCTGCGATTCCTATTATAACTAATTGGTTTTGTTTCGAGTGGTGTGAAGAGTTGAAGTTTAAGTATCTGCCAGACCATGCAGTTCTTAAATTACCTTGCTTATTGTAAATAGTGAGGTCTAGGAAATTAATTTTATTACTTTGTTCTGTCTCAACTGTGAACTTTAGTTTTGGATGATAACTATTAAATTCAGAAAATGTAGTCAGTTTTGGTTTTTGGAATTGCAAGAATACAGTCATCTACATACCTGTATAAGAATGGTAGTTGAAAATCAAGATTATGATTTCGATGGGTCAATAAAATCCTTGAAATGTACCAAACAATAAAATCTATAGGCATTATACTACCCCAAAATAATGCATAATTTATAATAACAATAATATATTTTAAAAATTGACAAAGGCATTAGCTAGTCTACGTCTCATGTTTCCACTCCATTTCCAGACATCGCCGATCAACTATATTTATTATAGTTTATATTTCTAATTTAAAAATCGTCTAATAAAATGCATTTTATTACATACTCTACCAGAAAGAATAATCGTAAACTTTAAAAAAGACTGCGCCCTTTAAACTTTTTTTTTTTTGCAAAAAATCTATATCATACAAACACACCCTATACTTAAACGTATCGCGTGCATGCAATTCATTGATACTTTAACTAATAGAAAATGTTACGGTAGAATAATTTATGTTATTTATTTGGTTACAGTAGAATAGAAAATGATATAAATCAACTAACTATAAACGAAAGACGATTACAGTTCATAAATAATTTCAAGCACAATAGATAGTTTAGATTTAGGACAAACAATTAATGGTTATGTCTTGACCCTCAAATTAAATCAAACTCGTTTCACCCTTGTTTAAGATTGACAGCATCGTTATCTGTAAAGATTTGTTGCTCATCCTATGGGCAATGCTTGTATATTTTAGAAAACGGAGTTGAATTCCTTACTAGTCGTTTGATGTTGTTGCAAGAAATCATGGTGCACGTTGTCGTAAAAATTCCAGAATACGGTGAGCATATCTTTTTGAATAGACTTTGGGTCTTGGTGATTCAGAACGCCTCCACTGGGACCATTGAGTTTAGTTTCAATATCATAACCATAAACCCAAGTTTCATCAGTTGTTATGACACATTTTAATAGTTGTGCATCGTGACTGTTTTGTTCCAAACTCAATACCTTTGCAACAAATCAGCATTTTATTGTAATTCCGCAATCGTTCTTAATCATTTGTTACACTTTTTCCACGTTTTCATCGGTTGTTGATGTGCTGAGGCAAGCAGCGCTGTCATCATCTTCAGCTTCTTCACAGCTTCTTGGGAACGCTTATAACATTCATAATTCCTTGTGTAACTTGTTTCCCATACCCTATTCACCAAAAGCAGAAGTTAACATTTCTCATATATAGGCTGGTATAGATTTTGGATACAACTTTATGACCTTCAAGTTTTTTCTGCAGGTTTATGTAGATTCGATTCGAACGAATTCAGATGTGACCTTGTTGGTGGCTATTCCATAATGATTGGTCTGAGGACTTGCTCAAACAAGCAATTCGCGTTCAATCATCACATCCAATTACAGGGGAGGAAAAACAAGACATTTAAATTTTACATTAAATTAAAAAGAGCAAATTAAGTATGTAGGTAGATGATTTCCAAATTGAGGGGAGAATGCATGATTGCAAGGCGAGATTGAAACTATCACCAATGGCCTAGCAAACACTGCCGAACAATCTCTAATCAAGAAAGGTGGTCTTTTTAAACTTTAGATTCAATAGGTAATGCTCCGATCAGTCAAAAATATCGAAAGTATGGGAATTCACATAGGATGTACCGAAATATTCCTCAAATTTATTCACAAACTCCTGCTGACCCTAAACCCACGCTCAAAAAAAAGATTTTAACATTTTTAACATTTGAAAGTTTAAATACATTGTCCGGTCTTCTTATGTAATCTACGTACACATTACATAAGAATATAGTAATTTGTGTAGTTTTGAGAAATTGCTAATTTACATAAAAACATACTACGAAAAATATCAGTTATTTTCTTTTGAACATTACTTTTGAAAAATAATTGTTGCTCAACAAAATTCTCGCATTTATTCAAATGCATAAAGATTTGATCAGGTACCCTTTCCTGGCCCCTGAAAGTAGTTCGCACAATGCCAAATGCAATTCTTATTTCAATTTCACTAAATTTAGCAGGACACTCCCCGGTTTCAGTTTCTTCTTCATGATCGTCTATACTTTTTATATCGTCAATTATGTCTTGGTCAGTTGGGAGATCTGTCGTGCCAACGTCATTGTCGATTTCTAAGAAATCTTCAAGTAAAAAATTTGCGTCGACCGACGGTAGCAGATCACGATCACGAATGGGAGAAGAAGACAAAATCGATCTCGCTATACCTTAAAAAACAATGCAAAATCTACGTCGACGGTAGCAGATTTTGCATTGTTTTTTAAGGTATAGCGAGGTCGATTTCGTGTTCTTCTCCCAT
Source organism: Apoderus coryli (assembly GCA_911728435.2). Lineage (NCBI taxonomy): Eukaryota > Metazoa > Arthropoda > Insecta > Coleoptera > Attelabidae > Apoderus > Apoderus coryli. The sequence goes on along the minus strand of OU452209.1, from coordinate 6,956,106 downwards.
TCGTGATTTTTCCAGGCACTAAACCACCCTTGACAAATTAGTTATCAAATTGTAGAGCCTTTTGCTTTATTTCCCGGTATTGGTACGGCGTACGTGCCACTTGAAACCATCGTAAATCTTCTTCATTTAAATTCTCGTAAGAACACACCCGTACTCGTTTTCGACTGCTTGAAAGATAAGTTTTATTGATTTCGGGGAAACACCGAATTTTGCAGCTACATCAATGTTTTTGCAGCCTTTATCAACTTCCTCCAAAACTTTTTTTCTCAGCTAAACTTAAACACACACGCTTGGACATTTTACTAGGGTTGCCTTTTATATTTCGAGATTTGGCAACCCTGATGTTGCAATCTGGCAACTGACAGCTCAATCGTAAAGTTGGACATTTTTCAGGTTATACGTAGGTACTTAGAACGTTTTGACATACGAGCGCTATTTGTGTTGTTTAAAGTAACTTAAAATATTCATCTCGGCTAAAAAATAGAATTAAATCATTTGTCAATCGCTCAAAAAAAGGCTCGTGTCGATTGGTCGAAAGAAATGCTCAAAAACACACGTCTATGACATCGTGACAGGTGATGACTCGTGGATTTACGCGTATGAGCCCGAAAGTAAATAGCAGTCGACTGTATGGGTGTTTCAAGATGAGCCAAATCCAACAATAAAAGTTGTTCGCGCATGAAGCACTTGGAAGCAAATGGTCCCCTGTTTTTTCGAAGAAACTGGACATGACAATTCTGCGAGTGGTACACAACCATTTGTTTGCCTGTTGTCTTCCAAGAAATCAGGAAAACCAACCGCCGAGATGGATGACTTTCCACCACGACAATGCGAGCTCTCACACATCGGCTCACACAATTGCATTTTTGCGCACCCAAAACATCGATTTGATGAGTTATCCGCCGTATAGTCCTGACTTGGCACCGAACGACTTCTTTTTATTCCCGTACGTAAAAAACAAACTGAGAGGTCAACGTTTTTCGACACCTGAAGAAGCAGTTGCTGCATTCAGAATGCATGTTTTGGAGATACCTCAATCAGAGTGGCAAAAGTGCTTAGACAGTTGGTTCAAACGCATGCAAAAGTGTATAGATCTTCATGGGGTATATTTTGAAAAACAATAAAGTGATTTTGGATGATTAATATTTGTTTTTGTTCTCTAATCCCGAAATATAAAATGCAACCCGCGTATAAACCATATTACTAAAAAAAAATATTTAGAATTGATAAACGACCAGAACTTTCCATGGTGAATCTACGCTCAGGCTCACTCAAATACATTTTGTATGAAGAGTTTCTCTTAAATACTGTCAAAGCGTAATTAAAATTCATAGAGCTTATGACTGACTGGCGTTCCAAGCTAGGGCTAGTTTCATTTGTAGTGGTTCCGACTGCCGGTTCACATTATACAGGGTTATTACTCTTGTGTGTGCATCCCGTTCGCTGTCCCAAGGGGGTCCTACCTCATTCAAATGCTGTCTTACATGTACGTAAGTAGATTCCCATTAGAAATTAGCACACACACTTCATGAATAAATTCAATTAATCTACTTTGAAATAATCTTCGCAATATAAATAATTGAATTTGACTCGTATCGACGAATAATACAGCGAATTCCGTTTAAATTCAATGTTAAATGATCTAAAAAGCTGGAAATTCTAATACCATTATTTCCTAGAAGCCGAATTCACGAGAGCGTATCTAAAACTAAAGGAAATATGTTGTGCATTTGGAAAGTAAACTTTTACACCTAATTCTGAAATTCCAGCTAGCCAGGTATATATAAGAGACAGAAAGCATTTAGTTGCATTACCTATGCGAATTTATTATACTATTACATTCTTAAGTTGGCGTGATGCCGTGTTTTCTAGTTTATGTTCTAAATTTTTAATACCTACTAGTGCATATTATGTGATGTTTTTACTGAAAAATAAAATTCTTCATCGATTGTTTTTAATGACTTTGTCGTAATTTAGAAGCTCAGATAACCCAGAAAAATGCACAGTTGGCTCTAACTCAACGAATATTTATTGAAGAAGATATAAGTGATTACAGGCCAATGTAATCGCCTGCTTTATCCATTCATTTCTACAGCTCGAAGGACTTCGGAAAAGATTGAAGCAAGTGGTGTAAGCTCAGAACTAGCTTGGGTGCAGGCACACCACAATTCTGGATGCAATTTACGGGTTTTTTGTCGCAAGGCATTCTGACAAATGTTTTTGTATTGTGCTCTTGTGATACTAGTACCCGTCAAATTCAATTTGTTTGTGGCGGTTGCGCCCCATTTAAGGTAGGTAGACAAAGATTTCTTTTATGTTCGACTGTTGGCAACTGACGATTTGTGCTCTCGACAAACTTGGATTTTCCCAAGCCCCTGGAAGCTTTATATCAAGCAGTTCAAGATTTCTAAACAAGGAAAATGTGTTATCTAATTTATATTCTGCGCCATCGAGTACTTATAGTCAGAACTTCTTTCTTATCCATCCGACCATAACTCTCACTGCTATTAAATTTGGTTATGCGTTTTGTGGTATCTTTAAAGTAATCCCCATCCCATCCCATCGGTGCTTCCATATCCTGGAGCAGTACTCAAAATTAATTTTCGTCTTTAGGACACTAATCGCATTTGCCTCGATCGTCGTCGAAATGATAGCAGGTAGTAAAGTTGCGACTATTTTCTGTTTTGCCAAAAACACACTGACGGTCTGCTGGATAAATCTAAATTCACTGTCGAAGACAACACCGAAATCTTTAATTTCGCTGAGCCTTTCCAAGGACTCATTGTTCAATTGATAATCAAAATTCAATGCGTTCTTTGGTCTGGAATAGCTAACGATCTTGCATTTAGATACATTAAGCTCTAAACGATTGTCCGTGCGCCAGGTACACAGAGTGTTAAAATTACTCTGCAGATGATCGCAGTCATTCGGGGTATTAATGGACTGGAAGATCTTAAGGTCGTCAGCATAAGCAAGCCTACCACACGTAAAAGGCTCAAATAGGTCATTAATGAAAATATTGAATAACAAAGGACCGAGATTGGAGCCCTGTGGAACACCCGAGCTGGAAGGAAAAACAAAAGACTCAAAGCCTTCATATTCTACAAACTGTAATTGTTCGAATAGATATGATCGGGAGAAGTTGACCAAACGATATAAGAGAAACCAAAATTCTGTAACTTATACAACAGTATGTAGTGATCTATACGGTCAAATGCTTTGCAAAAATCGGTATAAATCACGTCCACCTGCCGGAGATCATCGATAGCTGAACATATGTTCTCAGAAAACACAGCTATATTAGAAACACATGAACGACCCATGTTGATGCTCAGAGAATCTATTCTGAAGCTGAGAATAAATTTTCTCATATATTACAATCTCAAGAACTTTAGAGAAGTTACAAAAAAGGGAAATTGGCCTGCAGTTGCTAATCACATCAGACTTTCCTGATTTTAGGATAGGCGTAACTCTTGCTGTTTTCCAGAAAACAGGAAACGTGGAAGACTCAAGAATTTGCTTAAAAATATGTTGCAATGGTGCAGAGAACACACGGATGCAGTCTTCTTACTTTGAAGAAATGACCAAAATTGACGAGGATCACTCTTAATCGACTGTTCGCAATTAAAAACGTAGTGTGATGATGCTTGTTTTATTTGAATTTTTACTAATCTCCTAAGAGACATAAATTTATCTAGATAATAATAATACTTGAACCTGCGTGTGCTTTCTCTTTCTTGTGTATATTGTCAATTATTTCTCTAGTAAAATAAACCGGAAACCTTCTTCTACGCTTAACTTTTAAGGGAACACATGTCTGAAATACGCTGTCAAGAATAAGATAAAGCTCACCACAAGACTGATCCACATTTGCAGAGTCATAAACATCCGACCAATCAGCATCAAATATTAAACTATACATAAGAGGAAAGTCGGCTTTTCTGAAATTGTATACATTCTGAGGATTGCCCTTAATACCAAAGTTGTCAGTACTAGGCATAGTAGCCACAAAATCAACTTGTAAACTTGGATAAAATGATATGAGTGAAAACCACCAAGGGTCACATAACTATACGAGAAAAAAAATGTCAAATTACGGAGTAGAATGTCAATTCAATAACAAAAGCAACGGAGAACTTCATCAAGCAAGAAAATCTAGTCGACATTTGACGTTAAAAAGCACATACCATCGCATGGATAAAAATGAAAGTTGAACAATAGAACACACAAAAGGGCGGGATAGAAGAAACAAATAATATGATATATGGGTTATATTTTTGTTTTTAAAGAGACCAACCCAAGTTTGTGGAGTTGACTTTGAAGTTGTTGTTTTATTTATTTAATTAATTAAATTTAATTAAACAAATGCCGACATATCCGAAATATGTTCCATTTTAATTATCCCCTGTATTTTAGTATTTTTTGTATAAAAACCCTAATCAGAATTTCCTCTATTTATTTTATATATACGTATATACATACTGATCCACTTGAAATACTTTGCGTTTGTGTTCAAAAGGAAAGGAACTTTTATCAGACAAACAAAATAGAGAAAAGAAGCAGCACGAAGTGAAATCACTAAAACAGGTCAACCTAGTTATGATTTCGTGTGAGTGGGTAGTGCTGCTTCAAAAGAAGCGCATGGAAAATTGATAAAAAACGGGAAAAAATAGGAAAAGTCGCGCGCTGATTTCACTAGGGACTAGCGTGTTTTCCGTCCGGCATGGAAAATAACAAAAAAAATATATGAAAAACGCTTTCAAGAATCTCAAAAGTAAAGTGGATAAAAAGAAAATCGTCTTTGGCGTAATATACAGAGTAGTTTATTAATATTTCAAACGTTGCAAAATAATTGTCTAATTGTATTATACATTAGTTTACAGAGTCTAATTTGTAATTTATTTCCGTAATACGTCGCTGGGATTCATCTATTTATGCAACGTTTATTATAAGTACTATAATGTAAAATATAAACGAATTTTCGAACTTCATTCTAGTTTAACAACATAAGAATATGGAGTACAATAATTTTGGAATTGACATCTATTGAGTATCTGATGAATGAGACAATCAATCCAGTATATTCTAATAAAAATATTGCATCCGGTCGAACTAAGTATTTTTCGCTGATTAATAATTTATAAAAGTTCATCACTCTAACATTGTATCTACTAGATAGACAAAATTTGCTGATTGGCATTTTTCCACACAAGCGATACGACGCCAGGAATAGACAATTTGATTGGTCGATATTCGAAAGACTGGAAAATCAAAAGTTATAAATTTTTATGCAACAGGAAGTTACGGGAGATTTTTATTTGCACTTCTGTGTAGTAAAGTTGGAAGAGAGTGGTTGGAGACTTGGCAGCTCGGAGCATGAACTCTCCCTGGAGTTGGAGCACATGTCTCCAAAAGCTCCGCCAGGTTCTCTTACCACAAAACTCTCTTTTTTTAGTAAGTTCCGAGTTTTAGAAACAATTAAAGCACGATCCTCCTTCGTTGAGTAATGTCTTTAAGCTTTACGGTTTATCAACGCGAGTCTATAGTATTAGCAGAGATTTAATAGACCACATGCGTAAGTAAGTGCAAAACAGTGACTCAGCCAAGACCAAGGTATTCTCCAAGGCACTAAGACGGACGATCCTTCAAATTAATAACCAGGTCGTGGAACAAGTGCCGTCCATTAAATATCTTGGAGCAACGAGAACAGTGACCCTAAAATGGAAATCAGATCAAAGATAGAACAGGCCAGAAGGACATTCATCTCCATGAAGAACCTCTTCACTAGTAGAGATCTAACCCTTTACCTCCGCATACGCATATAGCGTTGCTATATCTTCCCAGTGCTACTCTATGGACACTCTGCCAATCAATGGAGAGCCGCCTTGACGCTTTTGAGATGTACTTGTATCGCCGTATACTGCGTATACTATATCCTGGGTAGACAGGATAACCAACGAGGAAGTACTGAGGAGAATATAGGTAGAGGTAAAGAGCTGCTAACAACCATCAAAGTACGAAACCTCCAATACATCGGGCACGCTATGAGGGGGGAGCAGAACGAGCTCCTCCGACTCGTCATTGAAGGAAAGATCGAGGGCAAGCGATCTGTGGGCAGACAGATGGTAAAGGACTTGCGTCGATGGTTCCGACGGAGATCTATAGAGATTTTCAGAGGTGCGGTTTCACGGACTATTATTGCCAGTTGGTTCGCCAAGCTTTGTGGGGAAACGGCGTCCTAAGAAGAAGATCTTAAGTCTAATTATTATTCCCATATTTTTCATACATGTCTCTGGCATAAGTATCAAATCTATGTCAAAAAATTAATTAATATTCTGCTGCTGAACAACACCAAAGACTTACGAAGTATTGATTTTTTTTTATTTTTTACATAATAGTATCGGGTAAGTGTGGCAGGATTAGCATGAGCCCTGCACAAAGATGAAACGCCAAATCGTGAGGCCTTTCACATTTTTAAAGCTTATCTGGAACGCACATCTAAAAAGAACCAAAGCCAGAGCGGGGGAACACTTATGTTACTGAGACGCTCTGACGAAAAGCCATGGAAACTCTACACACACTACCCCGTTTAGTGAAGAAACTAACTAGAAAGAAAATAGCACCCCCATGACAGAGTAGGGTACGGAGACTTGCCTGCTTAGCTATTACAGGAGCCTTCAGATCTACTCCTCCAGCAGCAGAAGTATTGCTGGGAGATTCAGCAACTCCTCAGATGCTAGGCAAAAGTGAGCACCAGAGATATTAGAAACATATTCCTAAACATTGAGGATAGTCGGCAAAGTAAATTGGCCCAAACATTACTACTTTACAGTCCGTAAATTATCAGTTTTTGTTATAATCGTAAATTCGTTTAAAAAAGTTATTATACGTAACCACATTTAAAATCGATTTTAATATTGTCAGCGATTAATTTTAATCGCTGGCCTATTTTAATAGATTTTATGATTTGTTATTTGTTAATATCAATTTTATATTTATATTTGGCGAGAAATCATGCGATGACACGAAATAAATAATGTATAATGTTTTACTAACCTTATCATCTATACACTAACCACTCTAGCCAGACGACTTACAAGCTTCAAATCGCAACACGTTAGCCTTTAATGAACGATCCCTCTTTGTCAAAACTCTTAGAATAAAACTACTAACCAAGTACTTATACTGAGTTATATGAATTTGATGCTGTACACCAGGCTGGTGATTTGCAGACCCTTAGGTATCTTATAAACAGGATGTAAGTTCTCAATAAAATGATAATCAGTTCTATAATAAAATTTGCAATTAACCCTTAGCAGGAGAGTGAGACTGCCTTTTTGCTAGTGATAAACTATTTACACCTATTTAAACAATAATTCATTAATGTATGTCATTCTAGAAAACTACTGGTACAATTCAATACAACATTTTTTGATTCCATTTTTTACGATTCCTCCCTAGTTCAGGAATTGAACGAAAACACATAAAACACTATTTATATCCCTAACGCTAAAAGCTTTGGAATCAAATGACCATTTAGTTATTTCTTCTCTTAAACAAGGAGTTCTTGTTTACCCTTAGAGTGCAGCAGAAAATTTATTACTTACAAGTACTGCATCAGGAAAAAAATAAATACTAATCGAATAATAATTTATTTTCTTTGACTGCAATGCGGACCTGGTACATATTAATTCATAATTAACACAACGTTAGGAAGAATTCATGATTAATTAACAGATTTAATTACATTCTTGTTAGTTTTTTTGCTTAGTTAGTATTTTAGGATTTACAGAGTATCAGAATATGCGCTCTTTCTGTCTAGACGCTATACCTCTAATCGAAATACAGGGTGCGCAAACTTTAGAGGCAGACAGCGAACCACAACATAATAGCTCTTTGTATTATAAACTATCGTTACTAGAATTAGAACGATACGTGTATAAATTTGACAGCAATCTGACTTTTGACTCGTGAGTTATAGCATTTAATGTGAAGCGACTTTTGTTATTGGAAAAAAAAATGGTAAAAAGTGAATTTCGAGTTTTGATAAAGCATTGCTTTTTGATGAAAAAAAATACAGTCGAAACGAAACAATGGTTTGATAAACATTATCCGAATTCTGCTCCATCGAGACAAATGGTAGAGAAGTGGATTGCTGAATTTAAACGTGGTTGTACCAGCACAAATGATGCAGAGCGCAGAGGACGCCCAAATGAGGCTGATATTTCAGAAAACGTCAAAAAAATTCAAAAATTGATTATGAACGATCGCAAATTGAAGGTGCACAAGCTAGGTAACATTGTAAAGATATCAGATGGTAGTGTTTTTACCATTTTACATGAACATTTGGGTATGCGAAAGCTTTGTGCAAAGTGCGTGCCGTGTGAGCTCACAGATGAGTGTTTGGCGCTGTTGAACCACAATAAAATGGAATTCTATGGTCGATATGTGACAATGGATGAAACAGGGCTTCACTATTACACACCAGAATCCAAAAGACAGTCAGCTGACTGGACAGCTATCGACGAACCGAATCCAAGCGAGCAAAGACGCAACAGTCGGCCGGTAAAGTGATGGCGGCTGTATTTTGGGATGCGAACGGAATAGTATTTCTCGACTACCTCCAAAAAGGAACCACCATCAACAGCGACTATTACTGTGCACTTTTGGATAGATTGATGGCTGAAATCGCAAAGGAACAGCCACAGTTGCATAAGAAAAAAGTGTTGTTTCACCAAGACAATGCACTGTGTCACAAATCGATGAAAACTATGGCAAAATTGAATGAATTGGGCTTCGAATTGCTTACCCACCTACCGTATTCTTCAGAATTAGCCCCCAGCGACTTTTTCCTGATTTCAGATCTCAAGAGAATTCTTGCTGGAAAGAAATTTAAGTCGAATGATGAAGTAATCGCTGTAACTGGGGCCTATTTGAACGAGAAAGAGAAATCGTACTATAAAGCAACTATGTTGAATAATAAAATCGAGTTTTGTCAAAATTTTGTTTTTTTCTTACTTATCCTACGGACATTGAATGACCTTGTATATTCAAAAGATGCTTCGTTACAAAGGTACAAGGTGTCAAAATTGTTATTAAGTTTTATATTTAATAACATTTTTAAAACTACTTTAGATATTTAAATGGAATTTGGGACGTTTGGATAGATAATTTATATAAATCTTTTTACGCAAAAATTATTATTTTACTTCCACCAGCGGCTTGCGCACGGACACATCTTCGCACAATTTTAATGAAAAATATGGTGCGCGATTGATTTTTTTTACAAGCAAAAATTATTTCTATCATCGTTGTTCAATTTACAACAAAAAAAAACGCTCTTTAGTTTTTTTTGTGTGACGCACTCTTTGCAAGTAAAAAATTAAAATACCTACTGATTTCTGGAAAAATTTTTGTTAGTGACTTTCAACAACAATAACAAAATGAAAGAAAAGTAAAATCACAAAATTTGCTCGAACGACATCTTCTCACTAACGCATTTATTGCAGCAGATACTTAATAATAATGATAAATAATAAATAAATAGAGGCACTAGAAAAATACAAGAATTATACAGGGTGTCCGGAAAAAGGAGGTCAATCCATTAACCACAGATTCCTTGGGCAAAAATAATATGAGTTTTAAGATGTCATTCTTCATTTTAGCCCTCCATGTTCGATATACAGGGCGTCAAAGTTGAAAATTTAAAACCAATATTTTTAAATAATTCTAGTATATATTGAGATATTGGATTCAAATTTAGTCTGTTGCTTCAGCATAAAGAGGCACTTCTTTCCAAAAAAGAACACAAAAAACAATTCCTTAATAGCCGAAATACGGGATGATCAGTACCTATTGACCCCCCCAAGTTTTTATCACCTAAGCCAATGACTTTTGAACTAAGTTTTTATAGGTTACTATGTATTTTTGATTATTTTTTAAGTCTTATAAAATTTGGATAAAATCATTTGTTTTTGAGATATTTTGAAAAGTATTGGCCCTTGTTGTCTACGCGGCTCACGGTATTTTCACTACTAAATCAAGCATATTTAACTCAAATTACCATTACCGTGCATCAAATTAAGTACAGTTTTCGAAAAGGTAATAAAACTAAACACTACGAACACGAAATTGTTTATTATTTTTAACTTAATCTGAAGCATCATAGTCAAATATTAATTATTTAAACATATTATTTTAAAAACATGAAAAAGTAACTAAATAAACATTAGATAAACTACCAGTCTAAAGAAATTGCTCGATATGACCGCCATTCTTTTCAATGCATATGCGAGCTCTTTTTAGTAAAGAAAATCTTAGTCTTTGAAAAATATGAGGCTTCAACCTAAAGTCTTCCGCAGCTTGTAAGATTCTCTCTATTAAATGACTTTCACTCAAAATCGGAACCTTATAAACAAAATCTTTCATACAAACCCAGACTGAATAGTCCAAGGGAGTAAGATCTGGAGATCGGGGTGGCCATTTAACAGGAGCATCTTGGCCTCGCCCAATCCAGCGTTGGGGAAAGTTTTCATGTAAGTATCTCCTTACATTCCTAGCAAAATGCGCTGGTGCAGCATCAAGTTGAAACCAAATATTTTGTCTAATTAAGAGAGGCAAATCGTCAAGTAAATCGGGCAGTATGTTTTGAAGAAATGCTAAAAATGAATCACCAGTCAAATTCCCTGGTAAAATTACAAGACCCAAAAAGAAATTATCCACGACACCAACCCACACGTTGACTTTAAAGTTTACTTGATGATGTGTCTACTACGGCATGAGGATTTTCTTCTGCCCAGATATGTGTATTATGAATATTTGTGACCCCGTTTCTAGTAAAGGTAGCTTCGTCCGTAAATAAAATATTTTTGATGAAGTGTATATCTCTGTCATGCATTTCACATATCCACCTACATAGCCTAGATCTCATCTCAAGGTCTTGAGGCAGCAGAGATTGTACTTCTTGAATGTAGTAGGGGTAAAGCTGCTGTCTTTTTAAAATCTGGTGTACTTCAGATTTCCCAATATTTTCAACCTGTCGGGCAAGAACTCTGGTACTAATATTTAGTGTTTCCTCGATGCTTGTTAAAATACTCTCCTCCTTTTCCGGTTGAATTAGACGGGGTCGACCGCAGTTCCCTTTACGGTCTTCCCTAAAACTTCCACTGTGCCTTAGTCGCCTAACTAAATTTGAAAAATACCTTCGTCTTGGATGAATTCGATTAGGGAACTTTTCTGCGTACCGCCTAGCGGCTAAACTAGCGTTAGAGTTACATTTTCCTAGTAAATAAACAAAAATAAAATTTAACTGATTATAATCAATCAATCAAATGTCTTTAAATCTCACCCATGATAAAAATCATATCCGTCATTTCCGAAAAACTTATAAAATGGTTTCGTCTACGATCCATTTTCGTTGTGTTTACTTATAAAATTACCGATAATTAAAAATATTATCTTTTAAACCTTAAACTACTGTCAAATTGTGACAACTAATTTGACAACAATAAAACATTGCTTAAGTAGGTATCCAAGGTAAAACCAGAGTTGCTTGATATTTCAATATTATAAGAATAGCCAGAGCCGCCGAGGCATCAAACAAGAGCCAATACTTTTCCAAATATCTCAAAAACAAATGATTTTATCCAAATTTTATAAGAGTTAAAAAATAATCACAAATACATAGTAACCTATAAATAATTAGTTTAAAAGTCATTGGCGTACGTAATAAAAACTTGGGAGGGTCAATAGGTACTGAACATCCCGTATTTTGGCTATTAAGGCATTGTTTTTTGTGTTGTTTTTTGGAAAGAAGTAGCTCTTTATGCTGAAGCAACACACTAAATTTGAATCCAATATCTCAATAAATACTAGAATTATTTAAAAATATTGGTTTTAAATTTTCAACTTTGACGTCCTGTATATCGAACATGGAGGGCTAAAATGAAAAATGACATCTTAAAACTCATATTATTTTTGCTCAAGGAATCTGTGGTTAACGGATTGACCTCCTTTTTCCGGACACCCTGTATATTAAGGAAACGATCCATGACCTCCAACAAAGACGATACACGAACGTCGCTGTGCCGACAAACACGATTAAATACATCATACATAAAATAAATAGGCCTCTTTAATATTGGTTCTTGCTGGTCTGACAATGAACGGCATGGTATATCTGCGGCAACCAAACGAGGGACATGGAACCGTATACAACCAGATAGATTTGGGCAGTCGAGCCAACCATGCAGTATTGCAAGAACCTAGCTGCGGAAAGATTTCTTCTGGTTTCAAGAGAACTTTCGCCAAAAAGGTATAAACAAAGTCGCGTGATCTATCCCCCGAGAATGATAAACATTGTCAATTCTAAAGGCCAGGTATTTCAGGAAGCGTCTGTGAACATACATTTAACTGTCATAATAAAATGAAAAACACTGACAGTAGTAGTTTTTTTTCATGACCTACTACGACAGATTGAAATTTGTTTGAATTGAAGAATTTTAGGTTTTTTACAGCGGCAAACGATGTGTCAAAAAAAAATTGCAGTCTTGTTTTGTTGTAAATTGAAGGAATCCAAAAATAATTTTTACTTAAAAAAAAACCGTGGCGTACCATTTTTTTCTCATTAAAATTGCCCACTGGTGGAAGTACCTATAAATAATATTTTTTTACCTAAAATGAAGTATGTAGATTATCTATCCAAACGAGCCAAATTTCATTGAAATATCTAAAGTAGTTTTAAAAATACTAATAAATTTTAAATTTTTTATAAACATTTTGGACACTCTGTATCTTTCAAACAACGCATTTTTTGAATATAGTATAACAAACTGCTATTACTTTGTGGTTCTATGTCCACCTCTAAAGTTTCGCGTTTCGAAACTGGACCACCCTGTATATCCCTGGCTAGCGTTTATTGGTCGATTCTTCATTAGTATAGATTTTTTGCTTGAATACAAATGAATGCAACGACCTGACTGATTTTTTTACAGATACAAGAGACCCTCATTCGAAATAAAAGGTTTTTCTTAACTTCATATGGCAGAGGTAGCTTCTTTGGACACGCTTTGCTTTAAAATATGCACAAGAAATTCTATTGACCCGGTACAAAGTAAAAAATTGATAGAGCTTAATCTGGCATTTTTAAAGTTGGAAAGGGGTTTTATTTCATTGGATTATTTGGTACAAAACTGTATAAGAAACAGAAGCAGATAATAAATTCACAATATATATACACTTTTTCCTTTTCGATAGCTCGAAATAAAATAAAATAAAATGAAAGAAAATAGAAGGGAATTCGCAAGGAATAAAAAACGATGAGATATTTTTCAAGTACGCCTTTAAAGTGAAACATAACACGTGATTTCGACATTTCTCCCGACTCTGCAAAATTGTAAATCAAGACATATACCTCTATGAATGCCCTGTTTTTGGCTTTACAGATCCGTACTTCAATAATTAAAATTGACATAATTGTGTTTATGAACCTGAAAACCTATTTTTTCAAAATACCTAGCTTACTTTGAGTGTACCATTCAAAATCTTTCAATCAGCATTTTTGTTTCTTGCTGTTTGAATTTTCGCCAGTTTTCTAAACTTTGGAAGGTCTTTTTTGTAAGTTCATTCGTTAAATCTACAGTATTAATTAATGAAAAAACTTTCATGTTCGGGGACGTAGCGCCAGTTGGACCGGAGTCCTCACAGCTGTAAGAGGTGCTAAGTCTGCGGTGTGTTGACGCAAGACTCGAGACTTTTTGCTTATAGCTGTACTGTAAGATCACTTGTTATCAAAACCGGACATATAATTATCTGCTTGTTAGAAAATGTTGTTTGGAAATGTTCCACTAAGTGATTCAAAGATGTATATTCGTTAATTAGTGAGCTTGATGAGTAGACCTGGATATCACCTCCATAAAGAGTCAAATGATTGTTACGTGCTTGCCTTACGTCTTAACAGAGACATTGCCAGAGAATATGCAAGATTTTGAAGCTTAAAAGCTGAAAAAGAATGGTTGACATGAAGTGATCGGTAACAGTGGTTATAGTTCGAATAAAAAATAAACAATTCACAATCTGCACCAGGATTTCGCATGCTTAGGCGCAACAATACTAATTCAACTGTTCTTAGACGAATCTGAAACAACTTCATACTGACCAACACACAAGCCAGAAAAATGATCTTATTTACAGACACAGCTCACTTTACAGTCTAGCGGTTTAACATCTTTAGAAGGTCTCAAACAACTTACTCCATTATACTGACCAAATTGTGAAACATACAATCAAAGAAAATTTTTTAGCGGTGTTTTTTATGCATGGGATTGGATTTTTGGTTCCAATCAATGGCATCATGAAAATTCATCTCGATCAAGGATATCTGAAAACTATCAAAAACTAAAAGAGTATAAAAGCAGATATTAAACTAAACGGATTTTATTATATTTATATTTATATTTATATTTTTTTTTATTTTCAAGCAATAAATTGTTTTACCATAATAACGTAGGTACATCTATAGTCTAGTCCAATAACTAACACCCCAGTAAAGACACATACGTTTATCATTAATAAACACCTTTCCAGAAAATGGTACATTAAATACGTACATTTGACTTTGATATGTCGCGCTTTTTCACGTTACAGAACACGAATAACGAAACGGTAGTTAAATGCTTTAAAAAAAACGTGTATTGAACTTATTTCTGAGTATATATTCTACGGTGAAATCAAACGTTATTTAAAATGTATTAATTACGCATTTTAGAAACGTTTAAATAACGTTTGATTTCACGTTATTTAAAATTGGTTTTAATATATTTTTGTAACGTGAAATATACGTTGATAAGGAATTTTAATTAAACGATATTTTTTTTAATCAACAGGATATATTCAGAGGTATACACAAAAAAGTGCTTATACTTGTACAGTCAGAAGTACACGTCCGCTTTCCGACAGACGTTATGGATATCAGTTGCTCGTTTGACCTACCCCGGACGAGGTAGAAGAGTTTCACATCTAACTTTAAAACTCACCTTGTAGTTTTAATAAATCAAGATATTTTTCGCATATAAAAGCAGTTTCTATCCGATTCTGTAAGGATTTAAATTTTCGCACCGATATATACTTCTTATACCCCAGAAAAAGCCTTCTAGAGTCGATCCCTTTCTTGCCGTTTCTACAGCTGTACAAAGTCGTGATTTATGGCCAGCAGGTCGCTGCTGTCTCCGCCGACATTATGCAAAGTTTCCGCTGATATTTCTACTACTGTTTGCCGCGTAAAAGGGGTCCAGATTCTCGCAGAAAAAAAAATGCCACACAACCCCTATAACACTGAAGAGAAAAACCTTATACGTAGAGAAGAGCCACCCGATTTGATGCATTATACGCGCGGGGAGCAAGAGAAATGTAAAAATTGCTCGCGGGAGAGATTACGATATTATGGCAAAGAAGGAATCGTAAAAAATATTCATAGCCATCTGTTTATCGCAACTTGGTATAAAAAATTGTTGGTATGATATTCATGGGAATGAAAATGTTTTTCCTCAATGACTTCTGCCAACTTCACTGCGATTTTTAAATTGTACGCCGGGATTTCAGCAAAAGAGAGTTGTGATTCTCCAAAAGCTCAATAACAATCTTTTGATCAAACTATGCTAAGCAAACATTTAAAAAATGTAAAATATTTTAAAATAGTGTTAAAAAGCTGATTTATAACGTAGATAGGTTTAAATTAAAATCTTCTCCCTTTTTGTATATTCGTTAGTGTTTCCTTATATTGCCCATATATATCCAGTTTTGGATTCAAAGCGAAAAGCCACAAGAATAACACATTAGGTGTGCCGACAACGTAGATACAGTAGTAATATTTTGACAGGATCTTGTACAAACAGAAAACGCGTATACAGTATAGAATAGAGGGAAGACCGCCGGGAAAATTATTTAGTATGGTCGTCACGCTTTTCTATTCCCTTGGGACGACAAAGTCTATGTCTATATATAATATGGAAGACGAAGTAAAAATTGTCTTTACCGTAATACAGGATGTGAGTGAGGTTAAGAAACATAAACTAGACTTAATGACGATCTATGATCTCATCATATAATCTTGTTAAAAACAAAAATTATATAAATACTGGGAGAGTTTCTTTTTATTAATATTGAAGTTATTTCTCTGATCTAATTGGGCCACAGCGTTAAAAATTATGATCTCCCAATCAAGAACAGAAAAGACAAAGCCATTATCCGACGACTACGAATCGGCCACACAAAAGTCACCCATGGACACCTGATGAACAAAGACGATCCACCAAAATGCTACTCCCGCCGTTGACAAGGCAACTAACAGTGAAACATAGGTTATGTTATGTAGATAATGGAATACAAACAGTAACTCTAATAATGTTTCCCTTATTTAAAGCATCCAATGCGCATGCGTACATGTCACAATAAGGACGGTACTGCTTGACCTTGTAAAAGTTCTAACAACAGTCTGAAGATCATAATGTGTTCTATTGTTTAAAATTCGCTGCCACCATATTTACGTCTTAATTACTTCATTACTCATCTCAATTGGTATGGCTATGGTTCTTTACAAATAAAATATATTTAGATTCACGTTAAAATAAATTCCCACGAATTCTGGAGATGAGCATATTGCTTTATGTTTCTGTTGATCCTCAGCAATGATTTGACGATATTAAAATACAATAAAGACAAAATGACATTCGTGGGTGGATGTAAACTGGGTGAATCCTCTTGATCACTGTGAAATGAGGGGACTTCAAAATCACTCCATGTTCCAAATGCATTTTACTCATAGCTAACTGCCTGCATTGTAGCAAAAAAAATTACTTGGAGGTGGTTTAATTATAAGGGTTTTGCCGTCGAGGAAGCCCATAAGAACATACCCAGGATCATAAATGAATTGAAGCTTTTGATTTTAAGGACCCTGAAAGTCTGTTCAAATAATTTTTAATAACCTTGTATATATCATCAAAATATTATAACCACCCGTAAAAACCTAACTGTAACACGAAAACCAACCGTTGTAGTATTCAAATTAAAAATGATTCGTTTTGTAGATTTCAGTTTGTAAATTTAATTGCGGCCGCTAATGGCATCCATCTGAAATTTGGATAGTAGTTCGTTCCGCAAACGCAAGAGAGTGTGAAATTGGAAAATCTGGAGACGACTTTTCGCTCTTACCACCTTCTCTTCTTTACATTGTGTTATGGTATTTTTTGATGAGAGAATGAAAGAATTCTTTCGGAGCCTTATTTCTATTTCGTGGCATGTTTGGATGTTGTATTCCAGAAGCGTTATATAGATTTGCATAAAAATTTAAATGTATAGATATTATTATGATTTATTAAACTCGCGTTATTATTAAATACAATAACACAAGAAAAATAAATACTTAAGATACCGAAAAAGCAACGCTTCTACATAATTTAATTTTAACCTCGAACTTTATTACTACCGTTTTCTTCAGCGGTTTATAATTTCATCTTTCTTCGTAAATCATCAACATTCACTCGCCAACGAGCACGAATTACTCCAACTCAGGGATTTCTGTTGTGAGCTCTAAGATGGCTAAACAGACCGATCCTCGAGCCGCAAACCTTGTCACAAAATTGACACACCCAATCACCACCAATTACCGGCTGTTGAAAGTGCGCTGCCCCATCGATGCTGGCTCTTTGCATCCTTATGTCGTCGACCCTGATCTTCAAAAACTTGATGACCCTCGTAAATGGCTGTTGTAGTTGCGCTGCCCCATTGATGCGTTCTCTCTCCTTTCGGTGCTGTCTCTTTGCATCCTCATGTCGTCGACACTGCTCATCAAAAACTTGATGACCTTCTTAACTTGTACGCCTTCATCTCGATCGGTCGTTCGCGATCTGCTCCCAGTTGTTCTTCACATCTAAGCCACACTTCTTCATGTTGGTCTTAAGAACATCCTTGTGTTCTTCAGTGTTCAGTGTTTTTCAATATTATCCGGATATTATTCCGGGAACTTGCACTGCAGGTGTTGTTGGAAACACAGTTTCGCTCGATTGACCTTTAGGCATTCGCTTTCGCCTTTTTTTTAAAGGGTCCGTTCGACATGAGTCGCCGTTTTCACTGCAGCCCTAATTTCCTTCCCTGTTGTGGTCATTTTGCAGGTAGATGTAGGGTCATACTGGATCGAACAAGTCAGCCATCATTAGCACTCGTTAAAGCTTTGGTGCTCTTCACTTCATGTAGGTCACGAGCGCGAACAAATCTTCGTAAATAACCTCCATTTAGCCATTTGCAGAGTTCTTTCAACTTTCCCTAAATGACGAGTTGGCTACAGAATGGTAGAAGGCATTCTGAAAGAGTAATGCGAAGAGTGTTATATATGCATATGTTATAAATATAAGATGCAGTAATGAAATTTATAGAATATTTGAATTCGAACAAATAAGTACAAATGAGTGCCGGTCCATTCTTAAATGATTTTTGTACATATCTGGATCTTCTACAACCAATTCTCACAGTATTTCGTCTTAACATTCATGACCCGGCAAACAGCTCTTTAATTTTTCATTCTGCGAATCGCACAAAAAATTAATTGCACATCCACATTTACAATAATTCCTCTTGACGCCATTTTGAAACAGAATAACCACGGTGTCGTGTAAACCTTCCTTAGCATTCAACTACGGTCGAATGCAAGCCGAATACGACAAGCTGAACGTTCCAACCCGCTCAATTTATGTCTATTCGTGAAAACGAGCCATTACCCCAGCGCTTTGACTATAACCCTGTATAGTCTTTCTAATCTTAATTTAAAATATATAAATTTAACGATTCTACCGGGGCTGTCCGTTCCCAGGCCTCTTTACATTATAGAAGGGCATCGAATGCAGCGTTTTTTGATGCATTTCTCCCTCGTATATAAGACGTATAATAAATCATGCCTGCCAAAGGATACCGACAATAATAAAAATAACTACTGTGACTGGAAAAAGTTGGGTTAATGATTAGAGTTTGCAAATAAATATAATATGAATGAAACAAATAATTTTTGGCAACGTGTTATTTTCTCAGATTAATCTAAATATATTCGGATGGACATCATATGGTATGGTGAAGATTTAATGTAGAATTTAAACAAGAAAATTTGTGTCCGACAGTAAAACACGGTAGCAGAATATTGTAACCATGATTTGTTCAATAGTTTTTCTTAGATTAATAAAATGAAAGAAGATCTATCAAATTACGAGTACATACTACTTTTTAATAATACCTCAAGTGGATGAAACTTTTCGCAGTCACTGTATCAGACACCGCCGGTATTATGTTGCAATGTAGTTATATATATACAGACAGTTTTTTATAAGGCAGTATACCACTTACACGAGCGGAACACGTTTTGAGGGGGAATTATTTTGTGACAAGTGTAAGTATATAATACAATATTTTTTTTTATATATATTTTTTTATATATTAATACAATATTTGTTTTTAAAAATATTTTTAAATGGCAAAACAGTTATACATTTAACATTAATTGTTAATACATAAAGGATTTTTAAAATATTGTAGAGCATGTATTGTTATTGTTATGAAAAGTTAAAAGGGTGCGCCTATGGAGAGTTGGCCAGTTGGTTTTCGCCAGTTCCATTAACAAAAAAAAAAATTTTTTTTTTTTCTTACTTGGCATCATAGATTACAATAATCATCATTAACAAATAGACATAAAAAAAAACAATAAATATGCCAAAAGGTGCTAACTCAGCATAGCTGATTTTCAGTAGAACTTATTACTATTACAATACAATAAAATATAACAATAAATAAAAAAAAAATCACTTGTAGCCTTGTTCAAAAAGTTCCGTTTGTGCGTCAAATAATTCTTGAAATACAGATCTCTTAAATTTCTGCCTAGATTTTTCAATTCAGGGGACTATACCGTTTAGCGACATTATAGGAAAAAGACCTCTGATACAATCAATGCAGTGCTATGCTGCGGGACTGTAATTGTGTCCTTACGTCTCACGTTTACATTGTGGACGTCAGTACGAAAAGTAATCTTCCGGTAAAGGTAAGGTGGTGTTTTAGTTTTAATAATCGTATGAAACAAAACAAGAGAGTGTAACTCTCTCCTGTTGGACATATTAAGCCACTTGACCTCATTTAATTTGTGTGAAATTCTATCGTATTTGCTCATGCCAAAGATCATACGTAAACATGCATTCTGGAGAACCTGGACACGCCTAGAATCAACGTCCATACACATAATCGCAGAAGTTCATGTCCGACAAAACCAGAGCATCAGACAGCAACCTGCTCAGATCATACGAAAGCATATGTCTAATAGCGTAAATAGCTGTAAGATTAGCGTATCCCGCTCGACCTTTTACCGATATATGCTGGGAGAATCGAAGTGCACCATCCATCATCAAACCAAGCAGACTTTTTGCCCGGAGAGGTAGATGTATGTCTGGATTAGTCGGGAATCCGAAAAATAGAGCTGTTGATTTTAAAGGATTAATCTGTCGATCATGGCGCCCTGAGATCTCCGCCAGTGACGACAAATCATTGCCAATCTGCTGCTGGGCGGCCGCCAGTTCATTTTTGTTGAAAATGTACAGGACTTGCGAGTCATCTGCGTACATTTTCATAGTACCGTGCTGCAATGTATTTGGGAAGTTACACGTGTAAATAAATACAAGATCCCTGAGCTACGCCCCTTGTCAAGGTAACCGTATCTGATAGAGTTCCTCCCATATAGACCCTCTGCGTCCGTCCATACATGTAGTTTTTTATCAACGCAGACTCATCAAAACCAGCATAGTATAGGATTGACAATAAGACGTCATGGTTTATCATATCGAATGCCTTGGAGTAGTCCAATAACACCAACACAGCACACTTCCTGCCATCGAGAGCCCGCAGCACATCGTCCGTAACATCCGTAACATCAATTAAGATTAGAAATACTATACTGCCATTTGCGACCAAACGAAAGCGTGTATAGTAAACTAAATAATAAAAACAAACATAAGAAAAAAGCAAAATCTAAAAAGAAACAACCAACTTTCCTTACCCGTTTGTCTACTGCATGTATATACCACGCGGCTAAGGTCAAAGTGAATTAGACGTGTCTTAAAAAGACCATGTGATCCGTGTCACAAGCGTCGTAAGTTGTATAAAGAGCAATGGACGCCAGCCGTCGCGACGGTGTTGTAAAGCATCTTTTATAAATACAAAAGACAATGAATATAGCGTTGCTGTTATTAATGTTGTTTTTAACACTGTATACAACTTGAAGTTTGTGATTGTCTTTTTCTGTCTGTATAACGTCAGTTTTTGTAAACAACAATGATTTTGATAGAAGGAAAAATGATGAACTGGTTTTAAATTGGAATTCCTACTTTCTAAATAGTTTTGGGTAAAGAGTTTTACTCACAACATCTTTAAAAGATTTAATTGAAATAGTTAACCTTTGGAATTGGACGAATCGGAACATTTTTTCATTTTATTTTTCAATATAACCATGCAGTAAAACCAGGATTACAGTGGGTTTCGTCAAGCTCCGCATTTACAGCCTGGATTACCTTTTTACTTCTGAGCCATTTTTTGAGTTTGGGAATCAAATGATAGTCGCCTCGCGGATTGTAGATTGTTTATCGGAGTCGTTTCCCACACTTTTCATGAAGTTGATGATTTCTCTGGGGGCTAAATTCCTTGCCTCGTCAGTTCAGAGTCACCCCTCCAAGGTGTTGTAGGCTTTTGCAGAAAACTCTTCCATCATATGGCTATTAGAAAAGCCAAAGATGGGCTCCGGACCGCATAATGGAGCGTTTGCACCCTCTTTTGCAGGTTGGTCCGCCGCTTCGTTCCCCTCTATCCCTTCATGTCCTGGCACCCATGTCAGCGTAATCTTTTTCTCCTGAGCTGCCAGTTGCTTTAGGCTCTGTTTGCATTCACATGCTGGCTTTGATGTGAAGGTTTAAGACCTCAGTGCTTTTAATGCAGCTTGACTGTATGACATAATATTGATCTGCCTTTCCGGGATGCCTCTCTGCAGGGATTCTTGAGCACAACGGTTAATAGCGTTGATCTCTGCTTGGAATATAGTGGGACTTTTTCCGAGAGATTGAGGGAGCCTACAATTAGTCCAGTATACCCTCATTTAGCTATTTTTGGCGGTCTCCAATGACCACTTCAAATTGGATTTCAAAATCCTGTCTGCTTGGCAAAGCGTCCGACGGTTTTCTTCCTGAATCCAAAGGGTATTAGGTTTATTGATATTTTCCTCGAAAAATATTTAAGTATTTACTCATCAATCCAAAGACTTGTGCCAGCGCTTTTCACAATCGTTGAAGCACTTTAAACGCTTCAACCAAATGAGTATATATTTTGTAAATCCTGAAAGAAAAGTCACCGAATTCCACAGTCAATATTTTAAGTGCGTTGAAGCACCTAGTGTTGCTAGTTTAAAAGAAAAATCGAAAATCAAAGTAGCCCACGAAAGTGGAAGTAACCTTTTTGGGAACTCCACTTTAACTTCAGTTCGTTAATATTAACCAACGAAGGCAAATGAGATTCTTTTTGCAGTTTGTTTTAACCTACTGAAAGATAATTCCTTTAGCGTTCTAAAGAACAGTTCCCACAGTTTTTTAGCATTGCCTCAATACATCCAATCTTGTTTAGGCTGTTGTTTAGTTTCAAGAGTGTCATGCTGAACCCAAATTACTTGTACAGTTACAAATTTACGCAAAAATCGCTGCGGGATTTGGCTTGTAGACTAAACTTGCTACTCAAAAGTTTTCCACAGTTTTGATGGAGAGTCAGCAAACGCGACAGCCACCTAACATACAGCTTCTTCATGCAGAAATGTTGATGTGATATATTGGGCACACGTTTATTGAATATCCCAGATTTGAATCGTACCACGGTTTGATGATTTGGTAGTTCACACCTCAAAATAGATCGCTCTGAAGGTGATTTAACAAAATGAGAAGTGTGTTATGCAGTCTTATCTTAATCGATCTTACAACTTAGAGTCAGAATATTGAGACCCTGG
The DNA here is from genome assembly GCA_911728435.2 of Apoderus coryli. Taxonomy (NCBI): domain Eukaryota; kingdom Metazoa; phylum Arthropoda; class Insecta; order Coleoptera; family Attelabidae; genus Apoderus; species Apoderus coryli. The sequence goes on along the minus strand of OU452209.1, from coordinate 6,933,047 downwards.
ACGTTAAAGAAAAATATAAATGATCGACTGGAAGCATTTGAGATGCGGTCGTATAGAAGGATCTTAAGAATAAGTTGGGTAGACATGGTAACGAAGGAAGAGGTACTGGGAAGAATGAGGAAGGAAAAAGAAATATTGAACACAAATTAAAATAAGCAAGCTGCAATATCTGAGCAACGTGAGAAGGGGAGAAATACGTATTGTTGCAGAATATTATACAGGGAACGAGAAGCAGAGGAAGAAGACGCATTTCCTAACCCTTTACCAAATATCCTGAGAAAGTGGTACAACTGTAGTTCCATTGAGTTGTTTAGAGCTGCAGCATCAAAAGGGAGAATAGCTATGATGATAGCCAACCTTCCAAGAGGAACTAGGTGATTTCTAAAACTCGACGACCCTATGCCTTTTTCGTAAGCCTCAAAAACTGCTCAAAAGCATTTGCATAAAAAACGCGCCATATACATCCGATTTGATATATGAAAAAAAAACTCTTTTTTCGAGAAAACAAACAATTTCTATTGCAACCATTTAATCCAGACAATTAATCTCTTGATTGCGGTTAAGTTTCCGCTTGTTAAAAACGTAACTACCTATCCAAATTTAATTATGAATCCGCTTCAGTATCCCAATTTACCGTTCTTTTCGTTAACAAACAAATACAAAAAAAAAACAAGCAGCTTACATGTACCTATAAAAGTTTGTAACTGAGTTTTAAGACGTCTATATTCCTTTTGTTCGGTTCGTGCTTTATTATTAAGCCTCCAGAACACATGTATCAAGAAAAAGTTACTTTTGATTAATAATTTTTCCTCGTGTTCTGTTTTTGAGTTAGTGGAAACTCGAAAGGAAGAGAAACTTATGTTTTAGATGAAAAAGTTTTTATTTCGCCTAGTGGAACTTTAGATGTACGGGAAAATATAATTTAGAAAATATCAAATATTTGGAATAAATTCGGTGAGAAAAGGTCAAAAATCGAGAAGAGGAATCTCATAACAAAAACAAGTGTAAAATATGGCATGTATTTTCAGATATTTACATGTTCTCGTAATAAAATGGTGTACCATTTTATGGGGCTCACGGAAACATTTTTAAATGATTTTCAGAAAGTCGGTGTAATTTATGAAACTATTGCCAATCGAAAAGTAAATAGATTACGTGATAGTATTTACTCAATATACTAATTTTGACTTTAGTTGTTATTTTGACACTCTGCTGCCAAACTTTTACTCAAAGATTTAATGAGTTTCATATTTTGCGACAAATAATCAGAAAATCAAATTTATAAGATTTTGTGGCATAGCAATAGCAGACACAATTTACTACCTTCACTTATAACACAAGATTTTGTTTAAACTAGCAGGGCCTCAGTCTAATTTAACTATTTAACTATCGTAAACCGAGGCAAGAGTCGACAGCAATGCGGCAAATAACAACAATTTTCAGTCACCTCACTAAATCGCACGTTCTTTATACAAAATTAACTGAAAGCTAATTTAACCTTGAAATACTTTATTGCCAATTAGGGAATTCCTGGTTAATTCCGTTTGAGAAATCGGCATTGGAATGTCAAACATCTGCCTGGTATTATAGGGTTTGTTGAAAGATCCAAGCTGAGTGCTAAATTTTTTATAGATTAAGCAAGCCGTTTCCAGTATAAAAAGACCACATAATGGTAATATCCTTAAACTCTTAAACAGAGGCCTACAAGTGTCTCTATTACTTTTACGATAACCAAATCTTACTGTTCTCTTCTGCAAAACACACGCAGAGCTGAACAGATACTGACTGCAGCATCCCCAGAAAGCAATCCCATAACGCAGATGACTCTCCACAAGAGAAAAATATGCTAGCCGTGTAGTTTCCAATCCAAGTTCATTGGCTATAACTCTAACGGCGAAACACCCTCTGGCTACTTTCTGTCTTAAGGCCAATATATGGTCATGAAATTTGTTAGAGTTGCTAATCTCCAATGGTTCATCCCGAATACCCATCTGCTCCGTACACAAATACTTAAAGCATACTATTTAGTCTTGCTTACATTTAGGGACAGAAGGTTTGAGTCACACCATCTCTTAATCACCACCAGGTCCTCCGTTACTATTGTTGTCAATGAAGCAGGTTCTTTATGAGACCATAGAATAGTAGTATCGTCAGGAAATACTGTGAATTGACCTCTTATTGCAAGAGATGAAATGTCGTTTATGTAGATTAGGAATAAAATGGGACCAAGGACACTCGTCAGACTAAATACTTATCGACCCAACAATCTGTTTTCTATTCGTTAGGAATGATCTGAACCATTGCAAAGAGACACCTCGGAAGCCATATCTAAAAAGCTTGCCAAGGAGAATATCATGATTCACGCAGTCGAATGCTTTGCTAAAGTCACAAAACACAGCCGCTGCCACATCACCAACATTTAAGCTCAAATAGAGTCTCTCCAGAAAGGAAAACATCGCATCACTCGTGCTCACGCCCTACCGAAAGCCAAACTGGGACTCACTTAAAATGCCATGCACAGTTAGAAAGTTGATCATTCTTTTTCTAACTAACATTTCTAAAATTTTAGACAGGCATGGTAAGAGTGCTATAGGACGGTAGTTTGTTGGATCGCTTAGGTCGGTCGCCTTCAATAGGAGCTTCACAAGAGAAACTTAAGATAAGATTTACATGTGCAAACCCACCGTCTTTTAAATATTTATCATCAGTTATGGTCTGAAAATAATGAACTGAACGAATACACATATTAAAGTTTTACGTTCTATAGAAAATGTCACTGACTAAGTGAGTAAAATTTGTTGTTAGTTTATAATATCAGAAGCATATTATTATAAATGTATCTACTTATATGTATAACAAGTATTAACAATAGTATTAATTATTATAATGGTATGTTCCTTGCTGTTCGAACACGGCCTAGGTACGTGTGCATCTATGTCTAAACTTGTAAAAAAACAGTCTTTTTCAGCATTAGTTTATATATTGCCGTGTTGGAGCGGTACGGAAAAATCCCGTATACTTTTATACAAATGAACATGCAATTGTTAATACATAAGGGATTTTTAAAATATCGTAGGGTATGTTACGAAAAGTTAAAAGGGTGCGCCTATGGACGGCTGCGGTCGGTATTGACATTACAAAGGGATATCGAGCTGTGGTTTTTTACAATCATTTTAAACTAACTTTAGAAACACTATACAACATTTTATTATGCACGCGGATTTTTAAATTTAGTTCAAATTTTTGTATTTTTTGACGTTTTTAAAAAAACGCCTTTCTCAGGTGCATGTTTTACGCAAACCCAACTTTCAATTTCTGCCTTTCAGACAGAAAGAAGAATCGAAACTTCAGCTTGAATTTCTAAAATGAAGGAAAATCAATAGATATTTAAGATTATTTTTACTTGTTTTAGGGCAGCACAAAAGTTGAACCTCACGGCGTCTCCGCATCGACGGAAGCGTTACAACTCTGACGAAACCGAGACATCTTCAGGGTTTGGTGGGGCGTTACAAAAATGGCCTCCTCCAGTGCCTCCAGCGCTATTACGAAGAATAGGCGTACGAGAAGTCACTGGTGTTGGAAAGGTAGGATTTTTATAGTTTATAATATTAAAACAAAAATATTCTTTAAATTTATACAAAAAAACAAAACAAAGTGATGTCTATAAAGCATAGCAGGACAGACTGAACAAAATGTGCCTATAATAATGGGAGAGAGAAAAAATGGTTGGTAATGTAACCCACATCACGAGTTGTCGAAGACTTTGCGCGTTGCAGTAGTGGGTATAGAGAGACCGGGAGGAAAATACCCCTGAAGCGATGGGAAAGGAGAAACCCAATAATTGGACTGTACTCCATCACCAGAATACGAATGTAGGGACAAAACTTTTTGTACAAGGGACACATAAGGATATGCGATGATGTATACAGTGTTGGCTAAATCGGTTTCAAGAAATTTAAAAAAAAACTTTTGATGTGTCGTATTGAGGATTTTACAGTATGTCGATAAGAAATATGGTTTAAACAAAAATTATGCCAACAGACCTACATTGCTAACAAATAATATCTTAATCAGAAATTTTAGTTTTGTATGTTCGAACCGCATATTATGAGGTCTATCATTATTGTTATTTCACACAATATTTGATCTAATTTAAAAAAATACACTTAAAAGGGGGAATTTATTGTATTTTAATGCTGGATATTTTATTTTATACAAATCCAAATTTCTATTATACTACGTACTATGAACAAATCTATTGAATTAGCTTCGTTTTGATATTTGATACGCTCGCAAACAAAGTTTTCTGTTATTTTGTTTTCAAAATATTAACCAAATCTTTTATATTGCGTAGTTGACTCTGATGTTACAATATAAATAATAATAATAAAGGGTTTTACGAGGCATGTTTTTTAAGTAAGTACCGTTTTGGAATTAAAAAAAGACGTGCAAAGATATCGCAATAATTTTATTTTTACATGAACGCCTGTACCTTAATCTACTTTTCTACATAATTTCCGTGAATATTGAGGCACTTGTTATAACGTGGCACCAGTTTTTGAATACCCTCCTCATAAAATTCTGCCGCCTGACTTGTTTTTTCCAAAAATGTTGACGGATTTGCACAAAACCCAACGTTTAGGTAGTGCATTGACTTTCCTTGAGCGGTACCACAAAGAAGGTAAAGATTTTTTAGACCAAATTGTTACTGGTGACGAAACATGGGTGGCCTACGTCACACCAGAATTGAAACAACAATCCATGGGATGGCGACATTCATCATCACCCAAAAGAGTGAATTTAGAATGTGATGTTGTTTTTGGTAGATGCGTATAGATATTTTATTAATAGGTGAAAAAATATTTATGTAAAAAATAAGAAAGTGAAATTAGAATTTTTCTATGTGAGACCAATCTTTCTCCGCTATCGAAAATGTTATGTATAAAGTTAGAGAACAAGGCAAAACAACTACATCACTGGCTAGTACCACGACTGGCATTGAATTACAAGCACAAGTTTTCTAAATAAATATTAAAATGAATATTGTATTTAGCTTTTTCGCATCAAATTAACTGAGTATACAATTACAACAAAAAATTAAAATATTTGAGAGAAAAAAAAACTACCCTTTACTTACTATTGAAGTTTGTTGTTTTAAAATATCAAGTAGAAACTATTATATGCGCATATTTCGTACTCGTTTATACTCATCAGGCCACTAATAAAAATTAGAATATAAAATTTGAACATTTTTTTTCAAATTTTATATTCTAATTTATATTAGTTTTCTAAAATCAAAATATCGTGATTTTTTTTAATTTTTTAATTCTAATTTTTATTAATGTTCTAAGAGCAAAATATATTTTTTTTAAAATAAGTTTTTCCTGTGATTTTTTTCAAATTTGATATTCTAAATTTTATTAGTGCTCTAAAAGCAAAATATCGAGTGGTGTAGGCAGCCTGATGAGTATAAACGAGTACGAAATATGCGCATATAGTAGTCTCTAGTTGACAACAAACTTCAATAGTAAGTAAAGTGTTAATAACTTTAGTAAATTAATTTTTTTAACATCTGGTGACAAACTGTAGGCATATTTTTTGATTGCATTTCAATGATTTATTTGGTTTTTTGTGGTACTTATATACTGAGTCAATTTGATGCGAAAAATGTAAATAAAATATTCATTTTAGTATGTATTTATAAAACTTTATTCAATGACAGTCGTGGTACTAGCCAGTGGAATAGGTAGTTGTTGTGCCATGTTCTCTAAATTTATACGTAACATTGTCGATAGCGGGGACAGATTGGTCTCACATCGAAAAATTCTAAATTCACTTTCTTACACAAATATTTTTTTACCTATCAATAAAATAAAAGCCTTTATTTTTTTAATTGACCAAAATTCCCTGTTCAGCTAACCCAATGTCTACAACAAATACAATATAATATAAGAAATACAATACAATAAATACAACACAATATAATAAATACAATAAAATAATAATTACAATTTCAGTAACAATATAATGAGCATCAATTCGTTTAGATAACAATAAAATACTGATGTGTAATAAAAAAGCAGAAAACAAATAAAGACACAAAAACCATACTCGATCTTTTACCAAAACTCACTGGGTCATTTTAATTATCCCATCTATTGAATGTATTTTAAATGTTCGACCTTTGCTTCGCCAATAATATGTTATAAAGGCGTTTTTTTAAACGGAGCCTTACTTAGGTTTCTAACTTTTGATGACAATTCATTCATACATTTTGTAATAAAGTAGGAAAACGATATTTTGAACAATTCCGTAGAATGAGCAGGTGCAAGAGTATGTTTATGACGAACATTTAGATTGTTATCTTTTGATATAAGTATGGAGGAGTCTTGTATAGTGCAGAATATCGTGAAATTGGCAAAAACCAAAAACCTTCAAACCATTATTCATATTAAGCCAATTAAAGTCTAACAGCTTATGGCTGAATCGTTGTGACCTTCTGATGCCGAAAATCAACCTTAGGCATGAATATGGCAATCGCTGTCGCGTCACAGTAGTTAGGATGTGAAAAGACCATTGCCTCACACAGTCTTGCCTTTAATTGTTGTGTAAGCACATGCCGGTGCTTTAAATTTATGAAACCCATTTTTATGCAGTGATTTGCATGGCCAGTCATTCTAAAATCGGAGTCCAACAGTATATAGTTCTAGGTTTTTAACTGTCGACTTAAACGACAATGGGGTTCCCTCAACATTGTCCATGTCTATCACTCTTGTTGCACTATGATGGCTCCAGAAATCGTCGATGAAATCTATGGAATGATATTGAATGCTCGAAGATTGAAAATGCCTGAGTTGGCTGAGGCTATAATCATCTCAACTGGGAACATTACATTTTACATGCATATTTGGATATGGAAAAGCTGTCCGCGTGCTGAGTGCTGAGATTGCTCAAGATTGCAGCTATGTTTAGACGCGATCCATCACCCTTTTATGCAGAAACGTATTGTTGCTAGAAATTTATGAATTTGTCGTGCGAGAAAAAACTTTGATTATTTCGAGTATCCCAAAAGTATATGAAAAACAAAGCTGTTTCAGTATTGGATAAGTAAACCAAAAACCATGAAATATAATATATGTCTTTGGATGTATTATAATATCAAGAATCCTACCAATAAATTGATAAATTCATTCCAAACTAGATCACACTCAGTCAGTGTATATTCCATTAAATTAGTTACCACCACAAAATTTACCGTAAAATATTTCTTGTAATAGAAACTACGACCACGCCGAAATAATTGAAGTTGATTAGGGCCTTATATAGAATGCCCTTTTGGCTATAGGGTCTCGTAGACATTCCTTACTATAATATATAATACAGCAGCGTGATTGATATGCCACGTTAAGGGAAAGGGATGCGGACAAATTAGAAGGCGGATTCATTTTATTAAATTAGAATTTAGATTTGTTTATTAGTACAATGAAGTTATGATTTGCTGTCAAATCTACAAAATCCTGATGAGGTGTGTGTTAAGTTCAAACAGTTAGTTAATTTTATCAAAAACAGCCTACAATGTTTAAGATCAAATGATTTATCTTATGAAACTATAACTAAGTTAAGGAAGTTCAATGAAGAACTGATCGATTGTCAAATCTACGAAATCCTGCCAAAGTGATTTATGTTCAAATTTCTAGTCTAGTCTTTAAATTACAGATCAAAAATCAAGTTGACTTGATTAAGCCGTTGCATTAAAAAGGAGATAAAAGCAAATTGAGAACCACCCATCTCCATATCTTTGATATCCAATTCCTCTAGAATTGCTGAAAAAAGCTGTTAAAAATAGAGGCGAACGTTACTTGGCAATGCATAACTTATTGTCGCAAAATTAGTTTGCATTTCGTGGTGAAAGATTATGTTATGTAAATTTCAATAAATTCGTGAAAATTCATCACATTCTACTTGATGTTTTGGAGAGTCTTCGTTTTCGAAGTCTAAAATTAATGGAGTCTTGCTTGAGCTATAGAATCCAGTACGTAAAAATTGCTGACGATATGAGTGTTCCTCAAACTGTCGAGTTTGGTGTGCCACAAGGGACTGTACTGGGTCGCACGCTATTATTATCTTTATACATAGACAGGTTGCAAAATGTTAGTAAAAGTGGTTGTTTATTATCTTTTGCTGACAATTCTTTTAGTTGTAATAAAGGTAATATACCGGGTTTTAACTATATTAAAATTATAAATGAAAATACTGAAGTAAGTAATTATAATTAAAATAGAAAACATAAAATATTTATGAATTGAATTTGACAGGTTTAGGAAGTGGAATTTTCATATTCATTATCTGAGACCGAAAGGTCTGTCAATAAGGTAGATTGGAGATTGTTTTATCGGAGTCGTTTAGGCGGTTTGGCCTCCCCTCACTTCGACCTGCAGAAGATCTTTTCTGAATGACTATAATCTATGAATTGACCAGCTGTCCCATACTTTTCATGAAGTTGATGATTTCTCTAGGAGCTAAATTCCTTGCCTCGTCGGGTGTTAGAGTCACCCCTCCAAGGTGTTTTAGCCTTTTGCAGAAAAGTTCCATGCATTCACAGAGCACGTGTTCTGTTGTCTCTGTTGCGTCTTCGCAAAAACGACAACTGTCGTCCTCTGTTAGGCCCACCTTTTTGAGATGGTATTTCCCTGGGAGGTGTCTCGTAAAAAGGCCAGTAATTCGCCTTAGGTTGCTTATCTCTAGTTGGATAAGATTGCTTGCTGTCAATAAGGTGGTCAGTAATTGAAGACTGGTTGAGTCAAAAGCCTTCCAATAGTCGATTCAGGCCATCGAGAGATTCTGCTTAAACTGCACAGAATTCTGCATGACAGTTCGATCTATCAGCAGGCATTCACGACAGCCAGCAACACCCCTCTTTGAAATACCGGATCAATCGCCTTCAGTATCCGCTTGTACAAAACTTTAGTGAATACCTTGTAATAAACGTTTAAACATGTTATTGACCTGTAGTTCGTTGGATACGACAAATCCCCGTTCTTTGGGAGTAGTGCTGTCCGCCTCTCGACAAACCACGTCGGAATTTGCCGCCCTCCACTTAGCCACGCATCAAAAATGCGGGCCAATTGAGGATGGATATTGGGGAATTTCTTCCACTAGTAGGTATTAATTCCATCCGGTCCTGAGGCAGCAAAGTTCTTCTCTCGGAGACCCCCTTCGCTCGCCTCGCTAGTGAATTTTTTACAGACACCAGCATCCGTATTTTGTCGCAACATTGCTGCTTGATGGAAGGACCAGTTTTTGCCTAAAATTTTCAAACTCGAATTTCTCGAAAACCTTTAAGTTTTTCGAGAAAAAACAAGTATGCCTTTTTGTATGTAGAAAACTTTATTTTAATATTTTTTTGACACAAATGGAATAAAAGTCACAATAAAAAAAGTTAGGTTATAATTAAGGCAAGGTTCCCCCCCTTTTACCCGCCTAGGGTCATCCTTTTTTATTCCATTTCATGTCAGTTTACGACATTTAACTAGATGAATATATATGCTATATTTGATTAATTCATCTTTACTGATTTCGAAAATATCAGGCAGTCATCTTTAACACCCTTTGTAAATAAGGACTTTTCGAAAAATTACAATTTAGGTTTTTTTTCATGATTAGACGACCCCAATTCGCTCACAAATTTTGGCAACGTATTTTAAAAACACCTTGTATAATATAATATATTATTGCTATGGACGTTAAGGAAGTCCAATGAAGTTATGATTTGACGACCAATCTACGATATCCTGCAAAAGTAGTTTAGTTTGAAAAAGGTAATTAAATTTATGAAAAGTAACCTACAGTGATCAAGTTGAGAAAATTTCTCGCTACGACAATTTACCACTCTTGAGAAACATCCTGTATATATGATATTGTTTCAATTTTATTTCAAGAAAACAAAACGTTTTCATTAAATCCTCTATTTCTCTCTAAATGTAGCATCACTTGCATACTGATGAATCTGTGGCAAATAGGTTTCACTCTTGGTTAATGTTTATTTTTTTTTTTGCCTTCATTAATTTTATCGCTATATTGCGTTCTTTTCCAAGTTCTGTAGCATCACTATCTCGTGGTTAATAAAAGACGAAAGCAATATAAAAAATATATAATAAAAAATTACCTCGGCAATACAACAAATCAATGGCGCATAGCATTCAATGAAGCGAGTTAAACTGATTGGATACGAGACTGGGATGAAGAAGCAGTCAAACATTGGCTTGCTGCTGCATTAGTATTTTTTTCATTCCTTCACTATCCATACGTATTTACTTAAGTATAGCGTGTGAAGTTTATAATATACAGTGTGTCCAAGATAAGAATGGGATAACATTGGAATCTTTGAAACGATAGGAGTTACAACGTCAGTTTAATTAGAGAAAAGTTGTACAATTTAAACACCTTTTAAATGGCGTTTTCAAAAGCCATTTTCGAGAATTTTTGGAAAAAACTATTTTTTGTGGATTTAGTTTGTATTTATTTCTGACTATATTTTTACAGATATAAAATGGTTTAAACAAGTTTTCAGTGTTTTTAGCTCCTATTTATAATTATTCAAGAAAAAAAGCCATGGTTTGGCACTTATTTTGCGTAAAATATTCATCTGAAAAAGGCGTTTTTTAATAACTTTAAAAAGCACAAAAATTTCAACTAAACTTCAAAATCCGCGTACATAATAAAATGCTGTACTGAGAGAGAGAGAAATAAATTGGCAAATATTAATAAATAATATCAATAAATATTCAATATTACCCTCGAAACAATCAGGTTTCCGCAAGGGATACAGTTGTGTTACAGCTCATCTTGAGATTGTTGACGACTTGGTTTCGGCCTTGATTCTCATTGATTGCTCGATTTTGGTTTTGACTTATTTCTGACATTATTTTTACAAATATAAAAAAATGAAAAGCACTTCCTCATTTTTCACTAAAACGTTTCGTTTTTGATAAATCATCAGCAACTTCGTTTTTTTTTTAATATGGCCCTGGATTTTTTATTTTTAAATTTAAGGCCACAGAGTAGTAGGTTTTGCAAAAACATTATTTCGTTGTTACTCACAATTAATAAAAATGATAATCATTTTATTTGCAGCTCAATTTACAATTTAAAATATACTAAATTTTAAAAAATTATATTCTAAAAAGTATAATACACCGAGAACTACAAAAAAGGTTAAAAATGCAGTAGTACTGATTTTAAATTTTAACCCTGCTACACCACAAAAATTTAAAAAAAAAGACAATCTTCCTTTGGAAAATCATACCATAATATAAGCATGTGTTATTAACAATAATTATAATATTATTAACTCTTAGTACTATACGAAAAACCAAAGTTATATAAAAGAAATAATAATTAAAAAAAAAAAGAAAGAACCGAATCTGTAAAAATTTAATTTCTGTATAGGAGCTGTCTGAAATGGCACCTGAATCTGGATACGTTGTAAGTTTTTAATGGGGTGGGAATTTTGTTATAAATTTTGAAAACGTAGTAAGTAAAAGATCTCTTAAACAGAACAGTACGATGTGGTTGAGGAGATAAAAGACCTATTTACCTGAGATTGAGATTATGAATATCATATTTTCTTACACCGAAAGCATATCTCAAACAGGATTTCTGAACACGCTGATTCCGGTCCTGGTCAAATTTTAATAGGCCGGGTCCATAGACAATGTCGCAGTAATTAAACTTGCTAAGGACTAGCGTATCAGTCAGTTTTAGTTTTACCTTGGTGGACAAACTCCTTCGATGTGGATATAATAATTTTAAAGTTGCATATGAATTTTGTATACATTTGGTAATATGGTCTGTGAAACGAAGTTTATCATCCATATATAACCCTAAATTCTTTGCGACCGAGGTGTAAGAAATATTGACATTATTAATTTTAATCACTAAATTTTCCCGAACTTCTTTACTGTTTTTCCAAATACTATAAAATCTGAGTTTTTGTTGGATTCACACTCAAATGATGAATTTTGGACCACTTTACAAGAGAAACTAAATCGTCATTTATGAGTCGAAAAGCATTCGCAATATCCTGTTGACAAAATGAATATTTAAGTTGGCTATCATCAGCATACATGTAAGGAGAAAAATGTTGAAGACAAGAAGGTAAGTTAGAAGCATAAATACAGAAGAGCAGAGGTTCAAGGATAAAACCTTGGGGAACACCACAATATATGTTGTTTACAGGGGAAATACCGGAATTGGTTTCAACAAATTGAGATCGACCCGTCAAATAACTCCCTAAAAACTGCAAAGCACTGGACGAAAATCCGCAAAAAATTAAGACAGAAAGAAGGATATCATGACTAATTCTGTCAAATGCCTTGGAGTAATCAATGAGCATCAAGGCCGAAGCCAAGTCTTTGTAAAAATCACGTAAAATATTGTCAACAATGTCAAGAAGAGCTATAACACATTTGTATATCTTGCGGAAACCTGATTGTTTCGAGGGTAATATTGAATATTTATTGATATTATTCGCCAATTTATTTCTCTCTCTCAGTACAACATTTTATTATGTACGCAGTTTTTGAAGTTTAGTTGAAATTTTTGTGCTTTTAAAATTATTAAAAATACGCCTTTCTCAGATGAAGGTTTTACGCAAAATAAGTGCCAAACCATGGCGATTTTTCTTGAATAATTATAATTAGCGGCTAAAAACACTGAAAACTTGTTTAAATAAATAATATAATATATAAAAATATAGTGAGAAATAAATAAAAACTAAATTCGCAAAAAATCGTTTATTGAAAAATTCTCGAAAACGGCTAAAGTTAGTTTACTTTTTAAAATACGATTTAGAAGGTGTTTAAATTGTACAAGTTTTCTCCTCTAATTTAACCGACATTGTAACTCCTACCGTTGCCAAGATTCCATTCTTATCTTGGACAGAGTGTATATTGTTTTTCTCTTTTTGGAAATCTACTGTAGCGCTCCATATACCATGTGTCCCAAATAAAAATAATTACATGGGGATTTCGGAAACGGTAAGAGATACACTTTTAGTTGAATGGGAAAAAAGTTGTTATATTCCGAGCAGAATCAGATGTTGTCGAAATTAAAAATATCTACAGGGGTTTTCAATTGTTGGAGGAAAACTAAAAATTGTATTTCTCGAAAAATTGCAAAATCGTCGCCACCTTGTGAACAAATCGTATAAAGATTGGTGGTTTTGTATTAGCGACTACGTTCGATTGAATGGCGTTTACGGATTTTTTCTAGGCCTTCTATATTTGTTGCAATCATAGCCAACTTTTTATATTTATATGTCATAAGAAATAACAAAGTGGGCTATGGTTACAAGAAATCTAGAAGGCTAAGAAATAATTTATCAATGTCATTCGATTGGTCAGTAATGCAAAGATAATAGTACGAACTTTTATTAATTTCTTTACAAAATCGCGACGAAATTGCAATTTTTCGGAAAACACAATTTTTAGATTTTCCCTATTAATTTGAAAACCCCTCCGAATTCTCCATGTAGTTAGTTATATCTAGGACACTCGGTATAACAATAATTGTTAAGGAAATTCACTTTTTTCCATTTTTTTTTTCAATAAAAAAAGTTGCTTCACACAAAATGCTATTACTCACGAATCAATAGTCAGATTGCTGTCAAATTTATACATGTATCGTTTGAAGGTTAGTACTAAATAAAAAACACATGGAAAAAATTCTAGTCACGCCATCTATGTGTCATCCTACGGACTTAATGAATGACCTAATACAATAAAACATTTTATACCAGCTCCCGCGTTGTATTGTTTTTGTATGTCAAAATTGATCCCTAACCACGCTTTGATGTTTCAAAGCTATAATTATTGGTTGTCGTAATTATTACCTGCAGTCTCTTGTGTTTTTTTAATGATTATTTTGCTTGTTAGAACATGTAGAAACACAGAGCATAACGCAACAGGAATTATATCGGTATAGTTATTCATATTTCACCCCTTCTTTTTGAGGGTATATATTTTTTTATTAAAAAAAAATCCTGGAGGAAAAAACAAGAGAAAAAGCTGGTCTTTATATTATGTAAGTCTGAGAATTTACTTATTTTCTGTATTTAATGCGCTTAATAATTTTTTTTTGTTGGTGTATTAATATTTGGGGTTGTGGTTTGGAGCTGCGATTTATGTCGATTAGATTTTTTTAATTAGAAACGATGAAAATAATTTCCAAATGTTCAAAGCTTAGATTAAAAAAATACAAAAATAACAATTTAGAATTTTCAAAAATCAAATTGCTATAAATAAAAATGTTAGTAGAAGTTATTTTCATTTGTAAAAAGCTTTTATTATCGTACTATTTATATTTTAGCCCCCGTTTTAACCACTTCACGGACGCCTTTTCAATACTAATTTTATTTTGCAGCGAACAACATTTTTGATATTCGTTATTGAAAAACATTACAAAAGATCACCAATATAATATTTTTCAAATTCAACCTATTTTTTAATAGTTATTTATTTATCATAATCGTAATCAAAACCGGTATATAATTGCAATATTTATCCACTAAATCAACAAGGATTTGATCGAATGATAGTGACATTTAATCATTAGCTATTTATTACAAAAGTGTATTCTATTAAGTACCTATAACAATTAGTTTATTAATAATTACTTAATTAAATTTTGGTTGAGATGAATTTTCCCAAAAATGAGTTAATAGATATGATTTGGATATTGGGAGAATGTATGCAAAATGTTTTACTTGCGCAAAGAATTTACCAAGAAAGATATCCTGCTCGAAGGCAACCAGAAAAGATATCAATGGAAAGTTTACTTAATGAATCGTTTTGGAAACATCGGATCAGTAAAATATCCGCAACAAACTAGGACCAAAACTGTTTTGAATGATGAAAATTAATTGAATGTAATGTTAAAAGTGGTAGAAAATCCACATATTATCAGCACGCGTGAAATTGCTCGGGAACAATCGGTAAGCCAAAGCTCAGGCAAAAGAATTCTACATAAAAACAAAATGACGATGACTATCTCCGGCGAATTATGTTCTGCCAATGGGCGAAAAAATAAATTCAAAATCAGGTAGATTTTTTTGAGTTTGTGTTGTTTGGAGATGAAGCCACATTTCATAAATGAAAATGTCTTAAAAGCTAATAGCTTTAGGTATAAGAAAGGCAACAAAAACGCAAATTTGAGTTTGGACTCACCCTGTATACAGGTGTTGCACTACATACTAACAATTATCTTTTTCTAAAAATTAAATAAACTATCAAAAAGCTATGCCCGTAAGAAGCAGAGTTTAAATTATTTCAGTTCCAGTACAGAAGCCTTAGAATTCGCCATGTTAATGTCAAGTCTAAACCAATGAAATTGTGGAATAATAAATAGGGCGTTCCATTTAAAAAAACGTAAGTTTGGTTCACCCTGATGAGATGAGTCACCCTGTACAAATAACAATAATTTTAAAATACGTACTTTATGATTGCTTACACACTGGCTGCTTAGTTTTGCGTGAAATTGTTGGTCTTTGAGGTAATATCGAACTTCGACGCACTAATAACTCACCCTGTATATAGATAGATATTATCACACATACCAATCTACTACTTTCCCATTTTACGTCTCCAAACAACATCAATTTGTTAGAATCTCAACTAACATTTAACAAATGCCCTTCCACTATAATAATAATGGTCTTTGCTTCTGTTCTGACCCTTTGACTAAATCCTTAACACTGTCCCCATTTTGTCCACTCAATATATCAAACATTTTTCAACGGTCCATAATCGTATCAACTAAATGACTCGGATTTAATCCAGATTTTGGACAGTATATATAGAAGCTCTCTACATTTGGATCCACTTGTGTAATGTTGATTTATTATAGCACCATTTCCTTGTCGAAATAGCTCTAAAAATTATTATGTCAATTTTTTGATCATCAACAAAATTGAGACAGATTCGAACCTGAGATGATTTTTTATATAAATTTAAAAATATCAAATATTAAGGATTTTTTTTATTATATTTCATACATTTAATGTGAGGGAAAGTTGGTTTCGAATATATTTATTTATATCCTTTAACTCGACCTTTTCGTACTATATAAGGACTTACACAAGACCTAATGCGAACTGACCATGTGTGTGTATTTTCCCATATTTCCCATTGGAAAACTCCCAAAACACGAACACACAACAACTTTCCATCAGCCCAACTCCCAAACAAGGGATATAACTCTCGTTGTATATAGTACAAAGAGAGATAGTAGATAGAAATAGCAAACTTTCAATATTTATATTGAAGTTTTTCAGGCATGTGCACCCGCCATATTTTATTTCGATTCAATTACATTCAGATTTGATAACGCCAAATACACACAACAGATCTATAAATATATGTATACCAGAGGAAACTGCATACCATATTTGTAGTTATTTCGAAAATGCGATTATCCATCCGGAGTTGACGTTCAAGAAGTGCAACAACACTAAAAATCATCCAGCAAATTTATGATATGGTACTGGATTAAGATTAACTTGTACATTTTGTCCTACTGTCTTGAGGGCCTTGAATTTTGTGAAGAGATGTACCTAGATATCCTAAGCATTCTATGCGTTGGCTGCTGATGCCGAAGCATTCTGGCTCGAAGTGTTCGGATGTTTTTTCTGCATATTCTCTGCCGAATTTATTTATAAGTTGATAACGTAGGTGGTCGTGCTACAATGACTACTTGGGTATCAGAGTAGACGGCTTTGTCGCATCTGAGATAACCCTTCTACAGCTTCAATTGTACACCGCTGCCGCTGAGGCCTGAGCCTAAGCATTTGATATTCGTGAAATGATATTGGTGCAAGTTGAGACCCGCTCAATTTCTGACGGCTCCGAGAAATATGACGACAAATTCTTACACTGAGAACCTCTAAGAACAGCAGCAATGTTGTCTATAATCTAAAAAAAAATCAAAGACCGATCATTACCCAAAACACAGATTCACTTCTAGTGAAAAAAAAAACAATTTGGCAGATACAATCAAAGAAATAGATAAATTAAAATATTTTAAAACTTATGTAATAAGGAACCTTATTTTATTCCACGGGATCTTTAGATACTCTAATTTTTGTATTCTTCCTTCTCCAGTTGGTCAGTGTTTTATTACGAGGTACAGACGTGTGAGGATCGTGATGATCACTCGTTGAGCACGGTCTCCTGTTAATTTGTGTGCGTAATTTTATTTTAGAGTGGATAATGAAATTAGGATCAAAGAAGACTGATTCATCTCGAATAGGTTTCAATTTGTTTTAAGTTTATTTTGTTAAACAAAATACAATTTGTAGATTTGTAGTTATGAAAAACCATCATATTCTCGAATTGGTCTTCCGCAGTCATCTGTAAACCATCCTACAGTATTTTCTTAGAGATTTTTGGAATAACAAAACTGGTAATAACCAGTCTTTTTTATTACTCAGGTTTTTTTTCTGTTAAAGCTCTTTCTTTTTGGGTTTTCATCCCTAAGAAGGTAGGAATAATACTAACAGCACTGTTAAAACAGAATAGTAAATTTACGTAAAATATAACTGTAATTTTTATTCAACCATTCCCTCACGTAATTTTACACCTTGACTGTACAAATACAATATTAGTCGAAATATTACAATTTAAAATTACGCCACATTTAGTGTAAAAATACAATATTAAGGTAAAATTACAAATTAAAGTTACACTTAATTTGGTGTACAATTACACAATGTCGTAAAATTACAAATGAAAAATACACTTATAAGATTAAAATTACAACATAAAAGTACGCTTAGTTACGTGTACTTTTACACAAACGCTGTCTAAATAATACCAACATTTTAACGTATTTTTGCGGTAAGACCCGGAAATGTACAATGCTCGTAAAACAATAGTGGAATTTACTTAAAATTTATAGTGTTCTTACATAAAAAATGGGGGAAAAATACCATTTTTGTACAGTAAGAACGTAATTATACGTAATTTTTTGTACTTTCGTGAATATTTATGTGAATTTACTGAAACTTTACCTGAATATTTCATTATACTTACCGTATTTGTACAACATTTTTAGGTGATCTATGTACCCAGATAGTTTCTGTAGACCTGAAAAATTGTCCATACTGAAATGGAGTCAGATCTTTTGTGTGTGAAATGAAACTCAACACCACGAAAAAAATTTAATAATCGCTCTATGCGTCAATAGTAAAACCAGACATGTTTCAAGGCTCCAAGCCTCATCATCAGTGGTTATTACATCAATTATTATATGACAAAGAGGAATATGTTAAAGTATAGAAACAAGAAACCACTGATACCAAACGATATACTTAGTAGTATAACTCACCATTTCATGTAAAAAAAATGCATTAAAATATTGAAGTTTAAAATTACATAATTAAAGTTAAAAACTTATTATTTTATTGTATTTCTTTTATAAATCATTTCCTATTGAAAATTTAGAAAAATCACCAATGATTCAAACGGCTGCCAATTCGGTAAACTAAAATGGCGAACATCTATACCGAAGGGCATTCTGTACTTCTGGTGGCAAAATTGAGTGGAAAATCTGGAAGTTTGTTGTGGCGGAAGATGATTAAGGTCCATTTATTTTTTAAACCAAATGTAAACTGGAAAAAGTAAAGAAAAATTACAAACAACTTTTTAAGTTTTATATAAAAACCACTGCAGCCTAAAAAATATTTTTCCTTTTAGGTTACAGTGGTTTTCACAACTTAAAAATTTTTCTTTACTTTCCCAGTTTACATTTGATTAAAGAGTGGTGAAAAAAATAAATGCATGTTAATTCTTTACCCTATATGTTGAATATAAACACAGAATTACTAGTTTTCCCGATTTTTAATATTTAACGAAAATATAAATGCTATAAACATGCTTATCTAAAAACTAAAATTTCTTGCCATATTTTCCTAATAGGTACCGCATACTTAACAAACAAACACGTAAATTCAGTCTTAGAAGTTTCTTACATTAGGCTGGAAAACATATCAAATGCGAATTTTAACAAATGTACTAGAAACGTTATACAAAAAAATGCAATTAAAAATTAAGGAAGAAATGATTTACATAATTTTTTAACTTTCCCAAGTTTTAGGCAGTTACAAGTTACAATTTAAAATTTGTTGATTTTGAGCTGCCATATTTTCCTAATGTTATGTATCTACTATATTATATTTTGCAAACAAAAAAAGTAAATATTCAGTCTCAGAAGTTTCTTACATTAGGCCCGAAAACATATACAATGCGGATTTTAACTAATGTACTAGAAATGTTATACAAAAAAAAAATCGATTTAAAATTAAGGAAGAAATTATTTAACATAATTTTTTAACATTTTCCAGATTTAGGTTAGAATTTAAAATTTGTTGATTTTGAGCTGCCATATTTGGCTAATAATAGGTACCTACTATACTTAACAAACAAAAAGAAGTTTCTTAAATTACAAAAAAAATCAATTAAAAATTAAGGAACAAAAGCCTATAAACATGCATTGCATAGGTTTTATAAACACTAACTTGGTAAGTGCAGTTTGGTCGGGCGCATATAAAAATCTCTCTGGGTGTATTTCTATGTACCTAGATATTGATGGTACCTAATCATATTTTTAACAGTATTACACTTTATCCTACAACATGAACAAATTATTTTTACTTACCTCGTGACTATAAGCACAGCTAATGAATGTAGACGCACTTATTATTAGAGCCTCAAAAGAAAGCCATTCACTATTTCTCTGCAACCGTACCTACACACCGCTAATGTTTTGTTAACTTTTTGGGCACAGCTTATTGTATTTAATTTGTGTTTTAGGTTTATTAAATCAGTTGTTAAATGATAAATGTGCATTGTTTGTTTGATAACGCTGAATTGTAAAGGATAAATGGCTGCTGTATATACTCGCATGCCTGCTGCGCTTGCGCTGTAAGTATGTTTTTACGAAAGTGTCGTAAAATTACTAGGAGCCACGGAATAGTACTAAAAGTAATGTGTAGATTTGCAGAGAAATAGAAAATTTTCGATACGATTTGAATCCACACAAATTATATCGTGAAAACACATTTCGGTAATGCGTTTTTACGATATTACTAAGGAAAAATACGTGATCTGGGTAAATTATCGGCAATATTCGCGAATATTTAAGATTTACCTAATATTACATAAAAAAACATGTATGTTTACTACAAACCTTACGTATTTCTCACCCAATTTTTAACAGTGAGGGGTTGAGAACACACCGATACAGTCCTTAACCAGAAATGATGGAATTGTATCTGGTCCTGCTGCAAATTTATTTTTTAGTACAAAGCAAACATATATTGTCACCTCCACAAATCTTTTATTTGAAAAAATCAATTAAAAACATACATGTTTCGAGGATTTAGATCCTCATAATCAGTGTCAATCCAGTATATACAAGGTGTGTTAGTTAATTAGGTTTTTTAAAATTTATGTTGTTGGATCTTAGGCTGATGATGGAGGGCGACTCCGAAACATGTCCCCTTTTATAAAAAAGGAATCTTAAATACAATAATATTAGTGGAGACGATGTATGAATTTTTGTTGTAATTATATTACACTCTACTGCATCCAATGGATTACTTCTTTAATTTAATATTTTTAAATTATTAGTTAAAAGTTATAGTCAGTATAGTCTGATAATATCGTTGGTTTCAAACAGTTCCCCATTGTTTATTTCCTTGCAACTATAAATCTAGTACCAAAAAAGGAATTCTGGTGTTGATATCTTCTTCAGAAAAGCAAAACAGGTAATTACGAATCGTACTTTAACCTTTCAATTTTTATTATTTTTTTTTTGGATTGATTGGTTTTGAACCTTCTTTTTAATCTTTCTTTCAGATCAGATGAATGTAAAAATCACCCTGTTCACTGGGTTACTACTTGTTTCAAATCTCAAAAAAATTCCTGTTTAGAAACAGTTACCAAACGAACAGGCAATAACAGCTTTTGACAGTTATTTTGCAGAGTTCTGAAATCATATTTTCATTTCGGTTCGTGCCTCTTCTCTTTCCTACCACCTAATAAGTAGGCGCCTCACAATATTGCTTAGCCAAAAATATTCATATTCTAGTTTGTTTACTCTAATTAAAATATAATCCAAAACACAAACCACCCTACTTCATAAATATTTATGAGATGAACTATGTTGTAAAAGGGTTAAAACCTTATATAAGGTAGATAATTTTTAAAAAGAGGGTTAACGGTATCTATTATACCCTAGAGTACAATTTTTTTTTCGCGGTAAAGTTAGTTGCTTAAGAGAGTTATTAACATTATTTTTATGAAATTTAAATATTAAAGTACGCCTTCAAGTATTTAAATAAGCGTCGCAATAATAATTAGGTAATTTACACGACAACAGCACTAAACGATATAAATGTCCTTATAATTTTTTTGTAAAAACTTATTATTAAAATATGCATTACTCTCAGCTGGACCCTTGTCAAAACGTGTGTAAAGATAAGGTAGAATTGTTAGTTTCTATAATAATATACCCAATTTATCTCTAAACTGCATCAAGTTGGAAATAAATCATCAGAAAAAATTAATGTACTTACCTCGGTTGCAAATATGTATGAAAATAACATAAAATTGTAAATAAGTTCTTTTACAGTAATTGCGTGACACTGTTTAATGGCTTTGTAGATTATATTCATTTAGATGATTTAAATAATCATTAATATTTTTTTATTGCTGGGGAATTTTTGATATTATACTGAATGCATCATGCAAGCTTCGCTCCAGAACTGTACAGGGTGGGCAAATTTCGATATTCATTTATATTATTTATGTTATTACAGCTACGTGAAAAGTGTTTTTACAAAAGTTGGAGATAATTTGGTGCTTAATGCAGTGGCGTATCGAGAATTTTTTTCGAAGGCCAATTGTTCAAGATATCGCTATCAACTTTGTTTTCTTAAATGGGACACCCTATATATTAAAGCATCAGAAGATTCCAAATTTCATTCCCTTTACAACCATGTATGACAAGTAGCTACATATTTGGTAAAACTTAATAAAAATAAATGAAAACGATATTTTATGCTTGTTTGCAAAAAAATAAAAATATTACCAAGTAAGTAGGCTTGTTTCATCATTCATTCAAATCATTAAAAATGCTTAATGATGTTAATTGTTTTAATGTTTTATTCAACAGAAATGTTGCAGCTGAAACGTGCTGCAACTGATACCCAGAAACAACACAGCATTATAGAAAAATATTTGGAAGGTTAAAAGAAAACCTTATTAATTATGGATCATTTACAAAATTCAGACCTAAAACGTATGATTAAACATATTCAGAAGAAATAAGTGTTAATGTTATTGCAGCTGAAATTGATAATCTGACAATTTTAAGTGTGGTAGAAAAAAATTAAAATTAAACTAAACTGATCTTAAAGTAAATGTTCAAAATGTTGTCCATTATTTCGAATACACATATTACAGCTCTTATCAATACTTCTAATAGCATTATAAACATGAATATTTGAAACTGAATTTATACAGTTTCTGAAATTTTCTTTTAATTCTTCAATAGTATGACTTTTAGTTTTGTAAACTTTATCTTTTAGATGTCCCCATAAAAAAAATCACATATCTGGAGAACGAGCGGGCCACCTAACTGGATAGCAATCCTCATCGTGTTGCTACTGTCCAACGTCAAGGTCGATTTGGGTTTAATGTTTGGTGCGCAATAAATTCTAGGAGTTTTAGCCTACAAGGTATTTGAAGAAAGTCTTACAAGCATTCGTTATAACGAGATTGTTAGTGAACAAATAATTTCGAATTATTTAGACAATATTCCACTGGCAGTGTTTTTCCAGCAAGATGGCGCACCACCGCATAACAATTACAAATTTTGGTAATAATTGGATAAGCACTAACGTTAGTTAGGTAGTTAGTGCTCGAAATTGTCGAATTATCAATAACAGCTGCAATGACATTAACATTTAGTTTTTCCTCTGCGCAATTATAAGTTTTAGGTATTGGTTGTGTAAATGATTCATAATTAATAAGGTTTTCTTTTAACCTTCCAAATATGTTTCTCAACGAAATAAATTATCCATCATCAAAGTGGAGTGTCAGTTTCAAATAAAAGAAAACAAACAAAAACTTTCAAAGTCAACTCTACAAAAAACTTTAAATTTACTATTTTTACGATTCTTTAGAGTTTCAGTCCAGTTCAATTCAATTCTTTTTGGACATACTGTACTTATAGAAAAAGGTTAAACGTTTTTCGTTTTTTCCTTTTGATATATTTGAATCTGGTCTTGGATGCACTAAAATTCTTATTTTATTTATTTACTCAACACAGGTGTTTGTTTTCGTGTAATGTTATTCATATTCATGTTTGATATTTTTTCTCCACAGATGTTTTTGTAAGAATGGTAAGTTTTTTACCTTATGAACTTATGTATAGATTTGTTGCTCGTTGTACGTTTTATTTATTTATTTATTTTTTCTCTTATGCGTTCGTTTTTATCTTTATTGTAGGACTGATGATGGCTTGTTGAGCCGAAACTAGTTTCCTTTACATAACTAAATTAAAAGTTTTTTGTGGAGTTGAGTTTGAAAGTTTTTGTTTGTTTTCTTTTATTTGAAATATGTGTCAATTGGGCTGTCATCATTCTGGGTATCGGTTGCAGTATAGGTTTCAGATGCAGCATTAGCATCATTATTACATTTAATAAAGCATTGCAACATATCAAAATTTTCGTAAGACATTTCAGTCCAGTAATAAACTGTTAATTAACGAATGCTTTAATTAATGAATGCTGACAATAATTATCATTTGACAAATACATTAGTACATGACAGTATCAATAATCTGTTATTTGACATTAATTGTTTTCAATAAGACACAAGCCTACTTAAAATGTATTTTATTTGAAATAGAATATGGTTTTTATGTATTTTTATTAAGTTTTACTAAATATGTAGCTACTTGTCATACATGGTTGTAAAGGCAATAAAATTTGAAATCTACTGACGCTTTAATATACAGGCTGATCCACTAAGCGCGGCCAGCGGCTGTATCTCGGAAACTATTGGTCGTAGAACCTTGGGGAAAAAGTTTTTTCAATTAAAGTGGTCATGAAAAAATTCTAGAAATTATTTTCAAGTTCCGCATTTCGCCATAAGGGGGCGTTATTTCATTTAAAAATTTAAAATGCTTAATTTCTCCGACAATTTCCAAATATAGATAAAAATGTGGTAACATCGTGAAAAAGCCTAGACAATTTTACACCACTTTTGTCTGAGGCTTGTTGATGTACAATTCTTAATAAGAGTGGGGGAAGCCATTCAATGTGTAATTCTTTATAACTGTAACTTCTAAACGCCTTATTCGATTTTGACAAGCTTAAGAGTGTTTGGAAGAGAAAACCAAGGATTTTTATCTGTCGTATTGGCTGATACACAATAGTGTCTAATAAACTTGCCAGAGGGCGCAATTTGTAATCATTAGATCTTTTTCGATTTTTCTCCAAAAAATTAAATCGCACTGTATAACGAAAATCCCATAATCGCAAACTAGATTACATTCACAAGGAAAGTATGAAAACCGCAGTTCGATATCTTTGTTCGTTTCAAAGTTATTACCAAAACAATAATCTGGGCATATCTAATGCGGCCTTCTAAAAAATAACTCAAGATACCTTAATAACTATCTTGTTTAATAACAAGTTCGGTAGGTTTCTATGGAGACAAATAATATTAATTATTAGTCACCTTATTTATAATGGATAAGTCTTTTGACGTTGACGTTATAAAAATCGTGAAATAAGTAATTTTCATTTGCAAATCCGTGCCCTTCTTAAGAAGTAAGATTTTAGGCATGGTCCAAATTATGTAAAAGGCAAAATAGGTTTTTTTTATTTCAAATGCACAAATAATAGAACAGAACAAAAGTAAAAATAGTTAAATGAAAATCTAAACAGTGCGAATAATAAGTAAACATTTATAAAAAAAATTCACAGGTTTTCCATCATTTGAAATACAAAGATTTAACCGATTTCTGGTAGAATTCACGGCTGCTTTAATTTCAGCGCGAGGTAAACTATCGATTGCATTTCTAATTCTAATAATCATGTCTTCTCTGCTTGTCGGTTGCACTTTGTAGACAATGTCTTTAACTCTACCCCATAAATAAAAATCCAAACATGTTAAATCAGAAGACCTGGTCGGCCAAGGAAAGTTACTTCCCCTCCCAATCCACCGGTCTGGAAAATGTTCATTTAGAAAATTACGAACACGAAGGGAAAACTGAGCAGGACACCCATCAAGTTGTAGCCACATGCTTCTTCTCACAAGTAAAGGAACATTTTCTAATAATTCGGGCAAATGAAACTCTAAAAAATTAAGATCTATCTCACCTGTCAAAATACCTTAAAATATATGCAGACCAATAGGCATGCCGTTAATTGTGCCACACCAAACATTACAGGTCCATTGATGTTGATTATCATCTTCACGCATCCAGTGTGGGTTGTTTTCTGCCCAAAAATGCATGTTGTGCAAATTTACCCTCCCAGTATTGGTAAATAAATAATCTAATTTATCTCCATGGAAACCTGCCAAATTTGTTTGACGGCTAGGTATCTTGATTTATATTTTAGAAGGCCCAGATTATTGTTTTGGCGATAACTTTGAAACGAACAAAGATATCGAACTGCGGTTTTCACATTTTTTTTGCAAAGATAATCTAATGGCTTCCCCCACTCTTATTAAGAATTGTACATCAATAAGCCTCAGACAAAAGTGGTGTAAAATTATCTAGGCTTTCTCATGATGTTACCAAATATTTGACTACATTTGAGAATTTTTGCAGCATTTTAAATTTTTAAATGAAATAACGCCCCCTTGTGGCGAAATGCGGAACTTGAAAATAATTTCTTTAATTGAAAAAAAAAAATCCCCAAGGTTCTCCGACCAATAGTTTCCGAGATACAGCCGCTGGCCACGCTTAGTGGATCAGCCTGTATAAGAAAACAACGTTGATAGCGATATCTTGACCAGTTGTACTTCGAGAAAAATTCTTGATACGCCACTGCATTAAGCATCAAATTATCCCTAACTTTTATGAAAACAATTTTCCCGTAACTTTAATAACAACCGAAATATAAAGGAAAAAAGAAAATGAAAATCGCCCTGTATAAAGAAAACTAATTAAGTTAGCCGCGCTCCGATTACGGCATTAAACTAAGCTCAAAAAAATCGAACGTGACGTGTCACTTAGTTTCGCTCTATCTATTACCTTTTAGGCTGTACCGTATAAAAACATCGAGTCTAGCTATGGATCTTTTTTTAAGTTAAAGAAAGACTTCTACTCCGCATTAACCACATAAAGAATATTAAAAAACCAAACACATAAACTAAATGAATTGCATCAATATATAAATAAATATAAAACAATGATATAGGTACCGTTAACTACAAAAATTTACAATTATTCTTACGTAACTATTCAGACAGAAACTCTCTCATTATAACAATTTAAACACCCTTATCAATGATATGCAACCATTTCCGTTGCACATAATATATGGGAACACACGGTACATTACAACAGAGCTTGAAAATATTTCTACTAAAATAATAAAATTAAATAAAAAAAAACAATTAATTACGAAATACAATTTATTAAAACGAAAATATTTTATTCCAAAATAAATAAATACAAACAGTACGATATTTAATAATACTATACTACATTTTACGCGAATTCAAAACCAGTCAAAACAATAATTAGGTTAGGTTTATTTAATAATAATAATAGTAATAATGATATGCAGTTGGGTGTTTGTTGAATAAAATGTAAATTTACATGTTTATGATCGCCCGATAGGTAGAGAGCTTTGTAGTAGTATTATTGTGTATTATTAATTATTATTAGCGCGGTGTTGCCGTTTCACATTGTTATGATTTGTTGTTTTCGATCGATATACACTGTGTCCAAGATAAGAATGGGATAGCATTGGAATCTTGGAAACGGTAGGAGTTACAATGTCGGTTAAATTAGAGAAAAGTTGTACAATTTAAACATCTTGTAAATTGTGTTTTCAAAATTAAACAAACATTTTTTTACGAGGATTTTTTTTGTTTTTGGTTTTTATTTATTTCTGACATTATTTTAACAGATATAAAAAAATTAAAACCACTTCCTCATTGTTACTTTTTGAGGAGAAAAAGATAGCGTTTACAAATTTTCACTACGACGTTTCGTTTTAGAAAAACCATCATCAACTTCGTTTTTTTATTGCTAAATTTAATGCCATTGTCAGTTCAAAAATAGGTGGTATATCACACGTAATCGTTTAAACAAGGTTTCAGTATTTTTGGCTGTTATTTGTCGTGTGAATGATAAGTGTCCTGTTAATTTGTTAAGTACGGATCTTGTAAAGAAGCATGATTTTCTTGAAGCATTGAAAACCATAAATTACCGGACAAATGATGCAGATGGCTACGCACTTTGTAAAGCCTTGTCAGCTGATTATAAAAAATCACTAACAAATGCAAAAAGAAATGCTTATGAAAGTCATGTACTTAAATCTAAGAATATTGCTAGAGACTGTTCGTTACCTACGAAAGCAATAAAAATCAACACCAAAAACCGAATTCTATTCTGTCGGCTGAATGCTTGAATAACTTTTGCGCAGCATGTCATTAAGTCCCTTCCGAAGGTTTCTTATGAGAGTGTGAACTTGGTGGAACCATTATCTCAGTCGAGTGTTTCTTTGTTTTCTCCATCCTGTGACTGAGGGTGACGTTTCTAATGCTATTAAATTCCTAAAAAATTCTTATTCTTTTGATGTTTATAATATGAATAGTCCAATTTTGAAACAGGCATTTGACTTGTTTCTTCCCCAACTAACAAATTTTATAAATAAGTGCTTTGAGGAGGGACAGTTTTCGGACTCACTTAAATTAAGTAGGGTCACACCTATCTTGGAGAAAGGCAGTCCAAATGAGACAAGTAATTACATACCAATTTCCATTATCCCTATCATAGGCAAAGTAATTGAAGTGCTTTTAAAAAAACAACTGAATCAATTTTTTGAGAACAATAATTCCTTTTCCATTTCCCAATATGGTTTCAGGTGTGGAAAGTCCACGACAAAGGCTGTTTTGAGGGTTGTGGGGAACATAGTTACATGTCTTGAGGAAGTGTCCTCATGCGCATTGTCACTCTGTGATCTGACAAAGGCTTTTGACTGCGTCTCTCACACGATTCTCTTGGATAAACTCAGGCACTATGGGGTTAGGCGTGTTCCCTTATCTCTCATTGAAAGCTACTTAAAAAACCGCCAGCAAAGGGTTTGCTTTCAGGATTCCACTTCGGGCGTAAGGGTAGTCTCCCATGGCGTGCCACAGGGGTCGGTTCTATGACCACTTCTCTTCATCGTTTACATTAATGATTTATGTAATTATATGAGGCCTGTTGAATTGACTCTGTTTGCAGATGATAGTAGCATTGTTACTAATGATCAGTTGCATCATATCACAAAGCAGACCTTGAAAAATGCTCAGCAGTGGTTTGCTGCAAATCACCTGCAACTAAATAATAGTAAAACCCAACAATTAATTATTTCAAACAACAAAAATGCAACGAAGGGTAAATCAGTAACTCTTCTTGGTGTGGTGATTGATGATTCTCTTAGCTGGTCTGATCATGTTGACACATTGGCTGTCAAACTCTCTAGATTGGTCTTTTTGATCCCTAGATTGTCTGTTCTTATTGACTTTGAGTGTTTGAGGATGTGTTATTTTTCTCTGTTTCATAACCCAAAATTTTTAAATTGCAGAAGAAAGTTATCAGGATCCTGGCTGGTGTAGGCTATCGAGACCACTGCCGTCCTCTTTTTATTCGATTCGGTGTTCTGCCCCTGCCTTGTGTGTACATCTTGGCAACTCTAACGGAGATTCATTCTAATGTGAATAATATTGAAAGGAGCTCGGATTGTCACAGCTACGATACCCGAAATAGGAACGATTTAAGGCCATCCTATTCTAGACTAACCAAGTCAATAAAAATACACTTAATTTTAATTTATACAACTTTTTGCCTGCACAGGTCAGGTTCCGTTGCGGGCTAGACCTTTTAAATTTACAGTTTCAGTTTTTGCAAAGATACTGTTTCTATACCATTGATGAATATATGAAAACACCTTTTACCTAATGGATGCTTTGCGGATCCAGTCTTGTTATTTATTTCTATATGATGAAATGTACTTTTTTGTCGCAGCTTTGTAGAAAAATGTAAATTATTCTAAGCCTAAATAAATATTTAAACTTATACAAGAAAAATCGCCATAGTTTGGCACTTAACTAACTGAATGCAGAGTAGTAGGTTTAGCAAAGTCCGCAACTTAAGCTCATGAATCATCCTGAAACAGAAGAATCGCTTCATAGTGTGTGGAGAGCTTTATTTAGTTTTAGCGATTGCCAAGTGTTTGAATACACTATTATAACGAAAAGCTTCATACTGTCTAATTATAATTTTTCGATTAAATTAAACTACCCTATACAAACTCATAATTTTATACATATATACAATAATAGAGCATCTTGATATTAAAATCTAAACGACAGATCTAAGAATTTAATTTTGGAAATGGCTGATTCTAGTGGCTTTTAAAAGTAGTGTTGAAATATCCACGTTTTTTGTTAGTTGTTTATCACCACTATTCACGCAATCTTAGCTTTTGGTGAGATACTATGAATAGTAAAAGGAAAATCAATTATTTTATTTACTGTTTATTTTGAAATTCTGACTTTTAAATATATTGCTGATGTGAAATGGGGAAATTAAGCAGCATATTTTTAGTTGGACACATCTAAACACATACATTACTCTTGAAAAACGATTAAAAAAAAAGAAATGGAAACTCTCATAAAATACGCTTTGATATCCGGCATTTGGCGAACCTGTTAATGGCGATGCCGGGGGTGAAAATATAACTAAGCGTGATTTGTCTTTTTGTCTAAAAAACTTTTGTCAACATCAAAATATATACATGCCCAGTTTTATCCAGCATTATTTAAAATTTAGATTCTACTGATCAAAATGAACAAATTTTGTTCTATAATTTTTTTTTCAATTCTTCATCGATTTCGAGATATTGGCATTTACTGATTTTTTAAGTTTTAAATATTTTTAAACACTTAACCTAAAATTCTACTAGAACTACACTTACCAAAAAAAAAATAATCTGATATCAACTGAAAGGCAATGAAATTCTCTTTCAATCATCAAGCTAAAGTAAATCCTGACAAATAACTCTAGGTCCATTTTTAAATGCCTAAAAGTTAAAAATTATAAATTTTTCAATTTTTCTCTCTCAGTTAAATTTTTTTAGAAATGCACCAGCAAAACTTGACAACTTGTCAATATCTGAAAAACTATTTTCTTTGTACTACAATCAAAAAAATCTTTTACGCTGCGATTTTTTTATGAGGTTTTATTAAAAAAAATTATTGGGTATTTTTATTATTTTTAACCGAACATGCAAAAACCGCTACAGACCGCTCATGTGGTCAAATCTAAGCTTTGTCAAAAACCGCACAAGACAGTTGCTGTACAAAGCTTTTATTACGCAAATGGTAACCGCGCACACTACCACGCAACTCTTTAAAAGTTAAGTAACCACCCAGTTAGCTTAGACAGTTTGGCAACCCTGGTGTTGCAATCTGGCAACTGCCAGCTCTATCGTAAAGTTGAACATTTTTGAGGTTATACGTACTCAGAACGTTTTGACATACGAGCGCTATTTGTGTTGTTTACAGTAACTTAAAAGATTCATCTCGGCCCAAAAAATGGAATTAAATCGTGAACATTTTCGTGCGATTATTTTTTACAACTTTCGACGTGGATTAACTCAGTAACAGTGCATGGATGAACTTAATTCAATTTTTGGCGATGAAGCTCCATCAAGGACCAGTGTTTATCGATGGTGAGGTAAATTCAATCGTGGTCATACCTCACTCCAAGACGAATTTCGTGAAGGTCGTGCAAAATCAGTTGTTCGTCCAAAATCAGTTGTTGTTCCGAGATTGCATGATCGTCATGTGACCTATCAAGAGATTGAGAGAACCTTAGGCATTAGTGGGACCAGCATACATTCAATATTGCATAAACATTTGACTGTCAAAAAAATTTGTTCGCGTTGGATCCCACACAATTTGTCAATCGCTCAAAAAAAGGCTCGTGTCGATTGGTCGAGAGAAATGCTCAAAAAATACGATCGCGGTGCTTCGAAACACGTCTATGACATCGTGACAGGTGATGAATCGTGGATTTACGCGTATGAGCCCGAAAGTAAACAGCAGTCGACTCTATGAGTGTTCCAAGCTGAGCCAAATCCAATAAAAGTTGTTCGCGCACGAAGCACTTCCAAGCAAATGGTCGCCTGTTTTTTCGTAAAAACTGTACATGTCGCAACCGTACCACTAGAGCAACGCAGAACAGACAATTATGAGTGGTAAACAACCATTTGATTGCCAGTTGTCTTCCAAGAAATCAGGAAAACCAACCGCCGAAGACGGATCACCACGACAATGCGAGCTCTCACACATCGGCTCAAACAACTGCATTTTTGAGCACCCAAAACATCGATTTGATGAGTCATCCGCCGTATAGTCTTGACTTCGTACCGAATGACTTCTTTTTATTCCCGTACGTAAAAAACAAACTGAGAGTTCAACGTTTTTCGATACCTGAAGAAGCGGCTGCTGCATTCGGAATGCATGTTTTGTAGATACCTCAATCAGAGTGGCAAAAGTGCTTCGACAATTGGTTCAAACGCATGCAAAAGCGTATAGATCTTCATGGGGAATATTTTGAACAACAATAAAGTGATTTTCGATGATTAATATTTGTTTTTGTTCTCTAATCCCGAAATATAAAAGGAAACCCTCGTAATACAAAAATTCTTACCTAATACACAAATCCTTTAGTCTAAAATTTTAATTATTTCCGTTGCTCTCTAACCAGGTGTTTTTTGTTGGCAGGAAACCTGGATTAAATCAATAAGCTCTTCTCTTGTTCTTATAGGATTTCTGTAAACCAGAGCCTTTAAATGTCCCCACAGAAAAAAATCAAGCGGTGTAAGATCGGGGGATCTTGCAGGTCAAGCTACAGGTCTGCCCCTTCCGATCCAGCGCTCAGGATAATTAAAGTTTAGCCAGTTTCGAACAGGTCGACTGTAATGTGCAGGACAACCATCTAATTGAAACCAAAGTCGCTGTCTTACATTTAGCATTAAATCTTCCAAACAGACAGGAAGTTCTTCTTGCAAAAAGTGTCAACAAATTCACCATTAAGACGGTTTGGAAGAAAAAATGGACCTATAAGTCGATTGTTAATAATTCCAATCCAAACCTTAACGCTAAACCGATGTTGGAAGCGATCTTCTTGCATGGCATACGGATTTTCATGCAACCAAAGATGTTCGTTTCGCATATTCAATAGACCTCTTCGAGTAAATGTCGCTTCATTGGTCCATAAAATCATTTGTCAGTGTGGCCTGTTAAGGCGAGCGGCATTAATAAACCATTGACAAAATTGAATACGCTTTTCAAAATATCCAGCCAAAAGCTCTTGTACTCGGCAAATATGATAAAGTTAACTGCCAAAAAATTAATTGTTGTTTTTGTCAAAACTGCTTCTAGATCTCAAAATTCAACTGATTCTATAGCTAAAGGTGTATCTATAAATATTTTCGTGGCTTCTGTATACGATATTTATAAGATTTTTATTTGAATGCAACAGGATGAAAAGCTTCAATTTACCTTATAGTATACAACTCTCTTGAGAACACTTTACCAAACAGTGCTGACCCTCTTGTTCTTTCATGCTATGCTATGTGTACTAGGAACTAATAAACTATCTATCTGACCCTATAAAGTTCGTCTATATTTCATTGGGACCTTTCCACACGTTATGTTGCCGTAAACAGAAGGGATAGAAGGAATTATTTTTTATTGATAACGATTTCTTTTAACGGGGGTGGGTTTGTTTATATGTTACAGAAGAAATTCTAATAGACAATTTATCAATTGCTGCTTAAATGTGGTTTTACAGATTTTATTTGCATTGGATACAATATTTGGTCCCTTGAGCCCGCTTGTTTTTTTTTCTGTTAAATATGCAAGGTTACAAAAAACAAACACAAAACCAACAGAAATGCTACATGGCCCAAAAAAATCTAAGCTGATAAGTTTTTGTTTAAATTTTTTTCTTATTTTGCCGACTAAATCTATCTGTGGTTTAAAAATAAATAATTTATTTAGTCGCGATTTGATATCGTGTGGTAGTGACTGCTTTTAAAATAGTTTAAAAATTTTGGAAACGCAATGCTTTTTATGTGCTCTAACGAAGAATGTGCTAATATGCAATTTTATTACGGGCTCAATCGGGAAACGCATTGGAAGCTCGTAGTTGCATTTCCTTAAAGACGCCGGCCCTATCGTGAAGTTTTTGTACGCGTTCACAGGGCTCTTAGAGAATTAGGATCGTTTCACGTTATGAGAGATCAACAGCTGCCTGTTGTACCACAAAGAGCCAGACGAGCCAGTAATTTATTAAAAATTCCTCAAGTGACCATTAGGAGAATAAGGTAGCGTTTATAAAACTTCACTATGGCGTTTCTTTTTTGAAAAACCATCATCAACTTTGTTTTTCAATTCAAAACTAGGTGGTATATCACACGTAATGGTTTAAACAAGTTTTCAGTGGTTTTAGCTGTTATTAATAATTATTCAAGAAAAATCGCCATAGTTTGGCACTTATTTTGCGTAAAACACACCTCTGAGAATGACGTTTTTTAATAACTTAAAATAATATTTTTAACATTGATCGATTCCCTTTCCAATGAGACTAAAATAAAACAGATTCCTTAATGGATAAAAAAAAAGTTAATGACCAAAAACAAAATTCATACCTTTAACAAGTACCTAAGTAAAGGAGAATAAGTAGATAGCAATAATTTATTTGTTACACCCGGTATCTACAATTTTTTCAGTAATAATATATTATAATCTGGGCGTGGGTATTACATTTTTAATGAAAATAAATTAATTTCTATGTTAAATCCCTCTATACCAACTATAACCCCTATGCCTGGCACCCTTCAAAATATTAATGAGGTTGACGTGCGCCCATGTTACCTATAATCTCTCTTAATCTGGCCACCACCAGCTTTACGTATAAATGCGGCATTTTGAATATGCATATTGCTACAATAACCTTGTGTCTGGTTTATTCAATAAAATCATAGTGTCAGCGTGTTCTCAGAAATCTTATCTACAAGTTTCTGTTAAGAATTTTTTGACCCGTTGATGCCTGAAAGTCACAAAAAGTTAAATGTGTTTTGATAACCAGAAAATTAAACTAACAAATAGTCATTTCAAAATTCCCACAGAGCCTCAAGGAATATTAGATGTCGATACCTTAAAACAGCAGATTGCATAATATTGCTATACTCTACACCGAAAGAAATTATTGTTCTAGTAACAAGAATTTTAAGCAGAATTCAAGTTACAACCAGATGTTTGTAATTATGACCTATTTGTATATTGTTTTGCAAATTGTGTTGATAGCCATTTCTGTATTGTTACAATGACCACATCATCATTGTCACCCTAACCAGATTGTCTTAGTTAACATAACATTATATTATTGTGATCCTAACCAGATAGGTACGTTATCTCTACAATATAATATTGTTACCCTAACAGATAGTTATGTTATTTCTAGAATATAATATCGTTATCCTTACCAGATAGTTACGTTACCTCTACAATATAATATTGTTATCCTAACCAAATAGTTACGTTATCTCTACAATATAATATTGTTACCCTAACAGATAGTTATGTTATCTCTAGAATATAATATTGTTATCCTTACCAGATAGTTACGTTATCTCTACAATATAATATTGTTACCCTAACAGATAGTTATGTTATCTCTAGAATTTAATATTGTTATCCTTACCAGATAGTTACGTTATCTCTACAATATAATATTGTTATCCTAACCAAATAGTTACGTTATCTCTACAATATAATATTGTTATCCGTACAAGATAGTTACGTTATCTCTACAATATAATATTTTTATCCTAACAAGATAGTTACGTTATCTCTACAATATAATATTGTTACTCTAACCAGATAGTTACGTTATTTCTACAATATAATATTGTTATCCTTAC
Source organism: Apoderus coryli (assembly GCA_911728435.2). Lineage (NCBI taxonomy): Eukaryota > Metazoa > Arthropoda > Insecta > Coleoptera > Attelabidae > Apoderus > Apoderus coryli. The sequence continues at coordinate 6,897,760 of OU452209.1, read as the reverse complement.
CAGATAGTTACGTTATCTCTACAATATAATATTGTTATCCTAACCAAATAGTTACGTTATCTCTACAATATAATATTGTTACTCTAACCAGATAGTTACGTTATTTCTACAATATAATATTGTTACCCTAACCAGATAGTTACGTTATCTCTACAATATAATATTGTTACCCTAACCAGATAGTTACGTTATCTCTACAATATATACTAACAATATAAATGACAATATTATTCTAGTTAGGATAGCTTTTGGCGCTCATGCATATTTCTAATGCGGATAACAATAAATTATGTTTATACTAACTATAATCAAGTTGACTATATATATGATTGCGTTGACTATAAAAAGACTAACAATATATTTCAGTTAGGACTCAATACGATAATTCTTTCCGGGTATAATCTTTGATAGTTGATAGGAGTTCACCGACAGATCTGTGGCTCTCACAACATCCACGATGCAAATGAGTATTTTGACGAGCTTCATAAATTGCAGTAGGTAATTACGATTGCAAAATTTGAGACTCTAAAATGTAGGAGTCTGGAAGTGTTTTATTTTATTGTAGCAACATTTGTGGGTCGATTACAAGGGCTTAATCTTCAATTATAACTGACAGAGAGAAAAGCATATATATGCGTAGCTAAACATACGCTAGCTACAAATTCTATTGTTTTGCGCGTTTTGAGCAAAAACAACCCGTCCATCCACGTCACGTCACAATATGAATATCAGAATATAGAGGAAAATATAATCGAATCAAAATTTTAAAACCAACAGAACCCGCATATATCATAATATAATATGCAGTAGCCGGGGTATTGTGGAATTAGAAAACGCTCTGCCATATTTGGATTCATGCTGCCGGTTTCTGAATGTGCGTGCACGCGAGAAAATATTTATATGAGTTTAATGCGGAATTTGTGTAGGTATTCCCCAAAAGCCAGAACAGAAAAATATTAAATTCATTAAATTGTCTGCAAGTTTTCCTGTTCGAGTTTCAAATATTGTGTCCGTATTTATTTATTCATAATATACTAAATGACATTCAAACCCGAACACCCAGTAGTCGTAATTGTATTTCATACAAAGATTCAAAAGGCTACAATAAGCAAACGATCAAAAGTTCAAGTCATTTTGCTAACGGATTCTACACTTAATGAAAAAAATCTTTAATAATATGTTGAAGTTGAGTTCTTCTTGTGAACTAGATGAGTTTCCACTATTTCATGGATGCATCGGTATTGGGTCATATTGCCTCTGATAAACACTAGGGGAGATCTAGCAATTGATAAGCAATTGCACCCCATCCATAATCAGTGCGATGAACATGCCTTTCAACAAAAAATTGACGATCACGTCCACGTTGTGTCGCCCCCTTACCCGTGCTCCACCATCATGCGTGGCTAAACAAAATCGCGATTTATCGCCAACGACTACGTGGTTCCATTCTTGGTTCCACGCTAACCGTTCTCTACACCATTGAATCCGATTGCTTCGATGTTCTTGCGTCAAAGGTAGGACCCACCTACGTACTCGCAGATATAAAGTGCCCATTAAAATACGTCTTCTATATTTTGCAAACCATTGATCAGCCAGGTGGTAGAGAATCGGTCTCTTAGAGCTAACAACCTTAAACGGCAGTCTTGATGATCTGTTGTTCTCCGAATGCCTCCCGTATCCCCTGCTCTTTCTGGTCGACCTACTTGATGCGATGCCTGATACAGTATCTACATTTCCCGCAAGCAACATATCCGGCATCTACCAAACTCGCTAAGTTGTCTATAAATTGCATTCCTTCACACCCTAGGCATTTTAAAAAGTTGTCTTTAGCTACTTGAACTGTGTCTCAAGTTACAACTCTCCATCATGTTCTAGAGCTCTTATAAACTCCGGTAGCTTGGTTGGTTTCAGGGACAACACGAATTTCTCCTCCCTACAGAATCTGCATTAGTCGGCTCTCTTCTAGGCCTAATCCTGCCATATGTTTCCTAAGGCGATAATTTCCTGTAAGAAATCCTGTAAAAGGGTACATAGCCTGTTCTTACTAAGATCCAAACAGATTTTGGATCTGTTATGATTGAAGTTTTCAAGGAATTACTTGGAGTGTATCAGTCCAGGAAGATTTTGCCAGGGTATTGCTCTATACATACCCTCCTTAATTCTGAACGGTTCGGGCCCTACAAAACCCCTTTTTTGCTAAGTTATTGGCTTATTCGTTTTTCCCGATACCAAAATGTCCGGATATCCAAACAAGGGAACTCTGTTATTCTTGCTAAACTCGCTTTTAAATGCTGAAAATACCCACCACCAACCCCAATGCAGTAATGAGCAGCCATTTCTTCAGGTTTGAAAATGAAAAAAAAATCGGAGGTGGCTAAATCTGGAAATATGGTGTACGAGGTAGCAGTTCGTAGCCCAATTGATACATGTTTGATATTGTGAGTACATTCTAAGCACCCGTGCATTATCCTGATAAAACAACATTTTTTTCTTAGCAAAATGAGGTCGTTTTTCCTTCAAAACAGTGTCAATTCTGTCCAACAGCTTCGCCGGTGATTGTTTTACCCTTTTCAAGGTAATCGATATGAGTGACACCTCGAGAATCCCAGAAAATTATGGCTATGACTTTGTTGACCGACAGACCCATCTTAGCCTTCTTCGGTGCACGTTCACCCGTAGAAACCTACTGTTTCGATTGTTGCTTGGTCTGTGGTGTGGTGTGATGGATCCATATCGCATCTACGGTAACGAAACGGTGCAAAAACTCGTTTGGATTGCGGCTGGACATCCCCAACCACTCCTTTAAAGTGGTCACACGGTTGTGTTGATGGTCAATCGTGAGCAATCGCGGCACCCATATCCAAATATTCATGCACTTGCTCACTTGAGATGCCTACAGTAGCCATTATCGGACCAGATAAAAGTAGTGGTGAGGCGCCAATAAAAACTGGCGCGCCAGTTAATTAAATAAGTTTTTTTTTTGCATGCATAGACCAAAAAAGTCTGTATGCTTCTGAAATTACTGGAGCCAGTGGTGAAAAATTCCTATCGAAATTCAAAACTTGCAAGTGCAAACAAGTGCTTGCACGTCGGACTTCGACATCGACTCGCCAGTTTTAGTTTGGTTTGGGGTGTTGTTGATTGTGATTGTAGTTTATCTCGTTTATTATGGCTAAAGCAGAACTGACATTCAAACTTCTTGAAGGGTATGAATCTTAGCCATGTTTATGGGATTTACATAGCAGTTCTTATAAAAACAAAGATGGTCGTGAAATCGCTTATCAAAAACTTTCCGAATTAGTGGATATTGAAGGCTACCTTAATTTCACTTCAAATTTTAATCGTGGTGTTAACGCATCTCTCATGTGGGTATCAATTTTTATTATACGTGGCGTCACACAATCCAGAAGAGTATCAAAATGTTGCTTTGTCATTCCTGCTGGGAGTTCTCCTTGGTCGACAACCAATCCATGGTTTAACCCAAACACGACTTTTTCGTTCGTTGCGTTTCTTTTTCTGTAATTTTTTTATCCTTTTTTCTATTAAAACTTTAGCGACTATTTTACAGTCTTCAAAAAGTTCACTCGACATAGTGCGTACCGTAAACACTTTAAAATGAAAATGTCGTGCCAGTTACGTGTTGGTTTTTGAACAATATGTGTAAACCTTTACTGACGTGCAAATAGAACTGGCGCCACCACAGGCGCCACTAAATCCATGCATGTGTAAACTCACCTTAAATAAAATATGTAAACATGTTTTCTGTATCAAATAAACACACACAAATATTATATCATGGGTTGCGAAACACTAAAACAATTAGGTTTTGTTATACTTACATAACTTTTAAGAAAAAAATTTGAAAAAAATTGTCTAAGGGTTGTAGTTCACCCTGTATGTTATATTATGATGCAGTAAATATATATTAAAACCATCATTGTTATCTCTTTTTTGGTTTTATGCAACAAGTTGCTGAGATAGTACATTAAAATTATGTACAGTTGGCTAAACATTATTTGTCTAGCGGCCTACCATGCGGAAAATTCGCGTGTAAAAGCTTTTTTTTTTCTTTTCCTTCAGTTTATTTATTATGCTTTATGAATAATCTAATAAAACTGTTTATATTCATGAATGGATGTAGGTACTGAATGGTAATTACTTTTTAAAAAGCGTCAGTCATGTATTAAATGGCAGCCAAATGAATAGTAAAAAACTTACCCCGTCTCTCGATATTCCCAAGTTTCTTTTCAATATTTTAAATATTTATTGCCACTAGCATTTCATGTAAAGTAATGAAATGATACTTTGGGCCTGCCATAAATTAAACCCATAAGATTCTTAGGTGGGATGCCTCACGGTTGCAGGGATGCTTTCTTCTATCTATCGCTTCATGCATTTGGAGATCCGTCAACTCAGCCAAGCACGTTTTCACCTGAAAATTTTGATGACTCCCGTACGATGTCAGTCCAAGCTATATTGCAGTTCTACAACCAGTTGAAAACGTCATTGATGTATTCATTGAAATTTCCGATTTTTGGTAGTCGTTACCAAGTTCATACCCTCCACGTTTAATCCAAATTCCTTTGCCTGCGGACCACTATCGTCAACAATTATACTGGTATAGTCTTTCTAATTTTAGTTTAAAATGATATAAAAAACCACAACTCGATATCCCTTTTAATGTCAATACCGACCGTAGCCGTCCATAGGCGCACCCTTTTAACTTTTCATAACAATACATGTCCTACGATATGTTAAAAATCTTTTATGTATTAACGATTGTATGTTCATTTGTATAAAAGTATACTGTAGTTTGCCTTGTCGCTCCAACACGGCAAACCTACGCTGAAAAAGATTGTTTTGTTTTTAGAAGTTTAGACATAGAGATGCAAACGTACCTAGTCCGTGTTCGAACAGCAAGGAACATACCTTTATAATAATTAATCTATTGTTAATAATTGTTATGCATATTTATACATTTATAATAATATGCTTCTGATATTATAAACTAACAACAAATTTTACGCACCTAGTCAGTGAGATTTTCTATAGAACGAAAAATTTTATAAAATGTGTATTCGTCACTTCATTGCAAATAAATATTAGCCATTAAGATCTATACAATTTTGCATTCGTTTGAACCAATTATCGAAGCACTTTTGCCACTCTGATTGAGGTATCTCCAAAACATGCATAATGAATGCAGCAACCGCTTCTTCAGGTGTCGAAAAACGTTGACCTTTCATTTTGTTTTTTACGTACGGGAATAAAAAGAAGTCATTCGGTGCCAAGTCAGGACTATACGGCGGATGACTCATCAAATCGATGTTTTGGGTGCTCAAAAATGCAGTTGTTTGAGCAGATGTGTGAGAGATCGCATTGTCGTGGTGAAGAGTGATCCGTCCTCAGCGGTTGGTTTTCCTGATTTCTTGGACAACTGGCAAACAAATGGTTGTGTACCACTCAGAATTGACTGTTCTGCGTTGTTCTAGTGGTAAGGTTGCGACATGTCCAGTGTTTCCGAAAAAACAGGCGACCATTTGCTTGGAAGTGCTTCGTGCGCGAACAACTTTTGTTGGATTTGGCTCATCTTGAAACACCCATACAGTCGACTGCTGTTTACTTTCGGGCTCATATGCGTAAATCCACGATTCATCACCTGTCACGATGTCATAGACGTGTTTCGAAGCACCGCAATCGTATTTTTTGAGCATTTCTTTCGAGCAATCGACACGAAGCTTTTTTTGAGCGATTGACAAATTGCGTGGGATCCTACGCGAACAAATTTTTTTGAATAGTTTTGCCACAGTCGCGTCTTGGGTGACTTACCCTGTATAAAGCATATACATATTTGAGCAAGTTTTAAAAATACGTAAACCTTTTTTTCTTTGAAATACTTCATATTTCAACTTTCTATATGAATGACTACGTACTTTTAAAAAACTAAAACAGACCATATAGGTAAATATCCTCTTAAAATCCCTTGGAAATGGTATCCGTGTCATTCTTGGTATATTAAATTCAACTTCAAAAATTATTCTTTCTGGGTGTGTAACACTTCTGATGTTAATGAAATTAAAATTTTAATTAATATCAACGGGTTTCACTCCGTGTTTTCATTTAATTTTCGCTAATTCGAAACCTATTAATTAGAATTCTGATAAACAGCTAAACTTAAATAAAGATAACCATTGCATTTTTGCTTTTCATGAATAATATTAATACAAATATGTCTAAGCCTTTGACAAGTTATTACAAATCTTATACAAATATCCTAATTTAATTAAACTTCATCTCTATAACGAAATGTCAGTGAAATATAATTAGAAAATGAGGTGAATCTCACCTTATACAGGCTTCTAACGTTGACAGAAATATTATGCTTTTGTAATTAGGAGTTTACACACACAAAGATCCTAATCCGATATTATTATACAGACGACGTAACATAGCAGATGATATTATGACAATAAAAGGGTTGAATTGTACCCCTAATTTACACTTTGTATAATCACTGAGTTAATTATTTAACTGACATAGAGACAATGTTTTCTTTACGAATGAAATTCCGTTCAAAATAATGAAATTAAACATAGAAAATGTGTCTACGCTAAAATTAAAGCTCAAACCATGTAGCTGCAGTATGATTTATTATTTTGTTCCTTATTTCACTTAATCTTAACCTTCCTGACCCACGTGAAAATTAAACCAGTTCATAAATCAATTTAAAAAGAATAAAGAAAACTTTCCTTTATTTCTTTTCTATATAGCCACTGCTCTACTACTGAAACACCCTCTCAAGGGAATTGCGCGACACTGATTCTTTGGCATTTCGCGTGATTTCCACCATTTGGCCCCTTTTCAAGCCTCAATAAAGAAGGGTCAATCATCCCCTATTTTATTTGCTATTTAAGAAAAGTCTATACGACTATTTTTATTGCACGTATACAATTGTGTTAAAATGTTGAAGCTCCTTTTTTAAGAGACTTTCCCCAAGTGACAAAAAAATGGATAATTTGGAAATTGTTCATAATTTAACCGGAAAAGAACAGAGACGGATTCAGGGCCTCTGCTGCCTGCAGGCAGGATTTATAGTGACCTTACGTTTTATTTAGACCAAATATATTATATATATATATATTTGTTCTCTGTCAGATTTCTTGGACTTCACTTACAAACAGTTTTAATGGTCATGGTGAGTTTAGCAAAATGTTATTATCTAGCTTCTCTAACTACTTAAAAAAACGCATAATTTTAATTCTTTATTTTGAAAAATTTTGGGTGTTATTGCCTTATTTCCACCTTGCTGGGCCCCATCTCTTTCAGACGTCACAAGCCGCCACTGCTTGTCAGGAAAGAATCGATAATTGAGAAATAGAACATAAAATAGTCGTAGTTTCTTTAGAAACTGTATTTATTATAATTTTACCCTCGTAGAATGTTCAAGAAGTTACTGGTAAAACCGAGCAGAAGTTCGCAGAATGTATATTATTGTATGTGGTGAAAACTCACGTAGATACCGCACTACAAAACTTTATTTCACAACGAATAATATATAAAACAAATTCAAACTTCAATTCAACAAAGTACTCAAAACCAATTTTTGGACGGGCACTTAAAACTTGTTGTTTGGCATATACGTACAGAGCACATCAGACCGAAAAAGGAAGTGCTCTCTAAATTCAATTTAGAGCTAAAAGTGTAAATTTTAAATGTGCTTTTTTGTTTATTTGTTCATTGTATATCTTTTTCCTTCAGTTTAAACAAGAAGTATCTATTAAATCACGTTACAAATTGAAGTTTTACAATTTCCGCTAATGGACGTGTCACTATGCAAAAAAGTAGGTCGATATTTGTTTTCTTGTAGTATGACCAGCTGAATTTGATTGCACTGCAATTATATTCATTGTTCGATCCACAAACCTCAAGAATATATCTTCTTTAAATTATATATACGGACTCAAATTCTTTTTCTTTTCATAGTTTAGATAGGTATACATTTTCCAGATCCTATATGAATGTTGGTTGCCTGTCGAATCCTCGGGGAATACTGTAGCTAAAGTCACTTCAAATTACCTGTTCTCCCGTTTTCTCCTTTAAAATATTAAATTGTTACACAGGGTATGTCAATCATGATTAGTTTTTCCTTTTTGTGGTATCGTGTACGAGGTTGGTTTCATAAATAACTTGGTTCGATACCTATAAACCAGTAATCTTATTCTAAGTTGAAAAATGCTATGAGAAAGTTTTTGCAGTAATCAATTATCTATTATATTTAATTGTAGCGACTTTCTCCTGTCATTGGTAATTAGAGACAATATACCTTTAATAATGTAGATGCACTGTTTCAAAGAACTAATACCTTTAGTACCAATTTGAGTAAAAAGAGCTGGAATTTCAAAAGAGCTGATTACCAGGGGTTTTATGCCGTGCTCGTTGGGTTTGATTGGTTATGTCTCGCAGATGTTTGTTGTATTGAACTTGCGTTGAGCATGTTTTATGGGAATTTGCACGGTCTGTTCGACTTGTATGTTCTACTAGTCAAAACGTTTCGAAATAGCTATCCACGTTGGTACACTTCAAGCATTGTTAGAAATGTCAAGCGGAAAAATTATTATCACAAGAAGTTTAAAAGTACAAATATGGAATATTATTATGAAAAATTTAGCGAGATTAGACGTGTTCTAAAGAATCAAATTGCGGAGCCTTACAAGTCATATGTCCGACTGTTGTAAAATGTTTTGGTCATATATTAACGCAAACAATCGTGACTCTCGGATACCTGGTGTAATGAACGATGGCAATCGGACTATTGATGACCCTCAACAAATTGTTGAGGCATTTGCCAGCTATTTTGAGAGCGTTTTTGTCGGATCGGAGGACAATTGTGCTGCGAGATCTGACTTGGTGGCAAATCGCGACTATATCTTATATGACATTTCTGAGGAGATTTCTTGGGCTGCCCGAAAATTGAAAAATAAGTTTACTTCCGGTCCGGATGAAATACCCTCTTTTTTTGTAAAGGATACAATAACTGTCCTTTCCACTCCCCTATCTAAAATTTTTAATTTGATTTGCAGGACTTGTGTTTTTCCACAGGATTGGAAGGTTGCGAAGGTGTGTCCGATTTTTAAGAGCGGCTTGTATTTGTAATTATAGACCTATATCCATATTATCAAATTTCTCAAAGCTGTTTGAAATTATTTTATATCAGAGGATTTATAGAGTGACAAAGCCTAATTTATCAATAAATCAACACGGTTTTATCGGTGGCAGGTCCACGCTTACTGATCTGTCTGTGTTTACACAATTTACTTCAGAAACTGTTGATGGAGGAGGGCAGGTCGATGTGATTTACACGGACTTTGCCAAAGCATTTGACAGAATAAATCACGTGGTTCTGTTGAACAAGCTTACTGTGTTTGGGCTTGGAGCTGGATCTGTTTCACTAATCCATTCCTATGTCACTAATGGATCCCAATATGTTCTCCATAATGGATATAAATCGTCAAGATACCATATGTCATCTGGTGTTCCGCAAGAGTCGAATCTGGGCCCATTATTGTTTTTAATTTTTATAAATGACTTAGCCGGACTACTGAATGCTCTTTGTGGACGATATGAAAATATTTAATTCCGTTAATAAGCTTGACGATTGTAATCGTTTGCAGCGTGATATGGATTTGGTTCAATGCTGGTGTGAGGAAAGCAAACTGAACTTGAACTCTTCCAAGTGTAAAGTTATGTCATATACAAAAAAAACAGCCATTCATTTCGAGTACACGATTGGTGAGACGATTTTAAATCGTCCTGAGTCCATTAAGGATCTTGGTGTGACCTTTGATAAGAGTCTTTCATTCGATATACATATAAATAACATCATTCTGAGTGCATTTAATTCTTATGGCTACATTGTGAGAAATTCCAGATCTTTTGAGAATATGGGTACAATAAAAACCTCATACTATGCTTATGTCAGGTCAAAGCTGGAATACTGCTCTTTAATATGGTTTCCATATTATAACTGTTACAATGTTTCTGTTGAGAGAGTTCAGCGTAAGTTCTTAAAATACTTATGCTTCAAAACTGATGGATCATATCCAGAAAGAGGAATAGAGTATGACATCTTGTTAACAAGATGTCAAATACAAAGTTTAGAATTAAGACGAAAAATTCATGCCTTTTTAATATATTGCATAGTAAGATTGATTGCGCTGAACTCTTGCAAAAGTTGTATTTTTTGATACCAAGGCAAAATTTGAGATTTTCTAATTTATTTTATAACGACCGACCTAGGACCAATTTGTTGATGAAGTCGCCTGTCTACACAATGTGTCAGATATATAACTTAATAAGCGATAAGAGTGATATATATGATAAATAAAAACGTACAGTTTTTGTTTTGCAACTGAAGGACACTTCGGCAAGAGAAATATTGTTGGTACAAAACCGAAAGGGTTATTTGTGTAAAACAAAGTGCCTGTTTGTTTAACTAATTCTGTCGTAATACAACCAATCAACTAGAATAAACACACGCTTAGGTATTATGTATAGACACATACAAGAGATTTTGGTCAAACCTCTATTTACCTTACGTACCACAGCACACATACAGTGTGTTCGAAAGGATCGACGTAACTATATATCTGCGAAAAAACAAAAACTTTTGACCTAGAATTTCATTCATTTCATTTTGAAAAAGTATTTATATCCTTCCCAACCTAGACCCGCCATGTTCCTGTATCTTTTTTTAAGCCACATCATGTACAAATATAATAGAAATGCATTTTATTATTAATTTATTTGTATATTATTATGTATGATTATTGTTACATTAAAATTGCGCAACACTTTACTCACTTTGGATTGGGAAACACCTCATTGTACTACTAAAACGGGATCTACATTTCGTTCTGATTTTGGTTTAGGAAAAGTACCGTTGTTTTTCCAGAAATTAAAAACTGATCCGAACGTTTGATGATTGGGTATTCGGCGTTGAGGGAATCGCCTTTCATACTCCCTTGCGGCATCCCTACCATTACCCTTGCAAAAGCCATAAATAAAAATAATATCAGCGTATTCAGCATTTGGCGTTTTTGAACAAAAAAGTTAAATATTCTTGAAATAAAAGTTGACCTCCACACAAGAATATTTAATTTTTCTACTCCACTTCGATATGGACTACTTCTTTAGAACAAAAAAGTTAAAACACCCTATGAATACCGAACGTAATTGATTTTTAGTGCTGTCTTTGTCGTCGAAAATCTGCAAAAAAGGACCGCTATATATGTGACTTAACTTAAAGCTGCACCGGAGGTGCAGCTACAGGTCTGTCTATATGCAAAAATTAGTTTTTTGCTGCATCCCAACGGGCACTTTTCAAGGGGATGTAATGCGGCCACACTATTTTATAAATTAATTTATTTACATCTACAAAAGTTCATTTTGTGTGCGACGCAGAGGGAGATATAAACTATTTGCCATCCATCTGACTTAGGTTATTGACAAACATATGATCACATCCATCCATCTGACGGCTCTCATCACACTGTCACTTTAGGTTATTAACACTTTTTCAATAATATTACTTCAAATACACAAGGACAACTTCCAAATTTACTACAACTATATGGAATAACCATTTTATAACACTACAATATACAACATGTTGATAGAAATTGATCTTAAACATGAAAATAATGCCGAAAACTTTTAGACTATTAATGTAAACAAAGAAAATAATAATAAACTATTTGACACAAGCAATTTGTCTGTCGTGTTAGTAAAAACATATTACCAAAACCAAATTATGACGTGAAACTAACAACTATATTGGAATTTGTCGATTTTTTTTTGAAGACCATTTTCATGATTATATTCTTAGAAAAACATATGGGACAAGCAATTTCGTATATTTTTAGTCACAATCATATCAAAGAATAACGTACACATTCGTAAATTCGAGTTGAGTTTTTCTGATCCAAAAATCTCATAAATTGTAACCACAGCATAATAAGTTAGAGAGGTATGGTAGTCCTAAAAATGGAAACCTGACAAACCAACGAATTTCAAAATAGAGAGATATGGTAGAATAATATCTGCAACCAACGAATTTCAAAATAAAGAGATGGTAGTCCTAAAAATAACGTACACCACTATTAAGGTTAACGTTATTTTAACATTTATCAGATTATAACAACATTAATTAATAAGCAGCATGTACAGGGTGATACAAAAAGAACATTTATTAGCCCACATTTAAGAAATTTTAAATGTATAGAAATTTTTAGCATACACTTTAAATTTATATACAGGGTGAGTCAGAAATGTATTTCATTATTTTTTGTTAAGGACAAAAAAGTAATATTTTGAATAATTCTTTTATTTTTGTGGATCTCAATTCAAGATTTCTTTGAAAGTGAAACTATAAGCTCCTAGATGTTGTCTACGGGGTCGTTTCTGTTTATTTTGAAGATTTCTTTTTAATAACTAAACATTATTATACAGTAAGATTTTTCATAATTGCCAATTTTCAATTTGACTCTAAAATGAATCTTTAATTGGAAATGTGAGGTAAGTGTAGCAAAAAATTCAAATGCCCTCTGAAAAAAATATATCAGATTTTTGAAAAATTATAGACGTGTTGAATATGAAGCAGTCCCACAAATTTTCTCGAAGACGGACCTGGATTTTTCCAATTCTGAATATGTCAGTTAGTTGCCCGGTTCTACCGCTCTAGGAAGGTGAGAGTACTGGGCAAACGTTTGTTATTGTAAACTCCCATCAGCATTTTCGGACCCAGCGTAAGCATAACTCCCGGTACTTCAAACGTTCTGACACAATTTCGTAAATCACACTTCTAGAACTTTATGAAACTCACAAGACAATGCTGATATCGTAAATCCATTTCGTTTTCATTGTTATCAGTAATCAGTCAAGGTCATCCACTTCGTTCTTCGTCATGCATATTCGAACGGCCATCTTTAAACGCTCTCACCCATTTCCTTACTATCCTCATAATGGAATGGATCGCAGCACTATATCCTCGAGAGTCCAGACCTGATACCGATCGATTAATATTTCTTCCCAAAAATGGATACTGTCGGAAGAAATTTCTGCATATTTTTCGGTGAAAGATTCAACATTTCCAAGTAAAATATGTGTACTTTTGAGGAAAAGCACATTTTCGAACTCCGAACTCCAACTTTCCCCGTTAGATCGTTCGAGAATGGGCTGATTTTCCTCTTACATACAAAATATACAATTCCACCCTAATAAAGTGATTTTTCTGTAAAAAAAACTTAAGATAAGTTGTTGAAAATAATAATTTTTGCAAGTTTGAAAATATTTTATGTGGGACACGCTGTATATAAGTATACAACAATATTTCATGGAACTTCTATTTTAAATATAGCTAGCAATATTGTTTGAGTTTACCATGTCTCATTAACATGAGGCCATAGTTCCAAGCTTAATTAATTATTTAAGCTTTTTAAATTTGTCGAAAATTGTAATACTAACGAAGTTGCGAGAAAGTTGTAGTAATGAAAAAATTAAAACTTCTAATTAAACTTCCTCTACGTTACGAAGATATAATAAAATAATAATAACGATGAGACAATTATCCACAAAAAAAAAAGTAATAAAAATTAAAATTAAGTATCGTCACAGTAGCGGCAAAAATAGCTATAATAGTGATAAAAATAATATGCAGAAATTGCACGATAGCAATTAAAGTCTCAAGAGGTTAATAAGGAATTTTTCTTTTAGCTCCAAGCATCAGCTCCCGTATTTTCGTTCTTATTCCTATTCATTTCGGTGAGGAGTATAAGGAATGGAAATATAGAGCACCGAAAAAAAAAAGTCGGAAATGAGATATAAAATAAAGACGGTAACTTTTATTGTTCTAATAAAAATAATTTTGGGGTAATGCAGTTTAATTATCTTGCATAACTCCTTCATTGGCGTAACGGAGGTTTTGAAAAGGTAACGATACTTTTTTGTAAATAAATAATCTGTGGTCTCAAGTTACTTTGCTTTCAGCTCCGGCCTATTCATCAGATCCGGTTTTTAGCTTTGGGATTGAGGATAAAATGTGGTTTCAACACACATGGGTTTGATATTGTTGCGAGAGAGTGTAATTTCACGTTTTGGTGATGTGAATTAGCCACTAAGATCCGTCAAGTTATCGCCGAGCTATTGCCCACTATGTGGGGACATGTTCCTGAAAATTATTTCATAAGGATCCCTTCTGTATGTTATCTATCCCATGGAGAATATTTGAATGAGGTTGTATTCCACAAATCATATCAAAAATATCACTCTTTCAAATTACATATTATACTCACCGACATTAATTTTGGATAACCAAAATTTAGATCAAATTTAATGTATTATAACTTTTTCTTCCATAGTCCGATTTCAACCTTTTTTTTACAAAATGTAGATAGTTGTTTCGGTTTTAATTAATTTTATTCAATTTTCAAAAATACAGTTTACATGATGAAATATACAGGAAAATAAAAAAGCATATTTTTTCTCTTAAGTTTGTAGTGTAATTTTGCAACATAAACTACACTGGATATGCTTTTCTGCACAGTTTCATTCATTTTTAACATTTTGCTGTTTTATTCTTCTCTGTATGGTTATCGGTTTAAGAGATATGAATTTTTGAAAAAAAGTAAAAGTTTTACCTCTTATAACAACTAATAAACGTCGGGTCATTCCTCTAATTAGGTTTTGGATATCCTCTTGTGGAATATTACCACATTCTTCTTCTAGAGCATTTCGGCGTTTTCTGATTCGTCTACCTAACATGTCCCATACATGTTCTATTAGATTAAGGTCAGGACTACGAGCGGCCCAGCCCATAACGTTGATTCCAACCTCTTCTAAATATTGGGCCACTATTCTAGCAGTATGTGGATGGGCATTGTCATGCATGAAAACGAATTCGTTACCGACAAATTGTGCAAAAACAACATGTTCTTCAGAATTTCTTCAATGTACCTTTGTGCAGTTGAAGTTCCTCTGTCATTAAAAACAAGTTCTGTTCGAGCGTCAAATGAAATATCGCCCCACACCATAATGAATCCACCACCTTTCGCTAAAATTACATTGGGCGAATCTCTCCCCTTGTCGTCTCCATACTCTTTCTCGTCCGTCAGGAGACCTCAGGCAAAATCCGGACTCATCTGAAAAGAGAACTTGCCTCCACTCTTGAAACTTCCAGTTAATGTGTTCTTGCGAAAAAAGAAGTCTAACTCGATGCTGTCTGAGGAGCTCTGGTCCAGTTGCCGGTCTTCTGGCCCATAAACTGACTTCATGAAGTCTTTTTCTTACTGTAATTTCATTGACAGAAACTTGACGAACTCTTTGGATTTCATTTCTTATCACTACTGCACTGGTATGCCGATCTCTTAAGACTGAGACTCTTATAAAGCGGTCATCAAGGAAGTAGCACGATTTCTTACAGATCCAGGTCTTCTACCATAACTTCCAGTCTCACGAAACCTTGCAGCAGCTCTTTCTACGCTAGTTTTATGAAACCTAGCATATTCGCCACTTCTCTATAGGAATAACCAACATCATGAAGAGCAACGGCTCTAGTTGAATCTTCAGATGACAAAGGCATCGTAAAATAAAAAATAAATTTGGAATTCACTCACGAAACGTTTTAAATGCTCTAAATGTCTGATAAAACTGATTGACAAATGCAGAATACGTTTCCAAGGAAACTTAAACATTCCAAAAAAAAAATCCAGAGTGTTTTTTTGAATAAGTGTTGTAAAAAGTGCAATGTTTATCTCAAAAATTCATATCTCCTAAACCGATAACGATACAGAGAAGAATAAAACAGCAAAATGTAAAAAATGAATGAAACTGTGCAGAAAAGCATATCCAGTGTAGTTTGTGTTGCAAAATTACTCTACAGAGTGTTACAAACTTAAGAGAAAAAATATGCTTTTTTATTTTCCTATATTTTTGAAAATTGAATAAAATAATTAAAACCGAAACAATTATCTACATTTTGTAAAAAAAGAAGAAATCGGACTATGGAAGAAAAAGTTATAATACATTAAATTTGATCTAAATTTTCCGATACACATATTCCTATTCCACCAGAGGTACTTGCTTGTTACAAAGTATCTTAAGATCTAGCCACTGCACGTAAACGTATTTGATACGATTCCTCGATAAAATGAAAGAAAAAATCTAAAATCGGAAACAAAACATGCATAGTAGTTCACAACACACCCTACCGATGCAAGATATCTAATATATTACGCTGTTGCTCCACAGAGTGCACCCTTTTGCTCCTCACCTAACACTTTCAACCCTGTCGGTGAGCCCTTTTCTCCCTACTCCTCCCAAAACATTACGTACAATAATAATTATCAACGATGCCCTGGAGGGACACTTCCGTTATTACTTCTAACGCCCAGGAAGTAAAGTTGTATGTATTAATATTATGCGCCTGCCGTCTACCTTAAGGCGAGGACTAAATGGGAACACGATCCCGAAGGATATAATACGTATTAGATATATAGGTATAGTACGATGCATACTTTGTGATATTATTTATAATTTGCATTGCTTAAGATGTGACTCTTCGTCTATTGAGTTTCTTTAACTGACTCTCTGAACTCTATTTTACGAATTATAAACCTTACGGGATGTATGTTTTTCCCTGAAGTTTCGCTTTGTTCCGAAGGAAGAGGAGTTCGATGAATTTGCAGGATGACGGAATCACTTGGCAGAAGAGTTTTCCATGCTCAATCAATTGTGCTGCTGCTGCGTTCTATCCTCTCCATGTTTTTAACAATTTGATGATTTTACAAGTCTTTGAGATGAGAGTAGGTATATCAGATAAAATAGAAAAGTTCATAAAAGTGAAGTATCAATCAAGGGCACAATTTCGTTTTAAAAAAGAAGCAGCTGTGCCTTTTTTTGCTTGCCAACGCAGCTTGATACATATTCTGACGATGAAACACCACTTCTTTGACCATTCTCAAACGCTCCTATGTTCATGTCTTTATTCCTTTAATTGATCCAAAAGTGATGCAGAATAGTCTTCGGTAAAAATCGAGGTAAAGGTTTTCCTATAGGTAGTCAAT
The DNA here is from genome assembly GCA_911728435.2 of Apoderus coryli. Classification (NCBI taxonomy): domain Eukaryota; kingdom Metazoa; phylum Arthropoda; class Insecta; order Coleoptera; family Attelabidae; genus Apoderus; species Apoderus coryli. The sequence goes on along the minus strand of OU452209.1, from coordinate 6,880,643 downwards.
ATTGAGAATTTGTTTTACGTTCCAAAAAACTCCATAACCTGTACAGCGTTGAAATTCATATGCAGGAGTGATTCGCTTGGCATCTTCTAAGCAGCACGCATTGTCTGTGAGCTAAACCAATTCATGGTGGCCAGTGGCGGCCCTTGAGTCCTGAGGGTTGTGAGGCAGTACAAAGATTTTTATAAAAAAAAATATTATAATATTATTTGCTGATTATTTGGGAACTATCAATAACGGAAGCTATATTGTGTTTTTGTGTTTTCCTGATAAGTAATTTACATTTATATCCAATATGTGCAGCACTTTTGTCGTGAATAGCCAGACTACGAGCTAAATTTTTTATCAGAATACCCATTTTTAGACTAAGTATTATTAGATACTGAAAACATGACACAAAATCAACAAAATAAATTTTTTAGCTCCGCGCTCCCAGCTAACCAATCAAACTTTTTGTACAAATCATTATTAAAACCCCTAGTTTTTTCCGCGGTGCCAATATTTATTAAATATTTACTTAAATCTGGAATAGGCCTCGATAATTCTTGAACGACGTATAGTTTATCGTCGTATCGCTTTGAAAATTACCGCCGATATATTAAATAATTGATTATATCCCCAGAATTTCGCTTTTCTAAATCTACGTTTACTTGTACTACTGTCGGCGTTGGCGCACTACAGCCTGGTCCTCGAACATCCATATTTTCCATACTATTAACTATTCACTATCACTACACTAGCACAAAAAAAATGCTTCACTTTAAGAATCTTTACACGAAAAATTACTAAATACCCTAGTGTCCCTTAATTTATTAGGATTATTATAAAGAAAAACCAGAAAGAAATAATAATTTACAAAATAGGTAGGTACTAGCTGTAATAATATTATAATCAAAACATAAGAAAGGAAAAGAAAAGAGTAAGATGAATTGAACAAAGATCAAAGATAATGTATGATCAATAGGTCAAAGCGAGAGAACACTAAGTAGTAAATGAAGGGGTATAAGACAGATGTTTTGATGTTTTGTTGCTGTCACTCAATTTTCTGTATATCTAAAAACGCATGAAGAGGCACTGCTTCACTTTCCATCTTTGTTTCACACATTAATGTATTGCTGCAGTAATACCTACTATGCTAGAGAGAATTGTGCAACTCCAATTGATATTAATGTGTTTCAAGTTTAACGTTGACAGAGCTAAATGGAATGTGTACTCTTCTAATAAATACTTTGAAAATAAAATACGTACATGAGTACATGCCTGCGATGAATGAATATGCAATATATAGCAATTCAATAGATTATCAACTCAACTCACATAAACTAGTAAACATAATTATGAAATTAAAAAAAAACTTTGTATACAACACATAAAAATGTGAGCAGTTAATTGTTAGCTGATCAGTTTCTGTTTATTAAGAAAATCGGAGACTAATATTAATCAATGTGGTAGTAGATAACAATAATTAAAACTGGCAACTCGCCGTGCATAGGGACTAGAGGCACTGCCTCTGACTTAAAATTATTTAATTACGGCCAGTATGGATGTTTTTATTGACGTTGGCCTACTCTCGTTCTGCGTTCGCCGACGGGCAGGGCATTGTTGCCTCATTGGTTAGCGAGCATTAAATGGACGCACGATGTACATGGTGGTTTTTCCGATAGGCTTGGACATTTGCCTCAAGTTTCATACAAGACAGTTTAGGTAAAGCCCTTTCATTTGCTGATTTCGTACAGATCGCAGATAATTGGAACGTTGGAAGGCAACTTTATAATAAACAACGTGAATTGGAATAGCTTTTTAAATACTAACAAAGAATTTAAATAAGCTCACCGGCAAAAAAAAAACCGGCCACTAATAACGGGCCCCAATTTCAAAGTTGACTTCCTCGCGAACCGCTCATTTGATTTTGATGATTTTTTTTTAAATTTTAGATTGATTTCTCAGTAACGATGCTATGCCAGAAATTTATATTCAGGTTTGAATTTGAGCAAACAATGAGAAGAAGTTTGTGTCCCGAAATTCGGAACACGCTGTGGAGCGCAACAGCTATAGCAGCTATTGTCAACTGGAATCACATTGAACCATGATCTTTTCTGTACATTTTGTTTTTTTAATCACATTATCTCTATTTTTGTTGGAGATACACTGTTTCAAAGCGAACGCCTCGGAAAAAGGCAAAAATTTCTACGTGTAAATAATCAAGGCGGCATCGGCATACGCGAGATTGACATTAAGAGCTTGTCAAGGGTTTTAAAATCAAAAAATGCCATTATCTGTGACGGATGCTGCCTTAATTGAGGATGGCCGAAGTCAAACGTTATGTGTCCGAAACCCTTGGTAAATCTCGAACAGGATGCCTGGGATCGATATTTGGAAACGAGAAATTTCAACAGACGAGTGGGTTCCGGAAGAAAACGGAAGGCAAGGGCAATTGACGACCGCTTTATTGTGAATGCTTTACAATATTGTAAAACTACAGCTGTTGGGAATCAATATCTGTTACAAGCCGAACGCAGGATTGTAGTCAGTGCGAGCACAATCCGACGAAGACTTAAATAAAACGACCTGTATTCAAAGAGGCCTACCACAGGACCCCAGCTTCTTCCAAGACATCGTCAAGCTCGTCTTCAATTTGCGCGCCTACATATGAATTGGGGGATTGAGCAATGGACTAAAGTCCTTTATACGGATGAGTCGCGGTTTTGCCTGCGATCGCCTGAAGGTCGGGAGAGAGTTTGGAGAAGTCGAAATGAAAGATTTCTGAACGTGTAAGTTTCAATGGGGGCTCTGTGACGGTGTGGGCGGGAATTTCAAGGGACGCCCGTCCAATTTTTGTTGAAAACGGCGCCTTAAATGCGATTCGATATATCGAAGATATTCTGCAGAACGCGGTTGTTACCTATTCTCATTTTATCAGAGACGGCTTGGTATTAATGCAAGAAAATGCGCGACCGCACGTGGCTTGAGTAGTTACCGAATATTATTTGGACGAAGTGGGTATTGAACGAATGGTTTGGCCAGCTTGCAGTCCTGATCTCAATCCAATTATATAATATAAACAACGACTCCGACCCAGTGATTTGTTATACAATGTGTCCACGGATAGAGTTTGGAAGAGGAAAAACTTTTTTATTTGTCGATTTAGAAGAAAAAGTCATTCTTTATAAAAACATCTGCTTGTGTCGAAACTACAATTTCAAATGCCAAATTGACGATTACTATACAGTGTATATCAAAAATAACATTTTTAATAATATTGATTTTTTTTTTTTTTAATTTTATGAAAATATTTTCAAAACCGTGATTTATTACACCAATTGTGCAAAATACACTAATGAACTTTTTTCTCAAAGTGGTTAATTTCATAGCTACTATTAAAATAATAAAATTAAAAAAAAACCAAGGAAATCAAAATCATTAAAAATGTTATTTTTGATATACCCTGTATAGTAATCGTAAATTTCGTACTCGAAGTTGTAGTTTTGACACAAGCAGACGTTTTTATAAAGAATGACTTTTTCTTCTAAATCTACAAATAAAAAAGTTTTTGCTCTTCCAAACTCTATTCGTGGACACATTGTAGACTGACGATAGCTAAAAACTTAATAATAAGCAGATTTTTCTTTGAGATAACTTTGATGTTAGATATAGTTGACGTATCTACTATTATACTATCTTTTTTGCTACGCAATTTTTAATTCAACTGATTCTGATCAATTTAGAACTAAGATATAAATCACGTTATACGGTTTTACTATATACCTACAAAAAAGTAATTACATCTTATCTATATACACATATTTCGTACTTCCTACATTTTTTTAAATTGGCTAACAGGGAATCCGGAGCTAATAAATCACTGAAATTGGAGACCACAGATACCTACGCAAAAATATATACAAACAACAAAATTTAATCGGCTTTCTCAGCATATAATCTTTAAAATTATAAAAACCAACCAATAACTTTCTAGTGTTTAGAAAATAAAAATGTTAATCAATCCAGATATCTATATACCTAATAGGTATTCTAAGCGTTTAGCCTACCTACATATATGTGACATTTTCTTTTATAAATGGAAAAATAAAGTATCGGCAACAATAACTGCGGAAGCAAAACGTCTTGTGGAGGATAAAGAAAAGGGACAAAAAAGCATAATATAAAAAATAAGAAAAAACTACGGTCATATGGTTTTCCATTTAGGATGTGATCTGATTTTAAATTGCAATTGTGATGTATAGAATTCGGAATACAATATGATGTCGAAATTCATGTGCAGAACTGTATGTTTCCATTTTTCATCCAGGCAGTTTTTTTTTTTATTAAACTAAACAACAAGAAAACCACAAAAGAAAACTGTGTCTGTAAAGACGGGATTTTGTTTTAATTTAGCAGAGCCTCAGTCTTATTGGGTGTAACCAGTCTAGGGAAGTCGCCTTAGCTATTAACACTAAAACACTTCCGGTGGAGGAGGACGGAGCTGTTTGATCGCAGATACCTAAAAGGAAGAGTTGTATTCCTCCGGAGACTCTCACTTCGATTTCAGAAGGCTTGCGACTATGTCCTGAAGGTCTATCTACCATCTGCTCTTTCTCTTCTCGTCTGCGCTTTATTTGTCTGGTAACCGATGTTGGAATTTCTACCGTTTCTTCAACTTCGGATTGTCCTTTCTTTGAACGACGCGACGCTGGAAGCGCTAAATTTTCTTGTATCAGTAGGGGTCGAGTGTACATCATTTTAAAGCACTTTTTATCTGTTTTACAGCGATAGGTCACTTTTGATATTTGCCCTCGTAATTCTCGAGAAAATAGCGTTTAAAATGTCACCAGTGAGTTAGTTGGAACGTATATACAGGGTGAGTTATTAGTGAATCGAAGTTCGATATTACTTCAAAGACCAAAAATTTCACGCAAAACTAAGCAGCCAGTGTGTAGGCAGTGATAAAGTACGTATTTTAAAATTATTGTTATTTGTACAGGGTGGCTCATCTCATCAGGGTGAACCAAAATTACGTTTTTTTAAATGGAAAGCCCTATTTATTACTTGACATTAATCATACTAAAATTTTAGAAAATTATACCGAGTGGTTCAAAAGTTACCACTAGTATTATATCCCTTGATGACTTGGTTAGTTCCCTAAATCGTATTAATCTGCGGTTAGCCAAGCGGATCTGCTCGTTTATGGTGGACATCCTTAAATTAAGATCATTTATTATGAACGAGTAGGAATTGTGTTTGTAGTTGTAGTTTGACTTTGTTCTCTTTTTAGTTTTCATATTATTATTGGATTGTTTTTTTTTCTTTGTGTTATTTTTCTTTTGTTTATATATTTGTTAATTGGATAGGATGATAGTTAAGTTGTTATAATGTTATTGTAGTATCGTATGTATCAAACCTAGCTCATTGTTGGAAAACTGTATGTTTTGGGAACAATAAAGTTGATTTGATTTGATTTTTGATTATATCCAAAACATTTAAACTCTGCTTCTTACGGGCATAGCTTTTTAATAGTTACCAACTTTGAGAAAAAGATAACTGCTAGTATATAATGCAAAACCTATATACAGGGTCAGTCCAAACTCAAATTTGCGTTTTACTCGAATTTTCCAAATGAGACACCCTGTATATAATACCAAAAACTGAAAGAAAAATTAATAGGCTTTTATTCTTATATAGCCTTTCTTATACCTAGAGCTATTAGTTTTTAAGATATTTTCATTTAAACAAAAAAATATTAGAAAGTTTGGACTTTACGTGATCATTTTGCATAGGTATACCTAATTTAATTTTTTTGATATTTGTTATTGAAAACATTACACAAAATCACCAAAATAATATTTTTCAAATTCAACCTATTTTTTAATAGTTATTTATTTATCATAATCGTAATCAAAACCGGTATAATAATTGCAATATTTATCAACTAATTCAACAAGGATTTGATCGAATGACAGTGACATTTAATCATTAGCTATTTATTACAAAAGTGTATTCTATTAAGTACCTACCTATAACAATTAGTTTATTAATAATTACTAAATTAAATTTTGGTTGAAATGAATTTTCCCAAAAATGAGTTAATAGATATGATTTGGATATAGGGAGAATCTATGCAAAATGTTTTACTTGCGCAAAGAATTTACCAAGAAAGATATCCTGCTCGAAGGCAACCAGAAAAGATAAAAATGGAAAGGTTACTTAATGAATCGTTTTGGAAACACGGGATCAGTAAAATACCCAAAACAAACTAGGACCAAAACTGTATTGAATGATGAAAATTAATTGAATGTAATGTTAAAAGTGGTAGAAAATCCACATATCAGCACGCGTGAAATTGCTCGGGAACAATCGGTAAGCCAAAGCCCAGTCAAAAGAATTCTACATAAAAACAAAATTACGATGACTATCTCCGGCGAATTATGTTCTGCCAATGAACGAAACAACAAATTCACAATCAGGTAGATTTTTTTGACTTTGTGTTGTTGGGAGATGAAGCCCCATTTCATAAATGAAAATATCTCAAAAACTAATAGCTTTAGGTATAAGAAAGGCTATATAAGAATAAAATCTTATCAATTTTCCTTTCAGTTTTTGATATTATATACAGGGTGTCTCATTTGGAATATTCGAGTAAAACGCAAATTTGAGTTTGGACTCACCCTGTATACAGGTTTTGCACTGTATACTAACAATTATCTTTTTCTAAATGTTGGTAACTATCAAACAGCTATGCCCGTAAGAAGCAGAGTTTAAATTATTTCAGTTCCAGTACAGAAGCCTTAGAATTTTGCCATGTTTTGCATATAATACTAGTGGTAACTTTTGAACCACTCTGTATAATTTTCTAAAATTTTGGTATGATTAATGTCAAGTCCAAATCAATGAAATTGTGGAATAATAAATAGGTCTTTCCATTTAAAATAACGTAAGTTTGGTTCACCTGCCTTTAAGCACAGCACATGTACCGGTAAAACCATAGTCTCAACAGTAGTACACATCTCACTACCAGCATATCAACAAATCCAATGCTCGGTGTCTTTTTCAAACTTTTTTGACCATAATAGTCCCTTCAAAAGTAAGGACTTGAAATTGTGTTTATCTTTCAAACTTTTACTGTTTACTACCTGTCTATAAAAATATTTTCAATGCTGGATTTTTTTAAGTTTAGCTCGGTGTCTTTGCAAACTTTTTAACCATAGAAGTGTCTTTCGAACAATTGGAAGTTAGCGTCTCCTCAAATATATTTAAGTAGTTGTTTTTCAAACTGTTAAAGTTCTTCAATGTAGTATATCTTTCAAACTTTTTGAGATTAAGCATTCCTATCAAATTCTTCTTTTTTTTTTTTCAAGTATTTCGAACGATTCATTCAACCGGTCGATTTGTTTCAAGATGTTTGAAAGAAATTGAGCATTTCTATAAATTTTTTGACGATGCGTTGTCCATTTCCAACTTTTTGCAATTGGGGTTTGTATTTCACGCTGAGCTTTTCGAAACTCCGCGTCATTTTCAAACTGTTTAATGGGGCAGCCTTTTTTCTAAAATATTAGACGGTTCTTTCAATGTTGTCGAAGTTACGAATTACTCCAACAAACTAGAAGCACCCCATATATGCAAACAAACATTTCGAATCCTAAACCCCAACGAATTTATTTCAATCACTGAACTTAACCAATAAACTCACGTGAACTTCTTTAAAGAACGTAAGAAATAGAATTCTAAAACTTTGTAGCATGTTATATACTTAGTAAGAGGTTTCTTTAGAGTGCCTCCAACTTATTACTGTAACGGAGGCGGTTTTTAATATTTATGAAATAGCAAACGAGACATAATAACTAATAAGCTTCAAGTAAAAGTTCACTAACAGATGTATCTATAATGTATGCCTAAGTTTTAATTAACTTTAAGGAATAGCAGGTAGGTAACGGTTTCACAATGCTTTTAGCTATAATCAGTAGCGGCGCGTGGGCTCAATCTCTGGCACAGACGAAGTCGATTGCTCCGGAAACCTCTATAATATCTGCTCTTCTGTATATTACTCTTAATATTATTTCTAATTTTCAAATTGCTGAATCTAATTGTAAGATAGAGAAAGTTGATGAATATGTTTCAAAATGTTCCACAGAAAATAAGTGTTCGTTTGTATTCACAACTTTTGGAGGACCGGCACTTTTGGTTGATGATATGTGCCTTTAAAAATTGAAAGTAAATTCCGCCATTGCACACACACAAAATAAAAACTTCAATGAAATGCTAAGACTGCTACGGTCAAAGTGCACGTAATAGTTGTGCACATGAGGCAGTAGATTCTAAAGAATAAAAGTCTGCATGCTCTCGTTGGCGCAAAAATTTGAGTTGCGTTAACTTGAATTAATGTTACTTTGTTCAGGTTCCCTACAATTCGAAAGCGACTTTTTGTCGTCCCCTTCATTCATTGTTGACAACTTACTGTTTTTCCTGGCTTTTTCTGCTAAACATTCCTCATAAGAATATGAACTGGTTTCGTCTTGTTGAGATTTGATCTGTTTCCTTGCTCGGGTATCACCGTCTTTTTTTGAATGTATGGGTTTGTTTGTCGTTTGTATTATATCGCCACTTAAAAATGAAATAACTAGAGGTTTTCGAGAAATTTGAGTTTGAAAATTTCAAGTATCCATCTCTTACTAAAAATTTTATTTTCTTTTGTAATGATTGTCAAAATGACATTTATAAAATTTGTTAAAATCAGTGTTTTTTCGTATGTAATTCGTCGTTATCCTCTTAAATTGTTTGTGATATTTTTTATATTTAAGTTTTTTATTTTTACCTAATTCGGCGTCACCTATTTAAAATGTAGTATACTAATTCCGAATATGTTGACATGTTGTTCAAACTCGGTGAATGTAACGGTAGTGCTCGTGCGGCAGCAATAAGGTCGGAGAGAAGTTTCCTACAAGACATTTGCCCAATTACAAAACGTTTCTTTCAACTGAACGGCGTTTACGAGAAACTGGAACGCTACTATTTAAGAAATCTGAAAGAGAAAGAAATAGAACCGTTAGAAACGTACGAAATGAGGAAGAAATTTAACATCATTTTGAAGAAAATCCTAACATTAGCACAAGACGACTTGCGCAACAAACTCAAAGTTCGATTCAGTTGTATGGCGGATAGCGAAAGAACAACAACTGTACCCTTATCACTACCGCCAAGCCCAAGATCTTTTAGCGACAGATTTTCCGCAGCGTCTGGAGTTTTCTCAGTGGCTTTTGGATATGAGAGAACTAAACCCATTGTTTTTTTCTAATATTATATTCACAGACGAAGCCAGAAGTGTGGTTTTCAACATGCATAATGAGCATGTGTGGGCTGATGAAAGTCCTCATGCAAGAAAAGTAGAAACTCATTATCAACATTCTTTCAAAGTAAATGTTTGGGTTTCAAGCAAATCAACTTCTGGGTTATCACATTTTCCCAGGAAATCTCACAGGAGAAATGTATGTATGTATATCTTCTGTCGCAAGTTCTCTTCCAATTCGTCGAAGATATTCCCTTGTCTCGTCGAACCTCTTTATGGTTTATGCATGATGGCGCCCCTCCACATTATAGTAGACGGTGTCGTCAGTGGTTAAACGAAAATTTTGAAGGACAGCAGAAATGATGCTCCTAAAAATTGACCGGCTAGGTCTCATGACATAATTCCTTTCAATTTTACTGTCTGGGATCAAGTGAAAGACAAAATTTATACAGTGCCAATTGAAACTGTCGAGCAACTGCAGGAAAGAATACGTAATGCGTTTAATGAAATTGTTCCAGAAGAAAAACTAAGGCGCACTGTGTACTCTTTTAGCTCTAGAGTGAATAATTGTATAGCAGCAAATGGTGGACATTTTGAAAAATAATTATTTGTTATTGATTTTGTTAAAATTACTTATTTTTGTTAAATATTAATTGTGTTAAATTTATTTAATTTTGTTGAGTTTATTTGGATATTTTAATGTATTTAATTTTATTAATGCTGTGTACTAAGGGCCAGTTTTGTCCTAACATTTTCAAACTAGAATTTCTAGAAAAGCTTTAAGTTTTTCGAGAAAAACGAGTATGCCTTTTATGTAGAAAACTTTATTTTATCACATTTTTGACACAAATGGAACAAAAGTCACAAGCAAAAAAGTTACCGGAAAAACAGCACTAAAAAAACACAACCACACTTTCGATTTCGAAAACACAAAAATCCTCACTACAGAACACAACACAAAAAAACGGTAGCTCCTCGAAATGATACATATACAGAAGACAACTGACAGTGTAAATGATAGGACCGATACCCAATATTTAAGTCAAATATAGAACAATATTTATAAAACCATAACAACATAAACACTTTTTGAACAAACCCTATATATAAAATAAAAGTAGTATGCATTATCATTAGTATTCAATCTGCTTCACTGGATCAATCTGCTTCACTGGATCGGGGATTTCTTGTCGGGTAGATCTTGCAGAGTTAGAGTTGAGGGAGAACTCTCAAATGAATATACGGTGAGCAGTGGGGTGCCTCAGGGATCTGTGTTGGGACCTTTGTTATTTAACATTTTTATTTCGGATCTGCCTACCTATCTGGAGTCTAAGTCGGTTCTGTTTGCAGATGACATCAAAATATTTAACAATCCGTTGAGTTCTCATAATTTATTAAAAAATGATCTGTATATTGTGGAAGAATGGGCAGGATCTTGGCTGCTACAGCTAAACGCTAGCAAATGTTCTGTGTTGCATATTGGATCGAACAATCCTGAACGTCAGTATAGTGTTGGTGGTGTCGCACTAAGGGTGGTAGAGACACAGGAAGACCTAGGTGTTTTAGTGAGCAAGGACTTAAAGTGGGCGAATCATATCGCAAAAATAATTAAGAAGACTAATGCTGTGTCGTACATGATGTGTAAAGCTTTTAAAAACCCATCCATAGAACTTTTTGAAAAACTATATAAAACTTATGTGCGTCCGAATCTGGAATATGCGTCCACGGTGTGGAATTCATATTTCGCGAGGGACATTCATGCTCTTGAGCAAACTCAAAGGAGGATTACTAAACTCTGTCCAGCAATCCGTGAAATGGAGTACGAGGAGAGATTGGATAGGTTGCACCTATCTACGCTGCAGGATCGTAGAGTTCGTGGGGACCTAATAGAAACTTATAAGATTTTGCACGGGGATTACAGTGTACCTCTGTCCATTTTTGTTCGCAGTACGAATTTGAGACTTCGTGGTCATGATTTTAAACTATGTCCTGAACGATTTCGTAAATTGTGTCGTCGTTACTTTTTAACTAATAGGATAGTAAGAATGTGGAACTCACTTCCTAGTGAATGTGTTTGTGCAGTGTCAAAGAACTCTTTTAAAAACAAGTACGATGCTTTAAACAAATAATACGGACAATTGTTTTTAATGAACGTAACGGTTTTAACGGCAGTGCCGCCTAACCATTCATAATAATAATAATAATAATAATATCTGAAACCAGTAGATAAAACAAAAAAGACAAAATATATTAAAAAAATCTGACCAATACCACTATCATTTCGCAAACAGAAGCCGTATTTTCACTAAATGAAAATTGAACACGATGTTTAAGGGCTGAGGACAACATATTTAGAAAACAATATAATATGGTAAAGGTGGACTTCCCTCCAAGCGACTGTAACTGGCGATAGTCCCGTAGCGATTATCGCTCAGCGATCGTCGCTATTGGTATGTTTTCCTCTCAGCGATTGCGACGATGAAATTACCCGCCTACGGTCATCCTTTTTTATTCAATTTCACGTCAGTTTACGACATTTAGCTAGGTGAATAAATATGCTACATTTGATTAATTCATCTTTACTCGTTTCGAAAATATTTAAAAAAAGATCGTCCTCAAGCAGTCATCTTTAACACCCTGTATCTTTGTAAATAAAGACTTTTCGAAAAATTACAATTTAGGTTTTTTTCATGATTAGACGTCCCCAATTCGCTCACAAATTTTAACCACCTATTTTAGACACCTTGTATAATAATATTTTGAAACTGTCAAAAAAGACGAAATCAATAATTTGATAAAATAAAGCTCAACCCATCTTAATAACAAAATTGGCATGTAGATATAGCGTAAATTTGCACTCTGTAATATGATAAATCAAGATTTTAATAAAAGTTAAAAAAGAAAGTACAAAAAAATTACAGACGCGTCTCGCATCTCGTCTATAACGGTGCAAATTTAAAATATTTGCATAGAATGTCGATGTCATCTTACATTACACGTAATGCTGCCAAAAACGCATGTTACAAGACCCGAATAGATTTTTATCTGGCGAACCGGGGAAATTGAGTTCGTAGATGGTAATAGGACGATAAGTGCGCTAAAAATATTCCATTTCATTTTGAAATGGCCTGCAACCTTATATAGAGCAATGTGAAGGAAGACGTATCATTTGCCATACGCAGATTTGTTACATATTGGAGAAAAAAGTATGCGGAAAAAAGACTATAACAGCCCTTGTAACGCCTAAAAGTGATATGACAGATTTCAATAAATAAACCAAGCAATAGTAATAATGATAATTTAAAAAAGAAAAAATTAATAGGTGTAACTTTGGCTCTATCAGAAAGTATGTGACATAATTTTTGTTTATCGCCCGAGAACACGCACTTTTTTCCTATGAAGTTCTTATATTAACGGGACGTTAGCACGCAACTCTCTTGTTTAGAGTAGTGTTTTGTGAGTTAGGAGGTCAAATAATATTGTGAAAATTTAAAAGATTATGTTTCTCCCTTTTATAGGCGCATTTAAATGGTATTTGTACCTTTTTTTCAAGACAGTTACTACTTTTATATCATTTAGTACCTATGTTACAGTCAAAACCCGGTTTTAGGTATAACGCGTTAGTACTAGTTTATACTGTATGCCTTTGTTGGAACTAGAATTTCCTAGTCATAACTAGGATTTACTGATATATTTGTACCAAAAATAGACAACACTAGTTTTAACATTGAACTTTAGCTAGAACTAGTTTTAGCTAGATAAACTCGTTTGGTTAAAATCAATCATTGTTTGGGATTAAAACATTTCTATTGTTAAATACAATATTTATTAACAATATTATTGGTGATAAATATGTCATGTCACAGCTTGTGTAGTATGATAATTAAAAAACGAAAAATTAAAAAAAAAAAGGGCATTCTCCATTTTCTAAAGAAAAAAGACATTCAGCATTTTTAAAAAGAAAATGCATTCTGTAAAGTTTGCAATAAATTGTAGTGTGAATAAGTTATTTGTTATTGCAGGGCAAACTGTCGTGGCATTTCGAATTACACAAAATACCTTTTTTCTTACAAAAGCACCTTTTTGTTTTTCTGTCCTTGCAGCAGTTCTCAAAGTTAACTTCGTTTCAGGGACTTCTTCTACTAGCAAGAATTTTTCTTTTGTTACATTGAATTCCGACCTGAACAAAAAACATTTCATTAGAGGTTAAAAAACAAACAACATCTCATTTGCCAAAATGTTACACAAGTAATTTAAAACTAATAATTAACTAACAACTTTAAAAGAAGTGACATATTTTAAGCGCCTTGAAGCAATAAAAAACAAGGCAATGATATGCATCTTTAATTAAATTGAGAATAAAGCATACATGCATACCTGCAGTATAATTTATCAATTATCCCATTTTTTGTTCCAATCTGATGCATACCATGTTCTTCCTTTTGAAGTACCACTCCAATAATATTACGGAGGTCTGCTTTTGCTCTGTCGACATCCGGAATTGGTATAATTATATTATCACCGACTTCCACAGGAACGTGAATTGAATCTGAAGCCAATTTCATTCTTTTGGCTTGTTTTGCCAGGTTTTCATGAGCTTTTTGCCTGGCTGCTGTTATTTGGACCTGTCGATTAGCTACAGCATCTGAATCTTCTTCACTAGGTGGATTTACGTGAGGCGTACTAGCTACAGCTTCTGAGTCTGTTGTAATAATTGCAGGCTGACCAGTGCTATCCACCATTTCCTGCTCTAGTGAGTCATCCAGTACTTCCATAGGATTCGATTCCTCTATTTCTTCATTTGTCACATTAATTCTATTTAATGCATCTTTGAGCTCATCTTCATCTCGAATTGCATTAATAACATCCAAAGGCAAACTTGAAGTCATAAGCCCTACTCGCGGTTCTGTACCAAACATTGCTTTATATGGTGATTGCTTAATACCAGAATGTAGTGCCCGATTCTTCATAAACTGTACAAAGCCTAGACCGTTTGACCAATTCGTAGTATTATTATCTAGCATCCACAAAGCCAACATCTTTTCAATGTCTTGATTAGCCCTTTCAACAGAACCTTGGCTCTGGCTATGCCTTGGTTTACCGTGAACCAGTTTACACTCGGGCCAAAATGAAGCCAGCTCGGTTATGACAGAATTAACAAACTCTCTGCCGTTATCTGAGTGTAAAATGCAAGGCGCACCAAATGTTAAAAATATATTGGCTAATTGATGTGCCACTTCCACTGCTCTCTTGGTTTGCAGAGCACGTAACAACACAAATTTGGTGAAATGGTCCTGATACACCATGATAAACTTGAATCCACGATCTGCTTGAGTTTGCATGTCAATCAGATCGACCTGGCAGCGGCTGTTCATTTCTGAATGAAGTATGGGTTTAGAAACAAGCCCCCTCTTCTTCATACTCTTTTTACGCTGACACGTTTCGCACATAGACAGAAAAATATTGATCATTTCTATTGTTATATTCGCATATTTTCTTGAAGTTTCACTTTTTAATCTGTCGCGACCGCCATGCCCAACGGCCACATGAGCTGCTTCAATAATATCAAAAATTTCGTCTACAAATAAATAGTACTTCATGGGTTCTTTTTTTGTCACTAATTTTCGTGCACCACAAATATTAATAACCTTAAATCGATTTAATCTTCTATATTGTTTCTGTGTCTTTTTTCCCGCTAATTGTGCTTCTTCAATTTCGTCCACTATTTTATAGTATGTTTCTTGTGTCATAATATTGAAGTGATTTTATTTTTTTTCTTGTTTCTCAATTTGTAATATTCTTTTTAAAAATTCCTCTTTCCATCGCGTTTCCTGTTTAAAATCAGCCATATTGTACGAGTCGATCTATAGTGTTTGTTTATTAGGGTTAACGGAAGACCAATGCTAGTGCTAGTACCGAAGTAACATTCAGAAATGAGGTGAGACATGCGCTAACCTGTCCCGAGTCGTTCGACCAATCAGAATCGTTCTAATACGTCACGAGTAAGTCGCGTCGCGCGTCGGTGGGAACAGTTTTGACTGAGATGTTTTGTAATAACGGGTTTTGACTAGGTCAGCAGTTAATTCTAGTTCCAACAAAAGCATACAGTGTAAACTAGTTTTAACTGGTAATAACGCGTTATACCTAAAAACGGGTTTTGACTGTAACACCTATACATCGTTAAATTGCTACAAACAAATCGAAAATAACCACATCCTTATTCCGTTGTCTCCTAGTCAAAATACTTCTACCACAGCAAAATCACTCTGTTCAAAAAAATAGGTATAGTACAGTTCACGAAAAATGGTTTTGGCTTATCAACTACCTGGTTGTTGTGTTATAGGGTCGAACTTAACAAATTCGAATTTTATTTTGCATAATATAGGAGATATACAAGTAATTTATTTAAATGTACAATAATTCTATTCTACACGGAAGACTGTGACTATAAACTATTAAATTTCCTAAAAGTTTTATTCATGGGTTCGATAAAAATGATTTATGGCTACATTTTAAAAATATTGTGAATCTATACAGGGTGTCTCAAATATAAGAAATGAACCATAGTTGTGTTTTTTTAAATAGAAGATTTAGATTCCCCGTTCAAAATATAAAATATATAACTTTCATTAAAGTACATCTCACCTAAACCTGACCGGAAGTTTTTTAAGTATTTTAAATTTTATAAAAATATACAGTATGTCCACGGATGCGGTTAACAAGAGGACAAATGGACCAAAAATTAAAAGATAAGAAAAAAAGTTATTCTTGATAAAAAGGTTTGCTTGTCGAAAAAATAAGAACTACCATGAAAAAAATTATTGTTATTAAACAGGGCGTCTCAAAAAGGCATAAATATAAAATTAAACAAGAGCAAACAGTCATATTTTAGTGTCTTAGCGTAAAATGATAAATAGAAAAAATGCTCTAAATTTAATCCTGACCCTGATTCCAGAGTTACAGAAGAATCTTTAAATTTATGCAATCAGTTTTTGATATTAAAAAAGAAAAGAAACAATATAATGAGGACGATGTCAGTACAGTTTTGATATTGGAATCAATAAATGAAAATCCATTGCTTTCTTTAAGAAACAGGGCTAAGAATTTAGAGGTGATGGGAAAATCTACCATTCAAAAAGTTTTAAAAAGAACATAAAATTTATGCTTACAAGCCTCATTTCAACCAAACTTTGGAGGCTGGGGATGAAGCAAAAAGGCTAGATTTTTGTTTGTGGGATGGAAATCAGATTTTAAACGGCAATAGAAATTTTCACAAGCTTATAATATTTTCAATTTTCATTTTAATTTGTTTAATTTTATGTTTATGCCTTTTTGACACGCCCTGTTCAAAAAAAAATAATTTTTCTGCCGACACTATGAGAAAATTGAATTTTACTGCTTCCATAGGGACGAGAAAGTATGCATTTCTAAGGCTAGCGCTACAAAACACTCAAAAATGGCTAGGCAAGAAAATTAATTTTATGTATTTGTATTAGATGGCGGCACAATAATAAAAGCTATTAACAATGATGACAGTCCAATGTGACAGTGGTTGTCAAAAATCGAGCGCGTCTTAAAATATTCAATTTGAATTTGATTCATCATTTATAGGTATAATAAGCATGGAATCTCTGACTGATCGTAGTGACGAGGAAATTGAGTATTGTACCCCGCCTGAAATTCACGAGAAAGCGAACGAAGTTTCGATGAATTTGCTGCCGGAAAAATCAAGTACCACATATGAACTTCAGTATAAACTGTTTATGAGTTGGTGTAGTGCTAAAAACGTTAAAAACTATAGTGAAAATGTGATTTTGACGTATTTATCGGATCTTTCACACAAATATCAATCTTCAACACTGTGGTCAATTCATTCCATGTTAAAATCTACGCTATTAGTTAAAAATATCGTAAACATTAGAAATTTTAAAAAAGTGACTGCTTTTTTAAAGAAGAAATCTGTTGGCCACATTGCTAAAAAATCAAAAATTTTCGACCAACCGGATATTGAAAAATTTCTTGAAACTGTACCGGATGAAATACATTTAATGACAAAGGAAAGCAATCATATTTTCTTTTCTTTTTTGTATTACCTACAATTGTACGGTGCCTGCAGAAAAATAATGTGTAAACCATGGCGGTAAAGTGATTTTTTCAGGCTTCAAGAAGTGTCCGGGCTCGCTAAAGCTCGCCCGTACATTTCTTCTTTCAGCCTTAAAAAATGACACTTTACCGCCTAGGAATACAATATACTATTTTTCATATTAGTTCTTATTTTTTCGACAAGACAACTTTTTTTTGACACTGACACTACAACAACAATAAAGTACCTAATGTAAAGGTAATAATTAAGTAAAAGTACGCACACCTGAAAAAATTTTTGTTTCATAAATTTAAATATTCTTCTGTAACTTTGGAATCAGTGTCAGGATTAATTTTGGAGCATTTTTTCTATTTATCATTTTACGCTAAGACATCAAAATAAGACTGTTTCCTCTTGTTCAATTTTATATTTATGCCTTTTTGAGACGCCCTGTTTAATTAACATAATTTTTTTCATGGTAGTTCTTATTTTTTCGACAAGCAAACATTTTTATCAAGAATAACTTTTATTCGTATCTCTTGGTCCATTTGTCCTCTTGTTAACCGCATCCGTGGACATACTGTAGACATAATTTGAATGAAAAAAATCACACCTACTTGTTTGTTCTTTTTAAGCCAGTCTGGGCTGATCAATATACCCACTCATCACCTGTTATGCCAAATATAAAATACCCCCAATACTAAATACAGTGTCCAATAATTTAAGTTATATGAACGTAAAAGTTTAAATCTAAATAACTTGTTTATTTAAAATGGAACACCCGGTATATGAGGTCAAAATTAGATGCACAAAGCAATTCTCTGTCAAATATTATAATACTTTCCTATGGTCTTCTCTCGAACGTTGGCGAAGTGAGCGTCGAGTCTTACTAGCGACAAAAAGCACTAATCCCCCGTTGGGTAGTGTCTTAAGCTTTATAGTTTATTTAACGCGAATTAATATTATTAGTACCTATATCAAGTATTTATAGTTTTAAACATTTTTTATATAATGTGAAAGAAAGATCAGCTGTGTCGGCGATGATGATAATTGTAATGTAAGTACTGATTTTATATATTGTAATTTTGATGAATTTATTTTGAAACTTGTCCTTTTTCACCGAATTGATTTTCTTATGTTTTAAATAGTTGATTTAATAAATAATAGTAAAATATATTTGACTTTCAATTTTATTTTAAAATAGTTTTCTAAATTGAATCAAGTAACTATTAACTGAGAGACGCCGCTCAAATACAGACCGTCACTCGTTTACGAGGGAGAATCAATAAGATCCTCTTTCGTGAGCGTGATGTAAGTGGGCGATTCTCGAGTAGCTAAACAAGCCAAGCGAGTAACTAAATTAAAACCAAAAGAACCTAATAAAACTCAAACCCTTCTATAAGTCTTACTTTGTAAGTGATTTTGCCGTGCTTGAGTAAACACGGGGTAAAACAATGAATTGTGATCTGCTGTGCGTCATCTGTCTTGTTTTTTTTTTGGCAAAGATGCCTTGATAATATTATAACATTCCTAATAATCGTTTGTCTTTTGGGTTTCGTATTCATATTTCGAATTGCCTCCAAAAAGATGAGAATTATTGTATAAAATGAGCAGTGAAGATCTTTTATGCAACAAAAATTTTAGATCCAAAAAAAAAAAAATTAAAATGTAACAAAAGTACTGAGCAGAATGGGAAAAACTATTTTTCTATGTAACCTTTGTAAAATACGGTTATGTTAATGGTTATTACGAGCTCCAGATATCCTTTCACTTTCCCGCACAGTGAAAGTTTTGTAAAAGCGCTAAAAAAAATATGAGATAAGGCGGATATGACCATTTTGAAGTTCCCTGAGACGATTAAGACCATTTCCAGATGCAAGTCTGCTTGTCGCTGTGTGTGTCGCTCAAACGCTTTAACCAATTGAGCTAAATTTTAATATATGATTTTTACTAGTCGATTTTCTTGGGAATGAGGTTCAGATGAAACTAGTTTTTTGAAATAATATTTATTTCATGTCATATCTTTTGTACAACGTTTCGACAACATTACGTTGTCTTCTTCAGGCAACAGAAACTTCTTTTTTTTTATAATTTCTTAGATTTTAAACAATGCCAAATATTAAACAGAAATAATCTGAATTTTCTGGTACTTATTAATGTTGTTATATATTATATGTAATAATGTCTTGGTCAAAATGAAAAGATGTTGTAAGAAATTATAAAAAAAAAGAAGTTTCTGTTGTCTGAAGAAGACAACGTAATGTTGTCGAAACGTTGTACAAAAGATATGACATGAAATAAATATTATTTCAAAAAACTAGTTTCATCTGAACCTCATTCCCAAGAAAATCGACTAGTAAAAATTAAATAATAAGGTTCAAGAAAACTTTCAAGAATAATATTTAATATATGAGTTTGGGGGAGTCCTTTTTTGGATGAAATCGCTTAAGCCCTGTGATAGGGGTGGAGACAACCGCTAAAATTTCAAATAGCAGTAGTAGGGGTCGAGTGATACATCATTTTAAAGCATTTTTATCAGCTTTACGGCGATAGGCGATATTTGCCCCCATAATTCTAGAGAGAATGTCACCAATTGGTAGTTGGAACGTTAGTTTATTGGAAATAATTAAAATAATACAATAATAATAATTATTATTATTAAAATCCTGTTTCGTTACGCGGGTCATATATTTTTGATTATATTTTATCTTGTCGGGAAAGTTTTGGGGCGACACAATGGATTTTTTTTTCTAAACGCAGGTTCATTTTTATAAAAGATACCATTTTTGCTCAGTAACATACTATTTGCTAAAAATGATCTAATAGGTATAATTAATCTGGCAACAGACGATCGCTATCTAGGAAAGAATGTTATCTGATCCACTTTTTTCATATTTAAATATAAAAATAAACAACGCGTTGTATGTCGAGGGTAATGTAGGTATGCGGAATAAAACTCATTTTATTAGCAAAATGAAGCACATAGTTTAGAGGTTGCTAAAATAAAAAAAAAATACTATTTTCTATACCTATGACACGCTATATTTGTACCTTAAGGTAAACGGTATTGGATAATTCTCCCAGGCGAAATAGATAAATTTACCCCACCACTGGTAGGTATATTGTTTAGCAATACATGCATCAGCATTTCCGTGTCATCCCTTCCCCGCAACTCCCTTTCTTTACCTCTTCGTACCCTTTCTGTAAACCTTTTATAAGGACCCTAATGAACCCTGGAATCGTTCACAGATTATCAACGAGATATTTATTTCTATTCTTTTTACCCTCCCACGATGGCAAGAAAGATGTTTACAGGTCTGGATTAGCCTCATTTAGAGAGCAATTAACAAACTAACTGTTTGAAATAGGTATTAAAAACATAATATTGTTTTTAATAAAATTACTTGCTTGTAGGTCATTCAATAAGTAAGTAGGATGAGACATAGATGGTGGTGTTTTCAATTAATCAAAAGTCAGTTGGGTTGACTCATTGCCAATAATTTAGCAGCTAACTTTTGCACAAATTATATAGTGGATTGTATTTCATAAATTCTACTACTTTTTTGAAGAAGACGCTATCAAAATTAATATACGTTTTATTTACACACCCTGTGTAGATCCCGGCCTCAGAATACTTTATTTATTATTTATTTTCTGCGTCCAATTATCAACTTCAGTATTACAAATCTTTGATTCGAAACTAATGTAAATTGGTAATACAAACTGAACAAAAACATTTGCATTCCTTAGGCCTGTCCTGTATTCGGCTTACAAGAATCATCAATAAGTTATATTGTCTTTTTCTTCCATTCTTTCTTTAGAAACACACAGCAATCAATAAATAATGGCTTTTTATATTGTCCGTATAATAAAAATCATGAACATCCCTTTTCCTAAAACAGGCATCCATCGGTAACAAAAAAGTTACTGAATTGGATACAGGGATCAGGTTAGTAGAGCCTTTGATAAGGCTAAACAAAATTCCAGACGCAACCTCATTTAATTAAAACAACTATAATCACATGTTTGGTTCTAATCTCCTAGTCCTGATCATCAGATCAGTGTCATCACAGTAAGGGATGTATTGGTGTATATCTGCTGTGATGGGAATTTTCAGGAGAAGAATAGGGCACTGTCCCCAAGTCAGCATGGCTTTCGAGGTGATCATTCCACTTAGTCGCACACTATTAATTTCATGAACTTTGTGTGTGACAGGCCAGATCAAAATGAGCTTAGGACCGCCTTGATGTTTGATTTAACCATGACCTTTGATTCGGTGGATATTAATTTTGTTGCTCAGAAGCTGGACGCGTTGGGAATCCGTCATGCTGGTTTATATCGTTTCTAAATGATAGATCCTTTAGGGTTAGAGTGGGTGAGGCTGTGTCTAATGAGTGCACAGGGATGTGTATTGAGTCCCTTGATATTCCTGATGTTTGTGAATGATTTTCCGGATTATATTTATACGGGATATGTCTCTATGTTTTCTAACGATACCTACTGCAATTATTGTGGCTGCGAGCGATCTAGATCTGCTGCGATTTAGAGTCGAAACTGTGTTGCGTGAAATCAACGAATGGTGTTTTAGAAATAAACTTATGATTAATCATAATAAGACAACCTTTTGCCTATACTAAATAATAATAATAGAATATCTTTATTGGCCATGCTTGAGTTATAACAGTGTATACATTGGCAAGTCAACAATATGTGTACATTAAAATGTCATAAAAATATCACAATCATGTTCACCAAATTAACCAGTGAAGAAAATATCAGCTAATAATATATAATAAGATAAAATTCAAAAATTATCAAGTAAATAAAAGTTTAAATTTAACCCTAGAGAACTCGCGCTAAGAAAATTACGGCAGAACTCGCGTGTGAGCATTTCTCTCACTATTTATTATTGTGTATCTTTTTATTGTGACGAGACAAAATTAAACTCAAATAATTACGCATCATTTTTAATGAAGTGCTGCATCTTTTTTCAGTTTTTTCTTCTTGGGCAAAATCCACAAAATCCAGCTTGATCTTCTGCCGTTACACGTTCGGGTTCAGGAATGCCTACCAGTTCTCTACTTCGCTGTCGTGTGTTGAATGGCATACATATTACTAAAGCTCGGTATACTAAGTATGGTTATCATCCTCAGAAACATTTGACGATCTTCCATAATTTATTTTTTTATTTATTTATTTATTTATAAAAAGACAGATACAGGTGTTATCCCAATTACACTGCTTTGTTTAATTTAACTTAACTTAACTTAACTTAAGCTCTACCTAACTTTAACTAAACTAAAAACTAACTTAAACATTAAACTTAAACAACATTAACTAATTTATGTTTCAAGACTTTAAACTTAAGGTTACATTTACTACATTAATTCTATAATTCACTAGATTATTTTTTAAGTTTCATTAAGGTGTTTTATTATCTGTATTTTAAAGTTCCTGTATCTAGTTCCGAAGATATCGCAAACTTGTTGGAGTTGGTTGTAATTTCTAACCATCATGTTGATAGGGGACTTAGATTGGTAATTTGCTCTTGGTGTAATTTGTTGAAATGTTTGATGGTTTTTGAGACGTGTTTTCCTTAATGGAACAGCTAACTTGACATTGACTAGAGATCGACAGTCGTATGCCAGATTATTTACAATTTTGTAAAGGTACAAAATACTTGACAATGTTCTTCTATTATTCGAGGAAATTTGTTCATAATATTTTAAATTTAATCTGTAGTTAGATATGTGTTCCCTGTTCATTAGGAAGTCAGCTAATCGGAAAAATTTTTTTTGAACTCGCTCAATCATTATTGCATATTTAGTATACATTGGTGACCATACAATGCAGCAATATTCTAGTTTCGAGCGTATATTTGCGTTGTAGAGAATAGAGAGGGTTTTTTTGTTTTTAAAAGTTTTTGAATTTCGGATGATAAATCCTAGGTTCCTGTAGCATTGATTGGTTATATGCATAATTTGTTCTGAAAATGAAAGTTTAGAATCAAATATAACTCCTAGGTCTTTTACAGATGTTACATTTTGGAGAGGCACTCTATTCAAATTATATTGGCAATCTATTTTTCGTCTTGAATATGTGTAGGACATGCTTTTACATTTATCCACATTAAAGAGAAGTAGGTTTTCTTTGGACCATCTATAGATATTATCCAAATCTGCCTGAAGGGCAACGGCATCAAGGTGGTTACGTATAATTCTAAATAGTTTAAGATCGTCAGCAAACAATGAACATTCACTAAATCTTATAACATGTGTTATATCGTCAATGAACATTAGAAATAGAATGGGTCCTAGTGCGCTTCCTTGTGGTACGCCCGACTTTGCAATAAATGGTTCCGAATTACAACCCAGAATTGAAACGTATTGTGGTCTGTTTGTTAGATATGATTTCAAAAATTTACTGAGTTTAACAGATACTGAGAAATTCTTTAGTTTTTGAATTAGAATATTGTGATTTACTTTATCAAACGCTTTAGCAAAGTCTGTGTAGATAGCGTCCACTTGGTCACCTTTTGCGAGAACGTCCGTTGTGAAGTTTACAAAGTCAGTTAAGTTGCCTGTTGTTGATCTATTTAAACGGAAACCATGTTGAGCATCACTTAGTCGATTTTTAAGGTGATAATTTAGTTTTTTACATATTACCATTTCAAATATTGTGGCTATGTTAGATAGTATAGCTATTGGTCTATAATTAGTAACATCAGCTCTGTTGCCATTTTTATATATTGGTGTTATTTTCGATATTTTGAGGGAATGAGGAAAAATTTGATTTTTTAGAGAAAGATTGAAGATTATTGAAAGTGGTTCTGATAGTATATCCTTGCAACCTTTCAAAACAAATCTAGGTATAAGATCATGACCAAGAGATTTTTTATTTTTTAATTGTGAAATAGCCAATATTACATCATTTTCTGTAATCGAATTTATCTTAAAATATGATTCGTGGTTTGTCATATTCTGATGCTGCTCAGGTTGTTCTGAATCTACGTAAACACTCTGAAAGTAGGTAGCGAAAGCTGTGGAGATCTCATGCATTCCAAAATATTGATTGTTTTCAGAAAACATTTGTATTGGTAAGTCTGTGCAGTTTTTTTTCTTTGATTTAATAAAATTCCAAAATTTGGTAGGACATTCTTGTATTGACCGTTCGAAACTAGAAGTGTACTCAGAGTATGCTTTCTTAATATCTTTTTTTATTTTGGATCTTAAAGATTTGAATGTTTCTAGACATTGAGATAGTTTAGTTTTTTTGTATAGTTTTAAATTTCTTTCCTTTGACCTAATATCATTTTTTATCTCCGGAGTAAACCAAGGGGGATATTTCCTTTTTTTGTATTTTAATAAGGGAATACATTTGTTAAATGTGGCGTATATTTTCTCGTAAAATACCCCTAATGCCTTGTTTGCATCTGTATGTACGTTAAGAAATTCCCAATTCTCATGTTTTAGGTAGTTGTACAGTTCAAAATAATTGGCTTTCTTGAAATTATAGCAAGGTGTTCCATTTGGCTGACAGTAGGTAATATTTCTGTTTACTAAAAGTTCAATATTTAATGCTGGATGGTATTCATCTTCAGAAATAAAGGGGTCTAAGTGCTTGTTTACGATAACTTCAGAGCCAGAGATAACTAAGTCTAGAATTGAGTTTCTATTATTAGTAACGTTATTTAACTGATTTGCTTGAATCAAATTAAAAAAATTTGTAAGTCTATTGTTTACAGCTATGTTCGAGGAATTTATGTTAAAATCTCCTATGATAATATAGTTACTCTTAGTGTTATTAAGTCTTAGTTCTAGAAAATCAAAAAACTCTTCATACTGGATAATATTAGTTGCAGGGGGTACATAAACTACAAATATTTCTAGAGAGTCGGGGTGAAGATTAATTTTTACACTGACTACTTCAGTACAAGTATTTGGTGAGATAACATTGATATTAACTGCATGCAACTTTTTATTAACCGCACATAATACTCCACCTCCTCTGGATTTTCCTGTTGCTATTTGATTTCGGTCAGTTCGGAAAACTTCAAAGTTTTCGTTGAAGAGTTCACTATCGTATATGCCGTCGTGTAACCATGTTTCTGTTAGTGTTATTATGTCGTGGTTTGAGCCTGCTACATTTGTGTACAAGTCTGAGGTTTTCGTTCTTAGGCCTCTAACGTTTTGATAATAAATGCTTATATGGTTCTTACCTATTTTGTTAGCCATTGTAGTTTATGTGGTGCCGATGTTGCTCTATTTTTCTAAGATATACCGGGCATGCAGGATCAGTTGCGCGGTGGCAACGATTTTGGAGTCTTAGTTTTCTGCAATTGGGACAGTCTAGATTTTCTTTATTGGGACACTTTTCAGCAGCATGACTTTCGCCACAGTAGTAACAAGTTTGTTCATTGGTGCAATATTTACTTACATGACCATATTGGCAACAATTATAGCAAAGAGCTACAGTACAATGTTCTTTCACATAGAGTTTTGTGAGGTCGAAATATAAGTTTTCCGTTTTAACAAAAAACTTGAACACTTCTGGATTTGCTTGAAAAATCCAGTTTTCGCGGAAGGGATTGCGACATTTCTTTTTGGTTATAAGTTTTAATTTTGAAAATAAAGTTGTTCCATAGGTGTTCGAGATAATTTCATTTTGATTTATAAGTTCGTTGATAAAGTTTTCTAATGTGAAGCCAATTTCAATTCCAGTGATAATAAACATGGGGTCTAGGTTCGTTATTTCTTTTGTTACAATTTCTTTATTATTTTGGAGAATGTTCGATAGTTTTTTGTGTTGATCGGTATTATGCGATTCTAATATAACACCACCACTTTTCAACTGCCTTACACTTTTTAGGGCTCCATTTATATCATGAATACTTATATTTTGTTTGATTTTCCCCAGGACGTTTTTCGAATTTTCTTCATTTGGTATTCTAACAATAGTTTCGTGCTTGGTCTGAGTAGGGGGTGTTTTCCATGTTGGGGTCGAATATTGGTTTGTTTTCTCTATAACTTGGAGCACATTTTTTGGTTTCTTTGCTTGTTCCGCGTACGTTCTTTTTGTAGAGTAGTTCCCCTTTGTTTCAGCTGAATTCTCATTCTCTAGAATTCGTAAATGATCAACCATTTTTGTCAGATTTTTTGTTATATTATAAACAGCATTTTGAATGGTTAGCTTTATTTGTGCACTGAGTATTACATCAGTTCCATCACTATTTTGTAAGTTTGCTACGTGCATTATGTCGTCCAGTGCTGATAACACGTTATTCATCCTATTGCTATTTTGATTTTCGGCTGGATTTTGGGATTCAATATTGGATTCTTTACTAGTCTCACAATCTTCTGATTTGTCGCAGTGTTTCTTCGCTTCTCTTTGTAGCTCGGGTGTTAACTCTGATCTAGGTCTTTTCTTATAGCCTGTTTGTGGTGGTGACCGCTGTAGTGAAGTGCGAGGTGTAAAAATCCCTGTTGTTGTAGAACCAAACGGAATTATAATATTTTCCACATTATTTTTGTCACACTGTATATTAATATCATCTGGTTGTCGTTTATTTATTGTTGTTATCTGTGCGCGAGTTTTATCAGTTAGGGTTTTGTCGGTCAAGTTTTTTGTTAACGTACCCATTTCTTCAATAGAATAAGGATATATTTGTTTTTCGTTTTTTGATGTAATTTCACTATTAGTTAACTCAGTGTTTTCATTATCAGATGCACCGTCACTACTTCCACTCATGGTGAAATTTTCGAAATTTTTGGTTTTGTTTATACCAGTAAAAATTGACTTTAAAGAATAATTTCTGTATTGTCTTTATATATTTAGAAAATACAAACGCCAGAACTCGCGCAATGAGAGAATCACTCACAAACCTGCACTTGATCAACAACTTCATATTATATCGCAGGACACAGTGTACTGAATTTTGAATTTAACTAATCAGGGGGCGCAATCTTGCGATTTTAGGCGAAGCGTGAGAGAAATGCTCATAGCGCGAGTTCTGCAGGGTTAATAGATAAAAACAGATACAAAACACTGTATTATATAGATACAACAAAATACAACGATTTTTGTTCTATAGTGCAATTCCGGTCGACATTTTGGTCATTCACTATACGTTTAGAGGTACGACTGTATTTATTTTCTTTTTTTTAGATTTTAATTTGTCTTGATATTTTCTTTTTTTGTATATTTGTAACATAAAACTGAATAAAGAAATTTGAATTTGAATCAGACATATAATTCCTAGAAAAATCTCCTTAAGAGCGGGATTCGAATACGAGAGAGTGGGTGATCCATCAAAATTTCCTTACGTCCAGGTAGAGTCAACTGCTGCTGTAAAAGTCTTGGTAAAATGTTTAAATGAATGAACAAGTCCCCCATATCAATAAATGCAAAACATTCCCCTTTTCACTTTATTTAGGCAGTACACAACATTTTTTGTGATTTTTTTTTTGTGTGGAATTTCGTCCCATCTATCAACTGATCTGTTTTATTTGTTTGTGTGTTTTGTTAATTTCAGAGCAAAAATAGTTTGAACAATTACACAGTGGACTGAATGCAGTAAAAGTACCTACATAATAAAAAAAATGCTAGTTATGTAGTGTAAATTAATATTTGTTCATGCAAATAAATGTTAGCAAATTCCAAATGTTTCGAAAAATGCTTTTGTGATATGACCGTTTCAAAATTAGCATATGTATGGTAGACTGGATTACTCTTCGTCCTCCTGATATTGGAACTCATTAAGAGTTTGGTTTCAACTTCCGCAATCTGCACCTTTATATAGCAGACATTTAGAGCCAGTTTACAAACCTCAGAAAATTCATTTTGTTTCGAGAAATGGTTTGCCTCGGCGTTAGTTTAAATATATTTTTATATTGACACATGTGTAAACTAACGCCGAGGCAAACCATTGCATGGAACACGTCTGCTCCACAAATAAATCAAGTATAATACTCAAACGACTATAAAACCATACACGTTTCAGGAGTCACAGTTCCCATCATCAGTTAATGATAAGGATTCTACAAACTAAATGTTGTGTAACAGCAATCATTGGACAAAAATTATGTTATCACTTACCATTTGTCGAAAAAGACAAAAACAAAAATTTTTATAGAATTCAAATGTAACTACATTCTAATATGCTAATACCGGGTGGTCCATTATTTATTTTTTTCATTGTTTCAACATTTCGACACGACCACCTGTCTTCATCAGGAATTTAGTAAAATACGTTCTCGTAAACTTCTTGGCAACACAGTAATAAAATGCATGGGATATAGCATTTTTATCTGCAAACCCACAGGTAATATCAACAAAACTTTTTCTGAGATAGCAAGATATTCCATATTTTGTTAAAAATTGAAAAATTGATAACAGACTAACGAACGTACCTACTGATCGTCATTCGGAAATAAAAGTTAATAATTCCTCATACAAAATATTTAATTTTCATTTTTTTTATACTTAAAGAAAAAAGTAGTACATTTTTCATCTGGGGGGCTTTATTTGAAATCGGTGCAACTTTGCGTGTACGCAAATAACGTCATTTGCTATTACAAAATGGTGCACGGCTTATTTGAAATGCACTGCGAGCGATATGAATTTGCACCACTCGCAACTTTTGCGCATGGGGGTATACCGATCGCAAGTCAACTTTCGTACACGCAATGCATGACATGACGTCAGTTTATTTTATTTTTGACATTTCACATAAAATAAATTTTAATTATCGCGTGGTGAATCTTTTAATAATTTTGTTAGTTTAAAAGTTCTTTTTTGAGTTATTTCAGTTGGTTTATGTTTTAAATATGAATTTTAAAAATTTAA
Source organism: Apoderus coryli (assembly GCA_911728435.2). Classification (NCBI taxonomy): domain Eukaryota; kingdom Metazoa; phylum Arthropoda; class Insecta; order Coleoptera; family Attelabidae; genus Apoderus; species Apoderus coryli. The sequence goes on along the minus strand of OU452209.1, from coordinate 6,851,442 downwards.
TTGATAATAATGTATTGCCTGGTCTTGAAGTGGCGGGATGTTAATTGGAATGAGTTTTTCAGTAAAATAATGAAAATATTAATCTGTCTAAGGTATTCGATAAGAGAGTCTGTTGAAGTTTCCTTTGTAGTAGAATTTCTTGATACAACTGAAAAACTTTCATTTCGTATGTCGAGAAAACGTTACTTAAATTTATTGTGTATAATTTGAAGATAATCTAATGCTAGGAAGTCAGAAAGTAAAAAAAGTCACATTATTCTCAACAGTTTATTTTTAGCTATATATAGGTATATTAAATTATACACAATGATAATAATAAATATGTACATAATTACTACGTTGCCTGAAATTCGTGAGGGGCACATTCCACTACTACGAATCATGGTACATGTACCATGAATACGTACCTCCAGTCCGCATGTGCGTATTGTACTTGTACTTACAAAACCTAAAAGCAAGATTTCCACAAACACCCATATTATTAGTAAATCAATAAATAAATGCCCAACCTCTAGAGTCACTTCTGTTGCAGTTATATAATATGCTTTCTTCTCCATTATGACATTTATTCCTACTACGGCAAGCATAGTCCTATCTGTTTTCCAGTGTTCTCCAAGCTGTAAAATGTTCAAAAGTTCTAAAATTTAAAACAGATTGTAATCTTTGCTATAACCATAACCAACGCTGGAACCAAAGTTTATCCAATATATAAATATAGACTTTGCTAAAATTAAACACAAAATATTAAATAACAAAGAATGTCTGTATATCTATACAACAATGGTATTTCTGTTTAGAACAAACTCGACACAATTCGAATATTAGGAATGAAAATTGCTCTTTTAAGCGAAACAAACAATAATATGATTATGATGAAAATCGAGTACAAATTTGCAAAATTGTTTAGTATATTGGTACAGCGCCAAACAACAAACAAAAATAATAAATAAATTCACAGATTAGGGAGTATTAAATAAATTACTAATAAAAACAATCCCGAAAAACATATCAATTTAAAAAATTCTAACCTTAAAACATCAAACCAATAACAAATATATGTCATCGAAAACATAGAATAAGAAAGCTACGTAGTTTTCTTATTCTATGTCGAAATTTCATAAAATCCAAACACTTGATTGGTTGATCTCTACAAAGATAACTGGCAACGTAGCGAGTGAGTGCATCTTTTGCGTGCACACAAGTAGGAACGCACACGTTTAATCGCAATTTCAAATAAAGCTATTCGCCCAAAACAAGTTGCGCATACGAACAAATTAACGCAACTTTGCATGCACGTAAATATTTGCGATCGTTTCAAATAAAGCCCCCCTGGTAAACATGTTTGCACATTTATAGCAAAGAAATTATTCATAATATCTTTACACTTGCGAGTGACAATAAACAATAAGTTAGCTTTGAGAAAATATAGAACATCTTTCTCTAGCACAAAAGGTTGAGATGATATTGCTCTATTGAGAATGTCACACAAATGTCGATAATGCCGTAGCCTTGTATATGTAACGTTTTCCAGAAAGAAATCCTATATCCCGCGCTACATTTTACCGGGTTGTGAAGGATTTTAGAGAAACTGGAAATGTACAACCGAAAAAACAAACTCGACGAGCCACTGTCAGTGGTGAAAATAATGAAATCGCAGTATTGGCGGTTATTGCTGTGAATCCGCATGTTTCTTGTCGAAGAATTTCTCGAGATTCTGGAATTTCTAAATCAAGCATTCTTAGGATATTAAAGCGCCATAAATTTCACCCGTATCACATTGCTTTGCATCACGAACTTCATGGTGATGATTTTGAGAACGAGAACAAATTCGATGAAACAGAAACTTTTTCTTTAGTGTGTTGTTTTTGGACGAATCTGCTTTTACAACCCATGGACAGGTGAATCGCCACAACCTGCATTATTGGAGTGTCGAAAATCCGCGGTGGTTAAGAGAAATGGAACAACAGCGCACTTGGACGGTGAATGTATGGTGTGGAATTTTTGGAGATAGGTTGTTGATTGGTCCATATTTTATTGAAGGAACATTGGATGGACAAAAATATCAGCAGTTTCTAGAGCAGCATTTATCCCTTCTACCTGAAGATATACCACTCCAAGAACGGGCATATATGTGGTTTCAACATGATGGCTGTACTGCACATTATGCCAGAATTTCCCGTGAAGTGTTAGATCATGAATACCCTGATCGATGGATTGGAAGAGCTGGCCCCGTTGTATGGGCTGCTAGGTCACCTGATTTAACGCCCCTCGATTTCTTTTTATGGGGAAGTATTAAAGAAGTAGTCTATCAGAACGCCCCAACTACACCGGAAAATATGATGGAACGCATTAGAAATGATATTATTCAGAGTCAGGTATCCTTCATAAAGCGAATTGATAAGTGCGTTGGAGTTGGAGGTCATCATTTTGAGCATTTATTATAATAAATTTCAAGGTTTTGTCGACACCTTTTTCTTTCGTGTAATAGCAAATAAATGTTGTAAAAAATGTTATTATTTCAATCGAAATAAAAAAATGTTGTTAACAAAAGTTATTTGTTATTTTCTGTAGAATACGATTCTGTAATAAAAAATCTGTTTCTATTTAAAAAACCAAAGTTGACCTTGAGATAACCTTGAAACGGTTGTCAAAGATAAATGGACCCCCCGGTATACATCTTATGATATGCTGCATTAAATACTTGGTGTACTTGTACTTCGTTCACCACATGCCATTATAATTATTAATATTTCAATTCGCGAATTTCGCTAAAATTGTTCATATTGTTTTGTCAATTTAATTTTTACGACAGAAAAGGCAATCGATATTTAATGATTTTATTATCACTTTTAAATATGACGTTGTATAGTAATTTTTTGCAACAATTGACACGATAAAAAACCAAGGAAACTTTAACAATTAAACGGTTGACTTTATAGATGGAAGCGTTCTTCCAAAGAAATTCCCTTCAAAATTTAATGAAGTTATGCGTGACTTTGGCACTCACTGTTTTTGTTTTTCTTGGATAAGTTCATTTTAAAATTTAGTAATCAGAAACTAAAAAAGATTTTAATTAAATCAAGTTTTGAAGTCTCAAAAAAGGATTATATCTATTATACATTTAAACTAAAGTATAATATAAAAGATATACTGCTTCTTTTCCAAAGTATTACGTCGTCTCTTGATCTGGGTAGTTAATTAGGAAACTTTGCGGGCTCTCTACGCGCCTTTGGGAGTTTTATACACAAATCCGGAAGTTGTATTATATTATGATGATATGGTAGATTGCCAGAGTTGCTACAGAGGGGATTCCCTGGATCTTTTGTCCTCTCGCCGAGCGATGGGTATTATCTTTAGAAAGTAATTAAATTGTAATGAAGAGACTATGTATTAAAGGATTTATCAAAAAGATTGTAGATGTTTATTATTCTGATTACAAGCGATCGATGAGTGAAACTACATACGTACTTTTATGTATTATTAGGTCATTCAATAAGTCTGTAGGATGACACATAGATGGCGTTACTAAAATTTTTTCCATATGATTTTTATTTAGTACGAACCTTGAAACTATACGTGTATAAATTTGACAGCAATCTGACTATTGATTCGTGCGTTACACCATTTTGTGTGAGGCAACGTTTGTCATTGAAAAAAAAAAATGGGAAAAAGTGAATTTCGAAGTTTGATAAAGCATTGCTTTTTGAATGAAACAAAATACAGTGAAAACGAAATAATGCCTTGATAAACATTATCCGAACTTTGCCGCATCGAGACAAATGGTAGAGAAGTGGATTCCTGAATTTAAACGTGGTCTGGTTCTACCACCACAAATGTTGCAGAGCGCAGTGGACGCCCAAACGAGGCTGTTATTCCAGAAAACGTCAAAAAATTCACAAATTGGTTATGAACGATCGCAAATTGAAGGTGCACGAGCTAGCTGACATTGTAAAGATATCACATGGTAGTGTTTTTATCATTTTAAACGAACATTTGGGTATTCGAAAGCTCTGTGCAAAGTGGGTGCCGCGTGAGGTCACACGGAAAGAATTATCGTAGCCAGTTCTAACTGAAAGATATTGTTAGGATTTTTATAGTCATCGCAATCAGTTTTTCAGTTACCACGGCAAAGCCTTCAGATTTCACATCGTTATGAAACCAAGTCAACTATATTATAGTTAGTATAACCAAAGATTAATCTACACAATAGATAGTCAGCGTATATGGGAAATAAAACAAAAATTGAAACTGTCTCGACACAAGCTACATCTATTAGAAAAACATGCAACCATGGAAATTGTAGATGGCGTTATATGTATTGTGTTGAAATAAAATAATCATATGGGCAATGTTAGACAAGGACGAGTATACTTTCCCCTACGAGGTGGGAGTTTGTTTTTATATTATAGGTATCATATATGTACTACTGTGCAGCAGTGTTTTTTGTTTAAAATTATATGGTATACGTATACCTATCTACGCAAAGATTAATGTGTATGGACGAAAATAAAAGAAATTACTATAATAGTATAAATATACAGGGCTGGTTTATTAAATGTTTTATACAATAATTTTAAATGACTAAAATAATATTATTTTAGTCATTTAATTTTAAATTTCGGATATAAGGATGCATCAAAAAGTTATATTTAAATTAAATAAATTTGGCGTTATAGATAGGACTTCCGGTTATTACCTGATTCAGTTTTAAGGATCAAACTCAAACAGCAGATTCAACTTGTCGTTAACATTATGAAAAAATAAATCTCAGAGGCGGGTAAATTAAAGGGGCATACAGGCGTGAAATGCTACCCTAACTTTTTTATGCACATTTTTTGCGTGTGTTTCAATTCGGAGATGTAAAATCTAACAAATTATATACGTAATAAATGTATCCTTCTGTGATATTGATAGAAAGTCATCGTTATCGCGTAATATCGATTTTAAGAAATGTTAATATTAAAAAGGCTGTGCTTTTTACAAGTTTCTGAAGTAAATAAGGTTTGAAATTTCCAGCATGACAATAATTATTTAAAAAAATACGGTTTCGAAATGCAGGATGTAAAAAATTAGAATTTTTAATCTGTTTTTAATGAAAATTTAAATCTATTGAGAAATATGGTTCAGGGTTTTTGTGAAATGTATTTTACTCCAAAGATTCTACTCAACGATTATAACCGAATTAATTTACTCAAAAATATCTATACTAGTAAAATAACACAATTATCACAATTAGGTTCAAATTCTGCAACGCCGATGTTATGATTAGAACAACGATTCGCCAGTCGCGCCACTCTGGTGACAAAGGTATTCATAGCGTGGTTCGCGCGGTGGAACGAGACGTGAAAGAGATCAGAACTTCTGCTTTGTCTAGGGGGAACACGAAAACCAATCTGGGATAAAAGACTAGAAGATAAAAGAGTATTGTTTAAAATTTTATATAGTATAGTCAGATCCCTGACAACACTGCGGGCGCCCAATGTAGCCAACTCCAGCTCACTCAGCAATACGCCGTAGTTTAAGTTAAAATTAACGGGTCGTTCACGGCCGAGTCTAAAATGAACGTACCTCAGAAAACGGTGCTGAACCCTTTCGATACAGACAGTGTGACAAACATAAGATGGAGACCACACCGCAGAGGCGTACTCCAAATGCGGCCTCACAAGGGATGTGTACAGGGCCCTGAATGTACCAATCTGACGGAAATCCCCCGAACAACGTCTGATGAAGCCCAACATCTTAATGGACCGCGATGTCGCGCGACTGATGTGGTCGGTGTAGCTCAGTGAAGAATCCAAGTAGACACCCAGATCCTTGACCAAAGTCTTATAATCCAAAGCGTCCCGGTCAATAAAGTATTCGTGAAAAAGTGGATCCCTAGTACGGTTAAAATTAACGCAAAAGCACTTCGATATATTCAAATCCAACCCATTCGCCTCGCACCAATGCACAAGCCGAATAACATCCTCCTGCAAAAGGTAGCAATCGGATGGGCCTGCAATACGCCTATAACACTTTAGATCATCAGCAAATAACTTGATCTCACTATGAACGAAACATTGCTCTATGTCATTGCCAAATAAGTTAAATAATAAGGGGCCCAAATGAGGAACACCAGATGAAACTAATATGGGCCTGGAATGAAACTCATTGATCCGGACAACCTGAGTTCTACCACATAAGTAGCTCCCCAACCAGTCCAACATAGGCGCAGAGACTCCAACAATCCCAAGCTTCTCAATGAGAAGCCGATGGACTGTCGAAAGCCTTAGAGAAGTCGGTGTAAATGGCATGAACTTGATATCCGTACTCCAAAGCCCGGGACAAGTAGTTTGTGAATTCGAGGAGATTGAGCTCGGTAGATTTACCTCCCTGAAATCCAAATTGATCGGAGATCACCAATGGCCCCAGAGTGGCCGTCAGATAACGAGTGATTAGGTTTTCGAATAGTTTAGGAATTGAATTCAATATACATACCGGTCGGTAATTTGTTACTTCATTTCTGTTGCCGGATTTAAAAATAGGGGTAATGAAACTAGTTTTCCATAATACAGGGAAAGTTCCAGCGGAGAAATATTCAAAGCTTGCAACAATTCACAGATTAGCTGTGTAAATGACCAAATTGAATGAAGAACAACATAACCACCAACTAACATAACCTAACAAATAATAACTTCACAGATGACACCACTGACAACCAAGAATGAGACAATTATACCTATTATAACTTATAACTATACTGCTTCTTCTTCCAACACATTATTAGTCCATCAACATAGAAACGAATCATACAGAGAACACAAATAATAAGAGCTTGTACTTAACCTGTCAATTACCACTTACCCACCAAACTAACAACAATGTAAAGTCTAGCTGTTTTGCATCTCTGATTCTTATAATCTTACTTTCTAATTTCCACAATAAGACAAACTATAATTGCACTGATCAAAGAAAAATCGAAATTCTATAAATATTTAATTCATCATAAAAGTAATAATGATCTACAAAAAGAAAACACAAATCTTATAGAAATAATGTTCCTTTAGTTAAAATAGTTTTATGAATATAACATTTTAAAAAAAAATTTCTTTCCGAGAAAGTAAGTAATAAATAATTAAGACAATTATATAATATTAACAGTATTAATTTATTATAGCTTCAATATATAATACAATGTAACTTTTATACATAAACACTGAGGATTACCATATATATGGCCGAAACATGTCTCTTGTAACAAGCCAATTATGATTAGGATCCCATCAGATCTGTGAAAATATATATATGGAGATTTAGTGGAGAAGACAGTATAGTATTATTCCCCTCATTAAATCGAGACTCCACAGAAAAATGGACTACTTCATGAATAGAAAAAAGTGTTTCACCAAGACAATGTACCGTGTCACAAATCGATGAAAACTATGGCAAAATTGAATGAATTGGGCTTCTAATTGCTTACCCACCCACCGTATTCTCCAGATTTAGCCCCCAGTGACTTTTTCCTGTTTTCAGATATCAAGAGAATACTTGCTGGAAAGAAATTTAAGTCCAATGATAAAGTAATCTCTGAAACTGAGGCCTATTTGGACGAGAAAGAGAAATTGTACTATAAAAGTGGTATCGAAAAGTTGAAAATCGCTATACTCGTTCTATTGCCCCCGAAGGCAACTGTGATGAATAATAAATTCGAGTTTTGTCAAAATTTTGTTTTTTTTTGTTACTTATTCTACGGACTTATTGAATGACCCTGTATTTCCCGATCTATAACCAAAAGAACTAAACGCCTCATCAATAATTCATTTTATATTTATTGCCAATTTTTTTCCTGTGTGACGAAGCTTGTCTTATTATTTTTTTCCTGCTTCACGCCTACCACCTGGGACTCTTATCAACTACTATGAGGGAAAACCTCAAGGAAAATTAGATTTTTGATTTTATTGCTTTTCTATTATTACATTTTCCTGGAATGGAATGGAAGACAGCAAATATATGACACAAAAATTTTTGGTTTCAGGTGAAAGTAATGTTGCGCGTATCAAATCCATCAAACGCATCACCGGAATCCTCAAATAGTTTCTTCAGTTTGGACAAACGAAAGAAACAAGTCAATTTAGTGGATCCAACAGTTTGCAATGGAAGTGGAACACCGGAAGATCGACGACTCTGCGTTTCAGCACCGAAAATGTTTGCCTTCGATGCAATATTTTCCCATGATGACTCACAGGTAAGAAGAATCACCCTGTACAAAGAAATTTCGAATCGAACACGACTTTTACATTTAAAATCTCACTGTATCGTCTTTTATTTCCCGCAATTGGTAAAAGTCGATTGTCTTGGTATGAGAGAGGGTGGTTTCACTCTCCCTTATTTTTTTTCTTATCCTGATGGTTAAAGTGGCATTAAACAAAGACAACCAACCCCCAAGCATAATCTAATATGTCAGCCAGCAGACAGAGACAGCAACATTGCGACACACTTCCTTCTTGTGGAATATAATAAATTACACTGCACAATTGTGTTCATTAAGTATGCTATAGGGTTAGACGGAGATGGTGGGTGCCTACTTTAAGACGGATTTGATAGTGATGCAAGAAATGCCATCGATATTTTATTACAGATTTTTTAGTAGGTATATACAGGGTGAACTATATATCACTCAGTACAAAAATTTTAACCACGTGCTCAGAGAAGCATGAAAAACTATAAAAAATTTGTTTCGGAATTTTTATTCGATGTTTACAAAATGGGGCAAATCCACGTTTTTCCCCGGTAAATCGGCACCTATGACAACCATTTTTCAATAAATATGACTTCCAACATACGATCAGCTGTAGGGATAGTATTCGCGGCGCACAGTGGGGTATTTGGCCAATTTAGCAAGACAAAATTATACAAGAAAGGCAATAAGTGCAAAACAGGTTCTAACAGTAAGGTTGTTTGTATAATTACTAAAATTGATAAATTAGCTAAGTTTTCTTACACAACGTAAATATACAGGGTGTCCTTGGCAAATATAACAAGAAAACATCTAGGAGAAAATATTAAATACAAAATAGTTTTATAATGATCAAAAATATGGGTCAAATAGATTATTAAAAAAAACAAACAGGGTGTTTTGTAATTTGGGGTGTTTCGTGTATGTAACTTGATTAAAACACTGGTTACGGTATTTACAAAATTAAATATTTAATTACAGAACTTAATATGAATTTCGTATATTGAAGTACATTATTTACAATCATTACTAAACTTAAAATATATATACAGTGTGGCACAAGATAAATGGTCGCCATAGTACCAACAGACTAAATTAAAATATATATACAGTGTGGCACAAGAACAATGATGGTCGCCACAAGCACAGATCTAGAAGAAAATCGAGTTTCTAGATCTGTGGCCACAAGTGTACCAAACATTTTCACCACTTTAGAAAAATTCTAGGGGAAAGATATTAATTGAAAATTAGTTACGTTTTTTTTTACAAATTTATCCATATACAGGGTGACACCAACATACAACTAGCTTAGTTCTAAAAAAAAAATATGCAAACATAATCAGAGCCGCTAGGGGAGATATTTGGCCTTTATCTTCTTCTTCGTTCGATTATGTTGTGTAAGATTTTTAATATTTTTTCCACGGGTAGGAGTGCTAGCAATATTTTTTAAAACCTGTGCGACTGTGTGTAGCAAATAAAATCTCACTGCAGCTTAGATTGCTTCTTAACTGTTCTGTTTTTCGCAACTTAGTGCGATCACTTGCAAACTCAAATGCTTTTATTGGACGACCTGCAGTCTGCTTTGGTAGTTTGGGTAGTCAAGCCAATTTGTATTTTTTATCTAAGAACGTCTTTTCGTTATAGTGATCAGCTGTCCATTTGCTTTTCATCTAGGATTTAAAATCAGAAAATTTTATTTTAACGTCTTTCATATCTTCTTCGGAATAATGGAATCGATTTTGCAGATGATGAAGAATAAAATCGTGGATATCCATATCAGTTTGTTCTCGCATAATGTTGAATAACTCCCTTTTAGTGATTAGAGTCACAAGTGATGGGTCTATAAAAAAAGATATATTGATGATTTTATAATCTATTCGAAACGTTAAAACATTTTTTTTTTTTTTTTAATGAATATTTGCAATAAAAATATCCAACACTTTTATTGATAAGGTATTATTATTATTATTAGAGAAGTATCAACTTTAGATTTTAAAGAATATTAAATCCAATGAGACAAAAAAATATCGCAACCTCTATTTTTGTATTAAAATAGACATAAACTATAATAGTTTTAAAAACAATTTATATCAAAATAATTTTCGATTTGCAAAATTTTTATAATTATGTATTTCGAACATAGTGCATAAAAATAGTGATGATTTCTTGGACACAGCGTATTATTAAAATGCCGAATTCACTAAAAAACCGGACAAAACCGGATAAGAATTTCATTGAGCTTGAAAGCAGGATAACTATACTTCATTCTAAAGTAAAAATTATAGCTGGGACTCGCTTGGAGATATAACAAATTTCTAACGGTTTTTTAAGTTCCTTATAAAAAGTAAGAAATAAAAACACTATTTTTGTCAAATATGATTATTAACAAAAGAAAAGTAAATAAAAGTGTACTTATGTACTATATATAACATAACTTACCTGAAAGACTAGATTCCATCATAAATTCTATTTAAAACAATGTCCAAGTACAAAAAAATTATCACACAAAGACACACTTTATATAACGAAATACTAACTGAAATACACGCTCTTATATAAATAGTCAGATATACACTAACCCTATGCACCTATGGGTAAAAACAGAGGTCCAAAAAGAATATTTTATGGTTCGTTGTCTATCTGGCCTTATGATAGGTACATTTACTATCCATTTCTAACAAATTTACAAAATTGAATTTTGGCGCGCTAAATTAGGCAAATACCCCACTGTGCGGCGTTGCCAATTGTAGAGACGGCGAAAATGAACAGTTTTGTTAATAATAATAATTAAAATACCTGATAAATAAGTTCATCTGCATAATTTTACATTACTTCTTAGCTTTTGGAAACTGCTAAATGTATATTTTCGCATATTGAACAACTACACTAATAACAAAAGCCGCAAACACACATGTTTTACAACAGAAACTTCTCGCTCATCACAATAATAATATGTAGGCCTACAACCTATACCATAAAATGAAAAAGTTACGCTAATTCCGTCGTTCACTTTCATCACAAACAAATCATAGATAAGTGTTTTACCTATTGAAACAAATAAAAAATACGGTTAATAATCTTACGGTATATAAACCTGCATTATAATCTCATAAATATTTTTGGAATTTGTTTTTGCAAAGCAGCAATTTTATTATTAACGGAATCTTAATAGCAAAAAATAAAAACAAACAACAAGTTAGTTGCATAAGTTACATTGACATACAAAAGATATTTGACAGTTCACAATTTCCTGAAAACTAAAACATAAGTCGAATTCACGCGATGATCGATTATAACCGGTTATAAACGGTTTAATTTTTTGCATTCACGCGACCCCGGTTATTGCCGGTTTCACTATGATGACGTCATGAAAAAGCCCTTCATGAACATTATCATTAGCTAATTTACGCTTCATTTTTCAGGTAACTAGGTTTGTTTTCACAGGCTTCTGAAATCGTCAGAAACAGTCGCTATTCTGCGCAAATCAATTACATCGCGTGTCACCAACGTTATGCGCGGAATCCATACTGTTTGTGACAGTTTCGAACCCTATGAAAATAAATCTAGTTACGTGAAAAATTAAGCGCAAATTAGCTAATGACAATGTTGAGTTTCACGTTCCTTTTACAAAAAAAAATCAAGTGAGATGAGCCGTAGGTGATTATGTCACATCATTGGTTTGCGCAGAATCCCGCCTGTTTCTGACAGGTTCTGACTCTTGTGAAACCTGAAACCGCAAAGAAAATATAATGTCACAGCTATCATGTGTATGTTAGTGTGGTCGCGTGAATGCAAAAAGTTAAACCGGTTATAATCAGTCATGGCGTGAATTCGACTTATGTTTTAGTTTTCAGGACATTGTGAACTGTCAAATATCTTTTGTATGTCAATGTAACTTATGCACGCACAAGTTGGTTGTTGTTATTTTTTGCTATTAACAGTAAAGATATTGTTAATAATAAAATTGCTGCTTTGCAAAAACAAATTCCCAAAATATTTATCAGATTCTAATGCAGGTTTATACCGTAAGATTATTAACCGTATTTTTTATTTGTTTCAATAACAACTTATCTATGATTTGTTTGTTTAAATTTTGTGATGAAAGTGAACAGCCGAATCAGCGTAAATTTAACAATCAATTTGAAACATTCATTATCGTTTCACAACACAATATGTATATTATTATTGTGATGAGCGAGAAGTTCCTGTTGTAAAACATGAACGATTTATGTAAAATAATAATTTTTTACTTTAAATGCTCGGTAAATCGATACACTTGGCAACATGTCGCTGTATTATAACCTTTAAACTAATATCTAATTTAAACTTAGTTGGACAGGCTGTCATAGGCGTCGTCAAAGGGAGTTTAATATGATTTACAAAAAAATTATTTTCAGCCTGAACAAAAATGTTTTTGAAAGGCGATTCTATTAAATCCTATTTTTCTGTACCTCCAGTTAAAATTTTTGGTCTGTATATACCTTTGGTAATTAAATGCTAAACACAAAATTGAGTAGAAGTGTTAGATGTTATTCGTTTCTTCCAGGTGGTCTCGATTATTTTAAAAGATACAACCTATTATCTCATACCTATGGCGCTGCAGTTTGCAAGTTATAAAGAATAACTTTTCATAATGACAGGAAACAAAGTCGAGATACTCCCGATCCTTCACCATCTCTAACACATAAATACCATATTCTGAACTATATACAGCAACATTGCGTCCTATCCTGATTGGCTTCGTGAATTATTGTTGAAATTTTGTTTTCAATTAATTAGTTTTATTGGGTTGTAATTAGAACGTTCTTTAGATTTATTAGCTTTTGTTAATTCGAAGATTAATTGCTGTATAACGTTGTATATCCAGGGCTGTATCAAAATTGAAGAAATCTGTGATTCAAAAGTAAATTTGGATAAATGTTTATTATTATTTACAATAAATACACAGGAAATAAACTAGAAAACCCATTTACACCGAACATCACGTAATCCAACTCCGATATTTCCTAATTTAACTTTCTGAAAGTTTGCTTACACCGCGACGACGACGCGTTATTATAGATTTAATATATCCTTATTCCCTATTAACCTCAGCTGTTATAGGGGTGTCTTTAAGGACACACGTTTACAAGTCAAATTTCCATATCTCTGCATTAAGCTGTTAAAACATTGACAAGCAAGATGTTGCAAGTAGGTAGGTATACGTGAAAATTATTCACTAAAATGTCTACACGATCCGTTTGAATGTGAAATTAGCAATAACAACGAAGTTTTTGTAAAGTTTTTGATACTTAAATTTTATTCTTTAGTATGTGTTGATAGTTTAGAGCATTGTTGTACTCTCTGCTCGATTTGAAATATAAAAGCTCTCTATAAAGAATTTTCCTTGCGAAAGAAGGTGTCTGTACTTTAATATACAGGGTATTTCAAAAAGACGCAATAACAACAAAGTTTTTGTAAAGTTTTTGATACTTAAATTTTATTCTTCACTATGTGCTGATAGTTTAGAGCATTTTTGTACTCCTCGCTCGATTTGAAATATAAAAGCTCTCTATAAAGAATTTTCCTTGCGAAAGAAGGTATCTGTACTTTAATATACAGGGTATTTCAAAAACACGCAATAACAACGAATTTTATGTAAAGTTTTTGATACTTAAATTTTATTCTTCAGTATGTGTTGAGAGTTTAGAGCATTTTTGTACTCCCCGCTCGATTTGAAATATAAAAACTCTCTATAAAGAATTTTCCTTGCGAAAGAAGATGTCTGTACTTTAATATACAGGGTATTTCAAAAAGACGCAATAACAACGAATTTTTTGTAAAGTTTTTGTACTTAAATTTTATTCTTTAGTATGTGTTGATAGTTTAGAGCATTTTTGTACTCCCTGCTCGATTTGAAATATAAAAGCTCTCTATAAAGAATTTTCCTTCCGAAATAAAGTGTCTGTACTTTAATATACAGGGTGTTTCAAAAAGACGCAATAACAATGAAGTTTTTGTAAAGTTTTTGATACTTAAATTTTATTCTTCAGTATGTGTTGATAGTTTAGAGCATTTTTGTACTCCCCGCTCGATTTGAAATATAAAAACTCTCTATAAAGAATTTTTCTTGCGAAAGAAGATGTCTGTACTTTAATATACAGGGTATTTCAAAAAGACGCAATAACAACGAATTTTTTGTAAAGTTTTTGTACTTAAATTTTATTCTTTAGTATGTGTTGATAGTGTAGAGCATTTTTGTACTCCCTGCTCGATTTGAAATATAAAAGCTCTCTATAAAGAATTTTCCTTGCGAAAGAAGGTATCTGTACTTTAATATACAGGGTATTTCAAAAACACGCAATAACAACGAATTTTATGTAAAGTTTTTGATACTTAAATTTTATTCTTCAGTATGTGTTGAGAGTTTAGAGCATTTTTGTACTCCCCGCTCTATTTGAAATATAAAAACTGTCTATAAAGAATTTTCCTTGCGAAAGAAGGTGTCTGTACTTTAATATACAGGGTATTCTAAAAAGACGCAATAACAACGAATTTTTTGTAAAGTTTTTGATACTTAAATTTTATTCTTCAGTATGTGTTGAGAGTTTAGACCCTTTTTGTACTCCCCGCTCTATTGGAAATATAAAATCTCTCTATAAAGAATTTTCCTTGCGAAAGAAGGTGTCTATACTTTAATATACAGGGTATTTCAAAAACACGCGGCAATACATTTTGTTGTTGAGTTGAGAAAAAAAGTCCTGCCGGCGTTTTTGCATTTGGGGAAGAAGACAATGATAATATTATCTCTGGCAAAGTAAGAATGGGAGCTCTCTGTTCACAAAAAAATAAGTTTAACTAGATCTCCATGCTTTATTATTTTCACAAATTCTCGCCGGCCATTTACAAGTACGAGTATCTTCATAAACAATAATATCATCACCTGGTACATAATGCATAAAATCGAAATACAATCTCTTACAATAAAGCCAGAGAACACACGACAAAAAAAAATATAAAAAGGCCCATGGCCTCTATTATTGAGTTGCTCTATTCATAGAATGGACGCAAAATTGAGCCGGTCAGAGAATGTGGAATGTGGACCCTTTCCAGGGGGTTATACAATATATTTTGCCTTACAGGCAAACTGCATATTTGAAACGACATTCGAGTACAACTTAATTAAATCATGGCGTTTCAATAGATAAAAGCTTTCAACACTGATTAAATTCTGATCTCACGACATACGCTCTAGTCAAATATAGCAAGGTCAGCTTAATTTTTCAGCTGCTCTATATTTCTTTTTCAGTTGCTTAATTAAATTTATTCATCTAAATTCAGTTGGAAAAGTTTTTTTTTTTTAATTCTGAACTTAACTTTCTATCGTTAATAAAAATGCACTCAAATTGTTTTACTGTGACAAATTTCAAGTGGAGCATAATGAAACGTCGATGGAAACTTTTTATGCTTGATGATTTGTACAAGGTGACCCAAATTAGATGTTTTCTTATGGGACCTCCTGTCGAAAATACAAAAAAATTAACCAAGGTCCTCCATTCCAGTCCTCCTCAATTTTGGTCGGTTTCTTTTATGGCTTATTAATTTTTTGTTATTTGAGATAATTCATTTCTGCAAAAACTTTCCCATAGGACTTTCCAACGTAGAATAAGATATAGAAACCTGTTTTATTACACGGCCATTCGTAAAGTTACTGGAACGAAAATTATGTATTATTTTGGATTTTCTTACAGCCCCTAAAATTCCCTTTCCATATATCCAAGTTATATACAGGGTTATTCACGCCATACGACACGGAATAGTGTGGCTAAACTATTTAATTTCCTAAAAGTTTTATTCATGGGTTCGATAAAAAGGATTTATGGCTACATTCTAAAAATATTTTGATTATATACAGGGTGTCCCAAATATAAGAAATGAACCCTAGTTGTGTTTTTTAAATGGAATGCCCTGTATATGAATATACATTTAGATTCCCCGTTCAAACTAAACCTAACTTTCATTAAAGTACATCTCACCTAAACCTGGCAGTTTTTTAAATATTTTAATTTTTATAAAAATATAGACATAATTTGAATGAAAAAATTCACACCTATTCGTTTGTTCTTTTTAAGCCAGTCTGGGCTGATAAATATACCCACTCATGACTTGTTACGCCAAATATAAAAAAACCGCCCCATACTAAATACAGGTTGTCCAATAATATAAGTTATATGAACGTAAAATTTAATTCTAAATAACTTGTTTATTTCAAATGGTACACCCGGTATATTAGGTCAAAATTAGATGCACAAAGTAATTATCTGTCAAATATAATACTTTCCTATGGATAACTCTTGACGTTTTCGTGGAAAATGCACATATTCATAATATTCGGCGAATTTTTAATTGAATCTCTTAGTTTCGTGTAGACTACTCTGTATTTGATGATGCAAAATTAAAGTAAATTTTTCCTATAGATATGTACATCTTTAATTTTGCATGGAAGAGGCACACATATTGGTAATAATAATACGAAGAATTTTCAAAATTATAATATTGTCACACCCGGTATAATATAATAAAAATATTGCATCCGGTCGAACTAAGTATTTTACGCTGATTTAATAATAGTTCATGACTATATAGGAATAGGTATAGATATAGGAATAGACAAGAATATTGCTGATTAATATTTTTCTAGAAAAACGGTACGACCGACGCTAATAATAGACAGTTGCATTGGTCGATATTCGAAAGAGTGGAGAAAATCACAGGTTATAAATTTTTACGCAACAGGGAAAAACGGGGTCTTCTCTCCAAACTTTGGGTTCTAAAAGCACTAATCTCCTCCGTTGAGTAGTGTCTTAAAGTTTTACAGTTTATTTAATGCGAATTAATATTATTAGTGCCTATATCAAGTATTTATATTTATCAAGTCAACCATGAGAATTTGAGAAGACATAATACATTTTTTTTTAATTTGATATTTACTGTCAAATAGTCTGTTGAAAATTCTTACCTAAGAGTTGGGAATTTTTCATAAAACAGTTCTTTATCTGTGACATTTGATTTAATTCAATTAATCAAAAATGCGAACCTATTCCAAAGGAGAAAGAATAGACATGATTTTTATTCTGGGAGAATGGTCCAAAAACGCTTTACTGGCATCGCGAGTTTACGCTCAAAGGTTTCCGGAGGAAAATCATCGCAAAAAGCTGTCTTCGAGACACTGTTTAACGAAAGATGCCACCCAAACACAGTGCAATTGCATCAAGATCTTTTCAATATTGATTTTAAATCGTGTTGGATTTTGTACATGGGCAAATAAACAAAGCGTTTAGAAGCGTTACACCAGGTTAAAGTTGTTGAAGGATTTAAGAAAAGGATTCAAATGTGCCTAGAGTCAAACCATTTTGAACATTTATTATAAAATTTATCAGTATTTATGTATATCTTGTTATTTAATTTAAGTTAAAAATGTATTTATTTATTATGTTATTGTTTAAATATATGGTTTGTGAAATTCTCATGGCTGACAATACAAATATTATAATTTTGAAAAATTCTTCCTATTACTACCAATTATGTGATTTTTCCATGCAAAATTAAAAATATATATTTCTATAGGAAAACCTTATAGTGATTAAGGTAATTAATTTCATCATCATCAAATAAAGGGTGGTCTACATGAAATTAACAGGTTCAATTAAATTAATATTATGAATATGTGCATTTTCCACGAAAACGTCAAGAGTTATCCATAGGAAAGTATCATAATATTTGACAGATAATTACTTTGTGCATCTAATTTTGGCGTCATATACCGGGTGTTCCATTTGAAATAAACAAGTTATTTAGAATTAAACTTAACGTTCATATAACTTATATTATTGGACACCCTGTATTTAGTATTGGGGGTTTTTTATATTTGGCGTCACAAGTGTAGAGTGGGTATATTTATCAGCCCAGACTGACTTAAAAAGAACAAACGAATAGGTGTGATTTTTTTCATTCAAATTATGTCTATGTTTTTATACAAATTAAAACATTTAAAAAACTGTCAGGTTTAGCTGAGATGTACTTTAATGAAAGTTTATTTTGAACGGGGAATCTAACATATATTCATATACAGGGCATTCCATTTTAAAAAACACAACTATGGTTAATTTCTTATATTTGGGATGGATTCAAAATATTTTTAAAATGTAGCCATAAATCATTTTTATCGAACCCATGAATAAAACTTTTAGGAAACTAAATAGTTTAGCCACACTATTCCGTGTCGTTTGCCGTGAATAACCCTGTATATTAAAGTGTCAACAATAATGTAATTTACATAAACAAGAAAGAACTATGAGCAATCAAAACAATACACAAAAGAGAAAGAAATAATCAATAAATTAACCACAAACAAGATACTAGAAACAACCCAAAAATACATGAAACAAACAAAAACACCAGCATATGCTCAAATTGGCCACCGTTATGATCTGTACACATGCGGCAACGTGTTTGTATAGCATTTATTGCAGATCTTGTCTCCAAATTGGTAACTGTGGCAAAAGCATTGTGCAATGCTTCCTCCAACAACTCTTTTGAGGTAATAATTGATTTTAAATTAAGTCTTTAATTCGTCCCCAAAGTTCATTTAAGTGTTTACCCTTAAATTATGGGGAGGTCTTGTTGAAAATAAATACCATATCTCCGTTGATCTAAAGGTAGTTCATCTTGTGATCTTAAAATCTGAATATATCTATCTGAATTTAGCATACCATCAAAAACATAGGGGCCAATGAATCTGCCGTCAAACATACCCACCCATACATTAAAACCAAATCGTCCTTGGTTCATGGTTCCATTAAAACATATTTTTTTCAAAAGTACAAAAACGTGATTTAAAATAATTGTATTATCTATTTCAGAGCGAAGTATGTTCCAGTGCACTAACAGACGTCATCCATGCTGTCATTAATGGTTCAGATGGTTGCCTATTCTGTTTCGGGCATGCTGGATTAGGTAAAACTATAACTAAAAACAATTTAACTTTAAGTATGTCATAAGACAAGAATTATAAGTTTTATTATAATTAAACAAAAATATTCAGTATTGCATACCTAACTAGATATTATGTAATGTAATGGGGGAAAGTCCCACTTCTGATAATTATTCATCGCGATGAAATCGAAATCACGTGGAAATAAATAGTGCAAAATAGACAGTTCACAATAATGGCACACTTGGGAGTAATTTTGCAGGCCAAATGTGGCCTATTAACATTAAAGGGGAAATGTTTAGGGCATTATGATATAAATTTTCTGCATTGAACTATCGATAAAAAATTTAAACGCCAGCTAGCAGGTTTCGTTTAAAATTCCACTGCCTCGCAATATTAACCGGACAAAAAAAAAGTTTGTTCAAATTCAATCCGAAATAACTTTTTTAGTATTGCATTAATTTGGACAATTTTTTTTCGAGTTTTAGTTAGTAAAGTTATTTTGAACAACATTTTCTTTGTCCGGTTAATATTGTGAGGGGGCAGTGTATATACTAATTTATAAATAAATAATAATAACATTCTACTTATTTGGAGGTTTTATTGTTGTGATATATTCATTTAAAGTATCTGAACAATAAAATACCTGCACGCCAAAGGATTAAATCAGAGAAACTATGCTACAATAATAATATGGAAACGCGAAAAAGTCCCCCTACATTTTCCCACAACCAAATGGGAAAATCCCTTACGAGAAAATGCTATCACATACATGATATAGGTAAACGTTTCGGTAAATCTAGAATAGCGGATTGTGGAAAACTTCCATCAAATTGCAAATTTGAATTTTCCACTCAGGTGGTGGTAAAAAATGAATACGTATGCATCGATTTTTGTTGGCGTCGCAAGATTTGTATATTTTCTACTCCAAATGCGCTTTTCGTTTTCTATACTTACATAACTTGGACACATTTCATATTATGATAAATTAATAAAAAAAAAATGATGTGTTACATATTTTCGAAGTTGTCTTATTTGTACCGGAAAAATCTAATTACTTAATAATTTTTTGGAAACTTCTAATTCACGGGAGTTCCGCAAACACTCTAACACACTTTTCCAAAAACATTTGAAAACAACCCCCGTATTTAGAAGGAGTAGACATTGCACCATTGACAAAACTATTAATTGATCAAAAAAAGTATTTTGCGCCATTGGTGAAATATGTAGATGCAGTTTGAGAACTCTACAAACGCAATCAAAGGACCAGTGGGAAGTAATTTTTTTCTAATTTACGCGATATACATTGTGGTGCTTCATGGTTTCATATACAAATTATACATGACCGTCACAAAAAAGTTTTTTTTAATTAGAATGCATGCAATATTGTCTAAAAATTATTTTTATTAGCTCTCCATATCATATATGTAATATATGTATATATGGAGACTATTAGTTTCATGAAAAAAAATTTTTTTTTTAATTTCACCGGAAATACTTGTTTTTGGTCATTTTATACATAAATAAGTAGTTTTAAAAAAATGTCTGTCTGTCTGTCTGTAAAAACCGCTTAACAGATTTTAACCAAATTTGGTAGAAAAATACTATTGGACATGGCAAGGAGCTGATTAGATTTTGGGAAACATTTAGCGTAGGCAAGGGGTTTAAAAGACGGTTCAAAAATTAAAAAAATTCATAGTTCTTAAACTTATCCGAAATACTGCATAATTTTTTACGCATTTAATTGAATATAACCTAAAATATTGAACATAAAATATTAGACCACATTGGCGTTCGAAAATAGTGTAAAATGGGGTAAAAAAGATTTAAAAAAAAACGTATTTCTTAAAAATAGCAGAAATATTAACTAGTTATTTATAGTTTTGATAGAATATAACCTACAAAATGTGTCATGAATAACTTACTTTCATAGGCGTTCGTAAATAGTGGAAAAGGGGTCAAAACATAAAAAATATATATTTCCTAAACTTATTCGAAATATGAAATAATTTTTCATAGTTGTGATACAATATAAGCTAAAAAATATTCCATAAAAGAATTGGTTCACACAGGCGTTCGAAAATAGTTTAAAAAAAGGGTCAAAAACGAAAAAAAAATGTTTCTCAAATATACCAGAAAAATTGGCTAATTATATATAGCTTTGATATAAGATAACCTAAAAAATGCAGCATAAAATTTTTATTTACATAGGCGTTCGTAAATAGTAGAAAAAGGGGTAAAATAAAAAAACAATTAAAATGTAAAAATTTTTATATTTAACTAGATGAATTGGTGTTAAAAATACACGACAAAAATTAATGTACCATAGGCGTCCGTGAAAATTCTATAAAAGGGTCAGAAAAAATTTGTATGTTAATGTACGTATTGATTCCTTTACTATCCCTAAGCATATGACAGCAAAATTTGAGGGCAGTTTCTCGTATATGGCCTCACTACTGCTAAATAAATGTATTGATATAATTGATTTGCCATTGGAATAATTTCGGCGACAATTGAGGCTCAGAATTTATTCATAGTGTGATTAACTTTTTACATTAATTTAAGAGTTTTAAGAGTTTTTGTTTTGTACATTCTTTCTTTATTTGTATATGCTTTTTTAAGGAAGAGTGGAAGAGTGGCATTGGCCAAATCTCTATCCTTTTTGTGCAATTGTATATATTCTACATTTTCACAATAAATCATTATTATTATTATTATTATTATAACTCAAAAACCACTTAACGGATTTTAACCACATTTGGTACGAAAATACTACAGGATATTTATAGGTGGTGATTAACATTGAGCGTAGGCAAGGGGTTTAAAAGAGGGTTCAAAAATTTAAAAAATCATAGTTCTTAAACTTATCCGAAATATTGAATAATTTTTTCCAGTTGTGATAGAATATAACCTAAAAAATGTTACATAAAAGAATTAGTTCACACAGGCGTTCGAAAATAGTCTTAAAAAGGGTCAAAAACGAAAAAAAAATGTTTCCCAAATATACCAGAAAAATTGGCTAATTATATATAGGTTTCATATAAGATAACCTAAAAAATGCAGCATAAAATTTTTATTTACATAGGTGTTCGTAAATAGTAAAAAAAGAGGTAAAAAAAAATATGTAAAAAATTTTATATTTAACTAGTTGAATTGGTGTTAAAAATACACGAAAAAAATTAATGTTCCATAGGCGTCCGTGATAATTCTATAAAAGGGTCAGAAAAAATTTGTATCCGTGATAACTCAAAACCCACTTAACGGATAACCTACAACATGCAGCATAACAATTTTGTTTACATAGGCGGTCGTAAATAGTAGAAAAGGGGGCAAAATAAATTTTATAATAAAACTAAAAAAAATCAATTAATTTGCGTTCAAGAACTTGGCCTAGATCTGAAATATAAAATATCTGCGTATAAATAGTGCCTCCAAAGAGAAGAAAAAGGCACAAAACCCGATACTTAAAAAAAAATAGCTGATGTCTAAAACAAAACAAAAATTTATTAAATCTAGATAAATGACAAAAAGGTTTTAAAATTATTACTTTTACACTTAAATATGGAGAGCTATTCGTGCCTCGAGGGCAACAGTTTATTTTTAATTAGAATACAAACAAATTTAGATGCACGAACATCAAAATATGCACATTTTCTTTATAGACATACCGGGTGTCCCACCGGGAAGGGATTCGATCGATTATGGAGAAACTACTCTGTGGAACAATCTGAAAATCTGGTGTAGTACTTAGGTCGATGGGGCCAATTCGGCTAAAATGTTTTCAAGAATCTAGCACTTCTGGTTATACCGGAAATGGGTTTCAACTTCCTTATTTCAAATACGACCCTATATAAATTATATTTTTTTTTTGGATTCTCCTTGTAACTCTAAACATATTTCATGCATACTATGTTGTACCTATCGCCAGCCGTTTTCGAAATATTTGAAATGTTATTTCAAAAATTACGTTTTCAGAATAATGAATATTTACAATTTTTTATTATATGGAAGCTTTAATAATTTAATTTGTTAGAATATCCTAGGAGATATAGACCTACTTTAGGCGCCTACGTATATTTGTTTTATAAATATTAATATAGGGTATTTGAAAAAAAGGGTAAAAATCAAATTGAAAAAAGTGCCATAATTCAAAATTTTTAAATGGCAACCTCCCATTTTATATTTTTTTGCATTAAAAATAAAGGCAAGTTTATGAAAGGATGTCTATCCCAAAAACTGATAGTTTTCAAAATATTGGCAATTTTACATTTTTCTATTACAATAGTGATATGAATTTAAAATTTAATTGATTTTAGTTGGCCATGATGGCTTTAGATAGCAAATAAATATGACACTTGCCAAAAATAATCAAGAATTATGACAAATTGTAGACATTAATTAGTAGTAATAATCATGGCGGGCGTATAAATTATACTAACGAATACTATCTAAATGTGTTTATGATTTATGGATAATGTGACAGAGTGATAACAAGAACGTGTGGTAACATTTGCTACCAAATACCCAGAAAAACATAAACCATCACCAAAAGTTGTTAAACTAATAATACATAATTTCGAAAGTTTCGAGTCTGTGAAGAATTTGATTAACTAATAACGTGAACGTATGATACAAACTAAGGTCAACCCATAAAAAAATTACTTTAACAAATGTTCAAAATTTTGACCTTGAACTTCTAAACACTTTTCACATCTCAAAATTAATTGTTGCCCGCCGAATAGATGGTTGATTCAAGTTGGTAAATGCATTCCGAAGTCTTTGCATACAGTCCTCTTTAGTGGTCAAATGCCTGCTGTACACTTCATTTTTGATCGGCCCCCAGATATAATAATCGATCGCTTTTAGAAAATCCAGACTCCACTGCAAATTTTCTCAGAGATGTCGTAGGACATGCCGTGAAGTACCCCAGTATAGCTATTTCTACAGCTTCATCGTCACAAATAGGTTTCCTTCGTTTTATTTTTGTCTTTACGGACCCGAAATTTTTGAAATGATCTATTATCTTTTGGTGATGGTCTTTTTTCTTAATTTATGGCCTTAAAAATTCCAGGACCATTTTTTCTACCAGTAAGTATACCTTCCAGATAGTCGTAACTCTAATAAAAACGTTCCCAATATAGACGTTAAGTTTTAAAATCCACTTAATATGACATGCAGCGTGACCCACCGGTGGGCAGGAACGTTTATTAGTAAAAGCCAGTGTGACCCACCGGTGGGTCACGACGTCATGAAAGTGTTAAATGACTAGTCCTAGAGCTTACAAAATAAATAAATCAGTTATTAGTAACCAAAACTTCCAGGTAAATCATATACAATGCTGGGAACGCCAGATAGTGCAAATAGCCTGGGCATCATACCATGCGCCATCTCATGGTTGTTCAAAGGCATTAACGAACAGAAACAAAAGACTGGAGCACGGTTTTCAGTTCGTGTATCAGCCGTGGAGGTGTGTGGACCCACTAATCAGATGCGGGACCTATTGGCTGGTTACGCAAACGGTAAGAAAACAAAATTTTTGAGATACTTTCATCCATTATAACAGGTTCATCAATAGTTTCTTTGTGTTATACCACAGTATAATAAATAATACAGTATTCTGTCTTTCACGTTTGCAAGCCGTCCTGCGCATATCGTCGCGCATGCCGCCATTTTGGGTTACAACGTCAAAATAATCGCATTGACGTAGATAGATACAGTTCACTACTGTGTTCAATATATAGTTCATTGTCGGCGTGTACGAGATAAATAAATATTGTGTTTAAATCTAAATCTGTTTTGTGTTTTTGGTATAGTGTTCGTGAGAATTAAAAGGATTTTATTTTTATTAACGTGTCTTGGGATTCATACAATGAATAATCACGGAGGACATGTGTGTGTTGCAAAATGTTGTCCCAATAAGCGGTACACTTGCTCTAAACATTTTTTTCGCTTCCCCAAAGATCCTGTTAGGTTAGTAATAAGTAAAAATTAAGATAAATACTAGATAATTTTACGTTTATAACAACTATTTGTATAACCGTAAAATTTATATTACGAAATGACAGTATCTAATATGTTTTTAAACTAAATACAAGTGAAACATAAACACAAGTTGTCGCGTGGCTAGTTGTTATTTTATTGACAATATCATTATAAAGTTTCAAGAAGTCTTTGCCAAAATTTGCCTTTAAAGTTGCTGTTGTTGTAATTTGTGAATTAAACTACCCGTTTAACTCACTACAAAGATATTCATAATAAACCACGAAAATTTAAATAAACGCGATTTATTAATAAAGAAAAATAACAAACTAAATACAAAACTGAAACGATTTTAACTGACCAATATAATATAGAAATTGAAAACTAATAAAAAATCTGAAAATCTTAATTCTTTTTTGACAATAACAACTTTTTCCAATAGTTATTATTATTGTCATTAAAAATCACCCAATCATGTCAACATTTAACTGATAACACCACTTAAAGTTGTTTTCAATCACTATGACACACCACAAATATTTCTGAAATTGACAGCGATATTATTATGTACTTAAATATTTTTACAAAAATAAAAGTACAGTACTGTGGTTAGAAACCAAAAACTATAATTATTCTTAGTCAGGACCTGACTTGTAACCCAAAATGGCGGCATCTTACGTCACAGTTTTTTTCAAAGTGCGAACGTGGAGTCGGAATGCTGTGGTTATACCCTGTATGTATATGTAATGTGAGCTGTCATATCTATTCAGCATTCAAATTTGTAAAGTTAAAATGGATTAAGCATACCTACTGTTACCCGTAATATAACTGAACAAGAACAATGAGAGAACGCGCAACAGAATATTAAATAAATAACTAAACAGGTAAAAATGATGTATGACATGTCACATGGATTACGCTTTGCGATCAATCAGGCTTATTGCCTTGACCGTGTTGTACTGATTATCGCTATAGTTACAGGATCTTTGCTCATAAAATATACGGAAAAAATTAGCATTTATAGAGTTAGTATGGAATAAAACGATGATAATCATCATAACTTGATTTTATTTCATAAGGTATCGTAAAACAAAATACCTTTTCACGGTATATTAGGTACCTACCGTAATGAAAATTTTACAAGATTGTACCGTAAAATTGTTATTACCGGGCTAGTCCAGTAAAATTATTATTCTACTAGATCCGACAGATGTAAATTTTGTGCAAAATAAAATACTGTTCAGTATGGAATCAATAAAATATGTGAAATTGATCGAAATCAGCATGAAATCGCTGAAAACAAGGCGGAGAGACGAGTTTAGGGACAGTGGAATCTTCTGTTTTTTTGTTATTAGAAAGACAGCATTTGAAATAGTATATTTCAAAAAAAAAAATCTCTGTCTCTGGTACAAAATTCTAGATCTAGATTCCTGTTTCACGGTTTCTCACACTGCTCAAATTTATTTAAACTTTAATACCTCAATTCATTACATAAGGATTTTAGCTGAAATTAGGTTAACGAATAATCATTTCTACAAATTCTCGTAGAAATACGTACTTTAGTTACTTGATATTTTTTTTTCTCAATTTATTATTATTGAAATTAGTTTTATTGTGGTTCTGTGGAAGGAAGTGTTTATTCATACTTTTATAATTTATATTATATAAACCTAGAGTGTAATTACTAGGATACGGATATTTTTTTAATTTCATTTATTATTTCTAAATCGGGGACTAACTTTGAACAATTTTAAATTGATTTAGTCTCCTTTTTTTGCAATGTTACATATTTATAAATAATATACAATATTCTGTAGTTTGTATTTTTTTTATTGCAAAAATAAATGAATTATTATTATTATTATAAAACCTGATAACATCTGTACGATGTGCAACCTACTTGTCAATGAAACACTTCACCACATACTCTTTGCATGTCCACTGTACTCTGGCCTCCGTAATAGTGTCTTAATAACGCAAAATGTTGTGTCAACTTTAAATAAGCCTACTTTATCGGTCATCAGCAAATCGCTAATTTTCTTCTTGGGTGCTTTTCTTTTTTTTTCTTTTTTTATGTCAAGATTATTCCCTATATTGTTACGTTTATTTCATGTTTTGTTAATGCTTAAGAATTATTAATTTCTGTAATATGTTTCTTTACCTAGGTGTGTTGTCTTTTTCTTTTTTTTTTTTTAATTTACTATTATAGATATAATATTGTTATAAATGTCTATCATATATTAATTTATAACTGGCAAAAGTACTTTTGTTTCTCATTTTTTACTCTCTTTATCACTAGTGTAAGAATTTGCTTTCTTTGATATGGGTAGTTAGGTTTTCATTATATTAGGGAAAATACGTTATTTTTCTTTCTTTTTTTATTATGTTCATTACTATGTTCTATTTTTGATCGAAAGCCGAACTCCATTGTTACAAGATTGTAAATCTTTAAGATCAATACATTTTTTGATTGATTGCATTTGAAATAGTACATTTCAAAAAAAAAAAAAATGTGGTAAAACCATTGTTGAAGCCAAAACTCAAAATTTAATCCCCATAAAAATCGACTTTTTCACCTATTAAATTGCTGGTAATTTTGTCACTTTTTCCATAGAGATTGAATCAAAATATGATATTTTAACACTAAATTATCTTCTATAGGCGTTTATTTACCTAACTAATACACCAATGTTTAATAAATCACATAAAACACATTTGCAATCTAAAAAAATAAAATAGTATGTAAAATAAATGAAAAATAACTTAATGACAAAGCGGACTAAAATGCTGGTTTTACATCCACAAGGAATTTTGTTTAATTTAGCAGGGCCCCAGTCTAATTCAATAGAACCAGACCGAGCCATGGGTCAACAGATACTGACGAATTCGTTTCGCTCTTGTTATGAGCTCGTCAGAGTACCATAGTCGTTGCCCATCTACAAATATTAACCTGCATTTAAGCACAACACGATACACAACAGTAGACACATGTAAACACGTATCATCTACATGTACATCGTAATGCATATCCTATACCATGCAAAGGCCGAACAAACTCAATGTATAGGTAAAACCAGTCGTATAAATAGAAATAAATACGCTAGCAGGAGACCATTTTATCCTTCTGCCAGCATCTCCCAAATATTTGGGTTTCAGCAATGTTCGGACGGTGGTCTCCAAGCGTTCTGCCGTCGATGTTTAATGCCAAATAATGAAAAATTAAAAGGATTTCATGTCCGTAAATATAATAAATGAAAAATAACTTAGTGGTAAAGCGGACCAAGACACCAGACCGAGGCATGGGTTGACCCATCCTGTTGTGCTTAAATGCAGGCTGATATTTGTAGATGGGCAACGACTATGGTACTCTGACGAGCTCATAACAAGAGCGAAACGAATTCGTCAGTATCTGTCGACCCATGCCTCGGTCTGGTTCTATTGAATTAGACTGGGGCCCTGCTAAATTAAACAAAATTCCTTGTGTATCTAAAACCAGCATTTTAGTCCGCTTTGCCATTAAGTTATTTTTCATTTATTTATTTATATTTACGGATATGAAATCCTTTTAATTTAGTATGTAAAATGTAAACAAAATTCTAAATTAGACTAAATAAGTTAAATTTTTGTGTCCCTAAAGTCGTCTGTAGCCAAAACAAGTATTGCTTAGTTAAACTTGATCAGCGATTTTATACAAAATAATTAATAAGTCACTGGCGTAGAAAATAATTATTTTCTCTGTAATTTAAATATTCAGTTACCCGGCGATGTGTCGGGTTTGTCTGGCCACCGGTTCAAATACATGGTGAGAAAATTAATAGTTCGTGAAGATATCGGCGCACAGATTATACTATATATAGATACTATATATAGATTTTTTCTAAATAATCGGCCGATGACAGGCTGTTCTTTTGGCTATTTGCTTTATAAATGGATGTGAGTAAGTAAGTACCTATATCTCCTCCAAACTTCGACATAATTATGGTAATGTGAAACAAATTTCCAATAAACTACATCATGTACCAAACACTTCGTATTTTAATTATTAATAGTCGCTGTATATTTTACGTCTTAGTTTTGATTTGTTCATGTGATTATTGTGCCCAAATGCTACTTTTTTTTTCTTTCTGTTGTGTTTAAATTGTATCGGTTGTTTGTTTTTTTAAGTGCTTTTATTATTACTGAATTCCATAAACATCTTACTCCTACTGTAAAAATGCATTTACCAGACTCATAACTAGTATAAAAAGTTTCACCCTGTATACACGTAATATACCTAAGTGCGTCTACTTGGCAAAAGTATAGAATTCGACCATCATCGTGTCTTTCAAAAAATAACATATAACACATCGTTTTCCACTATAATAGAATGACTTTTCACAATGGATCAGAAAAAGATGGAAGAAGTATATTCTTTATACGACACTTTTTGAAGGCGATAAAATGCATCTGTGTCCTCCTATCGACAATATGTTGTTACAACGTTGTAAAAAATGTCTGTGAGTACATATTGTGCATCATAATATTCGTTAGACGTTATATAAAACCAGTATTTTGCAGGTTGAAGCAAAAATTTATTAAAGTAAAGGATGTAACCTGCTGTATCAAAACCAGATTAACAAAGTTCCAAATCGAATTGATTTTTTTTATCGTCGATTTGAAGTAGGTATTTATCTAGGTGTTTATCGATCGGTTTAAATTAAAAAAAATCCACCCTTATACCTTACAATTCTAACTGTTATATTGTGTCATTTTTCACCTTTTACGGAAAAGTTTGCATGCTACTAATAATGTCACTTCCCAGGGGTTGGGTGGGAAAAAAACTTAGCTTAGGTGAAATTAACGGCATAGTTTTAAAAAAGTTTCCACATTGTTTCAGTGACTGTTGGCATATATTATTTTAGCCTTTAGTGTGCAGCAGGGAAAATTAATAACAACACTGATATATAGGTATATGCGCCCAACTTTAACTTTTTTACTTTGTGTCAACGGACAAACTAGTTAAAAAGCTATAAATAATGGGTAAAAGTTTGGTCGTTTGTCCGTTCCTATACAATGTATTGCAGAGCACAGTTCGAACCGACCACTATGACCATTTCATTTTGGCCCTTACTGAGTCTAATTATAAAGCAAAATAGAACTGAAATTGCAATTTTGTATCTTGTTTCTTCTGGTCCAAAACATAAACAGTACAGTAGTTCTGCTAATTTTTAAAATAACTTAACCACAGTTAAGGGAAAAATTAGTTAGATATAAGGCGATTAAATTAGAAACTTTTTCTTGTCAACCAGCCATAATCTCGCTTTCATAAATTTTGCGATCTGTCCCTCTGTATACAGTGTGTCCCAAATTTGGCTTACATGCTAACGGTTAGAGCTACAGGGTAGCTTAAATTAGGAATGTTTTAGATAAGTTTATACAAACGAAAATCTGCCTTAAGATTTGCATTATCTTTTATAGTATTTGAGATAATGAGGAAAAACCAAAATTCTGCATTTTTAATTTTTGCCCGAGGCTTGTAAATAACTGGTAGTATGGTTCATACATTATTAGGGCACTTTTATTAGACGAAGTTAATGGAGGTTAAAATAATTTTCTAGCTTCATTTGTTTTCGAGATATTTACATAAACTAAAAGAGTTCTGAGAAAACATCACTATCATGCATATCAACCGTATTGTGCAAGGTCTTCCATGAAATGATTTTAATAGACGCATTAGGTTTAGTGAATGGTTTATAAATAAATGTCAATTTCCAATTTAAACTTATTGGGACCGATGAAACCCGATTTACGAATTGCGGAATATTCAATACACATAACATAACAGTCATTCCTGGAATGCAGAAAATTCACATCATGTAGAAGAAAGACGTTTGCAAAGAAGATTTGGCTTGAATGTGTGGTAAGGGATGAAAGGTAATTTATGTTCTATTTAGGTCTCACAAATAAATAAAACATTTATTTTTGTGTTTTACACAACAGTTTGATTGGGTCATTTATTTTCAGAAAAAAATATATCTGGAAATAGATATTTGCATCTCTTGCAAGAACAAATTCTGCCTTCCATTATGAAATGAACTACATAATACACGGTTCCAACCCACAGTATCAGAGAGGTCCTCAGAAATACTTTTGGTGGATTTCGAATGATGGCCCCTTTGCTTGGCCGGCGAGGTCACTAGACATAACACCCTTCAATTTTTTTTTATGGAGTTACATCAAAAATGAGGTTTATGAATTTTCTCCGAAATCCACAGGAAATGGAAGACAGGGTACGCGATGTTGTTAACTCAATAAATGGAAACACATTAAGAAAAAGTACGCGTAAGGTGTTAGATAAGTGCGAAAATCTATGGAGCAAAACATGTGCCGTAATTTTCATTGCAGCGCATTTGTTGTAATCTTGAATACAGTATAAAGTAATGTTTGTAACTGTGTGTAAAAAACAATAACTTCGCATTTAAAAACTTAGGTAAAACAATAAGCTCAGCTTGTGATACATCAATGAAAAGGTCTTGCAAAACGCTTTTCAAAAAAACAAGATAGCGTCCAGAAGAAAATACAAAGTATATGTAAATATCTCGAAAACAAATGAAGCTAGAAAATTATTTTAACCTTCCTGAAATTAATTCTTATAAAATCAGATAGTGCTGTCTTTGTCGTCGAAAATCTGCAAAAAAATGACCGCTATCTATGTGACTTAACTTAAAGCTGCCACGAAGGTGCAGCCGCAGGTCTGTCTATATAGAAAATTTGTTTCTTGCCGCATCCCAACGGGTACTTTTCAAGGGGATTTAATGCGGCCACACTATTTTATTAATTAATTTAATTACATCTGCAAAAGTTCATTTTGTGTGCGACGCAGAGGGAGATATAAACTATTTCCCATCCATCTGACTTAGGTTATTGAAAAATATATGATCACATCCATCCATCTGACGGCTCTCATGACACTGTCGCTTTAGGTTATTATCACTTTTTCAGTAATATTACTTCAAATCCACAATGACAACTTCTAAATTGACTACAACTATATGGAATAACCATTTTATAACACTACAATATACAACAGGTCGATAGAAATTGATCTTAAACATGAAAATAATGCCGAAAACTCTTAGGCTATTAATTTAAACAAAGAAAATAATAATAAACTATTTGACACAAGCAATTTGTCTGTCGTGTTAGACAAAACATCTTACCAATACCAAATTATGACGTGAATTAGAAGTGTCAACTAAACTAAAATAAGTGACACCAACGTTAGAAAAAAATACTACCAAATTATGACAAACCAACGAACCATAATAGAGAGATATGGTAGTCCTAAAAAATAACGTCCGCCGCTATTAACGTTAACGTTAATTTAACACCAACGATTTTCAAACAGAGAGATGTGTAGGTTTTTTTTTTGGGTAACTCACAAATGTTTCTATTTATTTTCAATATTTTTAGGTACGATAGAATGTGATAGAAAAATTTTCAGAATTTTTTAGTTTTTTAGATTGCTTATGAAATTATTGCACAGGGTGGTTAAACACTTTTTTTTTTTTTTTTTGATTTTTTTTTTGAATTTTTTTTTGATTTTTTTTTGAAATTTTTTTTATAAACCTCAATGACTTTTGTCATAGATAAGACTACCACAAAACAACTGGGAAATCCCAAAGGGATTTCTTGTTCTTCTAATAAAAGTGTCCTAATAATGTATTAACCATAAAAGCATACTACCATAGAATAATAACTATAGATAAGAAGGGTCAGTAGACGCTAAAATCGGCATCGACTCGTCGCAATCCCAGCCACATGTCTGGCCCGCTACTATATATACTATATCTCTATATACTATAAGTATAGTAGCGGCGAATTGCTTTGAAGACAGAGAGATAAAACATTCCGACACGAAGTGAATTAACTGTACATTAAACTGGGATACTATCAGTCGTTTACAAGCATCAGGCAAAAATTCAAAATGGAGTATTTTGGTTTTCTCTGATCATCTCAAATACCACAAAAGATAATGCAAATATTAAGGCAGATTTTAATTTAAAATAAAATTCTCTAATACTTTCCTAATTTAACCTATCGAGAATATAACACTAAAGAATGTGTGTCCTAAACTTAAACAAATAATCTATTGGCCAAATAATATATTTCTATAGAACATTCCTCGTATGTTGTACAATATTTAGTAATACTCGTATAACTCAAAAGCTATGGATCTTAGTATAGAGCATAACTTTCACAAAGCTTGACATTATTTCCTGAAACTATTGTAATTTTCCTCTCCGTTTTGCTCTATTTGCCTCTTTATGTTTATTTAGAGCTTGCAGATTAGTTCTAATTAATTTAGGTAATTATCTTAATAATATAGACTTACAATTTTAGTAAAATGCTGAATTTGGAAATAGCAAAGCACTCTGTAAATGAAGTCGAAATGTGTACTTATCTCGTTTTGAAGAATAGAGAACAAAGTATATTCATAATTTTAACACAATTTGACCCGAGCTTTGAGCTTTGTAATTTACATAGCACGGTCGTTTCTAATTATTGGAGTTTACTTAAAGGTACTATAGTATAAAACGAATTTATCATATGTATAACAGGTCATTCAATAAGTCCGTAGATAAGTAAGAAAAAAAAACAAAATTTTGACAAAAATCGATTTTATTATTCAACATAGTTGCCTTCGAGGGCAATAAAACGAGTATAGAATTTTTCCAACTTAGCTATTTAATATCACACCTTTCATATGCCTAGGCAACTTTTTTTCTCTACATGACCGTGTGACTTAACTTAGGTACTTTTTTCTCACACAAAATAAAACCTTCAACACAATTAAATTATACATGACGGGTCCCTGATGCTTTATCCTGAGGGGGCTGAATCGAATTAATTATTTTTTAATTCCTCTTTCTGTTAGCTCCCAAATTGTAATTCAATTTCTTTTTATTATGATTTTGTTTTCTTTTTTCGCCTGTTGTATTAATAACTGGGCTTTGCTGTATTATTAAAAGCAAGCACACGGCTTTTTAATTGAAATCGTAAATTTCCAAGATTAAAAATTTCACTCATTCATTCAACTACTACTCACTGTGTTGTTTTTTTTTTTATAGAACTGCATGGCCGTTTGATTGTTTGAGATTAATTAGTTTCAAGTTTGAAAGGTTTCCAAAAAAAAACCGTTCCAGTAAAAATAAGTGCAATAAGTTGGTGCTTGGGGTTAGAGTTTCAATATGAACATTTTATTTAAGTTAATATTCCTGTTTACAGATTCAGAACAGTCTCCCGGCATGTATCTCAGGGATGATCCTCTATTCGGTGTGGGTCACACGCCACCTCATTGCGAGCTACGTGTACCTACGGCGGATAAAGCTGCACACTATTTAGATGCTGCAGTCGAAAGTAGACGACCACCATCAAAAGAAGACGCACGTGATTCACATCTGTTATTCACATTACACGTCTATCAGTATAGTGTTGCTGGAAAGGGTGGAGGTAAGACTCACTTAACAATTGAAAATATTTGTACAGATTTAATAGTGAAAACGGACCCTGATCTCTTTCGGAACTTATGTCATTGATTGAAGTCTTTACTTCCTTATCATCCTCAAACGCATTTCGATAAGAGTCTACGAAAATATAGACCCGACGGTCTACTGTGGCAAAACTATTCAGATTTTCAAAATTCTTTGATCATTTTGTAGACCTATTAGGACTACATTCTAAAATAGGTGCCATTTATACAAGGTGTTACATTATCCGGTAGCAAATCAAACTTACGTTTTTTTAAATGGAAGACCCTAGATATTATTTTTGCTTTGGATTCAGCTCGATGTTTGGCTGTACTCAATGGTCTTCCAGAACGCTTGTGACTGTCGACAGATGTTCGATGAATTGCTTTGGTGCATTATTTTGGTAAAGACACCAATCGTCAATCTTTTGAGAACTTCAAAGTAATATTACTTATTGATTGTCTTACCTTTTGGAGCATGTCATTGCACAACACATTCAGAATAGAAGAAAACAACCGACATCGAGAGAGAAACCAGTTATCTTCGTTTTGTTCACGTAATTTCTTTTGGTTATTAATAATTTCTTGTAAATCCTGAGACATCTTCGTAATTCGTCCGAAATCCTTCCTATTTCCTTAAGAATCTTGTATAGTGTTATTTCCGAACATCAACAAAAATTCTGGGTTAGAATAATCGAAAGCCAAATTTTTGAAATTCCCACCTCGCTTTTTAACTCATGCACCATCAAACATTGATCTTCTTCAATCGCACAGGCTCGATGTTTAGCTGTACTCAATGGTCTTCCAGAACGCTTGTGGCTGTCGACAGATGTTCGATGAATTGCTTTGGTGCATTATTTTGGTAAAGACATCAATCGTCAATCTTTTGAGAACTTCAAAGTAATATTACTTATTGATTGTCTT
Organism: Apoderus coryli; assembly: GCA_911728435.2. NCBI lineage: Eukaryota > Metazoa > Arthropoda > Insecta > Coleoptera > Attelabidae > Apoderus > Apoderus coryli. The sequence goes on along the minus strand of OU452209.1, from coordinate 6,815,844 downwards.
ACCTTTTGGAGCATGTCATTGCACAACACCTTCAGAATAGAAGAAAACAACCGACATCGAGAGAGAAACCAGTTATCTTCGTTTTGTTCACGTAATTTCTTTTGGTTATTAATAATTTCTCGTAAATCCTGAGACATCTTCGTAATTCGTCGGAAATCCTTCCTATTTCCTTAAGAAACTTGTAGTATTATTTTCGAACATCAACAAAAATTCTGGGTTAGAATACTCGAAAGCCAAATTTTTGGAATTTCAACCTCGATTTCTAACTGATGCACCATCAAACATTGATATTCTTCAATTGCAAGCCGCACAAGCTCGATGTTTGGCTGTACTCAATGGTCTTCCAGAATGCTTGTGACTGTCACAAAACATACCCATAAAAGGGTAAGTTTTGTGGTGACTGTCGACAGATGTGTCGCCATTTATATGCCATTCTTTTATTTCTGTCTTGCGCACGCACTGCATCCCAGTTTGTGAGGAGTTAGGTACTGGTTACTCGCGTACCATAGAGAGGTCCGTCGCACAATTTCGCGCGGAATATAAATTTTTATGGGACACACCTCGTATACTTAGCTACTTGCTTTAAATTTTGTTTAACTCATGAAAAATTCAAAAATTATCCGAAAAAGTTTCGATTCAAACTAAATGGAAAGGAATAAAAATGAAAAACGCGGAATTATAGGTGTAGGTATATACGGAAAGAATTTCTCTCCAATGTAAAACTTTTTCCTCCTCACTTTGATCAACACAGTATAGTAGTTTGAATTTATGATAATTGGATTTCTCTTATCGTGTGCCCGTTTTTTAACTTTTTATACATTATTTTTGTTCGCGAATTTTTACCGTGTTTCTTTTTACATATATAGGTACTTAACATATCTTTTTGAATCATTTAAATAAACTTTTTTTTAACTTTTCAGCCCTTACAAACATTTTTATTTCTGCATGCTTCTTTGATATTAAGTTTTGCTGGGCTGTGAGATAATTTTCTAGCCAAATTTAATTTCCCCGACAGAAAACTATTCCAAATGAACTACTTTGAATTTAAATTGCCTTCGTCGACTTCGGAATATTTTTATTTGCATTAGCATTTATACAGAAAGTGCTGAATGACTTGCAACACCAAAGCATTTATGATACTGTGACAAATTTCAATCCAACAATGAAATAGAAGTATTTAAAATTCTACATTATACGATTCTATTACCTACAGTTGCAGGAGGTCGTAGCCGACTCCACCTAATCGATCTCGGCAATTCCGGAAGAGGAAAAGCTAGTGGAGGCATTCCCCTTTCAGGCGTTGGGAACATACTTCTGGCAATTTTCAATGGACAAAAACATCTACCATATAAAGAACACAAACTCACGCATCTACTGAAAGATTGTCTTGGATCTTTGACATGCCATGCTGCTATGATTGTACATGTGTCTCCGCACGCACAAAATTATGCGGAGACATTAACCACAGTACAATTGGCGTCCAGAATCCACAGGATGCGGAGAAGGAAGATTAAGTTTGTTTCGACGGCGGCAGGGAATGGGTAAGACAAACTTTCAACAACAAATATTTCTTGGGATGTGGTTGGGAATAAAATTTTACTTATATAATAATCAAATTATATTTTAATCCAAACCCCATCACAAGAAAAATCTACTTGTGTCATAATTCAAGAAAAGCAAATTGTAAATGTATAAATATTTCTTTAGATCGGGAGGATCTTCAGGTGAGGAAGCTACGCGAACAACTGGCACGAGTAGCGAACCGGACCCATCCAGTTCAGACCTATCAGCTGATACTGTGATCTACGTGGGACGTGCAGCAGATGACGCCACAGATGGTGAACATCCACCTGTATATATTCCTAGTCTTAATTCAGGTGACAATCGATGTTCTATGAGCAAAGCACTAAGAGGTAAGAAAATCAAAAGTTTGAAATCAAAAGTAACTAAACTAGAACTATATCTACAGGTTCCATTGCTGAACAACAACGTCCAAACAAATCGTCATCATCCACGTCCCAACAAACGAAAACAGCCACATCTAAAACGTGCCAAAGTAACAAAACGTCTCCAGCACACAATATGTCCTCACCCAAGAACAGCCCTAGCCGAATACCTTCAATGAAATCCACAAAAATTGATCAAACAAAACATGCAACAACAAACAATAATTCCAGTGATGAACAGTGGATCGACGGTCCCAGAATCTCTAAAAGCAAAGTGGCTGAAGCGAGGCATCTGATGAAGGAACCTTGCCATGTGAAGAAACGCGAGACATGGATCGACGGACCCATGCAGCAGGACGCTCAACAACAACAGCAACAATCTGCTGCTGCAACATATGGATACATGGATAGTCACAAGAAGAATATGATCAGAAAATGGGTGGAACACCAGACATCGCAAATTGTGAAGTGTCGTTATAAAACTAGTAGTGATGAAGCAATAGTGAAACCGCTAAAGAAAGATACAGTCGTTGAAGAATCAGTTATTAGAACTGGTTTAAAATTGTCATCAACATTAAGTAATAATAGTGATGTGATACTGGAATGTCAGGAAAATTTGAAGAAAGACGATCAAGACGATTTAGATGAAGACGATGAAGAACCACAGTTACCTCCCGCGTTACCGTTAATACAACCACTAAGTAGTCGTGAAGTGTCGTTAGAAAGTCTTGATATTCTTTTAAAGGAACGTATGTTGTCAAATGCAGAATACAACAGTTATCAAACATCTTCCTATGAAGAAACTAACCAACAACAGTTACACGATGAAGATCCCAATGAAGACGATGAAGAGGATGTTTTGGAAATCATTGAAGTTGAGGAACCACTGGAACCAGTACCAATGCAAGATAGTTGTCTGCAAGTGACTGAAGAGGATATAGCGATGTGTATGGGTTTCTCGGAAAATCCGCTACCGGAAGTCGACCAGGAGAATCCGCTCGATCATCCGCTAAGGATATTGAGTCAGGAGAATTTGACAGTCGTGTCGACGTTCACGGATTCGATGAGTGTTTATACGGATCTGGAAAGGATTATGCCGCGACACAGGTAACTAAGCAGTCATGTAAAAACTAAGTAACTGATGTTGTTTTTTCGCTAAACCGAAATTTAAGATTGGGGAACATTAATTTAACATGGAACTCCGTTACAATCAAACTATTTTCGCTTTCAATGATACAGTGCAAGTATATACGGGGAAATGATACTTCAATAACGATCTCGGTGTTTATGAGTTGAATTCAGGAAAATCAAAATGTTTGCTAATAAAACAGAAAAGATAAACATTTACAATGCGGATTTTTAGCGCATTTCCGAAACATGTTGCCTATACGGGGAACTTGTAATCAGACCTCATTTTAAGAGTTCCCCGATATTGCAAAATAACGTTTAAACATTTTCTTTATTATAACCGAGGCGGTAACATCTTCCCTCATTCATCACATCACACACTATCACAAATGGTCGTTAATCGCTCTGATATCCGTGCCAATCTCGAAGCCCCAAAATGGCATTTGCAATCTTAGAATCAGATAATTACAATCGCTGTCACAATCAGTAGATCACAGTGGCACTAGTGCTTTCTCCCTGTTTTTAAGTGCTATCGATCACTAAATCGCTTGCTGTCAAATTTGTCTTACTCAAAAGTGAAAAAGTCCATTTGTTTTGAAATGAATACTTCTTTGGCCGCATGAGAGTGATTTTTCAAGGTCGCGTCACGACACGATTTATAAAATTTTCGTCCCGCAAAAGAGATGAAGCATATAACAAATATGAGGGAGAGAGAGACACAGATATTTGTGGTGTATGCTACACACTATATCCTATACTATGTATATAGCAGCGAGAGAAAACGAGTGCATGCATAGGCACATAAGCACAGCTACACTTAGGGTGTTATTTTACAAGGCAAAGATTGTGTATTATACGAGATACTGTTGTAGTTTGAAATTCTCGTGAAAGAAGTATTCACTTCTATCGTGTACTGTGCTGCACGAGATTTTTTTTTTAATATATTTACAAAAATTTATTTATAGTTTTGCATTTTATATCTATTTATTCCATTTTTTGAGTATTTTGGCTTGAAAAATCTTGAGTTGAAGGAAAAAGGTTACTTTTGATATTTGCCCCCATAATTCTCGAAAAACTTGCGTTTAAAATTTCAGCAGTTTGAACCTATAACTCTTATTATAGTATAATAACTTTATTATCAAAAAATCAAATCAAATTACTTAATTTGATAAAGGGTTACTGACGTCATTGATAGAGCTGCGTAAAAGAGATGAAGCATATAACAAATATGAGGGAGAGAGAGACAGAGATACTTCTGGTGTATGCTACACACTATATCCTATACTATGTATATAGCAGGGAGAGAAAACGAGTGCATGCATAGGCACATAGGCACAGCTACACTTAGGGTGTTATTGTACAAGGCAAAGATTGTGTATTATACGAGATACTGTTGTAGTTTGAAATTCTCGTGAAAGAAGTATTCACTTCTATCACGTGTACTGTGCTGCACGCGAATTTTTTTTTCTAATTTTTGAATAAACTAGTTGGAAATAATAAAAATAATACAATTATAATAATAATTATTATTAAAATTATGTTTCCTAGGTATGAAATGTACCATCATGACGATTACGAGGATCCCGACAATCCTTACCATCTAATGAAAAATGGAAATTACGATGAAAATACGCAACGTAAGTTCGATCAATTAGCCCGATTACATGAACTATATACAAATCGATTAGCGAAAGCGAATGTAGCGAATTCAGAAACATATCAACGACAGAAACAGAATAATCAGCAGCAACAACAACAACAACGGGTGTTAACGCGTTGTGAGTCATTGACACTTAGTGATATGTTATATGGACCTGAGCAGGCTTACCAGGTAAGATTATATTCAGTTTCCTCAATCCACGACGGTAGATACAATTAAATACTTTTTTTCAGGACAATAGCAGCATATACAGCGAACCGGCGTATCTCCAACAGAAATTCTGCGACAACTGCAAATCTAACATATCATCGCGACCTTTAAACAACATTGACTTCTTCTCAGCGAGTACGCAGGACCTGACAACTCAACCATTTGTTACCAACGAACCTCTAATCCAGCAAACCTGCCGCAGCGGTCGATTTCAACGGTACTCCCATCATAAACACGTCATGGCAACGAATAACCGGACCGAACCAACAAATCTTGCATTTCTCCGGCATCCCGATGGCGCATCAAATCCCAATATCCCTGAAGCAAGCGCAAAATCAGTGGAAATAACAACGCCACCGAATAGTTTACCGTCTACGGAACGCGTTAACCGTGCAGTGATGAGTTTGGAAACCGGCGCAGTGAAGTTAACGACGCATAAAAGCGAGGGGTACGATAGTGGACACGATTCGACGCCACGCACGTCAAAGCACAGCCCAGCAGCGATATCGCGGCGTGCTGAGAGTGGATACGATAGCGTGGTGAGGGATAGTGAGAGTTCAAGTATAGATTCGGAGCCGCCCGCGCGAATGGTGCCGCATTTGCAGGGTCGGAGAGGGAAGTGTAATAAGCATAAACATGAAAAGTCGTTTTGTTCATGGTTTTTGAATCCGTTCACGTGTAAATATATTGATGAACCGCCTGAGACGCATTTTTAGAATATGTAGGAATAGTAGGACTTATAGTGTTGTATCAATTTGCAGATGAAGTTGGAAATTTTATTACTGTAAAGTTTGTTCGACTTCGAATTTTGATCGATTAATTGGAAAGAAGGTTGCTTTTTGTCTGTAATTTTCATGTTTTAGGTAGATTTATTTAATAATAATAAAATAATAATGACTTTATTCAATGAATTAACAATAACAAAAATATAGCACGAAAAACAATTCATTGAAATTGCGAGATTCGCTCTATGAGCGCTATTCTACCTTTTTCATTTTCATTATAAGTTAAATGGGACCAGTCTGCTGCTGATCGATTACGATTTATTTAATTGCACGCACACTGTATCCCGCAGTCTATTCTGTGTAACGACGAACGAGTAACCAAAACAAAAAATGGTAACAAGCGTACATAATATCGCGACGCCCTCACGCTCTCACGCTGTAGAATGTAGAATTCAAGTACGCGTATCCATAAACGAAAGTGGTAACATTCAATCTAGTCTAAGCCAGGCAGATTTATATTTATTTATATTTTGTTTATTATAAATGTCTTATCTACGAAATGCATAACCCCCGACAATATAGACAGTATAGAACGAATTATTTTCGTGGATTTGGTTAATTTCATTGATTAATTACATACTGAATTGCCGGTGGTAAAAAAATAAATAAAATTATTATTTACAAGATTTACTGTTACCAATGGTAACAGTGGTGACATGGACGCTTCGCCACTGCCCTTAAAGTACTAGGTTGGCTAGATCAGGGTCTCAAATGTATAACTTTAAAATTGGAAATTCGCCATAAATACCAATTTCTATTATACAGGGTGACAATTAAATGACTTTACAACGCTTAACCACAAATTCCTCAACTAAAAATAAGCCGATCTAGTCAAATATAATTAACAATCAATAAAACTGCGTCTGCTCCACAAAATAAACATAAATATATTGTTTGGTTACCATTAAGGTCTGTCATACATATTTCGAGATATTTTTGACATCAAAATTTTCAAATATTATCCGTTACAAGATATTACAATATCTGAAAATTTGATGTCACTGAGGATTAGATAAATGTCTAGAAACGTGTATGACGGACCTTAATGGTAACTAAACAATATATTTATGTTTATTTTGTGGAGCAGGCGCAGTTTTATTGATTGATAATCATCGCTCCTCTTCAAAATGGATTACTTCATTAAATTAATATACTTATATCCAATGTTGCATCGTTTTGTCGGTTTTGCCGCTTTAAAGTTCTCAAATTCGAGAAAACTTTATTTTATCACATTTTTGAAACAAATGGAATAAAATTCACAAGAAAAAAAAACTAGGTTATAATTAAGGCAAGGGTCCCCCCCGTTTACCCGCCTATGGTCATCCTTTTTTATTCAATTTCATGTCAGTTTACGACATTTAAATAGGTGAATAAATATGCTACATTTGATTAATTTATCTTTACTCGTTTTAATGGGTGTGTAATGAATTTGTTGCGATTCCACATTTCATAATTCTGGGGGAACATGTAGCGGTGGAGTAGTCCGTCTACCAGCGAGCCTATAAGAAAAGTCACCCAGCAATAATATGAGTGAGTCACAAGGGAGCATAGTATGGTCGCAGTGCGGTCATGCGCGTTATTCTGAATTTGAACAAACTTTTTTATAAATTGAGGTGCTGTCGTTATTTAATTTTAATTGAGAATTGATTTTTTTTTTAGGAATGTAAAATTTAGAAGTCGAACAAACTCTATATTCACCTACCTATAGTTAAACAATAACAAATACATAGTTTCACCAATCTGGTGGTAGATATTCCATTCAACGGGACCTGTCTACACCAATGCATCACTCAATATCTTATTGACCAAAAATGTTTAAGGCTCTGCTATATTAAATCAAATTATATCTACCATAAATTCATAAAAAAATTATAATTCGAGCCATAAACTGCGACTAGGTATTTACAGAATATGGCAGAGCACAAATATTAACATTACGATACAATTGAAATGTATTTATTATATTATGATACAGGGCATTTTTGATATTCTATTGGCTAGAAAAAATTTAAACGTAAGAAAGTTAATTAATACATATTATACTAATTAATTCTACAAAATCGAAACTATTTTTACAAATAAAACTACTGTATATCCAAATATAATGTACAGGGCATTCCATTTAAAATGTAAGAACGCTTTATTTTAAGAAATAGGGAAACATTAATTCGAATTCAATCAGAAATGTAGGGGCAGTTTCAATAGTGCTTTTTCAGCTTCAACGCCGTATAAAAAAAACTATAAAACTTAGATCAGCCATGCAATGCTATTATAACCTGAAAGCTGAAATAACGTATGATCTCAACGTCATATGTCAATGTCACTTTGACATAAAGAACCATAGAAACGGCATAGATGGACAGTAAAAAAAGTTATGGTGTAATAGGATTTTCCGTCTATTTCTTAAAATAACGAGTGTTTCCATTTAAATATGTTCATTATATTATGCTAAATTTCTGTGTAGGACTGCTAAAATCATTTTTATAACTAGAATAGCTCGATCGTTTACTTTGCAATAATATAAAAGTAATAATTGTAGTTAAAATGGTAACTTATCAGTATATTAAATTGTATACGTTTTTTCTTCTAATTTGGTGTCAAAAAGCCATTTTAAATAATAATAATTGTAAAAAGGATATCTTCCACTTGAACTGACTGAACTAAAGAACTGTATTTTAAATTATGAGACTTCTATACAAACAATTAAAAAAAAAAAAATATTGAACAAAATCGTTTTGTGTGAAATGAAGCGTGTCATACAAATTCCTGCCTATACTATTAAAAACGATATGTACAGCTTTATTTTCAAACCAATTACCAAGTCACAGTCTTTGTTTGAGTCTTCTTCAACCTTGAGAACATTTTATTGCGTTGTTACTAGATCGCAATCCAGTGATCTGGTTTGATTTCACAGAGCAACTGTATTTTACTAAAGCATTACCTGTTTTCCCTATTTTTTTTTGCAATACTGCCCTTGAAAAACTTATTGAGCAGCCTGGTTTCAACAGGATAGGGCTCACACATCCCGCTCATTACTGGAAGTAATGCATATAGAAATTCGCAGAGTACCGGAAGAAATAGAGACATGATCATTAATTATTCTTCTTTGATTACATTTACACACACTTTCAGGTATTTTGGATTTTTGTCGTAATTTGGAACTTGTGACATTGAAAGCTTCAAATCAGACTTCGTGTTTTTTCTGCATTTTTCCTAAACTGGAATTTTTGATTTTCTGTTCACAAGAGAAGACCATTTTCCTCATCATCATGATGGAACAAATATTGCTACTTATTGGAAATAGTGAATGGACCGAAGGTAGGTTGGTTTCAAATTCTGAGCATTTCCGAAAAACTAGGTGTTTGTATAGAACTCTCCCGTAGCCAAATAAACCTGAAATAATTTTTCATTCGGGAAAACGTTATGTTTAAATTGATCAGAAAATCATTAAAGGTTATAAAAAATTTTCCCCGAAACAGAATTTGTTAAATCAACTGGAAATCTTTTTCCTCGACTTACCAATAAACCAAGACTGTTTGTCAATTTAGATCTCAAATTAAAATTATATTTCCAATAGTTTATAAAATCTTCCAATAATAATTTTTGATTATTGTTAGACTCTGTAGGCAAAATTAATTTCTAACCCTATTTGAGGTTCCAGAACTTCTCTAAATTGTCGGACTTTGATGATATTTGGTATACATATTAGTGTGACCTTGTCTAAAAATACAAACACTTGTGAAAGTGAAATAATATCACTGTTGATAACGGCTTGTAGCCTTCGCCACCACTGACCTATGGCGCTGTCTACAATCTGCTAAGGAAACTGTTCCCACAGTTTTTCGTTTTAATTCCTCGATATTTCGGATAATAATACCATCCGGAACTACGCAGCCCCAAATCATGTAATCAACTTCAATAAACTTCATCAACTCCGTCAAATTTATACCAAGTTTTTCAACTCCAAATAATTGGGTTCCAACTTAATTCTGCCCATATTTTTCGTTTTTTTGTGATATATTACTGCCGAAATATTTATGTGTTAATGTATGTTTATTTTAGTTTATTTTTCTCTTTATTTATTTTTTTTTGTCTGATTTTGTATCAACTTCCTTATAATACAAATTTTGCCTATTATGTCTACTTACATGATAGGCAAAATAAAATTTATAAATTATTAAATCTCAATAGAAAAATTAACTTTTAAATGTATTAATTATATATGATATTAGTTATTAATTATTTAATTTATTTCATCAACAACTGAATAGAAAACTAAACTCAAATATGTTATACCTAAATAATTCATTTAAGAAGTATTTTAGTATTTTGTAATTATACAAATATTATTGTTTTTTATTAATTTAAAATATTTATTATTTATATTTTATAAATATAATATACCTACATTTTTTCTATAATATATTATTAATAATTATTATTGTTCTATAATATGTTTCCGTAATTTTATATTATTAGCAAATTTTTTGTAATATAACAATTTTTTCATAATATATTAAAAGTGTACTATTATTATTATTATAAATTTTTATTAAATTAGTTACTATTAAAATATTGAATGAAATAATAAATAAATCATGATTATTATTATTTACATTTAAAATTCCTATTAATATAATTTTATTTAATAAAAATAGCATTGCATAATTTAAGATTAATTTTATTATTGTTGCTAGTTTCTATCGGATTTAATCATAAAAATGATAATGGCTGACCCGAAAATTCGAACCCTATAAAAATCTCTACATCAATAAATGCAATCCAGAGGCGATACATATCATTTTATTAGGTTTCTCCAGATTTCAGTCCGCACAAATATGTTAGGCATTGGCACAGTGTGGAGTAAACTATGCTTATAACAATTAATAATTCAACACATTCATTATTGTCCATAACTTGAATCTGAGAGCTTTATTCTCACCCCACTAGATCATCCATACAAACATAAGTTTGAAAATTTAAAAAATTGTCTGTACACCACTGCAATTTTTAATCACGAATTAAGTCTTATGAAGATACATAAAAAGGTTTACAAGGTATTAATTTATTTATTTCATAAATAATATCGATGCACTTTTTTTTTGTTTACAAGTCTATACAATTTTAATTTAATGAAATTTTTACTTAAATTAATACTTTGTGAAGCGTTTTATGTTCCAAATATATTAAGAAATATAATATTGAAAAGACATTATTGATATTGTTTTGGTTAATTAACAGTTTTATTATTGTTTCCAAAATGGATATACCCAGGTAAGAGCGCTCAATTTTTACACCATTTACCGGTAAGTACTGCGTATCGATATTCACAACACGACATTACTGATATTGAATCGCATTAAAGGATACTATTACAAGTGGTCCATGGATCGTTTGTTATCAATAATAAAATACAGTTTTTTGCTATATCTCTTAGGTTTGCACCACACCTCGTATTTGTTAAAATAAACATTGCCCTGGAGTGTAGAAAGTATAAAATGGTTGGATTGCCAATAACAAATAATATCAACTATTTTAACAATAAGTAATTATCAATTTAGAAACTTATGCTAAAAATAAATAACTGCGGTAATAATTACCTTTAAAACCGCGTAGGTAAACCACAAAATAAATAGTAGGTAATTCAAATAGCATCTAATTTTATGTACCAGTAATTCAAATGTCATCAGGTGGTTTTTCCCAAACGAACAATAAATTAAGTAATACTTCATTGAAGTTGACCTTACATTAGTGTTGTCCATGTTCTCCAACTATATACTCGTATACCTTGCATATATTGTATAAAAGTGTACTGATTGAGGATTATTTTTGAACAAATGAATAGGTAAGTTAGTTACCTTAGGAGGGTTTGCTTTTTAATTTGCATATAGGGCTGCAATAAAACAGTAGATAGGTTTGAAAACGTGTTACAGGAAATCAAACACTTCTCAAAAATTTGATTTCTTGTGTGTTTGGTTAAGATTGATAGTTTTGACCATAGTTCAAAAGGTTGTGCAAAACTAGAGGATGTAATGGGGGACATGGTGGTGAACACCTTTGCACAGAGACCTCGACACTTATTTTTGCTTAAAAAATTGTTGGAACCTTCAATATCTTATTAATTTTTTATTACAAATAATTTACAAAAATTATACCTAATTAGGTTTCAAAATGACGACTCCCAACTGTGTTACATAAATTGGCCCTAGACGCATTGAATTACGCACCCATTGGAAGATGCGCGGAACTTGCTGAACGTGAAGAAAGGCAGCCATCACTCTTCCTAATTATTCTTCGTGGGTCTCTACAGGAGTTTCATACACAAAGGAGGATTGTAATCACAGATGAAAAAATACAATGGGGTTTAAATCGGGATTTCGGGGTGGCCACCTAACAGGTCCTCCTCTTCCAATCCATCGCGCAGGAAAGTGTTGGTTTAGGTTATCCTGTACAGTACGGGCAAAATGTTCCGGTGCATCGTCATGTTGCAGCCACAGTCTAGCTCGTATACCTAAAACCAAACTGTCCCATAGCTGAGGAAGTATGATTTGCAGAAATCATGCTAAATGTAAGTAGATGTTACCAGTTAGCCAAGGTGGAACCAGGTACCGACCAATTAAAAAGTCGTCTACAATACCGACCCTCTTGTTTATTCTTTTTCAATGACAAATAAAAGTCGAATTTCCACAAAAAGAATTTGTAAGTGGAGTTGTCATTTCAAAGTTTTAACATTTCTTAAAAAAATGACCAGACTAAAAAATGCCAAAATAAAAGTAACAACTTAATGAAACGATGGGAAGAAAAAGCTTGCATCTCCCCTGCAACAGTGTAAAAAATCATCAAGGTAGTGGATTCAAGGTCAAGTTGGATAACTCGAACATTAGGACCCGTATTTAGTAACTCGTGCACAGCTTTTCTCTTGGAATTCAGCCGTACTGCGCATGTCAATTCTCTCAAAATTTTAAAAGCTGTACTCACTATAAGCGTAAATGAACACTCACAGTTTCTTATGCGAGTAGTCTACTGGTTCAACCCAAGAGAATTTCGAATTTTGAGACAATGGACATGCGCAGATGGCATGCAATACAATTTTAATTAACATATTCCGTAAGCTCTAAGTTTTACAAATTTATGTAATGGTTACCATCTTTTTTCATATCTATAGTCCTATATCCTATAGTTTATTGTTCATGATACAGGTTGGTCCAGCTCGTACCTACATTTAATAATTTGTACTTTATTATTAATTGTAACTACTTTTAAAATGAATGACGAAGAATTTGCGGTGATAATGTCGAGGAAGCAGAAGAAGCGTCAGCAAACTTTCCTAAACTATATTTCCAAAGGCTAGATCCTTTCAAAGTTTTGTCCGACTATAATTTTATAAAACATGAAGTTACCTTTCAGTGGCTTTCAACTAAAAAGTAGTTCAAAAAAACTATTTGGTTTGGCAACATTTCCCAAATTGTAAGAGAGTCTTCGTATTATCGTGAATACGGTGTTTAGGCAACATGTGCGTGGTGAGTGAAGGACACTCATGCACAAAAATTCTACCCATAGAGTTTTCTATTGAGTTAGTGAATCGAGGCCCAGGGTAACTAGGCCATAGGTCCTTTATTTCTCTCAGTGATCTTAAAAATCCCACCAGAGGAGTACACATTGCCGGTGCCACCATACGCGTACAAGCAAAAAATCAGACCAGTCATCTCTCTAACAGGTCGAAAACCTTCTACCTGATGTTTATCGCGTGAATTACAATAATTTTTATCCCCCAAGATACACCTAATAATTCTATATGTCATAAAGGTATCATCCCCAATCATCTGTCAAATACGCGTAACAGCAATATTGCCATAGTTAGGAGTTGCAGTGTTATTGCTATTACATTTGTAACAAATCTATTACTATTTCTATATTTTATTTTACTTGTCACATTTTTTGGAACTATGCTTGTCATTTTTAAGAATTTCTTTTACATTTGACAAACATTTACATTTTCGTTTTTTCCGTTGGTTTTGTCCATGCATGTATAAGTGAAGTCTTGCTCTACATTCTATATGCTGACCAGAATGTGATAGGATATAAAATAGGTATTTTTTGTCGAAACGTTGAAAAAAGTTGATATGAAACTATTATTAAAAAAATAGTTCCAAAAAATGTTTGTGTATGATTGTGAACCTCAACCGAAGACGTAAAATAAAATAAATTTGAAGATCAAGGTTCAAGAATAATAATAACTAGGTATTCCTATCGTCGATTACACTATTACGACATTTGTCTAAGTTGGTAAAATCTATTCCTTTTATGGATTCTATTACTTTCAAATTCAATTACAATTTAAAAAAAAAATGCTTGTCAAAATGAAAAACTATAAATTTTCAATACTGTATTTAGATATTCCAAATCAGCCTCAACATGGCTTCCTGTAATATGGTCGGTTGGATACGTCTTATTCAGTGGTCGAATTTCATAATTAGAAAACCTAGAGCTGCATACCAAATCTTAGCATTATGTCATGAAAAAAAAACATAACAGTCTATTTTGATACAGTTTTTTAAAGAATGTTGGTACCAATAAAATTAAAAATAAAGCATTGTCGTTTGTATTCATGTTATGCGCCTTAGATCTTAGATCTAAACACAGTACAGGTATGAACTGTGATCTAAATGTCTGGCTTGTTTCTTGTTTTCCTTTTGTTGCCATATTATCCGTCTTTCTTTTCTAGGGAAATCTCGGTGACGGGTTTACGATATTAGGGTTATTCATTCGTACTGAACTAAGTGAACAATCTGAAAATTGTCAGTTCATTCACGATTGTGCGTATTCTTTCAACATCGGTCACTACTACCACTGGCGATCCAACTGATTACAATTGCTACCCCCCTTGCCGCTTACTGATCAACCTCTAGGTACCGGTTAACAGTTATCCTCTAAAAGTATTGAATATTGAGAAATAATAATATCAAATTCTTGGAAAAGTTTAAAACATGGATAATAATATCATGGAAGAAATAATTTTCCAGTTTCAGAGCAGATTTGGTTGTTTTCAGAAGTTTTCGAGGTTAAGTGAAGGAGAATCACAAAAAGATGATCTTTCGGTTTCGCAAAATATTCAGTTCAGTATAATCACATTCACTTGTTCAGATCAATCACTACGAAAGAATAACCCTATAATAAGATTTTTATGAGGGATTCTGAGCAGAACGTTGTTGACGTGCGGTGTAATTGGTTTGCGCAGAATCCTGACCGATTCTGACGCTTGTGAAAACTGAAAACAAACCTATAATGTATTTCTTTGTGTTACATTTCTATTTCTTTTTCAACATGAACCATAAACCACAGCATTCCAGCGTTGGCACTTTTAATTAAATAATTTCATACTGTGACGGATGACGCCGTCATTTTAGGATAGAAGTCAGGTCCTGACTAAAAATAATTATATTTTTCAGTTCCTAACTACAGTACTGTATTTTTATTTTTGTAAAAATATTTAAGTACATAATAATGTCGCTGTCAATTTCAAAAGTATTTGTGGTGTGTCATATTGATTGTAAACATTCTTGAGTGGTGATATCAGTTAAATAACTAAATAAGGATAATGTAAAAAATGATCTATAGTTATTCAAAGTAAATGCAAGTAGTGCAACTTTAAAAGCAAATTTTGGGAAAGATTGCTTGAAACTTTATGTTGATATTGTCAATAAAATAACACCTAGCTGATTTCGTTATCATGCTATGGTCTAGCCACGCGACGACTTATGTTTTTGTTTCACTTGCATTTAGTTTAAAAAGACATTAGATACTGTCATTTCGTATTATGAATTTTATACAAATACTTACTTATAATAGTGTAAAAGTATCTAGTATTCATCTTTATTTTTTATTATTACTCACCTAACAGGATATTTGGGGAAGCAAAAAAAATGTTTAGAGCAGGTATACTGCTTATTGGGACAACAACCCAAAACACAGAGTCAGATTAGAAACACAATATTTATTTATCTCTTATCGCGTACACGCCGACAATGAACTCTATACTGAACACAGGAGTGAATGGTATCTACCGATTATTGTCACATTCTCTCCTATAATGGCGTCATGCGCGATGAGATGCGCATGACGCCTCGCAAGCGGAGACTCGGAATAATGTTTTATTTATTATATTGTGCTATTACGTTTACGTTACCATCTTCGATTACTCTTGTATTTGTTTATCAAGACAATGCTATTACTAAAAAATATTTGCCAGCAACAACACTGAGTTGCAGAAGTTGACTTTAAAACATTTTACAGTGAAGTTGCAGCAAATAAAAATGGAGACTCAACAACGGATTTCCGAAAAGCACTGTCTCAAATCGTCGCAGTGGGTACAAATGGTTTGTTACTCATGAGTTTTGGTATTACCCTTGGATTCCCGACTATCCTCATACCACGACTGACTTCAAATAGTACGGAAGAAACAATTTCTTTGAATGAAAGTCAAGTGGCTTGGATAAGTAAGATCGAATTACGCTTAGGGGTTCGCGTTACCGCATCCAGAAGAACGAGAACTAATTCAATTTGTTTTAGGTTCACTAAATCTGATTTGTGTGCCAATTGGGTGTATATTTTCTGGCACAGTAACTTCGACTATTGGAAGAAAAAGAACCATGCAAATTGTAAATTTACCAGTTGCAGCTGCCTGGATACTACTCCATTATGCTAGTAGTACAATGCATATCTATTTAGGGCTTAGTATCGCTGGAGTTGCTGGCGGATTTCTCGAAGCACCAGTGAGTATTATAAATTAGTTTTTTTTTCTTTTTGAATTAAATATTAACATTGCGCTCTGTAGGATTCTAAAGTTAGAAATTAAAAATAGTTTTTTCTACTTTAATTTGAAAGGACTAAGAAAATACTCAATCATAAGCACCATACGCGTTATCTAAACATTTTTTTCCTGAACTATGGTGCAAGTTTTCTTAAAACGAAGACCATGGGTACTACGGTCTTTTTCAACCTCTGCTAATTATTTTTTTTAAGTAAAAAATGTTCAATACATATTATGAACAATAATAACACAGCATAAACAATACAGCATTCCTAGTCTCCAGTTGCGAGGCGTTATGCGCATCTGGTCGCGCATGCCGCCATTATAGGAGAACGTGTCAATAATCGCATAGACGTAGGTAGTTTACTGTTGCAAAAAAATATAAAATGGGGGGTTGCCGTTTAAAAATTTTGATTTTTGACACTTTTTTCAATTTGATTTTTACCCTTTTTTCAAATACCCTGTATTAATATTTACTAAAAAATATATGTAGGCGGCTCAAGTAGGTCTATATCTTCTAGGATATTCTAACAAATTCAATTATTAAAGCTTCCATATAATAAAAAATTGTTATTATTCTCTATTCTGAAAACGTCATTTTTGACATAAAATTTCAAATATTTCGGAAACAGCTCTCGATAGGTATAACATATTATGCATGAAATATGTTTAAAACAAGAAATCACTGCGTTATTTCCCAGTCGTTTTGTGGTAGTTTTATCTATGACAAAAGTCATTGAGGGTTATAAAAAAAAATTCAAAAATCTATATATCTCCTAAAAATATTGAAGATAAATATAAACATTTTTGAGTTACCCCGTAGATCACCTCTACACGGATTGCGGATTGAATTCTATTCCGGGTGGGATCTTTAAAATGGTATCTGATCTAGGAATGATCATGACCAGTAGTTGCAGTCTAACATCGAATCTGTAACAATATTGCTAACGTTAAAAGTTAACTATCTGAACATCTTGATAGGCGTTATGCATTTTAAGTCGTTATGACTTACCTTTTTGTGTTTGTTGTCATATTTCCGTTTTAGTTCGTTTTTGTTTAGTTGGTAGTCTGCTAGCCCTTGTTGATTCTCCTTTTTGATCGGCTTGCAAATAGACAGGTGCTACTGGGTCTTTGAGGGCTGCTTTGAATGGCGAGATTCTTCGGAAGGGTGGTTGATGGGGGGTAGTGCTTGGCGAGTCGTTGAGGGAGTGGTTCTAGTTTATTAGCCCGGACGATGACGCTGGGTACTACTACTGCGATTCACCTGAGCTCCGCTGAATCGTCGGCAAGGAGATCAGTGGCAGTGTCATTTGCAGGAACACCCGCTACTTGTTTTTGTTTCGGAACAAGCGACTAGAGGCTCCATTTCTTCGTTTTCTTTCCTATCTTGTGTCGTATGTTTTGGTATCTTTATTTTTCAGTTCTCTTGTTCGATGGAAAGGTGCTACCGTGGGAAAATGTGTGGTTTCGGATTGGGATTGAATTTCTAATGAGAATGGATCGAATAAGATAACTTGGATTAGAGCAGAAGTTGTGTTTTAATTGAACATCTGGGCGACGAATTTGATTTTCATCTAACGATGTCGTACGAATCACCATAAAAGATCGAGTACTGTATTGACGATTCCTCTGTATATGTGAGAACTATCGAATGTCCCTGGATTTTCCAGCTAAGTGGAATATTTAAATTTTTATATATTTTTTTATTATTGAATTACGATTTAATTATGAATACTTCATTACAACGTTTGACTAATACCTTGATGGGACTAATATTGTGAGCTATAGTACGCAATATTCTATTTATCTATCTTTGTGATACTGTGGTATTTGATTTCTAATGATTAAATAAATAATTAAATTACATGTCGAATGCGTGCTGACTCCAATATTATTTGCTGAAAGTGATTAAGGAAGTTTATAATTGATTCTTATTGACTTATTTTGATATATTTCCAAGTACAATATATATAACTACGTAAGTGTACTGGGATGTAAACTCAGTGGTACCACAGGGGGAACTCAGATATAATATAATTCAATATTAATATAATAACTGTGAGACACCTAATTTTATTATTTTCTTTTATTTTGCCTAATATCAAATTCAATATAGGACTTAAGTGATTTTATAAATCTAGTTGTTTTATTCTCCGAATTACTCACTATTGCATAGGTTCTTGCTTTTCCGGAATTCGACCGATGCCCGCGTTGAAGATTAAGCAAGTGGCGCCAGGCAAGAAAACATTTCCGACATCGGATTAGAGATAATCGTATATCGCCCCCCCCCCCTTTTCTCCACTGTTTCAAAGCTAGTCCGAAGACCACCGCCGCATCAGGCAAATTATCAATAATTCGGGTGATCCTGCTTTATAAATTATACGTCACAATACGACTAAAAACTTTTTGCAGAAAACCTGTTTTTGTGATTTTACATTCGATTTCCTATTCACTTTTTAGAATATATATTGGATATTTATCCTGTTCCAGGTCCTCACCTACCTCGGCGAAGTCACCGAGCCTCGTCTTCGAGGCATCCTATCAATGATTAGCACAACTGCTGTTACACTCGGCATTCTACTCTCTTTCATCGTGGGAACGTTCGTACCATGGCGAACAGTGGTTCTAGTTTATTTATCCGCTCCAATTTTAACATTTATCTGTCTAACACTAATCCCAGAAAGTCCATACTGGTTAATATCGAAAAATCGATTAAGTGATGCGAAAAAAAGCCTTGCATGGCTTCGCGGTTGGACTCAAACAAAAAATGTCGATAGAGAATTTATGGATATATGCAAGATTATGGGTAAACTCGATGACGGGCATCCTAAGTGTTACGACAATCCTACTTTTAAACACAGCGCTCCAGACCGAATAATTATTTCCATTAACAGTATGGAACACACTAATAAGAACACTCTAAGTACTATAGAATATTTAAAAATGTTTACAACGAAAACCTTTACAATTCCTTTTGGTACAGTAATATTTACATTTTTTATTGGACATTACAATGGTAACACAAACTTACAGACTTACGCAGTTAATTTATTTGCAACGCTTAATACACCGATTAGCGAATATTTTGCAATGAATCTAGTAGGTTTTGTACAGTTATTAGGAAGTATATTCAGCGCTGTCTTGATTTGTAGATTAGGTAAACGCGTAATTAGTTTTATATCGCTTATAGGTACAGCACTATGCTTCATTTTAATAGCTGTTTACACATTTATCTATGACATAAATTATATAAATTTCAACAATACAGAAATTACATATATTTCTAATAATTTTACATGGTTACCAGTAACTTTTTTAGTTCTATCAGCATTTCTAAGTTACATCGGTATAAAGCCTTTATCATGGGTTCTAGTGGGTGAAGTATATAGTTACGACACACGTCCAGTAGCTTCTGGATTGTCTGCCGCCGGAGCATACGTTATTGGATTCTTAAGTAATAAATATTTTCTAGATATGATTAAATTGATAACGCTACCCGGTACAATGTTGGTCTATGCGATTATTGGTGCTGTCGGTACTGTTTTCATTTATTTCTGTTTACCAGAGACTGAAGGGAAGTCGTTAATTGAAATTTCGGATCATTATGATGGAGGGATAAAATTAGATAATAATGTTCGAAGACATGGACATGATACGAAAAAAAGTAATAATTTAAGTAATTAAAAATGATGATAAAAATAGATGTTAGTTTTATTTCAATTTGTAAGAGCATGTGGGACTTTGTTTTTTATCGACAAAATGAAAGTCAGTATTGTAAAACAAAACGAATATTTATTACAATTAAAGTGAACAGTCAAAAAATTATTAAGAATGATTAATGTAATGATAATAAAGTATTTTACGCGGTAAAAGTCTCTCTGTCAACACTGTCATTCGTAGAGATGGGCTTTAGAATAATCTGTAAATAGAGGGGCAGTAGCAGCTACACAGAGACGAGCATGTGCATGCGCGTTACAAATTCTTACTAAGAAGAGACATAACAACAGGCGGACAATCTTGACGAGAGCAGCAGTATAGGGATAATAATAATAATAGCATTTATTGTCGAACAGGAAGAAACCAATTACAGGACAAATTATCTTGATATCAATTTTTAAGAAGAATTGTTCTTTTGAATTATAAAACATTATTGGGTAGAATTAGATGTATTAAGTTGGGGTTGAGGATCTGATAGTGCGTGAGCATCCTCTAGGTACTGCTTAGTAGCACATATGAGTTATTCTCTTTCTTTATTTATTTCGGCTTACGGAAAAATATCATGTAACTATTAAGTGAAAATGTGAAATAAATAAATTATTAGAACCTTTTTCAGGATAAATACCATCAATTTTATAAGATACTTCAGATATTTCCGCTGCATCTTTTAAACTGAAATCTTACGTACTGAATATACAGGACTCCAAACAGGAGAACAGTACTCAATTTTCGTGCAGACCTATGAGTTATATAAAGATAGTACTTAACGAGTCAATGTTATGAAAATTTCGACACTTTCTGACAAAACCGGAAGCCTTACTCGCCTCCAACGTCTTAGTATTGATTGACCCGTAACAGTATTAGCTCGTGCAATCGGAGTCTAACCCACATGATAGATTTGGTCATAAAGCTCTATTTGTTTTGTGTAAACAACATATTTACATTTCGAGGCATTCAAGCATAGCCTATTCAAACTGCACCAGCCATGTATAACATTTAGATTATGTTGTAATAGGCGACAGTCACTGGGGTCATCAATCAACATGTAGATTTTAACATCATCCGCAAACCCCAATTTTGTACAACTCACACGTTCCTCAAGATCATTGAAAATATCAAAAACAACAGGGGTCCCAGGTTCGATTCCTGAGGAAAACCTGATGTTGCCAAGTAATCCTTTGATTGAAATCCATTGTAAAAAAAAGGTTGTGTCACACCAAAACTTTCCCGACAAATTATAATATAATCAAAAATATGACCTGCGCCTGCGTAACGAAACAGAATTTTAATAATTAGTTGTATTATTTTCATTATTTCCAATAAACTAACTAGTTTATTCAAACATTAGAAAAAAGTATAACCAGAGCTGGCATTCGAACCCATAACCCTCCACATGCGAAGCGAACGCTCTATCAATGACGCCACAGTACCATCTTTGAGAATATTGTATTTTAATTGTAATATATATACGTTCCAACTACCTAACTGGTAAAGTGACCTATCGCTGTAAAGCGAAATGCTTTCAAATGATGTATAACTCGGCCCCCAGTGCTATTTGAAAATTTAGAGGACCTCTATCACAAGACTTAAGCGATTTCTACCAAAAACTAATGGGTTCATCCTAGCACTCCCTCAAACTCATATATCAAAATTTAGCTCAATTCGGCGATATTGTGGAAGAATACATACAGACATACCCTGTGCTGGAAAGTAAAACATATTGGACTCGGTTGCTCAAATAGGATTTGAGAAACATTTTTAGCTTTTCGACGAAACCGTATTGATCAAGTCTTCTAATAAGAATTCCGTGGTCCATCCTTTCAAAGGCCTTAGTTAAATCGGTATACACCACATCCATATGGCCTCCTCTGTGCAAAGCTTCAGATATTTCCTGACAAATCATAGTCAAGTTTGTTGCAGTGGGTCTCAGTTACATCAATCCATGTTGGTTTGATTTCGAATGGTAAGGTATATGCGGCTATACAATACGGCTTGAAACAGTATAGAAAAGTTGGACAGGACAGAAATTGGATGATAGTCGTCTGACTCAAATATGGGAATAATCTTTGATTGCTTCCAAGCGCTCGGAAAATTTTCCGAACGTAAGGATAAATTAAAGAACCTGCATAAAGGGTACGCAAAATAATAATAATAGCTTTATTACTCATCAGAACAAGTTCCATTTACAGAGCAATGCATACAAAAACCAACTATAACTAAAGCTTCACTATATCAAATAACAGTAGGTACATCAATAAACAACGAAAATCAACCAAAGTACACAAGTATTAATAATAATAATAATTCTTTATTTGCATTTTAACCGTAGTTATCTGCATCGTCATACATATACTAAAACTACTATAAGTAATATAAATAATATAAAAAACACAAAATAAAATAAAAAACATTACCATAAGTAAACAAACAGAACGACATCAACAACAACACAATAAGTGTAAAATTACAAATCCTACAGAAACAAAACTTTTAGTCTATATACATTTAAAATTTGAAATTAAGAAAGTCAGCGTAAGTGTACGGAATTATTTCAAGAAGATGCAGTTTTACCCCTTGCTTAAACCTTACATTGTCTTTCAAGTTTTGGAGAGAAAGTGGCAAGTGGTTGTAAAATCTGATTCCCATGATCAAACACTGTTTATCAGTCAGGGCCAGTCTGTGCTGAGGTAAGCATATCCTATCTTTTTTTCTTGTGTTATGTTCATGCATATCACCGTGTATATTTAAACCTTCTGCATTATCTCTGACATATAAAATACATTGCCAAATATATAACGCAGGAACAGTGAAAATATTTAGTTTTTTAAACAACGGCTTGCATGAATCCTTGTAATTCGCTTTTGCTACTATGCGTATTGCTGTTTTCTGTATTTTAAATATTTTTTCGCTGTGAGAAGCATTACCCCAGAACAGAACGCTATAGTTAATAAGTCCCTGAAAGTACGCCATATAAGCGCAACGAACAACGCTCTCAGATCATGTACTCGCCAGTCTCCTCAAAAGGTAGTTAACACTCGACAATCTTTTAGAGAGGTTATCAATCTGGGAATTCCATGTCAAACGCGAGTCCAGATAGACTCCCAGAAATTTAACAACCTTATCGTTAACGTTAACCCCTAAATGAAAAATCAATCCGCTCTGTTTTTTGTAATATTAAGGCACAGTCTATTGGATTCGAACCATTTTTCTGCCATGACAAATTTATTATCGAGTTGTTTGTTATTATTTTTGTTAGACTCATACAAAGTAGTATCATCCTCATACTGAATGATTTGAGTATCTCTAACAAAAGCGGAGAAGTCATTGACAT
Source organism: Apoderus coryli (assembly GCA_911728435.2). Lineage (NCBI taxonomy): Eukaryota > Metazoa > Arthropoda > Insecta > Coleoptera > Attelabidae > Apoderus > Apoderus coryli. Next base: position 6,792,257 of record OU452209.1, on the reverse strand, counting down.
AGAGCAAAAACAAAAGAGGACCCAATATCGAACCTTGGGGTACCCCTATGGTTACATCCCGTGCATCAGACCTCTCTCCCTCGCACTCCACTATCTGCTGTCGATCGCTCAGGTAGGACTCAATGAAGTTCAAAGCAAGCCCTCTCACACCATACAGAGGCAATTTTGCTAAAAGAATTGTATGGATCACAGAATCAAATGCTCTGCTAAGATCACAGAATATTGATGTAAGAGTCTCACCCCTCTCCATTGCATCAACAATAGACCGCACTGGCTGGTTTTGGAGAACTTCGCCTTCGATAACCATACTGTGATTCTGAGATAAGTTGGTATTTCTCTAAAAATTCGTATAACCTGTTATTGAAAGCGATTTCTATTGGCTTAGAGAGGATTGGTATTATAGAAATAGGTCGATAATTGCTAACCTCTCCAGGATCATCCTTTTTATATAAGGGAGACACTTTAGTAAAACATTTATTTATAATTATTTTTAAAGGTACACAAATTCCATAATTAATTTTTTTGATGAGACTATTGCTCAAGCCGAATACATCCTTCGCGACGCTCCGAGACATACTCTCTGTGATCTTAACAACCTCCAGCTCATCAATAGGTGACAAATATAGGGTGTTACTGGCAGAACCAAGAAATCGCGCGCACTTGGCCACAGGATCTGAACTTCCAACACTAATGAACATCAAGTTCCTTTAGTATTGATTCCGCGGAAGACAATATTTCATTCAGAGAGTCAAAAAATATATCACACTGATCATTAACCAAATTAAATTGCCGGCACATAGTATAAATGGGAGATTTTAATATAACATTTGTTCTGGCTCGCTCATTATAAAATGCAATAGAACTTCTAGCATTGATACGCGGAACCAACCGAGATACCTTTTCCAGTAGCTCAGGGCACACTACATCACTATTGAATATCTTATATAGGAAGCTTATACTAAACAAATTTCTCCTTAAACTTAAGCTTTGAAATTGAAATCGGTCAATAAGATATTTGTAAGGTATTCCGCGATCCGGGTAAGTTCCATCAATCTTAAAGCACAAACATTTTAAAAATTTACGCTGAACTTTCTCAATCATTTGAATATCACAGTCATAGCAGGGGTACCAGACCAAAGAGCAATATTCAAGCTTGGATCTTACATATGCAAAATATAGAGTATTCAAAGTAACGACACTCTCGAAATATTTGCTGTTTCTAACAATAAAGCCATAAGCTTTGGTCGCACAAGCCACCATATCTGTAATATGTTCCTTGAAAGTGAAATGCATGTCAAAAGTAACTCCAAGATCTTTAATAGACTCCTTTCGATTAAGAATTACTCCATTTACATTATAATAAAAGATGGTCGGGGACGTTTTGCGGGTATAAGAAACAACATTACATTTCTTAGGATATAGGGAAAGTTTGTTTTGTTCACACCAAGCATTCACCAATTGAAGACTGTCCTGTAGCGAAATACAATCCTGCGGCGTACTTATCGTTGTAAAAATCTTTAAGTCATCTGCATAAATCAGTTCAGTACAATTCAATAATTCTCCCAAAGCATTAATGAATAATAAAAATAATAGAGGTCCCAGATTTATCCATTGTATGACACAAACTGAACTCTATCAGTAATATAAGATTGCAGAAGACAGACGGCATCAGCGCTAAAGCCAAAATGCGGAAGCTTCTGTATAAGGATTGTATGATCAATTCTATCAAACGCCTTGCAAAAATCGGTGTATACAACGTCAACCTGACCGCGGTTATCCAACGTCCCAGACACGTATTGTGAAAAAATTGACATATTTGTAAGTGTGGACTTGTGTGCAATGAAACCATGCTGATACTGGACCAGCCCATGTTGAACAATTGGATAAATACGATTGTAAAGGACTATTTCAAGTAATTTAGAAAAATTAGACAGAATTGATATAGGCCTATAATTGGTTATATCCGCACGATCTCCGCTCTTGAAAACAGGACACACTTTAGCATTCTTCCAGACCTTAGGAAAAGTATTACGTCTTGGTATTAAGTTATAAATTATAAACAGAGGAACGCACATTACGGAAATTGTATCTTTGACCAAGAATGAGGGAATCCCGTCAGGTCCGGAAGTAAACCTGTTCTTTAATTTGCGAGCAGCCATAACTATCTCTCCCTCAATTATATTTCCAAATGTGATATCATTTCCACACAGGAGCGATAATGCATCATCATTACCACAACCCACAGGTCCCACAAAGACACTTTCAAAGTATTTAGCAAACGTTTCAATAATACTTTGCGGATCCTCAATAACATTGTTGTTGTATTGCATAGAACCGGGAATGCGTGACTGCTGGCGCGACCTGTTAACAAATGACCAGAAAGATCTGGGATCAGTGACAATATGATTCTCAGCAACACGCGCGTAATTTTTATACGAGGTAGTTATTTGTTGCTTCAACAGCCTTCTAATTTCACTGAATTTGTCATAGTAATAGCGAGATTTTGTATTCTTATATTTCTTATGTAAAACGGCTTTACACTTAATATTTCTGATAATCTCAGAGTTAAACCAGGGAGGATATTGATGGCTGAAAGTCCTGTAAAGGGGAACACAGGAGTCAAAAACAGAGTAAAGGTCAGCATAAAACAAATTTAAAGCGTCATCAACATCATTACAGTTGTACAGACCAATAATATTTCATAAAGAATTTCATAGTTCGCCTTTTTAAAATTATAATTTGCTTTCCTATCATTTGCCTTAAACACTGACTCTTTAAATAAATAATTTCCACATTTAGCGCCGGATGGTATGCGCTTCTTCCGATAAGAATGGTACAACTTCTTTGGTAAGTATACAGGGTACCGATGAGATTATGAGATCGAGTAACCTGCCATGACTGTTTGCGACATTATTATATTGATTCATACCCAGGAAGTTCAAATAATTGTGCATACTCGCACTTTTATTATCAATCTCCCATAATCAGTATTTTACCTTTGTCTTGCTCAAAACATTCCAAAAACAATTCAAACACACTTGCTTCTATATATGGCGGCACATAAACAACAAATATCGACATACAATAACAATCAAACTTACATTTACAACCTAAAACATCAATCATTGGAAAAGCCGTATTTAATTCAGTAATATCCAAAATTTGCGATCTTATATAACTTTTTATTCCTAAAACTACACCTCCGCCACCTTGTTTCCCCGACAAAACGCAATTTCTGTCTTTTCTGAACACAGTATACTTGCTTGAGAATAACTCCGCACTGTCAATCCCGTCATTCAAAAACGTTTCTGTTAAAGCAACCACATCAAAACCACCAACGTTTTCGATCGAAGGCCCCTGACATTCTGATAATAGACTAGGCTGATTCCGGTTCGGAGGCATTAGTTTTTTGACTTAATTAACTTGGGCACACCCTGAAAATACTTTATCACGAGATCTTCACCGTTTGCTCTTCTACGTTGCTGTTCTTCAAGCAGACTTTTAAAATATTGTCTCTGCTGTACTGTTTTGTCCGCGCCTATACGGACTTCGTCTGCCATACCCTTAAACAATCTTCTTTTTTTTAAACATTCCATCACCAAGTGCTCATCTCCCAGAACAACCTTCAGAGGACGCTGTCGTACGCCATTAGCACGCTTACCACGTCGAAACAACTTTATCGGATCAACGTTCAGGTCAACATTAATGTAGGTCAGTACTTCCTTCAGTCGTGACTTATCATGGTTTACCCTACTCTCAACACTCGAATCAGAGCTCTCATTCAAATTGTAGATAATGATATTCTTTGATCTTTCTTGCCTATCCTGCATTTCTTCATACCAACTCTCCGGATTACCATCCGTTGAAATATCCCTACGACTGGTCTCGCGTATACTGGCCAGTTCAACTGTGATTTTTGCAACTCTAGATTCAAGCTCGGCGATCTTGTTATTCTTTTATTGTCCTGACTTCAGACAGCACCTCAGCCAAAACACGAGACTGGTACATTGTCACACCGAGCATCTTAGACATGACCGCTATGGCATCACCAATACCAACATTCTTTTTAGACTGCATCTGTGAAACTAATTTCTTTACCTCATTGAAAGAAACACCTCCGGCAGCATTCGGTGTTATCGACGGATATGCAGCTCCTCCATCAGATGATACATCGGGAACCTCGGAGCTATTTGTGATATTAGCTTTACATGTTACACTGTTACCCATCGATATTCTTCTAACAATATTGCTACACATTCTGCACTCCCAACTATGACTTCCATTCTTCACAAAAGTACTGTGTATTTTGTTAAACTCTGCAGTCTGAAGATCAGAGCAACCCTTGTGCACCCACGAACAGCATGCTGCACACTCTATCGCCCGCTGACTCTTTGCGACGGTTCTCTCACAAATGGGACATATCACAATACCAGCGTCCATTTTGATTATTACAGTAAAATCACCGCAATATTAATTCTGGTGCAAGCAGCATACACCCAATTAAATCCCTTTATCAGTGTAGTTCTATTGAAATACATAGGATAAAAAAGCACACTAGATAAACACTTTAACCGCAGAGTTTATGAAACAAACAGCAAAAAATGACTTCAGCTTTAGAAATAGTTACAACAATCATTAAGCAGCGAGCAACAGAAAAAATTCCGCTTATTTTGATATAAAACTCGATTTATAAATATAACTTTATCCACAAAAATTCAGAAAATTTAACGGATACAAAACAATACGTGGTACTTTTTTTTTTTAAAGAAGTAGTCCATTCTGAAGTGGAGTGAATGTATTGTAGTAGGAAATAAAAGTCTGACTCCACAAAATCAATTTAATACGTTACACTCAATGTGTTACATCCAAACATTACTCTCAACCTAGTCATATGTAATATTTGCAAATACAATTTTCTCTCGAAATTTACCACTGATGATGAAGCTAGTGAGCTTTGAAACATGTTTGGATGTAACACATTGAGTGTAACGTATTAAATTGATTTTGTGGAGTCAGACTTTTATTTCCTACTACAATACGTGGTACTTTAGAAGTAAAGCCCCAATGCCATCTTTTATAAGGAAAGATGGCACGCCATCAGACCCGGACGTCATGCCAATGCCAAGCCTCACACTGACCTTTACAATATCACTCTCTCTCGCATTCTCAACCCCGAATGAATGGGGGGGATGGGCGATATTCAAAAAAGTGTCGATACTCTGTGTGAATTTGCAGTAATCATAAATAAAACAAGACTTATTTATTCAACAGTATGCGATTTATTCTTTGATTTATGTTTATAACAATAAATACATTCAATCACCCATAAAAATACACAAAACATTGACAAAACCGATGCTGCATGTAAGGCGTATATGTTGGTGTTATCGTGAATAGCACCTAAAAATAAAAAAATATAGAGAGTTAGTTAAACTTTTTGGAAGGTAATGAGTGTCACCCGGATTTTTACTTTTTTTGACAATTCCACTCATGTATAATTCGCATTTGTAAGTACAAATATCGTAGTTTACTATCGGCTAAATAGGAAGGAACAGAAATGTATCGGATAAATTACGTTACCGTAGGCATTTATACATTCCGTACATGTATACGGCACCTAGCTTAATCCCATTGGTCCGATTTAAAATGTAAGACAATAAACGTCAAGTGCTATATGCGCTTACGGAATGTAAGTCGGTGCCCTGTATACTTACGGAATGTAATAGTTATTTTAATAGAAAAATTTGTAAAGAGGAAACCTTGCATCGCGAGTTAGGCGTCAATTATTTTGTAAAACTATATTTTAAATTAAGTGACAGTATTTTGACATATTTTTAAAAGGGTGCAAAAACGTAAATATGTTTATTTAATAAAATAACAAAATAAAAAATATTGTTCAAATTCAGTGGGACGAACTATGTTTAATTGCATTGGGTTCATTTTTTGTTGTTACATTTTGGGAAAGATTATGTTTTTTCTTTGATCTTTTCTTGGCAGGTTCTCCATTTGCTGGACGACCGACAGGCCTTTTTTTTGCTTCCTCTTGTTATTCCAACTTTTCTTTTATTTAAAGCTGTAGGCTGAACTTTAATGGTGGACTTTTGCCTATATCGCTGGGGGTACGAACTTCCCGCAGTACACAAAAAACTTTTCCAAGCTGTGCTTGTCTTCACCTGCTTTAATCGTTTAAAAATCGTTTGAATGGTTGAAGTTTTAGAAAGCAATAGATCAACAACATTTCAGTTCTATATGAGAGTTTTTCTACTTCTTCCTTATTTATTAATGGCATTTGTGGGCACTAAACTATTTTGTGGTGATATATATTCATCGCTTTCAGTTACAATGTCACAGGTTGATGGTTCTGAGACGAAGGGTTCGTGGAATGATAATGGCTGGACATTATCACCAAACGCTAGCTTAGCCATAGATAGGCGTGCTTCCGCAGAAGCTGCAGGCGCGTTGGTACAAGACACTCCGTAAAAATTTCGAACAGCAGTTTGATGCTTGCAGAATCTTCCTAGTCTGCTTTCTTCGCAACTGCAAAAGCCTGCCTGGATATCTACGTCATAAAATGTTCCATTATTTTTACTGCTTGGAACAACATAAAGAAACGACGATATTTTTATTATGTCTTCTATCTGTAGATAGCTAATTTTTTTTAGTTGTTTATTTAGAAGTAAACGATTAGAACTATCTCGTTTATTGATGAAATTCCTCAAACGATGCTGGTAATATTCTTCCAGAACTGTACAGGCAAAGTCTATTAATGCGTTATATGCCTTATTCCTATTTAAGACAAAATATTTATAATCCAAAGGTAACAAATTTGCCGCAGACTGCATGGTGATTTCAAACACGCATAGCCACAACTGAACTCAAATAAACAAAATAAATCTATATAAAATAATGTCAGCGCAGTGATAACTATTACATTTCGTAAGTGCATATGGCACCGATTTACATTCCGTACGCGCATATAGCACTTGACATTTATGGGCTTAAATTTAAATAAATCGGACCAATGGGATTAAGCTAGGTGCCGTATACATGTATGGAATGTATAAATGCTTACCGTAGCAACGATAGCATTTATTGCTTCGGATAATGAATTAGACACAGTGACACATCTATGTCAATGTCATCAACAAAATCTGCACCACTAAAGAAGCAAATGTCTACTGGACGAATTGTATATAATAATTGTATTTTTAACAATTGTTCTTTCTAAACATTATTCATCTTCTTGTTGTTCTTTCAGTTTGTTAAATAAAGTTTAATTGAATTGTGTTTTCTATTCATGGAATTATCTTACCAAATACCACGCGAGCTCAGATCTAGCAGGATATTTTTTACGATGGTTTTCTCATACTTACTTTTCATATTATTATTTGCTGGAATTAATCATTGAAACAGGTCACAAACAAATAGTTCTTAGCACGATATATAGACCACCATCTAGTTGTCCTGCAATGTTTTTGGAAGACTTACGATTATATTTAACCCAATTAAAGGTTACAAGTATCCACATATTTGTAGGTGATATAAATATAAATATCATAAATAACGAGGATTGTGAGGATACAGCAAGTTACCTCAACTTATTGAGTGAAATAGGAATGTCTTCCACAATAAACAAGCATACAAGGGTGCAAGGAAACTCACTAAGTTGCCTTGATCACATATTTTTACAAAAGAAAAAGAGCAATAACCTGGAGATCCAACCCATAGTGTGGCATACCTCAATCACTGATCATTACACTATAATTTGTCAATTAAAATTTCCAAATCTTAAAAATGATCAAAATTTGCAATCAATTTCTCCCACAAAAAAATATTTAAATAAAAATTTATTTACAGATTTCTTAAAAAAAGAATCATGGAGTGAGGTTTATGACAGTGATGATCCTAATTTAGCATTATCCTATTTTGTTGAAAAAATCAAAGCAAAAATAGATCAGTGTACTTACGTAAAAAAGTTAAAAAGGCATGAAATTAAAAAAACTTCATGGATTACATCTGCTTTGGTGAACTCAGTAAATAAAAAAAATTACTTGTATAAAGTTATGCGTTTAAATCCAACCGTAGAAAATACAAATGCCTTTAGAAATTACCGGAATACTTTAAATAACTTGATTAAATCTGCAAAAGCTACTTTCTACCAGGAACAGATAAACCAAAATAAGAATAATTCTAAAGCTTTGTGGAATACTGTTAAATCTATTACAGGGACAGACAATAAAAAACCTAAAATAGATAAAATAGTTTTGAATGAAAATGTTATTCAAGATGACTTAGCTATAAGTGAAGAATTTTGTAAATATTTTACTGAAATTGGAAAGAAATTAGCAAATAATATAACCCGCAATAAGGCATTCGAAAATAAGAAACTTTTATGTAACTCATTTTATTTAGATCCTACGGATAACTCTGAAATACAGAAAGTGATAATGTCTTTAAAAAATGGAAGATCACCAGGTTTAGATGAGATAACTGCAGAGTTTTTGAAGGACTACTCTTTGTACTTTTGTTCTCCTTTGTGCAATATTTTTAATAAATGTTTCCGATTCGGAATTTTTCCGGATTTACTAAGGGTGGCTGTTATATCTCCTATTCATAAGGGTAATTCGAATGTGATTTGTAATTATCGCCCGATTTCCCTGATATCCTCTATTTCCAAATTATTAGAAAAATTAATTAAAACCAGAATGATCAGTTATCTCGATAAATACGGTGTTTTGTCTGACTCACAATTTGGTTTCAGAGAAAATAAGTCGACGGAGGATGCTGTGGCTAAGTTAATGAAAGAGTTAAATATTTGTTTCAATGAGCGTAAAGTTTCATTATGTTGTTTTGTTGATTTGGCCAAGGCATTCGACACTGTTGATCATGAAATGCTGTTAAATGCGCTGGAGGGAATAGGGTTTAGAGGTGTGACATATAAACTATTTAAGAGCTATTTATCAAAAAGACAGCAATGTGTTCGAGTTAATAAAGCATTAAGCCATGCTATGACTGTAGAATACGGGGTGCCTCAGGGAACTGTACTGGGACCAATCCTTTTTTGTATATACCTTAACGATATATTCTACAATGATTTTCAGGGAGAAATAATCAGTTTTGCAGATGATACCGCCATACTCTATAATGCAGATAACTGGACGGCGGTAAAAAGGATAGCTGAGACAGATTTGCTAAACGTTTTCCAATGGTTTAATAGTAGACTATTAACAGTTAATGTTAATAAAACCTACTGTGTCCCCTTCTCACCATCTGCTATCAATACCCCGATTTATGGTTCGTTGAATATTATTGACAGAAATGACAGTCACCCTATTTCCATAGTATCTTATACTAAATATTTAGGAATAATATTGGATAGCCATTTAAAATGGGACCGTCAAGTAAACCAAGTAGTAAAAAAATTGCGATCACTGTTTTATAAATTTAAATTCCTTAGAGACATACTAACTGTTAAACAGCTGAGAATTCTTTATTTCTCCTTGGTTGAGAGCCACTTAAGATATGGTTTGATAGCTTGGGGAGGAGTTATGAATAATTACTACCATAGGCTAGAAATTTCGCAAAAATGTATCCTTAAAATTATATTTCGAAAAAACATCCTGTTCCCAACTGATCAGTTATATAGAGATGCCGAAGTTTTTGATGTTAGACAGATATTTGCTTGCAAGATGTTGGAACGTGCATATAAAAATAGACAGGAATTAATTAATGTTGAACATCAACACAATACGAGATTTAGAGAAACATCAGTAATTATACCAAGGCAGGTGCTAACCATAACTCAAAGATCTTTCGTTTATATATTGCCAAAATTATATAATTATATTCCAGTTTACACAAAAAGAAAGTCAGGTATTTTATAAGAGAAACTGCTAGGTTGGAAATTCACCGCATTATTGACACAAAAAATATATATTATGATGTTTGATTTGATTTTAGTTAAGTTCATTTTGAGTAAGTGATAAATTTGTATAAATAAAACTGTTCATGCTGCATTTGTCTTTTCATTTTCTTTTGTTTGTGGAAGTCATTAGATTAAGTTACATAATGTAAAGCCTGCAAAATTGTTTGTTTACCGATTGCTCAAGTTTTAAACTCTTTTTTGGGTTAAAGGCAAATTTATTTGCATTGGTTTAGTTCATAAGTAAAAGAAATTTGTACTATTTACTTTTTTGCAAATAAATTATTATTATTATTATATATAAGTAAATTGCCAATGAAAGTAAGTATTCGAAATTAATCGCAAAAAATATCCGGCTAAATCTGAGCTCTTGTGGTATTACCCCCGACAATTCTTGAAAGATTTGTGCACATGAATTATATATCTGATATTCTTTTGTTAATAAAAATGAAATCTTCACCAGTTTTACTTTTTTTAAAATGTCATCGTTTTTGACATACAAGCTGTATTTTATCAACACTTGATGGCCCGAATAAGAGTAAAACCAAAATCTGAATTTTTGAAAAGTTAATGCTTCTATTTAATCCTAAACTTATATCGAATAAAAAAAACTGTACCGATTGATAATGAAGTAAGGTACAAACCGTTACGCTCTTAAACCTTTATTCACAAATGTAATATGCCAATTGGATATCCATCTTCTCCATAAATTTCTTCATCGATTTTGTAACAAATTAGAATTGATACAATTTTGAAGTAAAGTTCAATACAGCCAACAAAAATATTTGAGGTTATGTATGTTTTTAATATTTAACATGACTCCGATATATTTCGTTCTTTTTTATATTTATGTAAATATTCGCCACAAACTTACCATATCGCCTCCAATTCACAGTAGTGCCATGTTTGAAAGATCATTCTCGTATAATATTTGTAGTATGTACAATAAAGTGCCTGATGATTTAAAGTTTTTGAAAGGTTTTAGATTTAAAAATGCTATATGTAGTATTATATCAGAATTTGTTTGATCTATTTTCCTTTGTTAATTAACTACCTGAATTTGCATCAACATTTCAATCTTTTATTTTATTTTATTTTTTTTTTTGTCTATGTTTGTAATTGTTATCTTACCTTAGGGGTTAAGTGAGGAAGTATTAACTTCAACTTCGCCCATTGTAAACTTTTTTTTGCAATAAAGTCTTTTTATTATTATTATTATTTAAAACATCGACACGACTTAAGTGACTTATCTGGAAGTTCATGAATTTCTTGATGAAGAAATTGTCAAATGTAATACCGGCTTTAGGAAATGACTTCAACTTTGTTATTTAAATACAAATTTATTAATTTTTTCTACGATTAATTACCAGTACAATAACATGTAAAAATATGAATAAAAGCATCTTAGTATGCCATGATTTTTTTATTTTCATAGCATGCTAAGACGAAAAGCTCCACGTGAATTCATTTGTTTAATAATATTTTGTGGTTTTGTACGAAATTCCGAGGTAACTAGATTTTTTTACATAAACACTGAACAGACAGTGGCATCTGACACTGAACTGAAACTCGCCCTTAGTAAAGTCCAGACAGTGTGTATTCTCTGTCTGGTATTTTGAGCCACATGAATGTTTAATTTTTTTTAGTTGATTATTTTTGTTTAAAACATTGTACTTAATTATAATTGTTTACTGATAAGATTTAGCATTTTTAACTGATTTGTATAATTGTGAATTTGTCGTTTTTGTTTTTTATTTGGGTTTCAAATTGTAATTATTTTATTCCAGAAATGAATTTGAATTTTCTGTAAGTGGGTTATTATTATTATTAATTATACCGTGAGGTCCAAAATTCTGGAATAAATTCAATTAAAATTCAGGTAATTAATTTTGGTAAAAATGCTGTAACACGTCCAGTCCTTTACCAAATAATGCCGCAATTTTTGACACCCACGCCATTTCTACAGGATGTCCCATTTAAGATATAATAGGAGCACATATGTATATATATTTTTTTTAATGGAATACCCTGTATATTAATACATTTTTGGATGCAGGGGAACATGCTAGACATATTTTATGTAGCATGTCCTATGTCTAAAATGAAAGGTTACCCAGAATTTTTTTTCGATTGGATAATAGTATTTTTTATTTAATGATTGAAAGAGTTTAGACCAGTCTTTGACATTTCTTGTCATTAGTTGTCATTTAGTTCCTACTTGGCTTTCGCAGTATAAAGACGTGTATTTATTGCTCCGTTATCAAGTTTGCGCGATAAGAAATAAGTGATAAGACAAGATAATAAAAACGCAAATATCATACCTAAATAAATACTGAATAAAATATTCAGAAAATATAGACCTGGTGTTAGTGACAACTTCTGTGCCAGTGAAATGCTAAAACAAAAAGACGGGCATTGGTAAATTAATAACTTTCCATGTACCCGAATCAAACTCAACAGAATCCAAAATTACCCAACAATCAAAACCAGCAGGGCTTTTATGGTTTTCTACCAGAAGAAAAATCAGATGCAATGAAACAAGCTCAACATCTAAAAAACCTTCAACAAGCTACAATCCAAAAAACTACAGTGTTAACACGACCACCCACCACAGACAATTACTATATGAGTACATCATCTGAAGACGAAAACAATGTGGAGCCAGCAAAACATGAATGGCAATCGATCAAAAAACGCAAAAGATCGCACGGGAGCGAAACTTCAAGTTTGAAACTTAATGAAAACCAAACAAATACGCATAATCGATTTGCTTCTCTGCAAAGCAATACCGAATTATTACCAGCTGGCACTAGCCAGACAACACAACAGAAGGAGTCTGTTACACTAAAACCACCACCCATATTCATCTATGAAGTAAAAGACTACAAGGCTATGCTAGAGGACCTAACAAAAATTACGTCACAATCCACGTTTTACACCAAAGCTCTAGCTAACGAAACTGTCAAAGTGACTTCACACACAACTGACACATTAGTCAGACACCTAAGAAATACAGAAATAATACACCATACTTACCAACTGAAGGAAGACAGAGCTTACAGAATTGTAATTCGCAATTTACACCATTCAAATCAAAAACGATCTAACAAAAGCTGGACATCAAGTGCGTAATATAATTAATATTAGACATCGAATATCAAAAGAACCACTATCAATGTTCTATGTTGACTTAGAACCGCAGGCAAACAATAAAATCGTGTTTGAGCAACAGTACATATACAACACAAAAATCACAATTGAGCCTCCAAGGAAAAAAATATGGGCACTCCAAATCATACTGCTTCAAACCATATAAATGTGTAAAATGCGGAGGACACCATGACACAAAAACATGCCTCAAGCCAAAAAATACACCAGCAAAGTGTGCACTATGCAAGAGGGACCATCCGTCAAACTACAAAGGGTGCTGTGTCTACAAAGAACTACTCCAGAAAAGAAATCCAAGAATCAGAAACAACCAGCCATCACCATCCAACGATCAACACCGTCCTGTCCATGAAGAACCAGGCCAATACCCTGCATACAGTACGCAAAATCGTAATCAGACCTACGCTCAAGCAGCACGGAACAGCACAAGACAGGCAAATGAAGAACCTGCACAATTAGGTGAGCAATTTTCACGATTTCTTGAAGAATTTAAAATGATGTTCAATCAATTAATTAACCAAAATTCTATGATTTTAAACCTACTCACATCTGTCATCAATAAACTGACGAACTAATGGTTACTAGAATTGGAACGCCAACGGTCTTGCAAATCATAGGCAAGAACTAATTACATTCCTGGACATATACAAAATAGACGTATTGCTGGTCTCCGAGACCCACTTTACTGAGTGAACAACCTTCAGAATTCCGTATTATTCAACATACCACACCGTACACCCAGATGGAACAGCACACGGAGGGACAGCAATAATTATCAGAAACTCAATAACCCACAACGAAAAAGACAAATATCAAACTAATGCAATCCAAGCAACGACAGTTCAAATAAATAATAAGAAACAAAACATTAACCTTACATCTGTATACTCACCGCCGCGACATACTATCACTGTAGATATGTATAAACAGTTTTTCAACACTCTTGGCAATAGATTTATTGCTGGTGGAGACTGGAACGCGAAACACACACACTAGGGTGCGCGGCTTATCACCACAAAAGCACGCAACCTCCTCCGAACGATGACTGATGAAAACTACAACCATTTGACCAACGGAGAGCCTACATATTGGCCAACTGACCCTAGGAAAATACCAGATCTCCTCGACTTCTTTATACTAAATGGTATATCAACACAAAATTGCACAATTGAATCCCACTATGAACTAAATCTGTGTTCTGCATTGCTCAAAAATAATTTAAATCCACATCTGACGTCATCAAGAACTAGATGGGATCTCTTCAACCAATACATAATGAAGAACTTAGACCTCAAATTAAGTATCAAAAATGCAAATGAGATCGATGAAGCCGCAGAACATTTTACTAATACCATACAACAAGCAGCAGACCTGTATTAGCACCCCATTGAATATACGGCACCTTCTAAGTGAGAAGAGAAGAGCTAGAGAGAAATGGCAAAGATCACGTAATCGTAAGGACCTACATGAATACAGAAGGTTATCACGTGAGCTTACTTCTGCTCTCAATCAGGCTCAAAACTCGTCATTCGAAGCATATACCCAGAACCTGTCTCCAGATGACCACAGCTTATGGAAAGCAACAAAAAAAATTACACGACCCACTCCACCAGTGTCTCCAATCCGAACACCCAACAACGACTGGGTACCTTTCAAATGTATTTGAGACACCAGAAGCAACACCTGCTAATACTATTAACGTCGAAGAATTCACATCACCATCTCAAATGTCACCACCGATCCAACCTATAAGCCCACAAGAGGTCATATTCCAAATATTCCAATATAATAATAATCCACAAACATGGTAAGCTACCGCAAGAAACATCTATCAGCCTGCTGCCCACTGCCAGCAAAGTGTTTGAAAGATTATTGCTGAAAAGGATCCAAGCTGAACACGACTTGTTGAACATCTTACCAAACTACCAATTTGGATTCCGATAAAACATGTCGACGATACACCAAGTCCATACAGCATTAGTAAAACTTTGGAAGAAAAGCAGTACTGCAACGGTGTATTCCTGGACGTATCACAAGCATTTGACAAAGTATGGCACGAGGGGTTAATTTATAAAATAAAAAATCTGCTCAACAAAAACTTCTACATGTTACTAAAGTCATATCTAAATGAAAGGTACTTCTTGGTCAAACACAAAAAAGTAATATCAATTCATTATCCTGTCAAATCCGGTGTGCCTCAGGGAAGTGTGCTTGGACCGCTTCTTTATCTCTTGTATACAAGTGACCTCCCAGAAACAGAAGATACAATGATCGCAGCTTTCGCGGACGATGTGGCCGTCATTTCAATCAGTAGAGACCCAAACACAAGCTCCAGAAATATGCAGAGTCACCTAGATCACTTAAATAGATGGTACAAGAAATGGAGAATTAAATTAAATCATACTAAATCAGTACAAGTGACTTTCTCAACCTGTCACAATAATTGCCCGCATGTCACAATTGATGGGACTCATATCCCCATCAAATCAGATGTACAGTATTTAGGCTTACACCTAGATAGAAGGCTAACCTGGGAAAAACATATCCAAAAAAAGAGAAACCAACTAGACATCAAACTCAAACAAATGATGGGCCGAAAATCAAAGTTATCGACCAAAAACAAACTGCTAGTATACAAAGCCATGCTAAAACCTATTTGGACATACGGAGTACAGCTATGGGGATGTGCAAAACCGAGCAGAATTAAAATAATCCAGCGATTCCAGTCTAAAGCATTGTGAGCAATAACAAGTGCCCCTTGGTACGTCTCTAATCAGACTCTCCATAAAGACCTCGAAATCCCTTACATCACCGACGGTAATTAAAACAACAACCATGAAGTACCAAAACAGAATTACTCACCATCCAAACTACCATATCGACAATTTATATAGAAGCGGACCAGTCAACCGCAGATTGAACAAAATATGGCCAGAAGACCTCCTTCCACAATGATGTGAAGTTTGGTGCCCAATAAGTGAAAATGCTAATGAGCATTTCGCTTTCAAGTTTCAACTTACATCTTTTTTACTAAATACTCTATAAGTGAAGTAGATTGTAAAAATTCGGTATATGTTATAAAAAAAAAAAAAAAGTTGTCATTTTGCGGTTGATAATTATTAAGCAACATTTTTCTTACATTAATTAAACTGAGTATTCCAACAACAGAATGGTTAGATTGACAGAAACTCAGAGAATACATGTGTTAATAATGATATTAATTGATATGAAGATCGTGCGAGGACTCATAGGGAAGTTTGCGCAATATTGAATATGAAATATCCAGCCATTCAAATATCTCAGTCTGCCTGAATGGCGTAGTGAATAGACAAAATCCTCGCTGGACTGTTGAAGCCCACACCCAGTATAAACAGTGTTTCACTGTTTGGGCCGGTGTTGTGAGGGACAGAGTCATAGGACCGAATTTCTTCGATGGTCCGCTAACAGGTCAACGCTACTTGGATTTTTTAAGAACTGAATCCCTGGCTTATGCCGTTTGTTTACAAATGTAAACAACCCTAATATTCCTGGGGAGTTCCTTTGGTTCCAACAGGATGGCGCGCACAGTTCTGTAGAGACATGTGCGAATATTTAAATGACGGGTTTCCACGTCTCTGGATAGGGCGAAGGGGGCAAATAGAGGTGCCTGCTAGGTCACCTGAATTAGCTCCAATGGATTTTCTCTTGTGGAGTTATAAAGTGTATAGGAACAAGCCTAACAATATCGAAGAATTAAATAATAAAATCAGACACGAAATTGTATTAATAACTCCAGAAATGATACATAACATTCTACAAGAGTTTTAATTGCTACTGCTTGATTGGAGCACAGTTCGAGCATTTACTAGAATATTGAATTATTCAATCGAGAATTTCTCGCTAGCCTTTCATTTTTGGACATAGGACATGCTACATAACATATGTCTAGAATGTTCCCCTGCATCCAAAAATGTATTAATTAATATACATAGTATTCCATTTAAAATAAAATATGTATGTCCTAATGTCTCTCACATGGGACACCCTGTATAAATGGCGTGGGGGTCAAAAAATGCAGCATTCGGTAAATGACTTAACGTGTTTCGGCATTTTACCAAAATTAATTGCCTGAATGTTAATTGAATTTCTTCCAGACTTTGGGCCCTATTTCGAATGCAGGTGTCATCCCTAAGTTTGCGGAAAATAAAATGGTTCAGATTTATATTCTTAAAGGTAAAAACATAGCGGCTTGTATCCTATATGAATAGTTGCTATAAATAATTATCGATACTACAAAACATTTCATTTTGAATTTAAACAATATACACTCTTCCTGGCAAGTTCACGGCCAGACTAATTTGTTTACAGAGACGCGCGTCTCGTCTCGACATTTAATTCAAATAAATATTTCCACGGTCTATTACCTATTATTGGACCCAATAGTAACGACACTGAGCCCATAAACAACATATTAATACCATTAGCAGCTGGTATTTTGTCAATTGGTACAACTTTGGGTATTATCACAGACTGAAATACTGCTCTACTGCCTTTGGTCAGACCTATTAGCAGTACTGCCAAATATACTGCTATTATGGACTGGCTGCATGTCGCCAAAACTGCAACAAAGAACAAAAAAAATATTTTAGACAGTTAGACCCAACCCAACCCAACCTTGTAAGTGTGTACTATCTGTTTACCACCCAAAAGTCAGGGTTGAGTGAAGTTTTGAGTCCCAACATAAAGATGGCGTTTATCGACAAAACCATTATAGTACATCCATTTTGTCGCATACATTGTGCTGTATTTTCTAACTGTACTGCGGCCACTTAAATCAAACGTATGATAGACATAGACACCTTCACAACAGTGGCGGCCCGTGCGTCCTGAGGATTGTGAGGCAGTACAAAGATTTATAAAAATTAAGAAAGTGGCCGTGCATAGGGACGAGAGGCAGTGCCTCGCGCTTAAAATGATTTAATGACGGTCAGTATGGATGTTTTTATTGACGTTGGCCTACTCTCGTTCTGCGTCTGCTGACGGGCAAGCCGCGGGCAGAGCATTGTCGTCTCATTGGATAGCGAGCATTAAATGGACGCGCGATTTATTATAATAGGTATACAATCTATCAATCTGTGCGCCATTTTTTAACAGTAAAAAAATCTTTATTGGTTAAAAAGTTAGTGAGGCACTCATAGGACTAGCCGCCCGAGCTTCGCAATTGTTGCATGGAATCTCGTAAATAACAGGCGATCTCTTGAAAATTGGTGTCTTTGGTTTTATATTAGAAACCTACCTAACTGGTGAAATTTTAAACGCAATTTTCTCGTGTATTTGCTTGGGCTGGAAAATAAAAACCGCACACAACAAGGTTACTCTCTCTAAATGTTGAGGTCTCTCGCGTAATTCCTGTGGGTTAGGGTCTGACCAGTAACAAAAAAATTTTCGCTGATAAAACCACTAGAATGAAAGTGGGTTTCATCGATCTTCCAAAGATTATGCAGGTCGTTTTCATTGATGCACTCTAACATTTGTTCACAAATCTTTAATGAAGAAGCGTAATTTTATATGGATGGTAATGCAGATCTCTATGAAAAGTTCTTCTCACGCTGCCGTAGGCAAAGCTTCCTCGTGGACTCTTACCCAATGAATTACGTACAGCTTGAATATCCTTTAGCGTGCGAGCAGATTTGGCATTGCCAGGAAATTTTTTGGTTGTAGTTGAACAATTGATTGCGGTAGAGATGCGGGCTAGAAGGCGTGGTGATAACTTTAGAACGAAGTAAAGATCGCTGATCCCGTTAATTTTGCAAATCAGTTCCAACGCGTCCCAATCCATTAAAATAACGAATCCGGGTCCATGAATATCATAGTATGCGTCAGTGAGTGATTGTTGCCAAGCAAGAATTTGGTTAGTTTTAGGACCTTTTGGAATTCATTTTGTAGTGCTTTTTCAGTTTTGGCATTTTTTTATTTGCTCGTTTAATGATCTGTGATTTTATTGTTCTTATTATTAGTTTATTCACATGGTATTGTTGCAAATATTCAAGCCTTTGAGGAGGGAGAGAGGTTAGAAGAAATTCGAAATGAAAATATAGAGAGACGTTTAATGAGAGAAGCAAGTGATCCCTTTGCAATAGAGGATACACGAATTCGTGAACTCTTAAGGCTTGGTAAGGATATGTCTCAATATGTTTTTAATGGAATTCTTCCACAATTGGAAAATCTGCTGTGCCACCCGTTGTAAAAAAATTTGCATTTGGAGACATTCCTTAGTTAAACATCAAATGGAAGCTTTTGAATGTTCTATTTTGTATATAAATAAACCAACTAGTAATTTTTTAATCGGTTACTGGAATATCTGGCTTTTGGGTGCCTGCACACCCAGAGGTAAGGCTCCGAATCGACTATTTTAGTCGAGTTGTAGCGAATAATTTGTCACGCAGAGTGCCCACATGTAGATTTCTAGCCAACAATAGAATTCTATACGAGTCACATTTGCAGGGATAAGTTCCAGTACCGGGTTACCATCTCTACACCGCTGTACACTTCTCATCACCGTCTCATAGCGAGTAGTCAGTAAGTTACCTAAAACTGATGTTATTTGTTAGAGTTTCCCGAGTTGAAGCGATCTAGCGGTCAACAAATGTGGAATTCAACGCGAAACTATTTTTCCACACAAATCTTCATGAATAATTTTTGTAGTAACATCTTTGAGATCCTGAATGAACATCCTCAAAGCATCGACGTTTTCCTGGGTGTTTGCCGATGCCTTTGGATCGCGTTAAGACTCACCCGTTCACGTTTACTACCGAAAAAATGTGAAATGATTTGTTGTTACTTCATTGTTGAAAACAGAAATCAACTGATTAATATCTTCCAAAGTTGCAAAAAATATTATTTGACGAATTTAGGTTAACTAAAGATGGAGGTTAATTCTTGGCTGGGACACTTGATCAGTGGGCTCTTTACGTCCTAGTATACACCACTAAAAGACAGTCCTGGATTTGTGTGTACTATTTTCTTCGGTTACTACCGATAAGGATCTGAATGTCTGACGCGGTTTTGTAGGTTATATGCGCTTCAGATTTGACAAGAGAGATATTGGCACCAGAGCTCATTTCCTATAAAAACTCTAACTAAACCTTCTGCTTTCCGTGCTTCCGATATGTTCTGACTAGTCTTAGTCCAATCATGCGACGTAGTAACTAGCTGCTCTTGTCGATCCTTTTTTCTACTTTATCTGAATCTGAAATTGGTGAAGGTGGCCTAGAAGGTTACTGAATCTTGACCTGAATGAATCCCTTCTACATCTTTCGTTAGTCAACCAAACCCCTAAGTTATCGCACATTCCAATTCAATGAAGGCGAAGATTAGGTTACTGTCCCGATCCCACTTTAATGATATGAAGGAAAGGTGTCCTGCCCATCATCAGTCTGTTCTCATTAACTGTTTCGTTAGCAGGTTGTCCTCATTTGGTACGTTTTCCTTGGTCGTGATTGTCGAACCAAGAAAGAAAGTCGTCATCTTTGATAAGCAGAGCAAGCTCATGGTCTCTGTCTTTTTGTAGAGCCTCGTCATTTGGACGAGGCTCTACAAAAAGACAGAGACCATGAGCTCGTTTTCCTAAATAAATAGTTATTTTGAACTCTCGCAGATTGGTATAGTAGTTACCCCAGTCTGCTTAGGTTTTGGTTTTTTTCTTTGTCAAAAAATGTTGTTGCATGCCTCTAACGACCGTTGTTGTACGTTATAGAACTTCTACTGTGTTGATCCCCGGACATTCTTTTCTCCAGCAACTCAGGATTCCGATGGAATAACACGTTAGAAAGCTGGCGAGCGGGGTTTTTGGCCACTACTTTTGAACGCCAGGGAAAAACGTCACTGCGCGCGATTTTGATACACTTCATTTATATCAGAAATCAGTATCACGCGATGCGTCAGTGAGTGATTGTGGCCGAGCAAGAATTTGGTTATTTTTAGGGCCTAGAAGGTCACTGCACCCAGAACCCTTCTACATCTTCCGTTAGTCCACTAAAAGCCTAGGTTATCGCACAGCCCAATTCAATGAAACAGGCGGCGACGATGACCAAAGTGCCGTACTAATCGACTCCAAGATTACGTTACTATGTCCCGTCCCCACTTTAATGATATGAAGGGAACCTTTGTACTGCCCATTATCAGTCTGTTCTCATTAACTGTTTGCTTAGCGGAATGCCAGTTGAGGGGATGACGGTTGTCCTCATTTGGTACGTTTTCCTTAGTGGTGATTGTCGAGCCAAGACAATGTGTCTATATGAGCCGGTCGAGGTTTTCTTGTAGATTGGTGGTTCCAGAGTCTTCATCTTTGATAAGCAGACCAACCTCATGGTCTCTGTCTTTTTGTAGAGCCTCGCCATTTGGGAGTTACCTAGCTAATGAGTTATTTTAAACTCCCGCTGGTTGGTATAGTAGTTACCCCAGTCTGCTTGGGTTCTGGTTCATTTTCTTTGTCAAAAAATGTTCCTGCATGGCCTCTAAAGACCGTTGTTGTAGTTTATAGAACTTCTGCTGTGTTGCTCCCCGGATATTCTTTTCTTCAGCAACTCAGGATTCCCGTGGAATAACACGTTAGAGAGCTGGCGAGCGAAGTTATCGGACAAGTAAGGGAAAACCGTCTCTGCGCGCGACTTTGAGAGACTTTACTTATTATTAAATTAGAAAAACTAAGTACTTCACTAATTTACCTGTTCGACTAATTGTTGCTACAACCAGCGCAGCTCCATACATCACTTTAGGCGGTACTTCCCCGAGATGTCCCAGGAAAGGTACCACAAGTCTACCAACAATATCGGCAATAGATTGCATAGATACTGCGGTTGAAACATCGCTCCTACTAAAGTTCGCTAAATCCCTGAGGATGAATTGTAACATCAAAATCAGATTGAGTTCAGCTGCAAAGGAAATACCCAAACCAATGATGATCAATAAAAATCGAATGTCTTTAAGCAACTGTAAATCAAACGTTTGTGAGATTTTCGATAGCCATGTGGGTGATTTTGATGAAATTGTTGTTTCGTTGTAAACATTAACATCTTTAGGAGGAGGCACCAGTAATGCGATTCCTACTCCTTTCTCATCCTGTAAAAAGAAATTATAAATCGCACAATATAACCAAGACTCATATTATGGATACTCACAGCTTCTTTTTCTTGTAAATCGTCCTCTTTATTACTATTATAATAATTTGTTGGTGGTTTTAATAAAAATACACCAACAAGCGATAGTAACGAAATACCAGATAATGTAAGAATCGTATACGTTCTTTCTAGTTTCGATAACATAATATCACAAACTTTCGGCATCAATATCGATGATAAACTGGCACCTGTTACCGATAAACTTATAGCTATAGTCAGTCTTTTCTTGAAATACATATAAGTTATAAGATATGTAGCTGGCATTAAAATACCTTGGCCTAAGCCTGGAACAAAATCTTAAGTTAATTCTTGCTTGGGAGACACAGTCACAGCCTTCATAGACAAGCCATGCAAAAGTATATTTGGCAACGTCGAATTCAAGTCTATTGTTAAATAAATCAGTGCTTATTGTGTTTGATTAAAACAGTTTTTGATAAAACTAGTAGTGATAAGTGTGTATAAATATATCGTCAAAATTTTGTATAAATTTCAACACCGGATAAACTGTTTGTTAATAAAATAAAGTGCTTTATTTATTACTCTTGTACCGGCACGGCATAGTGTTTATCATATAACTAAGCGGTGAAAGTGTCTTTTGTTCGAGGGTTTCAATGTATATTTAAGAATTATTCTATGTTACAAATTCCAAATATTTTCGTTGCGACCGCTCACCGGCCGAGTATGTACAAGGTGATCACGTATATTTTACTAATAGCTATCTCCGTTAATTTTGATCACTCAGCATAGTTTAAATCAGCAAAGTTGTAGCATTTTCTCTGATTCGTCACATTATGGTGCAACCAATGACGTCTGTCAATCAATTGTCAAAATTTTGACATGATTAATTATTTTAAATGGAATATTGTGTATTTTGTTTTCTTAATCGGTAGAGCTTTTTATTCTAAATTCAAATATATATGCTTTATTGAGGTTATATTTACTAGTTTTTGGACAATATGCGTTTTTCTCAGCTGTGGCTATCTTTATATCTCAGAAAATATCATTTTATTTATTTATTTATTCATTTACGGACTTAAGTCCATTATACAAAACACAAATATAAATTTAATTACATCAAGATTACAGAACCATAAAAACAATAATACAATAATAAGCATACAGCTACAAAAATTTAAACATCTTGAAGAGCTGAACATAAAAATGAAATATCAAACCATAGCACATTAATAACAATAAAACAAAATGTCTTAGCGAATGTGATGACGTTGTCGCAAACCCTTAACAAACTCACCGTAAGGTGAAAAAAAATCGAGATCCGGATCGACAGCCAGGTGACGATTAGCCGATCTCAAAACTCGTGGAATAAATCCATGAGACGTACAATTTCTGCGACAGAACGGCTCATGAAACAGCCGAGTACCTCTGACCCGACGCACTGGAACGCGAAAAGTAATCTCGCACAATAAGTGCGAAGAGGAGACTAAACCATTCAACACCCTGTACAAAACAATCAGATCCTTCACGCTTCTCCGCTCAGCCAAAATGGTCAATCTCAAATCATCGCACAGTGAAAAGTAGTCGTAAGTATAATCTGGCGGTGGAGGACGTCCAAGCTTAAAATGCATAAATCTTAAAAATTTATGCTGAACCCTCTCAATAGTGTCCACATGGCTTGCGTAAGACGGATTCCAAACCGCCGATGCATATTCCAAATGTGGTCTGACCAATGCATTGTATAGCAGTCTAATCGATCTTATATCTGTGAAATCAGAAGTAATACGTTTAATAAATCCTAACATTTTCAATGCCTTAGTTGTCATGCAATTTATGTGATCCACAAAGGTCAAGGCATGATCTATCCTAACACCAAGATCAACCACAAAAGTCCTACAAGTCAAGCGAGTGTCGTAGATAACGTACTCATACAAGAAAGGTTCCCTCGCACGATGGAAACCCACATAGAAACACTTTGAAGCATTAAGCACCATTTCATTTCGGTCACACCAATGCATAAGTCTAATCAGATCATCCTGCAGCAAATAACAGTCCGTCACACAGCCAATCTTACGATAAAATTTAAGATCATCTGCAAACAATTTAAAATTACTATAAAGAAAACATCGTTCAATAACATTAATAAACAAATTAAACAAGAGTGGTCCCAAATGTGAACCTTAGGGCACACCTGATGAAACATGAATAGGTCTTGACTGGAACTCATTCACACGCACAATCATTTTAACTAAATAATATCTCAAATTATGAAAAAATTTAAATGTCACTGTCAAACAGAACAACTTAATTGTTTTAATATCCATGGCGTGCGAAAAATGCATATTGTCCAAAAACTACTAAACATAACCTCAATATATAATAATAATTTGTATCCCATTATGGTTTAGAAATTAAAACAAAATAGTGTTGCTTTACTACGTTTTTCTAGTATTTGTAAAGGTTTCAGGTAACAATCATTAACAGCACCCCAGCCTATAAGACCATACCTCATAATAGATTCTACCAATGCCTTGTATACTGTTTGTTTTGTATTGAATATGTGTGGACTGTATATTATACTTTTTACTTTTTTTTATTAACATAAATTCTTACATCATTGACATTCAAAAAATTATTAATTGTCATTTTACTTAAATTTGTTTTACCAATGCAAAAATATTTACAGGATGTCAAGAATTATAATAACTAAAACAGATCAACTTAATTTAAATAATATTAAGTAAACACTGTTAACAATTCCTTAGTGTTTAGTACTTCTTTAAGTTTGTTAAATTTGAAAATTAATACCCTTAGTATTTAAGAACACTCTCCACCTGATGATCCCATCTCAGATGTGAATCTATATGTATCCCTAAATATTTAATAGATTTGACAGATTTTATTTCTAAATTGTACTCAGCAATCTTCAATTAATCAAATGCTATATATTTGATTCAGAATAAAAAGCTCTACAAAATTTTGACAATGGATTCACATACCTCATTTGTGGCAGCATAAGGTGACGACTCAGAAAAAATGCTACAAGTTTGCTAATTTAAACTATACTAAGTGATCAAAATTAACGAACATAGCTATTGAGTAAAATATACGTGATTTGATCACCCTGTACAGTAGACTAGTTTTGCGGTATTGCCATTGTTTATTCATGGCTTGTGTAAAGAAGGCTGACACAGCTTAAGATACAGTGTCCCAGAATAACGTGGACACAAAACAATGTAACTAGTATCTGCCCCGGCCGACTCAACGACATAGTAGGTATTTGCTCCGTCCTGCTAGCATTCATAGCAGGCCCCACTCCCGCGGTGGGGTATAAAAGAGCCAGCAGTTCAATGCAAACGGCACTCTGCACTCGAGCGCCGAACGGAGAACTACTACTGACTAGCAAACCGACCGATCTACCAGAAATAGTATAGTAAGTTCACCGTTAGTGCAGTGTGGTACCAGTGTGGGTAGCGGTGGGAAGCCCTGCGTAGGCGGACATCTCACCCTTGCTTAATAAGCGCCGAACTCCGGTATCGGTTGGGAGCCCTGCGTATGCGAACACCCAACCTATGCTGCCAGTGGCGTACTGGTTGTTTTACCCTGTACCGGACCAGTGTGGTAGCGGTGGGAAGCCACGCGTAGGCTGACATCTCACCCCTGCTGACAAACGCCGAACTTCGGTATTGGTGGGAGCCCTGCGTAGGCGGACACCCGATCTCTACTGCCAGTGGCGTACCTGGTTACTTTGCTGTAGCGGTGGGAAGCCACGCGTAGGCTGACGCTCGACCTCTACTGTCAGGTGTGTGCCTCAGTATTTTGCCTGACTGTTTTACCTTGTACCGGACCAGTGTGCCAGTAGCGTACCTAGTCACTCTGCGGTAGCGGTGGGAAGCCACGCGTAGGCTGACATTTCACCCCTGCTGCAGAGCGCCGAACTCGAGGATTTGGTGGAGAGCCCTGCGTAGGCGGACGCTTCACCTCTTCTGCCAGTGACGTGACTCCAGTCCGAAAACAAACCGTATCAAAGTATATTATAGTACATAGAAAGGCCGAGTTCTCAGAGGTTTCCGCAAATAACACCGTCACCCCCCTTATACCGTTTATATTGTATATTTATAATTATTTTATTTAAGAGTTTCCTTTATTGTATTTATTAGAGTAAATAAATGAAAGTTTAATTTATACCGACTACTGTTATTTTTCTGGCTCTTAAAACTTGACCCCTGATATAATTATTTCTTCGGCTAACTGCCCGGAGCAATACAGTGTTGTCCTTTACACTTTAAAATAAAGGACTGGCGCCCGAGAAGACCGAATAGCACCGAAACCGACACTCAAGAAAGCAAAGCGCCATTACAACAACTACAGATAGCTGCCTTCAAAGTCAGTGGATTAAAATAGACTTACTTTAGTTAAATTAAATGTATGTAGAAGAAGTCCAAATAAAATACGTCTAACTCGAACAAATTATGATTCATTTATTTACGGACAAAGTTCATTATTCCTGCCCTGGGCCACATCTCAGATTATAAAACTCTTAATCAACCAGTGTGGTAGCGGTGGGAAGCCACGCATTTTGGGCACTGGAACCAGACAGCCGAAGTGAGAATAAGCAACACAGTCACAACCGAAGCATTTGAGGTAACCAGGGGCGTAAGTCAGGGCTGTATTTTGTCACCGATGCTTTTTAATATCTATGTGGAGAAAATATTCCAGCTTGCTCTCGAGAATGAATCTAGAGGCATTAAGGTGAATGGGATGCCTATAAATAATATTAGATATCGAGGGTGTAATGCCAAAACCCGGTAAGTGACCAAAATCTCGAAAAACAGATTTTTGAAGTAACCTAAGTTATTTTTTCCGCTCTATATGATGCAAAATTATTTAGGTCACTCGTGGTGGTAGTTTCATTAAATCTGAATTGATAAAAAGCCAGTAAATACTAATATTCAAAATTTCTATAGAGGCAAATGCATTTATATATACTTACCAATAATTTCTGGCAAACTGGTAAAACTAAAACCCTATAATTTAATTTGTCGGATTGTCTAATGAAAATATACAATTAATATAGGTTTATCAGAACACTATAACTATTGTTAAAGAGTTTTGACATAATACTATTTATCATAAGATCTAGTTAAAATTTGGTAAATCATTTTATTTGCTTTTCCTGTATATTCCATCTGTTTTAAACCTACTAAAAAGTCCTGCGAAAAGCCGCTAAATGGAGTTACAGCTTTCTGGTTTTATATTTTATAGGCGCTTTTAGGAAAAATCGTCTTATACAAAACCCGATAAGTTGCATATAACGTATTTTGCCTCCGTTTTGCATAGGCAACTATTTGAAATGTGCGTGATAGCCAAAACTAGGTAAATGCGTTTTCTCATACATATTCTCACAATTAAAAGAACTGGACAGTGATACATACTATATTATTATAATTATTGATAAAGTATTATTATTATATCGTTGGTGTAATTTAAATTTTTTACCATGTCTGAACGTACAAGAAGACTTATAAGCTTGGCTTTGAAATGTGTACATGATAGTTCAGGTAAGTTTGTTAGATATTTACAGTAATTATATTTTTAACCTAAAATAACATAAGTTTGTTTAAAAGTTCTTTGATTTTGATTTGGCAGAATCAGCAATGGTAGATTTGTCTGGAATTTCATCAGAATTGAATGACGTCAATGCAAAATCATAGCTGAAATGGAAGATATAATGGGCAGCAGTTTCAATTTAGACGAACCCATTTCCTTTGCAGGTTTGTTGTTCGAAAGCAAACCTAACTTTAAAATCATAATTATTTTAAAATATGTTACAGCTGATCCATTTTATGGAGAGTATTCTGATGAAGATCGGACATATCAACCTAGTGGTTATCAAATATACTTCTGAATGTATATTTGATAACCACACGAAACATATTAATGGCGAAAAGATTTCGTGGATGAAAATTAAAAGAATAAAGTACGTTAAAGGAGCGAAAGATAAAATTTATTTTAATTATGACTTATCAGACAACTTTTTGACCCTAGACATTTCCCTAAATACGAAAGCTTTACGCTTTACCTTTAAGAACTCCTTTAACACCATCAAAGAGAAAATATAATTACGAAGAACCAAATGAGTCTATAGTCTCCAAATGTGTGTAATTTCCTAAAACCTTGGCACAGCTTTATGATAGTCCCTTACCCATAAGTATTGCAAAAAAAAAAGATCTGTTGCAATTATGCGAGAAGTACATCATACCTGAAGAATTTCATGGTTGAATAAGCAGCCTTAAAACGTCTGAGGACATTAAAGAACGTATACCAGATCTTGGTATCCATGACGAAACCGATGATGAGTTTGAATGAAAGAGGAGAAGAAGAAGTTCAAATGTTTTATTTTGTTCAATTTGTTATCTTCTGATTTATGTTTCCATTACTCTATTAGTTTTTTATACAATAAATTCATCTAACTGTTTTATATTTATCTGTAGTTTTCATTTAAAAGCCATAATTGAAGCGGACCTACGTATAAACTTTGGGGATTGATTGGTGATCTATGGACAAATATAATAATACACGATATTGTAATGCGTTATAGTGGTTCCAGCATGGTCCGGATATCCTACAATATGTATTCATGCCTGAGTTAAGATTTTTATATTCCCACAAAATCTTAAGCATACCTATAAGTGCTAAAGAAAAAGCTGAGTGAGATAATGACTGAACCTATACCTAAAATTTTTAAATATCTCTCATGCCAAAACCCTATAAGTGAAGTACAACTATTAATTCTTTTTGATTTAAAAACATAATCTTAACCTTTTTAATAATCGAAAAACCTTAGTTGGAACAAAAAATAAATTATTATTATGTGTCGAAAATTTGAAAAAAATCGATACAACCAGTTTCTAGTTATGATGTTGCAAATGTCTAAAAAAACTTTAAACCCGATTTTCTCTAAAAGTTAATTTTTGTCGTTATCGGGTTTTGGCTTTAAACCCTCGATATGCGGATGACATAGTTGTGATAGCCCACACTTTGATGATCTTCAATGTCTATTAAACAAAATTAATGATACTGGACAGCAGCACGGTTTACACATTAATATTTCGAAAACGAAGGTCATGGTAATAAGTAGGCAAGCCCAAAATGCCAACCTCATTGTAAGCGGCGAAATCATTGAACGGGTCAATACATTTAAGTACTTGGGCTCTCTTGTTAATAACGCGTGGGATTGCGATGAGGAAATTAAAGTACGAATTGGCATGGCTAAGACAACATTTCGAAGGCTTCAGAATATCCTACTACAACAACGTCTACCGTTAGACCTCCGACTGAGGGTGATCAGGTGCTATGTGTTCTGTTATATGGAGCAGAAACCTGGTCAATAAAAGTGAGGTCAATAAATCGCATTGAAGCTTTTGAGATGTGGACTCTTCGCAGGCTACTCACGATCTCATACATAGAACACATTTCAAACGAAGAAGTGCTGCGAAGAGCAGGGGTCGAAAGACAACTCTTGGACATAATAAAGTCCCGAAAAGTGTCTTATCTGGGGCACATCCTAAGAGGACCGCTCTACGCCATTCCGAAGTTCATCCTTCAGGGCAAAATGGAGGGCCGAAGAGGACCATGCCGAAAACAGCACTCATGGCTCCGGAACATCAGGGATTGGTGCGACATACCGGACGCCGCAACCATCTTTCGTCGAGCGGAAGACAACACCCTTGTGATTGATTGAGGAGAATGTAAAGATGATCCCCAACGTGCAAGTCTGCATATGGGACCAGAAGAAGAAGAATCAACCAAGTATCTGCCAGAAATGTTTCCGGATCAATATCCCATCATCAGTGGCTCACATCAATATAATAGAAATCTTACCCCAGATTTTTTCCATTGTATTACTTAGCGCCAAGATTATACGCTGAGAGATCAGATTTTGTAGAAATATTTTTAAATTATTCTTTTGATTTGAAAATGTAAACGTAATTTTAAAGAAAATCAATAAATAACGGGCGATATTGCGGATTACGGAATGTTGCAATCCACGTGACATCACAAGCGTAAGAAAGATGGCAGACCGTTGTAAGTGTATCGTGCTTTTAATGTAAAATTGCTCCGATATTAATAAAACCCTCAAATGTTCCTAAAAATGTATTGAATATATTCCATCTATCCTTGGACTTGATACTAGGGCAAGTCTATTTTAATCAACTTAGTTTGATCTCAGCTACCTGTGGTTGCTATATGTCGATGTTATTCTGGTTCACCCTGTATAGCAATAATAAATTCGGATACCAAAATTACTTACCGATTAAAATTGATATAGAGAATATCAAAAATGTGTACGATTGAGCAAAACTACTTAAAAATATTCCTAGGCACATTAGTACAGCTCCAAGTAGCCCCACTGAACGTACACTATATTTTTTTAACAAGGGACTGGAAAAAAATCCTAAAAAAATCCAATTAATAATTATTCATCAAATTATTTTTATAAATATTAACAAACCAACTGAACAAAAAATGGCACTATATAAATGTAGCAGAAATGACGTTTCTGCTGATGTAATATTCCATATTTTGAATTCGTCTCTGAAGATGATTCCAAAACATTGTAGTAACGTAAGTAGAGTCGCCTAAAAAATAAAGTAAAAATACAAGATTATATACAGCTTTATAGCTTATAAAAAAAAATAAAATTGAACATCACGCGCTTCATATTTCTTGCCGCAATCGATAATTTTTCAAATGAAAAAAAAATTAACTGTTGCCCTCGAGGCACGAATAGCTCTCCATATTTAAGTGTAAAACTAATATTTTTATAACCTTTTTGTCATTTATCTAAAATTTATATATATTTTTTTGTATTAGACATCAGCTATTTTTTTGAAGTATCGGGTTTTGTTCCTTTTTCTTCTCTTTCGAGGCACTATTTCGCTACCATAATAGCATAAGGTCGTATGTGAAAATTTCTGCATATTGACATTTTGACAAAAACGTATGTGAGGCAGATCATTCTTTAATATGGCAAAACATCGTACGTGAAATTTAACGGCAAATATTTTAAAAATGCGGGAAATAAAAATACGCATGTGCAAAAACACTTTTTCAAATATGAAAGCAGGTCGTATGTGTATACCAGTTACACGAACAGTGTACTATTAGGTAAATTTCATTCATATCAAAATCACAGAAAGTCGCATGTGCACCAGTATAACATACTACCACTCTTAAATTGTAAACATTCGTCAACACAAAGTCATATGTGCTTACGTACGATGTTATTTCATAAAGCTTTTTAAAACCAAACTCACATTATTCGAAAGAAGGTCGTATGTACTCCCATACGACTTTCTGTTGTAAATATTTTCACTTCGACTGTTGCTAAACTGCCGCATGTTTCACACATATGACATTGCGTCGTAGAACTTGTTAGAATATACACGTTGTTTTTGTTGCCCTCTGTGTTTTTCATAAATATCAAAGAACACTTGTGAATTAATAGTGTGTGTAAAACCCTAAGGTAAGTTAGTTAAAATTTCATAACCTGGAACATAGATTACCGAAATAATATTTTGCTCGCTTTATTCTCCTAACCTGAAAGTATATTACCGGTTATTTAGTGTTAGCGAGTTTACTTTCATTCATGTATTTACTTATTATTTTCTGTCATGTTCAGGGTATTATTATGATTATTAAGAATAATACTGTAAAAATTAAATTATGTAAACCAATAAAAGTTATTTTGTTTTGTGGTTAACCAGTTTATCCAAGCGCAAGCTGAAACGGTTACGTCATTTGACAATTGCCAGACACCAGGTGGTATTTTTTAGCTGGGACAGTTTTATTATCTTTTATTTTAAAAGCATTACAAGTAATGGCGTTTTTTTTCAGGATGAGTAAACGAACTCAACTAATAATGCAAGAAGCTGCTAAAATTAATAAAGAATATGAACAACACCAAGATATTGCTAACAATGGCATAATAATATTATCACCCGATTGTTCTTTGATATCCAATGAACTTGAAATGACCAACAAACCTAACGTTATAGATGAAAACACACCCATTATTTTGCAAGGGGAAATTCAAGCCTTTGACGTAGTCCAACAACGAGAATTTCATGATATATTACAGCTTACTGAAGATCAGATTCATGTGGTTCCTCTTCAGCTAGAACCCATTTCCGAGGTGTTATTTCCAGAAAATAATCCATCTTTGCCCAGTAGCATAGAACCGAATATTATGAGTGATATGAAAAACAGTATACCTGATTTCACCCTTAAACCTGGAGGCATTATTGACCCTGAAGATAAAACTTATCCCTATGAACGGCGCGACGCATACAGCGATAAAGATGATACAAATGGTGGAGACAGCTACCATGATAAACATTACTCATATAATGGAGATCAACCAAGCGGTAGTTTTGACTTTCATAAGGTTGGTAGTCCCAATGACAAAGATGATCCTGATTTTATTATTGAAAATGAAGTGAGTAGTAGCAAATCGGATGACAACTTCCCAGCTAATGAAATTAATAATATCGAGGACCTTGTCGAACGTGGTACTCGTAAAAGAAAGCGCCAATCAGAAAATTATAAAAATAATAAAATAAAACATCTTCGGAATACAGGAAAACAGTATGTTAATTCTGTTGGGAATATTGTGCTTAATAGCAAATTGACTGCAGTAAATGTAAAATGAAATGCTCCGAAAATTTAGGTGACGAGGAAAGAAAGCTTTTGCATGAAAATTACTGGTCTCTGGGTTCTTATTCAAGACAGCGTGATTTCATATGCCAAATGGTCAAATGCGTACCAGTGACAAGGAGACGCAAAACATCTTCAGAAAACAGTAAAAGACAATTTACTTATATTTACCATTTTTCTAAAAAAGGAACTTCTGAAAATGTAAAAGTCTGCAAGAACTTTTTTTTAAACACGTTAGATATTGGTGAGAGAACAGTTTTTGTAACAAAGAAAAAACAAATCGATGAGCAATCTCCATTTATTGCAGAAGATATGCGTGGAAAACATCCACCAAAACACAAAATAGAAATAGCTCTACAGAGAGTCAAAACACATATTGACTCATTTCCCCGAATCGAGAGCCATTACTGTCGGAAAAGAACCCGTAGACAATTTTTACATGCCGATTTGTCGATAAGTAAGATGTATGAACTCTATAGAGAATACTGTGAAGAAAATAAACAACCGATTGATGTAAAATTTGGTAGCTATAGCAAAATATTCAACACACAGTATAATCTTAGCTTCTTCAAACCGAAAAAGGATACGTGCCGTATATGTGAAAAATACAAGAACTTGACTGAAGAAGAAAAAACCAGTGAAGAACACGACTATCAACTCCACATAAAGAACAAGGATTTAGCAAGACTGGAAAAAGAAACTGATAAAACCAAAGCTAAGAACGATGCCACCTATAAATCGTTTACCTTTGACTTGCAAGCTGTTCTTTACAGCCCTTGCTCAAATGTGTCATCCTATTACTACACACACAAGATGTGTACTTACAATTTGACTGTTAATGACCAAGCTGAGAAAAAAGGATGGTGTTTTTTTTAAAACTACTTATTTATGTATAAAGTGACCAAAAAAAAGTATTTCCGATGAAATGAAAAAAAAAAAATTCATGGAACTAATAGTCTCATATACCGGGTGTCCCACCGGGAAGGGATTCCATCGATTATGGAGAACGGATATACTAGTCCGCCATATGCAACATCCATTCTGGTCAACATTTGTTGCTAGTATAGTCCTTTCCGTAAATTTTTTTTCAAAGGTTTGAAATTAGGTATTTTTACACAATTTTTATTTCTATTTTTACTGTTGCCGTTACCTATATGTTTATGTAGGTATTCCTTCTATTCTGGCAACACTGTTTAGTAGTGACTTAACCGAAATCCATAACTTGTCTTTAATACATTTGAAAAAAATAATTGATTTACTTACATTAATTAAAATAACAGCAACAACAATCACCCATCCATATCCACCATCGGGGTGAACAAATTGCAAATTTTTTTCCATTTCAATAATTAATCCGTTCTTCTACTTAGGTCACACACACTTCTACTTAGGTCTACACACGCTTCCTTGTCTTCTTGATTCGGTTACATACCATTTAAAGCACTAAGTAAATCAAAAATTAGTCAATATTAAAATTTATTAGTTTGTTAATAAGAAACAAAATTAAATTACTGAACAAACTACTTTCTAGTTCAGGTTTTATAGATCACAAGTCAGAGTTAACAGACAAATTTCATTAAGACTTAAGACCCAGACAATTAAGCTAAATAAATAATAAGATAATAATCACGGTATCTCTATATATTTAAATGAATAGGTAAAATACACATTTTAAGTATAACAGTGTATTTAGGTAATAATTTCCATATTAGTATTTGATAGCAATTTACTCAAAAGCTCTTTAACCTACGTAAACAATAGAAATAATTTACACAGCACAATAACATAAAACATATTATACAATTAGTAGGTACTTAAGGTATATTGTTTATAATTTATCTTATCCCATCATGTTTGAAATTAATAATAATGGAATACTTACCTATTAGCAAATGCTCCTAACATAATTTTGTCATCAGATAAGTACTTACATTAGTAAAAAAAAAAAAAAGTAAAGAATCTACAACAAATGACTACTGATTACATGATTTACCGAAAAATGATACCTAGTACAAACGAATCAATTAAAACACCTATTTACTATTTAACCTTAAACTTTGTTAACCTACACTCATAAAAATAATTCTTTGTTGTTTGTTTACTATTCACTTAAGAATGGTCATGTATTAATGTGTCAAAGCACATGAATCAGCTGTTTTTACAAAGATAAACAAAATTGTACGATGCATCCATCCAAAATACCAAATAAACAAGATTGGATAGGTAAATTGAGTCCAAAGATAATCTAATAATCTTTGATTGAGTCCCACCCAGATGCACCGTGGTCACTTAACAGTTAATCTTACAACTTTTTAGTATTTAATCAAGATTTAACTAATCCTAGAAAGTTTGCTGCTTAAGCGAGATATTTTACATTTAAATTGTCACTTTTGTTTTTCATACCAGAAAAATATAAACAAATACTCATACCTACGTAGTCTGAGTGGTCATTAATATAATTAGTTCGGCTTCACCTTTTTACAAGTTTTGGGATTTACAATTTGCATTCAAATGTCATCAATGGGATCCTATTTTAAATCAGGCATGGATGGGACCACCACCTTCTGTTCTGCCTTCTATCGGAGCTCGTTTTTTGGTTCTCATACAGTCTTCTAAGCTGTTCCCAGCACCTATAATTTATGAATGGGACTCACTTTTTTTTCCAGGCCTCGTTTTTATCTTGGATACTGGTTCGTCTTCTTTATCATTATGTTAAACAAGCATTCGATTTTCCCCGGTGAAAAGTTGGGTGTCCTTTCTGGCTTGTTTATGTTCATATTATTACAGATTGCAGAGTAGAAAACTAGGTTTTAAGAAAGTAAAATTAAGTCAGTATCACCCAACCGCAACCGAAAATAACGCGAATATTTTTTGTTATTCAAAAAAAATCAACAAAAATTTGACGTGTGACAAGCTGACAGCTGACAAAAATCAAACAAAATTATAGGTTAATTCCCATTTCCCATGTCGCCAAAAGATTAGAATGCAGAAATCCCACGTTGCCAAACTGTATAGCAAGTTCCGAGCAAGGTGCATAAGATAATATAATCTAGATGTCAAAACTGGTTCCGCCAATCCCGATTAAATTGAAAAACGGTACATCTGGGCATTGTCTTTAATGATCTGGGCATCGAAAATATCTACGGTGATCTGGGTATCCATTACAAATTTCAATGTAGCATGCAGTATTAGCAATTAGCAGACAGCTGACTTGTTTAGACAAACCTTCCTTGTTAAGTTTATGTAAATTATTGTGCTTAGTTTTAAGTCATCCACACTTGTTTTGTTTTTCTTTTGTGTGTATGTGTATTGTATATATATTTTTTTGTATAATGGGTTGAGTAAGAATGGCCTTAGGCTAGACTTCGCCCATTTAAAAATAAAGGCTATTATTATTAAACCTTATCTTAAAGCAACTATCATTTTGTATGACGTCACAATAGATATAGTTTTGAGCACTTAGCACCAGCGATCACATTAGGTTAGACATTTTTTAAAGATCGCACACAATTTGTGTATTTTAATAACTGAAAATTTAAAAACTGATTTTTAGTTAGTAAAACATCCTTAACTGTATACGACTGACAAGAATTTAATTGTTTGATGCAAAAAACCAGTCCTATTATGACCGATGGTGCTATTGTACTTCTTCCTAAAAGTAATTATTTTGGTATTGTTATACAACTTTACGTATATAAGTACGTATTACTGGTTGCATAACTTCGAAACATCCAAAACAAACCGCTTTGTTTATCACTTTTATTTTTCATTACAATTACAACACAACTTGCAATAACATGTAACATGTGATTCCAATCTAAGTTTAGAAAACTAATGTAGGTTTTTTTTTCGCCAATGAATTTTGGCCATATTAAAACAATAATTAGGTATTATCTTTGTCTCGCGTGTTTGGAGGCAGATATGTGGTTGCTTTGCTGTGGCTACAATTCCGGGTTTTGCCACTTCTACCGATTTCGCGTTACTGTTTTATTCTAATTTGTGCAAGTTTGTTAAATAATAAAAAATCTAATTTAACAAAAAAAAAACATGACAAAGCTCACTCGCATTCACAATAAATTCGCAGTGAGACGCAAAGTACCAACTTAACAATAACAATTAAATTATAATTTAATTGTATTTAAAAATAAGCACCTACAAAAAATGTATTTTAACTTCAGTATTTTTGAAAAATTCTTCTGTTACATGCAAACTTTTATGATGTTTTAAATTAATGTTTAACGTGTGATACTTAGTAATTAACTATTTATTCAACTGTGATATATTCAATGGTGCCTATTATAAGTAATTTAAATTGAGACTTAATACTCGTGAATATCGAAGCATTTTTGTGGTAAGTTAAGTTTTATATTAATAAATATAATTCCTAGGCAGTTAGGTACCTACTTACTTATAAAAATATAGTTTGATAACCAGTTTATTAACTCAATAAGAGAAATGTTCTAGACAAAGATTAATACTGTATTAATATTTGCTTTAGATAAACTATTGTTAATACTTATTGACAAAATTGGTTATTACAAGTCCTCGTCATAACAAGGACGAATGAAGGAAAGAAGGCTGAATACCTTATATTTATTTTTAAACCATGCACAATTGTGTTATTGCTTTTAAAATAGGAAATAGGCAAAGAGATAATACTACTTTGTAAATAACATGAACCTAACTACCTACCTACTTGTATTATTTTTAAGTTAAACAAGACGTTTTAATTGATCAGGATTACCTATAACAAACATTATCATAACTTATAGCAATGTCGTATTTATTAGTTTTAAATATTCTCCCTGTATGAAAATACCAAAAAAACAGTGTTAATAAACTTTTAGTAGAAACTTCAAATAGGTAACTGATTTTATTGTCTATTATTGTGGAATCTCCTGCAAGGCCTGCGACATGCTGCGTTGCCAACTATTGAACCTGAAGTTTGAATCTAGCTATAGATAGATAGACCGCGTTCTCACTAACTTATTTATCTTAGAAATGATTCTAAGGACAAATCTACCAAAACCTTTTAAAACTACTTAATTACTTATGGTATAACAATGTAAATATCGAACATAATAAATAGGAATCACCCAAACAATATAATAATGTTATATATTATATTCTTGTGGCATTAGTAACATAAATAGCAGAAGTTCTACCAGTTTCATAAAATTAACTATTTCTTCGGGCATTTTACCAAATTTAGAATACCAATAAAATGGATGTGATTACCCGGTATTATACCATATTTATAATACAAAAACACCGATTATTTGAATTCGGTAATTACAAAAGTTCTTGAGCTTTTGTAGGTCATTGATATTTGCTAGTATAATTAATAATTTGTTACCAATTTCATTATTATTTTCATTATTTTCAAACAAAATATAAATTGGAACATAATTAATCCAAAGTAGATAATTTTCAGTATATTATACCTTGTTGTATTAAATAGTTGTTAGTTCGCCTGGGCCTTTAACCTCTAATAAGAATTTCTCGATAAGTTCTAACTAGTTAAAACATATGAGATTTTTTTGCATGAAAACCATGCAACAAAATCCATTTCAAATAGTGATTCAAGAAATGAGCATCTACTTAAATATTTAAAATGTTGAATCTGTTAATTTGTATAACAAATAAAGTGTTGCCCTCGAGGCACGAAAAGCTCTCCATACTTAAGTGTAAAAGTAACTTCTGTGACCTTTTTGTCATTTACCTTTTTCTTCTTCTAGCTATTTTTTATTTCAAAGTAGATATTTATGTGACCTTATTTGCTAAAACAAAACTGAACTTTCATTGAACTGAAAATTCTTCCAAATGATCAGTCTGATGTAACCTTAACATAAAGCCGATTCTGCACGCATTACGGCATGTCATATGCCAGCTGGAAAGAAAGTAAAGTTGATTAATTATTACTAAAATAAAAATCAAATGATTCACACTTAAAATCAATACATACAAAATGTCACAATAAATTTCA
The DNA here is from genome assembly GCA_911728435.2 of Apoderus coryli. Classification (NCBI taxonomy): domain Eukaryota; kingdom Metazoa; phylum Arthropoda; class Insecta; order Coleoptera; family Attelabidae; genus Apoderus; species Apoderus coryli. The sequence goes on along the minus strand of OU452209.1, from coordinate 6,753,349 downwards.
CATTGTCAACATCGCATCTCCAATCAGCTGGTTAGGGATTTCGCCAATACATAGCACAAACACATGGTAGACGCGTGCTTGTCACGTGACTTATATTTATATAAAATCACACAACCTAGTAGGTACATAACAAATCGATAATTATTTTATTGCTGTACGGCGTTGCCATATGTTACTGTAATTCTCTTTTGAAGAAGAGAACTTTGTATCTTTATTGTGAAAAAATAAAATATACATAGGTACAGTTTTTTGATGAGTGAAAGGTTGTCCGTTTTGTAAACACCGCACGAAAGTTTATATAATCAAAATATATAATAAGAATTCATAATAGTAGGTAACATGTGGTTTTTCGGTTTTGCAATTTTTATTTTCTTCTCATTCTAATTACGCGATGATTTCAACGTAGACTATTGAATTACAGTACTACAATTAATTCTAAAGCTTTTTGGTCTTTTGTGAACTCCACGCGTAGAAATATCGACTTACCTTCTGAGTTGTTTCTTGACGCTGATAGAGCTACTTCCGGACAGTCCGCTGCTGATCTCTTTGCTAGGCATTTCTCTTCGGTTTATACAGCTAATGACGTCAATGTTGCTGAGCGTCTTAGTGTTAATGATATTAACTATAACTGTCTAAAGATATACCAACAACTTTCTACTCTGGACGCGAATAAGGACCCTGGGCCAGATGGGTTACCTCCGAAATTATTAAAGCATTGCAGTTTTGTTCTGGCAAGACCTTTGCATGCTATTTTTAACATGTCGTTAAACACTGGTTGTTTTCCTGAGATCTGGAAGTCCAGCTTCACTATACACTATATACAAGTCTGGAGACAGGCATAATATTAAGAATTATAGACCTATCAGTATAATCAGCATTATTCCCAAGGTATTCGAGAAACTTATAATAAATTATCTTCAACCTCTCCTAGGCAGTACTATCATTGATCAGCAGTACGGATTTTTGCCACGAAAGTCAGCTGAGCTAAATCTGTTAAAATACACCAATTTTATTATTGATGCTCTAGAGAGTGGATCGGAGGTACATTCAGTGTATACCGATTTCTCCAAAGCCTTCGATCGTGTAAATCATAAAATCTTATTGATAAAGTTGGCTGAGGTTGGCATCGCCGGACGCATGCTCGAACGGATAGCTACCTTGATAACAGAATTCAATACGTTAAGGTCAAGGGCTTTGTTTCTGCTGAGATAAAAGTATCATCTGGCGTCCCCCAGGGATGACACTTGGGACCACTGTTTTTTAATATTTGCGTTAATGACATCGCCAGATGTTTTACTTCGAGCGATTTTCTCTTGTTCGCTGATGACCTCAAACTATTTACGATAGTCAACAAAACTGAAGATTGCGAGAGATTGCAGACTGACCTCGGGGCTCTTCACGAGTGGTGTGTTGAGAATGATATGCATCTGAATGTTGATAAGTGTTGTTTTATGTCCTTTTCGAGATCAAGACGGACCACTCTTTTCGATTATTCACTGAACCAGACTTCCCTTAAATTGGTTACTACAGTTAAGGATCTTGGAGCCATGCTTGATAGTGGTTTGACCTTTATTCCACATATAACTTCAATGGTCTCAAGGTCTCTGAAGGTTCTTGGCTTCATTAAACGTTGCTCACGGGAGTTCACACATGTCGATTCTCTGAGGCTTCTTTACACAAGTTTGGTCAGACCGTGCCTTGAGTACGCGTCGGCTGTCTGGTCTCCACATTATACTGTGCATCTAGTAAAAATTGAGCAGGTACAGCACAAATTTCTTAGATACCTAGCCTACAAACTGCATATAGACTTTATTTTTGAGATTCGTTTTGAATTATATGCCGACTTAGAGTTCTACCGTGGCATTGACACGCTGGGTGATCGACGACAGAGACATGATTTGATTTTATTGTATGACCTTATAAATGGAAGGTTGAATTGTCCTGATCTTTTGGGCAAGATTGGAATTCATGTTCCACCAGACACATTCCAGAACAAATTATGGTTGCAATTCATTTTTGGCGCGCTCAATGCGTCTCGCCAATGACAGTGAAGAGACACTGGATTTTTTTGTCCCGAGAAATACCTTTTTGGGTTCAGTGGTGCACCTCTTTGATAATTGATACGTTGTGTTGTACCATATTGCTTTATAATAGTAAAGTATTGTTCGTGTAGAATATTATTATCCATTCCATTTTTTCCATTTTATTTGTGATTGATTTTTATTTGACATTTTTCGATTGTCTAATTCTTTTGAAGTGTTTTATTGTAGAACTATTTATATTTATTGTAATTTTGTATAAAATGGGCGCTTGCCCGTAAATAAATAAATAAAAAATCTGATTTGTGAAAATCACTGTTATAAATTTGGACTTTATAGCCTTTGAAATACCAAGGATACAAAATTAGGCCAAATGATAAAACGTTATCATTTGAATTTGATTGAACACAATGGATTTACACTAAGTGATATTTTTTGCTTTTAATCAAAATAAAATACGAAACAATAAGCATGAAGGCGTCGGTGAATGCTTTGGTCTGTAGTATTTTTGTACCAAAGTTTGTTTAATCTTTATAGAACTAACAGAACTAAACCCCATTCAAGAAAACGATTAATAATGAAAAACAGATTATATGGGTTACGTGTATCGATTGGTGGATTATATAGGTCAACAAAAAAAAATACCTATGCCAACGTTTCCCCTAATTATTTACCCACTTCAGGGCACTACAATATATTAATATTTTGAATGGCATTAGATATTTCAAAAAAATTACAACAATGACCATATTCACAAGAATCTAGTACAGTACCAGTTCTTTTTTCTGTCTTTTACATTGCGGACCCAGTGTTTTTAATTCGCTAAAGAATTTTGTTGTTCTGAGCACTCTATTTAAATTTACAGGAAATTCTTCACAATTTTGTGGTATTTTTTCATTATTATCAGTATTTCGTTCGCTAGCAGTATTAGTTAATATTTTATTGATTAAACTTAGGGTTGGTTATTATGTTTCAAAAATGATTTATTTTAATTCTAGGATTAAAGGAATTAAAGATCTCAAATATATCTTATCTGTTAATCAAGTTATGATATGTCATCGACATATCTTTTATCAGGGCAAACAGGCGATAATCAGTTGCCCATACCGAGCCGATCCCAATTATTTATTCATAAAATTCATTCTTAAATTTAAAGTAATTACTAAAGCAAAATTTCAGGCGTTGTTTTTCTCATCAGCTACGGTAGACCACGTATTAGTAGATTTTCAAAAAAAAATCTAACTATTCAGGAGATCCACAACCGAAATTTTGAGAATGATTTTTTCTTCTAAATCGACAAATAAAAAAGTTTTTCCTCTTCCAAACTGTATCCGTGGACACATTATATATACAGTCTGTCCCAGGATAGATGTAACAGGAGGTGTGAAGGACAAAATTTTTTTGAATTTTTGAATGACATTTGGGAAATGAGTCCTGTTTGTTTTAAAACTAAGGTAGAGGGCTGTAAAAGTGATTTTTTTTTTGAGTCAGGCATGTAGGGATTTCGAAAATATTTTTTTATCTCTAAACTGTTTGACAAACTAAAATTTTGTAAGAGAGTAAATAGTTTCTAAATAAAATGAACTAACTATTCACAGAAAAAAACTGGTATTGATTATATTATTATTATTATTTCATTTATTGTTCATAAGAGTATAAACTCTATAGCAAGGGTACGTCATCCTTAGTTTTCGAAACATTGACTGTCAGGTCATTCTGTACACAATATTCGTTCAATGTTTTAAGTTTTCTATTGAGATCTACTTGCGAATCACTTAAAAGGATCAGGTCATCTGCATATAATAACATAATTAGATCATTGTTGCCATCAACATTTATTCCGGTATTTCCCCTTGCCAAGAAGAACTGTTCAACATCAGCCAAGAAAATTGAAAAAAGTAAAGGACTGAGTGACTCCCCCTGTAGAACTCCCTCCGTCACTTCGTATGCTTTGGATGGTATTGATTATACGAGGGTTATAAAAAATATGGGTAGATAATTATTGTGACTAACCTTTTAAACACCCTGTAATTCTAGAAATTGGAGTTTCTTCAATAAAAAAACTGTAATTGGTACAAACTGAATAAAATCCATCAAATATTTTTCGATTTATTTGAAAAATATTCACTTTTAAAGCCTTTAGCGCACAAACCAAGCAATTTTGTATATATATAAGTTGATCTAAATCATATTTTCGGCCAAGGAATTTATGCTATTCCGTTGTACACATCACTTCCGGACACCCTGTATATCATGCGATGCCCTCGAGTCACTGTTTCTAAAATATCAGCGATGAAACCGTTTCACCAACAAGTCTATTTTATATTTTAGAAATAGTGACTTGAGGGCACCGCATAATATATATCCTTGAATTTGTCTTTGAATAATAATATACAGGGGTGTGCATTTGAAAAAACGAGAAAAATAATGATGATTAATGATTTTTGAATAAATTAGTTAGTTTGTTAGGTTAGTTTATTGGAAATAATAAAAATAATACAATATTAATTATTAAAATTCTGTTTCGTTACGCAGGTCATATATTTTTGATTATATTATACACTGTATACATTATAATGGATTGCATTGGAATCTTATTGGAAACGGTAGGGTACAAAAACACCTTTTAAATGGTGTTTTCAAAAGTAAACGAACTTTAGCCGTTTTCGGAAATTTTTGAAAACTATTTTTTGCATTATTTTTACAGATATAAAAAAATGCAAAGCACTGTTACTTTTTGAGCAGAATAAGATAAAGTTTCCAAATAATAAATAATTAATTGTGAGATATGACGATGTCCTAGCAGTGGTCGCCAACCCGTCGATCGCGAGCCCCTGGTAGCTCGCGAACGAAAGAAAAGGCGGTTTGTATGTTAAAAAAAAAGCTCACTGTACATTGAAAGAAAAAAAGGTAGCTCACTGTACATTCTACAATTACCGAAGGTGCTCAATACATTCAGAAGGTTGGCGACCACGTCCTAGAGCGTGCTCAGGTTGGCTTTTTCAAAAAGGTCGTTTCTTTGCCCACAAATACACTTGATTTTGTGGTTAGATTGGAGTCGGATGTCATCGCATTAAGTTATGTAATATTTAAATTGGGCCTCTCATGGCGAAGGAAGCTTGAACGTATGGAGAATTCACGTTTGCCAAAAATTTGTTACCATAGACTCTCTTCTTTAAGTAGTGGCTCAGTATGTAAGTATAACTGGATTTTACAGCTCAAGCAATTCTACAATGTATCTGGAGGTGGTCTTCTCTGGTTCTCTAGGGATGATCACTTAATTCTTGATAGATACCACAACTTCTTGAAACATAGAGACCTAAACAGACTTTCTATCTCTTCTTGTCCTCTTTTCTCGAACTATTTCACTTAAAACACGTTACCTCATTCTCTAAAACTCATATGTCCTATCTATTTAACTCGACCCATTGCCCAGATTAGAACTTGTGGCCGTGACCAACTGAGATTGACGTACAATGGAATGGTTATTTAATTCATATGACAGAACTATGTTCGATTTGCAATCTACAAAGGGCGGAAACTATTAATCACATTTTTTTTGAATGTCCATTCTACATCAACTTGAAAATGCATTTTTTACTAGACATTTATGAACTGGATGATCTTGCTGCAGCTTTAGCGACTGACTCCTTGGCTCGGGTCTAAAATCGCGAAATTTCTTTTGGCCGTTATGAAATTACGCTCTTTCCTGCTTAACAAATAAAATAGTGTGTCCTGTTCTTTGTTATAGCTAGTATATTACGTTATTATATTATATAATGTGTATAATACTCTCCATTTATAGGTAATGTTCTGTTTATTGCTTACAATATTTTATTTATTCTCTTCATTTATTATTTTTTTTTACTTATATACAGGGTGTCCTACGGTGGCAACCCATTAGATTATTTCAGAAACTACTTCGAATTGAATTTTGAAAATATCAGTGTCTATATTGTCAAATATGCTCTACTCAAATAATATAATAGCAACAGCATAGCACTTCCGGTTATACCGGAAGTTGATGGAAACTTTGTTATTTTAAATGGAATACCCTATATATTATTACATTTTTGGATTCTAAATAAGATTTTACACATATTTCATGTATCATGTCCTATACCTAGCGTCAGTCGTTTTTGACTTATATCAAGATTTATGTCAAAATTGACAGCTTAGGGCTCCATAAGAATTCCGTTTTTTCCTTGTAAATCAGTATTTAATAATTATTTTGCAGGTATTTTTTTATCAGGTGGGATCTTCTTTTTCGAATTGACAAGACATTTTTTAATTAGTTTATACAGGGTGGTCAAAAAATTATATTGAAAACGGTGCAAGAAAAACAATTGAAAGTCAATTTTTTCAAATGGAATGGGTATATTATTATTATTTTATCTTCTTTAGCTTTAAAAAATAATGCAATTTTGTAATAGGTTATCATTTTCTAAAATGCATAGTTTTCGAAATATCGTCATTTTAAATTTTTCTGCAGCGCCTACCGTTGTCTCTCTGGAAGCTAGCTAATTAACTTAGTTAGCCATGAAATTATTGTCATTTTAACGTCAAACTAAACGTCAAATTAATAAAAATGAAAAATACTTATTGATATTATAAATTTCTTCGAATGAAGTTCGGATGCGTCCACTAATTCTTCTTTTGAATTAATTGGGGTGGAATAACCTTTGGTTTAATTGCCCCCAAACATAAAAATTCGGCGGTGATAGATCTGGAGATCTCGCTCGCCAATCCCAAGGCCCTAAACGTCTGATCCATCGATCTTCAAACATTTTATTAAGCTGTTGTGTGATTCTATTTCCACAGTGAGGTGGTGCTCCATGTAACTGGTACCAACAACTTCTTAATTCATTTAATGATCGATTATCCAAAAAATGCGCCACAACATTTTGCAAAATATAAAGATAACCTCCGTATTTAAATTATGATCGTAAATAAAATATTCAACATGTGTGTCTTTCACCATACCAAAAATCGTTCACACTTAATTTATTTTGAAAATTTTGTTCACGAATAGCGTGCGGATTCTCAGAAGCCCAAAAATTACTATTTTGTCTATTAACGATTCCATCTCTCGAAAATTTTGACTCATCTGTCCAAATCACTTTTTGCAGAAACTCAGGATCTTCTTGCATTCGTGTTAAAATGGTTTCGCAAACCATACACGTCGTTCGGCATAACCTGCTCCCAGAGCACAAAGATATTTGATTTAAATGGATGTAAACCACTACTTTTTAATATTTTTTGGGCAGAGGATTTTGAAATTCCTAGATCTTGTTCACGCACGCACGAACTGATGATTCAGGATATGTATTAAAATATGCCAAAACATTTACCACATTAGCTTCATTTGCAGTTACAGGTTTTTGTAGTGGTCGATTTGCATGACACTGCCCCCACCGTATTTTATTTCTCCAAATTCTTCTTAATTTTTCTCTAGTAATTGTTAGCAAATGCGGGTTTCTCTCGTTAAATACTCTACAGGTTCTATTAATCACTTTGTTACATTCTCCATGGATTAAGAACACATTTACAATATCAGCATATGAATAAATATTTTCCATTTTGTAATAATTATTGTAAAATATAATGGTCACAAATATTGATAAATAACGACTGGTTCGATAGCAACAACTAATTTCATATTTAGTTTGACGTTTATGCTAATTCAGAGAAATGTCAATATTTTCATGGCTAACTAAATTAATTAGCTAGTTTCCAGAGAGACAACGGTAGGCGCTGCAGAAAAATTTAAAATTACGATATTTCGAAAACTATGCATTTTAGAAAATGATAACCTATTACAAAATTGCATTATTTTTTAATGCTAAGGAAGATAAAATAATAATAATATACCCATTCCATTTGAAAAAATTGACTTTCAACTGTTTTTCTTGAACCGTTTTCAATATAAATTTTTGACCACCCTGTATAAACTAAGCAGAAAATATCTTGTCAATTCGAAAAAGAAGATCCCACCTGATAAGAAAATACCTGCAAAATAATTATTAAATACTGATTTACAAGGAAAAAACGGAATTCTTATGGAGCCCTAAACTGTCAATTTTGACATAAATCTTGATATAAGTCAAAAACGACTGACGTTAGGTATAGGACATGATACATGAAATATGTCTGAAATCTTATTTAGAATCCAAAAATGTCATAATATATAGGGTGTTCTATTTAAAATAACAAAGTTGCCATCAACTTCCGGTATAACCGGAAGTGCTATGCTGTTCTTATTATATTATTTGAGTAGAGAATATTTGACAATATAGACACTGAAATTTTCAAAATTCAATTCCACGTAGTTTCTGAAATAATCTAATGGGTTGCCACCGTAGGACACCCTGTATACATATTATGTTTATTTGTTATTTGCCCATATTTTTGGTGTTTTTGGACGAATTGTGCTAATTGCTATTGTTTGATTATTTATTTGTTTTTTTTTTATATCTTAGAATGTAAGTTTATGTTTGGATCATACCCTTGTTAGAGAGTTTGTACTCTTATGAACAATAAATGAAATAATAATAATAATTATTATCTGTGAGTAATGACGAAAGAATGTTTTTGCTAAAACTACTATTCTGCATTCAGTCAGTTAAGTGCCAAATTATGGCGATTTTTCTTGAAGAAGTTTATATAACAGTTAAAAATACTGAAAACTTGTTTACACCATTACATGTGATATATCACATATTTTTTAATTGAAAATTGCTTTAAATTTAACAATAAAAAATCCAGGGCCGTATTTAAAAAAACGAAGTGGATGATGGTTTTTCAAAAACGAAACGTCGTAGTGCATATTTCTAAACGCAATCTTATTCTCCTCAAAAAGTAACAATGAAAAAGTGCTTTTAATTTTTTATATTTGTAAAAATAATGTCAGAAATAAATAAAAACTAAAATCGCAAAAAATCGTTTTTTTCCAAAAATTCTCGAAAACGGCTAAAGTTAGTTTACTTTTGAAAACACCATTTAAAAGGTGTTTCGATTGTACAACTTTTCTCTAATTCAACCGCCATTGTAACTCCTACCGTTTCCAAGATTCCAATGCTATCCCATTCTTATCTTGGACACAGTGTATATTGTTGGGAAAGTTTTGGGGCGAGACAATCGATTTTTTGTAATTTGCAGTACCAACTATAAGTGGATACCCAAAAATAAAATTATTCAAGTTAACAGTGCTCCAAGTACTAACAGTATTATACTTTAAGTCGATGTGTTTTTAAAATGTGTACTGTATCTAATATTTTTGCTTGTATTGTGCTTATATTTTGTAAACTAAATTTTATTTCAAATGTCAGATTTTGAGATCTATTTAAATTAAATAAAAATAGCGAAATTCAAAAATCATGTATTACAAACAAACCTCTCAAATTTCTGACTAGACCATGGGATTTTGCGCAAATTAGGGTAATATGTAAATTGTGCATTTCCTATTGGAAACATTGTAGACATGATGGGCCAGTCCAACTCCTGTGTAGTCCGCCTCACCCTTCGAATATTAATAAAGAGAGATAGAGCGAACGGTCGACGTTCGTCTGCACCATCTAACAGTAAAGTTCTATTATTGAAGTTTGCCCGGTAGAGTTGTGTGTAGGGGCTTTGTGTGAAGTTGTTCGTTCTAAAATAGGTCTCACATCTAGTGAGCCTGCAATGTGTAAGCTATAGTATTTACTAAATAACTTATTCTTATATAATTATTAAAATAATGAATTTGAATTCATAAATGATGCATGTTGTGGAATTTTATTATATCTTTATGTAACTCTATAATATAGGAATTGATTTTTCGTACGGTAGGTATATATAAGACTGGCTATTAGATATATGGATTTTGCGTTGTATATTAGGTATAGTAGATACCTATAACGGTCATGTCATTATCATGTCATCGTTAGTTACGGGGATGTCCTTTTATAATAAGTAATTATCAGGCTTCAATATTACGTATTACTTATTAAATAATTGGGCATTGACCTAAATGTTTGTTATAAATATTAACAAATAAAAGAACATATTTAACTAAATAATCTTATTTTTATCAAAATAACCATGAACAAATAATAATAACATCTTTGCCAATGCCGCCTATGATTTTATTTATTACATTATTATTGTAAAGTTAAGATAGCGTTTGATACGGGGGGTGCGGTGATGCAAGGAATGTTATAAAATATACCGGGTGGTCATTAAGATATTTAACGGAATAATAGATTCACAAATACCTATTTGTGATAATTTATAGATGGTACCTACCTACCTAGGTACTCCATTTCTTTATACACATAATGATAACAGGTGATAAAATTATAAAAAAATATAGATGATCCGCGCACATATCTATAGTAATTTTGATTCGATTTGATTTTATAATATTATGTTGAAGATGATTTTCGATTAAATTATTATTATTGATAATTGGAAAAAAAATAAGTACCTACCTATTAGTATTATTAAAGTATAAAATTAGAGATTTTCAAAGTATTTACATCTAATTTTCTATCAAAGTTTGTAATGGGTGTTTTAGGAGTTTTTATAATTAAAATTAATAATTGAAAAAATGTAAGTGAATTTTATGATTACGTTAATATTCCTGTGTAATTTACTATATGTTGCAATTATTTGTAGAAACTTATTTAAACTTGGTTTAATCCTAAATAATTCTTTACACATTGTGTTATTTAAAATTTCAATTATATACTCGTATTATGTAGGAATTGAAAGATTTAATTTGCATTTTGATCTGAAAATCATTTGTAAATTGTTGGACTCCGGATTTAACACTAGTAGTTGAAAAATACTATCAAATAATTACAATTTAATTTCTACATTAAACAAATTGAAGTACCTAGTAATGTTAATTAACACTTGTTATACATTTTTAACACTTAATGACGTTACCTACTATATCTTCATGACGTTTATTTACTATTTGTGTAACATTTGAATTATTATAAGTTTATAATTGTTAACTAGAAATATTATTTCAATATATTGGACTTTCTACAAGTTATTCTGCTCTGTTATTTTCTCGAGCTTCCGCAAACAAAAAGAGCCGATTCGTATGAATTTAATGGTTTTTTAATTGTTTACATTAGTACCGCATATTATTATTAATAATAATAATGGTCTTTATTGATTGAAGAAGTATACAATATAAAACATTACACAAAATAAAGAACTTTTTCTACAACTGTCAAAAAAGAGTGACATTTTTTCACCACTTTCAATGTGACAAATGATATTTCGCAAACGCCGGTGCGCGAAGAAAATACTTCGCACATCGGCGTTTGCGAAATACTGCACACACTTTAACACGATCTAAGTACGTAGAATTCAACTTTATTGTAGGTACTAATAATATATGAAATACATAAATTGATTCAAACATTCTTAATTAAGTAGGTAGGTATTAAATATTCTTCACAATATTCACGTTAATGGTACAAATATCCTAACAGAACATTTTCTCTCACTTTTTCAAATTTTAGTTTTACAGCATTCTTTGAATTAGTCAATTCAAAGAATGTATGTCCTTTCATACTGCCTCTTGGTCACTGCTTATATCTACATTTTCTATATTTTACATACTTAATATTTAATTAGAAATTACAATAAAAACTAGTTGTCACCTTTTTGTCAAAACTAAAAACGCGTATGTGGGTATATTCTACTTTCCATAGTAACGAAATATACAAGGTATGAGGTATATTTATAATTATTATAAATAATATGAGTATTCTTTAGAATAGTAATTATTGATGAAACGAAATATCTGCAGTTGTAGAAAAAATGTTGTATGTAATATGTGTGCGAAGAAATTTCGCGCATTCAACAGATATTTTGACTCAGCTGCGCATCGTCAAAATAAATTTCTGTCTCAATGCGCGAAATTATCCTTCGCACACTTATTACATAAATAATTATAAGTAAATAATTCTTAATACTTAGCCAACCAAAGGGCGCAGTCTAGCAATTAGACATGCTATTTTAATACTTAACCCAAAGAAAAAACAGTATTCCATGAAGAAAAAATAAATAAAATTAACAATAACTAAAAGTAAAATACTTAAACTTACTTATTTACTTAAATATTTAAACTTTAAAAGATTAAAAGTGCAGGGAAATTTACAAATGTACCTGACTTGTAAGCAAATTATTCCTATACAAAGTGATTCATTATGGTTGCAACAAACGAAAACTGGAGATTCTTGAAAACAATTCTTGCCATTGAACCCATGTCCGCAAATGCTTCGTTATCGAGATACAGGGTGTCCATATTTAGTGGTCAAATTAGATTTTTTGTTCTTTTCTCAAAAACTAGCAAACCGATTTTGACATAATTTTACATGCATTTGGGGACCGACAACCTAAAATAATCTGAATTATTTCGACTTTCATTAACTGTTCATTGGCGTGGATATAGGGCATTTGGGTAAATTTTATACATACTTTACTTGAAATAAAACGCAAAGATTTGGGCTGAAAACCACTAATTTAATAATTAAAACTAATAAAGAAAATGAATAACAACAAAGAAATAAATATGTATAAATAAAAAAAAAGATAAAACAATTAAACGATAATGAAAATTTAATGTACAATTTAAAATCGGTAAATTAATATAATTACGAATAATTATATTAATTCCTATACGAACTTTAATTACAATTGAAAACTGAATTTATTTCAATTACTAAAAGAAACAACTTAATCTTTATAAAAATTGATTGGAAACAAAAATGCCTTCAATTAAAAGAACTTACTGAACTTGAACTTCGATTATTATTAAGAAACTTCATACAATTAGAAATCACATCTAGACTCTACCAAGGCTAAAACGAATCTCATTTGAAAGTCCTATCGCCTTTCCAGAATGAAAAATGGCCCATAAGAAAAGAGCATTTTTAAAATATATTCCTATACAAATACAGCTACAGGGTGAATAGTAGTTTATGTCTTAGAAATAAAATACATTTTATGTCGACTGTAATAATGATTGTTGATACTTAGGTGTCTTATGTTGGAGTTCGTTCAAAAGATTAACCAGTCACTACCATTTGTAAAGCAAGAAACAATACGATTTTATAATGACTTCTCAATCTCCCGACTCAGCGACTGGACAAAAACCTATTGTTTTTTTTATTCGCCCTTTATATATATTATTTGATATGGGAAACCGTGACACCCTCCAATTACTAGCTGCATATAATAATAAAAGTCCGACATTTAATTTACATGAAGATATTTCGATGTTCAAAAGTGAGACCACACTGTATTTAAAACATGTCATTCTTCGAACAAGAAAACACGGTCCATCTGTTTCTGAAAGTTGAACAAAGAAAAGAGACAAAAATTATATATTTTTGTTATTCATTTACCTACTTGTAGATGTGTTTATTGCTCCTCGTAAAACCCATATCAATAAACGATAAGATAGATAGAAAACAGACCCTTAAATTTTATGACTAAAAGGACAGTTTAGGAACATTTGTTAACAATCTACTTAAAATAATATTCACAAAAATATTATATTTCCCAAACTAATAGAAAATATCTATAAAATCACCCAATTAGTACACATAATACCAGTGGCGTGGTGTCTTATTACAATGTCTGCTACAGCTTGTATTCTTGCTAGTAAATCTTCCCCTCTTTCACCAATGGTTTCGTACTCTAAAGACTCGATATAGCCTCTGATAAAGAAGTTGACAAAACACTTCTTGCAGAAATATAAATACCTCAATTTATTAGGTCATTCAATAAGTCTGTAGGATGACACACAGATGGCGTTAGTAGAATTTTTCCATATGATTTTTATTTAGTACTAACCTTCAAACGATACGTGTATAAATTTGACAGCAATCTGACTATTGATTCAGAGTTATAGCATTTTGTCTGAAGCAACTTTTGTTATTGAAAAACAAAATGGAAAAAAGTTAATTTCGAGTTTTGATAAAGCATTGCTTTTTGATGAAAGAAAAAAAATACAGTGGAAACCAAACAATTGTCCGAACTCTGCTCCATCGAGACAAATGGTAGAGAAGTGGATTGCTGAATTTAAACGTGGTCGTACCAGCACAAATGATACAGAGCGCAGTGGACACCCAAATGAGGCTGTTATTCCAGAAAACGTCAAAAAAGTTCACAAATTGGTTATGTACGATCGCAAATTGATGGTGCACGAGCTAGCTGACATTGTAAAGATGTGTGTTTCGGGGACTTCACAAGCTTAACAGGCGGTCATCTGTTCTGTAAATAATCAATAACGTCAGCATACAGTTCATCTGTATCGCGTTATTGTGTAGGTCATTGGACTTACCTGGTTTTATGTGTTTGTTGTCATGTTTCTTTTTTTTTAGTTGGTTTCTTTTGTTGGTTGTCACTGGTCCTTGTTCGTTCTCCCGAATTTCCGGCTCTCGGGCGGCAGGTGCTGTCGGGTCTTCAACGGCTGCCTTGAATGGCGAGGTTCTTTGGAAGGGTGGTTGACGGGGGGTGGTATTTGGCGAACCGTTGGGAGTGGTTCTGGTCTATTAGACCGGACGGTGACGCTGGGTACCACTACTGCAACGGTTCACCAAGTACCACCCCCCCAGCAGCCTTTATCAACTTCCCCCAAAACTTTAATTTTCTCAGTTACACTTAAACACACACACTTGGACTTCTTACTTGATTCTTAAACAAAAACCAACTAAACCTAAATTTGCAATTTACTAGGCCTCGACTATAAAATGGGTTAGAAATTCCCTAGGTGTCTCACAGAAATCTACCTGCTTTATTGCCTGCCTTTAGTCGTTATGAACGCGTCAAGAACATTTTCAAAAGAATGCGATATAATAAATGTAAAATTGCCAATATTTTGAAAACTACCAGTTTTTGGGATAGACATCCTTTCATAAACTTGTCCTTATTTTTGATGCAAAAAATAAAAAAAAATATAAAATGGGGGTTGCCATTTAAAAATTTTGATTTATGACACTTTTTTCAATTTGATTTTTTACCCTTTTTTTTTTAAAATACCCTGTATAAATATTTACTAAAAAAAATATGCAGGCGGCTAAAGTAGGTCTCTATCTTCTAGGATATTCTAACAAATTAAATTATTAAAGCTTCCATATAATAAAAAATTGTTATTATTCTCTATTCTGAAAACGTAATTTTTGACATAAAATTTCAAATATTTCGAAAACGGCTGGCGATAGGTAAGTATATTATGCATGAAATATGTTTAGAATTACAAAGAGAATCCAAAAAAATATATAATTTACATAGGGTCGCATTTGAAATCAGGAAGTTGACACCCATTTCCGGTATAACCGGAAGCGCTAGATTCTTGAAAACATTTTACCCGAATTGGTTCCGTCGACCTAAGTACTACACCAGATTTTCAGATTCTTCCACAGTGTAGTTTTTTCATAATCGATCGAATCCCTTCCCGGTGGAACACCCGGTATAGAGTTTCACTATAAAGAGTGTCGAGTGTACTTTGTTTAATTTTTTTTTCTTCCCAATTATCTAGTGCTTTCAGAACGTTGGTGACCATAATGGCTATTCTTGTCTTGTCAAATGCCAGTCTAAACAGCCTGGTGCAACCCACGTCAAACCAGTCACGGAGATTCTTCATCCAGGATGTCTTTCTTCTACCTGGAGCTCGCCTTCCCGCTATCTTGCCTCGCATTATGTTCTGGAGCATACGATATTCTTTGCGCCTCATCACCATCATAAAAATTAGAAATGAAAGAAATTGCAAGAGCAGCTATCGAAGCCAGGCCGTTTACCACTAAGATACGCTCGACGGTAGAAGATATTAAACGAAACTGCCTTATAGTCACCGCACTTTTACATTTAAACATTTGACACCCTCTGTATAAGCAACTAAGCCAGTTTAGGGTTTAGGTTTTTGTTTCTTTTAACACAAATTTAATCTTGGAATGTTTCCCAAGAGCAAGAGCCTGAAGGAAGTATTTTTAATGAATTGGGTTGTTGATTGTTACAGATTACACAGTACCATGTTTATGGAACAAAAAAAGTTGGTACCACCAGACGGAGGATGGGGGTGGATTGTTGTGTTGGGGGTCAGTCTCGTTAATGTAAGTATTGCCTACAAGAGGTTGTGACCATCAAGTGCTGTTAAACAAATGTAATTTTGACTCGCTGGCAGTTCGTCGAATATTTACCGACCAAGTTTTTCTTTATAAATTAATTAACAACATTATTGACTGTCCGAATTTATTACAACAAATACATTTTAATGTACCTCAGTTTAATTCGCGTAAGCCGAACCTATTTAGATACTCATACTAATTATGAACAAAGAGCTCCATTATTCAGGGCATGCGACGTGTGCAACAGTTCCTATTTGCATAATATTGATTTTGATAAATCTTTAAACCGATTCCGAAAAAGCCTTTGGTACTACCTCCGCACTCTTGAATTTTAAATAATTTGTCAGTTATTTGTATTATTTGTATATAAGAATGTAATTTTTGTATATTTTGTTATATTGTATTTATATCTTGTCATTGTTATTATGGTTAATAAGCACATTATAATGTTCAGAATTTGTATGCAAATACATTGTCTTGTAATTGGGTATTTCGCCTGTTAGACAATAAAGACTATTATTATTATTATGAAATTTTTGCTTTCCAGTTGTGCACTCGATCAATAGAACAATCATTCGGCTTACTATTTGGTGATCTACTGAATGAATTGGGTGTGGAGACAACAGGAGCCGCCATCATTATGAGCACCCTGGATGCTCTGATCAATTTCTCCGGTCTGTTTGTTGGGCCGCTGATCAGAATCTTCTCCTACAGAAAGGTGTCGTTGGTCGGTTCGTTCCTGTGTGGATTAGGGCTGATATTGACGTTTCCGGCACGTAGCATGGCCCATATTCTCGCTACTTACAGTATTATAAACGGTAAATTTATTTCAATTAAAACGTTTTTTTTTTTGCTACTGATTTTCTGTAATTTAGGGCTCGGAGTTGGTTTAACAGCATCGGCCACCTTCGTAGCTTTGAACAACTATTTCATGAAACGTCGTGGACAAGCTGTCGGATTTTCATTGGCCGGTACAGCGTTCGGAATGATGTTAATGCCGCAAGCTGTTAGAATTTTATTGGATTTTTATGGTTTTCGTGGCGCTATCTTAATTTTAGGCGGTGTAGCCTTGAACTCATTAGTCGGATCAACAGTTCTACAACCGGCTAAGTGGCATTTTATACCAGAAGTTAAATGTGAAGAGGATGGCGGATATCATCAGGTAAAATGTGTTTAATTTTTAACTTTTAACAAAATCGGTTTAAGTATAGGTACCGGGTGGTAAAACAGTACTTTTTGGAATACCAAAGGCTAAAAATATGGCTTAAAATAAAATGTTTATTTAGTGTCAATATGTCTCTTTGTTTTCTTTGTATGCGGCAGAGAATACATTTTTTCTTCGCTTCAAATGAGGTAAATCTTGTTACTGCATGGTACCGTAATATTTTTCTTTCTTCTTTTGTAAACAGTGCTTTGTTATAAACACTCTTAGCTTAAAAATGCATGGACAGTAAATAGGTTATAAATTTTACAGACGCTTTTAAGGCCTGAATCTTCTCATTATACTAGATACATATTACGAACGTCCTAAATATAAGATTGGTCACAATTTTGTAAGAACATTCTGAAACGAAACATACTTCCCTTTGGGACGTTCCACTGAATATGCGTATTGTAACGTTTTTCTGAGTTCGTTGTGTGAAATAATACCACTCTTTAATTAAAACTAATGTATTTACACTTAATAACTAACACTTAAACAAACTAATAACTTAAACGAACTAATATGACTATAAGTATTTATTTTCACAATTTATTTATACGATTTATATGTCACACAACTGTTTTCAACTATGGACTATTCACTTCATGACTGATTGTCTGTCCCTGTTATACGTTGGCTATTCATATCGTTTTTCTCCTTTCTCGAACGCTTCCATTAAACATTCTGGCGCGCGTACGTCCATTCCAGAGCGAGGCATATTCTACCAAATTAACACAGCAGTATACTATCTCTACCGTTTCTTATAACGGCTGTTCCAATTAGAGGTTTCATTTTGATTTGCTCGCATTTTGATAGTTTATTAAAATAAGATCCGTCATTTTTTGGCATATGACAAGTAAAGACTACGCCATTAATAGAAATGGAACGATACACGCTTCAACAAGGCATCGAAATTATTAAAATTCACTACAAAAATGGTAAAAAGTTCAAAAAGTTAAAAGTGTTTTGGATCGTCGTGAAAAATCTTCTCGACCAGCTATCGTTAAAATGGTTAGAAAATTCGAGCTATTGGGACAAGTTAGTGATGTGAAGTGTGTTCGTCGTGCAAGAACACCAGCGAATATTGCTTCTGTAGCTGAAAGTGTGAATGAAAACCCAGGTTCGTCCATTAAACGTAGTTCTCTGGAATTAATTTCAGTCATTTCGCAAACGACATTACATCGAATTACACCGCAGTCAACACAAGAACTTAAGCCAGCCGACCATCAACAGCGTCATGTCTTTGCAAATTGGGTGTTTGAACTGCAAGAAAATGATCCAGAATTCACAAGAAAGTCATTAGGAGCGATGAGGCACATTTTCATCTTGGAGACTACGTTAGTTCATAAGCAGAATTGTCGCATTTGGGGCACAAAAAATCCAAAAGTGATTGTTGAAAAACCTCTCGATCCACAACATGTAACTGTTTGGTGCGGTTTTTGGGTGGGAGAGATCATTGGGCTGTATTTTTTCGAAAATGAGGCTGGTGCGGTCGTTTCGGTTAATGAATTGCGCTATCGGACCATGATTAATTAATTGTTATTGCCAGAATTGGAAGGTATGGATGTGTACACGGCTATAGGTGCCACACAAGTGGCGAAATCATTGCTCTTTTACGAGAAAATTTTCGTTTACCTAATATATATATAATGAACATCCCAAATTAAATGTTTGTCACCATTATCCAAGTACAAAGTAAGATTGACAATGCTGGACGTCCTTCAGAGACGTATATTTTTAAATATTATACGTCTCAGAAGTGGGATTTTTAGGCTATTTATTACGTGCAATCAATACATGTGTCGTTTTTGCGAATATGTGAGATCGTTCCAAGAAGCGACCGTTGTTGCTTAGTATATTTTATGCATGAATTTTTTGGTAGAAAATGCATTGATATGATTTTGCAAAACATTCTTTTAATATTTTACGACATTTTATTAAGGACTTGTTAAATTGTTCAGTAGGTAACGTAAATCCTCTTACAACACTTCAATGAAATGTCGTTTTGTTAAACATGTTGGATTTTCAGTTACGATTTTCAGGAGATGGAAACCATCAAAGAGACTGAGGACGAGGACGCCGACAATCAACAGGAAGTTGATACGTTAATTAATAAATTAGGTAATGAATTGGCTGTGAAAACATTAGAGGAACTAGGTAAACCTATTGGTATTGGAATGACCAGGAAATCGACGTTCCCTCGCAACTTTTCCACATTGAGTTTTGTGGGGACTAAAAAGCGACGTGTATCGAAAGAATCGATCATGTCGAGTATATCTAGACTGGATTTCACTGGATCTAGTATTCAACTGCATTTAGATGTAAGTATCCATGCGATTTTCCGAATCATCGATTTGTCAAATAATTTTTTCTTAATAGAATAACGACAAGAATGACTCATCCACTCCACTTGCACCTCCGGCACGTCAACTTCGCAGAAACATGAGTTATCCTGGAGTTCACATATCTCCGCAACGGAAAATGCAACATGAACTCCAATATGAACCACTGAAACCGCCGGAGAAGAAAAAGACAAGTTCATGGCAAAAAATCGTCGTATTCATGGATTTTGATCTATTGAAAGATCCAATCTATTTGAACCTGGTGTTTGGTTTATCGATATTTTACGTTGCCGAGCAGAACTTTAAAATGGTTATGCCATTTTTCTTTCAAAACATTGGTTACAGCAAATCGGATGTGGCATTGTTCTTGTCGATACAAGCGTTTACGGATATTTTAGCGCGATTGATATTACCACCGATTTGTGATCGACTAACTATATCGAAGAGGATGTTGTTTATGTGCGGCATATTTATTGTTGGTCTTTGTCGATCAGGTAAGAACTTGTCTTGAAGTAGATTTAAGTAATCGAATTTGGCTCCAAACTAACGATTTCAGGTCGGTATTAAAGAAAATTAATTGCGTGATGGGAAAACAATGTCAAAACTTCCTTATACATCCATTTCCCCTCTAGGTATATGAAAGTTATAATGGCTATAAAATAACGAAACCATTGTAGTAAAATAATTTTATCATATTAACCATATAAAAGTCAAGTTTAGAAATACGTGAAAGGTGTACTCATGGTTCTGTGGGAACTCCGTCTAGGATGCGTACAGCACTTAACAATCAACTAGTCACTAACGAGTATGAATTATTTCAACTCTAAGATGGCTAAACAGACCGATCCTCGAGCGGCACACCTAGTCACAAAATTGATACACCCAGTCACCACCATTTACCTGCTGTTGTAGGTGCGCTGCCCCATTGATGCGTTCTCTCTCCTTTCGGTGCTGTGTCTTTGCAGCCTCATGTCGTCGACGCTGCTCTTCAAAAACTTGATGACCCTTGTAAATGATACGCCTCCATCTCGGTCGGTCGTTCGCGATCTGCTCCCAGTTGCTCTTCACATCTACGCCACACTTCTTCATGATGGTCTTAAAAACATCTATTTTGCTGTCGTCCCTGGTTTCGTGAGTCGACCTTAGGCTGTGAATAAAGGATTCACTGCGGAAGGCGTTCCGTTGACATGCGGATTACGTGGCCAGTCCATTGCATCACAATCATCGCCTCAATGCTAGTTGATTCAGCTTCCTCCAGAATGCTGATGTTTGTTCGTTGGTCCTGCCATTTGATTCCAAGAATTCTTCTAAGACATCGTTGATGGTTCATTGATATATATTTGGTAAATCGGTGACCACACGATAGACACGTATTCCAACTTTGACCGCATCAACGACTGGTAAAGGGATATAAGAGAGTTTATATTCTGAAATTCCCTTGTTGATCTTATAATAAACCCAAGTGCCCTAGTCGCCTCTATGAATGTGAGGATTGAATGACAAGTCATTGTCAACAGGGACACCCAGATCCCTAACTTCCTTGCATCTCTGAAGAATGTCGTCGCCAATGCTGTACTCAAACCGGACGACATCAGCACTCCTGGTGAACGACATACATTTGCATTTTTTTGTGTTAAGTGGAAGCATGTTATCTGCACACCAACGCTCCAGCGCCACCAAGTCCATCTGAAGCAGCTCACAATCCAAGGGATTTTCTATTATCCTGAACAGCTTCAGATCATCAGCAAACAGGAGACAGGAATTAAATACATTCGCAGTGATATCCTTGAAATATAAGTGGGGCCAAGTTGCTCCCCTGCGGTGCACCACTTGTAGCTATAAAATCCCTAGATACTCAACAAACAAGCTACGTCCCGTAAGATAAGACTCGAAGAATCCAACAAGGGCAATACTGAATCCTAGTGCCTTCATTTTACTCAATACAATACCATGGTTCAACCTGTCAAAAGCCTTCGAGAAGTCTATGTGTAGATAGCATCAACCTGTTCACCCCTGCTCATATGGAAAGGTGGTTGAATGGTTATTGGAAATGCTTCTCCTGGTCCCCTGCTGTTGAAAACTGCTGCTTTCATAGTATCGTGAAAGAGTCGAAGTATTCGGATGAACTTCTGGGGACATCCGTTGAGCTCAATATCCTCCACAGAGCCTCACGGTTAACAGAGTCGAACGCTTGGACAAGATCTATAAAACCCATGTATAGACTTCGCCATTTGAAAGAGACGCTGTGATGTTGAGTTGCAATCATTTTGCCAGGTGATGAATGCTTTACGCTTAGTGTATATTAGTCTTTGAATCTTTTCATCATTTTCGTCGCACCAATCCTGATGTTTTCATCGCACATAGCCTAGCGTCTGCTCACCAGCAGAGAGCACGGTGGATCTAAATAACGACTAGTGTTCTTCAATATCATCCAGATATTCTTCCGGGAGCTTGTCCTGTAGGTGTTGTTGGAAACACAGTTTCGCTCGATTGTCCTTTAGGCATTCGATGTTAAGCTTTCGCCTTAGTTTCCCTCGCTGTTGTGGTCGTTTTGTCGGTGTCGGTGGTCAGTCCAGCCATCATCAGCACTCGTTAAAGCTATGGTGCTGTTCACTTCATGTCGGACGGTCCTTAGGATTAGCAATAATTGAAAATGGATGGTTCCATGTTTAGAAACAGATCGTCAGCTCTCCACAAAACCGAATTGTTAGAACCTCCTGGAGTCCCCTTTCTCTGGTCATTCGTGGTGGACGACCTGCTGGTAGAGAGTGAGTTGAGGTCGAAGCAAGTTCATACTGTACAGATCAAATACTGAAATCTCAATCTCTTCATTAGTCTTAAGAGACACAATCTTTGTGGTAGGTACATAGACTCGTCATAAAAAAAAATAACACCAGAACATACATGTAAAAAAGAACACATAACAAGGTAAAAATAAATAATTACAATGAAAAACAGGAAATCACAAAAAACACTACAATGTGGAAATTAATTCGTTCAGTCAAAAATTTCTTCTCCGATTGGCAACTCCTCACGGCTGATGGAAGCAGATTAAAATAAAAATAGCCCGAGTACAAGGGTGACTTCGTATAAAATTCATGTTTTTGGCGAGGTAAATACAACAGGCCACCTGGTCGAGTGAAAATCGCTGTCCATAAATTGTAGGAAGGAAAAAATTTGATAGAACTAGTTACCCGTGGGACGCAGACTACATGTACACATAAGGCATATAAGTCTCACTGGTCCATTGAAGAAGTTATATGGGACACATACCCGCATTGTGAGTGAAATTTGGGGATGAAATTTGCCATGAGCAATAAACTATGACTTGTCTTATAAACTGCTGTTTACGAGCAAATATTAATTATTGACAGTTCAAAACAACCATTGCCGGAGTTGGAAAGGATAAAAGAAGTTCTGTTTAAGCACGTACATTTTCTATAAAATCTAAGCTCTCGTACAGAAACATGAGTTCCAATAGAAGATTTTAGTTTGAGCCACCAGTACACCGCTTGAAATAATACGATATTACACATATAAAAGCAAAAATAATCAGTCTCTAAGGTATTACATTACAGAAATTCTGAAACCTATAAAAAGATTTCTAATTAAGAACTGGTTAAAAGTACTTTTAGCTGGTAAAAATGTTCATTCCAGTCTCGTTATTTTATAGCCACAACTAGTAATCTGGTTACCAAATTCTACGTTCTCTTTCTATATATCAATTTTCTTGTTCTCACCTGGATCGATACGAAAAGTTCTTTTCTCCGATTACACCCTAGACCGTATTTAATGACATCATTTTCTTCGGGACACCCTGTAAAGATTTTTCATCAAATAATCGTTTTAGTTAAAGAACCCAACAAATTCTTTTGAGACTAATGGTGTTAATTAACTTTGTGTCTTCTTCATTTATTTTTAATATATTTATATTTTAGGTGTTTTTGTAAATACTTATATATTTTTTATTCTAGTATTATTCTTTATCTAATGTTTTTTATATATACATTTTATTGTTTTTTTAATCTTAATTATTTATATAGAAACAAACCATTTACTGTTTTGTTTTAATATACAAATTTTGTTTAATATTGTTTAGAAATTATAATTTAACAGTTCTTCATCAAAATTAATTGTTTTGTATCTTGTATCTAATCATTTTATATGAATTTTTGTTGGCAGCTTCAAGGAGCCATTCACTATAGGTAACAACCGATTAAGAAATGAATTCTAAGAAAAGTAAGCTTTCAAAATAAAGTTAACTTTTTCAAAATAAGAAAATAAAAAATATTCACAACAAAAACTATTATAACATAAACAAAAAATAATTTACAAGACGGCTGCATTGAAAACTTTTCACCTTTATTTTTTTGCATTTACTGAAAAAAATTGTCCAAAGCCGCCGTTTTTTTTTTTGGTGGTATTATCAGTGGATTTAACTTTTTTGCGGTAGAAATTATCGCGACTTTCTTCCCAAAACTAAGCACAACCGCTAGGATTAAGTAATAAGGAATGCGGGTGAAACACCAGAGAAAATTTGGTAAAAAACTGTCAAGTTTTAAAATAGATCCGCAGGCCAAATTTGGCACAAACTGCAAATGAAATAATTGTTTTAGGAATAATACTAGATAGGCTTTGAGAGTTCTACCTCATTTCTTATGGAAAATAACATGGGAAATTGCTAAGGTCGAAATTCCCGATTTTGGTTCCCTTAAGGTCATATACATACTACGGTGCTCTGCGCACGATGTCAACGTCAAATGTCAAACCCATACGTCAACCTCAAAAGTCATACACCATACTTCAACCTCAAATGTCATGAAAAGCGAAAGTGTTGTGGTATCAGATATGTGGTGTCAGATGAACTCCGATGTAATGCCTGCAGCAATAAACTATGATCTGCCTTATAAAACTCTGTTCCCCAGCAGTGATCAATGGCATGGGGGAGTTGCAAAGTGCGGACTATTGTTGGTTTACTAATGGCTCAAAGACAAACTCAGGTACAGGTGCCGGAGTTTACGGAAGCAGACCCAAGACAAAAATTTCTCAATGTCTGGGTTCTCACGCTACTGTATTCCAGGCTGAAGGCCATTGATCTGTGTGCTCAGGAGCGCGAAAGTCAATAAAAAATGTCTCTTATAGTCAAGCGGCTATAAAGGCCCTAAGCTCATCAAGATCCACATCAAGAACAGTGTGGAATTGTCAAAACAGACTCTCTAATACCGGGGGAAATAAAACCTCTGGATCCCTGGCTATTCTGGTTTAAGGGGGAATGAAATGGGCAACTTTCTGGCAAGAGAAGGGGTTGAAGGAGAATTCATCAGACCAGAACCCCCAACTGGCATAGCATTTAGCACTGCCAAATACATACTTAATACCTAGATGACGACAAAACTTCAGAACTTTTGGCAAAATCATGCACGTTTGGTAGACTCGAAGGAGTTCATTGACCCATCGAAATCAAGGGCCAGGGAGTTGTTGGATATGAGGAGATATCATGTACGCTTCCTGGTTGGGTTGAATCATCATCTCTCGAGGTTGGTTCTCTTGGAAAAATCCGAGTGCCGATTGTGTCTGGAGGATGATGAAACGGCGGAACATGTACTGTGTTCTTGCCCAACTGTAGCTAGAACCAGATTCGGAATATTTGGTGAAGTAACCTTTCTACCAGCGAGTCTAAAAGAAAGCTCACCCAGAAAAATAATCGACTTAATTAAGAAGATTGACCTGCTGAGCTGATCCAGCGCAGACCCACTCATTATGAACCTACCTACCTACCCCAACACAGCGGTAGAAGGGTTATGCCGCTTTTGATGACATTTAACGTTGAGGTATGGTGTTTGACGTTGACGTATCGCGTTTCACATTTGACGTATGGTGTTTGACATTCGACGTATGGTGTTTGACGTTGATATCGTGCGCAGAGGGCCGTCGTATGTGTATGACCTTGAGGGAACCAAAATCGGGAATTTTCAATTTCCCATAAAAAATGAGGCAGAACTCTCATAGCCCATCTACTAATAATCTGAAATCTTAACATAAAAAAGCGTTGCAGTAAACTCTCTATCTATTACTGAGAATTCATGAGAGAATAATATTATCTCCCCGTAAATCTGCCCTTGATCTTTACCTCCAGAATCAAGTCTATAGAATTATCTGAAAGGAGATTAGTACTTTCTGCGAGTTGTTTCTTCTACACAGAGTGATTACTTCAATAGACCTGCAGCCAGATTCGAATTGCTCGAAGTCGAATCTTGCGACTCGAAGGGTTCGAGTTCATATGACATTCGATATAGACTGCTACGTGATTCTAATTTCCTTTCGAATAGGTTAAAATTCAACGCTATTTCTAATGTAGTGAATTTAATATCTGTTTGGCGGGAACACTGACTTAATTGACATTTTCTTTTCATGTCATATTATTTTCTAAAATTTACAAATTTAAAATATTTAGTTTGGTTTAAATAATAAATCTGTGATAGATCAAGCGGTACGGCGGGGACATCGCTTAGCTGAAAATCAGCGTCTTCAACGAAGGCTTTTTGGAGAGCAAGGAAATCCCTTCGCATTACCCGAAGCTCGATGAAATAAAGACTTGTGGAGGAATTTATGCACTACTTTGAGTCCTCATCGACGAGAGTCAACATATATGTATTATTCTAATTGCATCAGACATTAAAGTTTTGTCTGCTATGCTTTTTTCTGCTACTAAAGTTACCAGGAGAGGATTTTAATTTAATTTAATGAAATCAATTAACACATGCCAGTGTTCTTCTTTTATTTTGAATGTATAAATCGCTTTAAAATAAAAGTAAGATTATTTTTGCAACTCGAAACCTTTTTAAATTTCGAGACAAATGACAGATTACCTCGCATCGAAACCGATTTAATTTAAGATTAGAATTAGTAAAATTGCAAAACTTTTCTCGATATGAGTAGTAAAATTGTAATCCGGCTGCTTCAACGGCTTCCTTGCCTTGCTTAAAGACATTTTAAATTATAATCTATCAAGCAACCTCGTAAAGGATGAAATTTATTAGAGAATAATGGCGGATTGATTTGCTGTAAAGGCCGAAATCTGTGTTTCTGTAAACAAAACAGTCTAGGTAATTCCATTAAAAGAAGTGTATGACGACAAATTCTTATCGAGCATGCTAGCGAGAGGACGTTGAAGGGATTTTTCCCCAATTTTAGTTCAGTTTTTTTGCCAAAATATGCGCTTACGTTCAAATATTTTGAATTTCATCAACTATAATGGAATAGTTAGTGAAATTTTATTTTTAATAATTAAGTAGTTCTAGAGTAAAGACACACCCGAAGGGGAACGATGATTATACCTACTAAAGAAAATATTACCCCTTCAGAAAAGACCAGGCGTTTTTTTTTTTCAGCAAACAAAATAAATCTTTGGTATAAAGTTTTTGATGAGCCATTTATATATTCAGAAATGCAATCAAAATATTTTTATAAATTTATTCCTATTATTTGTCTTATAAGTTGATGTTTTTTAATTTAATTTCTACTTAATTAATTATGTATTTTTGCAGGAATTTTATTATTATTATTTACATTTTTTGCTTACTAAATAATACTTAAAAATCATAACAGGAGCAAGTATAGTATTTCTTAAAATATTTATTTTAAATAAATTTAGAGATTTTTTCTAGTATAAAATAATTTAATTAGTAATATTAAGAAAAGCAACTCTCTAAAATTATTTAAACATTAATATTATTATCCTAGTTGTTAAGAAAAAACTTTTAAAGTTATATAGAATGTGACAAGAAAAATTCGTACAAACTTAGCTTTTGCGATACCATTGTTTTGTTTATTGTTCAGTACACTTTACAAGGTTTGCCTATAAGATAATGCAGTGATAGCTTCATCAGCATTCCCCGTTAACGAGTATGAATTCTAGCAACTCAATCCATCAAGACAACGCTCATTTTGCTATTCTGTCAAGACGTTCCATGCCAACATGCGCCTTATTTATTGATCTGTTGTCATGAAACTGAAATCCATTGAAGAAGCTTGCAGAGAACCACTTTCAACACAACAATGGAAAATTGCAGAGAGTTGTAGTGTCACAGAATATTGAAGGTCTAACAACTAGATAGGTTGAAAGCGTGCTACCTTTGTCATAGAATGAGAATTAGAAAAATCGTTTTGCCACTTCACCAAAATACATACACTTCGACTTCGAGAATAATTTAATTTCCGAATTGATGAAATAGTAAAACGTGAAATTCAGGATAAAATCTTATACGACAATAGTCCCGCTATTTTATGGTCATACCTTGTAAAAGTAAATTGATACGTATTCGATAACATTTGAAATGTTTGGCGATGTTTGAGACATCCTATATACTTTTACACTTAATATTAAAACTACTTCGGTATGTTTTTCATTCCACAAACGTGTGACAATCCTAATCATTCTTCCAGATATGATCTAACCATTTTTTTTTTGTTTTCTCCAATTTTGTTTGCAGTTTTGGCCCAACAAACCGAATGGACCTGGATCGTGGTTTGGCTAGTAGTATGTGGATTCTTTAGAGGAGCGGCTTTAATTAATTTCACATTGACTATTTCCGAATATTCGTCATTGGAGAAGTTACCAGCTGCTTTTGGGTTGCATATGGTCGGAAAAGGGCTGTTTGTTGTCATTTTTGGACCACTTTTGGGTAAGGTCGATGCATTTTACAATATTGATCGTGACTGACGAAATTAATTTGTAGGAAAAATCCGAGACGCCACATCAAGCTACCCAATATGTTTGCATTCACAAACATTCCTGATCATGACATGTTGTGTGGCGTGGAGTATCGAATTTATCATCAGATTTTGTAAAACGCGAAGCGCCGAATCTGACACTGATACAACAACCACATGACAAACGTATGATGACTAATTTCTCAAAATTAGTATTACGCTAGCATTATGTGGACTAATTTTGAGAAATAAGTCATGTTTTACTTACTAATTGCGGTAAAGCAAGAATTTCGCAATTATATCCCACACATAGGTACTTACTTTGTAGGATAATTTCTAGAAAATACTGACTAATTTTGAGAAAGTAGTCATTCATGTTATATTTTAGAAGTTGAAATAGATCTCCACACATATGTTTACTAATTGTTCATAATTACTGACTTTTTTGGAAACAATAGTTATTTATAAATATTGCAAAATCAAACAATTAGGGTAATCTCTCAGAAATAGTGACTAATTTTGAGAAATATGTCATGCTTTAATTATAATTGCAGTAAAACAAGAATTTAGCAATTATATCCCACACACAGGTACTTTGTAGGATAATTTCTAAAAAATAATGACTAATTTTGAGAAAGTAATCAGTTATGTTATATTTGAACATTTTAGAAGTTGGAATACATCTCTACACATACAGGGTGTCCCACTTAAGTTGAATACAAGCCAATAACTCTGATATTTTTTGAGGTTTTTTATCATTTTTGGTAGGACTGTGTTACGAGATACACATTTTCATCGAGGTAAAAAGTACGGTACCTCATTGACGTACGTTTTAATGGGGTTTAAATTTTTTTCGTTCAAGAGTAAACTACCTTTAGGACATAGGGTAATCTCTCAGAAATAGTGACTAATTTATGTCATGTTTTAATTATAATTGCGGTAAAACAAGAATTTTGCAATTATATCCCACACACAGGTACTTTTTAGGATAATTTCTAAAAAATAGTGACTAATTTTGATAAAATTATCAGTCATATTATAGTTGAACATTTTAGAAGTTGACATAAATCTCTACACAATAGTTATTTATGAAAAGACATTTTCAGTTTAGCAATTTCATTGACACTTTTTCGAATTTTCAAAATCAAACAACTAGGGTAATCTCTCAGAAATATTGACTAAGTTTCAAATGTTTTAATTATAATTGAGGTAAAACAAAAGTTTATCAATTATATCCCACACATATGTACTTACATTGTAGGATAATTTCTAAAAAATAGTGACTAATTTTGATAAAATAGTCATGTTATATTTTAGAAGTTGAAAAAAGATGTTGACTAATTTCTCATAATTAGTGACTTATTTGGCAACAATAGTTATTTATAAAATGACATTTACAATTTAGCAATTCCATTGACACTTGGCGAGTTTGCAAAATGAAACAACGAGGGTAATCTCTCAGAAATAGTGACTAATTTTGAGAAACATGTCATGTTTTAATTATAATTGCGGTAAAACAAGAATTTGACTATTATATCCCACACATAGGTACTTACCTTGTAGGATAATTTCTAAAATCTAGTGACTAATTTTGAGAAAATTGTCAGTTATGTTATAGGTGGAACATTTTAGAAGTTGAAATACATCTCTACAGATATGTTGACTAATTTCTCATAATTAATGACTTATTTGGAAACAATAGTTATTTATAAAATGACATTTACAATTTAGCAATTCCATTGACACTTGGCGAGTTTGCAAAATGAAACAACTAGGGTAATCTCTCAGAAATAGTGACTAATTTTGAGAATATAGCCAGCTTCAATTACAGTTGCAATTTATTATAATTGCAGTTATCTACCATTTGTCTCGATGGAGCAGAGTTCGGATAATGTTTATCAACCCATTACAATTACACCCCACACATAGGTACTTTGTAGGATAATTTCTACAAAATTGAACATTTTAGAAGTTGAAATAGATCTCTACACATATGTTGACTAATTTCTCATAATTAGTGACTTATTTGGAAAGAATAGTTATTTATAAAATGACATTTACAATTTAGCAATTCCATTGACACTTGACGAGTTTGCAAAATGAAAGAACTAGTGTAATATCTCAGAAATAGTGACTAATTTTGAGAAATAGAACATGTTTTAATTATAATTGCAGTAAAACAAGAATTTGGCAATTATATCCCTACTTTGTAGGATAATTTCTAAAAAACAGTAATTTTGAGAAAATAGAATACATCTCTCATATGTTGACTAATTTCTCATAATTAGTGACTTATTTGGAAACAATAGTTATTTGTAAAATGACATTTACAATTTAGCAATTTCATTGACACTTGATGAATTTGCAGAATGAAACAAGTAGGTAATCTCTCAGAAATAGTGACTAATTTTGAGAGAATAGATTTAAACATTTTGTATTTTTTGTGTAGGTACATTGACATGACGCAATACAAATTTGTAAGTAACTTAAAGTTAAAGACGCATTAAGGAATTTCTCTAAAATAGTGATGAATTTTAAGAGAATATTCACACATTTACCAAAATATTAACATAAATTGTAAGTCACAAGTATAATTTTGCAACAATTTTATAAATATTTAAACTAACATTTTTGAAACATTGTGACTAATTTCTCATAAGTAGTGATTAATTTGGAAAATACAGTCATTTATAATAACATGACAAATATACAATTATTTAGTATTTTGATTAAGGCAAATAAATTATAATTAAACAAATTGAGTAATCTATCACAACCAATGTTTGGATGCTATATTAACAAGTGACAAAACTTTTTTTACATTAAAATTAGTCCTTTCCAATTTTTTTATAAAAAGGACTGTTTTAACAGTAGAATCTCCAAAGAAATTTATAAAATGACAACAAGTCTAATTTAAATTAGGTTTTATAATAAAAAAAACTAGAACATGTCAGTCAGTATTTCATTATGTGTCATATTAGTGTAATAAGGATACTTTAATAGGTACTTATTAAGTCACTACTTTTGTAAATATTTTATGTACCTAAAAATAATTAATATTGATATTTTTGCAATAAAACTATCCAAAGTATAAATAATAATAATACTTATATAATAATATAAATAATTGTTTTAAAAAAAATTGAACAAAAATGAATAAAATTATATATTGTTTACACTTTACTAAAAGTAACTTGAATGTGATTTAAATGTAATAACAATAAAATTAAAAACTTTGAAGTTTTATCATGTATACTTACCGCGTTCAATATCCCAAATTTCCACGTTGAAATGTTTGCGAAATTCATTTATTTCAAGTACATGTTTCGACACATTCGCACATTTCAAACCTAAATTCTTAAAATTCCCTAGACACAGTGGCGTTCTAAGAGCAGATCTTCGCGAATGAAGTGGTTAATAAATAATACAACGCGCAGATCTAACTTTTGTGGGGTTGAAATTATAGCGACTGATATTTATCTACAAATAATGTCCCGAACATATTGTTGCAGGTAAAATTTTGATAAAATCAGAGCAGTAATAAGAAGTGCAAATGAATTTGCTTCATGGAAAATCTAAGAAAAAATATCAACAGTTAATTACTGAAGAACACATCAAATCAACGTTTAAGGGACATTTCAGTCTCATAAAAAAGCACCTCAAGCAAAATGTGCTGCAGAAGAGTTTTGAAATGTTATATCTGAACCAGAGCCAACATAAAAAACCTCTGCAGGCAAAATCGCAAAAAGTGCTGCAGAAGATTTCAAAAACCATATTTGAACAAGGCAAGGATGTGTACAGGAAATTACGAAATTGTGTCAAGAACGATATTTACACAGAAAAAGAACTATACAAAAGGAAAGCACTGTAGGCAAAATTTTATAAAAAATTACAGTAATAAGCGTTGTCGGCAAAATGTTGCCAAGAATGTTTTGAAATGCTGTATTTGTGCCTCTATGTTTTAGCGAATGAATGGAGTATTTAATATGCTGCTTCTCGATTAGAGAAAAATAATTTACAGAACACCGGGTAGTGGAACAACCGAGAGCCAATGCTGTTCTAATTAAGTCATCATCAGCATTCACTCGCTAACGAGTATGAATTATTCCAACTCAGGGATTTCTGTTATGAACTCTAAGATGGCTAAACAGACAGATCCTCGAGCCGCAAACCTTGTCACAAAATTGACACACCCAATCACCACCATTTATCGGCTGTTCGCTGCCCCATCGATGCGTTCTCTCTCCTTTCGATGCTGTCTCTTTGCATCCTCATATCGTCGACGCTGCTCTTCAAAAATTCGATGACCCTCGTTAATGGTCACGATCTGCTCCCAGTTGTTATTTACATCTAAGCCACACTTCTTTATGTTGGTCTTAAGAACATTCTTGTACGTCTTTTGTTGCCCCCCCTGATTTCGTGAGCCGACCTTAAGCTGTGAATAAAATATTCTCTTTGGAAAGCGTTCCATTCCTCCAGAGCGCTGATGTTTGTTCGACAGTCCTTGATTCCAAGAATTCTTCTAAGACATCGTTGATGGTACTTCTCTAGGGCTTTTAAATGCCTCCGATAAGTGGTCCAAGACTAACAGCTATACGAAGGGTAGGAGCTACAATAGCATTATACACTCGCAACTTAGTTCGAACGTCGATGTTATCATTATCAAAGACGCTCGTTCTTAGTCGGCCAAAAGATGCGCTTACCCATCTTATACGATGCTGAATATCATCATCGATATTTGCGTCCGCCTCGAGAATGCTGTAGAGGTAAGAGAAACTCTCGACGTCATAAAGTAATGTCTGCGTTAACTCGAATATCTGGTGGGACACACAGTGTTTGGTGCAGGCTGGTAGATAATCTGTTTTCTTTATATTTAGTTCAAGCCCAATACTCCTGTATGCGCTTTAAATGCATTTAGTATGTATTGAAGATCCTATTCTGTATCAGCTAGGACAACGTTGTCATCCGCGTATTGAAGCTCAATGACTGATGTGGATACGATCTTCGTCCCAGCTTGTAGTCTACGAAGGTTGGAGAGTCCGCCGCCATGAAATCTGTAGACGATCTCTATTCCCCCAGTAGTTCATCCTTAACATCGAAAACAAAATCGGTGCCATGACACAACCCTGCTTTACGCCAGTTGTTATTGGAAAAGGTTTTGCCGGTCCGCTGCTGTTGAGAACAGCTGCTTGCATATTATCGTGAAGGAGTCGAAGTATCCGGATGAAATTCTGGGGACATCCGTTGAGCTTCAATAATTTCCACAGAGCCTCACGGTTAACAGAGTCGAACGCCTTGATAAGGTCTTTAAAACCCATTTATAGAGGATGATTTTGCTCCCGTGACTTTTCCTCCTGGCACTAAGTATCATGTCGGAACCCTTCCGAGAGTGGGAGAAGACGATTGGACAAAACTTTTGCAAGAACCTTTCCAGCGATGAGAGGAGAGAGCGGTAGTTTCCACATAGGGACCTATATAGTGACAATTGAGGCATCTCGCATTTCAGCAGGCACGGTTTCGGTGTTCCGTATTTTGGTTATTAGAACATGAGAATGTTCCAATATCACAGGTCCTCCTTTAAAAAAAAAAAAGTAGGCTGTATCTGGCATCGCTTGATCGTTCTATTCACACTTTCAGAATTGCCCACAAGGTACGACCATCATCCATGAAGAAATCATGAAAACGACATCGCGAAGTATCTTTGGCATATATTATACTTCTTTAAAATCTTTGGCACTCTAAGAAATCAGCATTTTTTCGAGGTTTTCATTGTCCTTGTAATTTAGGCGTTATTCACGTAAGCCACTTTATGTGCTTGTATTTTATAATGAAGGGTGGATTTATTTAGAATCGAAGGTAAAGTATAATTATTATCGAGATGGCTTCCCCTATCTAACGTTGAAATCTAGCAGTGTATGTTAAAATATGCGCTACTCACAATATTATTTGATTTGATATTGAGTAAATAGAGAAAACTGTGACGAATATTAAAATGTACCCTACGCTTAGAGATAAATAAATACATCCGGCAACACCGCGTTGGATATACTATTGTCAAAGATTAATGTACACAAAGATTAATCTTTGCTATTGTAATCAGATGTAATCGTTCTCGAAAATTCGCGACTCAAACTAACCAGAGGCGACTCTGTACACATTTAATAGGCTACACCTCGTCCGGGGCAGCGCTGTGTTAATTTGGTAGAATGTGCCTCGCTTACATAAGCGAGGCAAAGATCGATGAGGATATTCAGCATCGTATAAGATGGGCAAGCGCATCTTTTGGCCGACTAAGGACGAGCGTCTTTGATAATCATAACATCGACGTTCGAACTAAGTTGTGAGTGTATAATGCTATTGTAGTTCCTACCCTTACGTATAGCTGTAAGTTTTGGACCACTTATCGGAGGCATTTAAAAGCCCTAGAGAAGTATCATCAACGATGTCTTAGAAGAATTCTCACTTACATAAGCGAGGCACATTCTACCAAATTAACACAGCGAACATACGCGCGCCAGAATGTTGTAGAACAAACGATTATTTACTGGAAGCGTTCGAGAAAGGAGAAAAACATATAAATAGCCAACGTATAAGAGGGACAGACAATCAGTATGAAGTGTCCATAATTGAGAACAGTGTTGTGAAATAAATAGTGAAAATAAATATAGTCATATTAGTTCGTTTAAGTTATTAATTTGTTTAAGAGTTTATCAATTAAGTGTAAATTCAAATCACGTTATTATTTCACACTACGAACCACGAAAAACATTTTAATAAAAGAAAAGCTTGAAAATTGTTGGATTTCCCTAATTTTATTGAAATTAATGAAAAACATTTTTCGAAACTTGTATAAAAATTCAATTTATTAATTTCTTATTGTCATTTATAATATTTCGAGTTGGCACAAAATCACTTTTCTACCTATATACATAATTATTAGCAGCAATATTAAAAATCTATTACATTCTATATAAATAAATAAAAAAATTGCAAAAAATCGAATATAAGTACATTTCATTTCTATATAATTAAAATAAATATATCGTACTTTTAAAATATCTTACAAAATCTAATAATATATACAAAAAAAAAAGAAATTAGAATCAATATTAGAGAAAAATACATTTTCACATTTAGGAAAAGTAAAAAATATATATAAAACAAACCCAACTAAGACCTCACCTCCACAAAATTGTCTTTATTGTAAAAACCAATGTTTTACAAAGGGCGAAGTTGACTTAACTCTATAAAATCATTGGACTGAAATTATACGTTTCGAAAAAGTAAACTTCCATCATAAGTGATAACACAATCTGATCACGAAGAAAGTGCGATGATGTCACAGTCACGGTGAATTTAAATGGTATGAAAGGAATATAAAAAATTAATAAAAATAGAGCTGCAGCAAGAATATTTTTCAATCCATCGTACTCTTACGAAGCCTCAAATAAAAATGCACCTCAACTAAAGTTCGCATAGCATTGACGGTTAAGTATGCGTGGCCCGTCAGCTGGACTTTGCCCTGTATAAATAATAATCCTTCAGCAATATTCTAGGTCCCTAATTAGTGATTAGAATTATTAGTTAGAAAGAAAACTTTGTGGAAACGTATTTGTATGAGAATGGTGTATTTACTCGAGATGAAAAATATACAGTTTTCTGTCACTTCAGTATGGTAAAGGTCCGCTAATCCAGATTGATAAAATCAAAGTTAATTCGATTTAGGGAATTATTCAAATATTCATAAAAGTTACAAAAAACACGAAATACTAATAAATAATACAAAAATAATAATAGAATTTCGTCTGCATTACTGATGGGTTTGGATTTATTGGGGCTCTGATTAGCGGAGCTTTATTATTTTTATATTTCACTTGGAAATGTCTTTTATTAGCATCGAAACACTAATATCAACTCGTTACCATTATCATGAGCATGATATTAAAGAAACAAGATCGTGGAAAGTCCACCGAGACAGTTTTTCGTAAACGCGTTCAAAACTGGAGAATAAGGAATATTCTTTATTGACAACGAGTCAGAGTTTGACAGGGCGTAATCTGTTATAATCTGCGACGGGTTCAAACCATAATATTGACGGATTCACCTAATGGCGAAAAGACAGTCCTTTGAAGAAAGACCCTACGTGGTCTGTCCCATAAATATCTGATCTGAGTTAACGCCCTGTGGAGTACGAGCTGACCAATGAATCCTCACAAATTCACCGTCTTCTCCAGTTACCACAGCACAGCAAGTTTTTTACGTTATTGGCATTGTTATCTTTGAAAAATGACATATAGACGACACCAATGAATTTTCATTAATTGGTTGAAAAACGCTTCCGTGTAAAGTGGATCAGGATAACTTGAAAATGGTTGCTGATGATGAAAACCGACTTATAAAGGTTATCATTACCGGTGACGAGTGATGGGCTTACGATGTCAATACCGAAACAAAATCAAAGCCCATGTTAATTGTTTTCTTCGATTACGAAGGATGCACCATGAATATTGATCCAAGAGATCAGATAATTTGACCTTGGAACTTCTCAAAAGATTAAGTGAGAGGAAAACGAGCCGTTTGTGGGCGAGCGGTGACTGACTCTTCACCAGTATAATTGCACGAGCACATTCGAAATACCGGAAGAATCAACAAATACTGTTGAACGCAAACACGTAATTGGCATTTTTCAGACAAATCCGCCCTCAACTACGGCTCTCTGCGTTACTTTTACAGACAAGCCCTTGTCCGATTTAGGTAGAATTAATTTACTTCGATAATGGCAATATAATCAACTTGGTGAAGCTTTACTGGCCGTTTATCAACTCGGTTGTTCAAACAGAAAGGCGAATGAATTTATTATCTTTTTGTTACAAAGTTATTAAATTTGAATGAAAATGAGTGAGGTCAAGCATTGTACAACACTGAGTAAAGTTCTTTGAATGATAGACCAAATATACATATACAATATTTATTTTTTTAATAGAACCTTTCGTGTATATCCTTAGCAAACATTCAAAATTTGTCCTTTCTCTTATTTTGTTAGGTACACATTCTTAACGTATTGTCTGAAGATGTGCTCAATCTTGCATGAAACGTTGCATTAAAAAATTAATATTGACAAGTATATGTTTGGTTTATCATTCATTGGTGTCGAAAAGGAGCCGCAAAAAATAAATCCACAAGCATTAGAGACTTTACCATTATCCTAAGTTGTCATTCAAGTTTTATCGTAGTCAAAAATAAAATAAAAAATATCACAAGGTTTATTCAGTTCTCTCTCGCTCTCTCTTTCATACATAATTCACACCAGTCCCAGTACCACTATTATTAATCTTAATCGGTGTCTTCCTATACTTATCACTTTTAAACGTACTATTATCCCCGTCAGATATCGCTTCAGGCACAACTGCACTATTTGTACTATCCCGTGCTGTTGTATTGTTGTTCTGCGCAGGTAGATTACGCATTTCCATGATCATTGTCTGATTCTGGAAACGATACCACCCATAAATATCACATCTATTCATTAATCACACTTGATTCTTTTTGTTCTTAAACCCTGTTTCTATCATTTTAATTTTTGGGTTCTAGGGATGTTAGGTTAGATGGAAAACTCACGAATAATTTAAATATCCATCGGTAATTACTTTTTCAATACACTTATTACGTTTAGATGCTTCGTTGTACCTTCATCAGGCTTGCTTAATACTTACATCATTATACATAATGGTGTTTCAACAAAAACACAATAATCAAAGGTTTAATAAAATCAGTCACGGCTATGCTGACACATGTCTATCTTGGCAAAATTTTCAACACCGATATTGCATACCAAAGGTGTCAAATCGCAAGAGCGTGGAGGCCAATTTTAGTTACCAAATCGCGAGATGACGCCATCACGAGTCGTAAGACTGTGAATGTTTCGCGGACGGTATGTTGTAACTTCTTGTCTACTCCAATATCTTCCAACTGAAGCACAAAAAACTGGGTTTTCCGAAGAAAAACGGATCATTGATTCCACCAGACTACAATGCACACCAAACAGTGGCACGTTTTGGATGTATTGCTTGCTCATAAATCCATTCATTGGTTTTTTGAGCAGTTTGACCTGCTAACAAAGCTATTCATCACTGAAAATCAAAGGAGCAAGGATCCTAGTGGTGAACACTCTTTGCTGTATTGGCAGAAGTTGTGTAGTCAATTGGGCTTTGTAGACATGTACAAGGAAAACTTTAGTGAGAAATCGCTAAGAATAGCTGTTGTAAGGTCCAAACCTGGTACATGATGTGCAACAGTTCATCCGAATTTTTCGATTATTCTTCTCATAGTAAATGAATAAGGAACAATAATTACTTTCTGGATATCCCCAGAGAAGATCCAGATCCAGTAACTCTAAATAACAAAAAACAACGGAATCCGAATTTTGAATTCACGATGGTATGATGACGTAACAAAAGCAGTTCTGATAGGATCAGTACTTTTACGTTACTTATGTTATTATCCCTGTCCCTAGAAAAGGTTTACTCGAGGATTACAGGGATCTCCGACCCATATATTTCAAAGCTATGGGAAAGAAGAATTTTATATTCATTACTTCGTGATCTGGATTTAGATGGGTGCATAGGACAGTGGCGAACTTTCTATGTTGGTTCTTTTGGATTACTCTAAGGCGTCAGGGGTACCTGAGGGTTTTATCTTGGAACCAGCTGAATATACAACTCACGAATGACGGGTTGTTCATCACATGTGCATGGTATTGATACTCAGATTTATCCATATGTTTAGTCCGGACAATCTCAACGATGGTATGGCGTCCAACAAACTTATCGTTATCCTCTAATCAGTGTCAAGCATGAAATGACATTGAATGGAGTTAATAGCTGCCCTATTGTATTTAACCATTCTGCCCACTGCTTATCTCTGAAATTGTCAGTTCTTCCCACACCGAATAAGGATTATCTTTACAATAATTGCAGATGGTGAGAGTGAAGCAAATGGAATGGAAGTCGCTTCCGATGAGGCAGAAAATTCAAGCTCAGATGATGATCAGCTCAATGGAAACGACGAAAAAGAAGCGCTTGAGTAGCACGGTGTAGATGAATTCCAAGATGAGAGGCACGAACATGCTTATAATCTATTTTTTATTAATGATGGAAGATTCGGATTCTTCCTCAACAAGTAAATTGTAGCCTTCCTCGAAATTTGACACTGAAGTCGAAATATTCCTAAAGGTTTTCCCAAAAAGCCTTCATATGAATATAGCTTGCTTGGTTGGCCTTGCAGGGGCAAACGGTTCGTTTAGTAGGAGACCCCTGGGTGGCAGTGGGAGTTGCGGAAATGTTTCCATGTGCATATCCCTTGAGGGGGAGCATGTAACAGGGCAAGTCGCTTGAGATGTCGGGGTCAGATCACCGTGATTCTAGTATCCGAGACGATGTCATGTAGCTGAGTCCTTCGGTGTCGGGGATGTGGTGAATAACGAGACTAGCGCCACTTGGACCGGTGCTATCACAGAGGGCAGAAACTCTGTACATTCGAGCATAAATTTGCGATAAGAACAATGTGAAAAAGAATTTTGACTGATTATCATGGAGTTATAGTAATATTAGGGGTTACACTTATGTCTTACAATCGAGTTCCTACATTCAAAGACTAAGGGTCTCAAAATGATTCGCTTGGAAATGCTGCAATGAAGAAAGCTATTCCTTGAGATCGTTGCAAACTATTGTTGCTCAAAATGTATTTCAATGATCTCATGAAACATATAATTGCTGGTAAATTGTATGTTGTCAATTGCCTAAAGACCACTTTTGCAAAATTTCGCACTAAAGCAACTTTCCAAAATATAGACGAGTCAGTGACAAAATTCAAGGGAAGATCTGCAGTCAAACAATATCTTCCCTTGAAACCCTTCAAAAGAAGAATCGAGATGGCAGTGAGTTTTGCACTGGTTATATTTATGATTTCAACGTGTACAAAGGCAAGGATACTCAAAACTCAGAAGGAACTTCAGGAGAAAGGGTAGTAGGAAAATTAATGATACTTAGGCTACCGGAAGGAGCAGTCTGCTTTGATAGATTTTTACTTCAGTTATTTTGCTCCATACAATGCAGTATCCAGCAGTGGCGACATGAAACATAGAAAAACTAAACTGAATCGGGATGATCCAGAATTTAGAGTAAATAATAATGGTACTATAATCACCAGATGGCAAGACCTCAGCCTTCTTTAGGTGGTATACAAGCCTATTTGTTTGAGTTTACATTTGTACGACGAGGTCTAATTAAATCAGTGCCGAGTATATACAGTAGACTGGTTTACTAACCGTATTGCGGTGTTGC
Organism: Apoderus coryli; assembly: GCA_911728435.2. Taxonomy (NCBI): domain Eukaryota; kingdom Metazoa; phylum Arthropoda; class Insecta; order Coleoptera; family Attelabidae; genus Apoderus; species Apoderus coryli. The sequence goes on along the minus strand of OU452209.1, from coordinate 6,712,579 downwards.
CATTATCTGTTCATGGCTTGTCTAGAGAAGGCTGTGGCAGGACACAAAGGACTTACTTGCTATAAGTAATTGTTTTGATGATACAGTAACAACTGTGAAACGGACAGGACAGGATAGGTCTAGAAAATATATACCATGCCCTGAAATGCTGAGCTTTTATAATAGATATATGGGTGGAGTTGATTTAGCTGACCAGATTATTGTCGTTAACTAAATGGTGGTCCTCATTGCCGTATAAGAAGGATTAATGTCACTGGGTAGGGAAAATGCTGCAGTTAAAAGAAAATAGGAAGTATCTACAAGACGACAAACAATAAAAAACGAACAATGTTCAACGTTGGTGATCATTTGCCAACAGAATGAAAAACACGCAGAAGATGCCAGTGATGTTCGAAAGAAAATTCGCCTTACCCAACAACCCCAGAAGAACCCAAAAAATAAATATACTAATAATCGCACGGTAGCATTATTACCTTACTATCAGCGTCTGCCAAAGGATTAGAAGTGATGGTGATACGGTTAGTCGGCAACACACAGCCGTTGGACCTCGATTTGGCGACAACATCCGCTTGAATGTGATGTTCTTCTACTGTCGCTGGTTTGTCACTATTTTCTATAAACATTTATATTAAATGATTTCCTTAGTTGGTTGAGAATGAAGTAGGGCCTTACCTGCAGTTTTGTTCTGCTTCCATTTCCGACAGACGAACAACAACACCACGCTGCTGATTACCAATGCGAATCCAAATACCCCACCAGCTATAACAGCATAAACTTTACTGACACCTCCTGTATCGCTGTTGGGTGTCGTCGCTACTAAAGTTGTCAATGTTGGCGTTGTATGGACGATAGGATTCGCTGCAAGGCATTGCAGAAAATTACGTTAAGAACAAAAAGCAAATTGACGTTAAGTTTAAACGTCATTTAATTTTTAAACGTTGAGGGAATTGACAGTAATATGACAATAAATAAGTCGCGTAAGAACGACACGGAGAGACAAACTTATGAATCTGATCGCGCACACCTGAAGGAAGATCTCAATTCCTCCGGTACTTCTAATTTTGAATTGATAGAGGCTCCAGAACTAAGTTCTTTGATCGTTTTCGTCTGTCTGCTGGAATTGCTTGAATTTTTCGCTGTGGTTCACTAAACACATGAGAAGTCAATTATCGTCACTCAGGAAAACCCTTTGGTGTCTTGAATCATCAACAGGAATAGGAAGCTGTCTTTCTAACACGACGCTGCTGATCATAGGACTCAAACTTGTGATTTATGCTGCGGAACTTCTCCTTTTGAATTGATAGAAAGCCCGCAACTAAGTCATTTGAACATAATTATGGCCACTTTGTTCTCGTCCTCTGTATTTTTGTTTGTTAAAATTGGTTGAATCTTTGGCTGTGCACTCAGGATTGGGGAAAATGTTGAGACTCTATGGCTAAGACAGGGAAAGGATGCTTCCTTTGCGACACACCACAGATTATTCTCTGCTGACTGTAGGACTCAAAGTTGTCAATTTGATTGTATAGGGAACATCTCAATTTCTGCAGGACTTCTCCTAATGAATTGTAAAAAGGTCCGCAACTAAGGCATTTGTTCATCATCATCATGGCCTCTTTATTGTCGTCCTCTGAATTTCTGTCTGTTGAAATTGGTTGAATCTTCCGCTGTGGTTCACTTAACGCAAGAAAAGCAATTGTCGTCACTCAGGATCAGGGCTAAGACAGGGAGAGGATGCTCGACACAACCACAGATAATTCGCTGTTGACTAGAGTCAAAGTTGTAAATTTGATTGTATAGGGAACATCTCAATTTCTGCAGGACTTCTCCTAATGAGATGATAAGAAGGTCCGCAATTAAGTCATTTGTTCATCATTATCATCATGAGCTCTTTGTTCTCGTCCTCCGAAGATCGAAGATCTCAATTTCAACGGGATTTTTCCTTTTGAATCAATAGAAATCCCAAAACTCAATCCTTCATGATCATGTCTTCCATTTTTTTTTTGGTCGTCTGTATTTATGGTAGCTCCAACACAAGTCGATTATTGTCACTAAGAATGTTGGTTTGCGTTTGGTCCCTTGAACCGTCTTGTATGTTCCTCAGGATAACTGCTATTCATAGATTGTGCTGTTCCTTAATCATTTCAATGACCAATTCAGTGAATGAAATGTGCTCTAACTTGTTTATTGTTCACCTTTGCGTCCAGTATCCTGAAGCAGGACCTCAGAGTTATCCCAGGTCCACTTTTATGAACAGTAGATTGTTTTGTATGTTGAATAACGGAAGCAGAGTTGCTAAAGGTCCAGACAGTGTCTAAAGTTACGTGAAGGTAAATGGCAGTATCCTGTAAACAACTATCTTGTCCGGCCATCAGCAAAAGTTATCCTAGTTCTTCCCCTCTTTTTCCTCAGTAGGGCAGCATTTTTTTCTGCGATTATTCTTTTTTTAATCTGCAGCGCGCTGCAAGTATCTGGGCTGTGTACGATCTCCTGCAGCACTGTGTACTCCTGCCTTAATCTTGCAAATATTCAGATGTACTTGCCAAAACCAAAGAGAAAACTTCGGTCCTGGAAAGACTATCATATCGGACTCTATCGAAGCCTGTTTCAGCGTCTATATTAATTAATTTATTAGATTTGCTTTAGAGTTTCGAGCGGAATGGATATCTACCTTTTACTTGGTTAATTTTTGCTACAACATGGCTGTCGTCACGTGACATTGGTAATAATTGGTAACTACCTACTACAACCCCTATTAGTGACATACATCATAAAAATCAGAGGCCCCAAGCCCGATCCTTGAAGCCTTCACTTTGTGTTGTGACTAATTTTTTGAATTTGTATTTAAAACTCTGATTGAGTCAAAATTTAGAGCGGACATTGTATATTCGTATTTATGTTTTTAAATATTGCTTCCCTTGTCCCAAATTTGACTGCACGCCACTGATATTTATCAATTATTTGAAACATTTGAATGAAGCAAGCCTGTTAACAAAAAATCACTTACCAGCAGTTCTAGCCTTCATAATAGGACTGAAATCACTAGCTAACTTTGAGTTGTAGCTCTGAATCTTGACATCATATACTGTTTCCGGCATCAAATGCTCTAAAATGTAGGCCCGAGTATCTGAACCTTCAGCAGCAGCTTTCAAATAATCTCCAGCTGTACTGGCTGATATGTAATTCACATAGAATCCCTCAACAGTGATATTCTTGTAATTCGGACACTAAAAATCAACGTTAATCTGTGTTAAACCGAGGTAATTCATACTACTTACGTCCCAATAGATTTTGACGGCAGTCGCATTAACCGTTTCCGTATTCGTAATCAGCGGTATCGGCAGTGGGTTCCGTTTATCGAAATCAGATCGTTTCAAATAAAATTTATCTGATACTGGACTGAATTTATGTTGGTTATTACTGTAAACAGCTGCTATACGGAATTTATAAATATGATCAGTCTTTAGATTTGTCACATCGAAATCGCGAATATTCGATTGAATATCTGCATTCGTCGTCTTCCAGCGGGAACCTAAAACATCACAAAGAAATATGAAGATTTTTCTATCTGTTAAGCACAATTTGGTCTACCTTTACTTCGACTATGTGACGTATTATTAGCTGATCCTACTTCTTTGTATTGGACTTTAAAGAATTGAATCGGCAGACCGTTGTTAGAGAGATTCCATCGGACTACTACTGATTCATCGGTTAAGCCGGAAATGACTGGTTTACTTGGTTGAATCATCTGGAATTTTACACGTTTTGTTGGACGCTTTGGACCTGTGAACCAAATACAACTTAACTTCATTCCTTTCAAGCTTGGTGACGGTTGCTCTATAGCTCAATTTGGAATTTATTTATTTACGGACATAAGTCCATTTTACAAATTACATTATATTAAAACATTAACAGCACTAATAAAGATAATTAACGATAAAGTGACAAAGATACAACCACAATACAAAAAATCAGTTGTGTCACCCCAAAACTTTCTCGACAACGATAATAAAAAATAAAGGACTTGCGTAACGAAACAGAGTTTCAATAATAATTATTATTATAATTGTATTTTTTTCAATAAAATAACGTAACAAGCTACTTTATTCAAAAATTATAAAAAAAGTATTGCTTTGAAATGATGTGTCACTCAACCCCTACTGATATATGAAAATTTAGTAGTTGTGTCCACCGCTATCAGAGGGCTTAAGCGATTTCAACCAAAATCAAATGGCTTCATCCTAGGACTGCCCCAAACTCATATACCAAAATTGAGATCAATTGGTTAAAGCGTTTGGGTGCTATCGTGATAGAATACATACAGACACACACCGCTTCACAAAGCCCAACAGTGCTTTACGCGTAATATGATCCACATGCCACGTATAGGTCAGCGAATTATTTAGTTTAACGCCAAGATCATTCGCTGTGGTCATATGTTCTAAGATAGTGCGCGAGATGGCATTCTCGTGCATTAGAGGCTCTCTTGTCATGTCATTTTACTCACACCAATCAACAAGCCGAACGAGATCGTCATGGAGCAAATAAAAATCAGTCGGATCTGCTATTTTGCGGTAACATTTTAGATCATCAGGAAATCATTTAAATTTACTATTGAGAATGCAACTACCAATGACGTTAATAAAGACATTGAATAATAGAGAACCTAAAATGCGATCCCTGGGGAACACCGGATATCAAAGAAATCCGTTCACACGTACAATTTACGACCTATTGCGCAAACAGCTATCTACCCAACGCAACATGCTGACCAATACACCGGCCAGTCCGAGCTTGTGAATTAGCAAACGTTGGTTAGCCTTCTCACAAGCCTTAGATTAATCGGTGTATACAGAATGGACATGACATCCCTCACTCAAGGATTGAGACAAGTCACCTGAATATTCTAGTACATTAAGCTTTGCTGATCCGAATTGATGGTCTACAATGATCTTTTCAAATACTTTAGGTATGGTATTAATGATAGAGAGAGTTCTATAATAATTGGAAAGTTTATTTACCCGACAAATTTAGGCGATTTTTAGCTAAACTTCGCTGTAATCCAGAGAGAAATGTGGATTTGGATCCAAAACTCAAATACCCCTTTGTAACGTGTATAAATTAGTCCAGATAACCCAGAAGTAAAATTTAGATCATTTCGTCGTTGTTGTTGTAAGATTAATTCCTTCGACAATTTGGATCTAAAAATCAAGCGCTTCTTTGTACAGTAAAATGTTCCTAAGATGAACCCATTTGATTTTGGTTGAAATCGCTTTAGCCCTGTGATAAGGCTGGACACAAACGACGAATTTTCAAATAGCAGTAGAGTGATACATAATTTTAAAGCAGTTTTATCTGTTTTACAGCGATAGGTTACTTTTGATTTTGCCCCCATAATTCTCGAGAAAATTGCGTTTAAAATTTCACCAGTTACGTAGTTGGAACGTATAACTCTTATTAGAATATAATACAGTAATTTAATAAAGGATTTTTGGCGTTATTGACAGAGCGTGCGCTGCGCATGCAGAAGGTTCTTGGTTCAAATCCCAGCCCTGGCAATATTTTTTTTTTTAATTTTTGTATAAAGTAGTTAGTTTGTTACGTTTTAGTTTACTGGAGTTCCTTTAGAATCTTCATATACCTAAAAGAAAAAAATCCAATAGAATTTAATGACTTACCATTTCTATTTTTATGATGTCTATGGGCCTGGAGCTGTGTTGGGGTAACAGCCATATCAGCTGTCGTCGAAATCGGTATCACAGTGATACTGATACTACAATTCACTGTTTTCACCATATTCCTAACGAATATCTGCAAATTACCCGCATGTCTTTTCTGTGTGGGTCTGAAATAGATTCGGTTCCCAATAGCTTCGATTGCCGAGTCGTTACTCACGGAAAACCCGTTCAAGAACCAGGAGATTTTTGGCTCAGGTACACCTTTGATTGTACAATCCAGATCTAAATTCTCATCTTGTTTAACTTCGACATTACTCGACAAACACTCTATCGTTGGTTCCTCGTTGTAGATTAAAGTGATATGATGGGATACAGTACCATGGTTATTGGTATAATTACAAATATACACTCCATCATCCGATGACGTGATGTTTCGGATAATCATCCCACCAGGAACTATTTCAGTTCGATTTCTCGGTAGAATTGAACCTTTCTTTAACCACACGACTTTGGGTATTGGATTACCGACAGCGCCACACTCTAAAAACACTGTGGAGCCTGAAACATTAATTGGGGTATATATATATCGGATGAGCAGAGGCCTTTGATGTAGAATAATATTGGAAGACACGTTTTAGTACTTTACCAAAACATTTGTTTAAATCTCGTCGCGAACACTTAGCACTGGTGTGCTCTGATTGGTCAAAAGCCAATCACAGTTCACCAATTACAATAAGTTGTTCTCGCGAACCCTAACATATTGAAGCATTTTTCGAGTTTCTTTTCTAAAAAGATATTCCGTCACTTTTTGTTCCAATGAAATAGCGTAAAATTCTTTTAACATTAACGATGTCTTAATCTGTTGCATTTTTCCTTTTTTTTTTTTTGCACGAAACATATTGTGAACGCGCTAAAAAAATTGAGATAAAGACGGATATAACCATTTTGAAATTCCTTGAGACGATTAAGACCATTTCCAGATGAAAGTCTGTCTGTCTTTGTGTGTGTCTGTATGTATTCTACCACGATAGCGCCCAAACGCTTTAATCAATTGAGCTAAATTTTGACATATGAGTTTGGGGCAGTCGTAGGACGAAGTCATTAGATTTTGGTTACAATCGCTTAAGCCCTGTGATAGGGGTGGACACAACCGCTAAATTTTCATATATCAGTAGGAGTCGAGTGATACATAATTTTAAAGCATTTTTTTATCTGCTTTACAGTGATAGGTCAGTTTTGATATTTGCCCAATAATTCTCGAGAAAATTGCGTTTAAACCAGCAGATTTTTGAAGTTTTCAGCTACAGGTATTTACTGCATAAGATAAATCTGGTCTAGTTTTGTCTGTTAAATACATTCAACTTCCCACTGATTATCTATGGGGTACATTTTTATTTCTAGCTTGTCTTTTTAAAATTTGGCTTCAAAAACATTTGGGTAAATTCCTTAGGAGGCCGGCTTCAAGTGGACCAGGAACTCATTAGTCGGAGAGAAAAAGTCTAGTTCCAGGCTTGAACATTGATTGGCCAAACGACATGCAAAAGGAATAAAGCATGAGTAGCCCTAACAGTAAAATATATAAATCTCAGGAATCGGTGCTGAATCCTTTCGATATGAGCCACATGACAGGCATAGAGTGGATTCCAAACGGTAGATGCGTACTCGAAATGAGGTCTGTCAAGCGAAGTATATAACAATTTCATTGTGTTGACACTGTTAAAGTCCACCGAGCAACTCCGGACGAAACCCAACATTTGCAAGGAACGCGATGCAGAACGCTCAATGTGATCACTGAAACTCAAGTTGCCCCCCAAATAAACTCCAAGGACCTGAACTCTAGAACGATTTAAATTAACACAAAAACACTTCGAGACATTTAAATACATGCCGTTCCTCTCGCACCAATGAACCAACCGAGTGACATTCTCCTGAAAAAGGTAGCAGTCTGTGACACAGCAAACAGCTTGAATTCGCTATATAGAAAGCATTGCTCTATCTCTTTAATAAATAGGTTGAACAACATTGGGCCCAAGTGGGATCCTAGGGGAACACCAGAAGTGACCTTCACCGGCCTAGAATAAAACTCATTAAGTCGAACGACCTGAGTCCTCCCTGACAGGTAGCTCCCCAACCAGGAAAACAAGGAATCTGCCACCCCGACACCCTCAAGCTGATGAACGAGAAGCCGGTGGTTAACGCGATCAAAAACCTTGGAGCAGTCGGTATATAATGTATGTACTTGATCACCGCTCTCCAACGCCCGAGACAAGAAGTACGTGAACTCGAGAAGATTGAGCTCTGTGCCTCTGGTGACAAGATTTTCAAAGAGCTTCGGAATGGAACTAAGAATACACACAGGTCTGTAATCAGAGACATTATTTTTGCTGCCGGGCTTGAAGATTGGAGTAATGAAACTAGTATTCCACAACAGGGAGGAGCAACCCGAGCCAAGTAAGACTTAAAAATAATCTGCAGAGGCTCGGCAAGAGAAAAACCTTCTCATTTGTAAGGAATCAAGCTCACCACACACATCTGCAGCGGAGACGCGAAACTCAGAAATGCGGGAGGAGCCTCCATGGCAGAAATCGCCAGAGAAATCCAACGATGTCTTAGAAGAATTCTCGGAACCAAATGGCAGAACCGACGAACAAACAGCGTTCTGCAGGAAGTTGAATCAACTAGCATTGAGGCGATAATTGTGAGGCACCAGTTGCGATGGACTGGCCACGTAATTCGCATGCCAACGGAACGCCTTTCCAAGCGAATCTCTTATTTACAGCTTAAGGTCGGCTCACGAAACGAGGGAGGGCCGCAAAAGAGGTACAAGGATGTTCTCAAGACCAACATGAAGAAGTGTGGCTTAGACGTGAGGAACAACTGGGAGCAGATCGCGAACGACCGACTGAGATGTAGGCCCATCATTTACGAGGGTCATCAAGTTATTTGAAGAACAGCGTCGACGACATGAGGATGCAAAGAGAACGCATCGATGGGGCAGCGCATCTACAACAGCCGGTAAATGGTGGTGATTGGGTGTGTCAATTTTGTGACAAGGTTTGCAGCTCGAGGATCGGTCTATTTAGCCATCTTAGAGTTCACAACAGAAATCCCTGAGTTGGAATAATTCATACAGAATGATTATTGGACACATTAGATTCACGTGTTTTAATATTAAAAGTAAAACAACCAACATAGTAGCCGGGCGGGTGGTCCAGTGACTAAACGCGATGGACTGGAGCAGGCTGTCCCAGTATGTAGGAGGTTCGAATCCCAGGTTCGCTGCATGTAGCTGCTCGCCTAGTATATCAGGACAATGTGAAAGAAATAAATAATATGGCGGAATCACCTAAGGTGGAGGCAGCAAGGAAAAGGAAGAACCTTCGGATTCTACCTTTCCTTTTAATAAAAAGAAAAACCCAACCCAACATAATACTAGAATGTATGATAATTCACTAGTTGAAAAGTAGGTAATTGTGTATTGTTTAGACCAATTAGAGCTCACCACGGTCAGTGTATATGATGATGATTTTAACAATATTAGCGCAACGCCCCTCAAGATTTAAAAAAGTGTTTTGGTGAAGTGGTAAAACGTGTTTCCAATATTAACTGGGATTGCAGATGTTTCCCAAATGCGTACCTAAATAAGTTTATTTACCTTTCACTAATGTGTAGATTCGTTCAGGTTCAACGATAAAATACGGTTTTTGCGGAGGCCCATCTCGCATAACATCCAATTTCAATACTGAATTCGATACAACTGTATTGAATGTATTATATGCGGAACAACTGTAAATCCCCGAGTCGCGATAAGTAACATCTGGTAAAACTAACGATTTGTCAGGTTGCTGGGCATTGGATATGGTAATATCTTTGTCGTTAAGTTTGTATTCGATGTATGGAGCTGGATTTGATTCCGGCGGTGGACACTTCCATATTACAGTATTACCCACAGTAACTTTAGCACTCACATTTTTCCGATGTTGCGGAAACTCCTTTAGAGTTGAAATGGAGATGTGCCATGGTACTGACGCAATAACGTATGCACCGTAGTAGGCTAGGCATTGGTATTCTCCCGCTATAGATTCTTTGACCTAAAATAATACCAAAACTTACTATTTGAAGACGTGTTTAACCCTCAAAGTTACCTGTAAAGCTAATGATGATCTGATTCGTTGCGTACTGAACTTTGATTCGGGTATGAGACGATATATGGCGGAGCTTAAGTTAATACTACTGCGAGGATTATACGGTTCGTTGGACGGATAAAATTTCCATTGAAACTTGTCCGGTTCAATGCTCATTTCGCATGTGAGTTGCGTTTCGAACTCTACCGGTATCACCAGTGATGAGGATTCAGGTATTCGTACCATGTATCGTGGATCTGAAAGTAAATACAATTATGTATTATAAGAAAGCAAATTATAAATTAAAGGATTTTGTATGATGATTTTACCTGAGATTACAATATCTAGGAACACTACGAAAAGCGTGATTAAAATGGCGACCATATTGGAATCGCCGTCCATACTGACTCATCCCTGTAAGAGTGAAAAAACGGTTTTAATTTAAGATTGATAGTACACATAGTAGTAGTATTCGTCTTCAGATTATCATAAAGATATGAATGCTCAATTATTTGAAAAATGGATGGCTGAACAAGTGCTGATATTTAATATCGTTCGGCACCAGGGCAGTGGCAGTTTAATGTGGTGAAGCGTGCTTCTTATGCTGTTTGGCAAGATTCTTTTAGTAGGTGCTAAGGTCTTAGTGGAATTAAACGCTGGCAACTATGTTTATAGGAATGGCGATAGCCGGCCGTCAGATGGTCGTATCTCGTTTATATTGGGTATATGCCGTAGTAACAGACACCCTTGTGCACAGCGATGGGAGAGATCAAAATAAATAATGTATTACAAGTATAATGTACATTATACGAGTAGATGATAGTTAAATATGTATCAATATATACAATAGAGCCTGTTTCAGACAAAATTACAGTTTTATAGTAAAGCTGGGATTACCTCAGGTTGAAAATTGTATACATTAATTTATGGTTTAAATTTTATACTTATATAATCATGTGGTATTCCTGTCATACATTTTTGACGATTTTGACTCCTCAGTTTTGTCAAATCCGGCATCCTCCAGGAAGCACCAAAAAATATTATTTATCAAGGTATGAAACATGTGTGAGGTCCCTTTTCAATTTATTCGCCACCTTACACATAGACACCTATTGTTTTATAATAGAAAAAATCAAAGCCCCACATGTAAAAATTCAATACCCAATAATGCATTAACCCCTTTTATGAATAATAATATACAACCCTCTCGACATTTACCCGGATGTACTTAACTTCGGATAGTTTTCGTTCGATTACAACCCCACCATGATTTATTATGAGTAATTTTTAAAGCACGTGTTTTAGATAGTCTTGTTATTGATATGGATCTATTTAATATCCTGTTCTATTGTTAATTTAATATAAAAGAAACAAGTTTTTTGGTTATAAAAGGTATCAAACTTATTGAATTTCACATTTAATCCTGTTTTTATACAGCGTGGATAAAAAATTCCGGGTGCGACAAAATTACTTGAAAACTAAGGCCCTGACGAAAAATTGTTGGATTCATTTCGAACAATTCCTGGATAACCTTGACATCTTTTTGGGATTTTCACAAAGTTTTTGATTATTTCCTTTGAAAACAGAGGATCCGATAGCCTCCAACTTAATTAGTAATGGTAATAATCCTGCGTCTGCCAAATATTTGGAAACAATGTCTAGACCATCTTCAGCTAGTAATGGATATACTGCTTTGTTTATGGTAGTATCCAGATCTCGGCTTTTTAGTTTTTTTTTGCCTGGATTACTATTTAAAAGCTTGAACCCCAAAACTTCTAGATCATTTAAACTCAGTTTGTCCACTTCGCCAAGTCGGCATGCCCCAGCAATCCCAAATATTAAAGCAATCTAAAAATAATAACAAAATCATCATCAAATATGTCAACTGGTGCTTCAGTAATAACCTGCTGTATCTGTTCCCGTGAGAGAACTTTTAACTTGTTCGCTTTATAGCCGTCCGACTGTCGCTCTAGGAAAGCTCGTAATTTTTGGTATTATACAGGGTGAGTCACGAGGAACTGTACATACTTCTACCATAAGTAGAGGCACGTTAGGGGATTATCAAATGACCATTAAAAAATGTCCGTAATAGACAGAAAACAGATAAAAAATGATTGTAATAACCTAGTTTTCTTATTTGTTTGAGGAAAACTCATGTGTCTAATTATTTTAATCGGAATGAAATGAACAAGCCAGGGAAATGTTTATTCATAAATTAAGAAATAAAATAAAAAACAATAAGCCAACAATAAAACAGTTTTAACAATGTGGAACAAAGTAAAAAACAATTTAATCGTTGGTTACCGTACAAAAAAAGTTGTAGTCCGAAATAAATTCTGTACTATCATATGGCAAACAAGGAAGGCAAACAGGCTAAGGACGACTTCTAGTATGGAAGCAAAGCAAAGAAATAAATGTAGCAAAATTATAAACAACTTCGAGCCAGACCCTTGTATTTTATACTCGGGAGAACAGCCTTAAGAGATGCTTAGCAAGGATTAATATTTGCGGTTACCATCGCATAACTTGACCACAAAGTATATAATTCGGCAAAATACGCAATAAGTGGCGCTATTCATTCATGTTCCTAATAATAATTTTATTTTAATTAGATGCAGATTTTGTTTCCGACATTGCGTACGTAAACAACAAAATTCAACATATTGCTTCATTTATAGTCCCTTGGCAAAAATTAAAATAAAGTCACGTATTATTTTAAAACAGTTTCCGAGTAGATACAGCGACTGCAGGTCATTAAGTCTGTCTGAGAATTTTGAGTTCTACAACTTATTTTTTGCTGCTTCGCTTATTATTCTGGACCACAGTTCTTTATAGCTTATTTATACGGTTGCTTTCAATTGAAAGCAAGTATTACATTGCGAAATTTTATACTTATTACAATAATAATTTATAAAAAAATTCGCCATTCATCTTAGTACATTTTTTAATTACTAATTAAGTAGTCGTAACGTAGACTTTTTGGATGAGCAAATCTCGGTCAGGGGAATCCTGTCCCAATATAGGTAGTATCAGACAGGTGCAAAAATTGCCTTCAACAAAGTAACGTGTCGTGCAGGAATAATACAACCCTCTTGTTAATTTTGAATAGTTATTTACCTAACAAGTGCAGAAAGTATGTATGTATGTAAGTACAGGCAAAACTGTAGAAATAACTCGCAATAATTTAAAATACGTTGATATTACCAGAGAAAAAGAGCCATAATGGTAAAAAGTAGCTTAAGTTTGTAGTTTAATACAGGGCTTACCAAACTTTGAAGCCTTAGGGACATAATGATTTTTTCCAAAACAGTTTTAAGTTTTCTGCCCCTCAATATTTACCGGACAAAGACAATTTTGTTCAAAATCAATCCTAAATAACTTTTTTCGTATTGCACCAATTTTTACAATTTTTTTTCGAGTTTTAGGCCGTTTTATTGTCATCATTTTTTCATATCGAAACTTCAAAAATTTCGAACGGATTTGTTGTTATACAGGGGTGAACAAAAAGTTACATTTTACTCTAAACTTTTCAACACCCTGTAGAAAAAACTCACGACCGAATAATGATCTTTTTTGCAACATTTTGAAGCCCCATCTTTTCTGAATAACTTGTTTTTTGATTCATACCGATATCTGTATCCTTAAAGGAAAAACACTGGTTTCAATAATGCTTTATTAAGAATTTTTCTTTTCTTCTAAATTCGAGTATCTCCTAGATGAGCTTCAATAACACTACTCATCCTTTCTTTCTGTTGCCACTCATTTGTCAGTGCCTATTCTAACGCAACCAAAGTTTAAAACTCGCCGTAGTTTTGCCTAACTCTAGTAAAATGTAACTTTTTGTTCACCCCTGTATAACAACAAATCCGTTCGAAATTTTTGAAGTTTCGATATGAAAAAAATGAAGACAACAAAACGGCCTAAAACTCTAAAAAAAATTGTCAAAAATGATGCAATACTGAAAAAGTTATTTAAGATTGATTTTGAACAACATTTTCTTTGTCCGGTTAATATTGAGCGAGTCAGTTTGCGTAGGAAAGGCGAAGGAAGCGATACTGTCTATTGTGAAATAAAATATCACCCGTGCATAACAGTATTTTGATTATTTGTATGTGTGATTTAATATTATGGAAAAGAAGCGAAAAATAGACAGTGAATGCAGAACGTTGCAAGATAAATGGAACTTTCAGGAGTTTGTGATGGAGTCCAGTAATATAGTGTTATCTGGACAATATGTTTGCATGTCGTTAGATGGACGGACAAATATACATAATGAGGGGTTAAAAGGCAGTTAGTACTGTTCTATAATTTTAACCCAATAACAAACGAAAATCTTACATAATATTCCCACGATTACGTACTGTTCGTGAACAAAAATTAAAAAGAAAAAAACCAAACAGATATGATGCAATCTGACAATAAAAATTACAATAATACAAATTAACAAAAATCTAAATTATACAACGTTCAAATATTATATCTATTGATACACTATCCCAAAGGAAAAAAAAAACATATAATATACAAAATCAACTTCTCTGCTTATTGAATACTATTTTTCGGTAGACACTCCTAAAACCGGACAACTTCAACTCCTTCAAATGTAAAGGTATCCCATTATAAGTCATAGATCATGAATGAAAACGATCTCAAAAAAATTGCACTACGATGGGGTGGGAGAGAGAGCAAACTTTTAAATCTTAAATTTAACGAATGAACATTAGAATAAATAACACCATATAAAAATGCGCCTGGATTTTATTGTTTTACGCACAAATAATCCAATGATTCTAGCCAAATCACTTGAACTCAAATTTGATGAACTGCATTTTCGTTTGTTTGGATCCTGCTGTAATCTTTTACGTTTTGCATTTCTTGCATCTCGCGCATTTTTGAATATCACACTGGTAAACGTGTCGAATACAAATTTGAAGTCATTGAAGTATTTTTCCTGGAGTAGCCTACTCGTAGTATTCCAAATTGTTTTTACAGTTGCTTCTTTATATTCAGTTCCGTCAGCTTTTCTCATATTTACCGCATAATTTTTTCAATATATTAGCCAAATTATGCAAACTCGTTTCAGCATTCAGTTCGTATTCTCTGGTCGCACAAAACTCGAGAAATATTTCCCATACATATTTTTTGATTTGATTGTATTTTTTGGTATATTATTAGATATAAGATCATTAATTGCATCGTTAGATGCAATACCAAATCTTCGCGACATTTTTAAACCAGTTATCAGTTTGACGTTTAATTAATTTTTAATAAAAAAAAACACCACATGTAGGGTATTATCGCTGTAATCCAGAGGTGATAGGATGAAATTTGACACATGACTTAAAATTAAGTAATTTGATTGGTTACTATATTTAGTAAAAAATTATCCTTATAGTATTAATTGCCAAGAAGAAAATACGAATTTTCGAAGATTACTATATTTGTATATTATTCTATAACAAATGAACGCGAAAAGCGTAGGGTGTACGCAACTATCTTAATTATTACTTTCAGAAAGTAAAAAGAACTTAGTCGTTCGGTTTGACCTTACATTATTAAAAATTCATAAAAGTTTACTTTATTTAGAGTTAACAATAATAATATTAAACACAACAACATAACATTTACTAGCGTAGGAGTAAATGGTTTGTTTTTGTATCAATTTCCCATTGAAGAAATTAGAACGTACATTTAGATTTATTAGTATTTTCTCCTTATATGAACAAACTTAAACTGTTATACAGGGTATACCAAAAATGTTCTGCGGTTAAACAAGGTTCAGCAAAATGTAATGAAAAATTACTACTAAACTAACTAAAGCAGTTAGATAGCACATACACATACATTTTTTGACGTAAACCTAAATGGCCAAATCTACTTGAATTTTTTAGAAAATAATTAAAAAGATATTTTAGTGGTTATTAGAAATTTCAAGTACTTTCACCAAGATGGAGCCCCAACTCATCGTGATCGCCGATGTACCAGATTACTTAACAGATTCATGTCCTATCGATGGATTGGTGGTAACGGTCCAGTAAACTGGCCGCATCGTTGAACCTACCTCACCCCAATTTTTCAATATGGGATTACATACTAGTTTCATTATCCCTATTAGTAGATTTTTAAAAAAAATCTAACTATTCAGGAGATCGACACAACCGAAATTTTGAAAAATTTTTATGCAGTACTTCATTTTATGACCCCTGGATCCTAAAAATGACCTCAGTTCAAAAGTTTATATATATATATATATATATAAATAAGTTTTCGTAATCTTGACCTTCTAGTTATAAAACAATGTTGAAAAATCTTGGGGTGTTAGGTCTTAGGTATGATTAAGAAAAACTCTTATTCACTAGCCAAGCTTTCGGAATATCTTTATTTCCTTCCTCAGGGCTATAATGGAGAAAAAACAAAACAATCATCTTACATACAATTATTGAACTTAAACAAAAAAAAAAAAAAAAAACAAAATCACTAAAACTATAGCGTACAATTTTTTGGACTTACCCTGTAGCTGCGAGTTGAGTTAGTCTATCATATAACTACTGTACATGACAACTAGGTGATAGCTTTCAATTAAAACACTATTTTTCCTAATAACTGCTAGTGACATTCTGTGATGTTATTGGTTTAAACATTTTAAATTTAATTAAAAACAAATATATAAAATTTACACACACATAACAAATAAATAAAGTTACCAGGCATCAAACTATCCTGAATCTATTCTGAATGGGAATGTTCATTTATTTTTTGTATTAAATAGGTAAAACAGATTGTTGTAAAAAGGGACATACAGATTGACAAGTAGAAAAGGTAGGTATCTAGCAGGTTTTAAGTTTTAATAGCTCATTCTATAATTCTGTTATGTTGCTTTAGAACAATTAAAATAATAGTTTCTCTTTGTACAATTTTTAAAGTGAAGACAATACTTTTTTAAACTCCAACTGTCACTTAGAGGAAATCAAAGTAGAGCTTTTTTACGATGATGTTGTTGATGTTGTGACATGAAGATGGAATAATTCTATTCCAGATTAAGTTTTTCGTGACGAGAACAACCTGTCACCTTGTCTCGGTATTTAAGGATGTATCGTTAAAATCGAAAAGAGACATGTAATGGGTATATGGGGTGTTATTGTTCAGTCGTTAAAAATATATGATTAATCCGATGACGATGTTGAATTATGTGTATTACTGTTGACTTTATTGCTGTATGTTAGTAAATGAGAGTAAATTATGCTGGCATCGTCCACGTCCTTCCGTTTGTTGAGTACTTTGTTGTCCATGTTCGTTTCTATCATTTCCAGAAACAGTCTCTTAGTTAGATTCTTTTCCGAGTGTAATGTTTTTACAAGGCTGTAGTTTGGTAAATGTCCTGTATCTATATGTTGTGCTTTAGCAGAACACCATATAGATACAGGACATTTACCAAACTACAGCCTTGTAAAAACATTACACTCGGAAAAGAATCTAACTAAGAGACTGTTTCTGGAAATGATAGAAACGAACATGGACAACAAAGTACTCAACAAACGGAAGGACGTGGACGATGCCAGCATAATTTACTCTCATTTACTAACATACAGCAATAAAGTCAACAGTAATACACATAATTCAACATCGTCATCGGATTAATCATATATTTTTAACGACTGAACAATAACACCCCATATACCCATTACATGTCTCTTTTCGATTTTAACGATACATCCTTAAATACCGAGACAAGGTGACAGGTTGTTCTCGTCACGAAAAACTTAATCTGGAATAGAATTATTCCATCTTCATGTCACAACATCAACAACATCATCGTAAAAAAGCTCTACTTTGATTTCCTCTAAGTGACAGTTGGAGTTTAAAAAAGTATTGTCTTCACTTTAAAAAATGTACAAAGAGAAACTATTATTTTAATTGTTCTAAAGCAACATAACAGAATTATAGAATGAGCTATTAAAACTTAAAACCTGCTAGATACCTACCTTTTCTACTTGTCAATCTGTATGTCCCTTTTTACAACAATCTGTTTTACCTATTTAATACAAAAAATAAATGAACATTCCCATTCAGAATAGAGTCAGGATAGTTTGATGCCTGGTAACTTTATTTATTTGTTATGTGTGTGTAAATTTTATATATTTGTTTTTAATTAAATTTTAAATGTTTAAACCAATAACATCACAGAATGTCACTAGCAGTTATTAGGAAAAATAGTGTTTTAATTGAAAGCTATCACCTAGTTGTCATGTACAGTAGTTATATGATAGACTAACTCAACTCGCAGCTACAGGGTAAGTCCAAAAAATTGTACGCTATAGTTTTAGTGATTTTGTTTTTTTTGTTTAAGTTCAATAATTGTATGTAAGATGATTGTTTTGTTTTTTCTCCATTATAGCCCTGAGGAAGGAAATAAAGATATTCCGAAAGCTTGGCTAGTGAATAAGAGTTTTTCTTAATCATACCTAAGACCTAACACCCCAAGATTTTTCAACATTGTTTTATAACTAGAAGGTCAAGATTACGAAAACTTATTTAAATAAGGAATGGGGTTTTACCAGTCCATAAAACATGAATATGGAGAACAAATCACGCGCAAACTGAAGCTCTGGTCGGGGAACAACATGAAACTAGCGTCACAAAGAAACCGTCGCATTTTTCTTCTGTCATGCAGAAAAAATGACCTGACACCAAAACACATCAAAGATGCCATGAAGAACATCACTACGACACTGACAATAGAAGATGGTAGCACAGGCCAACGAGTAAATCAATTCAGTATTAGATTAGGTAAAAAAATAATCAATTATGAAATCAACAATACTCAAAAGACTATTTTTAACTTAGAAAGGTCACTCTACATCATTACAAATGACATCCTATCTACACTTCCACATGAAATTTTCAACAGTTTCAAAGAAAAACAAATAAAATCATATGAAAAGAAATTTAAAATCATAAAAAATTCCAATATCAGAAAAATCGATCAATTAAAGCAGGCTAAAACCAGCATAAAAACCAAGGAAAACTGGTTAAAGAATCTTACAGATGTTAACATACCTGAAGACATACAAACTTTTTTAGCTCTAGGTCAAAAATTTGCCATCAATCCAATTTCCACTGACATTCCGGTCAACAACGTGTTGGCAGATGTGGAAAATATCCTAACGCATTCACCACAGAATGAAAATAGAAACATCTTACGCGGAAAAATAACTAATATCCTAACCAATTTTCTCAGTAGGCCCACATCCCCAGATTTGTACACAAGTCTCTTCAACAAAACAAGAAAATTTATGAAAGACCATGACCAACTCATTGTCACTAATGCCGACAAAGGCAATGTCACTGTCATCATTGACAAAAACACCTACTCACGTCTGTCCACTGATATTCTGTCAGATACAAAATACTACAAAAAACTAAATGATGATCCCACTTCAACTTTCCAACAAAAAGCCAATAAAATAGTATCAAATCTAAAAAAACAAAAATATGTAGACGAAATCACAGCAAAAAGTTTGACCATCTACAATCACACTGCGGCAAAATTTTACGGTCTACCAAAAATCCATAAACCAGTTTTAAGTTTACGACCGATAATTTCATCAATAAATAGCCCCAACAGCAAATTGTCCAAAATGATTACGGACACTCTAACATCGGCATATTCAAAACAGAACGAATATTATGTTAGGGACTCTTTCAGCTTTTCTGAATTCATCAACAACAAGCAATTACCCGATGACCACGTCTTAATCAGTTTGGATGTAATATCTCTTTACAGTAATATTCCCGAAGACCTAGCCATTAATGGAATCACCAAAAGATGGCAAGACATCTCCCAACACACCCAGATTCCTCAAACTGTTTTCATTGATATAGTAAAGTTCATTTTCTCCAGCACATATTTCTCCTATGAAAACCAATTTTACAAACAAATATTCGGCACACCTATGGGGGCCACATTATCACCAATAATTGCCCAATATGTGATGGATGACCTATTAGATTTTTGCATTCCACAGTTATCTTTCCAACTACCTTTTATCAAAAAATTCGTCGACGACTTAATCTGTGCTGTTCCTTTCAACAAAACAAACGAAATTCTTGAAGTATTCAACAATTACAATAACAACATACAATTTACTATAGAACAAGAAAAAGATCGCAGCGTCCCTTTCTTGGATACAAAACTCATCAGAAATGAACACAACTCAATCGTTTTAGATTGGTACATTAAACCCACAAATTCAGGCAGATATATTAACTATCACTCTGCTCATAGTGAAAAAATGAAAATTAACATAATTCTAGCGTTAAAAACACGCATTGAAAAAATATGTCATCCATCGTTTAGGGAAAAAAACAAACACCATTTATATAATGTACTAGTCGAGAACTCTTATCCGAAAAAGTTATTAAGGAAACTAATATTCAATACAAGTCAAACACAACAACCACAACCACATACGAATACAAACAATACAAGGGTAGAACAAGAAGATACTAAACTTTACTTTTCTTTCCCAGCTATTAATAAGATAACACAAAAAATAGCGAGAGTTTTCAAAGACATTCCAACCATAAACATCGCACAAAAATTCAAAAAAACTGTAGGCAACCTACACACAAGACTGAAAGACGAAACACCAACACTGAAAAAGTCGAACGTAGTATACAAAATACCTTGCTCAAATTGTGATAGAGTATACGTTGGACAGACAGCACGTGTTCTTAAAGACCGACTTACAGCACACAGGAGCGACTGCAGATTAGAAAAACGCTCTTGTGCTTTAGCAGAACACCATATAGATACAGGACATTTACCAAACTACAGCCTTGTAAAAACATTACACTCGGAAAAGAATCTAACTAAGAGACTGTTTCTGGAAATGATAGAAACGAACATGGACAACAAAGTACTCAACAAACGGAAGGACGTGGACGATGCCAGCATAATTTACTCTCATTTACTAACATACAGCAATAAAGTCAACAGTAATACACATAATTCAACATCGTCATCGGATTAATCATATATTTTTAACGACTGAACAATAACACCCCATATACCCATTACATGTCTCTTTTCGATTTTAACGATACATCCTTAAATACCGAGACAAGGTGACAGGTTGTTCTCGTCACGAAAAACTTAATCTGGAATAGAATTATTCCATCTTCATGTCACAACATCAACAACATCATCGTAAAAAAGCTCTACTTTGATTTCCTCTAAGTGACAGTTGGAGTTTAAAAAAGTATTGTCTTCACTTTAAAAATTGTACAAAGAGAAACTATTATTTTAATTGTTCTAAAGCAACATAACAGAATTATAGAATGAGCTATTAAAACTTAAAACCTGCTAGATACCTACCTTTTCTACTTGTCAATCTGTATGTCCCTTTTTACAACAATCTGTTTTACCTATTTAATACAAAAAATAAATGAACATTCCCATTCAGAATAGATTCAGGATAGTTTGATGCCTGGTAACTTTATTTATTTGTTATGTGTGTGTAAATTTTATATATTTGTTTTTAATTAAATTTTAAATGTTTAAACCAATAACATCACAGAATGTCACTAGCAGTTATTAGGAAAAATAGTGTTTTAATTGAAAGCTATCACCTAGTTGTCATGTACAGTAGTTATATGATAGACTAACTCAACTCGCAGCTACAGGGTAAGTCCAAAAAATTGTACGCTATAGTTTTAGTGATTTTGTTTTTTTTTTTTTTTTTTTTTTAAGTTCAATAATTGTATGTAAGATGATTGTTTTGTTTTTTCTCCATTATAGCCCTGAGGAAGGAAATAAAGATATTCCGAAAGCTTGGCTAGTGAATAAGAGTTTTTCTTAATCATACCTAAGACCTAACACCCCAAGATTTTTCAACATTGGTATATATATATATATATATATATATATATATATATATATATATATATATATAAATAAACAAACAAAGATATTCAACTAAGTTGACAGAGTATAGTATATCACCGATATACAAAGAAAAATGAAATAAACTAACTTGTACGAATCAAAAAAATCTCGTGACACAAGCTGGATTTGAACCAACATCTCCCAATTGCCGGTCAGGTGTTTTAACCAATTAAACTATCGTGGCACATGAATGAAACTTCTTTAATTCGTACATGCCTTGCTTCCTATGTGCTGTGCTACGCCTCGACCTTTTAATTCAAAGGCAACATAGACTACACACTGCCATAATGCAATATTATTTCTCTTTTGCTCATCGCAAATAAATATAAATATAAATAAACAAACAAAGATATTCAACTAAGTTGACAGAGTATAGTATATCACCGATATACAAAGAAAAATGAAATAAACTAACTTGTACGAATCAAAAAAATCTCGTGACACAAGCTGGATTTGAACCAACATCTCCCAATTGCCGGTCAGGTGTTTTAACCAATTAAACTATCGTGGCACATGAATGAAACTTCTTTAATTCGTACATGCCTTGCTTCCTATGTGCTGTGCTACGCCTCGACCTTTTAATTCAAAGGCAACATAGACTACACACTGCCATAATGCAATATTATTTCTCTTTTGCTCATCGCAAATAAATATAAATATAAATAAACAAACAAAGATATTCAACTAAGTTGACAGAGTATAGTATATCACCGATATACAAAGAAAACTTATATATATATATATATGGGATATAGAAACTTTGCGTCACGTTCTAGGCCGAATTTTTTGACCAATCGAAACAAAATTTGGTTAAAAAATCGGCTAGGTCATGGAATCGCGTGAGTTCGTTGGCGATTGAAATCGGAGAGCTAATTTCAGTATGGCGGCCTGTCAAAGTTTTAAAAAAATCATATTTTTTTCGTTGTTAATAGAAAATACCGATGTTACATATCAAATGATAGAGCACTTAAATCTCTACAATATTTATTTGGAGAGTTTTTTCTTCGCTGGCATATTTAAGTAAATGTAAGTCAATATAAAGTAACAAAAAATAAAAAAAAATATCATCACCCACTATACCTGTAATTATTTTGACAAATAAACACCTGTGAAATAACAATAAACCGTACTTACGTATGTCTTATAGTATAATGGGTATTTCAGTTAAAATAACTGTCAATATGACACTTTGGTTATATTTGGCGAATGTCAGAATATTCCGTTATTTGTTTATTAATAGTGGGTGTCAGTGGTAGACTAAGTATAAATAAAAAATACATAAATCAAAAATCTACTTTTCCGACTGGCTGCCATCGGGATTTTTTTTTAAATCCGGCAACAGAAATGAAGTAACAAATTACCGACCGGTCTGTATATTGAATTCAATTCCGAAACTATTCGAAAACCTGATCACTCGTTATCTGACGGCCACTCTGGGGCCATTGGTGATCTCCGATCAATTTGGATTTCAGGCAGGTAAATCGTAAATCTACCGAGCTCAATCTCCTCGAATTCACAAACTACTTGTCCCGGGCTTTGGAGCACGGATATCAAGTTCATGCCATTTACACCGACTTCTCTAAGGCTTTCGACAGTGTCAACCATCGACTTCTCATTGAGAAGCTTGGGATTGTTGGAGTCTCTGCGCCTATGTTGGACTGGTTGGGGAGCTACTTATGTGGTAGAACTCAGGTTGTCCGGATCAATGAGTTTCATTCCAGGCCCATATTAGTTTCATCTGGTGTTCCTCAGGGGTCTCATTTGGGCCCCTTATTATTTAACTTATTTGTCAATGACATAGCGCAATGTTTCGTTCATAGTGAGATCAAGTTATTTGCTGATGATCTAAAGTGTTATAGGCGTATTGCAGGCCCATCCGATTGCTACCTTTTGCAGGAGGATGTTATTCGGCTTGTGCATTGGTGCGAGGCGAATGGGTTGGATTTGAATATATCGAAGTGCTTTTGCGTTAATTTTAACCGTACTAGGGATCCACTTTTTCACGAATACTTTATTGACCGGGACGCTTTGGATTATAAGACTTTGGTCAAGGATCTGGGTGTCTACTTGGATTCTTCACTGAGCTACACCGACCACATCAGGCGCGCGACATCGCGGTCCATTAAGATGTTGGGCTTCATCAGACGTTGTTCGGGGGATTTCAGTCAGATTGGTACATTCAGGGCCCTGTACACGTCCCTTGTGAGGCCGCATTTGGAGTACGCCTCTGCGGTGTGGTCTCCATCTTATGTTTGTCACACTGTCTGTATCGAGAGGGTTCAGCGCCGTTTCCTGAGGTACGTTCATTTTAGACTCGGCCGTGAACGACCCGTTGATTTTAACTTCAACTACGGCGTATTGCTGAGTGAGCTGGAGTTGGCTACATTGGGCGCCCGCAGGGTTGTCAGGGATCTGACTATACTATATACAATTTTAAACAATACTCTTTTATCTTCTAGTCTTTTATCCCAGATTGGTTTTCGTGTTCCCCCTAGACAAAGCAGAAGTTCTGATCTCTTTCACGTCTCGTTCCACCGCGCGAACTACGCTATGAATACCTTTGTCACCAGAGTGGCGCGACTGGCGAATCGTTGTTCTAATCATAACATCGATTTCTTCGCACCATTTGGTGAGTTCACCGGTTGCTTGAGGAGGGGGTCTAGAGATGAATGGTTTCCCTAATTCTTGTTTTTAAAATTTAAAATGATTTAGCATTCATTAATTCCTTAACATCAGCGAGCGTTGGAGTCCTGCGAGCTGTTGTACGTCGCGCAATTGCTGGTTTTTTGTTTTTTTTTTATTAAGTTCAATTGTAATGGATAGTCTAGAGTTATGTAAGTTTTATAATTTCTGTATTATGTTGTATGCTATTGTTTTGTACATGTTGTAATAATGGACTTTGTCCGTGGATTAATAAATAAATAAATAAATAAATACATAATAGACCAGGTTTATGAATGTGGAAGATCTAAAAATGAAAATTGAAGAAGCCTGCAGTAAACTCCTAGAATGCTAATGATTATCCAGAAAACCAATGCAAGGTTGTGTTGAAAAAATAATGAACAACATTTACACTAATATTGACAACCTGTTTACTTTTTTAAATTTAAATATTTTGTTTCGATATTTCATTTATTAAAGTTAAATTCAAAAAGTGTCTAGTTAAATAAATTATTTATTTTATTATTTTTAATATTTAAAATTCAAAATCAGACAAAGGAAACGTTGGAGGTTAAATCTAAAGTCAGCATCTTGTAGACAAATTTAACCCAAACAACTTTCTAATTTAAACCGTATCCCGGAGATAATTAGTTTTTTAAACTATTCGACATCTCAGAAACTAAGAAGAATTTGACAACATGGTAAACAGATCCTGAACAGGGATCAAAAAACGCAACTTTCCTCTAATTTAACCAACCTCATACCTCTTAAGGTTTCTGAGATACCAATAGTGGTATCACTTAAAAAGGACACCCTGTATAAACGTATTCGAAATATGGGAAAAAATGTCATAGTTGTGATAGAAAATAACCTAAAAAATGTCACATAGAAGAATTGGTTGACACAGGCGTTCACAAATAGTGAAAAAGGGGGTCAAAAATTATGAAAACGCACGAGGCTTTCAAAATAATTTCACAGGAAACTCAGGACATGATGCCTCCACCTGAAATTATAAATTCTCCATTACCCGAATGAGATTCCTGAGATGAAGACTTAGATGATTCATTAGTCCGATCGGACGACCAACTTTAGAAATTGTTAATTTTAGTATGCATCGTATATACTTTTTTTTTAAATTAAGCTAGTTGTTATAATATAGTTTTTTAATGTCCGTAACTGTTAACTTCATATCGACCTTAATATCGTTCCCCCAGAACTGTTACTGTCCAAAGTGGTTTAAGTTTTTGGTACACCCTGTATGATTTTTTCAAATAATCTATTTCACCCATAGTTTTGATCGCTATGAACTATTTTGAATTTAATTTTTTCTCCAATATTATGTTTTCTTGTTATATTTCCGAAGGACACCCTGTATATTTACGTCGCTTAAGAAAATGTTGGTAATTATATAACCAACCTATTTGGCACTTAGTGTTTTTCCCATATAATTTTGTCTTGCTAAATTGGCCAAATGCCCTAGTGTGCGGCTATTTTGAACATTTTTGATGAGTATAAAAAAATGATCCTATCCATTTGAAAAAAAAAAGTTAGGGGGGCTGGGTGGTCAAGGGGTTGACGGTATAAAATATGTATCACAAAATATAAACTGTTGGCCTCGAGGCACGAATAGCTCTCCCTATTTAAGTGTAAAGTAATAATTTTATGACCTTTTTGTCACTTATCTAAAATGTATACAATATATTTTTTTTTGTTTTAGACATCAGCTATTTTTTTTGAAGTATCGGGTTTTGTTCCTTTTTCTTCGGAGGCACTATTTATACGTACATATTTTATATTTCAGATCTTCTAGGCCATGTTCTTGTACGCAATATAGTTCATTTTTTTTTAGTTTTATTATAAAATTTATTTTGTCCCCTTTTCTACTATTTACGAACTGTAAACAAAATTGTTATGCTGCATGTTGTATGTTATCTTATATCAAAGCTATATATAATTAGCCAATTTTTCGTTTTTGACCCTTTTTTACACTATTTTCGAACGCCTGTGTGAACCAGTTCATTTATGTAACATTTTTTATGGTATATTCTACCTCAACTATGAAAAATTATTCCGTATTTCGAATAAGTTTAGGAAGTATATATTTTATTTTGACCCCTTTTACACTATTTACGAACGTCTATGAAAACAAGTTATTTAGGTATAACACATTTTATAGCTTATATTATATCAAAGCTCTAAACAACTAGTCAATATTTCTGCTATTTTTAAGAAATACGTTTTTTTCTAAACTTTTTACCCCATTTTACACTTTTTTCAAATGTCAATGTCGTCTAATTGTTGAGGTTAAATATTGTAGGTTATATTTAATTAAACACACACAAAATTATTCAATATTTCGGATAAGTTTAAGAACAATGATTTTTTTAATTTTTGAAACCTCTTTTAAACCCCTTGACTACGCTCAATGTTAATCACCACCTATAAATATCCTGAATTATCTTCGTACCAAATGTGGTTAAAATCCGTTAAGTGGTTTTTGAGTTATCACGGATACAAATTTTTTCTGACCCTTTTATAGAATTTTCACGAACGCCTATGGTACATTAATTGTTGTAGTGTATTTTTAACACCAAGTCAACCAGTTAAATATAAACATTTCTACATTTTAAATATTTTTTTATTTTACCTCCTTTTCTACTATTTACGAACTCCTATGTAAATAAAAATTTTATACTGCATTTTGTAGGTTATCTTATATCAAAGCTAATATATAATGAGCCAATTTTCTGGTCTATTTGGGAAACATTTTTTTTTTCACTACATGAATAAAAGGCGTCTGCTCCACAAAATCCAAATATATAATCTTCAATCTTCTTTACATTAGGGTATAATTACCATACATGTTTCGGAACAACAATTGTTCCATCATCAGTGGCACTTGACAAACCTTAGTAGTTTAAAGATAGGCATATAATTTTCACTTTCCAAAAACAACCAGTTGTCTTTATATTGAAGATCATGATATTTAAAAAGAAAAACTCAAATAAACTTATAACCATGTATTTTTCAAAATACCAAAATTAAACTATTTTTATTCATAATAACATATTAAGTAATTTTAAAAAACTTTTTCCATAAAGTGTAAATGTATTTGTTTTGACCACTTAAACTACTAAGGTTTGTTAAGTGCCACTGATGATGGAACAATTGTTATTCCGAAACATGTATGGTAATTATACCCTAATATAAAGAAGATTCAAGATTATATATTTGGATTTTGTGGAGCAGACGCCTTTTATTCATGTAATGAACCCGCTCCTTGTTGAAGATGGATTACTTCAGAAAATATTTTTTTTTTCGTTTTTCAGACTATTTTCGAACGCCTGTGTAAACCAATTATTTTATGAAATATTTTTTTAGCTTATATTGTATCACAACTATGAAAAATTATTCCATATTTCGAATAAGTTTAGGAAATATATATTTTTTATGTTTCGACCCCTTTTCCACTATTTGCGAACGCCTATGAAAGCAAGTTATTTATGACACATTTTATATGTTATATTCTATTAAAGCTATAAATAACTAGTTAATATTTCTGCTATGTTTAAGAAATACGATTTTTTTAAATCTTTTTTACACCATTTTACACTATTTTCGAACGCCAATGTGGTCTAATATTTTACGTTCAATATTTTAGGTTATATTCAATTAAATGCGTAAAAAATTATGCAGTATTTCGGATAACTTTAAGAAATATGATTTTTGTAAATTTTTGAGCCCTCTTTTAAACCCATTGCCTACGCTCAATGTTTCTCAAAAATCTAATCAGCTCCTTGCCATATCCAATAGTATTTTTGTACCAAATTTCGCTTAAATCTGTTAAGTGGTTTTTGATTGTTCGTGGATACAGACAGACATTTTTTTAAAACTACTTATTTCTGTAAAAAAAATGACAAAAAACAAGCATTCCCGGTGAAATTAAAAAAAAAAAATTTCATGAAGCTAATAGTCCCAATATATATATATATTACATATTATATGATATGGAGAGCTAAAAACGCTTGATTTAGAACCTATTTACATGTTTTTGCAAGAACGAAAAAAAGATTCCACACATATGAATAACCCTGTATATTTTCACGGGAAATGTATTTTCCTGTTTTCTCGGATTTTGTAAAAACCTCAAACATACCAGATAGTCTAACCTCTGCTCTCGTTTAATTCGATCTATATGGATGTGTTATATTTTATGGTGATATAATTATTGTTGTGTTTGTGTATAAGGCGCTTGTTTTTTTTTATTGTAGTTTTATATTGTATTTGCATTTTACTATATTATATTTGTTTATTTATTTATTCTTATTGTTGTTACTTGTGATAGCTTTGTCTACAAGATATATTTATTGTATTTCTTTATGACAATAAAGCTTATTAAAAGAATTAACGAAAATTGAGTATTCCAAAATCAAAATATAACTAAGCTGAATGATTTCACTCATGATTCAATATCAATTGAACTCGATATTGCTCACAATCTCTCATAAACGATCAACTCAGTTTTGCAGAATAGAAATTGCAGTGCGGTCATTTAAAAACGTTCTGAGTCCCCTGTATATACTTATACGTACTTTTACCACACAATCAATGCGAAAATATCCAGTCCATACTACAAATAATACACACTGTAACAAAATCTTAAAGAAACAAAAACTACACAATTTTTTTTTAACTCATACAAACTATTATTATTATTTTGATTATTACACAAAAAATGTTCACATTGTTAATCGCTAAAGAAACACAACTTTAATAAAACTATAATTACAAACAAAAGTTAAAGAAGTTCGAAGTTATTATCTCGACTATTTCGGTATTGGAATATAAAGAACGAGACCGGTCCAGCGAGTGTAACACCGAGAACTGCTGCGTTGGGCTTGCTATATAATAATATGTGTGATGCGGGCTTGCGGTCGTAACGTTCTTTATTGCTTTGGAATACCAGTCGAAAAGTTGAAAGAATTCGAATAGGTATTGCCGGTGTACGATCGTATACCGGGTGAGACAGTGACAGGGGGCGCCAACTCTATGTCAGCTGGTAGAGCACTTGCCTTATTTGGATATGCAATTAATGCAGGAGAGTGGTAATAGCTAGCACCATAGTTTAAATTGGAAAATACAATAAAAATGTACAAACAAATAATGATAATATATTATTTTTGATTCCGGATCTCTCGGATCTCTTATACAGGGTTATTCACGCCATACGACACGGAATAGTGTGGCCAGACTATTTAATTTCCTAAAAGTTTTATTCATGGGTTCAATAAAAACGATTTATAGCTACATTTTTAAAATATTGTGAATCTATACAGGGTCTCCTAAATATAAGCAATGAACCATAGTTGTGTTTTTTTTAAATGGAATGCCCCGTATATGAATATATTTTTTAGATTCCCCGTTCAAAATAAACATAACTTTCATTAAAGTACATCTCACCTAAACCGGGCAGTTTTTTAAATATCTTAATTTTTATAAAAATTTAGAGATAATCTGAATGAAAAAATTCACACCTATTCGTTTGTTCTTTTTAAGCCAGTCTGGGCTAATAAATATACCCAGTCATCACTTGTTACGCCAAATATAAAAAACCCCCCAATACTAAATATAGGGTGTCGAATAATATAAGTTATATGAACGTAAAGTTTAATTCTAAATAACTTGTTTATTTCAAATGGAACACCCGTTATATGAGGTAAAAATTAGATGCACAAAGTAATTGTCTATCAAATACTATAATACTTTCCTATGGATAACTCTTGACGTTTTCGTGGAAAATGCATATATTCATAATATTAGGCGAATTTTTAATTGAATCTCTCAGTTTCATGTTGACCACCCTGTATTTGATGATACAAAAATTAAAGTTACCGATCATTTAGAAAAATAATCGATTTTTGAATCGGTTCTAGAAAAATCGATTCTCAGAAAATCGGACCAAATTTGAATCGATTCACAAAGATCGATTCTAGCTCTAATATTATTAGTTGAACGAGATATCGACGACCATGAAAATGTAAAATAAAGTTTTCACTTTTTTCGATCTTTTAAACGATTCTAGTAAAAAAATAATCGATTCTAAAAAGATCGTTTTCAAAATAATCGATTAAAATATCGAGTGGTTCACACAGGCGTTCGAAAATAGTCTAAAAAAAGGGTCAAATTTAAAAAAATTTATATTTAACTAGTTGAATTGGTGTTAAAAATACACGACAAAAATTAATGTACCATAGGCGTCCGTGAAAATTCTATAAAAGGGTCAGAAAAAATTTGTATCCGTGATAACTCAAAAACCACTTAACGGATTTTAACCACATTTGGTACGAAAATACTACAGGATATATATGGGAGGTGATTAACATTGAGCATAGGCAAGGGGTTTAAAAGAGGGGTCAGAAATTTAAAAAATCATAGTTCTTAAACTTATCCGAAATATTCAATAATTTTTTGTGCGTTTAATTAAACATAACCTAAAATATTTAACCTAAACAATGAGACCACATTGACATTCGAAAAAAGTGTAAAATGGCGTAAAAAGGTTAGAAAAAACGAATTTCTTAAACAGAGCAGAAATATTGACTAGTTATTTATACCTTTGATAGAATGTAACCTAAAAAATGTGTTATAAATAACTTGTTTTCATAGGCGTTCGTAAATAGTGTAAAAGGGGTCAAAACATAAAAAACATATATTTCCTAAACTTATTCGGAATACGGAATAATTTTTAGTAGTTGTGATAGAATATAACCTAAAAAATGTTCGAAAAAGGGTCAAAAGCGAAAAAAAAAATGTTTTTCCAAATATAACAGGAAAATTGGCTACTTATATATAGCTTTGATATAAGATAACCTACAACATGCAGCATAACAATTTTGTTTACATAGACGTTCATAAATAGTAGAAAAGGGGGCAAAATACATTTTACAATAAAACTAAAAAAAATCAATTATTTTGCGTACAAGACCTTGGCCTAAAAGATCTGAAATATAAAATATGTACGTATACACACGTATATAAATAGTGCCTCCAAAGAGACGAAAAAGGAACAAAACCCGATAATTAAAAAAATAGCTGATGTCTAAAACAAAACAAAAATTTATTAAATTTAGATAAATGACAAAAAGGTCATAAAATTATTTCTTTTACACTTAAATATGGAGAGTTATTAGTGCCTCGAGGACAACAGTTTATTTAGTATAAAAAAAAAATAAAAATTAAATATTTGGTATGAGGAACTATTAACTTTTACTTCCGAATGCCGATCAGTAGGTACGTTCGTTAGTCTGTTACCAATTTTGCTATTTTTAACAAAATATGGAATATTTTTATCTCAGAAAAAGTTTTGTTGATGGTTTTGCAGATAAAAATGCTATATCCCAAGCATTTTATTACTGTGTTGCGAAGGAGTTTACGAGAACGTATTTTACTAAATTCCTGATGAAGACAGGTGATCTTGTCGAAACGTTGAAACAAAGAAAAAATAAATAATGGCATTTAAATAATTGTCTAAAATCAAATAAACAGTCGATGATTTTTAAATTGTTGACCCTCAGTTCCAACAACAAAAAACAGAGAAATTAACGATATAAGGCTGTCTCAAGATAAAGGGACCACCAGATATACACTGCTTCCAAGATTGAAAAGCCCGTTAACAGGACGAGGAGGTTCTACGACATAGAGACGATCGACGACAAAACCCTGAAAGCCATTCCGAAAACTGACCTCCAGAACCGCTTCAGGATGTGGAAACAGCGATGGCATCCGTATAAAGTGAAAATTTATACCAAAGCAGACTTATGGACAAGGATCTGATATTAATGGAACAGATGATCCCGTACTCTACGATCTTTTACTTATACGGTCATCGTCATTTCTAAATAAGGAGCTGATGATGAATTTTTTGAATATTTCACACACTATTAAAATATAAGGTGATATTTTGTCTAGGCAAAATATTTACATAATATAGATTACTTATGTTAGGTAGTTATAAACTCGTTTTAAAAATGTGTAATATTGTTGTTAATGTTATTATTATCGGTAGGTAGCCAAAACAGCAGCCGCACACGTTTACTCTCTTGCGGACAGAAAGCGAAGTTTTTAAGTCTAAAAATGGTCGAAAAACGTCATAAAAATAAAACGGAGAATTATTACGACTGGTTGAAATGTTACAGTGTGATACGTTACCATCGAAGGTAAAGTTAAACGCGGATAATTATGTACAAGGTGCAGTTGTAAAATAACGATTATATTACTGTAATTTGATTTTTGTGTATAGTGACGACGATAACATTGAATCAGATTAATGCTCTTTCAATAGTTTCACCCGTTTATGACAATTAGAAAAATTATTGTTGCTGAGCAAAGGCAAATCCTAATAACTCACTTTTTTACCTAAAATGAGTTTCATATAGCATCTTAATATACTAAGTATCTCCCTTGAGATTCGATAGTAAATTGCTGTTGTTATGACATCTGTCTTGTAATGTTTAATTTTATATTGACTTTCTTTTAACAAGGCCATTCGTAGAGTTGTCAAAGTTACTTTCAAAAATATTTACTTCGATACAAAAGTAACTCAGTTACAAGTTACTTATCAAAAGTATCTAGTTACTTAAATGGTTGATTTAAAAAGTAAGTTAATAATAATAATTCGTAAGTATAGTCACTATTCTATACAAAAGTAACTCAGTTACAAGTTACTTACCAAAAGTATCCAATTACTTAAATGATTAATTTAAAAAGTAAGTTACTAATAACAATTGGTAAGTATAGTTACTATGCTATACAAAAGTATGTCAGTTACAAGGTACTTACCAAAAGTATCCAATTACTTAAATGATTAATTTAAAAAGTAAGTTACTAATAACAATTGGTAAGTATAGTTACTATGCTATACAAAAGTATGTCAGTTACAAGGTACTTACCAAAAGTATCTAATTACTTAAATGGTTAATTTAAAAAGTAAGTTACTAATAACAATTGGTAAGTATAGTTATTATTCTATACAAAAGTAAGTCAGTTACAAGTTACTTGGCAAAAGTATCTAGTTACTTACATCGTTAATTTAAAAAGTAAGTTACTAATAACAATTGGTAAGTATAGTTACTATTCTATACAAAAGTAATTCAGTTACAAGTTACTTGTCACTTCTAGTTACTTAAATGGTTGATTTTAAAAAGTTAATAGTAACAATTGGTAAGTATAGTTACTTTTAAAGTTACTCTATTACCAACGAGATTATCAATAATTATTTTAATTTCATGCATTTCAGTTTTGCACTGACAAGTAGGAGCTTTTGAGGTTTGAGTTTTTCACTAAAAAATTATTTTGTAACTTGTAGAGCAGTATGTAAAAAGTGTGGTAAATAATTGCAAAGTGGGTTTTATTATTGTGTCAAAATCTTAAAACTCTTTTTTAAATTAATCATGATTTTTTTTAATCATACTGATTAAAATCTGATTTTAATCATCTCAACCCTGACAACAGCCTTAAACATTTGAGAAAATTGGGGAGAATGCAAGTGTTTCGTGCAAAAATTTTACTAAAATTACTTAAATCTCAAGTTAAATAACAATATAGCAGGTAGTAGTAATTACTTTAAGCAACGGTTATTATGAAGTAGTATTTACTTTAAAAAGTAACTAGTTAATCTGAAAATGTACAAGTTACTTTTTAATTGTATTCAAGTTACAGTTACTTTTTTTTTGTTAAAAAAAAACAACTTACTTAGTTATCCCTAATGCCGACATGCTTGTGCGTCCCTGTCCGTTTATTGTTCCCATCATACTACATCTGGTTAATTTCTCTCTAGAAACGAAGAACTTTCCATCGAGTTGGAGGCGAGCGAGTGTTATTCCTATCCCTAAGTGCAGGAATCCGTCGGCTTTGAAGGATCTAAGACCTATTAGTATACTTCCTGCTATCTCCAAGGTATATGAGAGAATTTTGCACGATCAAATGAGGAAATACATTGATGAGCATGGCTTGCTCCCGGAAGCCCAGTCAGGTTTTTGTAGGGGACACAGTTGATCATAGTCGGCTAACAGCCTTGGTACTGTTGGATTTTTCTAAAGCATTTGATCGGGTCGATCACGATTTAATGTTGGCGATAATGTCTTGCCTTTGGAGAGTCTGCTTTGGCATTGCTTGGTTCCTATCTTCATCATAGATATCAGGCTGTGGTTTTCGGTGGCAAGGTCTCGCAGAGCAAGAGCTTAAAGTGTGGTGTGCCTCAGGGTTCGATTCTTGGGTCAATGCTGTTCTCCTTATATACCTCACAATTTGTAAAGAGATTGAGATATTGCTCAGCTCATTTATATGCTGACGATACTCAAGTATATATGTCCTTTAGGACGACGGATATTGTTCAAAGTTGTGATCAGGTAAATTACGATTTGCGGAGTCTTGTGGAACTACCTAAGAATCACTACCTTACTATAAATCCCGACAAGACACAGCTGTTGCTATTGGGAACGCATCAGGCCAGAATTGCTGCTTCCACCGTGCTAAAACGTAATCTAAATGGTGTTGATTTGAAATGTAAAACTGTTGTTAAAAGCTTGAGAATGTTAATTGACGCTGATTTGCGGTTTAGGGAACATGTAGGTGCCTGCATCAAAAAAGCGTTCTGCAACCTTAAGATGATATACAGTCAACGACTTTTATTGAATCAGTCCACCAGGAAAATGCTTTGTGATAGTCTGGTTCTGTCACACTTTAATTTTGGCGATGTCGTTTATGGGCACTGCCTACTTGGTGCCGATGAGCATAGGATTCAGCTCATGCAGAATACTTGTGTGCGTTTAATCACTGGCATTCGAGGGAGGGATCGCGGTGTGAGTGCTAAGATTATTGAACTGAGATGGATAAAATTGTGCATTCGAAGACTCCTCTATATTTATTCAATCAAATTGAGTATGGAGGTCGTAGTCATGCTATAAATACTCGTAATAGTCACGTTATTACTCCGCCACTACATAGCACTGCATTATTTGAGAGGTCGTTCAGTTACAATATCTCACGATTGTACAACGCATTGCCTGTTGAAGTGGCGTGTTCGTCTGGTCAACGTTTCAGGGCCTCAGTTCCGAGATTTAATTATTAATAATAATATCACCATTTAGTAATTAGTAAGTATGTTAGAGTGACTTGGTAAATCAATTTGTTCTATTCATTGTATTTTCATATTTTATGTTGTGTTTATTAGGTATATCTTTTATTTTAATTTTTATTTATGTCATAATTGTTTTTTTGTTTTCGTTTCTTGTAGGGTTTTGTTTAGTTTATATTAGCTAAAGTTGTGAATAGGTTAAGATAGGAGGCTTAGCCTCAACTTCGCCTTTTGTGTAATTAATTTCACACAATAAAGTCATTATTATTATGATTACTTAAATGTAACTTTTTTACCAAGCGACTAACTCTGTTAAATTATAAATATTATTATTTATGTTTAAAAAAATAAGACCAAATATTAAATGGGGAGCCCCAAGAACTTTGACACGAAAAAAAAGATACAATCCTAGGCATTATGATCATTATTAAATCAGTTTTGCTGAGCTTGTGCCTGTTGACATTTTATTTTCTAAATAAGATTGTATCTTAACTTTTTGTTGTATCCCAATTATGACAATCAGTTCATTTATTATTTATGGGTCAGACCTCGTAAACTAGAAATTTTTTTAAAGTTGCAACTTTGATTTGACATATCATGTCATTCAATAAGTCCGTAGGATAAGTAAGAAATAGGCCTCAGTTTCAGCGATTACTTCATCATTGGAATTAAATTTCTTTCCAGCAAGCATTCTCTTGAGATCTGAAAACGGGCAAAAGCCGCTGGGGGTTAAATCTGGAGAATACGGTGGGTGTGTAAGCAATTCGAAGCCCAATTCTTTCAATTTTGCCATAGTTTTCATCGGTTTGTGACACGGTGCATTGTCTTGGTGAAACAACACTTTTTTCTTTTGCAAATGTGGCCGTTTCTTTGCGATTTCAATCGATCCAAAAGTGTGCAGTAATAGTCGATATTGATGATGGTTCCTTTCTGGAGGTAGTCTCGAGGAATATTCTTCCGTTCGCATTCCAAAATACCGCCGCCATCACCTTCCGGGACGGCTGCTTTGCGGCTTTGCTTTGCTTGGATTCGGTTCGTCGATTGCTGTCCATTCAGCTGACTGTCTTTTGGATTCTGGTGTGTAATAGTGAAGCCATGTTTCATCCATTGTAACATATCGATGATAGAATTCCATTTTATTGCGGGTTAACAGCGCAAAACACTCCTCTGAAGCATCAATTCGGTGTTGGTTTTGGTGGGCTTTGAGCTGACGCGGCACAGAGCTTTCGCATACCCAAATGTTCGTGCAAAATGGTAAAAACACTATCATCTGATATCTTTACAATGTCTGCTAGCTCGTGCACCTTCAATTTGCGATCATTCATAACCAATTTATGAATTTAAGGATAATAAAGAAAAGAACTTTTTTTGCAGAAAATCCTAACATTAGCACAAGACGACTTGCGGAAGAAACTCAATTTTCGAATTCAGTTGTATGGCGGATTGCGAAAAAACAACTGTACCCTTATCACTACCGTCAAGCCCAAGATCTTTTATAAACAGATTTTTCGCAGCGTCTAGAGTTTTGTCAGTGGCTTTTGGATATGAGAGAACAAAACCCATTGTTTTTTTCTAATATTATATTCACAGACGAAGCCACATTTACTAGAAGTGGGGTCTTCTGCAAACGATCATACTCGTAGGAAATAGGTATATATTATTTAAATTTAAATATTTGTCGTTTTCTTACAAACTATTGATAGCTATTAAGAGTTTTGGTGTAAATTGAAATTGAACTATTGTCAGAAATAAATAATTTGTGCTATTGTATTCGCGTTTCGGTATTAATACAAGGTGTTCATAATAAACAATGGAGAATAACAAAAAGACGCGATGCAATATTACTCTCTTCAATGGAAGCAATTACTCTATATGGTAATTTCGTATAAAACTCTTAATTGCGGATGCATAGTGAGCATGTTTGGGCTGATGAAAATCCTCATGCAAGAAAAGTAACCCATTATCAACATTCTTTCAAAGTAAATGTTTGAGCTGCAACATTAGAAAATCAAATTCTGGGTTATCACATTTTCCCACGAAACCTAACTGGAGAAATGTATTTTAATCTTCTGTTGCAAATTCTCTTTCACTTTCTCGAAGATATTCCCTTGGCTCGTCGAACCTCTTTATGGTTTATGCAAGATGGCGCCCCTCCACATTATAGTAGACGGTGTCGTCAGTGGTTAAACGAAAATTTTGAAGGACGGTGGATAGGGCGCGGAAATGATGCTCCTAAAAATTGGCCGGCTAGGCGTCTTCTGACTTAAATCCTTTAGATTTTACTGTCTGGAGTCAAGCGAAAGACACAGTTTATCCAGTACCAATTGAAACTGTCTAGCAACTGCATGAAAGAATACGTAAATGCGTTTAAGGAAATCGTTGCAGAAGAAAAATTAAGGCGCACTCTGTACTCTTTTACCTCTAGAGTGAATAATTTATAGGAGCAAATGGTGGACATTTTGAAAAATAATTATTTGTTAGTTTTATTAAATATTAATTGTGTTGATTTTATTTAATTTTCCTAACGAAAAGTTTTCCAAAATTTTATTAATGCTGTGTACTAAGGATCAGTTTTGTTTTAAAATTTTCAAACTCGAATTTCTCGAGAACCTTTAAGTTTTTCGAGAAAAAACAAGTATGCCTTTTTTATGTAGAAAACTTTTTAGTTGTGGTCTTTTTAGATCGCCCTTGTAAATAATGCACTTTAAATGACTCGTAAACAGCAAATGAATTGATAAAAATGGCTTATAAATGTGATTTGCGATCGTTCATAACCAATTTGTGAATTTTTTTGACGTTTTCTGGAATAACAGCCCTATTTAAGATATTCTAAGTGCTCTGAAAAGTTTAAAACCGAAGATGACTGCAGGTATAGATAACCTACCCGCGATGGTGGTTAAAGATTGTGCTTATGCATTTGTGGAACCATTGTATTACATTTTTAATTTATCCCTGCGGTCCAACTTGTTTCCTGACTACTGGAAGATAGCTCGTATATGTCCTATACATAAATCGGGAGATATTAACAGAATCGAAAACTATCGACCTATTTCAATTCTTCCTAATTTCGCAAAGGTTTTTGAAATTGCTCTGCACAATAAGTTATTTGGGCAAATAAAACATAGGCTAGTTTACCGGCAACATGGGTTCATTAAGGGTCGTTCTACGGTGACCAATCTAACCACTTTCCTGCAGGATGTAATTCCGGCTGTCGGTCGAGGTTTGCAAGTCGACGCAATCTATACTGACTTTTCCAAGGCGTTCGATAAGATTGATCATTCCCTGATTCAACAGAAGATGTGCGATATTGGCTTCGGCAGGAATCTGATATCATTTTTTCAGTCCTATCTGGGAGCAAGGCAACAATTTGTTGAATACAATGGATTCAGTTCAAGTTCATTCACAGCCTCAAGTGGAACTCCGCAGGGTAGTACGTTGGCTCCTCTTCTCTTTGCAATATTCGTAAACGATATTGGCTCTGGTTGCAATAGCAATTATTTGTTGTTTGCGCATGATTTAAAATTGTATCGCACTGTTGTTTGTGAGAACGATTGCGCACAGCTTCAAACAGATCTGTGGCTGCTCTCAGTTTGGTGCGATCTAAATAGACTTCCTCTAAATCTGAACAAATGTAAGTCGGTGACATTTACAAAACGTCAAGATCCGTTTTTGCGAAACTACACCATCGATAATTCAAATTTGGAACGTTGCGCTTTAATTAAAGATCTTGGTGTATACTTGGATGGTGATTTATCTTTCAACTACCACATTGAGCAAGTTTCTGCTAATGCTTTGCGAATGTTAGGATTTATTTTTAGACAGACCAGAGAATTCAACAACATGGACTGCCTGAAAAGTCTCTATTTCGCCTTTGTTGTGTCTATTTTGGAATTCGCTACAATCATTTGGTCGCCCATCTACCGTGTTTATATACAGAGATTGGAGAGTATCCAACGTAAGTTTTTAAAATGTTTGGCATTTAAAATTGATGGATATTTTCCTCCTCGTGGGTGATCACGGCCTGTTACTGCCAAGGTTCGGATTTCGGCCGTTAGCCGAGAGACGCATCTTCGCGTCTCAGATCTTTCTTTTTAAGTTGATCAACAATATGTTGGATTGTCCTCGGTTGCTTCAGCAGCTATGGTTTCGTGTCCCTAGGGTTCACTCTAGAAGCGCTAGTTTATTTTGGGTGCCACAGATTTGTTCTAATTATGAATCTAAAGCACCGATTAGTTATTAATGAAAACGTTGATTTTTTTAATGTATCGCTTGATTCTTTTAAGAAAAGTGTAGAGACATGTTTTCGGGCTACTGATTTGTATTTGTTTTGATGAATTATGGTCATGTGTTAATTATTTATTGTTATTATTAATTGTTCTTGTAATCCTCTCAATTTTCTATTCTAATAATGTTTATCAAGCCATTGTTTGGTTTCCACTGTATTTTTTTCATCAAAAAGCAATGCCTTATCAAAATTACTGTCAAATTTATACACGTATCGTTTGAAGGTTAGTACTAAATAAAAATCATATTGAAAAAATTCTAGTAACGCCATCTATGTGTCATCCAACGGACTTATTGAATGACCTAATATGTGTAATGTGATATTTTTTGCACTGTCTAAATTGTGAAGTCCCTCGGTACATAAATAAAACCTGGAACAAAAAAAAATCACCCCGCCACGGCTACCTTGTTAAATTAAGTTAAAAATGTCAACTGGACCAAAAAAAAAAAGATCGCTATAATACACAATAAAATTGAAAAAATAAAAATTGCACATAAGTCTGTGCAGGCGGCGAAACAAAAGACTGTGTGCATGGTTGTCGCGAAACTGTTCTGGGAAAACCGGACCGAATTGAATTGTCAATTGAGAAATAACTGAATGCATATACACAAGAAGCAAAAAAACAGAAGAATACCATGAGAAGAAAATAAAAAACAAAAGAATGAAACCACGATCGCATACCATTTTGTTGTTATAAATCTACCTGTTCTATTCCATATAAAAAATAATAATATCAAATTAAAAAACACATTAAATTATATCTAAAAATAAATATTTATTTAATTTATAAAAAAAATAACATACCGGCAACGAGTTTATTTAAACAGTAGGTAAACATTGTTTTATAGTAATAAATAAATGCACTCGTTCAACATGGATACTCCCGCGTGTAAACTGGTTCGTGCATGCCATTGAAATCCTGTACATGAGATATTGAATATGAAAATAAAAAAAAGAGCTTCGAATCGAGCAAACTACGCCAACTATGTGAAACCTGTTGGTTATTAGGGCGTTCGTCGGTTGAGCCAGTAAACGCATATTATTTATTGATTCTCTTGAACAGCTGAGGTTTCACCACTGTGTTGTTGTGCTGGGAGTAGACTTTTACAAGTCAACAAATCTTGACTCGAACGCAAGCTATTCAGTCTTGACTTGAAGTCAATGTTGAAATTATGACAGAAATTTCAATAGATTTGGTATGTGTAACCTCTTCAAATCAATAATTGAAATTATGCAAGTAGCCTTGTAAATTTCAATATTTGGTATGCACAAAAGCAAAAATTGAAAAATAATTACAAGTCAAGATTGAGAAAAGTCAATAATTTTACCGTTAACTAAAAAACCACCACGGTAAGACACTTGAAAGGATTTCAATGTGAGAAACAAATCATTTGGTTTTACTTTCGCGGCTTGTTTTTCTATTGTTTCATATCGAAACTTCAAAAATTTCGAAGGGATTTGTTGTTATACAGGGGTGACAAAAAGTTACATTTTACTCTAAACTTTTCAACATCAAATATATACACTATTGGACAAAAGTAGAGCAACACTTTCGAAAAATTAGACAAATCTCGATTTTATAATATTAAATGCATGATATCGTATTTAAATACGTCGTGTCTTAAATATCAACGTAGGCTGCTATTATCGACGGCAACAGCCTTTTCCAACAATCTAAACAAATGAACTGATATTGACGTAAACTTTTAATACAATATTGTAATGCGTCAAAAGTAAAGCAACATTTTAATATTTGCGTAAAAAGAAAGGTTTTAGTGACAGTAAAGGTTAAAATATTTTTGCTGAGTTTATTTTATGTTTAATTAATATTTCTGTGCTGGATTAATCATGCCAAGAGGTATTCCAATTTCGAAAGAATTAAAACAGAGAGTAGTGATTGCACACTAGTAAGGTACAATACAAGCCCAATTGCAAAACGGTTTGTTTTTACCCAGAGACAGCGTATCCAAAATAATTTCAAGTTACAATGAAAGGGGACATTTAGAGAATATACCGAAATCGGCAAGCTCGAGAAAAACCACAACTAGGAAAGACCGACGCCTTAAAAGAATTTCCCAAAACGATCCTTGGATGTCTGCACCTGGAATAATTGCTGAAATTGAGGATAGTCCACGGACAGTTCAAAGAAGGTTGGTAGACGCAAAGTTATTTAGTAGACGCCCGGCTAAAAAGCCGCTTATTTCGGTAAGAAATGGAGTGACTAGGCTTGAATTTACACGTGGACATTTAAATTGGACAGTAGACGATTGGGAAAAAGTGTTGTTTAGCGATGAAACGCGTTATAAAATGTTCAATTCTGATAGAATGAAGCATATAAGACGGCCAATCAATCCAAGGTTTCATCCCAAATACGTTACACCCACAGGTAAAGGCAGTGTTTTCCATGGGGTTGTTTCTCATGGAATGGGGTGGGTCCTTTAAACTTCATTAATGATACCATGGATCGATTTGTCTATAGAGATCTAATGCAAAATGAAATGTTGCCTTATGCAGAGTTGGAAATACCGTGGCATTTATTTTCTAATAGGATAACGATCCAAAACACTTCCGAATTGTTCAAGAGTGGTTTCAAGAAAACAACGTTCTGGTTTTGGAGTGGGCAGCACTATATCCTCAGACCTTTAATTTTATTTAAAATCTATGTGAAGAAGTTGAGCGTGGAATTCGTACACAGGTACACAGGTATTCACAAATAAACCATCATTGGTAAATAAAATCAATGGAGTTTGGAGAAACCTTTCCGAAAATACTGTCCAAAAATTGATTGCTTCAATGCTGCGATGTTGCTGGCAAATAATAAATAATAATGGATATTCTATTAATTATATAACATAATACTTCTAACTATTTTAATTATTAAATGTGTTTAATGTTTTTTTATCGTAATATGTAAAATGAAATACTGTTGACACAATTTGTTGCTTTACTTTTGTCGCACTTCATTTCGGCGATCTTTATAATTATAAATATTTCTGTACCTGCATTTCGTTTAAAGTGTACCAAAATATTGTGAAATATTACTAATATTGGGGATAATATTTCATTAAAATTAACTGGGGATTACAATAATATTTAATTAGTTTTTCAAATTCAAAGAAATAAAAACACTTTGTTGCTCTACTTTTGTCCAAGTCCAATAGTGTATATTTGTCAAAAAATTAAAAATAATTTGTAGACATAGGTATCAACAAACAAAACATAAGAATAATAATTAATACATACAGGTACATCGTCAAATAAATAAATAAATCAATTAAGATACTTAATTAAGTAAATATTCTACAGTTCAATATATATACAAAACACACAATACTACTAACTACTATCCAGTGTGTGAATCGCTCAAAAATTAATGCACATTAAAAAAGTCACCTACTATAAAAAGCTTTTTCTAACAAATACGTCTTTAGAGCTTTACGGAATCGGTCTGCAAGAAGACACAGCCGCATTGACCCTCACACACTGACTTCTGTTGCTAAGGTACGACTTAAACCATCCCAGTAGAACCCCCCGAATTCCGTAGTGCTGTATCTTGTTAATTAGGATGTTATGATTTACACAGTCGAATGCTTTGGAGAAATCACAGAAAATTGATGCTGTAAAGTGGAGATTGTTCAAGTTGGAGTAAACATTGTTGAAGACGGAGAATATAGCATCATTAGTGCATTTTTTAGCTAAAAATCCAAATTGGTGGCTAGTTAATACTTCATATTTGTGCAGAAATGATAGAAGTCTCCTTTTAACCAGTCTTTCAATGATCTTGGATAGATAGAAGTGCAATTGGACGATAGTTTGAAGCTTGATCCTTATCGTCGCCCTTGTGCAGAGGAATTATTATAGATGTCTTAACGCATTGTGGAAAAATTCCATTTTGGAATGACTTGTTAATTAAATCGGGGAAAACGATTAATGTACATTCCGGTAGATTAGACAACATTTTCAAAGTGATTCCATCTGTTGTTAGTTTTATCCCTCCGAAGATTACTTTGCTCTCGCTTGGGTGGCTGAGAGCAGCGGTAATAGTTAAGCAACACTGTTAGCAAGAGCAGTCTCACTCCCCTACTTGGCATAAAGGTTACTTGTGCAACAGTGTTGGTTTGTTAGTTAGGAACCACTGTTAGGAAGAGCAGTCTCACTCCCCTACTAGGCATAAAGGTGACTTGTGCAACAGTGGTGGTTTTAATTGAGAAACAATGTTTAATTGAATCTGATTTTATTAAAAATTAATCGACTATTTATATACAAAATAATGCTGAAAACAGCTAAAATTCTTACTAATTTAATTTACATTATTATGTACAAATATTCAATAAATTATTAAAAATGCAACCTAAGTAAAAATATGGAACGTTTAAAAAATGCTTTTAAGTAAAAATTGCAAACTATTAGCAAGAATTGTGAACATTTAGTCATAGGCGTCGTGGTATAATTTTTAGCTAATAATAAAAAATATTATTTATTTTC
Organism: Apoderus coryli; assembly: GCA_911728435.2. Taxonomy (NCBI): domain Eukaryota; kingdom Metazoa; phylum Arthropoda; class Insecta; order Coleoptera; family Attelabidae; genus Apoderus; species Apoderus coryli. Next base: position 6,668,268 of record OU452209.1, on the reverse strand, counting down.
AATATAATGTCTAGGATTAGACACCATCAGTTCCAGATGACACCTTGTTTTTGATGTCTTTAATTGTACTGCAAAGCTCTGGAGTTGCAACGGGTGTTAGGAAGATACTATGTATATTCATACATAATGTATGTATGTATGTTATTTAGCAATTTCTCAAAACTACATAAATTTCTATATTTTTATGTAATGTGATACGTAGATTATGTACATGCTATGTATTTAATCTTTCAAATGTGCAATAAAATCACAAATTTTGCGATTTTTGTTGTTGCTTTTTGATTTTTTCTTTATATAAGGAAAAACGTGTTTGTTCACCAATTATTTTTCAAAAGTAATGTTGAAAAGAAAATACTGATGTTATTATGATGTTATTTCTCAAAACTACACAAATTACTAAATTCTTATGTAATGTGTACGTAGATTATGTACATGCTATGTATTTAAACTTTCAAATGTTTAATAAAGTGTTTTATAATTCAATTTTGCGATTTTCTTTGTTGCTTGTTGGTTTTTTCTTTTTATAGTGAAAAACTCTCCATAGTGCAATTTCGGTCGACATTTTGGTCTATCACTATATAGAATTTCGACTGTATTTATAACAAAAAAAGAGATTTGTCAGTATTGTATACAAATACAGCACTTAATCTTAAGTAGCAGAACCCAAATCTATACCTTTCGTCACAAAAACGACAAAAGAAATAGTTGTTAGAATTTCACAAACGTTTCTTTTACATGTTCAAATTTATTACTTTGTTCATTTAATAACTAGACCAGTGCCGCCTGCTGAGGGAAGATGGTAGGACTACGCCTTGCCGTTTTCGTGAACCTGCGCTACTTTTTTGTGAAAGGAAATAGGGTGCAAACAAAATGGCCATTTTGAAAAACTGTATATGATAGGAGTGGTTTATGAAAGCAGGATTAATCGAGGTCAAGCTTCGGAATGTATTTACAAAGGTAATTGCATGATTTTAACTTCCAACCAACATTTCCTGGATGAGAACGCTTAACGCAACGTCCGCTGGCGAAATTCCGATATTAGACAATAAGCAACAGATATCGAGGGCCGTCGTCTGGCGAAAATGTGTGAAGTCAACCTCCTCCCCAGACAGTCACTTTTGGCGTTCCACAGGGCACTGTGCTTGGTCCAATACTATTCATAATGTACATAAATGACTTACTGACTGCTAACGTAACTGGAAAAAAAATATCATTTGCTGACGATACCGCAGTTTTTTATCAAGGTAATAGTTGGGAAACTATAAAAACTATCGCTGAAAATGATTTAGGGAAAATAAAAAATATATTGGACCATAAGAAACTTACTCTTAACTCTAGTAAAACTTACTTCATATGCCTCAAATCTTCCACAGTTTACTGAACTTTACACATAAAACCAAATAACTATAATCTAAAGATAAAAGCGGCTGCCAAAGTTAAGTATTTGGGAATTATTATTGATTATTATCATTTAAGATGGAAAGATCAAGTTGCTAATATTGTACGAAAGCTACGCGGGTTAATATATAAATTTAAACAGCTCAAGCACATCTTACAACAAGAGCAAATTGTACAAGTCTATAAGTCTTTGGTAGAATCTATACTTAGATACGGTATTATAAGCTGGGGAGGAGTCGGAAGCAACTATTTAAATCAGCTCGATATATTACAAAAAAGGATAATCAAGGTAATTTTTAGAAAGGACTTACGATATCCTACAGAACTTTTATTTACAGAGACTAAACCATTTACGATTAGGCAACTATTCTGTCATTCAGCATTAATACAAAAATATAAAGATTTAAAACAGAAACCTGAGCATATAAATCATGATTATAATACTCGGGGTAGGAAACAAGAACTTCTAGTGCTGGGTAAAAAATGTAAAACTATAGGACAACGCCAATACATATACAGGGTGGTCCAACTTTTACCTGCATAAATTTCAGAATCGATAGATAATCGACAAATAATGTGAGTTTGGTTACTAAACCATGTGCGAAAAATGCTTCGTTACAAAGTTACAGGGTGTTGAAATTTAAGAAAAAAATTTGATTTTATTAATATCTTTATAACCAATTGAGATATTTCAATGAAATTCGGCACGTGTGAAGAGGTAATCTAGGTTCATTTTTTCATGTAATAATATTATTTTTATTTCCACCAGTGGCGTGCGTACGGCTATTGATTGCGACATTTTTAATGAAAAAACAGATACGCCACTGGTTTATGTCAAAACGAAAATTATATCTGCAATTCTTGTTCAATGTAAAAGAAAAAAGTACTCTTGGTTTTTTTTGTATGACGCAACATTTTCGAGCAAAAAAATAAAAATCGTCTAAATTAAATGTATTGAAAACCAACATAAAAATAACATATTATCATTACACGTTTTACACATATTTAACAGATTTTACAGGTTTTTTTTTTGCAGAAACTGTTCAAAATGACTACCGTCATTGTCAATACATAATTGGTAAAAGGCGCATAATTATCACATTAGCTTTCATTCAAACAAAACACTTGGTTACAAAACAGAAATGTCAATCAGTTTGTCACAACAAATTTGTGTTGCATTTAGGTGTTCTTTTTAGTGTTAATAATAATGCCGCGGCCATTTAGTAACCAAGAATACGGTTTTTGCAGTAGCAGACGCAAGGGAGTATGCACGCAGATTCCCTAACAGACGTCATCCAAAGAGAGAAATTTTCTCTCAAGTTCATCGGGTATTTCGAGAACGAGGTTTAAATACTACTTTTAACATAAAAAACAATAGACAGCGCCCTAGAAGAAACAATTTGGCCGATGAAAGGCGTATTTTAAGAACGTTTGATCGAAATCCAAACCTAAGTTCACGAAGAACTGCTGTTATGCTTAACATATCAAGGTCAACCATTCTTAAGTCACTTCATAAAGATGGTAGAAAGGCTTACAATTTTAGGACTGTGCAATATTTATTGCCTGAGGACTATGTTAAAAGGCATAACTATTGCAAACGGTTATTGAATAAAGTTCAAGTAGATAAATTTCCTGCATAAGGTTTGATGGACTGATGAAGCTTCATTTACAAGAACTGGTATAACGAATTACCACAACTTTCATATTTGGTCAAAACACAATCCATACGAAGTGCGAGCGAGAAAGTTTCAACACCAATTCACTGTGAACGTGTGACTAGGAGTAATATCCAATAATCTCCTCGGACTATTCTTTTTACCTGCTAGGCTCTCAGCACAATTATTTTTAGACTTTTTACAGAATAATTTAAATGATTTAATGGATGACGTGCCACTTCATTTACGTGCGAATGGTTGTGTTCAAATGGATGAAGCACCAGCACATTTCGGGCGGAATGTGAGAAACCACATAACAGACCATTACGGAAATCAATGGATTAGCTGTTTCCCTGGAGAAGTCGAAAATAATCATGAGGAACCTATATCTTGGCCCCCAAGGTCGCTTGACTTCACTCCACTTGATTTCTTTGTTTGCGGCTACCTAAAAGAAAAAGTGTATAGGGTGCCAATCAGAAAACGCGAAGAATTAGTCTTAAAAATGCAAGAAGCTTGTGATGAGTTGCATTGTAACAATCACATTCTATCGGCAGCAATTAATAGCATCACCAGAAGATGGCAATTGTGTATTGACAATGACGATAGTCATTTTGAACAGTTTCTGTAAAAAAAGACTGTAATATCTGTTAAAACTTGTAATGATATGTTATTTTTATGTTGATTTTCAATACATTTGGTTTAGACGATTTTTATTTTTTTACTCGAAAATGTTGCGTCAGACGAAAAAAAGCCAAGAGTACTTTTTTCTTTTAAATTGAATAAGAATTGCAGATATAATTTTTATTTTGAGATAACCCAGTGGTGTATCGGTTTTTTCATTAAAAATATTGCAATCGGTAGCCATACGCACGCAACTGCAAGAAATAAAAATAATATTATTACATGAAAAAATGAAGCTAGATTACCTCTCCACACTAGCCAAATTTCATTGAAATATCTCAATTGGTTATAAAGATATTAATAAAATTCGAATTTGTTTCTTAAATTTCCACACCCTGTAACTTTGTAACGAAGCATTTTTGGGACATAGTTTATTAACCAAAAACTCACATTATTTATCGATTATCTATCGATTCTAAAATTTATGCAGGTAAAAGTTGGACCACCCTGTATAGCATCAAAACTCTACAATTTGTTGGATAGAGAACTATGCCATTTAGGAAATATAAAAAGGAAATTATTAACTGGATTGGATTGCAGGGTATTCAGCTTTATGTATGATGGACTGACTTTACTGTGTTTCTGTACTTTGCGCTGGAAATAAAAAAGATAAAAATGGTTGGGGAAGATTAACAGTAATATTAGAAATAATTTTGGAGGTAATTGTTATATTTATGGTCTCTTTAATGATTACAGTTTAAATGAATATGGACAGATTGTGTTTTTATTTGAATTTATTTTAATTTTATTTTTTGTTGTTGATGAAATGAAATGAAATGAAATACCTTTATTGTCTAACAGGCAGGATATTAGAATTGTAATAAGGTATTATTATGCAAGGGACAGTGGACGAAAATGGAGCACACACAAGTTACTACAAACTTAAGCGCAATATCTCTCGTTTATTTGTTTAAATTTATGTATAATTAGATAAAAATACAAATGTAAATATTCCTATTGACAAATAAACTTATATCATTATTATTATAACCTACTCATTCTCTCATGAGCCGCCACTGATCTAGAATGATTCTAAATAAATGTGCGTTGCCCAAAATATAATATTATTCACACCCTGTAGAGTTAGAATGCAGGTAAAAGACTTATTATAATAATATATTATAAGGGACCAAAGAAGAGTGATTAATCATATTTTTATTGAAAAATGCTCCGGGATCTAAGATAAACCGTCGAGATAAAAGATGTTGGTTGTAGTAGAGGGCAGAAAAAATCACACGATTTGTTAAAAATTAAGTTGTCAAAGTATGGATAAGAAATCTTAACAGGTTTCTGATTTTGTTTGCGATTATATTATAGAACAAGTGGATATGTGCGAGGGCAGTTTGAAAACATTTATGCAAACTTCGCATATAGAACAGTAGTAGAACTCACATTTTTTATCATTTTAAAGAAGTAGTCCATAATATTGAAGTGGAGTCGAATGATATATTGAGAAAATGAAAGTCAACCTCCCCGAAACAAATTTAGACTTCTCTATAAATTATTCAAACCATACATGCTTCGGAGCACGAGGCCCCATCCTCAGTAACGTTACAGAAAACTTTGATGAATTATCTCTGTAAAATATTATGTTTATACAGGGTTCCTCATAATAGATTACCCATTTTAATACAAATTTTTTTATTAAACAAAACAAACTAAATTACAGCTAACTCTTTGGGATTTATGATAACTTATATATCGTCGTTGATCGTGAAATACCTCCAATGTGTAAAAAAGTATATTTTACAGGAGGAGCCAAAATCACTTTATTTAATAATAATAATAATAATAATAATAATAATCTTTATTGTCTAACAGGTTAAAAAACCCAATTACAAGACAATCCGACTAAATACATAATATCGTGTAGTAAACAATAATTTAAATACTTAATTGCGAATTCAAAACAATTCTGAATCTTAAATCTATACCCAAACTAATTAAACATTATAAACAAAAATAAAAATAAACAAAAATGAAAATAAACAAAAATGGCGAACGGAGAAGAACACGATCGACCTCAAACGTCCCGACTGCGGAGGTAACCAATGACATTATTTTTAAAAGTAGATATTGGATCCCCAAAATAGTTGACCATAATATGAATGCTTTTGTCATTACACTGGTGACAGGCCTGATACAACGGAGCCTTGGTTTCATAATTAGTATGTATATGAGGTAGTCTGAATAATCGATGATGCCGAGCATAGTACTGGGGTAGATGGAAATTCAGTTGCTCAAGAAGAGCAGGACAGTCTATCATGTCATTTAACAACCTAAACACAAACGTTTGACCAACCAGAACTCTGCGCATAGCGAGTGAATCAATTTGAAATCTCGCCAATAAATAACGGTGATCAATCCCGCGAGCTGGAAACACACCCTCAGTTTTAAATAATAAAAATTTAAGGAATCTACGCTGGACGGACTCCAATTTACGCACATGGATGTCATAAATAGGGGACCAGATAAATGACGCATATTCGAGTTTAGACCGCACCAAGGTGTAATATAAATTTAACAAACAGTTCGTGTCACGAAAGTCCTTTCCCATGCGGAGAATAAATCCCAAACTTTTTAAAGCATTCTGAGTTATATGCTGAATATGATAATCAAATGACAAGTCACTATCAATGAACACTCCGAGATCCTTGATCACATCCCTTTTCTGTAGAGGTGTATTATTAATTCTATAATTAAAATTTAGTGGGCTATAACGCTTCGAAATTGTTAACTGTCCACATTTGTCAATGTTCACGGGCAGTCCATTCGCGACACACCATTGTTCCAGCTTAAATAGGTCGTTTTGAAGGTCGTGACAATGGTCGTAATCATCAACAATTCCGTAGAGCTTCAAATCGTCCGCAAACAGTAGAGAGCGACTTTGCATGTCACTTATAATATCATTAATGTATATGGAGAAAATTAACGGGGCCAATATGCTACCCTGCGGTGCCCCGCTAGTTGCGGAAAATGTATGGGATTGGAATCCATTATATTCCACAAACTGACTTCGTCCCGAAAAGTAGGAGGCAAAAAACTCTACCAGATCCCAACGGAACCCTATATTTATCATCTTTTGTTTGGCAATTGAATGACTGATCCTATCGAATGCCTTTGACATATCAGTATAAATGACATCTACTTGGGAACCCTCGCCAACTGCCCTGTAGACATCTTGCGCAAAACATGTTAAGTTCGTAACAGTGGATCGCTTTTGATAAAAACCGTGTTGTTCAGGTATTATACGCAACTTTACTTGACTAAATATTTTTTCATGAAGTATGGTTTCGAAAACTTTAGCAAAATTAGATGATAATGAGATGGGTCGATAGTTGACTACCCGGTCAGCTTCAGAGGATTTGTGAATTGGACAAACTCTAGACATCTTCCAGCGATTCGGAAACGTCCGTGATTGAAGGGACTTGTTGAATATTGTCAGTAGTGGTTTTGATAAAACATACGCACAGTCACGAAGGAGAAAAGAAGGAATGTTATCTGGCCCGGAGGTAAATTTGGCTTTAAGCTTTTTAAGAGCCTTCATAACATCCTCCTCATCCAGCGTTCCAATTGAGATGACGTCATTAAAGCTCGACGAATCAATACAATCAATACTCTCGGAAGGAACATAAACAGAACTGAAAAAACTAGCAAACGAATTGACAATCATTTGAGGATCCGACACTCGCTCACCAGAGACATCCACCATCGCACCCGGTATTCGGGATTTACGTTTTTTATTTTGGACAAATTTCCAAAATTCTTTAGGGTCAGTTTTTATTGCATTCTGTACATGTAATAAATAATTACTATATTCAATGTTAATGTTATGTTTGATTCTAGCGCGCAGGGTGCAGAACATATCCAGATAATACTGCGATTTAGTTGACTTCCACTTCTGAAAATATTTATACTTCTGTCTGACTTCCCTAATTAAATCATGACTAAACCAGCATGGGTAAGCATATGAATTTCTACGTAAGTTGTATTTAGGTACGCACATATCAAAAACAACTTTCAATTTTCGATAAAATTGATCGATGGCCTCATTTATATCATTAATGCCGTTCAGAAATGACCAGTCACAGAGAAAAATCTGCTCGTATAGCATCGGAAAATTTGCCTTTTTAAAATTGTATTTTTCGTTTACAGTACCGGAAACGAAGTTACTTTGGCGGTATTCCGCTTTGGCAACTAGAGATATCAACAAAGCTGGGTGATAATTGTCCTCCGCCACCAGTGGCTGACCGCATGGGGATACTTCGCAGCACATATTGCAAAAGACGAGATCCAATAAATGATTGAAATGATTAAATACCCTGTTGTTTTGAGCCAGGCCAAAGAATGACATAAAGTTGTGAGTTAAGTGAAGATAAGGGTTTGTGACATTACCCGTCATTTCTGGTTCGTAATGCACATTAAAGTCTCCCATTATCAATATTCGTGCAGAAAAAGTGTTTGGCAGATTTTCAAAGAACTCAAATAATCTACCATATTGCTCAACAGTAACATTTGGTGGGACATAAACACAGAAACAATAAAAGGAGCAGCCATGTAAGTAAATTCTGCATCCAATAACGTCAATACAGGCCGGAATCATCGAGAAAAACTCAGAATGAAAACATCTGGATTGCAAATCAGTTCTTATGGCCAACAGCACTCCTCCGCCTCGAGAAACATTTAAGGTCTCCACATCGCGATCCTTCCTATAAATGACATAGCTATCCCCGAACAGTTCCGCATCCAGTACGCCAGGCTGGATCCACGTCTCGGTGACTGCGATGATGTCATAGTGAGCGTCACAAATAGATTTATAGAATACACTTGTTTTAGTATTTAAGCCTCTCACGTTTTGGTACACAATATTCAGATACAAGTCTCTCCTGTTAGACGATGAGTTCAGTTTAAAGAAACGTTTCCAGAGCTCACAATGGTTGGTATTCCCTTGATGTACTTAATTCTGATGTTATTCTCACCACTCTTCAAACGCTCCTCAAGTTGCTTTTTCACGGTTTTGTATTCGTTCAACTGTCTAGGAGTCTTGTCCGAGCTAATGGTGATATGTTTCAGTTGGGGGAACGTTTTCATTTTCGACGTTTGTCGTAAAACTTGCGAAACACACCTGGAATCCTTGAAGACAATACGGATTGGTCGTGGTCTAATGGTGGAGTTAGGAATTGACGATGTGTGACGACCAATTCTTTGAAATCTTTCTATGTCATTTGCATTTATATGTGGGCAGATCTTCTGGATGATATTTGCCAATATTAACTGGTCATTCTCATCATTAGCGGGCAGTTTTTCGGGTTCGCCAAATACCATGATATTCCTTCTGCGACGTTCTCTGTCACTATACTCCCGAAAAACAGATTCTTGATCGTCTTTGGGAAGTGAGTTTTGACACTTCTCAAGATTAGCGACTCTTGTGTTCAGATTGGTTATTTCAATCTTTTGAGCCTCATTGATATCTAACTGCTGCGCATACTTCTCGAAAAGATTAGTATACAATTGTTCAAGTTTGTTTAACTTGTTCATGATGTCACGAAGTGTAACAGAGTCGGTAACATAATCAGAACTTGTTTGAGGAATATAAAACGATTTACGATGATTCTGTGATCGACTCACTTTTTCTTTTAAACATGATGGACATGTCCAACGATCTCCATGCTCCTTCTCCAACTCTGCGTTGTAATATTTCAACTGCGCAACGCTCAAATCCACACACTTATTATGGTTCCACTTATCACATTCAAAACATAGAATAGCATATTGCCTCTTTGTTATGGCTTGATTGCAGGATGCGCAGGCCATTTTAGTTTTGAGACAGGAATTTTTAAAAAAAATATCAAAAATATATTTAAGTCCGGCACTGACTATATACTCCCTTATGTGGTTTGGCTTCAAATTATTGTATAATTCAAAAATAAAAGGAACATAAATTTGAATAACCTGTATAATACATAATCAATATACTAGAACAATGTTTAAAGCCCAATTATTGAAAAAAATATAAAATATTACCACATAGGAGATCTCAACCATCTTGAGTTATACATAGGAGAATTTTCCAAAACACATAGGAGTTTAATCAAACCATTTTATTAAAAAAGTGAAAAAATATAAATTGTATGAGGGAGATACTTAGCAAACTAATAAAATAAAATTAACTTCGACATAAGAAAACTAAATTGAAATGCATTATGTGTATAGAATTCTTGTTCATTTGTTATTTTTCTTTGGATATGTATCTATTTGTAACTTATCAGTTGGTTTCTTCTTGCCGGGTTGCTTATTTAGAACTTTCTTGTTATTTCCAAGCTTGGCTTTCTGGTTCTCAGTTTTTTGTGACTTATAAGTTGGTTTTTTCTTGCAAGATGGTTTCTTCAGAACTTTTTTTTCATTAACAGTATTTTCTTGCGGGTTTTCGGCTGCATTTTCACAGGATAGCGTCTTATTATTGGCCTTCTTTTCAGGCTTGAATAGCAAGTTATCGTAGAAAGCATGGTGCTTTGAAGATCTTTGAATTTCGATTCTGACATAGGCAATGGTTTGTCATAAAGTTGTGTTAAGGTTCCTTTGTCAATTGTAGACTTACGACGAATATATCCTATGTGGAATATGATCACATAGGAGATATTTAAAAACGAATTTAAGAGAAACATACATAGGAGATTTACAAAATCAGGTTTTACTGGCAGAAATATTTCGATATCCTCATAGGAGATTTATCAATACAGAGATCTTCTAAATACGAATCAGAAGCAAATATAAGCTGAAAATCGGTTTGAGCGCCACATAAGGAGATTTTTTACGGCTAACGACGATATTATAATATTAGATAAAAAGTGGTGCATTACAAGGCGTAGCAAATCTTCGTCTATTCCTTCAACTTCTTCACAAATTTTGACTTTCAGTTCCTCGATTGTACCTGGACGACTCGCAATCACTTTGGCAAATATCCCCACAAGAAAAAATCGGGTGCCGATAAGTCGGGGGATCTCGAAGGCCAAGGCAAATCTCCGAATCGAGAAATGAGCCGGCCATTAAACAATTCTCGCCGGACCCTCATTGAGTTTATGGCGGTATGAGCTATTGCCCCATTTTGTTGGAATAGTAAAGCATTGTTTAGTAATCCTCGTCTATTTAATTCTGGAATGAGAAATGTCTCTAGTATATTAACATAGTGCTCGGATGTTACTGTTACAGCTCGGTTATTTTCATCCTCAAAAAAAAATAAGGCCAATAATACCAAAAGATCCTACTCCACACAACACAACAACTTTTGAATTATGGAGGTTCTGTGTAAAGATTTCACGAGGATTTTCATTTCACCAGTATCTAAAATTATGTTTATTGACCATGCCGTTCAAATAAAAATTTGCTTCGCCGGTCATGAGATTCTGTGGGCATGTGGTAAGATGCTACAAAAGGGTTACTAGATTTTAAAATCTTTATATCCCCACAGACACTTTCTAAATCAAAAATTAAAACTAAGGTTGCAACGAGTGCGTTTAACTTTAACTTATACTATAAAATCTGAATGATTGCACGACTGTTGGCTTGCCCTGTATTCATCGATATGCAGAGTTCTACGGGCAACATTAAAGAAATAATATTGAGGATTAAAGAGAAAAAGGTACATTCAATAAGATAAGGGGAATTATTTGAAAATTTACTGAAAGTACACATTTTAATTCATTTGGGAATAAAGAACTTTCTTAAGAATAAAGTTATAATATATACGAGTATGTCTGATTTGATAATAGTGGGATAATTATTGATATTAATAATAAAGTAATTTTACTCTTGCCATACTTATGCCAAACGGACATTGTCACGGTTGTATGGGTAAGATTTCTCATCAAATAAGAATTTCTGATTGTTATTAAGGATAGCTAGTAAACTGATTTTAATTAATTGTAGCAAGAAGTTATTTTATATATACAGGGTGAGTCACGAGGAACTGTACATACTTCTACCATAAGTAGAGGCACATTAGGGGATCATCAAATGACCATTAAAAACTGTCTCCTTGTTTTCATTATTAATATACAGGGTGAATTATGGATATTCACCAAAACAATGTTTCCTCATATCTTTTCAATGATTAAGTCGATTTATCTCATTTTTTTATAAAAGTGTGTATTGGTGCCTGGCAACTAACTGACATAAGTATTCAGAATTGAGAAAATCCAGGTCCGTCTTCGAGAAAATTTGTGGGACTGCTTCATATTCAACACTTCACCCTGTATATGATTTTTCAAAAATCTGATATAATTTTTTCAGAGAGCATAAATAGACAGTTAGACCTGGGTATTTGAATTTTTTGTTACACTCACCTCACATTTCCAATTAAAGATTCATTTTAGAGCCAAATTGAAAACTGGCAATAATGAAGTATCTTACTGTATAATAATGTTTAGTTATTAAAAATAAATCTTCAAAATAGACAGAAACGACACGCACTGTGCTCCAGTATGGTAAATACCATAATTTGAATTGAATTACAGGGCCGGATTTAAAAATCTGGCATATCTGGTTCATCCCAATAATTCACCCTGTATGTAACTTTTTCCACCCGTAATAAACAGAAAACAGATAAAATATGTTTGAAATAACCTAGTTTTCCTATTTGTTTGAGGAAAACTCATGTGTCTAATTATTTTAATCTTAATGAAATGAACAAACCAGGGAAATCTTTATTCATAAATTAAGAAATAAAATAAAAAACAATAACCAATCAATAAAACAATTTTAACAATGTGGAACAAAGTAAAAAACAATTTAATAAACATTACGATTATAAAAGATGTTTAAAATGAAATCCATCTGCCTTAATACACTTTTCTTGATGTTTAAATGTGTAATGGATTTTCTGATTGTCAGTGGGTCATTTCTGATAATATTAACAGTGAATAATTCTGCGCTAATGAGCTGTTGTGTTTTATAATCGTAATGTTTGATAAATTGTTTTTTACTTTGTTCCACATTGTTAAAACTGTTTTATTGTTTGGTTATTGTTTTTTATTTTATTTCTTAATTTATGAATAAACATTTCTCTGGCTTGTTCATTTCATTCCGATTAAAATAATTAGACACATGAGTTTTCCTCAAACAAATAAGAAAACTAGGTTATTACAAACATTTTTTATCTGCTTTCTGTCTGTGACGGGAAAAAAAGTTACATACAGGGTGAATTTTTGGGATGAACTAGATATGCCAGATTTTTAAATCCGGCCCTATAAATCAATTCAAATTATCGTATTTACCATACTGGAGCACAGTGCGTGTCGTTTCTGTCTATATTGAAGATTTCATTTTAATAACTAAACATTATTGTACAGTAAGATACTTTATTATTGCTAATTTTCAATTTGGCTCTAAAATGAATCTTTAATTGGAAATGTGAGGTGAATGTAACAAAAAATTCAAAGAGTCAGGTCTAACTGTCTATTTATGCCCTCTGAAAAAATTATATCAGATTTTTGAAAAATCATATACAGGGTGAAGTGTTGAATATGAAGCAGTCCCACAAATTTTCTCGAAGACGGACCTGGATTTTCTCAATTCTGAATATGTCAGTTAGTTGCCAGGCACCAATACACACTTCTATAAAAAAATTAGATAAATCGACTTAATCATTGAAAAGATATGACGAAACATTGTTTTGGTGAATATCTATAATTCACCCTGTATATTAATAATGAAAACAAGGAGACAGTTTTTAATGGTCATTTGATGATCCCCTAATGTGCCTCTACTTATGGTAGAAGTATGTACAGTTCCTCGTGACTCACCCTGTATATATGTATGTATTATGCAATACCACATACCACAAGTAACCCAGGATGTTAATAAGACAAATGGATATACAATGTATTACGTAGATGTTTATGAAAAATAAATGTGGAAGAATGTTTGTTAAAAATTGGTGAGTCCGTTCCACTTAAGTTGTGTGACATGAACTTTGTGTTTTTTTGTTAAGACTTAGTCAATTGCGTGGTTTCGTTTAAATAAGTATAGAGTTTATGGTTGTTATTTATTGTGTCATATTTATATATATATTTACATGTTTAAGTTAATATCCCTGGCCCGGGTCTTTGATTGCATATTAGATATTATAAAATTTGTAATTTCTTTCGTTGAATAATATTAATAATAAAGTTAAGATTTATAATATTGCGAGTTTTACCCAGAACCGTTACAAGGTTAACCGATAGTCTAGTACTATCACACTTTAATTATGGGGATGTTATCTATGGACCGTGTCTATCCAGCGTCGATAAAATCAGAATTCAACGTATGCAGAAATCTTGTCTGAGATATGTATACGGAATACGCAAATATCAACCAATCAGTTATAAACTCATCGATGCTGGATGGCTTAACATATGGAAAATAGGCGTAAATTACATTCCGGATGTCTGTTGTATTCAATTATTTTAAATAAATCACCTCCATATCTGTATAATAAAATAAAATTTAGATCTGACGTTCATACTCTGGGCTTGAGGATTCGCGGACTTATATCGCCACCTCTACACCACACTTCCATATTCTACTAATCTAAGATCTTATTCATACAATATTTATAATAACTTGCCGTGTGATTTGAGGTTTCTGAAGTCACCCGCCTTCAAATGCTCTTATAAGCGACGTTTGCTGGGTGCCTAGCATGTTGAGTCATATTGAGTTATATATATCATCCGTGCCGTTACCTTTCATTTGCTTACCTACCGATCAGATTGTCATTTGATTATAGATTATTTGCATTAATAGTTGCTTCTTTCTTTCTCATAGAGCGTTAAAATCTTTTTATATATAAATAAGTTTGGGACATGGATTAAAAATCAGTTTATCTGCCTCCATGTCCTTTTTGCAATGCTTTATACTTGTTTTTTTTTTTTTTTTTGTTTTGCTTTATACTGTATGTAAACCCAAAAATTCTTGAGAAAATGCTAACCTTGCTTCTTTATCTTGATTGCTAAGGTGCTGTGTCATTTGGTATTTATAGGGATGAAATTATAAATCCCTTTGAAGAATTCGATATAAGCTTCCCTTCGATATTCCTAAGATAAGGGTTTGTCGATTAGCAGACCTTTTAGGACTTCTCGTAAACGCAAGTCTAACTCGTTCAATATTTTCTGGTGTACGAACTGTTCTTCGACGTCCAGGCTTCCTCAAATTTTGTACAGAACCATTTTCACGCCAACCAACGATTTGGCGCGTGCCCCCGACTGTTGTTATTAAACTGACGCCGATAGGGCATAATTGAATAAATAAGGTCATAATATACACCATCATCAAGCAAGTTCATGTGCTGGAACCAATTCATTCTGGCGTCAACAGTAACTCTCAGAACCTCAGCAGACTGCGACCAGGGCAAGATGTTATTTCCAAAATGTACATCAGAGGATGTAAATCTATTAAACTAACTGAACTAAAACAGTTTTATTGTGGTTCACCATTAACTGGTTGTCATGGCACCAGGAATCAAAAGCCTGCAGCGTGGACGCATTCGTACTCTGAAGGATCACAGGTTCCCCATCAGACAGCACCAACGTGGTATCGTCCGCGTACTTAAATGTCCTCGAAAAAGTGAGGTCGTTCACAAAAAGTAAGAAGAGAAGGGGACCCTGAGGCGTTCCGGCATTTATGTTCTCATATCCAGATAAACTGGAGTCCATTTAGAAATCGACGATCACTCAAGTAGGAGAAAATCCACTCATTAATATTACCACTAACTAACATAGTGCAGTAGTTGCCAAAAATTGGAAATTGCACAAAAATAGATTTTAAAAATTATACTTAATAAAAGCCGACTATACCCAACAAGTCAACTTTTTTGTGAACCATTAGTGTTTGATATTAGGAAGCTTTTTTCCTTTCCGCTGTTCTTCACCAACACAGAACAATACAAGATTCATACAGAACTCCTTTCTCGTCTAAATCAATAAGGTCAGAGACACTATAGGTATGTAATAATAATAATAATAATAATAACTTTATTGTAAAAAAAAGCATTTTACAAATGGCGAAGTTGAGGCAAGCCTCCTATCTTAACCACTTAATTACTACCTAGTAAAAGTAAAAGAAAACAGAAAAACGCACAAAAACATATAGTATGTCCGACCATATACTACTATAATTTCTCACAAAAAATAGCAATAAACACTCACAAATCACTACGCGTTGCGATGTCCCCCTACTAAACAAGTCCTTACAGCTAATTTGAAACTGAAACCTGTCATTTTCTTGACCTCGTCAGGCAGAGAGTTGTATATTTTTGAAATGTTATAGGTGAAGGACCTTTCATATAAAGCTGTGCTGTGCATTGGTGGTGTAATCATCTCTCTATTTCGCGTATTTAAGTTGTGAATCATACGCCGAAACGTTATTTTGCTGTATAAGTAACAAGGAGAGCCAGTTTTAATAATTATATTAAAAAGAACCAGCATATGCAGCTGCCTACGTTCATCCATCCGCAACCAGTCAATTTCCCTAATCTTTGCACTCACCCCACGCTCCCTGCCCCTCATTCCCGCAACTAAACGCACACACGAGTTTTGCATTAGCTGAATGCGTCTTATGTCTGAGCCCACAAGACAAGGACCATAAACCATATCCGCAAAGTTAAACTGAGACAACACTAAGCTGTCACAAAGCATCTTTCTCATCGATAAGCTCAGAAGATTTCGTTGGCCAAATATTAGTTTTAAATTCACGAATGCTTTTTTTATGCACATACTTACATGGCTTTCGAATCTCAAGTCGCTATTAATGAGAACACCCAAGTTTCTTGCACTTTTTGAACAGGGCAGATCAACTCCTTCTATTGTCACTGAAAACAGATCAGTAGCAATGTGGCGCGAGTCTTGAGGACCCAACAACAGCAACTGAGACTTATGTGGGTTAATCTCAAGAGCATGGTTTTTTGATATTAGTGCTAATTTTCGAAGATCTGCATTTATTTTTTCTCTGGCGTTATTTATATTCCTAGATTCAAATGAAAAATATATTTGTGTGTCATCCGCATACATATGCGCATTGCAGTGATCTGCTCTCAGTTATTTGAGATGTATAAAGACAAAAAAGAATTGGGGCGAGGATGGAGCCCTGAGGCACACCACTGGTCAATATATTTCTTTTAGACGTTTGCTTACCCAGAATAACGGACTGACTCCTATTTGTTAAATAGCTTCGAATAATATTTAAAGCGGCCTCTTCAAATCCAAGAAATTTTAGAACTGCGAGAAGCAAGTCATGGTCAATGCGATCAAAGGCCTTCGAATAGTCCAAAAGTACAAGGGCGGTCAATTGACCTTTATCGGCCGCACCCAATACATCATCCAGAACCTTCAATAAGGCCGTCGAACAACTGTTTAGCACCACGGTTTTACAATCTCTTACTTCCAGAAGTCAGATCCAAACCCGCTTTGAACAGTTTTAAGTCATCTTATTATCCTTTTTTTTTGTGTAGTAAGTAGTGAATTATTTTTTTTTTGTATTTTTAGTAATTTTTGTTAGAAGCCAGATGTGCTGGTACTGCGGCTTGGTAGATATGTTACGCTCACGGCCAATGTTTATGAAGATTTTGTGAGTTAGACACGTTTATTTTGCTGATTACTTTAGCATTGATTTTGTAGTAAATTTTGTGGGCTTTACTGTAACATTGTTGTATTTTATAATTGTTTTAATTTGGCAAAACAAACGTTATTATTATTATAAGAATGCAAGAATTGTTTGTGGTTTTCATGTACACTTTGGTTGGTTCTCCCTGTATGAAAACTGAAATTAAATTAAAAAGGAGCACCATAAAGTATAACCTGAAAGATGTTAGATAAAAAATGACTTATAAGACGCGTTTTTTATAAACGTCAACAAGGTCTCTCCTATATATATTATAAGAGGTACCTTTTTTTTCTTTTTTTTGTAGAGGCATCCGAAAGCCGGATTTAATTATGACAGTGAATGGGAAATAAAAAAAAATAAATAAATAGAAACAACCGACGTTTTGGGTTCTTGATTGATGGTTTCAGAACTATCATTAGGTGTTGTTCCTAATTATGGTAAAAATATTCAGTAAAAAAGTTTTGTTGGTACGAGTAAATCGGTAGACTAGTTGCTGTCTTAAAAACTGCTACAAGACGTGATTTACAATAAAAACAATTTCTGAAATCTTATCTCAATATCTCCGAGATTATAACGGGTGATTTTAGTTTTTTCTCAACACTTTTTGGCAGCTCAGCTGTTTTCGTGTAACATGTTACTATTAAATTTAATTTCAACGTAGTTTAAACGATATACGAGCTTTACTAACACTTATATGTATTAAAAAAGATTACCTTTCTATTCTGCAATGTTTTTATAATTTTTAATTCGTTGATTACACCATATTTGAACAAAAAAGATGAACTACAAAGCAAAACTACCTTCTTAGGTGAACGTTGCCCGCACCATCCAAATAAGATGGGAAAACTTGACGCAAAAAGCCCAGTGGACAAAGACTCTGATCCCAAATGTTATTACATGGACAAACTGCAAACACAAAGTTATAGAATACTATATAACTCAATTTTAATCAGGATACGGCTGTTTTGGTCAATATCTGAAACGGTTTGGCAAACAGGAAGACTGCAAAAGATTGGATACGCCAAAACACAGAATTATAGAATGTCATAAGTGAGAAAGGATAAGATTTCAAACTGAGCTAAAAATAAACAGCTACTTAAATGAAGAAAACCTCATTGACAATATGCTCGAATCTAAAGATAAATGGACAGAAATACATAAACTTATCAGTAGTAATACCCTTAGGGTCTTGATAATACCGAGATAATTTTGTCACAGAGAATGCCGAAAGCGTGTTGCTTGATAATAGCCCAAGGCCGCAGGCCGAGGGCTATTATCCTTGAGTAACTCGCTTAAAGGATTCTCTATCAATCTGACGTTTAATAATTTTCAATACAAAGTGTATTAGTTTTAATCAAACAAATATTTAGTCATTTTTATTTAAAACCACAGTTGTGAAAAGTACATTTGGTAAATTTTAAATTGGAAGAAGAGTTTGCTGAAGTTGACGGATTGTTAATTTCCACTGTTGAAGAAATTCCTCGCATGGTGTTGATTATTTCACCATGGCGTTCTTGGTTAATATTCAAGTACGGTTTAATTGAATTAGAGCTGCTGTGTTCTGTTATTTTTATTAATTGCTGTTCAGGAATTCCTTTATTTGCCAAATGGCTAACTGCAGTTGATCTGTTCGAATGATTGGATATGTTTTTACAATATTAGTGTCCAAACCAATAGCTTCCGCGGATGATTTGGTCCACATATTAATTGTGTTCTTGCCTACCGGTATATTGTCAAACCATGTGTCACTTTCGGATTTCCAGAAACGATTTGATCTCAAGAGTAGGCGACTGGAAGCAATACTTTTCCCCCGTTTGGACAATAATTTATGGAATAACCGAACAGGGCATGCACTTTCGTTTGCAATATTTGGAACAAGCCACTTACTATTTGTACAACTTTTCGATCCTCCTTGGCATGTTTTACTGAATATTGGTTGGCGTTCCATCATTATTTTTCTCAATCGTGAAATAATCTATAAGGCAATCAGCTGGTTCACCACCTCGCCAAGCTAACTCAACAGCTACAATATGGCAAAAAAATTTTTGTAAACCTTCTGGTGTACATTCATCCCATAATCCAATGATTCTAGCCAAATCACTTGAACTCAAATTTGATGCATTTCCGTTTGTTCGGATCTTGCTGTAATCTTTTACGTTTTGCATTTCTTGCATCTCGCGCATTTTTGAATATCACACTGGTAAACGGGTCTAATACAATTTTGAAGTCAGTGAAGTATTTTTCCTGGAGTAGCCTACTCGTAGTATTCCAAATTGTTTTTACAGTTGCTTCTTTATATTCAGTTCCGTCAGCTTTTCTCATATTTACCGCATAATCTTTCAATATATTAGCCAAATTATGCAAACTCGTTTCAGCATTCAGTTCGTATTCTCTGGTCGCACAAAACTCGAGAAATATTTTCCATACATATTTTTTTGATTTGATTGTATTTTTTGGTATATTATTAGATATAATATCATTATTTTTTTTTTTTTCTGAAGTAATCCATCTTCGAGAGGAGTTGAATGTGTAAGACACAAATAAAACAACGTCTACTCTACCAAAATATTTATATATTATTATGCAATCAGCATGCAGCGCCAGACATGTTTCGGAACATTAAGTTTCCATCATCAGTGGCTCAAAATAAACAGTCACGCAGTCATTTTAGTTAAAGTCAAACAGTATGGCATGAACTATATAAACGTATACAAATTGAAAGTGTTATAGCTCTTAGACATGAGAATATTTTAAACTACTATGTAAAAACTTACCATTTAGTGGAAATTTAGTGGAAATTAAAATGGTAAGTTTTTACATAGTAGTTTAAAATATTCTCATGTCTAAGTGCTATAACACTTTCAGTTTGTATACGTTTATATAGTCCATGCCATACTGTTTGACTTTAACTAAAATGACTGCGTGACTGTTTATTTTGAGCCACTGATGATGGAAACTTAATGTTCCGAAATATGTCTGGCGCTGCATGCTGATTGCATAATAATATATAAATATTGTGTCTTATAATATCATTAATTGCATCGTTAGATGCAATACTAAATCTTCGCGACATTTTTAAACCAGTTGTCAGTTTGACGTTTAATTAATTTTTAATAAAAAAAACACCAAACTGAAAACACCACATATAGGGTATTATCCCAGTAATCCAGAGGTGATTGGATGAAATTTGACACATGACTTAAAATTAAGTAATTTGATTGGTTACTATATTTAGTAAAAAATTATCAAAGAAATTATGAAGAACAAAGAGCGGGAAGAAAGAGATAGAGACAAAATCCGAAACCCCAACCCCTAATCATTTTAGAATGGAAGGGGCACGTAGGGAAGATCGAAATATATAAAGATCCAAGAATAAAGGCCCGAAAAAACGAAATAAATACAATAAAAATAAAGACAGCCTGTAGAATAGAAGCTAAGCCTTCTAAGCAGTTCCTGATCCACAAGAAACAGGCGGTTTCATGAGGGCCTCAATAAAATAAAAGGCACATTGAAACGAAACGGAGTATCAGGTAGGTCAAGGACAGTAGAGCTAGAAGACGATCTGCTCAACCTAACCAAGTTCCAGAAAATCCAAATAACTAATGGGACTGTTTGGCACATTCTGATTTTGATTCGTACTTTAAAATAATTGAATTCGAACTGCCATTTCACTTATAATTCAATTTTGACACGTTCAGCTTAACCATTTTGTGCGACACGGTGTATACGTATCTGATTTGAAGGTGTAAAAGAATTAGTCGTGGGAACATTATTTCATGGTTGTTAAGAAATACTCAAACTTCATTCCTATGTTTATTGTACAACACCACAAAAGACATCTTTGGTCTTACTTATATAGAAAATGAACAATAATATACCTTTTGTTACTTACAGGTTGTAAAATGAGAAAAAGTGTGATCAGTACCGTCGTACCTATAGATACTTGTACTTTTCTCTTATGCCATTCATTTGGAAAAGGATAATGAGTAAGACTTGCAGTTGAAAGTCATTGAAAATCTGTTTTAGGGAAGTCTAGTCAACATCAATTTAACCCAAATTGGGGGAAAATCTTCTATTGCCAGTGGTTGTCACAAAATTACATCTTCATTAGCGAAAGAATTTATGTTTAGGCTTTCAAGACTGGTTAACCAACCCCTCGGAGAATTTGTGTACCGAATTTCTTTCAAGATTCGGTAACCAATCCGTTTGAAAGAGTGTGTGTCCAGGCGTTCTTTCAATATAGGGTAAGTAACCCCTTTGACGAAAGAATTTCTATGCTCAGAAAAATGGGAAGGAAATCCCAAACTTACATATTCATTAGAGATAGAAAACGAAACTAAACCATAGATGCGAAAGTAAAAAGTAAGTGCAAAACAAACTCGATTTGACAGACTTATGTTGCCCACACCAATGCATTTACAAATTTGGATTGTGTTATAAAAAAGATTGTCCGCACCAATAGATTTTTGAAATATTTAAGATCTAATTTATTTGTTTATTTATTAATACAAACGGTGGAAGCTTAAAATTAATGGTATTATTTTTTTTACTGTTGTGTGTAAATCAGGAGACGCAACTATAGTAAAAAGTTATAGACCCATTAGTCTAATCTCCAATGTTTGCAAAATTTTCGAAAAAATATGAAAAAAAAGATTAGTTAATTATTTGATAAAAAATAATATATGACTTGCTGAGTCTTGATCTGCCGGGAAGTTTACTGTCATTCGCAGATGATACCATATTTTTCGTGGAAGGAGCTTCATGGCAAGAGGTGGAAGACAAGGTAAAGATGGGGCTTCAGATAATAGTGCAATGGTTTGATAAATATCTCTTAACGATCAACATCCAAAAAACTGTTTATGTTCCCTTTACCAATAGTGTAGCTACGCAAACCGAAACAAATAAGATCACCATTAATCTAATTCAGAGAGAGGCGAGTTTTGATGTGAGAAGGGCTGATCATGTTAAGTATCTCGGTATTATACTCGATCGACATCTAAGATGAGATGTCCATGTTCAAGCTCTGGTCAAAAAGATTCGTTCGTTTTTGTACATCTTTAAAAATACAAAAAAAAATTAACAGCAAAAGAAAATCTCTCTCTGTATTATAGTTTAGTACAGTCTCTATTATCCTATGAAATTGTGGGTTGGGGTGGAGCATATAGAGCCAGTGGAATTGAAAAATAAAGCGAATTTAAAAAATTTTAAATCAAAACTTTCAAGTAGAATGAGGGGTCAAAACATTGAGTTTATGAGTTGAAGCTGCTTCTGTGTCTGTTTCCCTGTATCATCATTATACAGTTTGGTTACTTTATTTTGTTTTAATATTTATTGTTTATATTTCAATAGGAATTTTCGTTACAATTATAATTTAAGTTTTTGTTACTAATTTTGAAAATATTACCAAGTTTATAAGATGAAGTAATTAAAAAGTGCGTGGAGAGTTTTTAGAGTGTCTGTAGGAGGTGGACAAACTTCGCAAAGTTTTTACATTCTGCAGGCACCATTCTCCCGCCCTATTATTTATTTATTTATTTATAAATCATTAGAGTAAGTTAATAATTTTGTTATATTATGTAATTTATGGAAATAAATAAAATAAATATATAAAAATAAAATAAATCACAAACCCCAATATAATATATAATAACCTGCACTACTACTAACCGCTTTATGCTTAGCATGAACCAAACTATTGGAGCTGGCGCTCTCTCGGTGGGCGTCGTGTCAAAAAGAATTGAAACAGGCGCGCTCGCTTGCTTTCGCATCTGGTCTATTAAATCTGTGACTAAACTCAAGAACTATGATATTAGGTCAGACCAGAAGTCAGATCTGTGTATCTCCTAGACAGACTCCTCATGTTAGTAAGCGTAATTATTATGGAAAACTGATTTTGATCATGAAAAGCTCAGTAATTACGGACGGTTTATCAGCTGTAGTCTCGAGCAAAAATTCATCAATCCGCTTTAACAAGTAATATTACAGAGCGGCTACAACTGTCTACCTAATTTATCTAAACAGGTAAAGTGATTTTTTCAGGCTTCAAGAAGTGTCCGGGCTCGCTAAGTACATTTCCTCTTTCACAGTGAAAAAATGACACTTTACCGCCTAGGAATACAATATACTATTTAATAAAATTAATTCGTTTGTTCTCTCTATTCTCAATGCATAAATAGCTACACTCGTAGAACTCTTAGAAGGTGTGCAAAGATTAACTAATATTAGACATGAATTAAGGCATTTAACATAATATAAGGATCGACTTACAAGAATGAACTTAACAAGTTAGTAGTTTTTCGCAGAATTGACAATAAGAAGTTCCATCTAATCGAGACTACTTTGAAAGGAATAACATTAGTGTAGAGCTGAATTCTCTCTCAAAAAAAAAGAAAATTATTGTTATTTTCCGAACGTACCTCGTACCATCCCATCCATTCCATCGGCAATTTATTGGAATTCCAGGTTCAGATAATATTTTTCCATGCATTATACTCATTATATTATTGCACAGTTGAATTAAGAAAATAAACAAAAAATTTATTTTTTTGCGTGCATAAAATCAGGTTCTGTTATCATTGTAATATTTAAGGCGATCTCATCAAGACACCTGTTGTTTCTCAGTATAAAATAAGTAGTAGTTGGAGGCAGAGACGAGACCCAATAAGATAAAAAGGCAAAAGTAACACGAAAACCATGGCACAGGGTGTCCAAATAAGCGAACCTTGGTGCATTTTATTCTTCTGTATAAATAGTATGAGGGTTATCATTTGGCCGACTCTCTGGCAAGAGAAGGGGCTGAAGAAGAATTCATCGGACCAGAATCCGCAACTGGCATAGCTTTTCGGACTGCCAAATACATACATAATAAGAGGGTTGCCTTTTATATAGGTGCTCATATCTGGACTCTCGTGAGGAGTCCTATGGTATTTCGTAACTGATTGCTACTTAATGATAGAAGTTCTTTAATTCGCTTTGCTGTTGCCCCAGTTATGAATTGATTACCATGATATTGTTTAGAAATATGCACCCAATACGAGGATTGCCTTTTATATTTCGGGATTTGGCAACCCTGGTGTTGCAATCTGGCAACTGAGCTCTATCGTAAAGTTGGACATTTTTGAGGTTATCCGTACACGAGCGCTATTATGTTGTTTACAGTAACTTAAAAGATTCATCTCGGCCCAAAAATGGAATTAAATCGTGAACATTTTCCTGCGATTATTTTTTACAACATTCGACGTGGATTAACTCAACAACAGTGCATGGATGAACTTCAATTCAATTTTTGGTGATGAAGCTCCATCAAGGACCAGTGTTTATCGATGGTATAGTGAATTCAATCGTGGTCATAGTTCACTCCAAGACGAATTTCGTGAAGGTCGTCCAAAATCAGTTGTTGTTCCGAAAACTATTGATGCTGTGCGCCTGATATTGCAAGATCGTCATGTGACCTATCAAGAGATTGAGACAACCTTAGGCATTAGTGGGACCAGCATACATTCAATATTGCATAAACATTTGACTGTCAAAAAAATTTGTTCGCGTTGGATCCCACACAATTTTCAATCGCTCAAAAAAAAGCTCGTGTCGATTGGCCGAAAGAAATGCTCAAAAAATACCATCGCGGTGCTTCTAAACACGTCTATGACATCGTGACAGGTGATGAATCGTGGATTTACGCGTATGAGCCCGAAAGTAAACAGCAGTCGACTGTATGCGTGTTCAAGATGATCCAAATCCAACAAAAGTTGTTCGTGCATGAAGCACTTCCAATCAAACAGTCGCCTGTTTTCTCGGAAAAACTGGACATGGCGCGACCGTACCACTAAAACAACGCAGAACAGTAAATTCTGAGTGGTACACAACCATTTGTCTGCCAGTTGTCTTCCAAGAAATCAGGGAAACCAACCGCCGAAGACGGATCATTCTTCACCACGACAATGCGACCTGTCACACATCGGCTCAAACAACTGCATTTTTGAGCACCCAAAACATCGATTTGATGAGTCATCCGCCGTATAGTCCTGACTTGGCACTGAATGACGTCTTTTTATTCCCGTACACCTGAAGAAGCGGTTGCTGCATTCAGAATGCATGTTTTGGAGATACCTCAATCAGAGTGGCAAAAGTGCTCCCCCAATTGG
This sequence comes from Apoderus coryli, assembly GCA_911728435.2. NCBI lineage: Eukaryota > Metazoa > Arthropoda > Insecta > Coleoptera > Attelabidae > Apoderus > Apoderus coryli. Next base: position 6,642,755 of record OU452209.1, on the reverse strand, counting down.
TTCAAACGCATGCAAAAGTGTATAGATCTTCATGGGGAATATTTTGAAAAACAATAAAGTGATTTTCGATGATTAATATTTGTTTTTGTTCTCTAATCCTGAAATATAAAAGGCAACCCTCGTACCTGGATGACGACAAAAGTTCAGAACTTTCAAATCATCACTAGATACGCACGAACTCCCTGGCGGGAGGCCTTTTTGACATTTACAAAAAATAGTGCTCTCAAAGGTTGTTCAGATAAGGTCAAATATTTTAGAGTGATCCTAGATCATACTATCCATCATAAAAGCACTGGAAGTGAGTAATGTCCATCCCTTGCCACGTCAGTAAGACGGATCCAAGAACGCTTCATCACGCCTGAAATGGGGAAGTGTCTGGGATAGTGGCAGTGGTTAGGTTATGTCCATAAGAAGTGTCGGTGATAGTGACAGTGGTAATGTACTTCTATGGTTATGGTCACTAGTTCTAAACCAACTCATTTCAAAAATGGAAAAAGCAGAAGAAAAGCCCGTTGTATTAAGGCCAATACTATTTGAATCTACTGCCAGGTCCCATAAAAAATACACCGATACTTAACACATTTAAATCAAAATTAAAGAAATGTCTAGCCGAGGGAGTGTTTTATCTGCTGCATGATTTTGTGAAAGCTGTGCCAATGAATTAGGGTAGGTTGTTTGTTTGATCATGTATTTTGCGGTTTACTTTCAATTTTCGTTTGTTTTATATGTTTTTTTTTGTAGTGGTAATTTTTTAATATTGACTGGTCAATTATTTTGTATTGGTATTTTTCTTTACTTTGACAATTTATATTCTTTATCTTTATGTAAGTAATGTCCTAATGTAGACTTGCAAACGATACTCTGGTACCATTTACAAAAAATAGAGCTCTCAAAGTTTATTCAGATAAGGTGAAATATTTTAGAGAGATCCTGTGACAACTTAACTGCAAGAGTCACATAGAAAAGTCGATAACCAAAGCAACAGCAGCAAAATGGACATACACAAACTGCTCGGAAATTCATGCAAGGTAAAGCCAAAGATAATCATGGTCACATACACTTCAATAACCCTAAATGTGCAGGGCACAAAGAACCACAAAATAATATCAGTTTGTATTATAAACTATATTTGAAAAGTGCTTGGATACAAAAGTACAGGTTGTCAAAATTGTTATTAAACATTTTTAATTTAACACATCTTCGGACAATATTAATTAAAAATATTGTACGCCCGTGATTTTTGTAGAAGCAAAAATTATTTCTAGAATCCTTGTTCAATTTAGCACAAAAAAAGGCTCTTAAGGTTTTTTCTTTGACACACTGTTTGCAAGTAAAAAATTAAAATACCTACTCCCGGTATACAGAAGCATCTATAAAAATTGCAACGGTTGCTATACATACGCCTACAACGATGGAAGCATTACTGAACCTGATTCCACTCTAATCAAGAAAGAGGCAGCTCCGAGTAACCTAGAGGACGTAATACAAATCCGGCGACCTAGAAGATCATATCAACATTCTGAATTTGATACCAAAAGAATCAGGACAAAAACCGATGGACGCTTTGCCAAACATGAGTTTGAAATTACATTCGAAGTGCTCATAAAGACAGTCAGAATAGAAGGGAACACTGGCAGAGGCTATACGGACCAAACTATTTCATTCAAGAATGCATCTGGAAGAACACATTAACATTACGTCTGAGAGTCACGCCTCTTTAAAAGCACTGACTTCATACAACTTCTCGTCAAGAATGTGATGGCTCTGACTTAGATGCCTTGACACGAAGACAGAGACGGCTACGAAACGGCTGATCAACTTGCAAAATGCTTCGATCTGCGGTCGGGAACCCATTTTTTACATTCGAAAGGGCCATCATAGGGAAAAGGGAACAACTAGAGTCCAAGTGGAGGAAAATTCGAGCCCTGAGACAATCGAAGAGGTTGCTTAACCCTAGAAATCAAAAGATAAAAAGCGTTCGATAACAACTACATCGAAACGGGTTAAGGGCTTCTTAAGGTGGACTTCGCTCCGTACCTGTATGGCACTTTTCTGCAAGAAGCTAAAATACCAGACAGATCATCAACTTCATGAATATTTTGGGGCAACTGGGAGATCTCTAGATTTTTTTTAAGACGTAGTCTGCGTCAATAGGGGCTTACAGAACAAGAGGCCCTCATGAACCGCACTCTAGCATTACTTCGGATAGAGGCTGTCTTCAGATTCGTCATAATTAATAAAATAATTAATAATTCATCATTATGTGTGGCCAGGGTGCAGTGTTGAAAGCTTTCTAACGTCAATTGCTATCACAGGGATCACACCGTTGCGTCGAGCATCAAAAGCAGTAGCCATAATCGACCTTAAAACGTCAAGCGCGGAACGCCCTCACACTGGTGCGCCGATTTTCTGTATACTGCTGAAGTCTCATCAAAATCAGCTGTTCTAACAGCTTACCCATCGAACCCAGCATACACAGAGAAGGATCGTCTACAGGTCTGTCCTTTTTGCGTATTAATACCATCCGCGCTTCCTTCCATCTTTGTGGAAAGATTCCCTCATGGTAACATTTATTCATTACATCAAGCAAGGCCTCTGGTACCTCCTTCGACAAAAGACGGACAACTACAGAGGGTATTCCATCTATACCCGGGGCTTTTTAAAACTTTAGCTTAACAGCGGCCATCCGCAGCTGCTCTAGATTAGAGCCATGCACAAAAGACTTCTTTAGGTCAAGTCAAGAAAGGCTAAAGGGTCTACAGCACTTCACTACAATCTAAGTACAAATTTTCAAAAAATGGAAACTTTCGCATCCACTTGGTATATTTTCGAATTCCTTAAAAGCTGTTGCATATATACATAATATTATAAGTCCATTTCAATACGAATAAAATTATGCACCGTCATTTTTGATTGTTTTTGATATGGGATACAACGTGACACAAAAAATTCCAATCAAATTAACGTTGACGAAGAATGACGTTTCGGTTATGTACAGGCTGTACTTTTGCTTTTGGTTGCTGTTGCAAAAAGCAGTCACCATAACGTTGTTTATCAAAAGTCCACGACTTCACCGATGCCGTCTCATGGGCTTATTGTGAAAAATAGCCCTTTTACTAGCCTGTTGAGCGTCAATAAGCGCATGCCGGATAATAGCTTGTGGTCTTCATTCTAAGGCTGCACGCTCACATGTAGTAAACTGTCTCAGCTGCCCCATTGTACAATCCATTGCAGGTGCTCATATCTGGACTCCCGTGAGGAGTCCTATGGTATTTCGTAACTGATTGATACTTAATGATAGAAGTTCTTTAATTCGCTTTGCTGTTGCCCCAGTTATGAATTGATTACCATGATATTGTTTAGGAATATGCACCCAATACGAGGGTAGCCTTTTATATTTCGGGATTACGCAACGCTGGTGTTGCAATTTGGCAACTGACAGCTCTATCGTAAAGTTGGACATTTTTGAGGTTATACGTACTCAGAACGTTTTGACAGACGTTGTTTAGAGTAACTTAAAAGATTCATCTCGGTCCAAAAATGGAATTAAATCGTGAACATTATCGTGCGATTATTTTTTACAACTTTCGAAGTGGATTAACTCAGCAACAGTGCATGGATGAACTTAATTCAATTTTTGGCGATAATGCTCCAGCAAAGACCAGTGTTTATCGATGGTGAATTCAATCGTGGTTGTAGTTCACTCCAAGACGAACTATTGATGCTGTGCGCGAACTGATATTGCAAGATCGTCATGTGACCTATCAAGAGATTGAGACAACCTTAGGCATTAGTGGGACCAGCATACATTCAATATTGCATAAACATTTGACTGTCAAAAAAATTTGTTCGCGTTGGATCCCACACAATTTGTCAATCGCTCAAAAAAAGGCTCGTGTCGATTGGTCGAAAGAAATGCTCAAAAAATACGATCGCGGTGCTTCGAAACACGTCTATGACATCGTGACAGGTGATGAATCGTGGATTTACGCGTATGAGCCCGAAAGTAAACAGCAGTCGACTGTATTGATGTTTGAAGATGAGCCAAATCCAATAAAAGTTGTTCGCGCACGAAGCACTTCCAAGCAAATGGTCGCCTGTCTTTTCGGAACAACTGGACATGTCGTAACCGTAAAACTAGAACAACGCAGAACAGTCAATTCTGAGTGGTACACAACCATTTGTTTGCCAGTTGTCTTCCAAGAAATCAGCAAAACCAACCGTCGAAGACGGATCACTCTTCACCACGACAATGCGAGCTCTCACGCATCGGCTCAAACAACTCCTTTTTGAAAGGCCAAAGATGGGTTCCGGACCGCAGAACGGAGCGTTTGCTCCCTCTTTTGCAAGTTGGTCCGCCGCTTCGTTCCCCTCTATGCCTTCATGTCCTGGCACCCATGTCAGAGTAATCTTTTTCCCCTGAGCTGCCAGTTGCTTTAGGGTCTGTTTGCATTTCCATGGTAGCCTTGACGTGAAGGTGTAAGACCTCAGTGCTTTTAATGCAGCTTGAGTGTCTGACATAATATTGATCTGCCTTTCCGGGGGCATTCTTGAGCACAACGGTTATAGTGGGACTTTTATCCGATAGATTGAGAGAGCCTGCAATTAGGCCCGTATAGTCCCATGCCTGTGTTTCCTTCTATTCCTTTTGATCCGTTCGTATACCAGACGGATGTGTTTTCTGGAAATCGTGGTTCCCCATTTAGCCCTTTTTGGCCGTCTCCACTTCAAATGGGATTTCAAAATCATGTTTGCGTGGCAAAGCGTCCGACGGTTTTATCGTGTAACCAATTCGGAGTAGTGTTTGGTTTGTTTCTTGAAGCACTGTTCGAGGAACTTGTTCATGAAATATGTAACCGTGGACGAAACATGGGACCACCACTATGCACCAGTGACCAAGTAGCAGTAGAATGCGGCGGAAAAGCTCTGAGGAATGCAAAAACGCATCCATCAGAGGCGAAGGTCATGGCGAACGGAATAACAATCACGGGGCAATTTATGAAGGTTTATTAACCAGCGTCGACGAAGATTTGGTAAAAACGGTGTAACAACAAGATTTGTGCAGACCTTCAACATTCAGTTAATGTCTAAACAAGCTGGGACGAAGATCAGTCATTGACAATGTTGTCCTAGCTGATACAGAAGAGAATTTTCAATATATACTAAATGCATAGCTGCTGAGTTGGAATAATTCATACTCGTTAGCCAATGAATGCTGATCATTGTATCAACGGCTTACTGTTCCTTGTCCACCATGATGACCATATTATCATGGTCATAAAGTAGAACCCTTGGCGCCGATGGAATTCTCACTTTTATTATATGTTATCTCTTTCGCTTTATGTGTGTGTATAGGTACGTACTTGTGTTGAGAATTATCCGAGCCGCGGCCAAGAGTCATTATAATGTAGGCACAGACAACAAGACATAAGAAAAAATACAAGAAAAATAAAAACAGATAATATAATGCGGTTTCGTTCTCTCAATGGTAGAAAAATGCTGGGATATAGCGCATGAGAGATACCCATAAACTTTGTAACAACACAGAACAAGTATATATCGAAAGTCTAACCTGCTACTGTAAAAGATGCAGTGGCGTAAGATACCGAAAATGCATCCAGTCGACAACTAGATGAAACTATTTATTTCTGCCACACGAAACATTAATTTTCATTAAACAAAAATAAAATTCTAGCCTTCCTCGCACTACTTGATATATATTTTTAAAAGAACCTCTAAAATTCTTGATCCAAAACAAAATTTAACCCTTTACTATGCATTGGTGCAATCTATTTTGTCTTATGGAGTAATTGGATGGGGCGGAGCGTACAGTGATCATCTAAAACTAGACCAGGTGGTGAATTGAATCGTGGTCGTAGTTCACTCCAAGACGAATTTCTTGAAGGTCGTCCAAAATCAGTTGTTCTTCCGAAAAGATCGTCATGTGACCTATCAAGAGATTGTGACAACCTTAGGCATTAGTGGGACCAGCATACATTCAATATTACACAAACATTTGACTGTCAAAAAAAATTGTTCGCGTTGGATCCCACACAATTTTAAATCGCTCAAAAAAAAGCTCGTGTCGATTGGTCGAAAGAAATGCTCAAAAAATACGATCGCGGTGCTTCGAAACACGTCTATGACATCGTGACAGGTGATGAATCGTGGATTTACGCGTATAAGCCCGAAAGTAAACAGCAGTCGACTGTATGGGTGTTTCAAGATGAGCCAAATCCAACAAAAGTTGTTCGCGCACGAAGCACTTCCAAGCAAATGGTCGCCTGTTTTTTCGGAAATACTGTACATGTCGCAACCGTACCACTAGAACAACGCAGAACAGTCAATTCTGAGTGGTACACAACCATTTGTTTGTCAGTTGTCTTTCAAGAAATCAGGAAAACCAACCGCCGAAGACGGATCACTCTTCACCACGACAATGCGAGCCCTCACACATCGGCTCAAACAACTGCAGTTTTGAGCACCCAAAACATCGATTTGATGAGTCATTCGCCGTATAGTCCTGACTTGGCACCGAATGACTTCTTTTTATTCCCGTACGTAAAAAACAAACTGAGAGGTCAACCTTTTTCGACACCTGAAAAAGCGGTTGCTGCATTCAGAATGCATGTTTTGGAATTTCTGAAAGGTATAAAATTCCAGAAAACTGGGAAGAATACAGGTTGCTGTGGAACTGTGTGTCGATGGAGACTGTTCGCTTAAAATTATATTTCTTACAGGATTGTATTCCACAAAACAATTATAAGAATAATTGGAAGATATTAAGAGATGTGAATGTTTATGGCAAAGAAACAACAAATATACCTCAACATTTGGAGGATCTTAAAATAAATAAATAAAGCTTTAATGCCTAACAGTTTACACCATTTACAGAGCAGTAAGAATACAAATTAAAAATCTCGGGTCATATTTTCACAGGGCTGCGTAATTTACTTAAATGTAGCAATTCAAACATTTTTAGGTGGACCTTAATGGGGAAAACTTCAATAGAAAGATGTCATACCACACTAGCCACGTCACTTATGTCACTCTTTATGAAACAAATTTCAATTGAAGAATTGTGGAAGTTAGATGTGTTAGGAATTACAGATTTAAGTGAAAATATTTTGCAAGAAAAGTTAGCTATAGCAGCGAAAGATTTTTTTCTTAAAAACAGTTAAAACAAATATGTAGGGACGTTATGAAGTTAGATTGCCTTGGTTGGCAGAACATCCTACACTTCAAACTAATTATAATATTGCAAAAAAGAGGTTAGATGCTGTTTTGAAAAAATTAAAGGACAATTTGTTTGAAAAATATGATCTTGTTTTTAATTCAAATTCAAATTCTTTATTTGCCATATAATGTAATACATTACATTGTCGGCTCGTCAAAATAACAATAAAAATAAAAATTAAACAGTACAACAGTTACATATTACAAGTATCACATCGACAAAACAAACAATTAATAATTCAAAAATTCGTCAACTGAATAAAAACATTTACGAACAAAAAGCTCGAGCTTAAACTTATCTATTTTCATGTCCGCGAACCCTCCAACTCTCAGAATCTTGTTAAAACATTTGATGCCGATATAGTTCGGGTTTTTCTGACCCTTCGATAGTCTGGAGAATGGCAATTCTAGGCTGTCCTCAATTCTCATCATAATTGTGTATATTTTCTCTTTTTTTTATTGATCCTGATAGCTTTTTTATGTTGACTATCAGTGCGGACATGTATAGGCAAGGGAGGGTCATTATGTTCAGCATTTTAAAGTAAGTTTTACATGAGGTTTTCTGATTTATTTTAGTCATTGTTCTAATGATTTTTTTCTGTTTTATAAAGACCCTAATTGCATCCCCTGCCCCTCCCCAATACATTATACCGTAAGCCATAGTCGACTGTACCTGTCCGAAGGAAAGCAACCTGAGGACCGAACGCGATACAGTGTCCCTCATGTTCCTTATGAGAAATACACAGCTACTCAATTTTTGTGTGACGCGGTCAATATGGTTGTCCGTGATTACGCCTAAAAATTTGGTGTTATCTACCAGCCTCACGGATTTGCCGCCCATACGTATTAATAAACTTTTATCAGGCCTTTTGTTATTTGCTATAATCGAAAGAGCGACCATCTTAGAGGCGTTAAGTGAGAGTCCGTTCAGCTTATACCAATCGGCTATCTTCACAACTACATGCTGTGCTTTTTCCACGACCTTTATCTCCTGTTTGTCGGTTATTATGGCGCTAGTATCGTCGGCGTAGAGAACGGGAGTTCCGAATTCCTTGATTTTGTTCGGTAATTCGTTAATAAAAATGTTAAACAGTGTGGGTGACAAACATGATCCCTGTGGTATTCGTTTATTTGTGAATGCTACTCTAGAACGAACACCATCAACCTCAACCGTTTGTGTGCGTGATTGTAGATAGGAATGGGAATTAGAAGGTATAATTGAAAGGGTTAAGAATTCTCACGATATATCTGTAGGTCATTATTTCCATCATCAAAGAAAATAGCACTACAAAAATTAGACCGGTTTTTGACACTTCAGCTTGTGAAAAAGAAAAACCTTCTTTAAATCAGTGCTTAGAAAAGGGTCCACATTTGATCGAAACAATAACCTCTATATTATTGCGGTTTCGAGAAAATGAATTTGGTGTAATTTCGGATATACGTAAGGCTTTTTATAATCTACAGCAATTTAAAAAAAAAATACTCTTTACCCTTACTTATCCCAAGAAAAGAATTGAGGGAATGAGTGGAAAAATAAGAAAAAAACATGGGTCGAGATTTTCCAATACCATCCAGGAGGCTTTAAAAAATGTTGACTCTAATTTTTTTGACAGACAAAACAAAATTCAAATCTGATTCAAAGAAAAAATTAAAATAGTCAGGCTAAAAATCAAGTGCGTAATTATTGTCTTCTTGGAACTGAGTCAGAGAACAACTAAGGGAGAGAATATAAAGTCTGGTGGGCGCGGCTATTTTGCACACCTCATTCGCGCAGAGGGATTCGATGACGTACTGAGTTTAGAAAGAGGCGCCACACGCAATTTAGTCTGATTTAGCGTTGCGAGCGAACGGATATTCAGTGGCAGCGTTAATCTGAGATTTTCGATTGCAAGTGAGATATTGTGTGATTGCAAAATTTATATTCTTATCGTTTTTCCGTCAGCTTCTGTTCACCCCTTGATTGCATTGCACCTACCTAGGTTCCTACTAATGACAAATACAAAAGAGTTCTTACAATACCAGGTAAAATATCCCGATAATAACAGTAACTATATACACGCCTAACCCCGCAATAGTTTCAAATATTCCTTTAAATCGTAGTAGATTTTTTGCTGAAGATTATCATAGTATTATTAGAAGTAGTAAGTTCTGGCAAACTCACTAGTTAGTGAGATTACCTAGATTACCTAAAGTATTCCATGCATTCAATCCACACTGTAAGCATCTCAAACACCTTAAATACCGACCTGCATGATCATTTCAACAAAATTTAAATACGACCCTGTTTTCTACTCTTTCAACATGGCGGCCACAGGCTGAATGAGATTAAAGGCGGCAAGACAGAGATCATATTCTCTCCCTTAGTTGTTCTCTGACTGACTATTACTTTGCAGCTGATTGTGATTACTTAATTGTATTTTATTTTATTATAACAAATCCATTTGGATTGAAGGTGGCACTGTTTATTGACTTATAAAATTATGTTCTGCTCCACTTTTCACGTGTTACTTAATTAAAATTGTTAATTTATCAGAAATAATTTATTATTACATTTCCCACGCTTTTTGAATGGGTATTGAGATGAACATAAAAGAGGCAGGTTATTGAAAAATAGAGAAAATGAAAAAAAAAAGAGTAATTATTGTTATTTTTGAACGTAGGTGTTAAGTTTTTGACGAAGAATATTATGTAAAATAAATAAATCAAGTATAAGACATGCTATTGTTCAAATAATGGTTCTTCGTCTGTCGTAATATACAGGGTAAGTCACAATGACGCCACATATTTGTTATGGTTAAACCACAATACATTTAACATTTCATTTTAATACAGAATGTCATATAAAAGTTGTTTTTTTTTTTTTAATGGAAGACCCTATATTATATTGCATTTCTGAATTGTAGGTATGTTTTGAGTTCTATTATTCGAAACACTCGTAGTTTTAGAAAAAAAATATAAAAACAATAATTCTATTGTACAAAGTACCTACACAGGGTGATTGCTGGTCTATGGTACCTTAGAAGTCTAAGTACCATTGTTTTGAAAATATTGTCATATTTGTAACAAATTTATTATTTCAAATGGAACACCCTATATAATATTATATTTTTGGATTCCCCATCAATTTTGCAGTATTTTAGTTTAACACTTGTCTATATACCTATCTTCAACTGTTTTTTAAGAAATAATTTATTTTGGATTTTTTTGGTCCAAAACAGGTCTCCGAAAAATATTCGGCATTTTGTCGGTTGAATAGACACAATCTTGAATTTTTAAAGGTAGTTCAATAACATCTTAAGAATATCAACTATCTTGAGAGATTGACGACCTTAGTTACAGGGTGGTCGCAAATTTCTGTAGTATACTCTAGTCTCAGAAAAATAAACAAACATAGAAGTGGCATAACAAGAAAATAATCACAAAAATGTTTGTAGCCTACATAAAATCTAACACTGTTGCAAATTGTTCGTTTTATTCATATAATCAGAACTCGTATTTGACATCCCAGTGTAAATTTTTATTAGAGTTCGTCACAGTGTTCTTACATTGCAGAACTATACAATATTTATAGTATTTCTTTTTGTTCATAAAATATTTAACGTTAAGAAATCAATCAAATATAATATGATTCACAAAAATACAGTTCTACGGATATAAATGTGTGACAACCCCGAGGAGGGATTTGTTTATTATTCACACTTCACGTTGACGTGTGGAGTGCTAATAGTGCTATGTACAGTTTTATAACCCGAATTAAGTGAATTTTACGAGACTCGTCCAATTTACTGCATTTGTAGTGTGTAAAACTGGTTTTCCTTTAAATAATGGGGAGAAAAAAGTGCTTAGTTTGCATGTCGAGTGATTTTCCAAGTCAGGTTACGTGTCACAAGTAAGTACAATGGCGTAGATTTTGGGATTTTGCAGCGATAGCAGTTAACATGAGTTGTTTAAATCTACTATACACCTAGTTGCAAAATAGACAGTAATATAATAAACAAAAAGAATTCATAAAATGCTTTAATATTTCATAATTTCTTAATAAATAGTAGCAACATGTATGTTATAAACTTATGTTGAAGTTTACTTTTTTTAAAAAAAGGTCTTTATTCAATTAACACATAACTTTATTTTTCAATTTTGAAATTACAGAATGAACTTCTACGATCGACAATGTTCAAGTGAATAATAATAATTATTATTATCAAGATTATCAATTATTAAGACCGCCCGAATTATAATAATAGAATCTCTAGACTGCCGGAATTATTATTATTATTAGAATCTCTAGACTGCCGGAGTTATAATAAAATAATCTCTCTGATTTGATTTTCCTTATACTATTTATACTATTTTAAAGTGCTGAATCAGATAGCTTCTAGAATTTGTATTATTTATGAAAATCGTAGATTTTCACATAATTATCAAATTACTTATAAACAATAATTCGTGCTTAATTTGTAAATATTATTGGCTTTGAATTGTCTTTGAAAATGAAAAACAAAGGGTTTGAATTACTGGGAAATTGCGTATTAAAATTAGGAATATAATATGATAATTCAAAAATAATTCTTTTAATACGTAATCATTAAAGAATCTAATCAATTGCAATAATTTGAGAACCGTCGAGGTTTTATTTGAGAACAGTCCAAATAGTTTTTTTTTTGTTGGTTTCATAATAATTTTTATCTTGTCTAAACTTAGGGGAAACAGATTCAGTTTCTGAGGTCCAGGAAAGATAAACGATTCATTTCAAATGTGGTTTCTAATAATTAGGAAATGTGAAAACAAAAATTCATAATTATATATTTAATAAATATTTTCATAATATAGAAAGTGTTTCCTTTTAATCCCAGACATCTATTATTTAGTAAATTATATTTGAAAAAAATGCTACAGTTCCTGCGTAGTTACTTATGTATTTATTATTGAAAACTGCAACCACGATTTCTAAAGAATTATACTACGCCACTGACTTTTGTTTACATGCACTCCTTCTGTCATTAAAAAGGTTTATGTTATGAAGACAAACATTGAAATTAGATGACATTTCTATGTTTGTTTATTTTTCTGAGGCTCTAGTACTAAAAATACGCATAAGTCAGATTTCTCAAATGGCACACCTTGTATATTATCAAATATTCAAAATAATTCGTCGTTAAACGTTTTGAAAAAATGTAGCCATAATATTTTGACATCTAAGTACCTAGTACAAACGTAGTAAAAACGCTTAATGCAAATATTTTACAAGGACACAAAATACAGAGAACTATAATATTTTCTCGTCCCCTATTCGTTAGATACACAAAAATAATATGTAAAAATCTAATTTTATAAATTTAAATACTGATAAGTTGGGCAAAGAATTATAGCTACCTACCTCAAAATACCTAATCAAAAAATAAATATTGTATGTTTATTCTGAAATTTATCTTTTATTTGATGACAAAATTTCAAAGTCAAAGTCGATTACTGAACTATTTATTATAGGTAATAAGGGAACTTAAAATTTACCAAGGAAAAACAATAAGAGACGGAATTGTCTGAGTAAAATTTTGGGTACAACAAGAATAAAAATAGTACCTACAACCATAGATAAATTGTTTATCTATGCTACAACCCTCTACATTTTAAATCATAATTCCTATTAGACTTAGTAAATCGTATCAATATACATCATTTAAACTGAATTTTCTCTTAAATTTGAATACCTACCATTCTTACGATAAATAGGTATAAAGTTACTTCCCAAAATATAGCTAAGATAAAATAACTATGCACCTTTTAGGTATTAATTTTAAAACATATTGGTATAAACAAAATTTCTATTTATTTACCCATAGATAAGAAATTACTTAATATTCTTATCTCAAACATATCTATGTTTAATATTAAAATATCAAACAGTACATAAAGTATACCTAGGTACTCACAAATATTTGTAGTATAAAATACCTATACCTAACTAATATGTTATCAATCGGCGTATCAAACGCTTTCTTAATATTTAAATTAGCTAGTACAAAAACGTAATAAAACCGTAATATTTATGTTTAACAAAAAAATAATAATAATAAATCCCAGTACAAATATACCTAATATAAAAACAAAACATAACCTTACCTTCTGTCTTATTTTATTACGTACATTCAGTCTTCTTCTCGTTGTGTTTTAACAATTTTAAAATATCACATTATCTTATTAACACCATAACTAAAACTGTTTAAATTAACTAAAAATTGCTCAATAGAATTGCATTGAAATTACAAATCAAATTTTACTTTCATAACAAAAACAACAAACACAAACAAAAAAAAAACTTCTCCTTCTTTTGATTTTAGTTCCTTGTTCCTTCGCCTTCGTGTATTTCCACGACAACTTTGACGTATTAAGACGCGTTTTCAGAGCTTCGCACTGTCGTCAGCGAGACCCCAAAATTAGAATGAAGATTATTTTACCGGCAGCAATTATATAGCTGGCGACAAACATGTTGATGTTGGTTTGCATTAATGCTTCTGATATGTCACATAGACAGAGATTTCTCTCTATTAAATTTGGCGAAAACGTATAAATTAGAAACTTCCTTGCTCTTGGTCGAAAGTTTGTCGCTGGCGACATTACGAAGCTACGAGAAAGTGGGTTCTGTCGTCAGCGACACCCACTGTCTGAAATATAATTTAAGCGACTGTAAGTTACACATTTGCTGTCGCTGGCGGCAATTCAGTTGAGTTTGCATTATAATAACAGATTAACTAACTTTTTGTTGTTTTTGGTCGGCGTCGTATAGCCAGAGATTTCTAATACTCCATTATATTTGGCGAACATATGGACGTGCTTCCGATTGGCGTAAGAGACATAGTAGAAGGTAAGTATGACTTCTGTCCTGTGATTCTATTTTACAATTTTAAAATAAAATTATTTACAACTTTTTTTCTCACATTTCTGTATGTAAATATACATAGAAACAGTTATAGTTGATATATTTCAACTACAGCAGCAGTTCCCAGCGACAGAGAAGTGGAGGTTAGGAACAATTAGATACTTGCTTGCTATTGGTCGAAATTTGTCGCATGCGACATTACGAAGCTCTGGAGCTATGCGTGCCGCCATTTTCTAGTCTCAAACATCAAAATACTGCTAAAGTGGTGTGGTTATGTTTCATGTGAGTGCCTTTCACTAAAACACAGTTTCGCCACAGTTAGTATGGTCTATTACAATAGATGAAACAAATACTTATTTTATTACGTTAATTCAATAAATAATTAATGTAGTAAAGAATGATGAATATCGCATATTTCGAATATTAAATGTTACCTCAAACAACCCTAGTTTTCTTTAATACTTCTGTCCTAAATAATTGCAGAATTACTGCTATCAGTTGTTTTTGCAATTTATGAACGGTCCTTGTATCGTAAAAAGAAATTTGACCATACCCTGTAAGCCTAAGCTAGAAGATGGCGACCCCCGTGATTAGAAAATTTGCGCATGTTTTACGCGCATTCCCCCGACTCTTTATATCTCTGGGCTTTAAACATCACGATAATAACAGTCACTTCACATTAGTCGTTGACGCGGTTACGGTACAATAAAAATACTCACCTCACGTAGACTCCTCTACATGAGGTTATTGATAACACTACCTCAATGATCCGAAACAGCTACGTTCCTTTTTAAAATCTGATCTAAAACGGACATTTATAATTCGGCTATATTATTATAGATCCATAACATAACCTTGAAAGTATAAGTTAAAAAATAATTAAAATCAAAATAAAAAACATCTTTGGTGATTTGACTTGCTATGTTATTAATATTCTGAAATAGAATAGCTTAATAGGAATAGTGCCTGTGCCTCATTGCGCAGGAATAAGACTAGGCCTTAAATTTGCCGTATTAGTGAACCCAAGTGCGCTTGTGTACATGTCAAAATAAGGCTAGTCTTAATAGTGCCTGTCCTTATTGCGCGTCCAATAACTCTCTATTATTCTAAAAGGCCTTTCTTGTATTAAACTCAAAATAATTCAATTAATAAGACTGAAGACTATCCTCAAATCAGTTCAACTGATGTGAGTGGTAAATAGTAATCATCTTATATGTACTATGCTGTTATACAACCCATAATACAACTTTGTCGTTGCTGTTGCCTAATATGCAATAACAACATAACAACAATCTTGGATTATTTGATTTTCCAGTATTAAAAACATTTACAAACATTAATTAATTGTTTTTTAATGAATAGAATTCCAATAAATTATTATATTAAAGGGTATTGCGTTTCTGCTCGGATTTTAAGTTGCTTTTTTGAAATAGCGGCGCGAAATTTTAAATATTAAAAGATGGTGGAAAGCTTCAAACAAATCAGTGATATCATGTGTTTTGTGGCATAGAATGGTGTGGTTCTTAAGTTTATTCAACATTTAAGTGTATATTTTTGTGAGTTTTTAACAAATAAAGGTAACGTTGAAACACATATTTGATACTAATATACAGTTATATCAATTACAATCTATTAATCAAACACTTTTATAAAAAATATTAATCGTAAGAAGCTGTGGAAAACAAATAATTTCGAAAGCTTATATTCACGTTGTTGCAATGGCTGAATTTTGACCCAAATTTTTCAAAAGTTTTCTTAAATGATGAGCTTATTTAACATGGCAATGACAATAATATTTCATAAAATATATTTCGCATTATTTCCAATAAAATATTAAACCTATTATATACAACATTCTTGGAAATAATTTGTAAAATATGGTTATGTTTTAACAACACGTACTATTTTATTTTACTAAATTTGGAGTATGTATTAGCAACTAATAAAAGTGTCATGATTAAAGATTTTGCTTTGTTTATAAAGTAAACAAGAAACGATATTGCTTAATATTAATTGAAAAACAATATTAATAGGGAGCTAAGTAGCATGCGATTTTATTTAACTATCTAATTTATTGTTATTGTTGGTATGTTATCTTTCTTTGCAATTGTATTATTGATGCAACTTATCTTTATTATAAGATACAATAATGGCTACATAGGTATCTACAGTAAAATTAATGTAAGTAGGTACCTATTTGATTAAATTACATAATAGTCTAATCTTTAATATGCGATTTATTATTATCAATGCTTAAATAAAGTAATTTCTAATGACATGCGGCATGGTATTGTTGAAATTTGTACTGCGTTATGAATATGTTGATTAGTAGGTAGGTACTTTATTAAACAGTTTTGTTGCTTATAAGAATATCCAAATGTTTTAGGAGAATTCTATTTTTTATCCTTATTATAATTTATTGAATATCAGATCGACTGCTAAACTAAAAATAATTTTCTAACATTAATTTTCATTTTTCTTATTTAACCCCAAAGAAATAAAATAAAAATCTAGTAATCTATTTTAAAGACAAATATATATAGGTGCCTATGACAATTATATACACAATTACGTCAGATGCCGTTCGTGCGCTAGTAACCATGGCAACGGTGACGCGATGCATTCACGTCTAAATAAAGCCACGCGCTACGTCATAGCCGTCTCTGGTATGTATATGTGATATGAGTGTCATTAACGTGTGGCGTAGCGTAGTGCTTTTTTAGGACGGATGCATCGTTGTCATGACAACAACATAGAATTTTTAGAAAATTATATGTGTGTGCAAAGGGATATGGCGAGGTAATATAGTGGAAGTTTTCTATTAATAATTAAGTTACATAGAAAAAGTTGTTTTCTATTTTTGAGTGTAATACTAAGTAATTCAAATGGTGTCTAAAATTAAATTGTCGTGATGTTTAATTATAGTTATTTGGATGAAATATTGTTACCTATATATGACTAATTATTATGCGTAAAGGTACCTACCTAGTGATGTTCTAGACAGGAGTATTAATGGATAATTGAGATATTTTTAGAAGTATCATGTGTAGAAAATAATATGTTAATGTTGAAACTATAATTAATTAATATAAATTAGCGACAAATTATAGACATTTGGCAATAGTGTACGGAGACCTTAATTTAATAGTTCTGTTCGCGGGTGCGAATCAGAACCAGTTCAGGGACTATGCGCATTAGCGCTGAACTATGTGACCCGAGAACGGTAATGCGCAGGCAACTAATAGGTTGATTAAACTCATACTTCTTGTGCGCATGCGTGGATGAGTTAGAAAGCGTTTTTATAGTATCCAAAATAAAATTATCTTTTGAATTACTTAGTATATAAAATATTTACTACTTGTATTTTATTACTATTTTTAATTTATCAGAGTAATTGTTGAGTGCGATGACTGAAATAAAACAACTGGCATTCTAAGATCTAAAGACGGTACCACATTTTTAGAAATCCGTTCACAGTGTTGTCATATCGACTGAAATTGTTCTATAGATCCCTAAGACTTGAATCTAATCCTGTTTTTATTGTTTCAGGATTTTTTTAAATTATTAGTTTAACTTTAACCCAACATGTCACCTGAACGTCCTGAGGCCACAATAAATGAGGACGTTCCTTATACTCCAAAAATGTCAGTGCCTGGTAGTCCAGTGGCGGGTACTCCGATACGTGAAGCTCAATCCTCAATTGAGCTCTTATTGGCTGTGGCTCAAAGTCAGAGTTGTCGCAATGGCGACGATGACTTGACGAGTCTTTCTTGGTTACATGAACGAGACGTGTTAAAAGGTAATTTTGTTTTAGTTTTGATCGGGATTTTGTATATTTAGTATGATTTAGGTATGAATATCAATCCGTCACCAGCAAGCAGTACAAATTCTACCCCGGTAAAGAACGGATTGCATTTGTTCGTTGATCAGTCTCCTACTAGTGATTATGTGGATGATTCTTCCATTTCAGCACCAGAGTCTTCCTGTAGTTCTTCGGTACATTCGCCGTTAGGCCCCAGTACAACTGTAACAAGTAATTCAAACAATTACTCTTCGATAGCTCCTTATCAAACTGGTAAGTAAGAATGATATATCAAAGGAAACTCTTCATCCTACTTATTTATATTCTTTCTAGGTAATCAGAGAGTCCGACATCCTCACAACATCCCGTACGACCCTCAAATCCACACAAATAATAAACCGCCATATTCGTTCTCCTGTTTAATTTTTATGGCGATTGAAGATTCGAAGCTGAAAGCGTTACCTGTTAAAGAGATCTATGCATGGATTTTGGATCATTTTCCATATTTTAAAAATGCACCAACGGGCTGGAAGAACAGTGTACGACACAATTTGTCTTTAAACAAATGTTTTGAAAAAGTAGAAAAAGTACCGGTAAGTCAATTACTATTAATTACAGTTTTTTAATACAGCTCAGCTCGACTGACCAGTCTTTGATGCGATTTAAAAATTTTTTTAAGTAGCTCCAAGGACCGCGGTCTTGCGTCTCTTCAAAACCTCTTGCTCATACAATACTTGTTATCGATGACCTATTTAGCAGTTGAATGAAGTGTTTGTCCATTACAAAAGGAACAAGTACCTCGTAGTATGACGGAGATTGAGAAGGGTCAGATCAAGTATAGTTCTACCGCTGATACTGATTTCTTCACTCATAATTTTCTTCCCACTTTTAATTTTTGGTTACAAATATTAATAGCTCGGGGCCGGGTCTGGACTATATGGTGGGTGATTTATCGAGGGCTACTCGTGTAGGGCATCCAGCGCAACACGTCTCTTATGTACTGGAGCATTCGCCTCTTCTTTTCTCTCTGATTGCTTCTTTTAACTTTAAGAGTAATATTTTACAAATATCTTTATAATCAATTAATAGGATTCCTCATCAGTCCCAACATGTGGTCGCCATGCGCCTGCTGACTATGTAACCTTACACTTGTGGTATCTCTCTCCTCTCCATCCCCGGAAAGGTTCTTGCAAGAATTTTGTCCAATCGTCTTCTCCCACTCTCGG
Source organism: Apoderus coryli (assembly GCA_911728435.2). Lineage (NCBI taxonomy): Eukaryota > Metazoa > Arthropoda > Insecta > Coleoptera > Attelabidae > Apoderus > Apoderus coryli. The sequence continues at coordinate 6,623,614 of OU452209.1, read as the reverse complement.
AAGGGTGCCTGCCGGAAACACAACCTTTGTAACTCGAGCGTTGAAGTATCCTAGAGGATGATCTTGTGGGAGTCAGGAACGTTGGTCAGCACTCCATCAAGCTGCGAGTAGATTTCCGATTTTAATTGTTCGTCGGTGTCCATGGTTGGGTTATAATTGTGGCTCGCCGATCCCGACTTAGCTTGAGGCGAAGGGTCATCAACCTCTCATTTATGTCAGATGGTAGTTCGTCCAAATAACTAATTAGGGTATTTTTTAGTGCAAATCCGACACTATGGATACGGGGTTGATTGTCGTTTTTTCCTTTCCAAAAGAAATCCCTCCAGCATGTTCTTTTAATTGACCTTGACCTGATCTTCTGGTTTCACTTAATGCAGCAATGCCAATGCTGAATCGTTTTAGTTCATGGGCTACTAGGAGCTTCCAGATCACATAATTCTGCTCCCGATCGCCGCAGGGCTTTTGATAGTGACGCTTGGACTTATCCTTCATTGAAACACGCCTGTGCGGAGATTTTTAACGTGGTAATGCTGCTGCACATCGGCAATCATACGACCCCTGACAGAAGCTGAAGTCCGACCTAATGGTATAGTGACAACGACGATTGGAGACTCCAGCACTGCTGCAATCTCTTGCTGGGGTGTAAGGGATGGGTTCGCATCCTAGACGACGCTTAAGGGTATGGGATGGAGGCCCTCGGTGCGACGTATAACTAGATCAAATTCGTCCATTTAGTTGTCGCACTGTTGTGGCTACAGGCAGTACGGCTCGCAAAGAGTGCCGTAGCAGAGAAGATATTCTCTGGCCTGACAGTTCGCGACGATGATGTCACTTCTTGTATGGTGGTGTTCATTTGTATGCCATTCAATGCAGTCTTGCTTGGTCTTGGTTCATAATTATGAACCTAAGTTTCGTCTCTAGTTACAGACGTCCAAAAATCCATTAGAACATTCGAGGAGCTGTTGGTATTGCAGTGGCGTAAGAATTCTAGGTACCCATCTTTGACTGATCTTGCCAAGATGATTATGCAGAATGTTGTTGCATTTTCAAATAGACAAACACGGGTCATCAGTTTGGTTTTATATGAAGGAAATCTCACTCAGTAAGAGCGCGTGAGGTTAACTGGCTTTGTGAATAGTAGGGCGAGGGTAGTGAGATTATGAGAAATTTGAATTGACCAAACCTTGTGTAAAGTTTTATGTCTAAAATATTCTATTGACTTGTGTTGTTGTTGACTAAAGAACGAGGAAAAAAGGACTTGAAGGTCCATTTATGTTTTATTTATACTAATTGAATTATCTGCTAAGCCATTTTATATTGATGGAGATATGGCTTATATCAGTGTTTATTTCAGAATTTAGGTAAAGGCTCGTTGTGGCGTGTGGATCCTCAATACAAGCCCAACCTCATCCAGGCCTTGAATCGATCTCCGTTTCACCCAACATCAAATGTGGATCCAGCGACAGCATATACAGGACCAGTTTCGCCGCAGGAGCGTTCAAATTCGTCAAACAACAATACTAATAGCCCCTATCGAGTGCCCACATTGCCCAATCCAGATCTCTTTCCATATTTAAGTAGAAAAATGGCTGCTAGCGATTTGACGTTTAAGAATCACAACTACAGTCCGACGATAGGAAGTGATAATAGGAATAAAGGTAAATTACAAGCTTTTCACGATGAAATAGATCATTAATTTTTTTTGTCCTCTAGATGGGTGTAACAAATTCTACGATCAAAATGGAAACAGTACGGAGGTGAACCGGAAATTCATCAATGTCAAAACGGAACAACTCGATACATCCCTCGACGAGGCGGATGCCGCCGCTGTTATGTTAAGTTTAAAGAATGGTGCTGGGTTAAATGGTGCTCAAAGTGAGAAATTTACACTGCAAGTGATAACGACAAGTCCTAGTCAGGATCATACGTATAGTGCTGCGGAAAATGGACAGGATGAGGCGTTTGAAAGCGACGATGACAGGTAATTATTTTCAAATCAAAAATTTTATTAATAGTGATTGTGTCGATAACCATTATTTTTTCTTCTGAATTAGTAATAACGAAATATTGAGGACGTTTAAGCACAGGTAAGGCGTATTTTTATAGCATAGGCTGAATCTTAATTAAATTCGAATTGTAATTCCACTATTCAGTGATAAGACTGGTTGACATCCAATTCAATTTGTTTTACGCGCAGCTCGAAGGTCAATTTATGGTTAAATTGTGTACTAAGCCATTTATTCAGTTCAATTGATCTACGATATTAAAAATGCATTGTTTTAATCAGCTTCGGGCAAAAAAGGCAACACAGGGCCAACAAAAAAGATAATAGATCGATTATTAAGGAAATGTTCTCTATATATGTTGGCGCCCAACGTGGCGCTATTTTCTGTCTTGATTAAACACTATTATGAGCTGTAATGCAACATTTTATTTAGAATTTATACATATTTTGTTATTATTACATGCGAATTTGATATTATTCGAAACAGTACTGGAAGTCTTTTTTTCGTGAGCCCTTTCACAGCCTCAATTGACCAAACGAACCCTTTCTATTCAAGCACTGCATGAACCTTCCAATATATGCAGTCTATGATGGTTCTCTTGGTTCCAACGATTTGCACCTGAATGTTCACAAATTGCCACTAGCAAAAGCCATTAGTTTCATTGGTACTCGAGAGAGCATTCAATCGTGGCAAGGCATATTCGATTGATGCTCACGTTCTAGGATGCCCAAATTTCAAACATCCTTTTGTTCTTCGCTCTAATGCATCCGATAAAAGTTTAGAGGCGGCTTTAAAACATCGAGCATCTAGACATAATGATTCTTTACAAAAAATATTGAGATTAAGTCAAATTATCCTAGTCTAAAAGCCATTTGCAACTAAGATAATATGTATATGCTAAATGGGGGTTTTGGATATAGAAATTGTAAATATTCGTACTGTTAAACATCGCTACGATTCACCGTTTTTGAAATATTTGAAAAATGCCATGAGAATGTTTATTAGAATCAATCAATTTCTCAAAGTAGCGTCCGTAATTAATAAATAAAATTCAACAACAAGCGGCAACACTGCCACTACGGCATATACCCAATATTAACAGGATACAACAATTTGACGGCCGGCTATCGCCCTTCCTATAAACATAGTTGCCAGCGTTTAATTGCACTAAGACCTTAGCACCTACCAAAAGAATCTTGCCAAACAGCATAAGAAGCACATTAAACTGCGACAAGGCCCCACTGAAAAGTAACGGGTGATTCAGTGAAACGGCACGATTTGGCAACGCTGCGGGCGGAACAATAGAGGAACCGCGGTCTTGCGACGTAAACGTTGGGAATCTAGAGAGTGGGAAGTTTAGTTATCATGGAGAAGTGGTCGGGTGAACAACGCGCATTTGCTGTGAAAGCTTATTACAAAAATGGTGAAAGTTTTGTGGCTGTACAACGAGCGTTTCGTTTACACTACCATTTGTGGTTCAACATCACAGAAAAGAGGTGGCAGTGTTAAAACTGCTCGCACACCAGAGCTTAAACCTGGGAATAAGCTATACCACTACGAGCAGAATTTTGCATAAAGAACTCCATTACCATCCATACAAAATCCAGATTGTGCAAGCCCTTAACGTTCGAGATTATCCCACCCGACTAGGGTTTTGTGAACAAATGTTGGAGCGTATTAATGAAAACGACAACTTGCTGCATAATCCTTGGATGAGTGATGAATCTCACTTTCATCTTAGTGGGTATGTCAGCAAACACAATTTCCGCCATTGGTCCGACAATAAACCGCGGCAATTACACGAAAGACCCTTATATTCAGAAAAGGTAACCGTGTGGTGTGCAATTTCTTCGTTAGGCATCATCGGACCTTATTTTTTTGAGGACGAGGATGGGCACGCAGTAACAGTAAACTCTGATCGCTACGGACAGATGTTAAATAATTTTTTTCTTCCGGCAATCGAGAATTACAGAAATCAAAACACGACCTTTCAACAGGATGGTGCAACATGCCACACATCACGAGTGTCAATGGATTTACTAAGATCGTTCCCCGGTCGTCTTATGAGTAAAAACGGCGATATTCCCTGGCCACCTCGTAGTCCGGACCTCTCCCTATGCGACTACTTTCTTTGGGGGTATCTTAAGTCGAAAGTGTTTCAAAGTAACCCCCCAAGAACTATTGAGGCTTTGAAAGAACGGATACGCGAGGAAGTGAAAGCAATACCTCAAGAAATGTTACTCAATGTCTTAAACAGCTTTGTACTACGGCTGCAAGAATGTGTCCGACACAATGGAGGCCACCTTTCCAATATCATCTTCAAAAACTGAATATTTCTTCACTTAAAGATTAATTTCCATCTATGTAGTACACGGTTTTCTTATTAAACCTAATAAAAAGATATTATTTCAGTTTTTTTTGTTTATTTGAAATCGTACCGTTTCATTGAATCACCTGTTAGTTGTGGTAGTTTAATATATTTAATAACCCAATAAATTTTCGACTGTTGTAAGTTTCTCATTTTTTTAGGTATCAAAAAAGTCGCACTTGTCGTAAAATCGATTTTGACGACGAGGAAACTAAAAAAATTAAAGAAGGCGCTGAAACACTATTAAATCTAGCTGGGATCACTTCGCGCAAGCGAAGCTTAACGCTAACGATACCGCAACAATCCTTACCGGACGATCTGATAACACCATTACCGAATAGTAACAAATTATCTCGTCTTGAAATTTACGATAGACTTGATGAAAACGAATATCATAACAACTATCATAATAATAATAATAATTGTGAGAAACCAACAGCGTTTAAACCGCGAATGTTACGGACGTCAAGGAAACGTCAACTAAGTAATAATAACAATAATAGTTGTGATGATGACTGGGTAAAGCATAGGCGACAGTTAGAAAGTCGACAAGACAGATAATAGTTGATTATGATTTTTGTTTTTATTTATTTTTATATATATTTTATGATTATTGAAAAATATATTATAAAATTCTACTAGCGCAATTTTAATTATTATTTTTGTTACACATTAGTCTGAAATTTGTTTAAAGGTGTACAAAAACGGCTATTTTGGATCTGAACTTATTTTATTTTTGGCATGATTTTAATTGATTTTGTATCATTCAGATTTCTGAATAAGGTTGGAATTATACCTCGATTTATTTTGTACGAGGAAAATAAAAATTCTTGATTATAACGAAAAAATCAATCAACTGTCTTGTGGTATCTCCACAAAGAGCATATCTGCCCCAGGAAAACTCTGTATTGTTCCGAATATGTCGGAACTTTTAGTTTACTAAAGAAAACGAATTGGATTAAAATCCAAAACAATTTTGATGTAATGTTAGTGTGAAAAAAAATATTCTCGAATTATTGGTTTTGATAGTAATGATAATATTTTATCTGTCTAACAAGAATCATCCATCACCAGCATGATAACGCTAACGAGTATGCATTACTCCAACTCAGGGATTTCTGTTGGGAACCCTAAGATGGCTAAACAAACCGATCCTCGATGCGTTCTCTCTCCTCTGCTGCCTCTTCGCATCCTCATGTCGTCGACGCTGTTTTTAAAAACCATCTCGGTCGGTCGTTCGAGATCTGTTTCCAGTTGTTCTTCACATCTAAGCCACACTTGTTGGTCTTAAGAACATCCTTGTACCTATTTTGCTGCCGTCCCTCATTTCGTGAGAGAACAAGAATACACGCAATTCAAGACAAATCACAATCAATTAAACCATTAATCAGCATAATAGCAGCTGATATGCTACGAGATTGCAGTGATTCCAAATGAAATCAATTCAAAGAAGCGAATGATAATGGAAGGGTACGATTCCTAAGTCAGATATTTTAAAACTTTGATTTGCACTCCCTCAAACTTGTTTGATTGATAAATTGGACAATAAAAACTGACGTGTATCCCTTGAACCTGTCCAATCCATAGAATAATGCCAATCTGGAATTTGAAAACCACTGATGGATCGTAAAATAAATCCCTGAGCTCGAAGAGGAGCAACAATTACATTATTTCCAGTATATCGGAAATAAACCCGACTGAAGCTGCAAGCATGTATCAACCTTGGATAGGATCCTCAAGTCATCTGCAAATAGTAAACAGGAATTTGACGTGTTACTCACTATATTATTATATGTGGCAAATATCAAAAGAGCGAAATTACCGTTCTGGGTTGCCCCACTTGTCGCCACAATCTAATTCGACCTGAATCCATTATACTGCTGCCAGACAGGTATTATTCGAACAAGATTAGGTTATTTACTAATCCAAGTTCACTGAGTTTTTCCTCAATAAATCTTCGTCTCGCTTATCAAATCTGTTAGAGATCTGCACCGACTGCGGTATAAAGTTACATTAAAATTTCGAGAGATCCTGATATAATCCATGATGATCTACAACAATGAGATGTTTTAGGCGATTAGAAGCCTTTGCTGTTTCGCAGCGGACGAAATTATCAATATACCACGAGAAGGTTCAATGTTAGTCATTAGACTAAACGGAAATTTGAGCAGCGATTTAGGGAAACGTTAAGGTAGCAAGATCCGTTATTGTTCATGTTATCGTTTATTTGAAACGAATCAAGATATCAAAATTAATCAAAAATCAATGTGTAGGAAATGAACCAAGCTTGCGTACATGATCGTTTTGAGTGATATGCAAACGCTGTATTTCACCACAGCCTCGTATATTTAAAAGTCTAGCCTTATTAGGGAATTTGAATGATATGTATGAAGCTGGAGTGGTTTTCTTTCTACTTATACAAACAAATCTTCAAAATCATGCCAAAAATCAATCCAAATTTTTTATTTAAACACTTTGGAATGGCCAATTTTTGCACACCTGAGTGTAAAATGCCGTGGAGACAAAATGTTTTGTCAATATTATAATTAAATTAACCGTGTGTAACAAAAAAGAATAATAGAAAAATATTAACTAAATTTATTAATATATAGAATATAGTATATAATTATATATATTTTTTGTTGTTTAATATTTATATAATATATAAAATATTTCTATTGTGTTAATTATTTCTTTTTTTTCTATTTGTTGGTTAATATTATTAAGGAGTAATTTTAAGTTAATTTTTTCTATTAAGTATATTCGTATTGCCATTTGCGTGGACGGTTTAAGGGAAGCTCACTTCAAAAGTTTGTTAAAGCCTACTTTAACAATAATTCCTGAACTGACCAATAGATTTTGGTGACTTGACGTGATGCTTTTACATATAATAACAAATCTATTGTCACTTCTTTTCTTTTTTGTACTCAAACAAACTCTCTGGCTTTCCATGTATGCATGGCTTTAAAATAGAAATAATTTTGTGGCTATTTTATTATATTTCCGGCCACAAATTCATTTTGGGCACTTGGAGACCACCGTCCGAAGCGATACCCTATTATGTGGCAGAAATTATGTTTGTATTATTTTATATTTCGATCTTTACTGCTGGTGGTACCTATCTATACATTGGATTAGTCGATCTATGTGCGGTGGGATGTGTACTTCTGTGCAGATTGTATGGTTTTACAAATTTCTCCTGCTGTATCTCACTATAATCGATGAGTAGAAGTTTTGGCGTAGAGTAATATCGTTTTACCACTTCACCAAAACACTTTTAACAGCATCCGCCAGACAATTCAAAATTAAATAAAAATCTCCTGAGGATGCTTTAGTGCTTCCCAAAGTGGTCCAGGTGGACCCCCGACGGGGATCTACGTTGACGAGAAAAATGGGGGTCCACTAAAAATTATCTGGTTTCTATAGTACAAAAAAATACTCAAAAAGTTAACGAAGCAAAAAAAAATTTCGCCGATTTTTGACAGGCTGTATTTCGGTGAAAACTGATCGTATTGAGACTTTAATAAATCATTTTGAGGCTTTAAGATTCTAATTTTCATATTTTTTAAGGATTTTTTTTCAGTTAGGACCAGATAGCCTGTTTATATAGCATTAATTTCCTTTTTTAAAGCCTCCCTTAATTTGGGACATGTTTATCAAGATCACTTTTTGAAAGTAAAGATCCAGATTTAAAAGAAAACCTGATCAAATTGAAATCAGGAATCGGGTGTCTGACAGATTTGCAGTCACAAGGGGACAGCCTAGATTTAACAGCAACAAAGGGTGTCATTTTGGCTTTTCTTGGAAAATTGAAATTTATGAAGCAAAATATTAGTCGGCGCGAATTATCCCAGTTTCCAAACTTCAAAGGCAGAATGTCTTGATGAGGATATTCAGACATACGTTCAACATTTAAATGCCCTGCATGATGACTTCAAAGATGGATTTGAAGATATTCTTATGATGGAAATACCACCATGGATCATTGGCTCCCCATTTGATGAAACGGAAGTGGCGAATGTGGTATTAGAAGAGGAGCTACTCGAGCCTAGCACCAATGAGGAGCTGGGCTGTGGGAAATTGTAAGAAAAGTTTTGACAGCGTTATACCTTATTAACAAAAAAAAAGTGGTTATTCATTACAAAACTAAGCCCAAATATTGATAATTTGCTCTCAATCCAAGTACATCCCTCCTTTTAAAATTACTTTAATAACAAATCCGAATTTAGGGTTTGGCTAACTTTGGCCTACATCAGGGTAATATTGACCTGCGGCAAAGTTACCCTAACAAGGTCTATATTTGACCACCGTGTGAAAATAGGAGGGTTGGTATCTATGGAACTGGCAACACTGGCATTGCCAGGTGAAATCTGTCACCGCCATCTTGAAGTTTGACATTTTTGACAGTATATGCACTGAGAACGTTTTAGCATGCGAGCAATATTTGTGTATTATAAGCATATTTACTGATAGTTAACACGTTACTTACCATGTTTTGCAACTTAAACCCCCGAAATCGTTAAAACAAATCAAAGATCTCGCCTTCCGTCAAAAGATGGCGCAAGGTGTACCAAATTGAAGTTTTGGGCCAATGATACATATAGGGCAAAGTTACCCCGACTGGCTATTGTTTTTTCCAAACGACAAAATTTAAAGATTGTGATGATGATTCCGCTAGTGCGGAATACAGTTTTTATATATCCAGATTAAAACTTAAAGTACGTACTTGCATCAATGCTAACCTAAAAATACTAAATCCGTCAACGTTGTCAAACTTGCGGAGGTAGACTTAAACAAAGCTTGCTTCTCGTCAATTTTATGCGTAGAGCAAAGGCGAAGTACGCGCAAATGAGCATTAGTGTGGTAATTAAATTTGTTTTCCTATTTTAGTCTTATTTATAATTATTTTAGTATATTTAAACAGGTTTGTCAGGATTTTACTTGTATCTATCCTTACATTTTCTTTGTATTGATAATTCCTTCATTAAATAATTTCAAATGTTATGTTGGTGCTAACTCAGTATTTTGACAAGTCTGTTTAAATAATACTAACTTGTAGGTACAGGGTGATTAAAAAAGACGCCGCAATATTTAGATGATTTCTATGGTCATTTTATGAAAAAGAATTCTTATCAATACAGGCCCCGAAATAACTTTGTTCCCTTTCACGAGATGACCGACATGATAGTTGGTTGTACATTGATAGATAGAAAAATCTTTGTAGTTTGGCACATTCTTCAGGAGAATGCGTTCGAGCACTACTTTCAGTCGATTTTCGACCGCGTCTATCAATTACTTTTGCACCAATTGGTTCAAATCGCTCGACTCCTGATTCTTTTTACCAATGAAGCAAGTTTTCTTAAGATAATAAGGAATTTTCACAAGAACTTCTTTCTGCTGAGTTTCCACCACGTCGTGTCAATTGCTTTTTCACAAATTTGTACAAATTCGTCAACTGCTGTTTCTTTACACCAATGAAGCGAGTGTTTCAAGATATGCAAGAAGGAATTTTTACAATTTATCGTGTGAAACTCCACATGAGATATTTGAAGATCGTCTTCACCATCAATTGTCGTTGAACGGTTGTATAGGAATTGATTTTCTCGGAATTTTTATCATTAAATCTTACCGGAAAAGGTGTTTTTGGAGCACACGTTCCCTGTTGGGTGTGCGTTTTATGCCAGTAGATCATTATCCCATGTCTTAAAAAATGATAATGATTAAAACAGTGAGCGTCGCACAGAAACATAATTAATAACTTTTTCATTCGTCAATTGGAAGGCTAATGCAGACATGTGGTTTTAACAGGAAGGGGCCATATCCCACATAACGCCCGATACAATTAATTTACTGAAAGAAACATTTGACGAAAGACTAATTTCCCGAAATGGACAACAGGACCTCTTAAGTACCCACCTAGTTCGGTCGATTTGATGCAGTTAGATTGTTTTCTCTGAATTTCCTTTGTGTAACATACTCCTTCGGAAAATGTTGAGAACTTAAGAGATCGTTTATAGGAACTTTGTCTCATAAAATGACCTGAGAAAACCCCTCCTCAAATATTGCTGCTTGATTTTGAAACACCCTCTATAATTATACCAAATAATTTTTGTACAAATATTTTGCGAAGTAAATAACATCACAAATAATATTTCTATAATTCTAAATTTTCATAGCAATATCTACACATCTAAAACATGTAAAAAAATCAGACACAAGGAATATATGTTACAACCAAACAAAAATGATATTAAATGTATCCATATTGTAAATAATTTTTGTTTCTAATTTATTATCACATTTTATTATAACATTCAACGAGTGACTTGAGCTACTCTCTGTATATTATACAAGTCTATGTGCCAAAATAAATAAATATCTTTACTTGCCTATGAAATTATCTGATATATTTTCTGTTTTTTATTTTATATAATACGGGGTACCAATCAAAACATTTATTTTATTTTTTAACCATGGTTTGAGGGGAGTGTTATGCTGGATTCTGATTATTTTTTTAAGTATCATCCCCGTATATTATAAAAAATAATTAAATACTATATTTCTCTGTTTTCGAACTTGTCTTCCAAATGAATAAAAAAATAATATTAAATCTAAATAAAAAAAATTATTTAAACTATTTTAAAAGTAATTATTGTTGCTTGAATTTTTAAATATTATGATGTAACTAATTTCTTATTTATATATTGAAATATATTATTTATTTGCTGTAAATTGTACATTGATTTAAATAAAAATTATTAAAAATGTAAGTAAAAAAAATGGTTTATTCAAATCAAAAATTTCGTATTTTTTTTTTAATTTGTAGCGTTATTTTTATGATGTAACATTTTTTATAATATAATTTATGAAAGAAATGAAAATAGCAATAATGTTTCATATGCATATAAATTATAAATAATATATTTACTTGTTCATAAATTAATTTTTATTGTTATAAAATAATTTTAATAAATCTAAATTATAAATTAATTGTTGCGTTTATTATTAACAATCAGGTTATATCACATTTTGACGTAAAACCGTAGAGTAAAACTTTTTTTTTTTTGGGTGCAAAAATAATTATAGGGGTGGCTTTTTTATTTATCTAATATATACATTATTTATATTACTTTCCCACACAGGAAAAGTATTGTGAACGCGCTAAAAAAATTTGAAATAAAGACGGATATAACCATTTTGCATTTCCCTGAGACGATTAAGAGACAGCCAAAGTACGCCCAGGATAGATATTTTTCCGATTTTAATTTTTTGAGTTTTTAGGTTTGTTTGAAAATTATTACCGAGTCAAGATTTCATGTTTAAGAACAAACGTTGTATTTTTTTTGCATTTGCACGGTTCTTGTTTGATAGTTCTTAAAGATGTGGCTGGAATTTGCCGAAACGTGTATTGTAAATAAAAAATAAAACAATGACAGTTTAAATATAGCCTTCAAAAATTTGATGAAGATGTTTCTTCAATTAACAATGACTCGCCAGAATTCACACTTCTGTTCAATGACAGATATCTCTTTGCGACATTTCCGCTCGGATAGCTCTTTAGGGAGTTTGTAGTATGACCTCTTTGATCTCTCTTATTGGGGAGTTGCAGCAGGGTTTTGGGTAGCCTGTCTTTTTTTTCCTTCGCTGTGTGCATCCCCTTTGACCCAGCAGGCAGATATCCTGTTTCTATGGGTTACAGCGGTCCTTAACATTCTCATTACAAAGGACCATGTATCTTGCCACAGACCGCCAATTAGATACTGGTTGACGCATGGCGGCTCTGGCGTCCAATCGATGGCCGACAAACCTTATTCTTCTAGAAATTTAACATGGAATTATTTAGTGTTAAAATTCAAAACCCATGCTACAATATTTTTCTTCCACGATATTGTTTATTTTTGCTCGAGATAGTTCTGGCATTCGAGTGTTGAGCCAGTAGTGTGTACTGCTTTAAAATCCAGTGGCGAAGCGTCCATGTAACCACTGTTACCCTTGGTAACAGTTAAAAATCTTGAAAATAAATATTTTATGATTATATACTAACTGTAAAATAATTTTATTTATTTTTTTTAAATAAAAGAAAACAAACAAAAACTTTCAAAGTCAACTCCACAAAAAACTTTTAATTTAGTTATGTAAAGGAAACTAGTTTCGGCTCAACAAGCCATCATCAGTCCTACAATAAAGATAAAAACGAACGCATAAGAGAAAGAATAAATAAATAAATAAAACGTACAACGGGCAAAAAATCTATACATAAGTTCATAAGGTAAAAAACTTACCATTCTTACAAAAACATCTGTGTAGAAAAAATATCAAACATGAATATGACTAACATTACACGAAAACAAACACCTGTGTTGAGTAAATAAATAAAATAAGAATTTTAATGCATCCAAGACCAGATTCAAATCAAAAGGAAAAAAAACGAAAAACGTTTAACCTTTTTCTATAAGTACAGTATGTCCAAAAAGAATTGAACTGGACTGAAATTCTAAATCGTAAAAATAGTAAATTTAAATGAGGCGAGCAAAAAAACGCATTAAAGAGGGGCACAAAAATTGAACACGTTACAAATTAAAGAGTGAATTAATAATTGGGGACTCAATGAAAGATGGTTGGTCATTCAAGCAAGTGACACTTCCTTAGCCTTCATGATCTCCAAATAATTTAAACGGGAGCCCTTATTACACCTATGTAATAACGTTGAATTATTCAAAACATCGAAGTTGTGGTTTGTCGCGATTAGATGGTTTGCAAAAGTAGATGGAGTATTAAAAATATCGGTATTCTTATAACGGTTGTAATAATACAAATGTTCCTTGATTCTCGTGAGGATCCTACGGCCAGATTGGCCGATATATATGCTATTACAGTCCTGACAACAAAGTCCATAAACTCCGGAACATTTCAAAAAATTTGTTCTATCTTTAGAATTCACTAGACAAAGGCTAACGTCGTTAACAGTTCTAAAACCAACGACAATATCCGGAATACTACTTCTTATCATTTTAGCAATCTTAAGACAATAGCTACCGGTATAAGTAAGAGAGACATATCTTATGTTTTCCACAAGAGGACTTACAACCGTAAAAGAAAGTCTAAATCTTGTATAGAATCTAAAATATAGTTTCATAATGGTTGGAAGAGGGTAACCATTATTATGTGCTAATTGTTTAATCACATTAATCTCTCTTTCAAACCCATCACGCACTAAGTGGTAAAGAAAAGGTATTTATTTTTTTACCAACAGCAATATGTAATAATTCAGTAATTAATCAATGAAATTAACCAAATCCACGAAAATAATTCGCTCTATACTGTCTGGTTATGCATTTCGTAGATAAGATATTTATAATAAACAAAATGCGTATATAAGCAACACCCTCTCGGGAGACGGTGTGATATAACACGATAAATCTGCCTCGCTTAGACTAGATTCAGTGTTACCACTTTCGTTTATGGATACGGGTGATGGTCCGTCGTGTCTGGTCGCATACTTAATATTACTATTTAAATTTATTTGAAATATTCCTCACTAATATTATTTTAAATTTCCCGCCAAAACTAATTTATGAGTATGCGACACATCAATAGATGGCGCTTCTTTTACTTCCAATTGTTAACATTGCAGTTCGTATTCTAAAAGGGTATGTTTTGTGATTCAGTGTTACCACTTTCGTTTATGGATACGGGTGATGGTCCGTCGTGTCTGGTCGCATACTTAAATTCTACAGCGTGAGCGTGGAGGCGTCGCGATATTATGTACGCTTGTTACCATTTTTTGTTTTGGTTACTAGTTAGTCGTTATACAGAATAGGCTACGGGATACAGTGTGCGTGCAATTAAATAAATAAACATGGATGAGTGCCGCTGCGTAATCGATCAACTACTTGAAAATTCCCTCTCCTTGTATAATTTTGAAGAAAAAAAGGAAATCATTGAAAATGGAAAAACCCACTGTTAAAATCATTATTGCTTGTCTGCTATCTGTGTAGATTGTTATCGTTTTGTCCCTGACATTGTGTGTACAATTTCGTTTGTGGCGATGAATATGCTAGCCCCAAGTCCGGGTTGAACAATGCTAGTATCTTTGTCCATTTGATGTTTAGTCGCAGAATTTTGGACTATATTCCACAGCTTGCACCTGTTAGTCTTTGGGCTATCTACGAATATATTCACTGGACCTTATCTATGATGGGCTCATCTGAAATTGGTTTGGTGTAAGGTTTGTCGAAAACAAACTGAGGAGATACGTTGTAGTATGACCTCTTTGATCTCTCTTATTGGGGAGTTGCAGCAGGATTTCGGGTAGCCTGTGTGCATGTCCTTTCACCCAGCAGACAGATATCCTGTTTCCATGGGCTACAGCGGTCCTTAACATTCTCATTACAAGGGACCATGTATCTTGCCACAGACCGCCAAGTGGATACTGGACTCTTGGTTCACGCATGGCGGCTCTGGCGTCCAATCGATTGCCGACAAACCTTATTGTTCTAGAAATTTAACATGGAATTATTTAGTGTTATCAAAGATTAATCTTTGTGTAGATTAATCTTTGGTGTTATAATTCAAAACCCATGCTGCCACAATATTTTTCTTCCAAGATATTGTTTATTTTTGCACGAGATAGTTCTGGCATTCGAGTGTTGAGCCAGCAGTGTGTACTGCTTTAAAATTCAGTGGCGAAACGTCCATGTAACCACTGTTACCATTGGTAACAGTTAAAAATCTTGAAATTAAATATTTTATGACTACTAACTGTAAAATAATTTTATTTATTTTTTACCAACAGCAATATGTAATAATTCAGTAATTAATCAATGAAATTAACCAAATCCACGAAAATAATTCGCTCTATACTGTCTGGTTATGCATTTCGTAGATAAGATATTTATAATAAACAAAATGCGTATATAAGCAACACCCTCTCGGGAGACGGTGTGATATAACACGATAAATCTGCCTCGCTTAGACTAGATTCAGTGCACAAAACATACCCCCTTAGAAGATTAACTTAAATGGCAGAGACTGGAACACTGTTTTTAACTATGCGGCCAGTCACGAGAGGCGCTGCAAACGAAAAGTGAAGAAAACTGTCTATTCTACTACGCTTAGTTGGACTTCCTATCGCTAGGTGCCGCCAAAAAATTTTTTTTTTTTAAACATCCCCCTATTTTATACCCACAAAACATATGTTATAGTCGTATTTTCAACAAAAGGGTGTGACATAATTTCTAGTCTTAATATGATTTTTTGCGTTAAGAGTTTGAAAAAAGAGTGCGAGTCTTGTTTAAAAGTTTGTTTAGTTGTAAATTGTGCATAAAAATTGCGTTCAGTGTGTGCTATTTTAATTATTATGGCTCTTTTTGTTCGAGAAGTTCGACCGGCAAAAAAAAATGTTGTGTTCACAACTGTGAGACTAAGAATGGTAGTTTTTTCCGATTCCCGAACCCTAATAAAGAACCAGAAATGCTAATAAAGTGGTTGGCAAATCTAAACAACCCCCGTTTATTTAACATTCCCTTTGATAAACTACTTAAAAGTTATCTAGTGTGTGCGAAACATTTTGTTCCGGATGATTTACAGTTTGGGTGTCGAAGAGACCTTAAATGGAATGCAACACCAATATTACATCTTAATACAGGTAAGAAAACCACGCACCTCTATTAAAAGTGGTACATGTTTTTATGAAATAATTGAATTTATAGAGGAGGCACCTGGTCCATAACGAAGAAAATTGGAACCCTCTACTTGTGACATAGACATAAGTACTGGACCTACCACATCAAAGGAATCCGTCGGTGACCCTAGTATATGTTACCCCATGGTCATCGATGACATGCCTAGCCCTAGCACATCGAAAGAATATTCCAAGAATGTAACTAGTCCAAGCTGCCTGTTATTTTATTTATGTTTTTAAATTATAAACTTTATTGTGTACCTACTATCTACTTTTTGACTAAATTAAAATGTAAACTAATATAGCTAATTGTGCGTTTCTATTTTAATAATAAATGTTTTATAATAATAAATGTTTTTTTTTCGATCCCATTAATGTTTTGTCGTGTAGCATATAATGGTGCAACATTTTTTGTAGTTTTTCAAAAATATTTTGAACAATATCTCGTTTGAATAATTTTTTGAAAAACTACAATTAATAGTTGCACCATAATATGTTACTATTTAAATTTATTTGAAATATTCCTCACTAATATTATTTTAAATTTCCCGCCAAAACTAATTTATGAGTATGCGACACATCAATAGATGGCGCTTCTTTTACTTCCAATTGTTAACATTGCAGTTCGTATTCTAAAAGGGTATGTTTTGTGATTCAGTGTTACCACTTTCGTTTATGGATACGGGTGATGGTCCGTCGTGTCTGGTCGCATACTTAAATTCTACAGCGCGAGCGTGGAGGCGTCGCGATATTATGTACGCTTGTTACCATTTTTTGTTTTGGTTACTAGTTAGTCGTTACACAGAATAGGCTACGGGATACAGTGTGCGTGCAATTAAATAAATAAACATGGATGAGTGCCGCTGCGTAATCGATCAACTACTTGAAAATTCCCTCTCCTTGTATAATTTTGAAGAAAAAAAGGAAATCATTGAAAATGGAAAAAGCCACTGTTAGAATCATTATTGCTTGTCTGCTATCTGTGTAGATTGTTATCGTTTTGTCCCTGATATTGTGTGGACAATTTCGTTTGCGGCGATGAATATGCTAGCCCCAAGTTCGGATTGAACGATGCTAGTATCTTTGTCCATTTGATGTTTAGTCGCAGAATTTTGGACTATATTCCACAGCTTGCACCTTTGGGCTATCTACGAATATATTCACTGGACCTTATCTATGATGCGCTCATCTGAAATTGGTTTGGTGTAAGATTTGTCGAAAACCAACTGAGAAGATACGTTGTCTTTGCAGGTTTTCCTAACGACGCGACGTCAATTTTAGCTTTTATTGTACTAAACAAATGCGCGTCTGGCCAATTCGAACCAAGTTTTAGTATTTTTTCCTTCTGTTGGCGTTTAAGCTGCCAGTTTGCAGCTCTGTAGGCAATCAGAGGGCTTATAGGCAAAAATTAATAGACTTATAATCTTGCTATAGGTTATATATCTAGAATAAAGTCAGCTACGTTTTCTGAACACACAATTTTGAGCGTGACTTTATAAATCGTACTCCATTAATGTCAATGTGATACGAAAAAGTAAAGTTATGTAGCGGCAAAGATTAATCTTGTGTAGATTAATCTTTGGTAGCGGTGACTGTAGGTTTTCAGTAATATTCAGTCTCTTAGATTTGATCCTAATTGTTCGTATCCTATAGTTTTAAACCTACTGGACACTTTTGACATTTTATAAGATTTCCGACGTAATTTGTTTTTTAGATTTAAGAGTATTTGGGGTTGGGAAAATTGAAAAAAAAAATTTCGTTTTCTGGCGTTTAATTATATACAATTTCATTTAATTTAAATATAATAATATTTATAGTATTATAATAATATATAACATTGATCCTTAAAATTCTAATCACAAATAGGGTTTCATTTTTTTATTGTTTTCATATAATATATAATTTTTTCTTGTTCATCTCAAGCACCACAGATTGATTTCATTACAAGGCAAGCTACAGTTTGAAAATTGTAAAATAAAGATTAACTTACTTTTTATCACTAATTCTAACTTTATTATTAATCCTGGTAACGTTACTTTATCTAACAGCAACTAAGTAACTTCCGTAGTAGTTAATTCGAAGGAATAAAAATGGCATAATATTACTTCTCACGAGTCTGATTACCATTTTTCTATTTAAATATTTGGTTTAAGGCTGTTTGATCAGTACACAAATAAAAAGGTATGAGAAATGACTAATTATGCACTTATTTTTTAATTGTTGTGAAATATTCTGTTTGAGAATATAGAAAACACCTAAACAGATGATTCTATAGGACTAAAAAATTTTTACTATTAACAATTTCTTTGTTTAACGAATGACAAAATTAAAAAGGTATTGTACTCTCTGTAGATGAAGATATCGAAATTCTACTATTATAAACGCATAGAATGAACCTTCATCTTTTCATTAAATCAATACTATCATTTAAAAATGGATAAGGATATTGACGATCAGACAATTACAGATACATTTATGCTAATAATCGTACAAAATTTACGGTATATCATATGTCTCCATCTACAATGTAATTAGAGGCTGGAGGTGAAGCTATAATTTTAGACGTGTTTGGTAAATCAATATTCGTTAATCAAATATCTGCCTTTCCAATTGGGGACTGATCAAACAGCCTTAACAACACAGTATCGGAGGCTTAAAAGCATCTCTATATCTTATACAAGAGCCCCAGAGCCTTTAAGTACCAGTAGATCTTTTCATGAACAGGGAGGCATAGAATAAAAATAAAGACATAATCCAACCCAATAAGTCCGCTAAGTCTAAGTTTGATAATCAGAAATCATGGTCGAGAGCCTTAGATAAAATTAATATAAACAGTATAAATGAATTATCTTGTTCTTCAAAACTTCCAGAAATTTCAAAACGAGCTAAAACCTAATTTATTAGTATGATAATATCCTGCTCAAATGTAAATTAAATTTCAAGAAACGTTTAAAATTTGTCATGGTTATGAGCATTTGGTGAGAACTCCCAAACTTCTTGAGGGTGATTTAAGAAGATGCTACTGCCATTCTACCATACTTTTCAATAAAATGTCTGAATATTCACGGTTAATATCATAAAAAGTAAAAGTTAGTTATTATTTTACAATTTCCTTGTCTAACATCACACATCTATCACCATTTCAATTTATATTTTTTTACAGTTAAAATAAAAAGTAGGAGAAAATATAATTATTACAAAAAATAATTCATTCTTAGTTAAAAGGCACTTACATATTCTGTATATTAATGATTTCTTAATACTACTATATACATTTTTTAATATAATATGAAATATTTACTCTAAAAATATCAAATTGAGTTTAAAATACACAATACACACCCTGTATACGAAATTCCTCGTACAATATCATTATAGAGTGAGAAAACTAATACTTGACCCCCTATAATTAGTAAACCGGAAAATATTTCGAAAAACGCCGAGACCCATCGATTTTTGAGAGTCAAGCCAACTTTTTGTAAACTGATCGACACATCAATAATATTAGGTAATGAGGTCGTGTGTAGTAGAAAACTTGTTCCGGTTGTGTAGAAATTACTACGCGTACCGTTCGTTTGCCCACACGATGTATTCGCAATGACAATGGCTTTAGTGGGGTTGCAGTTGTTAGGGATTAGGAGGATGAACATATCGAGTTGGCTTGACTGTCAAACACCCTCCCCCGAAGAACAAGAATCGACGGGTCTCGGCGTTTTTTCTTTGATATATTTTCCAGTAGTGGGGTTAAGTTTTCGTTGGGATACCCTGTAGATTAAAAAAATTCCATGATTTCGTGGGTTTAAACCCACGTTCTTTATTTTCCGAGATGTGTTCTATTATTACACTATGCTACATATTGTTTTCAACAACAATTTGTTGCGTTCGTTTCAATTGATTATCTTGGCCTGACGAACAAATTTGCATTAAGTTTTACTTTAAACTTAAAAAATCATTGTGGCAAACTGTTGACCTGATGAAGGAGGCTTTTGGGAAGAAGTGTGTGGACAATACACTAATACAAAGAAGGGGCTCCAAAAGGGTCGCATATCTGTCGACGGTGCCAAGCATTCTGGCAGACTATCGAGCACAACACAAGCCAAACATATAGCGTGTGCGGCTCTACAATTGATGAAGATCGTCGTTTGACTATCCGAGAGCTAGAAACTGACCTTAGAATTCCAAAAACTAGCGTGTGTGTAGGTCATTACGGATGACAAGTCATGGGTTTACGTTTACGATCCCGAAACAAAAATCCAGTCTTCACAGTGGAAGTTTCCATCCAAGTCATGTGTACCGTAATATGCTCCAAGATTGATCTTGAAGCCGCATTTTTTGGGCACCGAATGGCTTCGCACCGTTTTACATTGTAAAACAGTTCCGTACAAAGCTGACTTAGCTCCCTAGTGTTCCAATCGACATGGCGCATTGAATAACTTGTTGGAAAGAGTGATAATATGTGACGAATCTATGTTTTTCACTTATAATCCTAACACTAAGTGCGGGAAGGGACGAACGTCACCTAGACCCCCCCCCCCGTTCATTCTGCAATGTCTGTCGAGACCTTTCTACAGAAGTAGATAGGACGATAACTTCTAAGTTAAAGAACACGTAACTCAGTAGTTTTTTTCTAAAATCAAAGACGTGGGTTCAAGCACCACGACAGATAAAAACTTTTCAATTTATAATTACAGTCAAACTTCACCAATCCAAATCCGGATTTTTTAGTGGCTGTAAACTTCCATGTAATTCGGTGATTAAACCATCGTTTCTAGTTTTAAGGTTACGAGGGTTGCTATTTATGTATTGAGAACTGGCAACACTGGTATTGCCAGGTGAAATCTGTCAGTTGGACATTTTTGACAGTATACGCATTGACAACATTTTGACGTGCGAGCAATATTTGTGTTGTTTACAGTAAGTTGAAAAGTTCATATCGGCCAAAAAATGGAATTAAGGCGAATATTTTGTTTTATTATGACTTTCGACGTGGTCTAAAGCAAGAACAGTCCATCAATCAACTTAATGCAACGTTTGGCACCATTCAAGGCCATTGTATAGCGCTGGTACACTGAATTCAAACGATTTAAAGGTGGGTTGATTGTGGTTGTACTGTTGTCGGGGTGTCTTGCGGGCAATTTACGGGATTAACCCTATGTGATCACACTAAGGCTTTCGACTGCGTGTCACATAGCAAATCATCGTGAAGAAGTTGAAGATATATGGAGTTCGGTGGATTTTCTTAGATCCTACCTGTCGGATCGACGGCAGTGCGTTACGATACAGGTCGACCGGTCGGAGTTTAGCCGTGTGAGTGTCGGTGTTCCCCAGGGGTCGGCTCTTGGACCTCTACTATTCATAATATATATGAATGACCTACCTAACTATGTCAATCCTTATAAATCTATACTTTTCTCGGCCGACACTACTATATAATGACTTCCGCTGTGGTTGACGCTCAGGATTGGTTCACCAGCAACTATTTAAAGTTGCACTGTGATAAGAACCAGTCAATTGTATTTACGGCAAATGCTCGAGTTGCCATGGGCATTCTTTCAGAACTTTGAAGTTGATACATTTCTCAGAATATAAACACAAGTTTTATAATAACAAATAGCTTTTCGTAAATTCAATAACCACTGATGATGGAGCATCACGCTCCGAAACATGTATGATTGAGTAATAATTGATAGAGGAATCTATTAAATTTGTTTCGTGGAGGTGGACTTTTATTTACGTTATACAAAAAGATATTTGTTGTCAAAGTGTGTGCATATCTTGGAGTATGTAAATTTTATTATTGTTTTGTTGGTGTTGTTAATTATATGTGTTCCGAAATATTGTTCTATACAACGATTCTAGAAGATAGTTCGCACGTGCTCCAATTGTTAAATAACAAAAAGTAGCCAAAAAAGTTATTATTATTATTATCTTAATATAGGTCGAACCGTCAGCAACAATTTCAAAAGAGTTTCAATTGCATAGGCCTATCCCCAACACCTATTTCTCACCAAATTAATTCGTTTGTTCTTTCTATTATCAATACATAAATAGCGACGCTCGTACAAAGCATCATGGAACTTACTTTCTGTGTAACTTTAGTTTATGATTAGATTTATAAATATTCATTAAATTAAATTGTCTTGGTTATCATCAGGATCATCAGAGCTTTACTGTAATTAATATTATTTAAGTTGATAAAATGTTTTCAATTCTACAAAATTAAAAAAAAAGTTACGTAAATACATAAATAATATTATGGTATCACAACCACTTTCTGTCTGATTGACATAATTCAGTATCTGCTAAAAATTTAGTTTCAAAAATATATCTTTGCCTATATCACAGGAAAACATTAAATTTAGTTTTCTAGTACACCCTATGAGTGAGGCCCAAAAGCTGCAATAAATTCAATTAAAATTCGGGTAATTAATTTTGGTAACAATCCTGAAACACATCAAATCATTTTTTAACACCCACACCATTTATACAGGATGTCGCATTTAAGCGATATGAGAACATACCCTCTATATTAATACATCTTTGGATGCAGGAGATATAAAGATATTAAAAACTACTCTGCTCTTGAGTCTCGTAAATGCTCGAACTGTGCCCCATTGACGTCCTGACAGCCAGCAAGCGGCAATTCAAACTCTCGAGAAAGTTACGTATGATTTCTGAGGATATTAATTCAATTTCGATTCTTTAATTCTTCTATATTGTTTGGCTAGCTCCTATACACTTTATGTTTAAGGTAACCTCACAAGAAAACATCTCTATTCGCCCCTTCGTCCTATCCAACGAGCTGCAAACAAGCCATTTAAATATTCGCGCACGTCTCTATAAAAATGTGGAGGCGTGCTATCCTGTTGGAACCACAGAAACTCCCCAGGGTTGTTAATATAGGAAACAAAGGGCATAATGCAGGGATCCATTCAACTCTTAAAAAATCCAAGTTGTGTTGACCTGTTAGCGTACCATCGAAGAACTGCGGTCTTAGGACTCTGTCCCTGACTATACCAGCCCAAACAGTAAAGATATAATTCCGAACACCAAGGAAGGACGTGTTTTTGTATTGGAAAATGAATTTCTCGCTAGAGAAAGAAGAGCAGTTTCTTAATATTTTTCAGCAAAACATCCCGCTCTCTATTTTGGATCAGAATAGAATAGAAAATCTGCCTTCCCATGATCTATTTTCAAACAGATATCCCGTAAGTTTTCTTTTTTATTTCTTATTGTGTATAAAAGCAAAAAGGCATCCTCTTCTTCCTCCAACAAAGTATTAAAAATTTGATTAGGAACGTCAGACATTGTCCTTCGTATGTAAAAACTGAGAATGTTTCGTCTCCAAAAATGAACTGCAAATGAGATGGGCTTGCAATTGACGTCGGTCGCTGTCGCCGTCTTTGGTATCGTACCAATACGGATAATTTTGTCTATTTACTACCTCGTTCAGACAAAAGGTCTGTTTTTTTTTGTATTATAAAGTAAAGTTAAGCAAGCAGCAGATATGCTTAATTAAATAAAACCCAATATGTGTTACTAAGGTTGGCAGGCGTTGGGACTGTTCCGATTTGTACTGGCCAACCCCGAATTGTCCCGATTTAGAAAGCAAAAATCCTGATTTTGTCCTTCTTAAACTCGTAAGTTTCTGGAATCACGCCAAGTTCCTCATTATATATGGCCATATTTTTGTAACCTTGAAAACATTAACAACGCATATTTTTGTAGCAGAAATGTACACACAAAAATAACAAATTGTTTTAAATAGTTTTACTTGAGTAAAATGTATTAATATACAGGGTATTCCATTAAAAAAAATTGTGTCTTCATATCTCTTAAATGGGACATCCTCTCTAAATGGCGTGGGTGTCAAAAAAACCCGACTTATGGTAAATTGCTTGACTGTTTCAGCATTTTTACCTAAATGAATTACCTGAATTTGAATTGAATTTACTCCAAACTTTTGGGCCTCACGGTATATTGGATATACACGACACTTGCTACATTATATAGATCACCCTGTATTTATTTATTTTTGTCATTACTTATTCAATTTAAAACATATTTTTTCTTTCTTTTTTTATGTTCTTCAACCATTTTTCTTTTTTTTTTTTATTATATTTTGTTAATATTCTAAGACTACGTTTCGACTATGGTTTTTTCGCCTTCTTCAGGTCATTCTATCTCGCTCACGTCCGTGTAAACGTGATGTCCAGCGAAATAAATGTATTTTTATGTAAAAAATAAAAGATTTTATACAATGTAATTTTTAGAATGTTTATATCCTAAATTTTAATTACTGTAAAAAAAAGAATGACCTGAAAAAGGCGATAAAACCATCGACGAAACGTAGTCGTACAATATTATAATAAAGTTAGACAAGCGAAATGTAACTTACATTAAAAATAAATGTTTTTAAGAACCTGAAACCCAAAGAAAAAATAAATAAAAAAGAAAAATGGTTCAAGATTTTTTTTTCCTTTTTATGTCCTTGAAAACAATTTTTTTTAGCGAAAGTTGCGTTACGCTTCTCTAACTTTATTATAATATTCTACGACTACGTTTCGATGATGGTTTTATCGCATTCTTTAGGTCATTCTATGTCACTTTTGTTTTTTAGTTTTTAGTTTATTATTAAAATTTAGAATATTCTCACACCCGGTATATTGTAATAAAAATATTGCATCCGGTCGAACTAGGTATTTTACGCTGATTAATAATTTATAAAAGTTCATTAAAGTTTGATGACTCTAACATGGGTATTGTCACTACGGAATAGACAAATTGCTGCTTCAACAAAAACGGCACGACCGACGCTAAGAATAGACAATTTGATTGGTCGATATTTGGAAGAGTGGAAAAAATCAAAGGTTATAAATTTTTACGCAACAGGGAAAAACGGGATCTTCTCTCCAACTTTCGGGAAGTGAACTTCGAGTCGTAGAAGCGATAAAAAGCACGATCTTCCTAGTTGAAGCGTGTCTTTAAGCCTTTCAGTTTATTTAACGCGAATTAGTATATTAATAATTATATTTTAAACCGGAAAAAGATCAGCATCAGCATTATTATAATTGTTGATTACACCTTTTCGATATTCAATATTTATTTTAACAAAGTGGAGCCCGCTAACCTGAATTTTCTAATACTTTCATGACATAGAAGAGGCTCAGCCAAATACTTTCTAATTTCTTATTGTGATAATATAAACATTCTAAAAGTTACATTGTATAAAATCTCTTTTTTTTTTTTTATTAAATAATGTCACAGACGATCTATTTACGGCTACTGATCAAGGTAAAATGACGGGTTTAGTACTGCGGGATTACAGTAAAGCATTTGATAGGCTTGATCATAGTTTAATGATTGCTATTCTGAGGTATATGGGTTTCAAGGGTCCACCCACCGCCCTAATTGAAAACTATTTGACTGAGCGTAGTCAAATGGTTTCCCATAGAGGAAAGCTATCGCAAATAGAAAGATTGAGGAGCTCTATTTTATCCCTCACATGTACGCGGATGATACTCATAACATGGTCAGTAATTACAGACCCATTTCAATATTGTCAAATGTTTCGAAGGTCTTCGAGAGAGTGCTTCATCAAATTATTTATAATCAAGTCAAAAACTTCATTGTTACAGAACAGCATGGCTTTTTCCGAAAGCGATCAACAGTTACAAATTTAGCTTAGTTTTTACAAACAATATATCCCGCTGTTGGAGGAGGTCTGCAAGTCGACACAATATATACAGATTTCTCGAAGGCCTTTGATAAGTTAAACCATTCCACCATTATCCAAAAAATGAATAGTATCGGAATCAATAATGATCTGTTAAGGTTCTTTGGATCTTATCTAACTGATCGTCGACTTTTCGAGGAATACAATGGATTTAGATCCCAAGAATTTGTAGCGACCAGCGGGGCGCCCCAAGAAAGTAATCTGGCCCCTTTGATTTTCGCGATATATGTTAACGATATTGGGGAGACTTTGTCTAGTCATTTTCTATTATTCCCGGATGATTTCAAATCATTTCGCGCAATCCAGTGTGAGTCCGACTGCCAGGAGTTGCAGAAGGATTTAGAAACTGTTGGGAACTGGTGTAAATATTAACAAATGCCAACTTATGAGTTTCAGTAAGAGGCAGGTCTCAATTCAGCACAATTATACTCTGAATGGGTCCGTACTGGAACTGCACAATGGACCTTGGGGTTCTCGTTGACAGCAAGATAGAATGGCCTGAAGAAGGCTATAAAACCATCGTCGAAACGTAGTCTTAGAATATTATAATAAAGTTAGACAAGCAAAATGTAACTTTCGCTAAAAATAAAAAAAAAATGTTTTCAAGAACCTGAAACCCAAAGAAAATCAAAATTAAAACATATTTTGTATTAATAATTAAGTAAATAAAAAAAGTTTTAAAAAAATGATAATTTGATTGTGAACTTTCAATTTGAAAATGTCAACAACCAACACTCAAGGTTTCGTGTATAAAATGCAAACAAAAATAATTTATTCATTAGGAAGTTGAGGTTTAAACCTCAGTTTTACCGGGGAGTTGGAAATTAAAATAATTAGAACTCAACTTGTTGAAATTATGAACATTTCGTCAAGAACCCTTAGGTATTACACTTGAAGTTAACCTTTAACTTCGCTAATAAATTAATAAGTTAAAAACAAAGTTTGACTAGTATTACGCATAAACTTAATAAACGAACTCTTACGGTACAGCTTTCTTTTGGGCAAGTTGCGCACGCTTTTCCCATTCGGCTTTCCGTTGATTAAAATTCTTTGCCTCACTCTTCACTTCCTCTTTAACCGGCGCACACTCAATAATCTCCTCAGACAAATTCTCTTCCTCTTTCTTCAATTCCGATATCATCATCCACTGATCGATTCGACGTTTCGGAACAATAACTTCCTCATCTCTTTTTGGCATCGGATCACTTAACCAACGTTTCTTAATATCGACATTACGAGAAATTTGCGTATTTTCTTCAGTGATTTCTTCTTTTTTTGTTGTAGAACTTTCAACAGTTCGTCTTCGACTTGTTTCAATTAATGTAGTCGAACTGTTCTTAATATTCAAACTTTGAGACCGTACTTGGTTCGTGATGAATATGTTATTGCTATTGATCAATGGCTTGCGAAGCTGGATCGTTTCCGATTCTCTGATCGGCTCATTATCTTCAGAAGTGTTATTTTCTTTATCAGAATCTTTAGATTTGACTTCTTCAATTTGCTGTTGCAGAATGGCTTCCTGTAACTGCTCCACCTCTGTGTCCTTAAGTTTGAGTGAACGTCTTGCAAACACTTTCATCAATTCCGGTTCATCTTCAGTTTTCTTCTTTGCTAGAGATTTTCGACGTAGCACTACCGAATTGTCCTCTTCAAGTGTATCGTTATTTTGCTCACTCTTCATGGAATCAAGGCTGATTGAACGATTTTTAAGAAACGGTTTAGTGGTTGCTTCTGATTCAGACGTTACGACAGTCACTATTGAAGATTTACGCGATTTATTATCGATACTTTTTTCGATAATCTCAACATTATCTTTGCTGAACTTTCGAAGCTTCTCACTACTCTTTTCCCATTCAAACGTTTTAGGTCGAGACTCTTTAGTAGGACTAGTAGAGAAAATTATGTTACTTGTCGGTCGCACCTCAACTTTATTCAGTTGCTTGTTCAGAAACTCGGGAACTCCATTTTTACTTTCACGTTTCAATTGGATTTTAGTTACTGAGACAGATTGCTGATGGCTAGTTTCATTATTTGACTTAACATTCACTACAGCTGTATGACTCGGACCTGATATCGTTATCTTACTTGAACTGTCGTTATCTTGCATTTGAGTATCGGAGTTGCCTCTTTCTAGGGACAGAGTGGTCGTCGTAACTGACACTTTGTTATGGAGGTTAAGTTTAATATCAGTTTTACTGATGTGATTATTTGATTCTGATTCCAAATGCTTCATATTGTCTAGTGTTGCGGCTGCTTCTCGGTCATCTAATGATTCAGCCTTCAAGATATGCGATTTAGTTGAAGTTGTTTCTGATTCATTATTTAAACTCATTACTCTTTGCTGCAAAGACGATAATCCCACAATCTTTACTTTTCCTTCTTCCCTATTTATTTCTGTATGTTCCTCAAAGGATAATACACGTTTATATTCATCAGCAGATGATGATGATGATGATGAAGTAGGCGATAATTTAACAATTTTAACGTTTGGTTCAGAAACATCCTCTCTGTTTGAAGTTGAGGCATTATCTGAATGTAAAAGTTGCATTTCTTCCGAAGATGTGATAGGTTTTGGAAGAGAAGATATGTCAAGGGTTTTAATGTTCACTATTTTTGGATCTTCTATTTTCGCAATAACACGGTTTTGCATAAAAGAAGAGTCGTCACTAACTGCACTATTTTGGGAAGATAATGAGAGGATCTTAATTTTTGTTTCTTCAGTCGCAGTATGATCTGCAGATAGCTCAAAGGCTTTAATATTTATTGCTTTTGTATCTTTGGTTCTCGTTGATGAAGCTAGAGATACATTCATAGTTTTTGCTTCACTACTCTCTTCATTTTCTGCAGATTTATCAGATGTCATTTGAGTTTCCGGAGTTCGCAATGGAGATACACTGTCGAAAAGTGAAGTTCTCGTTGCTGCTACTGGACTTTTGCGTTCTGGTAACGATACCGTGTTAATACTAGAGTCTGTTTGTCGTGTTGGTGTGAAACTTCGAACTTCATTTATAGTTTCCGACTGAAATATGTTGATCATATTACTGGGACTAGAACTCAGTTGTTTATTTTTGAATAACAATTCCAATTCCTCATGTATTGGTGATGCAGGTGATGTTGGTGATTTAGTGATGTTTCCGGTGTGTTCTGGTGATTGTTTCAACAGTTTTTTGTCTGTTGCCAGTGGTGGAGTTGTAGGTATATCGATGGGTTGGATACGTTGACGTGCTGCAGCGCCAGTACGTGGTGCTACTAGCGGTTTGGTGGTGATGTGGGACGGTGATGATGATGTGACGGTGTGAGATAGTGTGACGCTTGATGTGGTTATATGAGTGACCTGAAAGTTATAGTAATAAAAATTATTCGTTTGTATAAACTTAACAGGCAACATAAAATATTGATTAAACCACAACCTTTAAAAGTCCACGCCTACCTCTTGGCGTCCTTCGTGTTTCGTCCGCACTACTCCATCGACTTCATTTGTTAACTTGTTGTTATCATCTTTCTTCTTCTTTTTAGCACTTCGTCTCGGGAATATCCGTTCGAATAGTGATGGTTTTTCTTGGCTTGCTTCTTTATCGTCACTAGTTGATAGTAATTTGTTTCCAGCATTGGATTTGCTTCTATTAAGTTTGTTACTGTTGCTATGAGTATCGTACAATAGAATATCGGTGTCCACGCCATCTGTTGCCAATGATGGAGGCATCGTTCCCGGCGGTAAAGAAGAACACTTTAGTTTGGCTAATGTCATATCCATTGACGATGATTTAGACGTTTTGGTTGAACTATTGTAGTGATAGAATTTATTGGTTGTAGTTGATGATATTAAGAAATCTGTAAGGAAATAATAGTATTTTAGAATTGAGTACATCGAGACTCAAAGTAAAATGGATCAGATAATTTTGTCCACAGAAACGACAATCATTTTTCATTGATCCATGATCAAATTGATGAAATCTTGACTGTGTGTGGTCTGCTGTCCGAAGACGCTGAGTTAGGTGAACTTTGTAAACATCGAGATGATAATATTTAGTGTTACAATGTTTTGATCTGAAAGCCCACTGGAGCTCGTGTGGTATGTTTCATATTATCAAGTACTAAAGACATAGATCTAATAATAGAGAGAGCATTTACCTCCTCCAATGCTTTCCGGTGATACACTTCTTGCTGACGAATCCTCGTTAACTTCCGGTGTGGCAGGAAGTGCTGAAGATAACTGTTGGAATGAGAAAAACACAACAATTAATGTTAATAAATGACTACTACGCCTATGTAGTATAATACCTGTTGCCCTTTTTTCCGTCGCGGTGCTCCGTAAGTTCGCTTAGGCCGTACTGAAACTCTATGATGAGCAGCACTGTGATTTAACGGTGTTGTCGTTGTCCTTATTTCCAAATCAGAGTCTACTGAAATAAACAGAACATAAACGAGGAATACTCTACAAATTAGAAATTTAACAAACCTTTATCTTGCAGTGATAGTTTTGAGGAATGCCTTGAATTCAAACCGAAAGAATCCTGTAGAAAAAAAAAACAAAATTAGTGTAGTACTTCAAAACTCCTCTTATGATCTTCTCTCAACAACAATAGGATGAGGGAGCATGGAGTTGGAGAATTACTTACCTCGTCCATTTCAGAACTATCCATGCTAAGCAGCGATCCATCGCTGCAAGTGCTGTGGGTTTTTGTTGTAGGGAGATCCTGAAACAAACAAAATTTTCAGATGCTGTAAGGCTCAAAATTTCACGTTTGCTTCCCGGTAAAATTGAAATCAACACGATTATTACCTTTTCACTGTTGCTATCTGCACTATACATTTTCAGTTTCAAAAAGACTGACTGTTATTCTTGGATAAAATTCATTAATCACGTTAATTTGATTTGGAATGATACCATAGAAGAGACAATTAAATTGACACGTTTAGTTTACAGGGATACGCAGTCAAGAACGACAGGATAACAACATTTTTTAAAAGTGCTCACAAAAAACAAATGACGTGGGTAATCCATTGATTGTTTTGGCTGTTTTTCCTTTGTCGAAACTTATTCTTTCTGGAAGCTACGTATCTTTGATTTTAACTGCAAGATTCTCCGCATTTGAACCTTTGATTTGCATGCCCTCACAAGCTAAGCCACGACTTTGGGAAGAAGATAATACCATTTTTAAAAAGTCCTCACAAAAACAGATGACATGGACAATCCATTGATTGTTTTGGCTGTTTTTCCTTTGTCAAAACATACTCTTTCTGGAAGCTAAGTATCTTTGATTTTCACTGCAAGATTCTCCGCTTTTGAACCTCCTTTGATTTGAATGCCCTCGCAAGCTAAGCCACGACTTTGGGAAGAAAATAATGCATTTTTTACAAGTCGTCACAAAAAACAGATGACATGGACAATCCATTGATTGTTTTGGCTGTTTTTCCTTTTTCGAAACTGACTTTTTCTGGAAGCTAAGTATCTTCGATTTTCACTGCAATTTCTCGGGATTTCAACCTTTGATTTGGATGCCCTCACAAGCTAAGCCACGACTTTGGGAAGAAAATAATGCCATTTTTTAAAAGTCCTCACAAAAACAGATGACATGGACAATCCATTGATTGATTTGGCTGTTTTTCTTTTGTCGAAACTGACTCTTTCTGGAAGCTAAGTACCCTTGATTTTCACTGCAAGATTCTCCGCTTTTGAACCTTTGATTTGAATGCCCTCACAAGGTAAGCCACGACTTTGCGAAGAAGATAAAACCATTTTTTAAAAGTCCTCACAAAAACAGATGACATGGACAATCCATTGATTGTTTTGGCTGTTTTTCCTTGGTCGAAACTGACTCTTTCTGGAAGCTAAGTATCTTTGATTTTCACTGCAAGATTCTCCGCTCTTGAACCTTTGATTTGGATGCCCTCACCAGCTAAGCCACGACTTTGGGAAGAAGATACTGCCATTTTTTAAAAGGCCTCACAAAAAACAGATGACATGGACAATCCATTGATTGATTTGGCTGTTTTTCTTTTGTCGAAACTGACTCTTTCTGGAAGCTAAGTACCCTTGATTTTCACTGCAAGATTCTCCGCTCTTGAACCTCTGATTTGGATGCCCTCACAAGCTAAGCCACGACTTTGGGAAGAAGATAATGCCATTTTTTAAAAGTCCTCACAAAAAACAGATGACATGGACAATCCATTGATTGATTTGGCTGTTTTTCTTTTGTCGAAACTGACTCTTTCTGGAAGCTAAGTACCTTTGATTTTCACTGCAAGATTCTCCGCTTTTGAACCTTTGATTTGAATGCCCTCACAAGGTAAGCCACGACTTTGCGAAGAAGATAAAGCCATTTTTTAAAAGTCCTCACAAAAACAGATGACATGGACAATCCATTGATTGTTTTGGCTGTTTTTCCTTGGTCGAAACTGACTCTTTCTGGAAGCTAAGTATCTTTGATTTTCACTGCAAGATTCTCCGCTCTTGAACCTTTGATTTGGATGCCCTCACAAGCTAAGCCACGACTTTGGGAAGAAAATAATGCCATTTTTTAAAAGTCCTCACAAAAACAGATGACATGGACAATCCATTGATTGATTTGGCTGTTTTTCCTTGGTCGAAATTGACTGTTTCTGGAAGCTAAGTATCTTTGATTTTCACTGCAAGATTCTCCGCTCTTGAACCTTTGATTTGGATGCCCTCACAAGCTAAGCCACGACTTTGGGAAGAAGATACTGCCATTTTTTAAAAGGCCTCACAAAAAACAGATGACATGGACAATCCATTGATTGTCTTGGCTGTTTTTCCTTTGTCGAAACTGACTCTTTCTGGAAGCTAAGTACCCTTGATTTTCACTGCAAGATTCTCCGCTTTTGAACCTTTGATTTGAATGCCCTCACAAGGTAAGCCACGACTTTGCGAAGAAGATAAAGCCATTTTTTAAAAGTCCTCACAAAAACAGATGACATGGACAATCCATTGATTGTTTTGGCTGTTTTTCCTTGGTCGAAACTGACTCTTTCTGGAAGCTAAGTATCTTTGATTTTCACTGCAAGATTCTCCGCTCTTGAACCTTTGATTTGGATGCCCTCACAAGCTAAGCCACGACTTTGGGAAGAAGATACTGCCATTTTTTAAAAGGCCTCACAAAAAACAGATGACATGGACAATCCATTGATTGTCTTGGCTGTTTTTCCTTTGTTGAAACTGATTCTTTCTGGAAGCTAAGTATCTTTGATTTTCACTGCAAGATTTTCCGGTTTTCAACCTCTGATTTGGATGCCCTCACAAGCTAAGCCACGACTTTGGGAAGAAGATACTGCCATTTTTTAAAAGGCCTCACAAAAAACAGATGACATGGACAATCCATTGATTGTCTTGGCTGTTTTTCCTTTGTTGAAACTGATTCTTTCTGGAAGCTAAGTATCTTTGATTTTCACTGCAAGATTTTCCGGTTTTCAACCTCTGATTTGGATGCCCTCACAAGCTAAGCCACGACTTTGGGAAGGAGATAATGCCATTTTTTAAAAGTCCTCACAAAAACAGATGACATGGACAATCCATTGATTGATTTGGCTGTTTTTCCTTGGTCGAAACTGACTCTTTCTGGAAGCTAAGTATCTTTGATTTTCACTGCAAGATTCTCCGCTCTTGAACCTTTGATTTGGATGCCCTCACAAGCTAAGCCACGACTTTGGGAAGAAGATACTGCCATTTTTTAAAAGGCCTCACAAAAAACAGATGACATGGACAATCCATTGATTGTCTTGGCTGTTTTTCCTTTGTTGAAACTGATTCTTTCTGGAAGCTAAGTATCTTTGATTTTCACTGCAAGATTTTCCGGTTTTCAACCTCTGATTTGGATGCCCTCACAAGCTAAGCCACGACTTTGGGAAGGAGATAATGCCATTTTTTAAAAGTCCTCACAAAAACAGATGACATGGACAATCCATTGATTGTTTTGGCTGTTTTTCCTTTAACAAAACCGACTCTTTCTGGAAGCTAAGTATCTTTGATTTTCACTGCAAGATTCTCCGCTTTTGATCCTTTGATTTGGATGCCCTCACAAGCTAAGCCACGACTTTGGGAAGAAGATAACGACAGCATCTTAAATTTTGTCTCTCCTGATTTGAAGATACCAGCCATTTTAGAGCAGATAATAATTTAACAATCTTCACGTTTGGTTCAGAAATATCTTCTCTATTTGATAACCTTTTGGGAGAAAAGATATCACGACTGTAGAAATATTTGAAGATGTGATTAAATATTCATATATTTGGATCTTTGGAGTTCGAAAAACGTAGAACACGGTTTGCTTCCTTAGTATGATCTGATGTATTTTTCTAGACGTTTCCCTATATGGTACACGTGATCCATCATTAATAAAATTCAGAAAATTGGTGCTCGATATTGTGTACAAAGGTTTCAAAGGCTTAGATCAGTAATCAAGGCCGAGATTGCTTACTTACAAAAAATATATAAAGAGGATTCAAAATAATATAGGCAATGAACCGAGAAACTTTTGGAACGATTTTCATTCTAAAAATAATCCTCGAGAATTTCGGGAGTAATGATTTATAATGACAGAGAGGTTTTCGATCCTCAAAATATAGTAAATGCGTTTGCTAACTTCTTTGAGAGTGTATATACGGGTTCTTCGGGATATCAGCCTGGTTCGCATGTCTTGGCGTACGTCGACCCGGTCAGTGTTGAGTCCGTTACAGCATTAGCAGGTTTTTCCATCTCAATGATCTATCTCCATTCTGTCTAATTTCTGTAAGATCTTTGATCGCATCTACATCGTTTCATGTCAATGAAATCTACTAATAGTAATTTGACCTTGTTAACACAGAGTATATCGGAGGTGATGGACAAGGGCTGTCAGATCGATTTGATCCATACTAATTTTGTGAAGGCATTTGATAGGGTGGATCATGGAGTTGTTGCACAAGTTGGATCAGTTTGGTTTTGTCACAGAGTTATAAATCTTTTTTACATAATATCTTTGTGTAAGACACCATATTGTATCATATAATGAACATGAGTCGCAAGCTTATCGCTTGCTTCGGGTGTTCCTCAGGGTTCAAACCTGGGACCGCTATTATTCTTGTTGTTTATCAATGATTTGGATAGCAGACTTAAGTGTGGCAAGTTAATGTATGCAGATGATTTAATTGTGTGTTAGACTGGTGTCAGATGAATAACTTGCATCTGAATCCGAGAACATGCAAGAGCATGCCACTGACAAGGAGTAAACAGAAGGTTCAATATTCCTATAAGGTAGGTGACATAACCATAATGAGTTTTAAGCACAGGAATGCAGTCCTTAACTAAAAAATACGGTATACCATCAGGCCCAGTAGTTAACTTGTTTTTTAGCTTTTTAGTAGCAGCAACAATTTCATTCTCTGTAACAGACTCACCATTGACCGGGTCTACGTACGACAAGACAAGCGAACTAAGATGAAAAAGGGTCTGTATAAGGAAGATGAGATTTTTTTTATTCTTTCGAGCATAAGTATACAAAATATGTTAATATTAACTTTGTAGATTTCGCAGTAGATAAAACACAGACAACATAGAGGAAGGTTTGAAAAAACCAAGCTGTACCTGATTAGGAAGAAAGATCTTTTCAATCCAAGGAACACCACTAGTAAAAAAGCATTCTTTGCTATAATAACAAAACATAACTATCACTTATTAAATTATATTTCAACTAATTTAAATCATTTTATTGATTACTAATTCGTTTATATTCAAATTGAATATCAAATTTGTACTTCAAACAATAATAAGAACACTTTCTAATAGTTTAAACACTACTAAAACAGTACAATTTAAAACAAATACTAAATGGTAGTAAGGTAAATGAAAAATTACAGTAAAGTAGGTAAAATGTTGTTGTAACATTTTTTTTAAATAATGTAACTTATAAACAAACTAACAAGCAGATGCAATAATTATTGTTTTGTCGCTGTTATGCAACTTTATACCATTATTGTTCGTGCTCTTTCTCTTTAGAATTAGTAATAAGAAGTAGGTAGTAGTGTAATTATTACAGCAATTTACGTACCTACTTTTGTAAGAAATTATAGGGGAAGTCCGCGAAAACTTACACTCCTCGATTTATTTTAGCAGGAAAAAAGAAAGAAACACACTTTTCAACAAAGATAAGAAATTATAACGTGTATCGTAGGACTTACTTTAAT
The DNA here is from genome assembly GCA_911728435.2 of Apoderus coryli. Classification (NCBI taxonomy): domain Eukaryota; kingdom Metazoa; phylum Arthropoda; class Insecta; order Coleoptera; family Attelabidae; genus Apoderus; species Apoderus coryli. The sequence goes on along the minus strand of OU452209.1, from coordinate 6,587,642 downwards.
TGCAGTCTTATCAATTAGGAAACCATCTGTGGTCGTTGGCGAATTGAAGCATGGACTTCTAGGCAGACCTTCGTCATCTTCACTGGTACAATCGCCGCCCGTCGCCCGGCTTCGTCTCAATCTTAATCTCTCACTCAATTCAGTCTGGAAAAAAAAATCAATTAATTCAATTACGAAAAGATTTGACCAAGCGCCGTCTACTTGCAACCCTAGAGAAAGAGGAGAATGGTTTCGTGTAAATTTACGACTTTGGTCGTAGTATTTCTATCAATATTCACGTAAAATTATATATCAAGTACAACAGTGGACCCAGAATAGAACCCTGCGGCACTCCAAAACTGACCTCTCTCACACAAGACACTCGTCCATCAACTATAACATACTGGTGTCGATTAAACAAATAACAGTAAAAGAACGATAATCCTAGATCACTCAAACCCAGATAACGAAGCTTAGCACCCAACAGCTGGTGGTCCACGCAATCGAAGGCCTTGGAAAAGTCCAAGAGTACTAATATAGTTGCCATCTTCTTATCTAAACCACGAATTATCAAATCATTCACATGTAACAGTAGAGATGTTGTGCTTAATCCCCAGATTGCTTTTCTGGTAAAAACGCATTAGCATTTACAAATTGCTACAATTGTTGATATATGGTTCTTTCTAATACTTTGCTCAGGACTGGTAGCAAACTTATGGGTCTTAGATCATTTACTGACTTTGGAGAACTTAATTTAGGAGCTGGGCATACCACTGAAAGTAACCGATCTCGATACATGCGTTTATTATATGGGTTATATGATTCAATAATTTAGGTAAGCTTAACCATAATCACCGAGACATTGTCACTTCCAGCATCGTTAGATTTAATAGAGCCAATGATATCTAGAACTTCCAATGGAGACAAAAACTTAAAATTGAGCTTTTCTCGACTGTATGTGTTATTATTGAAATAATCTATTAATTAATTAACCGTTACTTGTTGCTTTTAGTGAAAACAAAGTAAGAAATACTGTTCTCGATAAGCGTAAGCAGATGGGTGTCCTCAGCTCAACGGCTTTGGGAATATCCGGTAACGAAAGGCAGATTTTTATTAATGAAGATATGCCCAAAGACTTAAGGGACCTGTTCTACAAGGCTAGACAACTAAAACAGTGTGGATATAAGTTTATATGGTGTAAGAACGGTAAGATATTTTGTAGAAAGAGCGAAGCCGATCGAATTCTTAGAATTGACTCTGTTGAGCACATCGGTGTTCTCAGAGATGCTACTAATAATTCATAAGCAAATTTTAGAATTATGTGTATAGAGATTTTAGTGTTAAGCTGTTTAAATTTTGGTTTTTAATGTTTTGTTTAAAAGTTTATAATGAATTCTCTTGTAATTATACAAATTAATGTAAGATCTTTAGTACCTAAATTTACTAGATTTAAGGAGTATGTCTTGAAGTGCCAACCAGACGTGGTTGGTGTATCTGAAACCTGGTTATCATACAATATTACAAACGATATGCTAATTATTCCGGGCTATAATCTAGTTAGACAGGATCGGGTTGGCAGTCGTGGTGGTGGGGTCGCTCTCTATTTGAAGAATACAATAAATTTTGCAATCCTTCAAGGATTTACAGCAAACTTCGCTGAGCAAATCTGGCTGTCATTTAAGATAGCTGGTGTGTCTACTATACTGGGGATGCTTTACAGACCTCCAACATTTACTAACTATTTAGATTTTGTCTTAGAATTTGAGGAGAATGTCTCGAGAGGTCTGTTGATTGGTGATAATGTTATATGCATCGGTGATTTCAATATTAACATGAGAAATTTACAACTTTGCTTCAGGACTATAGTTTGGTACAATTGGTCGATGAGCCTACAAGATTGGGGAGCGACAGTGCATCGACTCTGGACTTAGTGATATGCTCGGAGTCCGGATTCGTGGGTGACGTACAGGTGGACCCCTCTTTGGACATTTCTGATCATCTTCCAGTGAAATGCTCATTGCAAATAAATAATGCAAAACGTATCCATTTTACATATACATATAGAGATTTTAAAAGGTTCGATCAAGAACAATTCTACATGGAACTTACTGGTATGCCATTTTACGATATCTTTTATCTGAATGATATCGATGCGAAAGTTCGAATGTTTAATCAGTATATGCTGCAAGCATTTGACAGACATGCCCCTATAAAAACTATTCTGGTTACAAAAAAGAGAGCGCCATGGCTTACCGAACAAATAAAGGTCTTAAAAAAGCAGAGACAAAAAGCCTTGTCAAAATATAAAAAAAATAAAAATTTGGAAAATTTGACATCTTATCGGCAAATTCGAAATTTTGTTTCATCTGAAGTTGCAAGAGCAAAAAAAAATTATCTGGAGAACACTATTCATTCAAATTCCACAAAGGAAAATTGGAAACTTCTGCGCAATCTCAATATGTTTACTAAAGATAAAACTGATATCCCACCGAACTTAAACAACCCTGATCATATTAACGATTATTTCATTAACATTCCTAAATGTAATCCCGATCCCGCAACTGTGAATTACTACTTTTCAAACAAAAAGAGAGACCACATCAATTTTCATTTTAGAATGGTGGACTATGAGGACATATCGGTGGCAATTGGTGCAATTAAAACTAACGCAACAGGCTGCGATAAAATTAGTGCGAATATGTTGCAACGCGGTTGTCCGTTTATTGTACCCATAATTCAACATATAGTAAATTTCTGCATAGAGACGAGTACCTATCCTTCTGACTGGAAACACGCTAATGTAATTCCCATACCTAAATGTTCGTCGGTAGCTGAATATAAGGATTTGCGACCAATAAGTATACTTCCGGCTGTATCCAAGGTGATGGAACGAATTTTATATAACCAAATTAATGGTTTTTTGAAGGAGAACGATCTTCTCCCCGAGAATCAATCAGGGTTTCGTCGTGGCCACAGTTGTTCGACGGCCTTATTGAAGGTTCTGGATGATGTATTGGGTGCGGCCGATAAAGGTCAATTGACCGCCCTTGTACTTTTGGACTATTCGAAGGCCTTTGATCGCATTGACCATGACTTGCTTCTCGCAGTTCTAAAATTTCTTGGATTTGAAGAGGCCGCTTTAAATATTATTCGAAGCTATTTAACAAATAGGAGTCAGTCCGTTATTCTGGGTAAGCAAACGTCTAAAAGAAATATATTGACCAGTGGTGTGCCTCAGGGCTCCATCCTCGCCCCAATTCTTTTTTGTCTTTATACATCTCAAATAACTGAGAGCCTAGATCACTGCAATGCGCATATGTATGCGGATGACACACAAATATATTTTTCATTTGAATCTAGGAATATAAATAACGCCAGAGAAAAAATAAATGCAGATCTTCGAAAATTAGCACTAATATCAAAAAACCATGCTCTTGAGATTAACCCACATAAGTCTCAGTTGCTGTTGTTGGGTCCTCAAAACTCGCGCCACATTGCTACTGATCTGTTTTCAGTGACAATAGAAGGAGTTGATCTGCCCTGTTCAAAAAGTGCAAGAAACTTGGGTGTTCTCATTGATAGCGACTTGAGATTCGAAAGCCATGTAAGTATGTGCATAAAAAAACATTCGTGAATTCAAAACTAATATTTGGCCAACGAAATCTTCTGAGCTTATCGATGAGAAAGATGCTTTGTGACAGCTTAGTGTTGTCTCAGTTTAACTTTGCGGATATGGTTTATGGTCCTTGTCTTGTGGGCTCAGACATAAGGCGCATTCAGCTAATGCAAAACTCGTGTGTGCGTTTAGTTGCGGGAATGAGGGGCAGGGAGCGTGGGGTGAGTGCAAAGATTAGGGAAATTGACTGGTTGCGGATGGATGAACGTAGGCAGCTGCATATGCTGGTTCTTTTTAATAGAATTATTAAAACTGGCTCTCCTTGTTACTTATACAGCAAAATAACGTTTCGGCGTATGATTCACAGCTTAAATACGCGAAATGGAGAGATGATTACACCACCAATGCACAGCACAGCTTTATATGAAAGGTCCTTCACCTATAACATTTCAAAAATATACAACTCTCTGCCTGACGAGGTCAAGAAAATGACAGGTTTCAGATTCAAATTAGCTGTAAGGACTTGTTTAGTAAGGGGACATGGCAACGCGTAGTGATTTGTGAGTGTTTATTGCTATTTTTTGTGAGAAATTATAGTAGTATATGGTCGGACATACTATATGTTTTTGTGCGTTTTTCTGTTTTCTTTTTCTTTTACTAGGTAGTAATTAAGTGGTTAAGATAGGAGGCTTGCCTCAACTTCGCCATTTGTAAAATGCTTTTTTTTACAATAAAGTTATTATTATTATTATTAATTTTGAGTCAGCTTTAGTATGCTATTTGGATCCCAAAAGCAATCTGGCAACTCCATTTTAGGTTGTATTAATACATTAGTCGTTTCCAGATTGTCCTTGTATCCTCACGACTGACATAGTTCAGGTACGCACGTTTCTCTCTACTTAAAGACGCCAATGCAAAATTACGCAGCTTCTTATAAGTACTCCAATTCTGTTCAGTTTTGTCTCTTTTATACCTTTGAAATGCCTTGTCACGCTCCCTCATTTATTTATTTATTTTATTTATTTATTTAATCATCCAAACAGACTACAAAGAGTCCAAAAATGAGGATGATACCAAATAATTAACAACAACAAAGCCAAGTAAACATATTAACAAAAAAAAAACAAAAAAGAAAAATTAATTATGAATACATCAAAGTTAACAAACAAAAAAAAAAAGTAATCAATTTTAAGTAATTCTCCCTAATGAAATAATAATAATTAAAGCTATATCAGAAACACTCGCAAGTACTAACAAAAGACAAATAATAATCATATATAAATTAAGCATGTAGGTAACATTACAATATTTTGCTGAATCTGCAAGCTCATCGAAGGCACCGCAACCCTGCGCGTCTAATTCTTTCGATGTTATGCGAAAAAATATCAATATTCGAAAAATATATATTGTATGAATGCTGAATATTTCTCAGAGGAGAGTTCATGCAAGAATTGGTATTGAATCGCTGAGCATAAAATAACATATTCCCTCGCGTGAGATAGGGTCGAGAAGCCGAAAATGCAAATTCACATATGATACTAGAGGAATCCACACGTCCCTGCAAACAGTTACTTAGAAAAATAATATAAGCAACAAGCCGTCTGTTGACCAATTTATCAATTTTGTATAAAGCTAAATTATTTTCGTATGTGTCTGGAATACGCTCAGCATGAAACCTAAAATTCAAATGTTTTATAAATTTACTTTGGATTCTTTCCAATCTATTTACATATTTAAAATAAGTTGGATTCCAAACCACCGAAGCAAATTCCAAGTGACTTCTTACTATAGAAGAATATAAACAGATTACTGATTTCTCAGTTCTAAAGCCCCTTGTGCTACGATATATGAAGCCCAAGTTTCTATTAGCCTTAGCGACGATACTCTCAACATGTTCCTCAAAAATCAATTTGGAGTCCATGATCACACCCAGGTCCTTCACAGATTCTACAGACTTCAACACATTGCCATTTAATTTATAATTAAAATCTATCTTATGAACATTCCTTGTAAACGTAATCTTGCAACATTTATCTATATTTAAACTTATCTTATTTAGATTGCAATAATTTTCCAATTTTTGCAAATCATTATTTAATAATAAACAATCATGCATACGGCTAATGTTCATTTTGATGTTCAGGTCGTCGGCATAGCTGCTAAATTGTGAAAATTCGAAACAGTTGTTGATGTCGTTTATGAATATTGAAAAAAGTAGAGGTCCAAAGTGTGATCCTTGTGGAACCCCCGAAGTTATATTTTTTGTTTCTGATTTTATATTATTCAGGATAACATACTGAGAGCGAACCGACAAATACGACTCCAGCCACCGAAGCAGACTGCCATGAATGCCAAAATTACAAAGTTTAACTAACAGAGTAGGATGGTGAACGTTATCAAAAGCTTTTGAAAAATCTGTGTATATAGCGTCAACTTGTATTCTATTGTCCATTTGTTCCAAAACATCCTGCACAAATGGCACCAAATTCGTCGTAACACTACGCCCCCTGAAAAAACCGTGTTGGGGGATAGAGATTCTAGCTTTGCAATAGAAAAATAACTCATCAGAAATAATAGCTTCGAATATTTTACCGAATATGCACAACAGTGATATGGGGCGATAATTTTCAATTTTATTTTTATTGCCTTTTTTAAAAATTCAAATCAATTTTAAGGGACCCGTAAGCCAAGGTGCATATGGGCGACCCAAGCGAATAGTACGCACAGGCGCGTGAACGTTAAATATGCCGACAATACTTCCAGTCAAAAAAGATGATAAATATTCCGTATGTAATAGACATGGTCCCAATCAATTTAATCCATATCATAATACAATTCCTCTTTATTCAAATTTCTAAAACACCCTCAAGAAAAAGTTCACAAAATACAAGACTGTGATTCGAGAAGTAATCGGTATTTATGACACCATGTTTCTTCACTGGAGCAGGATTATTTACAAAGATCGGATCCAACAAAGTGGGAGTGCGTTCAGTTACACGTGTTGGCTCCTCAACAATTTGTGTTAAGCCATAAGAATCAAAGCAAGCACTCACAGGATTGCCAGGTTCCAACATATTCACGTTCACATCACCTGTAACTACTCGGAAGTCAAAAAAAGACACAATTTCAGATAAAATTTTACGGTATCTGGTCACAGACTTTGCCACTGAACATATACGCTACTAGACCGATAAAACACAGCAACCATCATGGTTTTCTGTTTAATTTTCAAAGTAATGAGCAAATGCTCCAACAAGCCACCATTACAAGTCTTCAAATCATACCTTTCAGCATTATAACAGCTACGAACATAATAATACAGTAATTTGATAAAGGGTTTTTTTGCGTCATTAATAGAGCGTACACTTCGCATGCGGAAGGTTCTGGGTTCGAATCCGAGCTCTGCATCACACGATTCACACATCACATTATAACAATTTAAGACAAAATATATATGAGACTTCAACATAAGATTCGTTCGAGCCCTCGGGCAGTAAAAAGTGCTACAATGCACACGCGGTATACAAAAATTAATTTGGGACAACAACTCTGTGCAATCTATCTTATTGTTCAGCAGTCCGTGCAGGAAGGTAAGAGCCACAGTCGCCCTACGATATTCTAGGGACTCAATCTGGAACCTACTTGTAAGATCGGTACACTCAATTCCTCTAGCAGGGTATACGTTATCACATTTATAAGCTAGGCTAAGAAACCTTCTCTGTACACGCTCTACAGACGACTTATGACTGACATAATAAGGATTCCAAACCAAACCACAATACTCCAACTTGGAACGCTCAAACGAAAAGAATAGAGCCTTCACGCCTCCATCTCATCCGCAACTTTACTCGCTATATAATCAACAAATGTTAATCGACAATCGAATAAAACTCCAAGATCTCTCATGGAATAAATACGAGATAGTTCACAATCCCCAATCGAGTAATGATAAACGTGGAATAATAATCGTCGAGTATAAGTGACAATTTTACATTTTGAGGTGTTTAGCGGTAAGTAATTTCGGACACACCAGTTCTGAATCGAATCCAGGTCCGTCTGAAGCCTCACACAGTCCGACAAATTACGGACGCGTGTATATATTTTCAAGTCATCAGCGAACAAAAGACTTTAGCAATTTATAACATTTACAATATCATTAACAAATATGAGAAATAGTAAGGGGCCAAGATTAGACCCTTGAGGCACACCATATGTCACTGCAAATTCATGTGAGCTAAAGCCATTACAGCACACAAACTGCTTTCTGTTAAACAGATAGGATTTCATAAAACAGACAAGGTCCCCAGAGAAACCAAAACACGACAACTTACTAAGTAACACAGAATGACAAACACGATCGAATGCGAAAAATCGGTGTAAATTACATCCACCTGACCCTGTCCATCCAGTAACTCAGACGCAGTAAATGTAGCCAGATTAGTGAGAGTAGATCTATTCCTCATAAAGCCATGCTGATTAATGGAGATCACACCCAAGATCAAACAGTTGATACGCTCCGGACAATCTATTATAGAGTTACAAAATTTGTATCAGAACTGAAACAGCTCCTTCTATCAACTAAGGAATTAAATTGAAATCTGTCCAGCAGTAAAACACTCTGATTTATTCCTTTATATGGATAGCGAGTTCTTTGAACACTTTCCACTTGAGCCTCATACTTTAGAAATAATGGGTGTCATATAGTACAGCCATATTCGAGTTTAGACCTAACAAGACTATTAAAGAGTGTTTTCAGCGTATTTATGTTATGGATGCTCTCCGAATTGCGGACAATGAATCTCAATTTTCTAACTGCAGCTTTGACTGTTTCACTAATATGCCCAGCATAAGTCAATTTCTCATCAATAATCACACCCAAATCCCTCACTGATTCCACCCTGTCTAAAGTCACTTCCCTAATTTTGTAATCGAATAGGATTTTTCTATTTTTATTAGTTATCGAGACCGTATTACACTTATTGATGTTGGGCAGTCGTCAGTCGATTTTATAATACGGAATATTTTACAATCGTCCGCAAACAGAAGTTTGTTACTAGATATTTGAACCAATATCATTTATGAAAAGGGAGAATAATAATGGAGCAAGTGATGTACCCTGAGGAACTCCACTTGTGGCCTTAAATCCCGTTGATTAATTTCCCCGACTTCGACATATTGGTGAAGATCACTAAGGTATGATAATGCAAATTCTACCAGAGCCTTACTAAACCCGATTCCCCGTAACTTTGACACCAGCAGGTTGTGATCAATCTGGTCGAAGGCCTTCGAGAAGTCGGTGTAAATGGCATCGACCTGATATCTATCATCCAGAGCACATCCAACAAACTGCGAAATATGTCGTAAGTACTATGTGCTAGATTATTTGTTAGGTACTTATACGACATTATCCTAATAGATAAAATGTATTTAATTACTTACAATTTTGTTATAAATCCAAAAATTGACGGCCTTTTTAGCCTGACGACAGTCTTTTTTAAGATTTTTCCACATGTTTTTAATAACATTTAAGTACTTATATAAAACAATTTATTAAATTAAACAACTAAAATTATTCTTTGTTTAATAACATTATTGGTTATCACACCATAAAGTTATATCGCAAACTGAGAAAGGAAGTGTCTAGGAACTGCTAATCAATTTTATGGATGTGTTAATTTTTTTAAAAATATTAAAATTATAAGAATTCCCATTAAACGCAGTGCGATATACAAAATAAACACTACATCACACACATACAGGGTGGTCCAACGAAAAGTTTGCACCTAGCTTTTCTCTTTTTTTTGTAGTCGAATGCGAAAATGCTCGGACACGTCGATTTTGCTTTTGAGGGGGACACATTTTAAACATATTTTTCGATCTGCGCCTTTAACCCCCTAGCGGGGGTGAGTAACAACCCTAAAATTTTAAATGGAAAGAGGGGTCTAATGACATATCATTTGAAAGGACACAAAATTGTCTTTCTAATGATACCCTATTTGTCGAATTTTACTAAAACAGTTAATACGAAAACGACTTTAAAGACATTAAGCCGATAATTTTGGTATTAATGAGAAATACAAATAAGTTTTAATTATTACGACTGAAAACAACTACAATCATTTCTAAATTATTTACTTTGAAGAAAAACGGGATTTCAAAAACACTATCTTATTTATCAGAACTAAATTCCTCACTAATCGTTTGCGTTTTTTGTTGAAATAAAAACTGCAGATACGTGTAGGAAAAGAATTTACACCGTTTATTTTAGTCTTTTCATTGATTCAGTTTGGTTGCTTCTCAAGTTATTTTACTTTTACCGTACAAAATGATTTATTCCATTCTAGAACGAGTTGAAATTGTTAAACTTTATTTTCAAAATAATAGTAGTGCTAGACTTACGGCTCGCTTATTTAATGAGAGACATCCCGATAAAAATGTGAATGATGTGTACGTTGGCAAGTTAGTTAAAAAGTTTGTAGATACCGGATCTGTCTGTAATGTAAAACACCAGCCGCAGAAACCGATCAGAAATGAAGCTGTGGAAGTCGCTGTTTTAGGGCATGTTGAAATGGATCATAGTCAAAGTACCCGTCAACTAGCTGAAGCCTCAGGTGTCTCCCGTTCGTCCATAATACGAATTTTAAAAGCGAACAAATTTCATCCGTACAAAATCAAATTAGTACAGGAACTAAATGAGGATGATCCTGATAGAAGGCTGCAATTTTGTGAAGCAATGAGCCAGCGTTTAATTGAAGATCCGCAATTATTATTTAACATTTGTTTTTCCGACGAATGCACATTTTATTTGAATGGAGCTGTAAATAGGCACAATTGCCGTTACTGGGATGACAGTAACCCACATTTATTCCGTGAGGTTCATACCCAGTATCCTCAAAAAATAAACGTCTGGTGTGGCATATTAGGAAATCATATTATAGGACCACTTTTTATTCCTGGAAATTTAACTGGTGAAGTGTACCTAAACATGCTTGAAGACACAATTGATCCTTTAATAACACAAATAATAGAAGATGACCAAAATCATACTGCTGATCGGCTTTATTTCCAGCAAGATGGAGCACCTCCGCACTATGTGGCTCCTGTAAGACAGTTCTTAGATGACCGGTTCCCTGGACGGTGGATTGGAAGGAGGGGCCCAATTGAATGGCCTGCCAGGTCACCGGATTTATCGCCTTTAGACTTTTTTCTTTGGGGGCACTTAAAAAATAAATGTTTTGCCACGAAGCCCGAGTCCATAGAAGATCTTCGCCAACGCATTACAGAAGAGTGCAGAAACATAACACCTGATATGCTACAAAATGTTAGAAATAGATTTGAACAAAATCTGTATTATTGTATGGAATCAAATGGGTCACATTTTCAACATTTGTTAATGTAACGTTTTAATAAATCAATTTAACAGCTTGTTTACTTTTTTTACAAAGCAATGTTAAAACTAACAAACATTGGAATGTACTAACGATTGCAGGTGTTTTCACTCGCAATAATTAAAACTTATTTGTATTTCTCATTAATACCAAAATTATCGGCTTAATGTCTTTAAAGTCGTTTTCGTATTAACTGTTTTAGTAAAATTCGACAAATAGGGTATCATTAGAAAGACAATTTTGTGTCCTTTCAAATGATATGTCATTAGACCCCTCTTTCCATTTAAAATTTTAGGGTTGTTACTCACCCCCGCTAGGGGGTTAAAGGCGCAGATCGAAAAATATGTTTAAAATGTGTCCCCCTCAAAAGCAAAATCGACGTGTCCGAGCATTTTCGCATTCGACTACAAAAAAAAGAGAAAAGCTAGGTGCAAACTTTTCGTTGGACCACCCTGTATATATTTATATAAAACTGTGGTTGACATTTTGAACCTCTGTCGTATATGTGACTCATTTACTTATTTTCTTGAACAACATATGGTCAAATTTAAATCAAACATTTGCAAATAAACTGATTTACCTAATGAATACGGAAATTGCGTAATAATACCTCTTGGAAGTATTCGATCGGTATGCTCCCTGAAAAACTGTAAGAATCTCCAAGAAGAAGGCTCCTTGGCTTTCACAAAATATTAAGGATTTGCAAACGTAAAGAAAAAGCCTTGGCTAAATATAGAAGAAGTCGTTCCGTTAGGGACTGGGATGCGTACAAAAAAAGAAGGACCTTGGTGTCATGTGAAGTAAGTAGTGCAAAGAGGCGATATTTGGAGAGTAGTATTCGTCGAAATGGCTCCAGGCAAAATTGGAAACTGTTGAGGGAATTAGATATATACAGTAAGGACAAAACAACTATTCCATCTGCCCTGGGTAATGTAGATAACATAAATGACTTTTTCCTTGATATATCTAATAGTTCCCCTGATCACGAAACACTTGCTTTTTATTTATCGAATATATTTAGTTCTGACATTAGTTTTGAGCTCAGACAGGCGAATTTTGAAGACGCACTTAATGCTTTGCTCAAGATTAAGTCTAATGCTAGACATGATAAAATTAATGCCGACATGCTTGTGCATTCCCGTCCTTTTATTGTTCTCATCATACTACATCTGGTTAATTTCTCTATAGAAACGATGTGCTTGTTCCCGGATGTCCAGTCAGGTTTTCGTAAGGGACACAGTTGTTCAACGGCCTTGTTGAGGGTGTTGGATGATGCTCTGCTTGCGGCTGATCATGGTCGGCTAACAGCGTTGGTCCTGTTGGATTTTTCTAGAGCATTTGATAAAGTATTCACTTCTATCACGTGTACTGTGCTGCACGCGATTTTTTTTTGTTTTCGTTTCTTATAGGGTTTTGTTTAGTTTAGCTGAAGTTGTGAATAGGTTAATTTCACACAATAAAGTCATTATTATTTTACCCTCAAAGTAATTTTTCGTTGCTCGAATTTGTAAGTAAATTTATAAATAATATACAGGGCACGCGCCATAATTCCCTTCCCTGGCTGTCCTTAATTCTTAGAGCAATTGCATCCGATCTGTGTTCATAAATAAATCCGCTTTGGTTCTCAAAGTTAGTTTTCTGAATGACTTTCAACACACTCGTCGCACCTTGAGAACAGCCAAAAGACGTAGGGAGCCCAATCCGATCAGTATGGAAGATGGTGAAGTTGAGTAATTTTGAGTGTTGTCAAAAACTGTTGCACAATGTTCCATGTATGCGTTCGCCCAAAAATAAGGCCGTTCTTCTCACTACGTCACGCAGTCTTTCCAGAATTAATAGTGCACAACATTGTATAGGGATTTGATGCTGTAAACCCACAACTCTTCAACATCCTCATCATCAGTGACAATTTCCAAGTTGTATTGAGCAACTTCACAGTGAAACGTTTTCTCCTCATCAAAATATCACCAAATTCGGCTTAGAATTCTCGAAACAAATGTTTTTGGAATTTCAAGGTTACTTTCTAGCACACCGTCAAACGACTTCAATGGTAAGCTACACACACTCGATGTTTGGCTGTGATAATTATGTTCGATGTTCTGGCAGAACGTGTGTAACTGTGGAAAGATGTGAGGCTTGGATCACCGGGAAAATAAATATATATGGGTGCGACAACTAGGCAAGGACGGCCTTTTTATACTAATGCTCCAAGAACCAATCTCCTGCGTCGGAGTCCCATTTATTTTATTTGCTCAACTTTTAACATACACTGTTCTGAGTTCGATATGTTCTTTGATTCAGTTGCAAGGATAACTAGCTCAATCTAGTCATGATCTGATTCCTGCAAGTGTGTGGTGTATATATGAACTGTTTTGTATATTCGTGTTGTTTATTATTATTATTACTGTAATATTATTATCATTAATGTTCGCATTTTTTTTTTGTATTGCGACTTAAAATTGTATTCCTTTTATAAAGACGGGAGAGTTGACCGTTGCCGAAAATTTGACAGACTGTTCTCGAGATATCAATATTTATCGGGACAAACCAGAATCGATAGTGCACCCTAAGAGGTATATTTTGACATTGAATAAGCAGAGGCCGCCAGCTTTTATACAGTGAAGACGGTCGTGAGCATATAAAGGTGGAAAAAAAATGTTAGACGCCACATGGTTTAGATTTTCTCCGCTTACCCAAGCTGTATAAATTAACCATGAAATTAGTGTCTCTCAAGGTACACCTCAACACAGAATATAGAAAATGTCTAAGGTACGGTTCGATAAAGAATATAAACAACGAAGTTCTATATAAACTGTGACAGACAGACAGCATAACATAGTAGCGGGCCCGAATGTGGCTGGGATTGCGACGAGTCGATGCCGTTTTTAGCGTCTACTGACCCTTCTTATCTATAGTTATTATTCTATGGTTATACTAGGATTTACAACTCCTTGTACACATTTTTTTAAGTGACCTACACAACGTGTAGACAAAACCTTATGATATACATTATAAACAATGTTAAGTGCTTAAACAATAACAATGATTATTATTTATTATAAAACAAATGTTATAAACAAATCTCATATATATGACTAGGTTTTATTTATATCGGTACGTGTGCCCGATATAATATACAATAATAATTTTTCTTTAAAATTCAAGGTTGTCGAATATATATCATAGTTCCTTTTACTAACACACTAATAATAATAATTTCAGTTCATACTATTAATAGTTTTTATTAGACGCGACTAAAATGTTATGAGTTTTTATTTAATTGAGCCTCAGTTATCATTCTATCGAAATTACTTATATCACTAAATATGACGTTAATTCTCAATCATTTTTTTTCATCAACAGAAATTAAAAAAAAAAACAAATAAACAAGAAACACACTCACTCTACTATGTGAGTATGATAGACACTGACTGACTACATACACACACTGTTCGGTGTCCCAACTTTCGTGTTGAGAAGATAACCGAAACATACTAGAAGTTTCTATGTTTGAGAAACACTTTGAATTACGTATAACAAACCCATGACCATTAAAAGAATGTTTCGCGTCATACCATACTCCCAGATCCTTGTAAATATCGCAACGCTTCAGTATAGAAGAGTTCAGTTAATAATCTTAAAAGATCGGAAGGTTTTTTTTTTGGAAATTTACATGACAACTCATTTATCAATATTAAGGTGTAGATTATGATTCTAAAGACAAAGTAGTAGATTACATTATTCTCGAAAGAAAATGCAATAATAAAAACGTTCATTTTGAAGGGTCTCTAAAAGTCCCTGTAACTTTCTTAATAAGTAAGTTTTCAGAGCGAATAAAAAATCAAATTCAAAAGATCTTTGCTTAATTTGCCATTAGCGAATAATTTCAAGTTTCATTCGTTCACTCCACAGATTGCTTCAAACATTAACAAAAAAACATTACTTTCTTCCTACCTCTGTATAATATGAAATAAACTGTTGCACTCGAGGCACGAATAGCTCTCCATATTTAAGTGTAAAATTAATAATTTTGTGAGTATCGGGTTTTGTTCCTTTTTCTTACTTTATATTTCAGATCTTCTAGGCCAAGTCAAACCTCAGAAATTACAATCTAATTTCTCTGTTTAACAGAAGAATATTGTCAAGTACATTGTATTTGTTTAAAATAATTCATAACATGGCCTATGACTCCAGAATTTTGGCATCAATAAACTTTGCTATCCCAAGAACAAAAACAAGAAAAAAAAAATAAAAATAAAACATTTCTGCTAAACATTCCGAGAACTAACTATCAATATAAGTCGCCTACTGCAGTGATGATGAGAAATTTTAACTCATTGCAAGAACATTGTAATATATATTATAAGAATTTCAACCAATTTAAATCTAAAATAATTACTCATTTAAAATGAGAATACACTTAAGTAATTAAGTACCTACAGTTTATATTTAGTCCTAGCTTCTTAGTGTAAGTTAGTTTTTAAGTAGTTTAAGTTTAGGTTAAACTTTACACAAAACAGTGTAATTGGGTGTACGTCTGTATCTGTTTTACAAATAAATAAATAAATAAAGTTCTTGTACGCAAAATAGTTGATTTTTTTAGTTTTATTGTAAAATTTATTTTACCCCCTTTTCTACTATTTAAGAACGCCTACGTAAACAAAATTGTTATGCTGCATCTTGTAGGATATTTTATATATATAATTAGCCAATTTTTCTGTTATATTTGGGAATTTTTTTTTCGTTTTTGACCCGTTTTTACACTATTTTCGCACGCCTGTGTGAACCAGTTCATTTATGTAACATTTTTTATCTTATATCCTATCACAACCATGAAAAATTATTCCGTATTTCGAATAAGTTTAGGAAGTATATATGAAAACAAACAACACATTTTATAGGTTATATTCTATCAAAGCTATAAATAACTAGTCAATATTTCTGCTATTTTTAAGAAATACGTTTTTTTCTAACCTTTTTACCCCATTTTACGCTTTTTTCGAATTTCAATGTGGTCTAATTGTTTAGGTTAAATATTTTAGGTTATATTTAATTAAACGCACAAAAAATTATTCAATATTTCGGATAAGTTTAAGATCTATGATTTTTTTAATTTTTGAACCCTATTTTAAACCCATTGCCTACGCTCAATGTTATTCACCACCTATAAATATCCTGTAGTATTTCGTACCAAATGTGGTTAAAATCCGTTAAGTGGTTTTTGAGTTATCACGGATACAAATTTTTTTTGACCCTTTTATAGAATTTTCACGGACGCCTATGGTACATTAATTTTGGTCGTGGATTTTTAACACCAATTCAAATAGTTAAATATAAAAATTGTTACATTTTAAATATTTTTTTTTATTTTACCCGCCTATGTAAATAAAAATGTTATACTGCATTTTGCAGATTATCTTAAATCAAAGCTAATATATACGTAATTAGCCAATTTTTCTGGTATATTTGGGAAATATTTTTTTTTTCGTTTTTGACCCTTTTTTACCCCATTTTACACTATTTTCGAACGCCAATGTGGTCTAATACTTTATGTTCAATATTTTATATTCTGTTCAATTAAATGCGAAAAAAATTATGCAGTATTTCGGATAAGTTTAAGAACTATGAATTTTTTTAATTTTTGAACCCTCTTTTAAACCCCTTGCCTACGCTCAATGTTTCCCAAAATCTAATCAGCTCCTTGCCATGTCCAATAGTAAAATCTCTTAAGTGGTTTTTGCATTTTCGCGGATACAGACAGACATTTTTTTAAATTTAAACTACTTTATGTATAAAATGACCAAAAAATTTCACCGGAAATACTTGTTTTTCCGGTGAAATTTTTTTCATGAAACTAATAGCTAAAAATTATCTCAATATGTTACCGGCTTCAAGATCGTACGGTCAAAAATACAAAAATTGTGCATCCTTTGCTTTTCATGCAAATAAGATTGCGAAAGGCTGATCATAATGCTACTACTCAGATCCTTAAAAAGGCTACTTCATTTTTATATCTCGAGAATGTTGCAACAATCACTGCTTTACTCACTGGAAGGGAATCAAGTTAGCAGTTCCGAAAAGAACCAGGCAAAAACTGCTGAAATGTGTTCCGTCAATGCTGCTGGAGTTAACACATTCATTGGACTAGTATGCGGTTCAAATAACATTAAACAAGGTTCAATGGTGTCGATTACGCTAACAATAAGGCTACTGTTAACATTACAGTTGGCTATCTAAACGCAAATCCTTCGTTTTCGCAGCAACCTTTATTTATTGTTCTGAAACTGGTCAGGATATCCAAATGATATTTGATGAGTTTTAAGAGGTATTTAAAGCGCATTTTTTGACATACAATTAAAAGAGTTTTATGCTCATCATTGGTGCACATATGAGCAATGATCTCAATACTTTAAACAAAAAAATGGTACACCACTGAGATATTTCAAAATAAAACCTTTGTTCAGTTTGTAATAAAAAGCTCCCTAACCTTTTCTTGTAGAGGGTGTCATTTTTATGTAAAAAAATAAACATCTCACCGCGCAGCAGTACGCTACTGAGATAGGTCAAATAAAAATTATTTTTGAAATCCTCGTTCAATTTGGGACGAAAAGCTTTATTACCTTTCTTTCGTAGGGGATGTCATTTTTATGGAAAAAAATAAAACATCTTAACGCGGAGTAGTACGCCACTGAGTTATGTCAAATAAAAATTATTTTTGAAATCCTCGTTCAATTTGTGACAAAAAGCTTTCTTACCTTTTGTTTCGTAGGGGGTGCCATTTTCAGGTAAAAAAATAAAACATCTTAACGCGCAGTAGTACGCCACTGAGATATCTCAAATAAAAATTATTTTTGAAATCCTCGTTAAATTCGTGACAAAAAGTGTTCTTACATTCTTTTCGTAGGGGGTGCCAGTTTCAGGTAAAAAAATAAAACATCTTAACGCGCAGTAGTACGCCACTGAGTTATGTCAAATAAAAATTATTTTTGAACTCCTCGTTCATTTGTGACAAAAAGCTTTCTTACCTTTTGTTTCGTAGGGGGTGCCATTTTCAGGTAAAAAAATAAAACATCTTAACGCGCAGTAGTACGCCACTGAGATATCTCAAATAAAAATTATTTTTGAAATCTTCGTTAAATTCGTGACAAAAAGTGTTCTTACATTCTTTTCGTAGGGGGTGCCAGTTTCAGGTAAAAAAATAAAACATCTTAACGCGCAGTAGTACGCCACTGAGTTATGTCAAATAAAAATTATTTTTGAAATCCTCGTTCAATTTGTGACAAAAAGCTTTCTTACCTTTTGTTTCGTAGGGGGTGCCATTTTCAGGTAAAAAAATAAAACATCTTAACGCGCAGTAGTACGCCACTGAGATATCTCAAATAAAAATTATTTTTGAAATCCTCGTTAAATTCGTGACAAAAAGTGTTCTTACATTCTTTTCGTAGGGGGTGCCAGTTTCAGGTAAAAAAATAAAACATCTTAACGCGCAGTAGTACGCCACTGAGTTATGTCAAATAAAAATTATTTTTGAAATCCTCGTTCATTTGTGACAAAAAGCTTTCTTACCTTTCGTTTCGTAGGGGGTGCCATTTTCAGGTAAAAAAATAAAACATCTTAACGCGCAGTAGTACGCCACTGAGATATCTCAAATAAAAATTATTTTTGAAATCCTCGTTAAATTCGTGACAAAAAGTGTTGTTACATTCTTTTCGTAGGGGGTGCCAGTTTCAGGTAAAAAAGTAAAACATCTTAACGCGCAGTAGTACGCCACTGAAATATCTCAAATAAAAAATTATTTTTGAAATCCTCGTTAAATTTGTGACAAAAAGCTTTCTTACCTTTTTTTCGTAGGGGGTGCCATTTTCAGGTAAAAAAATAAAACATCTTAACGCGCAGTAGTACGCCACTGTGATATCTCAAATAAAAAT
Organism: Apoderus coryli; assembly: GCA_911728435.2. Taxonomy (NCBI): domain Eukaryota; kingdom Metazoa; phylum Arthropoda; class Insecta; order Coleoptera; family Attelabidae; genus Apoderus; species Apoderus coryli. The sequence continues at coordinate 6,568,731 of OU452209.1, read as the reverse complement.
TATTTTTGAAATCCTCGTTCAGTTTTTTTTGTCACAATTTGTATGAAGAAGTAAATATTTATTTTGAAATATATCAGTGGTGTGCCATTTTTTCTTTAAAAATATTCATATATCATTACCCGTATGCACGCCAATGATGAACATAAAATTCTTAATTGCATGTACAAAAAAGCGCTATAAGTACCGCTTAAAACCCACCAAAGTTCATTTGCATATCGCGACCGGTTTCAGAGCAAAAATCATAAGTTTCCTAAGAAAAACTTTAACTGGCTGTGGCTCGGTAACGAAGCATTTGCGAACAGACGTTTATATAGCAAATAATTGTAAAGAATAGTTAAAGCCATGTTTACCTGCAATTTGGCATCACCAAGAGGCTGTGACATCGACAGAGATGAGGAACTTTGTGTACCGTCCAATTCCAAATCTGAACCGGAGTTTAAAGGATGAAAAACACTGTCATGTGATACACTTAGACCGGGATGCATTGATGCGGAACTTCTGCAAAAGATTAATACATCAAATTTAGTACTAATTTTTTTCCAATCCAAAACTGAAATTCGCTTTATTATGAAAAATAATTTACCTTCTTGGTATATCCTCATCCACAGATAGTTCACTAGTAGACCTGCTACGCAACGAGTCTTTATTAATTTCGGTTATTTCCTGTACCACTACATCGTCATTGTTGTGTTTGTGTTTTCGTCGGAACCATTTTTTCGGATTCCAAAAGCGTCGTTTTGTTGTCACTGAAACAAAATTAGACAAATTTAGTTTTAAGAGTATTTAGTCAGCATCAACAGGTAGCACCTCTGCCGCACAAAAGTGAAACGTAGTAAGTCAAAATTAGGTTTTAGCATCATCAGAATCTACTTGATTTTCCCTTTGTGGTAATAGGTAGTTTGCGTTTGAATTCCAGCAATTAAATATTTTACAGCCATTGGAATTTTCTAGTAAGTCCAAATATCTGACCTTTTCCAAAGGAAAAATGTAGCAAAACTAGAACATTTGATTTACTACTGTACACATAAAACAAACTACCGTAAATTACAATGGAAAAATCTTGCATAACGACTTACTGGAAATTTGTACAAATTAAATTATGCTCGATGTTCGTGTATTTACTTGCTAAGTTCTTCCATTTTAAATGAATATGATCGTTGCAATTGGTAACAAATATTAACCCTATTTACACACATAATTAGGGCCAGCTAACTTTTGTTAACAACATTTTTTTATTCCGATTGAAATAATAACATTTTCTACAACATTTATTTGCTATTACATCAAAGAAAAACGTCTCTTTTTAACAAAATATGGAATATATTTCTGTATCAGAAAAAGTTTCGTTGATAATACCTGTGGTTTTGCAGATAAAAATGCTATATCCATACATTTTATTAATGTGTTGCTAAGAAGTTTACGAGAACGTATTTTACTAAATTCCTGATGAAGACAGGTGGTCTTGTCGAAACGTTGAAACAAAGAAAAAATAAATAATGGCATTTAAATAATTGTCTAAAATCAAATAATCAGTCGATGATTTTTAAATTGTTGAACCTCAGTTCCAAGAACAAAAAAAAGAGAAATTAACCGAAATTATTATCGGAATCAAACAAATTTATTAACAAAAGTTATATAGAATCCGATTCCGTAATGAAAAATACATGTATCCATTAAGAAAAAAACGAGTTGACCTTGAAAATATTGAGATCATTACCCGTATGCTCGCCACTGATGAACATTGAATTCTTAATTGCTTGCCAAAAAATGCACAATAACTACCTATTAAAACTCACTAAATTTCATTTGCATATCTCCACCAGTTTCAGAGAAATCAATAAATCTTCAGTTTTTAAGAAAAACTTTAACACCCCGTATCTCAGAAAACGAACCATTTGCGGACATATGTTTATATAGCAAACTGTCATTATTTTTTCATGCAGCATTACCCCCTGAAGTTTGTCGCACTTATTTACTAACACCCCGTATATGGGAAAAATAACGCAAAATACAAAAAGAGCATGTTAAAAAACCCTTAATAAGTAATAAAACACAAATCTAGTTTTATTGTTAATATTATGGCGATACCTTAAAAACAGGTTAAAGAACCCCATTACAAGACAAATATCACCACATCTTTCAAATACTTAGGAAGTATTTAAGTTATGTTGACGAAATTAACTTTAAAGTGTAACAATTCCTTTCACGTATCCACATAAAAAGAAATCCGGAGAACTAAATCCATTTCTTCCAATCCACCTGTTTTGAAAATTGGTATCCAAAAATTAATGAGTCTCGTGATGATAATGTGGCGGACGGGGTGGCGGAGCTCCATCTAATTGAAACCACATGGTTGTTCTCCTGTTTAAAGGAATTTCTTCTAATAATACAGGAAGTTGGTGTAGAAGAAAGTCCTATTAAATATGGGTCCAATGTTCCACCCTACACATTAATGGACCACCTATTTTGATTGCTGATAATTCTGTATTCATGCGGATTCGAGTCAGAATAATAATGGTAGTTGTGTCTGTTCACGAGACCATTGTTGTGAAATGTACATTCGTCACTAAATAACACATTATCAAAAAATATTTCATGTGCTGCCACTTTATCGAACACCCACATACAAAATTCAATTTTATTGTCAAAATCATTTCCAGAAATATTTGACAAAGCTGAATTTTAAAAGCATGAAATCTATGTGTTTTAAGCACTCGTGAAATATTTGACTGACTAATATTGGTGCTTTCGGATATCTGATTTTGACTAATATTAGGATTTTCAATAACTGAACCGACTATAGCACAAATAGTTTCTTCATTTTCGGTGACAGTTTTTCTTGTAACGTATTTCTTATAGCTAATACTTCCAGTTTCCTTAAACTGATTTAATAGTCTCTCAAAATCACCTGGTCTTTGATGATTTCGTAAATCTTAATTTTAACAAAGCAACACCAAAACTAACAATATTGTAAATCAATAACACTAGCAAGGGATGAACAGCAAATTAAATTGATAAGTAAAATAATTTGCATACATTAAAACGTTTATTTCAAAAACACCAAATTGATGTACAAAACAATTATTTGGCGTTTTATGCCAAAACGCGGAGATTTAGCTATAGGACACCCTAATACCATCCGACAGGTAATTAGTAAGTACATTGCTAGGTAAGTTCAGAAATATGACGTTCCATTTAAATTAATGAGGTTATAGCAACTTAAAGTTCTTATTTGTCTAGTTTTAATTATTGGACACCCTGTATAAGATTCCAAGTTTATTACAATTGGAATACCAAACATGATATATTAGTACACTTTAGAGTTAATTTTGTCAACATGACGTAAATACTTCCTAAGTAATAGAAAGATGAAAATTATGCTACATTTTGACAAAATTTGTAAACGGCATCGAAATGAGCCTAATAAAACTTGCGATAGAAATAGTGAAATTGCCAGTATTTAATATTTTACCTAATTTATATTTTCTGTGCGTTTGAGTCACTAATAATAAATCCATTGTGATTGTTTCGAAAAAATTGTAAAACACGAAAAACACTATTTTTACACACTGTTCTGATTGAGTACGTACTAGATACTACTTGGTCTGTTTATGGCAGATGAATCTAACTAAAAATGTATGTATTATGACCATTAGACCATATAAAGGACAAAAGCTTATTATTATGCGATTTCCAACACAAACTAAACTGCGTACATACATTATTTTTGTAGATACATACCATTTCATTAGTAACAAATTAATCAGCATAAAACTATTTTGATATGTAATGTATTGATTGGTACCTGCTATAGTCAGTACAATACTTTTTCTACGACTGTCTTTAAATGCCTTTATTATATGTTCAATCATGATTTGAAAATGTAGTACCTACATTGTAATGCTGTTTTTCATTGACCCGTGCGAAATAAATATTTCCAATTAGTGGGAAATATTTATTAAGCACGGGTAAATTTCCTGGTAATGACAAAAGTAGCGTCGGGCATGAAAAATCACCATATCAACGCCGACAATACAAACACGCCAAATTGACAGGTTAGGCATTTATAATTAATAATAATTATAATTAAGTATTTCGCTAATTTCAAAGCACAAAAACATTGATAGTGAATATAGTTTAACACCACCTAGTCAATTTAATACTTTTACTGATCATATTTAGGCTTACGGCAGCAGGGGTAAGTTTCGAAAAACAAATATTTTCCTAATAAGATATGTGGCATATATATGCTATTTGCTGTCTGAATCTAGGAAACATTATTATTGCCTTACGCGGTAAAAATGCGATAATTGTCACTTATGTTATTTAGGCTGTACTGATGATTGCCAAATATTGTAATGAATTTAATTTTGGTAACTTATTTTTGCTGCGACGATTTTGAACATCTGTCCGTACTAATTGTAACATTTAGCATTTATCTTGTTTTGCCACTACACATGGAGGGGTTCCTTGTTTTGTGTGTGTGAAGGTATTTACGATAATCTCTATGTTGCAATAACTTTGTTATTTGACAAGATGTTATTTTTGTAGGAGAAAATGAAAGGGCCGCATTAGAGTTTTCATTTTTGCAACTTCCTTGTGCCTGTGATGCATTGAGTTCTTGCTTAGAAAATGAATGTTTAAGTTTGGAGAAAAATCAAGTTAAAATTTAGTGATTTCTTACACATAGAAAAAATAACGAAACTAATAATGAAAAGCAAAATTAAAAACACTCTTGGCGAAAAAGTCTCTCTCTCTATCTCTGTTTAAAAGTCAGGTGCTTCAAGTATCTTAAATCCAAGCCCTGGATTCTTCAGTATAGACACGACCATAAATCAGAATACATGGAAATTAAATAATATAAGACTATCAAAAGCATACAGCAAACCTAGCTATTTCAAATCTTTACCGACATCAAAAGATGCAAGCGATTTGGTTCCAGAGCCCGCAGCAGAAGATAGTATTTCAGAGGAAGAATTGTTAGATGAGGTGCAAGAAGCCTGTGTTTAACAAAACTTTGACAACTAAAACATGATAAATACAGTTTTTTGTTTATAAAAAAATATTTTGTGAAAATTTTTATTATTTTTGTTTTTGTAATTATTATAAAGTTTGTTTGAAAGTTAATGTGATAACAAAATAAAAAGTTTTTAGTTTCGATGATTTTTCATATCCCTTTTAAGTTTAAAACACTAATATCTTAAAAACTATAATATGGGACTTATCTTGTTTTTGTAGTAACCCGACGATATGTCAATTCATGTTTGTTGCATAATATACTATTTCAGATGCAGATCACAAACTAAGGGGTAAGATAGTAAAAGTATCATAAACCATAAACGGGTGTCTTTATTCTTTTGAAGAAGTAGTCCATACCCTCAGTGGAGTGCCAGTTTTAACAAGGCAAAGATAAAATATGTCACCACACCACACAAATTCCTCAGTAACTCTTTAATTAACAACAATAAACTTCACTATAAATTATTGAGGCGATATCGATAGTTCAAACTTCGGGAAAGTTTTAGGGATATGGTCGAAATGTAGCACCGAAAGATTTTGAAAATAGTCTACGAGAAAAAAAGTTTGGGAACCCTCCTCCTGCCTTGTACATTCCCAATTGAACTGTGAACAAAATGTACTAAAGCCGATGAAGCTACATCAGATAATAAGGCAAAAACGCGGAAGGAATTACCCTCAGAAGGGTAAAAGCATCACGGTCAAACCACGCAGAGATATTGTAACGTATGAACTGCAAAAAAGACCTCATTTGGCGAAAAAAATATTATTTCACCATACGCCCATACGTCAGCCGATTTAGCACTCAGCCTCAAAAAATAACTTTGAAAAAACCCAAGCCGGAAACTTTACACACCCTCCTCATAATTTACTTCAACTGTGTTTACTATACTTAAATTCAAAGTAGCTCAATAACGAATTGTAATAAAGTTTTGTGTTGCCTTTGATCAAAATTTATGAATATTGATAATGTATAACGATAAAATATATCAAAGAATTACTAACAACTGGCTTGTAGAATTTTATGATAAACCAAGAGAAATTATGTTAATTATCGCTATCTTTATGTCATAAGTAACTATAGTTTTATTATTATAAACGACCAGGCTTCTTGTCATATCAAATTAGAAACGGTATTTTTACTTCTCCAGAGACAGCTAGCAGTAAATGCCTCATCATGTGTATTGGCAATGCCTCTAGGCGTCTTCCTTATGATTTACATCAATGTTGTCAGATGTTGTTGGTAGTTTTAGGTATTTAAATTGCTCTCTTTGTTCGTGTTTCCAACGAATTATTTGCTGTTTTATACGTATGTAGGTACCGAACCTAAAATCATACCAAAATATCGCGCAAAATATTGACATTGTAGGAGCGCTTTGACGCCACAAAATCTGTTAACACTTTCCAAGCCGGCAAAATTATTCCCCTACCGTTTTTCAAGCCCTCGTAATAGTAATAAATGTCTTTATTAGCAATATATAACAAAATATCTTGACAATATATACTCAACAAAACAAGAAAAAAAAAAGAAAATTATTGCCAAAATATAAAAAAACCACAAATAACTATCCCATACATAGGTACTTGAAATAACAAGTAATGAAAAATACACAAGAGATTTTTTTCACGCTAGCATAATATCAAATATTCGCAAATGAATAAAAACAGTTTATCCGAATTCAAAATAAGTTTGTTAATTATGGATCCAACCTAAAGATAGATTGTCGTTTTTCTTCAGAGGTACCTCCGTACACTTTTATGGAGAGGCGTATTTTCAATGATGAAGCTATGGTAGCCTATCGCGGGGCGCTGCGGGATCTGTACGATCTCCACGACATTGACGTGGCTTTTTCTGCATTTTTTGAAAGGTTCTGGTATTATTTTAATTTTTACTTTCCATTGCGAAATATATGTTATAGGAATAGTGACAAAAAATGGATGAATTCGAGAGTCCGTGATTCTAGTAAAAACTTGAAAGATTTGTTTTGTTGGTATAAAGAACAGCCTACCTTAAAAGATGCTTATAATAGAGCAAAGCGGGAACACAGAAAACTAGTTAATGATGTGAGGAAGGGCTATTATCAGAACAAAATCATAACCTCTGAGAACGCGGTCAGCAGCGCTTGGTCTATGGTGAGGCATTTAACGAATAATACAAAAACAAACAAAAACGTATCTATTGATATGAATGATAACAAAAAGTGTGAGTGTCCGTTTGCAATATCTGAAAATTTTAATAGGTATTTTCGCGATGTTGCTATTGAATTAGTTGGAAATGTACAGGGCAACCAGAATGGGGGTGAGCTTAACTCGGATTTCACAACGCAGAATTTGATGCTGTGTCCCTTTACTGAGTTCGAGTTTTATGAATTAATAATGAATAAACTTAAAAACAAGCGGTATATTATTGTTGAAATATCTAAACCTTTTGCGTATCTTGTGAACTTATCTTTTTGTAGTGGAAATTTTCCAAGTATGCTCAAAATAGGTAAAGTAATTCCCATATATAAAAAAGGAAACATACATAAGTTAGAAAATTATAGACCTGTGACTATTTCATCGTCATTTTCGAAGCTTTTTGAGATTTGTTTTCTCGACAGACTAAGTATTTTCTTGAGTAGAAATAATATTATTTCACGAAGACAGCATGGGTTTCAGAGTGGGAAATCTACACAGACAGCTATAGAGTCAGTGTTCGGAGAGATTTTGAGATATATAGAACGAGGTGAGGCTCCAGCTGGGATTTTCTGCGATCTCAGTAAAGCCTTTGATTGTGTGAATCATGAAATTCTATTGGCTCGTTTATCTGGCTATGGAATTACGGGACCGGCATTGAATTGGATTAAGACATTCTTGAGTGATAGGCAGCAGTACGTCAGTATCACCCATACCTATGCGACTCACAGACGGACTGTGAATTCTAGACCAACCTATACTCACATCGGTGTGCCCCAGGGCTCGGTACTGGGGCCAGTTTTATTTGTGTTGTACGTTAATGAGATATTCTCAGTGACTCCCGATGTCCCTTTAACAGCTTTTGCGGATGATATATCTTTCATTGTTTCGAATGTTTCAACAGATGAACTTGAGGAGGATTCTGCTGTGCTTCTTCGGAAGTTTTGCGCGTTCTTCGAGAAAAATTGCCTTTATTTTAACTCATCAAAGACGAAATTGATGAGGTTTAGTGCTAGACCAAGCACATGTCAGCCTCTTGCTGTAAGAGTTGGCGGTGATGAGATTGCTGCCTCATGTTATGTGGATTTCTTGGGTGTTCGGATGGATAGCGGTTTAACCTGGAAGCTTCATTGTGAGAGAGTGGTGGGTCAGTTAAATTCATCCTTTTATCTGATGGACTCACTGAAGTCAGTTTTGGATCAGGGTCAGTTGTTGATGCTTTACTATGCCCAAGTGGAGTCGCGCCTGAGGTACGGGGTATTTTTATGGGGTGACTCTACCATGACGCATATTTGTGAAGCAAAAAACAATTATTAGATGCATAGCTGGGCTTCCCGACAGACAGAGTTGTAGGCCCGTGTTTCAGAAATTGAATATTTTAACGATATACGCTCTATACATTTATGAAGTATGTATTTTTATTCAAAAAAATTTAAAGAATTTTCCACAAACCCGTGATATACACACTGTAAATACAAGGAATCGAAACGACTTACACATAAACAAGTTTAAATACAATTTGACTCAGAGGTCAATTTATTGCCGGGGGATCATGATCTATAATAAACTGCCAGATAACTTGAAGTCTATAAACGAAATTAAGAAGTTCTCAGTGTTACTAAAATCGTTTCTTGTATCTGAGGCGATATATTCTGTTAACGAGTATTTTTCTCGGGATGCCCGAGTAACTGTTATTTAGAGACTGTTGTGTTTTGACATGTGTCTTATGCATTAAATGTTTAATAGTCTTTGTGAAGTTACAATTATGTGTTATTTTATATGTGAAGATTGTAAATATTGTATGTATATATTTAAATTTCAGTTTTTTTTTTACGTTGACGACTTCTATACATTTTGTAATGTCATTTGGAGAATAAATAAATAAATAAATAAATAAAAGTTACCAAAACCAGTAACAAGCGATGATGACAATATTCTGAATGTTTTGGCTTATTTTTTGGCAAATCCTGTCTTCACTTTATAGTGCTGCATACCATTTGGGGTTATCATATTATGAATAGAATAGAATAATAGAAGAAATGAACATATTTGTCTGATCAAAATCCGCATGCACTTAGGTAATGGGATTTCAAGAAAACTTTAGTGTAAAGCTTTTTGGCTTTTAAAAGACAATCAAAATTTTTAAGATTCTATTTGAAATACGGCCCTATTTTCATATAGGAATCTGAAACTTAGAAGAATACATCATGACATGACTGACTATCAGTAATCAGTTAAGCATATGCATCAATTTACTTGAAATACACCAATTTCTCTCTAGTGTCATCGGCATATACAAATATTTAAGCAAGATTAACATGCTCCGGAAAATCATTATAATTATTGGAGAAGATTAAGGATCCAAAATGCTACCCTGCGGTGTACCTAAATTTATGCATCTCTGCCTACGATTTCCATGAAATAATGTCGGTATAACATAAATATTTAGAAAGGTTTTAATCTTGATATTAATTACCTACATACTTAAATTGTTATAAAATAATTTTAATATTACATGATTTAAATGAACAATTAACACGGTTAAGTACGTTTTTATCAATTAATGGGTATGTTAATTCATAAAAATTGTATTATGTATTTACCTCATTTTTTTACCTTTTTGATATTTTTTTTTGCAGTTAAGCTTTGATAAATTCTCATAACATATCTACTACTTAGATAAATATGTTTCCATTATCAACATATTACTAATCATCATCATAAGCAATATTACCTTATATGGCAAACATTGATTTACCGTAAGTACTGTAGAGTATGTCCATGCAAGTGATGTCAAAACTCGTCTACTGATTATATTGTCACTAGTAATACCCCTAGGGTCTTGATAATACCGAGATAATTTTGTCATAGAGAATGCCGAAAGCGTGTTGCTTGATAATAGCCAAAGGCCGCAGGCCGAGGGCTACTATCCTTGAGCAACTCGCTTGAAGGATTTTCTATGACAAAATTTTGAGTATTTATCAAGGCCCGAGGGGTATTCGATAAGATAATTTTTTACTTTGTAGATAAGTATCAAAAATTTGATTGTCAATCTGACGTTTAATAACTTTCAATACAAAATGTATTATTTTAAAGAAGTAGTCCATTCTGAAGTGGAGTGAATGTATTGTAATAGGAAATAAAAGTCTGACTCCACAAAATCAATTTAATACGTTACACTCAATGTGTTACATCCAAACATGTTTCGAAGCTCACTAGCTTCATCATCAGTGGTAAATTTCGAGAGAAAATTGTATTTGCAAATATTACATATGACTAGTGAGCTTCGAAACATATTTGGATGTAACACATTGAGTGTAACGTATTAAATTGATTTTGTGGAGTCAGACTTTTATTTCCTATTCCAAAATGTATTAGTTTTAATCAAACAAATATTATTCAGTTTGCTGAAGTTGACGGATTATTAATTTCCACTGTTGAAGAAATTCCTCGCATGGTGTTGATTATTTCACCATGGCGTGCTTGGTTAATATTGAATTAGAGCTGCTATGTCGTGTTATTTTTATTAATTGCTGTTCAGGAATTACATTATTTGCCAAATGGCTAACTGCAGTTGATCTGTTCGAATGATTGGATATCTTTTTACACTTAGTGTCCAAACCAATAGCTTGCGCAGATGATTTGGTCCACATATTAATTGTGTTCTTGCCTACCGGTATATTGTCAAACCATGTGTCACTTTCAGATTTCCAGAAACGATTTGGTCTCAAGAATAGACCACTGGAAGTAATATTTTTCCCCCTTTTGGACAATAATTTATGGAATAACCGGACAGGTCATGCACTTTCGTTTGCAATATTTGGAACAAGCCACTTACTATTTGTACAACTTTTCGATCCTCCTTGGCATGTTTTACTGAATATTAGATTGTATTTAATTCTGTTGGTTGGCGTTCCATCATTATTTTTCTCAATCATGAAATAATCTATAAGGCAATCAGCCGGTTCACCACCTCGCCAAGCTAACTCAACAGCTACAATATGGTATTTTTTTTTTATAAACCTTCTGGTGGACATTCATCCCATAATCCAATGATTCTAGCGAAATCACTTGAACTCAAATTTGATGAACTGCATTTTCGTTTGTTTGGATCCTGCTGTAATCTTTTACGTTTTGCATTTCTTGCATCTCGCGCATTTTTAAATATCACACTGGTAAACGGGTCGAATACAATTTTGAAGTCATTGAAGTATTTTTCCTGGAGTAGCCTACTCGTAGTATTCCAAATTGTTTTTACAGTTGCTTCTTTATATTCAGTTCCGTTTCAACATTCAGTACGTATTCTCTGGTCGCACAAAACTCGATATAATTTTTCCATACATATTTTTTTGATTTGATTATATTTTTTGGTATATTATTAGATATAATATCATTAATTGCATCGTTAGATGCAATACCAAATCTTCGCGACAATTTTAAACCAATTGTCAGTTTGACGTTTAATTAGTTTTTAATAAAAAAAAAACACCAAACTGAAAACACCACATGTAGGGTATTATCGCTCTAATCCAGAGGCGATTGGATGAAATTTGCAACATGACTTAAAATTAAGTAATTTGATTGGTTACTATATTTAGTAAAAAATTATCAGTTGAAATCGTAAAAAAGCTTTCGGCGGCATACTTCAGTTTGGAGGCATGGGCGTATCATTATTTTAGAGAATATAAAATCAAATTTGTACATGAAATCACCATTTCCTACTCGTAAGATTTGCAGCATGAGCCGCAGGCGATCATACTCGTAGGAAATATAAGTCATTTCATGTTCGTTGCACAATATACTATTTTTTCACATTTGCTACTTAGCATAAATTTTATAGAATAGTCAGGTTAAGCTGGAGACCTAGTCTCAACTTCTCCAATTGTATTTTTGATATGATACAATAAAACCCAATTATTATTATTATTCCTATGAGAGAGAATTTATCCACTCCAGAATGGAAGTTACGAGCCCATAAATTACTTAGTATTTAAGAATTATTGTTATCTTTAATATTATATTACGCTTATGTTTGTATTTTACTTCATATAAAACTGTTTTGCAAATTAAATATAAATTATTCTCAAACTAGTAGCTGTAAATAAAAGATTTGAAGTTTTTACTGTTAATAAAGATTTTATAATTTTTTAAAAATCGTTTCAAAGTTAATTTATCCAAAATTTGGACTACTTTTTTAAGATACGAGATCGTAAATTAAATGAGTTATATCTAACATAATATTTATATTCAAATAGGTATTGACACAATTATTATTTTTTATGTGGTATTGATTTGAAAAGAATGTTTGTGATAAAAGGGATTAAATACAATAAAAATAAAATCTTTCGAAAAATACGTATATTCTAAACTTATCTTTGGATTAATTATGACTAAATAGGTATACCGTGAGAGCTATTCTCAATGAACCTACGTTTCACCAAATCAGGGTTGATAAAAATCATGATTTAAAAAAAAACAAAAATTGATGATTTTTTTTTAAATTTTTCCGGGTGCCCGGCGGCGTTTTCGGAATTCGCCGACATATTAGCCGCTCGGAACAACTCGGGTGATATGAATCACAGATTCATAAAATCCCGACGTATTGGATTAATGCATCAGCGATTTACGTATGAAATTGCACATCTCAAACTAAGAATATCTTTTCGTTTTGAATAAAATTGGTGTAACTAGTTTCTTGAGCTGTTAAAAACATTTTGATTTCCTAATAAAAATAAATGTTATACCTATTAATATTTAATTAATGAAATGGCTCCAAAGAAATTGCCAAGTGTGTGTTACAAAGATACAAATTGCAAATAAAACGGCTTAAAACTTGAAAAAAAAATTGTCAACATTGATGAAATACTAAAAAAGTTATTTAGGATTGATTTTGAACTAAATTTTCTTTGTCCAGTTAATATTGCGAGGCAGTGGTGTAGTATTTCTTTGAAAGCAGTGATTTTCCTTCAAAATGTTGGAAAAAAGATCATTATTCGGTCGTGAGTTTTTCTACAGGTTGTTGAGAAGTAACTTTTTGTTCACCCCTGTATAACAACAAATCCGATCGAAATTTTTGAAGTATCCATATGAAAAAATGATGACAATAAAACAGTTTAAAACTTGAAAAAAAAATTGTCAAAATTGATGGAATACTAAAAAAGTTATTTAGGATTGATTTTGAACTAAATTTTCTTTGTCCAGTTAATATTGCGAGGCAGTGGTGTAGTATTTCTTTGAAAGCAGTGATTTTCCTTCAAAATGTTGGAAAAAAGATCATTATTCGGTCGTGAGTTTTGTCTACAGGGTGTTGAGAAGTAACTTTTTGTTCACCCCTATATAACAACAAATCCGTTCGAAATTTTTGAAGTTTCGATATGAAAAAATGATGACAATAAAACGGCTTAAAACTCGAAAAAAAAATTGTCAAAATTGATTCAATACCAAAAAAGTTATTTATGATTGATTTTGAACTAAATTTTCTTTGTCCAGTTAATATTGCGAGGCAGTGGTGTAGTATTTCTTTGAAAGCAGTGTTTTTCCTTTAAGAATACAGGTATCGGAATGAATCAAAAAATAAGTTGTTCAGAAAAGATGGGGCTTCAAAATGTTGTAAAATAGATCATTATTTGGTCGTAAGTTTTTTCTACAGGGTGTTGAGAAGTAACTTTTTGTTCACCCCTATATAACAACAAATCCGTTCGAAATTTTTGAGGTTTCGATATGAAAAAATTATGACAACAAAACGGCTTAAAACTTGAAAAAAAAAATTGTTAAAATTGATCCAATACTATAAAAGTTATGTAGAATTGATTTTGAACTAAATTTTCTTTGTCCAGTTAATATTGCGAGGCAGTGGTGTAGTATTTCTTTGAAAGCAGTGTTTTTCCTTTAAGAATACAGGTATCGGTATGAATCAAAAAATAAGTTGTTCAGAAAAGATGGGGCTTTAAAATGTTGTAAAATAGATCATAATTTGGTCGTAAGTTTCTTCTACAGGGTGTTGAGAAGTAACTTTTTGTTCACCCCTATATAACAACAAATCCGTTCGAAATTTTTGAAGTTTCGATATGAAAAAATTATGACAACAAAACGGCTTAAAACTTGAAAAAAAAAATTGTTAAAATTGATCCAATACTATAAAAGTTATGTAGAATTGATTTTGAACTAAATTTTCTTTGTCCAGTTAATATTGCGAGGCAGTGGTGTAGTATTTCTTTGAAAGCAGTGTTTTTCCTTTAAGAATACAGGTATCGGTATGAATCAAAAAATAAGTTGTTCAGAAAAGATGGGGCTTTAAAATGTTGTAAAATAGATCATAATTTGGTCGTAAGTTTCTTCTACAGGGTGTTGAGAAGTAACTTTTTGTTCACCCCTATATAACAACAAATCCGTTCGAAATTTTTGAAGTTTCGATATGAAAAAATTATGACAACAAAACGGCTTAAAACTTGAAAAAAAAAATTGTTAAAATTGATCCAATACTATAAAAGTTATGTAGGATTGATTTTGAACTAAATTTTCTTTGTCCAGTTAATATTGCGAGGCAGTGGTGTAGTATTTCTTTGAAAGCAGTGTTTTTCCTTTAAGAATACAGGTATCGTATGAGTCAAAAAAAAAGTTGTTCAGAAAAGATGGGGCTTCAAAATGTTGTAAAATAGATCATTATTTGGTCGTAAGTTTCTTCTACAGGGTGTTGAGAAGTAACTTTTTGTTCACCCCTATATAACAACAAATCCGTTCGAAATTTTTGAAGTTTCGATATGAAAAAATTATGACAACAAAACGGCTTAAAACTTGAAAAAAAAAATTGTTAAAATTGATCCAATACTATAAAAGTTATGTAGAATTGATTTTGAACTAAATTTTCTTTGTCCAGTTAATATTGCGAGGCAGTGGTGTAGTATTTCTTTGAAAGCAGTGTTTTTCCCTTAAGAATACAGGTATCGGTATGAATCAAAAAATAAGTTGTTCAGAAAAGATGGGGCTTTAAAATGTTGTAAAAAATATCATTATTCAGTAGTGAGTTTTTCCTACACGGTGTTGAAAAGTTTAGAGTAATATTTAACTTTCTGTTCACCCCTGTATAACAACAAATCCGTTCGAAATTTTTGAAGTTTCGATATGAAAAATAATGACAATAAAACGGCTTAAAACTCGAAAAAAAAAATTGTCAAAATTGATTCAATACCAAAAAAGTTATGTACGATTGATTTTGAACTAAATTTTCTTTGTCCAGTTAATATTGCGAGGCAGTGGTGTAGTATTTCTTTGAAAGCAGTGTTTTTCCTTTAAGAATACAGGTATCGGTATGAATCAAAAAATAAGTTGTTCAGAAAAGATGGGGCTTTAAAATGTTGTAAAATAGATCATTATTTGGTCGTAAGTTTTTTCTACAGGGTGTTGAGAAGTAACTTTTTGTTCACCCCTATATAACAACAAATCCGTTCGAAATTTTTGAAGTTTCGATATGAAAAATAATGACAATAAAACGGCTTAAAACTCGAAAAAAAAAATTGTCAAAATTGATTCAATACCAAAAAAGTTATGTACGATTGATTTTGAACTAAATTTTCTTTGTCCAGTTAATATTGCGAGGCAGTGGTGTAGTATTTCTTTGAAAGCAGTGTTTTTCCTTTAAGAATACAGGTATCGGTATGAATCAAAAAATAAGTTGTTCAGAAAAGATGGGGCTTTAAAATGTTGTAAAATAGATCATTATTTGGTCGTAAGTTTTTTCTACAGGGTGTTGAGAAGTAACTTTTTGTTCACCCCTATATAACAACAAATCCGTTCGAAATTTTTGAAGTATCCATATGGAAAAATGATGATAATAAAACGGTTTAAAACTTGAAAAAAAAATTGTCAAAATTGATGGAATACTAAAAAAAGTTATTTAGGATTGATTTTGAACTAAATTTTCTTTGTTCAGTTAATATTGCGAGGCAGTGGTGTAGTATTTCTTTGAATGCAGTGTTTTTCCTTTAAGAATACAGATATTGGTATGAATCAAAAAACATGTTGTTCAGAAAATATAGGGCTTCAAAATGCTTCAAAAAAGATCATTATTCGGTCGTGAGTTTTTTTCTACAGGGTGTTGAGAAGTAACTTTTTGTTCACCCCTATATAACTACAAAACCGTTCGAAATTTTTGAAGTGATAAAGACGAGTCTTTGTCTTTTTAGGTTAGGTTTATGCCGTTTATGTTATATTTACGGTCGTGTCCGCTTGATCGTTGGACGTAAGTTCGACAAATTTCAGTAATTGGCGCATCAGAAGGTCGTTTACGTTGAGTCATGTATGCTCGTCCGAAAAAAAATTTTTTCAAGGTGTCTTTTGGATAGTAGGTTATAGGACTTCCTAAGAGAGTACAATTAATTAGATGTCAGCGATGTTTCGTGGCTTTATTTCCGCTTTTTGAAGCTTCTTCCAGTTAGATTGTACAATTAAAACCATTAGATGACATTTCTATGTACAACAACAGTACCAAAAAATGTTACTATACACAATTAGTGATCAATTCAGTTAGTGTTGACCATTAACTTGTATATAGAAATGTCATTTAATTGTTTTAATAGATTCTAACTGGAAGAAGCTTGAAAAAGCGGAAATAAAGGCGCGAAACGTCACTGACACCTAATTAAGTGTACATTCTTATGGCAATGGGTGACAAGAAAGCAATGTGCAGTAGAAGAAAGTCATATCAAATTAAAAGAACAGCTAGAAAAACACCTCAGGCATTAGTAACGTTAAAACGCATTACTAATCTCGTATAATATACAAGTTACATATAAAAGACAAATAGCGGGACGGCAACAATTAGATATTTTAAAGAAACGATAAAAATAGGCACAGGTATGTAAAAATTGTGGTAAAGAATTGCAAGGTCTAGTCGACAGACTAATGTCATTGGGAAACCTGCAAAAGTACAACTCATGATATCAGCACCAGCAGTGGTCTTGGTCTTGAAACTATTCATGGTGATTGTCAGTCACAGCCTGGAACTAGCCAGAGTCAAATTATCCAGTTGGCAAAGAAACTGGCAAGCGAGAACTGTGAAAAGGGAAGTGTAAGTGGACGTGAAAATACTGAAAATAGTGGAAATAGCAGTCGTTTGGAGTCTTTCGTTGTGCGAACTGGGCAAGATATGAAGCCAAAGCCGTTTACGCAACAAATTGCAGTTTTAGAGCTATAGAGAATGAGGATGTTCGAAAAGCTATAGAAATGCTAAGACCTTTCACGATCTAGATTTCAGTTTTATTTTATTTATTATCTATTTATTGTAGTTCGAAATAAAATGACATTCTAAATCGGAAATAATTCCCGAAACAAAAATAACTATAACAAAAGAACTACAAACAGATGTAGGAAAACAATTTAAAAAAGATCAAGTCCTAAGCCTGGCAGAAATATACTTATATATCCATTCATATACAATACATTATAAATCTTAATAATAAACAAATAGTACATACAAATTAAGTAGTATTGAATTAAGTAGGTGCGAATGAAATTCCCTTTCTCTCTCTCACATGAATTTTTCAACAGAAGAAGTTTTTGGATTCTTTTCTGAATTTGATTGGAAGAAATGATTTGAGGAAGTTTATTTAAATGCCAGTAAACAGTATATGTAAAGTTCATCATCTCAAACCTGGTTGTCGCTATAGTTAATCGAATTGTTTCCTCAAAAGGCATATTAACCAGATTTAGCCTCTCGAGACTATTTTTCGTTTCCTAACTTCAAAAAATGATTCGGAAGTAGAACAAAATTGAGGATTACCCAGAAGTTATCTATGCTGTGTTTCTTAAGCGTTTAATGGCTGGAAGTGGAAATCTATATCAAAAGATAAACTCAAGTCTGACCACACACAATATTTAATTTATATTTGATTTATATAATGAGATAACCGGTTCCGAGCTATCAGCCATCATCAGTGTGGTTACTAAACATGTCAGAGGCCAGCTAAATATAAAATCTCTACTGTCAGCACCCTGAAAGTTAGCCGAAACTTTCAATTTATTTTTTATGTGATTCTTTATCAATCTGAAACAATTTCATTCCGTCCTCCTAACTAAAACACCTTCAAGCGAAATACGATTAACTTTTATGCCTAGAATTATTTTAATAAAGCTAACTTACGATATACTGCTGCATCATCTGGCGACCACGTCAAAGAACGATGTAACACTCTCATTACAGATAGAAATAGTAACTACAAAATTACCGAACTATTTTTGACAACTTTATAGCGATTAAAAACTATTAACAAAACACGTTAATACCAAGTGAAATGAATTAGCAACAAAATATAAAAGACTATTTACTCAATTTGACGAACATTTATCTAAAACATGCATTAATGTTATCTTATAATTGAAATACGTACTTACAAAACCGCTTTATCTTAATTCCTCGATGTAGGTACATGATGTCTCAAAACACAACAAAGGAAATGCGTTAAGGCTGTTTGATCAGTCGCCAAATTCAAATAGGCAAATATTTGAGTAAGGGAAATTGACTTAAAATAAACTTCTCTATACACAAAGTTGCTTGGATTGGGCGCTCGAGGGCTTATGTTTTTTTTAAGTTTTTTCAAATAAATCGAAAAGTAAACTACTTTTTTTAATTGATTATTTCCCTCCTCGTCTTAATGTCCACCAATCACAAACGCGCAATTTCGAATTACAAATGGTTTCTAGATGGAAAAACTGTATGATAGCACCTGTCAGCATATTTTTCGAGTTTACCAGCGGCAAAACTTGACAGCTGTAGTATTTTTTGTAAGCTATATATGCAGAATAATCTGTTACTCATAAAATATTAGTCCATACAAAAAGGTCATAGGATGCCACGACCAGAGAATACGAACTGAATGCTGAAACGAGTTCGCATAATTTGGCTAATATATTGAAAGATTATGCGGTAAATATGAGAAAAGCTGACGGAACTGAGTATAAAGAAGCAACTGTAAAAACAATTTGGAATACTACGAGTAGGCTACTCCAGGAAAAATACTTCAATGACTTCAAAATTGTATTCGACCCGTTTACCAGTATGATATTCAAAAATGCGCGAGATGCAACAAATGCAAAACGTAAAAGATTACAGCAGGATCCAAACTAACGAAAATGCAGTTCATCAAATTTGAGTTCAAGTGATTTGGCTAGAATCATTGGATTATGGGATGAATGTACACCAGAAGGTTTACAAAATTTTTTTTACCATATTGTAGCTGTTGAGTTAGCTTGGCGAGGTGGTGAAGCAGCTGATTGTCTTATAGATGATTTCACCATTGAGAAAAATAATGATGGAACGGCAACCAACAGAATTGAATACAATCCAATATTCAGTAAAACATGCCAAGGAGGATCGAAAAGTTGTACAAATAGTAAGTGGCTTGTTCCAAATATTGCAAACGAAAGTGCATGCCCTGTTCGGTTATTCCATAAATTATTGTCCAAAAGGGGGAAAAATATTACTTCCAGTCGCCTATTCTTGAGACCAAATCGTTTCTGGAAATCCGAAAGTGACACATGGTTTGACAATATACCGGTAGGCAAGAACACAATTAATATGTGGACCAAATCATCTGCACTGAAAAAAATATTGTACGTAAAACCAATGAATGGTTGTCATCAATATTTTGAACATTAATATTATGAATTGGTCACTGTTACAATGAATTTTGATCATAAATTAATAACTTCATACATAGAAACAATGTACGATGAAACATTAATCAATAAATGCAAGACATCGAAAATTTATGTTTTTTTTCATCAATATAATGTCACTATTTATTGCTTCAATGTTTTAAATTTATTAATTTATGCTCTTCGCTTTTAACACAATAATTTGTAAATCATACACCTATGAACAGCGAACATAAAAACTAATAAACGATCATCGTTGATTCAATGGATGCTAAGCATTAATTTTACGAACCTAATCGTTAAATTCTGAATAACGCGCGCAAATCAATGCACCCGGACCATAGACTGAATACTCAAAACATTGGCATTATGACATTCTCATAGACTTTTTGTTTACGCGTCCTTTTTCTTTTGTTTAGTTAAATGTATACAGTTGAAAAGTGAAGTGTGTTCCTAAATCTATTTTTAAAATTTGTTCCTTTTATATAAGTACCATTTAGTAAAGTACAAAATTAAAGTCAGTTTAAAACGAAAAAAACACAGTTCGGTATTCCTTTGTAATGTTGAAAACCCGCCGATACGAGGGGAGAAATTTTATGGGCTCTTCATGGGTATTTAGTGCTATCCGCTAAGCTATGTTCCAGAGGTGCCAGTGGAAAGTTAAGCCATTTAAAGTACACAATAAAAGACTCTCAAGAATCTTTTTTATTTTGTGCTAAAACAGTTCAAGAAATAGAAGAACATATAAGAAACCTTAAAGGAAGAAAATCTGCAATTCAACCGTACTTATGGGTTCTATAAGTCTGTTTACTTAAAAACCTGTTATTTTGATTAATAATATAATAAATGACTTTATTGAGAACTTAGAAAAGTTACACAAAAGGCGAAGTCGATGCACAGCCTCCTAGCTTAACATATTAGCAATACTAAAGATAACTGCATAATAATAACAACAACAAAAACCCTGATACATAAAAAAAAGGCAATGATTCCTGGATGCCCTGCGGCACTACGCAATGTCCCGGGCCCAGACACTGCCGTTCCCAAAATGACAACTTGACTTCTATCATTCACATATGTTCCGAATAGAGACACAGCAGACTCCCCAAAGCCCAGGTAACCCACAATGGCCAGCAACAAACCATGACCAATGCGGTCAAATGCCCCTTGCGTAGTCCAACAGCAGCAATGCTGTCAATCGACCCTGATCTACCACCCCCAATGCATCATCCAGTATTTTAAGTCATGTCGTGGAGCAACTGTGACCCTGACGGAACCCAGACTGGACCTCCGACAACAACCCATGCCCATCAAGATATGTTTTCATTTGATTGCAGATCACTCTCTCAATAACCTTGGAGATCGCTGGGAGTATATTAATCGGTGTATAAGATCCTTAAATGTTGATGGAGTTACAGTTTTGGGATTGGAATGATATTGGCTTCTTTCCAACATGTTGGGAAGTTCCTCGTTTCTATATAGTAATTAACTAGATGCTGTATAAAGGGCATTATAAACGGACAACTACTACTACTAGCATATCAATACTGATCATGTCACTGCCTACAGCATTTGACTTAATCCCAAGCAATGCATCAAGTAAATTGATCGTTCCTGGGTCCGGATTGTTGGTAGAAGTAGCCACAAAAAAATCATTAATATTATCAACATCATGAATAAAAGACGGTATTGTGATATTTTCCCTTGCATAAATGTTTAGATCTCGTAATAATTTGCAATTTTGTTTAGAAGAATTTCCGCGGACTTTAGTTTCCAAATATAGTTTTTTTCTCTCTTTTCACCTCAGACGACAGACGAATCTGACATGTTTAGCATTTAATATTAACTAAATTAAAAATAAAGCCTTTAGATTTCGAGTGTCGTACAAATATGATTTAATTTATTTACAAAGCAGGTGCATCAAATCAATGGACGTACAGCAAGATAATTTTGAGTCTTATTTGGGCTTTTAAATTCTCTAACCATTGGTACTAGTATATTTGAACCATACTGCACTTTGCAGTACACATAATACATATGTACCTATATGCTCGCGATTATTGATTAAATACAGAACAATAATCTCAATCTTTCGTAATAATAATTTCCGGCGAACACAATTACGTAAAACAATTATTATAACCCAATGTAATAATCAGCTAACATAGATTCATGTTTCTCGTTCGTAACATTAATAACCTTCAGACATCGGTTTAATGTACAAAAGTCATAGATTAATGTTCATCGTTCGTAACATTAATAACCAGCTAACATCGGTTTTACGTATTGGAGACATAAACTAATCTTCATCGTTCGTAACATTAACAACCTGGTAACATCGTTTTAACGTACAGCAGTTATAAATTAATGTCCATCATTCGTAAGATCAATAACCGGCGAGCATAAATTTATGTTCTTTATTTATTAATTCAACGTACAGAATTCGCTACCGAATTTATGTACGAACGTTCATTGTATTAATGTCACCCATCATCGGCTCAAATTTAATGTTGACGTTCATTGATTTGAAGCACTTTTTTATTAATATCACGTACCTTTTCGGTTCAGTGTGCGCAAGCTATTGGTTTGGACACTAAGTGTAAAAAGATATCCAATCATTCGAACAGATCAATAGCAGTTAACCACTTGGCAAATAAAGGAATTCCTGAACAGTAATTAATAAAAATAACACGACATAGCAGCTCTAATTCAATTAAACCGTACTTGAATATTAACCAAGAATGCCATTGTGAAATAATCAACACCATGCGAGGAATTTCTTCAACGGTGGAAATTAACAATCCGTCAACTTCAGCAAACTCTCCTTCCAATTTAACATTTACCAATTGTACTTTTCACAACTATAGTTTTAAATAAAAATGAATAATATTTGTTTGATTAAAACTAATACATTTTGTATTGAAAATTATTAAACGTCAGATTGACAATCAAATTTTTGATATCTACAAAGTAAAAATTATCTCGAATACTCCTCGGGCCTTGTATTGTATTTGTTTTTGTTCTCTAATCCCGAAATATAAAAGGCAACCGTCATATACAAGAAAATGGTCACTTTGAACATTTGTTGTAACAGTAGATAATTAATTATTTAAATGAATGTGTTTGATACAGTACAGAAATGTAGTTAGTAGGTAATTTCTCAAATACTTGAAATAAAAATATTATGTCAAAATAGAGTATGTACGCCTCTGGCTGTTAAAACACCCACATTCATAATAATGATACCTATGTACCGTTAGCACAAGTGAAGTGTGGACTCTCTAATGTGACAATACATTGTTGCCAAGTTTATAAAATTTATTGAACGATCTATTAGCGTATAGGATTATAGCTTATTAGGTTTCTTACGTAGAAATGAGGAAAAATTCGATAAAATAATGTTGGTTGTGTCTATCAGGTTTGCTTACAAGATAAATCTCAAGCTCAGTTATTAGGTATTTACTTACAAATTATTCAGTTTAACAGAACAGCAATTACCTACAATAAAACCTTATAGAGCAAAAATGTATGAGGTCTGTTCAAAAAATTCCCGGAATTTTTGAATTGCGCGCGTCTGGAGAGTCCGGTGGTCAAAATTTTTTTTTTATTGTGTTGGTACACATGTCCCTAATGTATGGTGAAATTTTCAGCTGTATTCATTGTTTACATTCTGTCTTGTAGCGGCTGGTGTAGACGTGTTTTTTTGAGCTCGGCGATTTTTGTTAGTTTAAACAATGGAAGAATTGAAGAGTCAAAGAATTTGTATTAAATTTTGCGTGAAAAATGAAATAAAGTGTAACCAAGTGTGCGAAATGTTACAGAGAGCCTACGGTGAGTCTGCTATGAAAAAAACAAGTGTTTACGAGTGGTATAAGCGTTTCCAAGATGGCCGCGAAGACGTTGAAGACGACGAACGCTCCGGTCGACCCAGCACGTCAATAATCGATGAAAATGTGGGAAAAGTGGAAAAAATGATTATGGATGATCGCCGAATCACAATTAGAGAAGTTGCTGATGAAGTTGGCATATCAGTTGGCTCATGCCATCATATTTTTTCAAAGGTTTTGGGCATGAAACGAGTGGCAGCAAAATTCGTTCCAAAACTGCTGAATTTTGATCAAAAAAACAAACGCATTACCATCGCTCAGCAGCTGTTAAACGACGTCAACGACGATCCAAATTTACTTGAAAGGGTCATAACTGGTGATGAAACATGGGTGGGGGTTATGATGTCGAAACAAAAGCACAATCGTCCACGTGGAAGCACTCAACGTCACCAAGAGTGAAAAAAGCACGTCAAGTTCGATCAAATGTCAAGGTTTTGCTTACTGTTTTCTTCGATTATAATGGCATAGTGCATAAAGAATTCTTGCCAAAAGGTCAAACCGTCAATAAGGAGTATTACCTTGAAGTAATGCGACGTTTGCGTGAAGCAATTCGAAAAAAACGCCCCGATTTATGGAAAAACAATTCATGGGTTTTGCACCACGATAACGCACCTGCTCATTCATCGTTGCTTATTCGTGATTTTTTGGCTAAAAACAAGACTTTAATCATGCCCCAACCTCCTTATTCACCAGATATCGCTCCGTGTGATTTTTTCCTGTTCCCAAAGTTGAAGAGACCCATGAAAGGACAGCGTTTTTCATCGATTGAAGAGATAAAGGCAGAATCGCTGAGAGTGCTACAGAGCATTACAAAAAGTGACTATCAAGGGTGTTTCGAAGACTGGAAAAAACGCTGACATAAGTGTATTATATCTAGGGGGGATTACTTTGAAGGGGACCATATAGATGTAGACGAATAAATAAATATTTTTTTAGAAAAATGAGAATTCCGGGGACTTTTTGAACAGCTCGTATATTCAAAAGAAGTTTCATTCTCGCCAAAGTAAAAATTTACATATCGTTGAGTAACTGCCAAAAACAAGTTAACTCCACTTTTCGTCTATTCTGACTTAACTGCCCCATTATACTAAAAGATGCTCAAAAAAATGTAAAAACCGTTAATTGTAGAAAAACTCACGTATAAGGACTTTTTTGATTTAGAAGACTGTCAAAATTAATCACGAAAAACAAATAAATAAAAAACACTAAAGGGGAAAAAGTCAGTGTGACTGAAAATAAAATGCTTAACCAGGCATTATAAGAAGTTCAATATTTTTGGTAAAGGTCGCCTGATGGGTGAGGTTGAATTAAAAAAAGCATACTCGAAACTTCGGCCTATCAGCAATCAGAAAAAACAGGATAATATGTTGAAGCTGTGCAAATCAAGGGTCATCTCGGATGAATTTCATCCGTTACAAGACTCTAAGAACGTTGACGATAGTATTTTCGGGCCTGATAGTAGTGATGTTGAAAACGACTAATTTTGTTATGTCAAAACCAGGCAAGTGCCAAAAAGATAAATATGCATTTCCAAACAAAATATGGTAAGTATAGAAACCATATACCAACAATACAGGCGAACAAAGCCATGAAAATAAAATTTGAAATTGCATTTGACAACATTGCTTTAAATCATAACAAAGATGCCCAAAGGCATTTCCAGTAAACATGAGGCATTTACTGCGGTCTCTAGAGAAGTAAAAATACCGTTTCTAATTAGAAATTACAAACAAAAAAAGTTGTTTATAAAAATAAAATTATAGTTCACTTAAAGAGAACGACAATAGAGATAATTCGTTTTACTTTTGATATACACTGTGCCCAATATAAGAATGGGATAGCATTGGAATCTTGGAAACAGTAGGAGTTACAATGTCAGATAAATTAGAGAAAAGTTGTACAATTTAAACACCTTTTAAATGGTGTTTTCAGTAGTAATACCCCTAGGGTCGTCATAATACCGAGATAATTTTGTATTTTGAACTTTCGGAATATTGTATTAGATTTAGTTTTAAGTACTACCAAATGTGATGTGGCTCGATGCGATCCGGCTCTAGTAGATGAAGATATACACCATCCCGCGTTAGAAATATGCTTTGAAGCTAAAACTTGCGTCCAAAAAAAATTTGAATCTAATGCTCAGTCAAAACGTTACAATTTTCGTAAAGCAAATTTTCCACTTTTGTATGAACAAATTTTGATGCAAGATTGGTCTTTCTTAAATGAGATATCAAATGTAAATGTCGCAATCGAAGCTTTTTATAGCAAACTATATTCAATAATAGATATGTGTGTACCGATATTTCCTTCGCGTCCTCGAAAATACGCTTACCCTGTCTGGTTTAATCACGACATTATGCGGACCATTAGAGAGAAGCACGGTTCATGGAGGAAGTGGAGGGACACTGGCTCGGTGTTACATTATAACCGATTTAGAACTGTAAGGTCGCAAGGTAAGCGGAAAATCCAAATCGCATACAAAGAATATTTAGCTAATGTTCAAAATTCTATCACTTCGGATACAAAACAGTTCTGGTCATTTATTCATAACAAACAGCGAAAGTCACGAATTCCGGGAAGAATGATCGATAACACGGGAAATATTATATCTGACCCACAAAATATTATTCATTGCTTTACTGAGTTCTTCAGAAGTGTGTTTGTTTCTTCTGGATCTGTGAATTCTGCTGATGTCCGAGAGACGACTGATTTGGTCCGGGTTGGATTCCTGGACACCGATGATGTTCTTAGATCATTGAAAAAGTTAAAATCTAAATTAACAGCAGGCGTAGATGCTATTCCAGCTATAAACGAAATTAAGAAGTTCTCAGTGTTACTAAAATCGTTTCTTGTATCTGAGGCGATATATTCTGTTAACGAGTATTTTTCTCGGGATGCCCGAGTAACTGTTATTTAGAGACTGTTGTGTTTTGACATGTGTCTTATGCATTAAATGTTTAATAGTCTTTGTGAAGTTACAATTATGTGTTATTTTATATGTGAAGATTGTAAATATTGTATGTATATATTTAAATTTCAGTTTTTTTTTTACGTTGACGACTTCTATACATTTTGTAATGTCATTTGGAGAATAAATAAATAAATAAATAAATAAAAGTTACCAAAACCAGTAACAAGCGATGATGACAATATTCTGAATGTTTTGGCTTATTTTTTGGCAAATCCTGTCTTCACTTTATAGTGCTGCATACCATTTGGGGTTATCATATTATGAATAGAATAGAATAATAGAAGAAATGAACATATTTGTCTGATCAAAATCCGCATGCACTTAGGTAATGGGATTTCAAGAAAACTTTAGTGTAAAGCTTTTTGGCTTTTAAAAGACAATCAAAATTTTTAAGATTCTATTTGAAATACGGCCCTATTTTCATATAGGAATCTGAAACTTAGAAGAATACATCATGACATGACTGACTATCAGTAATCAGTTAAGCATATGCATCAATTTACTTGAAATACACCAATTTCTCTCTAGTGTCATCGGCATATACAAATATTTAAGCAAGATTAACATGCTCCGGAAAATCATTATAATTATTGGAGAAGATTAAGGATCCAAAATGCTACCCTGCGGTGTACCTAAATTTATGCATCTCTGCCTACGATTTCCATGAAATAATGTCGGTATAACATAAATATTTAGAAAGGTTTTAATCTTGATATTAATTACCTACATACTTAAATTGTTATAAAATAATTTTAATATTACATGATTTAAATGAACAATTAACACGGTTAAGTACGTTTTTATCAATTAATGGGTATGTTAATTCATAAAAATTGTATTATGTATTTACCTCATTTTTTTACCTTTTTGATATTTTTTTTTGCAGTTAAGCTTTGATAAATTCTCATAACATATCTACTACTTAGATAAATATGTTTCCATTATCAACATATTACTAATCATCATCATAAGCAATATTACCTTATATGGCAAACATTGATTTACCGTAAGTACTGTAGAGTATGTCCATGCAAGTGATGTCAAAACTCGTCTACTGATTATATTGTCACTAGTAATACCCCTAGGGTCTTGATAATACCGAGATAATTTTGTCATAGAGAATGCCGAAAGCGTGTTGCTTGATAATAGCCAAAGGCCGCAGGCCGAGGGCTACTATCCTTGAGCAACTCGCTTGAAGGATTTTCTATGACAAAATTTTGAGTATTTATCAAGGCCCGAGGGGTATTCGATAAGATAATTTTTTACTTTGTAGATAAGTATCAAAAATTTGATTGTCAATCTGACGTTTAATAACTTTCAATACAAAATGTATTATTTTAAAGAAGTAGTCCATTCTGAAGTGGAGTGAATGTATTGTAATAGGAAATAAAAGTCTGACTCCACAAAATCAATTTAATACGTTACACTCAATGTGTTACATCCAAACATGTTTCGAAGCTCACTAGCTTCATCATCAGTGGTAAATTTCGAGAGAAAATTGTATTTGCAAATATTACATATGACTAGTGAGCTTCGAAACATATTTGGATGTAACACATTGAGTGTAACGTATTAAATTGATTTTGTGGAGTCAGACTTTTATTTCCTATTCCAAAATGTATTAGTTTTAATCAAACAAATATTATTCAGTTTGCTGAAGTTGACGGATTATTAATTTCCACTGTTGAAGAAATTCCTCGCATGGTGTTGATTATTTCACCATGGCGTGCTTGGTTAATATTGAATTAGAGCTGCTATGTCGTGTTATTTTTATTAATTGCTGTTCAGGAATTACATTATTTGCCAAATGGCTAACTGCAGTTGATCTGTTCGAATGATTGGATATCTTTTTACACTTAGTGTCCAAACCAATAGCTTGCGCAGATGATTTGGTCCACATATTAATTGTGTTCTTGCCTACCGGTATATTGTCAAACCATGTGTCACTTTCAGATTTCCAGAAACGATTTGGTCTCAAGAATAGACCACTGGAAGTAATATTTTTCCCCCTTTTGGACAATAATTTATGGAATAACCGGACAGGTCATGCACTTTCGTTTGCAATATTTGGAACAAGCCACTTACTATTTGTACAACTTTTCGATCCTCCTTGGCATGTTTTACTGAATATTAGATTGTATTTAATTCTGTTGGTTGGCGTTCCATCATTATTTTTCTCAATCATGAAATAATCTATAAGGCAATCAGCCGGTTCACCACCTCGCCAAGCTAACTCAACAGCTACAATATGGTATTTTTTTTTTATAAACCTTCTGGTGGACATTCATCCCATAATCCAATGATTCTAGCGAAATCACTTGAACTCAAATTTGATGAACTGCATTTTCGTTTGTTTGGATCCTGCTGTAATCTTTTACGTTTTGCATTTCTTGCATCTCGCGCATTTTTAAATATCACACTGGTAAACGGGTCGAATACAATTTTGAAGTCATTGAAGTATTTTTCCTGGAGTAGCCTACTCGTAGTATTCCAAATTGTTTTTACAGTTGCTTCTTTATATTCAGTTCCGTTTCAACATTCAGTACGTATTCTCTGGTCGCACAAAACTCGATATAATTTTTCCATACATATTTTTTTGATTTGATTATATTTTTTGGTATATTATTAGATATAATATCATTAATTGCATCGTTAGATGCAATACCAAATCTTCGCGACAATTTTAAACCAATTGTCAGTTTGACGTTTAATTAGTTTTTAATAAAAAAAAAACACCAAACTGAAAACACCACATGTAGGGTATTATCGCTCTAATCCAGAGGCGATTGGATGAAATTTGCAACATGACTTAAAATTAAGTAATTTGATTGGTTACTATATTTAGTAAAAAATTATCAGTTGAAATCGTAAAAAAGCTTTCGGCGGCATACTTCAGTTTGGAGGCATGGGCGTATCATTATTTTAGAGAATATAAAATCAAATTTGTACATGAAATCACCATTTCCTACTCGTAAGATTTGCAGCATGAGCCGCAGGCGATCATACTCGTAGGAAATATAAGTCATTTCATGTTCGTTGCACAATATACTATTTTTTCACATTTGCTACTTAGCATAAATTTTATAGAATAGTCAGGTTAAGCTGGAGACCTAGTCTCAACTTCTCCAATTGTATTTTTGATATGATACAATAAAACCCAATTATTATTATTATTCCTATGAGAGAGAATTTATCCACTCCAGAATGGAAGTTACGAGCCCATAAATTACTTAGTATTTAAGAATTATTGTTATCTTTAATATTATATTACGCTTATGTTTGTATTTTACTTCATATAAAACTGTTTTGCAAATTAAATATAAATTATTCTCAAACTAGTAGCTGTAAATAAAAGATTTGAAGTTTTTACTGTTAATAAAGATTTTATAATTTTTTAAAAATCGTTTCAAAGTTAATTTATCCAAAATTTGGACTACTTTTTTAAGATACGAGATCGTAAATTAAATGAGTTATATCTAACATAATATTTATATTCAAATAGGTATTGACACAATTATTATTTTTTATGTGGTATTGATTTGAAAAGAATGTTTGTGATAAAAGGGATTAAATACAATAAAAATAAAATCTTTCGAAAAATACGTATATTCTAAACTTATCTTTGGATTAATTATGACTAAATAGGTATACCGTGAGAGCTATTCTCAATGAACCTACGTTTCACCAAATCAGGGTTGATAAAAATCATGATTTAAAAAAAAACAAAAATTGATGATTTTTTTTTAAATTTTTCCGGGTGCCCGGCGGCGTTTTCGGAATTCGCCGACATATTAGCCGCTCGGAACAACTCGGGTGATATGAATCACAGATTCATAAAATCCCGACGTATTGGATTAATGCATCAGCGATTTACGTATGAAATTGCACATCTCAAACTAAGAATATCTTTTCGTTTTGAATAAAATTGGTGTAACTAGTTTCTTGAGCTGTTAAAAACATTTTGATTTCCTAATAAAAATAAATGTTATACCTATTAATATTTAATTAATGAAATGGCTCCAAAGAAATTGCCAAGTGTGTGTTACAAAGATACAAATTGCAAATAAAACGGCTTAAAACTTGAAAAAAAAATTGTCAACATTGATGAAATACTAAAAAAGTTATTTAGGATTGATTTTGAACTAAATTTTCTTTGTCCAGTTAATATTGCGAGGCAGTGGTGTAGTATTTCTTTGAAAGCAGTGATTTTCCTTCAAAATGTTGGAAAAAAGATCATTATTCGGTCGTGAGTTTTTCTACAGGTTGTTGAGAAGTAACTTTTTGTTCACCCCTGTATAACAACAAATCCGATCGAAATTTTTGAAGTATCCATATGAAAAAATGATGACAATAAAACAGTTTAAAACTTGAAAAAAAAATTGTCAAAATTGATGGAATACTAAAAAAGTTATTTAGGATTGATTTTGAACTAAATTTTCTTTGTCCAGTTAATATTGCGAGGCAGTGGTGTAGTATTTCTTTGAAAGCAGTGATTTTCCTTCAAAATGTTGGAAAAAAGATCATTATTCGGTCGTGAGTTTTGTCTACAGGGTGTTGAGAAGTAACTTTTTGTTCACCCCTATATAACAACAAATCCGTTCGAAATTTTTGAAGTTTCGATATGAAAAAATGATGACAATAAAACGGCTTAAAACTCGAAAAAAAAATTGTCAAAATTGATTCAATACCAAAAAAGTTATTTATGATTGATTTTGAACTAAATTTTCTTTGTCCAGTTAATATTGCGAGGCAGTGGTGTAGTATTTCTTTGAAAGCAGTGTTTTTCCTTTAAGAATACAGGTATCGGAATGAATCAAAAAATAAGTTGTTCAGAAAAGATGGGGCTTCAAAATGTTGTAAAATAGATCATTATTTGGTCGTAAGTTTTTTCTACAGGGTGTTGAGAAGTAACTTTTTGTTCACCCCTATATAACAACAAATCCGTTCGAAATTTTTGAGGTTTCGATATGAAAAAATTATGACAACAAAACGGCTTAAAACTTGAAAAAAAAAATTGTTAAAATTGATCCAATACTATAAAAGTTATGTAGAATTGATTTTGAACTAAATTTTCTTTGTCCAGTTAATATTGCGAGGCAGTGGTGTAGTATTTCTTTGAAAGCAGTGTTTTTCCTTTAAGAATACAGGTATCGGTATGAATCAAAAAATAAGTTGTTCAGAAAAGATGGGGCTTTAAAATGTTGTAAAATAGATCATAATTTGGTCGTAAGTTTCTTCTACAGGGTGTTGAGAAGTAACTTTTTGTTCACCCCTATATAACAACAAATCCGTTCGAAATTTTTGAAGTTTCGATATGAAAAAATTATGACAACAAAACGGCTTAAAACTTGAAAAAAAAAATTGTTAAAATTGATCCAATACTATAAAAGTTATGTAGAATTGATTTTGAACTAAATTTTCTTTGTCCAGTTAATATTGCGAGGCAGTGGTGTAGTATTTCTTTGAAAGCAGTGTTTTTCCTTTAAGAATACAGGTATCGGTATGAATCAAAAAATAAGTTGTTCAGAAAAGATGGGGCTTTAAAATGTTGTAAAATAGATCATAATTTGGTCGTAAGTTTCTTCTACAGGGTGTTGAGAAGTAACTTTTTGTTCACCCCTATATAACAACAAATCCGTTCGAAATTTTTGAAGTTTCGATATGAAAAAATTATGACAACAAAACGGCTTAAAACTTGAAAAAAAAAATTGTTAAAATTGATCCAATACTATAAAAGTTATGTAGGATTGATTTTGAACTAAATTTTCTTTGTCCAGTTAATATTGCGAGGCAGTGGTGTAGTATTTCTTTGAAAGCAGTGTTTTTCCTTTAAGAATACAGGTATCGTATGAGTCAAAAAAAAAGTTGTTCAGAAAAGATGGGGCTTCAAAATGTTGTAAAATAGATCATTATTTGGTCGTAAGTTTCTTCTACAGGGTGTTGAGAAGTAACTTTTTGTTCACCCCTATATAACAACAAATCCGTTCGAAATTTTTGAAGTTTCGATATGAAAAAATTATGACAACAAAACGGCTTAAAACTTGAAAAAAAAAATTGTTAAAATTGATCCAATACTATAAAAGTTATGTAGAATTGATTTTGAACTAAATTTTCTTTGTCCAGTTAATATTGCGAGGCAGTGGTGTAGTATTTCTTTGAAAGCAGTGTTTTTCCCTTAAGAATACAGGTATCGGTATGAATCAAAAAATAAGTTGTTCAGAAAAGATGGGGCTTTAAAATGTTGTAAAAAATATCATTATTCAGTAGTGAGTTTTTCCTACACGGTGTTGAAAAGTTTAGAGTAATATTTAACTTTCTGTTCACCCCTGTATAACAACAAATCCGTTCGAAATTTTTGAAGTTTCGATATGAAAAATAATGACAATAAAACGGCTTAAAACTCGAAAAAAAAAATTGTCAAAATTGATTCAATACCAAAAAAGTTATGTACGATTGATTTTGAACTAAATTTTCTTTGTCCAGTTAATATTGCGAGGCAGTGGTGTAGTATTTCTTTGAAAGCAGTGTTTTTCCTTTAAGAATACAGGTATCGGTATGAATCAAAAAATAAGTTGTTCAGAAAAGATGGGGCTTTAAAATGTTGTAAAATAGATCATTATTTGGTCGTAAGTTTTTTCTACAGGGTGTTGAGAAGTAACTTTTTGTTCACCCCTATATAACAACAAATCCGTTCGAAATTTTTGAAGTTTCGATATGAAAAATAATGACAATAAAACGGCTTAAAACTCGAAAAAAAAAATTGTCAAAATTGATTCAATACCAAAAAAGTTATGTACGATTGATTTTGAACTAAATTTTCTTTGTCCAGTTAATATTGCGAGGCAGTGGTGTAGTATTTCTTTGAAAGCAGTGTTTTTCCTTTAAGAATACAGGTATCGGTATGAATCAAAAAATAAGTTGTTCAGAAAAGATGGGGCTTTAAAATGTTGTAAAATAGATCATTATTTGGTCGTAAGTTTTTTCTACAGGGTGTTGAGAAGTAACTTTTTGTTCACCCCTATATAACAACAAATCCGTTCGAAATTTTTGAAGTATCCATATGGAAAAATGATGATAATAAAACGGTTTAAAACTTGAAAAAAAAATTGTCAAAATTGATGGAATACTAAAAAAAGTTATTTAGGATTGATTTTGAACTAAATTTTCTTTGTTCAGTTAATATTGCGAGGCAGTGGTGTAGTATTTCTTTGAATGCAGTGTTTTTCCTTTAAGAATACAGATATTGGTATGAATCAAAAAACATGTTGTTCAGAAAATATAGGGCTTCAAAATGCTTCAAAAAAGATCATTATTCGGTCGTGAGTTTTTTTCTACAGGGTGTTGAGAAGTAACTTTTTGTTCACCCCTATATAACTACAAAACCGTTCGAAATTTTTGAAGTGATAAAGACGAGTCTTTGTCTTTTTAGGTTAGGTTTATGCCGTTTATGTTATATTTACGGTCGTGTCCGCTTGATCGTTGGACGTAAGTTCGACAAATTTCAGTAATTGGCGCATCAGAAGGTCGTTTACGTTGAGTCATGTATGCTCGTCCGAAAAAAAATTTTTTCAAGGTGTCTTTTGGATAGTAGGTTATAGGACTTCCTAAGAGAGTACAATTAATTAGATGTCAGCGATGTTTCGTGGCTTTATTTCCGCTTTTTGAAGCTTCTTCCAGTTAGATTGTACAATTAAAACCATTAGATGACATTTCTATGTACAACAACAGTACCAAAAAATGTTACTATACACAATTAGTGATCAATTCAGTTAGTGTTGACCATTAACTTGTATATAGAAATGTCATTTAATTGTTTTAATAGATTCTAACTGGAAGAAGCTTGAAAAAGCGGAAATAAAGGCGCGAAACGTCACTGACACCTAATTAAGTGTACATTCTTATGGCAATGGGTGACAAGAAAGCAATGTGCAGTAGAAGAAAGTCATATCAAATTAAAAGAACAGCTAGAAAAACACCTCAGGCATTAGTAACGTTAAAACGCATTACTAATCTCGTATAATATACAAGTTACATATAAAAGACAAATAGCGGGACGGCAACAATTAGATATTTTAAAGAAACGATAAAAATAGGCACAGGTATGTAAAAATTGTGGTAAAGAATTGCAAGGTCTAGTCGACAGACTAATGTCATTGGGAAACCTGCAAAAGTACAACTCATGATATCAGCACCAGCAGTGGTCTTGGTCTTGAAACTATTCATGGTGATTGTCAGTCACAGCCTGGAACTAGCCAGAGTCAAATTATCCAGTTGGCAAAGAAACTGGCAAGCGAGAACTGT
Organism: Apoderus coryli; assembly: GCA_911728435.2. NCBI lineage: Eukaryota > Metazoa > Arthropoda > Insecta > Coleoptera > Attelabidae > Apoderus > Apoderus coryli. Next base: position 6,533,730 of record OU452209.1, on the reverse strand, counting down.
GAAAAGGGAAGTGTAAGTGGACGTGAAAATACTGAAAATAGTGGAAATAGCAGTCGTTTGGAGTCTTTCGTTGTGCGAACTGGGCAAGATATGAAGCCAAAGCCGTTTACGCAACAAATTGCAGTTTTAGAGCTATAGAGAATGAGGATGTTCGAAAAGCTATAGAAATGCTAAGACCTTTCACGATCTAGATTTCAGTTTTATTTTATTTATTATCTATTTATTGTAGTTCGAAATAAAATGACATTCTAAATCGGAAATAATTCCCGAAACAAAAATAACTATAACAAAAGAACTACAAACAGATGTAGGAAAACAATTTAAAAAAGATCAAGTCCTAAGCCTGGCAGAAATATACTTATATATCCATTCATATACAATACATTATAAATCTTAATAATAAACAAATAGTACATACAAATTAAGTAGTATTGAATTAAGTAGGTGCGAATGAAATTCCCTTTCTCTCTCTCACATGAATTTTTCAACAGAAGAAGTTTTTGGATTCTTTTCTGAATTTGATTGGAAGAAATGATTTGAGGAAGTTTATTTAAATGCCAGTAAACAGTATATGTAAAGTTCATCATCTCAAACCTGGTTGTCGCTATAGTTAATCGAATTGTTTCCTCAAAAGGCATATTAACCAGATTTAGCCTCTCGAGACTATTTTTCGTTTCCTAACTTCAAAAAATGATTCGGAAGTAGAACAAAATTGAGGATTACCCAGAAGTTATCTATGCTGTGTTTCTTAAGCGTTTAATGGCTGGAAGTGGAAATCTATATCAAAAGATAAACTCAAGTCTGACCACACACAATATTTAATTTATATTTGATTTATATAATGAGATAACCGGTTCCGAGCTATCAGCCATCATCAGTGTGGTTACTAAACATGTCAGAGGCCAGCTAAATATAAAATCTCTACTGTCAGCACCCTGAAAGTTAGCCGAAACTTTCAATTTATTTTTTATGTGATTCTTTATCAATCTGAAACAATTTCATTCCGTCCTCCTAACTAAAACACCTTCAAGCGAAATACGATTAACTTTTATGCCTAGAATTATTTTAATAAAGCTAACTTACGATATACTGCTGCATCATCTGGCGACCACGTCAAAGAACGATGTAACACTCTCATTACAGATAGAAATAGTAACTACAAAATTACCGAACTATTTTTGACAACTTTATAGCGATTAAAAACTATTAACAAAACACGTTAATACCAAGTGAAATGAATTAGCAACAAAATATAAAAGACTATTTACTCAATTTGACGAACATTTATCTAAAACATGCATTAATGTTATCTTATAATTGAAATACGTACTTACAAAACCGCTTTATCTTAATTCCTCGATGTAGGTACATGATGTCTCAAAACACAACAAAGGAAATGCGTTAAGGCTGTTTGATCAGTCGCCAAATTCAAATAGGCAAATATTTGAGTAAGGGAAATTGACTTAAAATAAACTTCTCTATACACAAAGTTGCTTGGATTGGGCGCTCGAGGGCTTATGTTTTTTTTAAGTTTTTTCAAATAAATCGAAAAGTAAACTACTTTTTTTAATTGATTATTTCCCTCCTCGTCTTAATGTCCACCAATCACAAACGCGCAATTTCGAATTACAAATGGTTTCTAGATGGAAAAACTGTATGATAGCACCTGTCAGCATATTTTTCGAGTTTACCAGCGGCAAAACTTGACAGCTGTAGTATTTTTTGTAAGCTATATATGCAGAATAATCTGTTACTCATAAAATATTAGTCCATACAAAAAGGTCATAGGATGCCACGACCAGAGAATACGAACTGAATGCTGAAACGAGTTCGCATAATTTGGCTAATATATTGAAAGATTATGCGGTAAATATGAGAAAAGCTGACGGAACTGAGTATAAAGAAGCAACTGTAAAAACAATTTGGAATACTACGAGTAGGCTACTCCAGGAAAAATACTTCAATGACTTCAAAATTGTATTCGACCCGTTTACCAGTATGATATTCAAAAATGCGCGAGATGCAACAAATGCAAAACGTAAAAGATTACAGCAGGATCCAAACTAACGAAAATGCAGTTCATCAAATTTGAGTTCAAGTGATTTGGCTAGAATCATTGGATTATGGGATGAATGTACACCAGAAGGTTTACAAAATTTTTTTTACCATATTGTAGCTGTTGAGTTAGCTTGGCGAGGTGGTGAAGCAGCTGATTGTCTTATAGATGATTTCACCATTGAGAAAAATAATGATGGAACGGCAACCAACAGAATTGAATACAATCCAATATTCAGTAAAACATGCCAAGGAGGATCGAAAAGTTGTACAAATAGTAAGTGGCTTGTTCCAAATATTGCAAACGAAAGTGCATGCCCTGTTCGGTTATTCCATAAATTATTGTCCAAAAGGGGGAAAAATATTACTTCCAGTCGCCTATTCTTGAGACCAAATCGTTTCTGGAAATCCGAAAGTGACACATGGTTTGACAATATACCGGTAGGCAAGAACACAATTAATATGTGGACCAAATCATCTGCACTGAAAAAAATATTGTACGTAAAACCAATGAATGGTTGTCATCAATATTTTGAACATTAATATTATGAATTGGTCACTGTTACAATGAATTTTGATCATAAATTAATAACTTCATACATAGAAACAATGTACGATGAAACATTAATCAATAAATGCAAGACATCGAAAATTTATGTTTTTTTTCATCAATATAATGTCACTATTTATTGCTTCAATGTTTTAAATTTATTAATTTATGCTCTTCGCTTTTAACACAATAATTTGTAAATCATACACCTATGAACAGCGAACATAAAAACTAATAAACGATCATCGTTGATTCAATGGATGCTAAGCATTAATTTTACGAACCTAATCGTTAAATTCTGAATAACGCGCGCAAATCAATGCACCCGGACCATAGACTGAATACTCAAAACATTGGCATTATGACATTCTCATAGACTTTTTGTTTACGCGTCCTTTTTCTTTTGTTTAGTTAAATGTATACAGTTGAAAAGTGAAGTGTGTTCCTAAATCTATTTTTAAAATTTGTTCCTTTTATATAAGTACCATTTAGTAAAGTACAAAATTAAAGTCAGTTTAAAACGAAAAAAACACAGTTCGGTATTCCTTTGTAATGTTGAAAACCCGCCGATACGAGGGGAGAAATTTTATGGGCTCTTCATGGGTATTTAGTGCTATCCGCTAAGCTATGTTCCAGAGGTGCCAGTGGAAAGTTAAGCCATTTAAAGTACACAATAAAAGACTCTCAAGAATCTTTTTTATTTTGTGCTAAAACAGTTCAAGAAATAGAAGAACATATAAGAAACCTTAAAGGAAGAAAATCTGCAATTCAACCGTACTTATGGGTTCTATAAGTCTGTTTACTTAAAAACCTGTTATTTTGATTAATAATATAATAAATGACTTTATTGAGAACTTAGAAAAGTTACACAAAAGGCGAAGTCGATGCACAGCCTCCTAGCTTAACATATTAGCAATACTAAAGATAACTGCATAATAATAACAACAACAAAAACCCTGATACATAAAAAAAAGGCAATGATTCCTGGATGCCCTGCGGCACTACGCAATGTCCCGGGCCCAGACACTGCCGTTCCCAAAATGACAACTTGACTTCTATCATTCACATATGTTCCGAATAGAGACACAGCAGACTCCCCAAAGCCCAGGTAACCCACAATGGCCAGCAACAAACCATGACCAATGCGGTCAAATGCCCCTTGCGTAGTCCAACAGCAGCAATGCTGTCAATCGACCCTGATCTACCACCCCCAATGCATCATCCAGTATTTTAAGTCATGTCGTGGAGCAACTGTGACCCTGACGGAACCCAGACTGGACCTCCGACAACAACCCATGCCCATCAAGATATGTTTTCATTTGATTGCAGATCACTCTCTCAATAACCTTGGAGATCGCTGGGAGTATATTAATCGGTGTATAAGATCCTTAAATGTTGATGGAGTTACAGTTTTGGGATTGGAATGATATTGGCTTCTTTCCAACATGTTGGGAAGTTCCTCGTTTCTATATAGTAATTAACTAGATGCTGTATAAAGGGCATTATAAACGGACAACTACTACTACTAGCATATCAATACTGATCATGTCACTGCCTACAGCATTTGACTTAATCCCAAGCAATGCATCAAGTAAATTGATCGTTCCTGGGTCCGGATTGTTGGTAGAAGTAGCCACAAAAAAATCATTAATATTATCAACATCATGAATAAAAGACGGTATTGTGATATTTTCCCTTGCATAAATGTTTAGATCTCGTAATAATTTGCAATTTTGTTTAGAAGAATTTCCGCGGACTTTAGTTTCCAAATATAGTTTTTTTCTCTCTTTTCACCTCAGACGACAGACGAATCTGACATGTTTAGCATTTAATATTAACTAAATTAAAAATAAAGCCTTTAGATTTCGAGTGTCGTACAAATATGATTTAATTTATTTACAAAGCAGGTGCATCAAATCAATGGACGTACAGCAAGATAATTTTGAGTCTTATTTGGGCTTTTAAATTCTCTAACCATTGGTACTAGTATATTTGAACCATACTGCACTTTGCAGTACACATAATACATATGTACCTATATGCTCGCGATTATTGATTAAATACAGAACAATAATCTCAATCTTTCGTAATAATAATTTCCGGCGAACACAATTACGTAAAACAATTATTATAACCCAATGTAATAATCAGCTAACATAGATTCATGTTTCTCGTTCGTAACATTAATAACCTTCAGACATCGGTTTAATGTACAAAAGTCATAGATTAATGTTCATCGTTCGTAACATTAATAACCAGCTAACATCGGTTTTACGTATTGGAGACATAAACTAATCTTCATCGTTCGTAACATTAACAACCTGGTAACATCGTTTTAACGTACAGCAGTTATAAATTAATGTCCATCATTCGTAAGATCAATAACCGGCGAGCATAAATTTATGTTCTTTATTTATTAATTCAACGTACAGAATTCGCTACCGAATTTATGTACGAACGTTCATTGTATTAATGTCACCCATCATCGGCTCAAATTTAATGTTGACGTTCATTGATTTGAAGCACTTTTTTATTAATATCACGTACCTTTTCGGTTCAGTGTGCGCAAGCTATTGGTTTGGACACTAAGTGTAAAAAGATATCCAATCATTCGAACAGATCAATAGCAGTTAACCACTTGGCAAATAAAGGAATTCCTGAACAGTAATTAATAAAAATAACACGACATAGCAGCTCTAATTCAATTAAACCGTACTTGAATATTAACCAAGAATGCCATTGTGAAATAATCAACACCATGCGAGGAATTTCTTCAACGGTGGAAATTAACAATCCGTCAACTTCAGCAAACTCTCCTTCCAATTTAACATTTACCAATTGTACTTTTCACAACTATAGTTTTAAATAAAAATGAATAATATTTGTTTGATTAAAACTAATACATTTTGTATTGAAAATTATTAAACGTCAGATTGACAATCAAATTTTTGATATCTACAAAGTAAAAATTATCTCGAATACTCCTCGGGCCTTGTATTGTATTTGTTTTTGTTCTCTAATCCCGAAATATAAAAGGCAACCGTCATATACAAGAAAATGGTCACTTTGAACATTTGTTGTAACAGTAGATAATTAATTATTTAAATGAATGTGTTTGATACAGTACAGAAATGTAGTTAGTAGGTAATTTCTCAAATACTTGAAATAAAAATATTATGTCAAAATAGAGTATGTACGCCTCTGGCTGTTAAAACACCCACATTCATAATAATGATACCTATGTACCGTTAGCACAAGTGAAGTGTGGACTCTCTAATGTGACAATACATTGTTGCCAAGTTTATAAAATTTATTGAACGATCTATTAGCGTATAGGATTATAGCTTATTAGGTTTCTTACGTAGAAATGAGGAAAAATTCGATAAAATAATGTTGGTTGTGTCTATCAGGTTTGCTTACAAGATAAATCTCAAGCTCAGTTATTAGGTATTTACTTACAAATTATTCAGTTTAACAGAACAGCAATTACCTACAATAAAACCTTATAGAGCAAAAATGTATGAGGTCTGTTCAAAAAATTCCCGGAATTTTTGAATTGCGCGCGTCTGGAGAGTCCGGTGGTCAAAATTTTTTTTTTATTGTGTTGGTACACATGTCCCTAATGTATGGTGAAATTTTCAGCTGTATTCATTGTTTACATTCTGTCTTGTAGCGGCTGGTGTAGACGTGTTTTTTTGAGCTCGGCGATTTTTGTTAGTTTAAACAATGGAAGAATTGAAGAGTCAAAGAATTTGTATTAAATTTTGCGTGAAAAATGAAATAAAGTGTAACCAAGTGTGCGAAATGTTACAGAGAGCCTACGGTGAGTCTGCTATGAAAAAAACAAGTGTTTACGAGTGGTATAAGCGTTTCCAAGATGGCCGCGAAGACGTTGAAGACGACGAACGCTCCGGTCGACCCAGCACGTCAATAATCGATGAAAATGTGGGAAAAGTGGAAAAAATGATTATGGATGATCGCCGAATCACAATTAGAGAAGTTGCTGATGAAGTTGGCATATCAGTTGGCTCATGCCATCATATTTTTTCAAAGGTTTTGGGCATGAAACGAGTGGCAGCAAAATTCGTTCCAAAACTGCTGAATTTTGATCAAAAAAACAAACGCATTACCATCGCTCAGCAGCTGTTAAACGACGTCAACGACGATCCAAATTTACTTGAAAGGGTCATAACTGGTGATGAAACATGGGTGGGGGTTATGATGTCGAAACAAAAGCACAATCGTCCACGTGGAAGCACTCAACGTCACCAAGAGTGAAAAAAGCACGTCAAGTTCGATCAAATGTCAAGGTTTTGCTTACTGTTTTCTTCGATTATAATGGCATAGTGCATAAAGAATTCTTGCCAAAAGGTCAAACCGTCAATAAGGAGTATTACCTTGAAGTAATGCGACGTTTGCGTGAAGCAATTCGAAAAAAACGCCCCGATTTATGGAAAAACAATTCATGGGTTTTGCACCACGATAACGCACCTGCTCATTCATCGTTGCTTATTCGTGATTTTTTGGCTAAAAACAAGACTTTAATCATGCCCCAACCTCCTTATTCACCAGATATCGCTCCGTGTGATTTTTTCCTGTTCCCAAAGTTGAAGAGACCCATGAAAGGACAGCGTTTTTCATCGATTGAAGAGATAAAGGCAGAATCGCTGAGAGTGCTACAGAGCATTACAAAAAGTGACTATCAAGGGTGTTTCGAAGACTGGAAAAAACGCTGACATAAGTGTATTATATCTAGGGGGGATTACTTTGAAGGGGACCATATAGATGTAGACGAATAAATAAATATTTTTTTAGAAAAATGAGAATTCCGGGGACTTTTTGAACAGCTCGTATATTCAAAAGAAGTTTCATTCTCGCCAAAGTAAAAATTTACATATCGTTGAGTAACTGCCAAAAACAAGTTAACTCCACTTTTCGTCTATTCTGACTTAACTGCCCCATTATACTAAAAGATGCTCAAAAAAATGTAAAAACCGTTAATTGTAGAAAAACTCACGTATAAGGACTTTTTTGATTTAGAAGACTGTCAAAATTAATCACGAAAAACAAATAAATAAAAAACACTAAAGGGGAAAAAGTCAGTGTGACTGAAAATAAAATGCTTAACCAGGCATTATAAGAAGTTCAATATTTTTGGTAAAGGTCGCCTGATGGGTGAGGTTGAATTAAAAAAAGCATACTCGAAACTTCGGCCTATCAGCAATCAGAAAAAACAGGATAATATGTTGAAGCTGTGCAAATCAAGGGTCATCTCGGATGAATTTCATCCGTTACAAGACTCTAAGAACGTTGACGATAGTATTTTCGGGCCTGATAGTAGTGATGTTGAAAACGACTAATTTTGTTATGTCAAAACCAGGCAAGTGCCAAAAAGATAAATATGCATTTCCAAACAAAATATGGTAAGTATAGAAACCATATACCAACAATACAGGCGAACAAAGCCATGAAAATAAAATTTGAAATTGCATTTGACAACATTGCTTTAAATCATAACAAAGATGCCCAAAGGCATTTCCAGTAAACATGAGGCATTTACTGCGGTCTCTAGAGAAGTAAAAATACCGTTTCTAATTAGAAATTACAAACAAAAAAAGTTGTTTATAAAAATAAAATTATAGTTCACTTAAAGAGAACGACAATAGAGATAATTCGTTTTACTTTTGATATACACTGTGCCCAATATAAGAATGGGATAGCATTGGAATCTTGGAAACAGTAGGAGTTACAATGTCAGATAAATTAGAGAAAAGTTGTACAATTTAAACACCTTTTAAATGGTGTTTTCAGTAGTAATACCCCTAGGGTCGTCATAATACCGAGATAATTTTGTATTTTGAACTTTCGGAATATTGTATTAGATTTAGTTTTAAGTACTACCAAATGTGATGTGGCTCGATGCGATCCGGCTCTAGTAGATGAAGATATACACCATCCCGCGTTAGAAATATGCTTTGAAGCTAAAACTTGCGTCCAAAAAAAATTTGAATCTAATGCTCAGTCAAAACGTTACAATTTTCGTAAAGCAAATTTTCCACTTTTGTATGAACAAATTTTGATGCAAGATTGGTCTTTCTTAAATGAGATATCAAATGTAAATGTCGCAATCGAAGCTTTTTATAGCAAACTATATTCAATAATAGATATGTGTGTACCGATATTTCCTTCGCGTCCTCGAAAATACGCTTACCCTGTCTGGTTTAATCACGACATTATGCGGACCATTAGAGAGAAGCACGGTTCATGGAGGAAGTGGAGGGACACTGGCTCGGTGTTACATTATAACCGATTTAGAACTGTAAGGTCGCAAGGTAAGCGGAAAATCCAAATCGCATACAAAGAATATTTAGCTAATGTTCAAAATTCTATCACTTCGGATACAAAACAGTTCTGGTCATTTATTCATAACAAACAGCGAAAGTCACGAATTCCGGGAAGAATGATCGATAACACGGGAAATATTATATCTGACCCACAAAATATTATTCATTGCTTTACTGAGTTCTTCAGAAGTGTGTTTGTTTCTTCTGGATCTGTGAATTCTGCTGATGTCCGAGAGACGACTGATTTGGTCCGGGTTGGATTCCTGGACACCGATGATGTTCTTAGATCATTGAAAAAGTTAAAATCTAAATTAACAGCAGGCGTAGATGCTATTCCAGCTTTTGTTGTTAGAGATTGCGCATACGTCTTTGCTGAACCCCTGTGCCTACTCTTCAATAAGTCTTTGCAGTCAAACGTTTTCCCCGAAACGTGGAAGGTGGCACGCGTTTGTCCTGTATACAAGGCTGGTGAGCTTAACATGATAACAAATTACAGACCTATTTCCATACTGTCAAACTTCTCAAAGGTTTTTGAGATCTGCTTATATGACAAAATATTTCACCAAGTAAAGAACCGTATTATTGTTGAGCAACATGGTTTCTTTCAAAAACGATCTACGGAGACCAATTTGTGTGAATTCTTGCAAACTGCATATCCTGCACTGAGCGTGGGCAAGCAAATTGATGTAATTTATACTGATTTTTCGAAGGCCTTCGACAGGTTGGATCACGACGTTCTTAAATTAAAACTAAGGTCTATTGGGTTTGACACAGATTTGGTCTCATTTTTTGCGTCATATTTGGACAAGCGCAAGTCATTTGTTGATTACAATGGTTTTAGATCACATGAATTTGTAGCTACTAGCGGTGCACCGCAGGGTAGTAATTTGGCTCCTCTACTGTTTTCTATTTTTATCAATGATATTGCTCAATCTATTTCTAGTAAATATTTACTGTTTGCAGATGACCTAAAGATTTTTCGTGTTGTTGAGAATGTGAGGGAGTGTAATAAATTGCAGGAGGACCTAATACATCTACAAAATTGGTGCACGTCAAACAGATTACCGCTAAATATCGGAAAGTGTAAATGTCTAAGGATTGCCAGAGGTCATGATTTGATTGAATATGATTATGTTATTAATGACACTGTTTTGCAGGTGTGCTCGAGCGTTCGGGATCTGGGAGTAATTTTTGACAATAAATTAACTTTTAATGATCATATTCACGAAGTATCTAATAAGTGTCTACGTACCCTAGGATTTATTTTTCGATCAACTGCTAGTTTCACTAACATAAAATGTCTAACTACCCTATACCGTTCGCTTGTAAGATCTAGGCTGGAATATGCAGCAATAGTATGGTCACCGATTTACCAGATCCATATCGATAAGCTTGAATACGTTCAAAGAAAATTTTTGAAATATTTGTATTTCAAGACGCGTGCACGGTTTCCGGAGAGAGGCTATTGCCATCAAAATTTATTAGATGACTTTAATTTTCAATCATTGTTATCCAGACGTATTGTAATTTTTCAAACATTTTTGTTTAAAATTATGAATAACTTCCTCGATTGTCCCCATCTGCTGGAAATGGTGAACATTAATGTTCCGCAATTTAATGTACGTAGTTCATATTTATTTAGGCTTGACGCATTCCATACCAACTACGAAGGTAGAACACCATTGTTCAGAGCGTGTATGTTATGTAATAAGTACAGGGTGTCAAACGAAATAAATTTTTTCGATACAAATTTAATTCAGTTTAAAAGTGGTGTTGGTCGTTTCTTTAGAAATCTTAATTTATGAAATTTCTACATATGCGGTTGGATTGCGGTTAAATTATCTGTAATATTTGTGATTTATTTGATAAACATTATTTGGGTTTGTTGTTTTCTAATTTTTAATGAATGCTTTTAGCATTCCAGTTAACTTATGTTCCAAATATTTTTAAAATATGTGTCTGTTTAAATAATTTCGCATTAGAATATGCTTTGCTTTGTCTTTTTTATATATTATGTACATCTTTAGTTCCGAATCGAAAAGCATATATGGGACCTTTGGTGGATTGTGACTGAGAGGTTTGGTGAACAGTAAGGTTTTAGATATTTAAGAATTGTAAAAGTTTCTTTTCTTTTAGTTTTTAAGTTTAATTTAATTTTTAGTTTATAGCTAAGAATGTTAAGCAATATTTTGTCTTGTAATTGGGTTGTACTTACCTGTTAGACAATAAAGTTCATTTCATAGAGAATGCCGAAAGCGTGTTGCTTGATAATATTATCCTTGAGCTTGAAGGATTCTCTATGACAAAATTTTGAGTATTTATCAAGGCCCAAGGAGTATTCGATAAAATAATTTTTTACTTTATAGATATCAAAAATTTGATTGTCAATCTGACGTTTAATAATTTTCAATACAAAATGTATTAGTTTTAATCAAACAAATATTATTCATTTTTATTTAAAACTACAATTGTGAAAAGTACAATTGGTAAATGTTAAATTGGAAGAAGAGTTTGCTGAAGTTGACGGATTGTTAATTTCCACTGTTGAAGAAATTCGTCGCAATGTCTTGATTATTTCACCATGGCGTTCTTGGTTAATATTCAAGTACGGTTTAATTGAATTAGAGCTGCTATGTCCTGTTATTTTTATTAATTGCTGTTAAGGAATTCCTTTATTTGCCAAATGGCTAACTGCAGTTGATCTGTTCGAATGATTGGATATCTTTTTACACTTAGTGTCCAAATCAATAGCTTGCGCAGATGATTTGGTCCACATATTAATTGTGTTCTTGCCTACCGGTATATTGTCAAACCATGTGTCACTTTCGGATTTCCAGAAACGATTTGGTCTCAAGAATAGGCGACTGGAAGTAATATTTTTCCCCCTTTTGGACAATAATTTATGGAATAACCGAACAGGGCATGTACTTTCGTTTGCAATATTTGGAACAAGCCACTTACTATTTGTACAACTTTTCGATCCTCCTTGGCATGTTTTACTGAATATTGGATTGTATTCAATTCTGTTGGTTGGCGTTCCATCATTATTTTTCTCAATCGTGAAATAATCTATAAGGCAATCAGCTGGTTCACCGCCTCGCCAAGCTAACTTAACAGCTACAATATGGTAAAATTTTTTTGTAAACCTTCTGGTGTACATTCATCCCATAATCCAATGATTCTAGTCAAATCACTTGAACTCAAATTTGATGAACTGCATTTTCGTTTGTTTAGATCCTGCTGTAATCTTTTAGTTTTGCATTTCTTGCATCTCGCGCATTTTTGAATATCACACTGGTAAACGGGTCGAATACAATTTTGAAGTCATTGAAGTATTTTTCCTTGAGTAGCATACTCGTAGTATTCCAAATTGTTTTTACAGTTGCTTCTTTATATTCAGTTCCGTCAGCTTTTCTCATATTTACCGCATAGTTTTTATTTATTTCTGACATTATTTTCACAGATATAAAAAAATTAAAATCACTTTCTCATTGTTACTTTTTGAAAAACCATCATCAACTTGGTTTTTTAAATACCTACGGCCCTGGATTTTTTATTGTTAAATTTATACCCATTTTCAATTCAAAAATAGGTGGATCTTGGACACACTGTATTTTATAGTTAATACGACTGTGTCACATCCAAAAATGTTACGAGTTTAATAAATTAAAACGTCAAGTCTCATATACCTACTTGAAAAACTGGATAATTATTAATAAATTAATTACTACTGCTGTCGGAAGAAAATAATTACTCAAATGAAGTGTTAGTGAACTTATTTATTGTTCATCGGCAATGCGACAAAATTATAGAAAGAACAATCAGCAAGTTTAATGAAATGTAGCCTGATTTACAACAAGAGGAAGTGTGAAGAATTACAAAATGATTTCATGAATTAAAGGTCAAATCTGAAAGTAAAAGCGATATTTATCGAAGCCTATGGCCTTAGATGACGACAACTACTCTGGAACAGGTGCCGCTGACGATAAATTCAATAATCATCTCAAGCCTGATGCGCAAATAAGGAGACAACCCTCATATTACCTGTGCAATGATTTTATTGTCTCGAACGAGACGCCTATGTTCATTTTTAAATGTGGACTAGATACCTACCATATGGTATTTCTTTGGATAAACAAAGTAAATCATACAAGGGAAAAGCAATTATCTTAGTTTATTTACAAAAATGTATTTCATTAGCCGAAGTAATGACAGCTTGTGCTTACTACTAACGATAACAATATTGTATTAGATGGAGATTTTATTATTTCGTTTGAAATTTAATGATTTTTAGTCAATTCCAATATGTGCTTCAATAATATCTGATGAATAATTTCATATTTATATAAGTATGTCATGAAACATTATTTTTGGAAAATATCCAACAAAATATAAACGAAAATGCAAGTAGGTATGTCGGTATTTTGTGTCAGTTTCATGAAAAATAAATGCGGAACTTACAATTTTCGACCAAGAATAACAAACAAGATACTAGTGAACTATACAGCTATGGACCTGCAAATGTTACATAGTTAGTTATACAGGAAGTTTCATAATATATGCGCAGGACTTCAGGATATCGTCCAACAATATGAAAAAAAGAACTTACCCTCTAAAATGCACCATGTTAGAGATACAGGGTGCTAAAATAATTTAAAGGAAAATCCGTTTTTTGCGAATATTTCCGGAACCATTTATCGTACAGAAAACAGTTTTTGTAAGCATTTTCTACTCATAATAAGCTATGTTTTGTGGCCACTAAGGCTTTATTATCAGAATGATATTTTGCTATATGACAATCAAGACTCCGTTTCCATGTAAATCCTTTACTACACAATGTACAAACATAGGGTTTATTATTGCGATGAGTTATTAAATGTCCTTTCAAATTCCTTTTAGTGTAAGTAAAATATGCACAATATAGTTTCTCAAAATCTTTTGATATTTCTTTATGTTTTAACATATGAGTTTGAAAATTTGTAATGGATGCAACATTATACGAACAACATTGGCATTCATAAAGATTATTCGTAATTGTGGCCATTAAGGTTTTATTGTCAGAATGATAATTGGCAATATGGCAATCAAGATACAATTTGTAGTTAAATCCTTTACTACTCATTGTACAAACATATGGTTTGTTATTGCTATGGGTTATTAAATGTTGTGCCAGACTCCTTTTAGTGTAAGTAAAATATGCACAATGTGCACAGTATAGTTTCTCAAAATTTTTTGCTATTTCTTTATGTTCTAACATATGAAATTTAAAATCTGTCCTGGTTACAGCTTTATACGAACAACGTCGGCATTCATAAAGATTATTCGTAATTGTAGGCATTAAGGTTTTATTATCCTGAATTCTACTTGCTCTTACTTCACTCGCGTGTTTATGTGTATGCAATAAATGGGTTTTTTTTTGCAAATTCTCCTACAATTTAACTGTGTATGGGTTGTAAACTTCTTCTCACAAATGGTTTTAAACGTACACCGCTAGTAAAACCATTTTGCTATGTTTTGTGCAAGATTTTTTTTTTTAAATTCATAATTGGCGAAGATTTTGAAGGGGTAATGGGTGTTTTTCTCCCCAATTTCTACGCCACTGGAAAAAGTACGGTTTTAAGACACCCATTTGAACCGCCTACACAAAAAAGGTACTCTTGATCATAAGGTTTAAAGTTGAACGTTTTCGAGGAAAATCAACTTTTTGAAAAACATGGTCAATTTAAAGGTCAACGGCATCGGGTCCAGGGTTGTTGTCTTCATCTAAGGCCATAGGCTTCGATAAATATCGCTTTTACTCTCAGATTTGACCTTTAATTCATGAAATTATTTTGTAATTCTTCAATCTTCCTCTTGTTGTAAATCAGGCTACATTTCATTAAACTTTCTGATTGTTCTTTCTATAATTTTGTCGCATTGCCAATGAACAATAAATAAGTTCACTAACACTTCATTTGAGTAATTATTTTCTTCCGACAGCAGTAGTAATTAATTTATTAATGATTATCCAGAAAGATTCATCTCGGCCCAAAAATGGAATTAAATCAATTTTTGGCGATGAAGCTCCATCAAGACCAGTGTTTATAGATGGTATGGTGAATTCAATCGTGGTCGTAGTTCACTCCAAGACGAATTTCGTGAAGGTCGTCCAAAATCAGTTGTTGTTCCGAAAACCATTGATGCTGTGCGCGAACTGATATTACAAGAACGTCATGTGACCTATCCAGAGATTGAGACAACCTCAGGCATTAGTGGGACCAGCATACATTCAATATTGCATAAACATTTGACTGTCAAAAAAATTTGTTCGCGTTGGATCCCACGCAATTTGTCAATCGCTCAAAAAATATGATCGCGGTGCTTCGAAACACGTCTATGACATCGTGACAGGTGATGAATCGTGGATTTACGCGTATGAGCCTGAAAGTAAACAGCAGTCGACTGTATGGGTGTTTCAAGATGAGCCAAATCCAACAAAAGTTGTTCGCGCACGAAGCAAATGGTCGCCTGTTTTTTCCGGAAAAACTGGACATGTCACAACCGTACCACCAGAACAACGCAGAACAGTCAATTCTGAGTGGTACACAACCATTTGTTTGCCAGTTGTCTTTCAAGAAATCAGGAAAACCAACCGCCGAAGACGGATCACTCTTCACCACGACAATGCGAGCTCTCACACATCGGCTAAAACAACTGCATTTTTGAGCACCGAAAACATCGATTTGATGAGTCATCTGCCGTATAGTCTTGACTTGGCACCGAATGACTTCTTTTTATTCCCGTACGTAAAAAAACAAACTGAGAGGTCAACGTTTTTCGACACCTGAAGAAGCGGTTGTTGCATTCAGAATGCATGTTTTGGAGATACCTCAATCAGAGTGGCAAAAGTGCTTCGACAATTGGTTCAAACGCATGCAAAAGTGTATAGATCTTCATGGGGAATATGTTAAAAAACAATAAAGGGATTTTCGATGATTAATATTTGTTTCTGTTCTCTAATCCCGAAATATAAAAGGCAACCCTCGTATTGCTTTCAAAAGTTTAGTGAGAATTTGGTTAGCATTATAATTATACAGGGTGTGTAAATTTTGAAATCAGTGAAGATTTAAGTAAACCTAAAAAAAGTTATCGGCACGGCAATGACTATTTGAATTTTTGCTTAATGAATCTATCATACTCTCCCAATTGCACGCATTGGTGGAAACAGGCTTTGGCTATACATATAGGTAATATACAGCGTGTTTAATTTGAGAAAATTGACTTACGCCTAGTTTGCGACCACCCTGTAACATTAAAGTTGGCATCAACTTCGGATATAACCGGAAGTGACACCAATATATCAATCGTATAGAGTGATAGATAGAATTGAGCTGCGTAGCCACCCTGTATATGTTAATAAGTTAAGTGGTGTTTATAAGCTATAAATAAATAAAATTTAATAAGTAATTACCATTTTTCTCAATAATTTCTGGTTCATAATCTTGTAGAGGTGATGACTCACGAACGCATGACATGAGGCTCAAAGCGCCTGCGCTTGAAGTGTGAGTGGTTCCTATTGAGCCTCCAGAAGACATCTGTAACAAACAGAAAAATTATCCATAAAAGCTACTAAACCAATAAATAATAAACTAGGTAGGTTCAAAATGAGTGGGTGTGCGACCACCGAGGGTATCATTATGGGAAAATCTGGCGAAGGTTGCGTCAAATCCTATATAATAAAAAGAAAAGCCAAGGCTTAAAATATGTAGGCAACAATAACAAAATCATGAAAGCCAAGGTCGAGTTACTTTAACTTACATTGGCCTTACTTTAACTTTCTTTACCTTTTACTAGTTTTGACATTGTTTTAAGAGGATACAAAAATTAGGTCTACTTTAACTACTTCCGAAGTCGAAAACAAATCAACAAAATACTTTAAGGAGAAACTTTAAAAACGTAAGTTTTAATACAGAAAAACCTATAAAAACTTTAACAGAAAACTAACTACAAAGGAGGAACTTTTCTAACTTCTTATGACAAAAAAAAACCTTAGAGACTTAAAACAGTTATGTTTCCTCAAGCTGGTTTAATAAACACTAAGTCTCGATCCGAATATGTCGATCTCGGTCCCGATTTACGCGGCAAGACCGAGACCCTGGTTTCGCGAACCCCTAAACTGAAGGCACTATTGGACATTCATTGAACAACCAGAGTGCGTAGAGCCCTTAATAATGAAAATATTCCTGCAGTAGCAGAGAGTTGTTCGTGAAGACCATGATCAATCAATTCGTCGTCGTTCTCAAGATTTGGGCATCTTATTGGCATATTGTGCAACATGATCTTGGTAAGCATATATAAAATACAGATTGTTCAAGAATTGAAGCCACGTAACTTTCGTTTACGTTTTAATTTCAGATTATTGCGCTTTGGAACATATTCAAATTTATCCATTTTTATCGAAAAATTGTGTTTAACGACGAGGCTTATTTTTGGATATCATCTCAAGAAATGGTGCTATTAATTGGCGAACAATCTTGTGATCTTCTGACACCATTATAGATTACTTTTTGTGGGAATCTCCTGTGAGTTCCACAGGTCTCCGTTCTCGGTCTTACACTTTGGAATTGGATGTACGACGATGTTCTGCAATTGGAGGATCCTGATAGCGTTACATCGATAGCCTATGCCGACCTTGCTCATGTGGTCACGGGCCACAACAAAGATAAACTCATCTCTACAGCTAATGCAGCCGCTGCGCGGGTTGGCTACTGGCTTTTTGAAAACGTGTTGGAGATGGCTGCAGAAAAGACAGAAGCTGTTATGCTGACGCATCGCAGGTCGACGGATATCGTCTTTGAGGTATAGGGCACTACTATTCGGCCAAAGAAGGCGATGAAACACCTTGGAGTGTGGATATGCAGAAGTTTTGGCACGCATATCGTCGAGACGACGGGAAGAGCTATGAGGACAACGGCAATGCTCACAAGGCTTATTCCAAATATAGATGGCCCGTCAACAATGAAGAAAAGAATGCAGGCCACCGCCTGCCAGAATATTCTACTCAATGCGGGATGTGCTTCGATATGACAGGTACAGATGTATGATCGAGAGCGTCCATCGACGAATGGCCACAAGGGTGTCCTACAATGCAGTGTATGTGATTGCTGGCATACCGCCAATAGATCTGCTGGCGAAATAACGAAATGAAGTGTCTGAAGGATAGCCAAGAACGTGGCTGCGGAAAGACTGTTGGCGAAATGGCAAGAGAAGTGGCAAACTGCAAACACGCGAGCAGATGCTAAGCTCGAGTGAGGGGTGGACTGATATCGATAGTTTTGTCCGTATGGTAGTGGGAACTAAATTCCAAGCAGAAGTAGGTGCGTAGTCTTTGTCACCACAAATAAAGATTTTCCTCAATAGATTCATTAGTATGTGGTTCATTAAATCAAATCAGGAAGCTCTTTTTGAATCACCCATTAGCAACAAAGCAATCGACCTGACAGTTGGTATACACGCTAGGGCCAGTGATAGCATATTAGCCAAAAATCTTGGTGCCTTCTATGGATCAGGCCGGAAACGTTTCATCCTATCCTCGTAAGTAATTGTTTAATTCCAAATTGGTAGGTAACTCTATCTCGTACGTAAACTACTTTCATGACCTTTGACATAATAATGCTAAATAATACTTAATATAATGCAAGTAAAAGTTTCGTGTGCAGAATTAAAATAATTTTTTCATTTTGTTGTTCATGTAATTTAATCTACTTACAAACACTTTCTATTTAAACAAGATTAGTAATCCAGTTGTATTAGGGACAACAAAATATTATTTAGACTAACTATGTGGTTGTTACATTTTGCTTTTTACTTTCCCGATAAGGGAAAGTATTGGGAACGCACTAAAAAACCATTTTGAAGTTCCTGACGATTAAGACTATTTCCAGATGGAAGTCTGTATGCCCTAACACTTCAACCAATTGAGCTAAATTTTGGTATATGAGTTCGGGATAGTCCTAGGATGAACCCGTTAGTTTTTGCAATTTTCAAATAGGAGTAGAGGTCGAGTGATACATAATTTGAAGGCATTTTCTATCTGCTTTACAGCGATAGGTTACTTTTGATATTTGCCCCCATAGTTTAACTTCAAATTTCAAATATATGCAAAATCTTTGAAAAAAAAATGAAAAAAGAGATTGATAAATTTTCTATCAAAAAATAATATTATTTCAATTCGGATTCTCAGAGGGTAAAAGCACTAATGATGCCATAGCTTTCTTGATTCAACAAATTTATACTGTCCTAGATCAGGGGCGTCCTTGTGCGGGAGTTTTTATTGATCTAGCCAAGGCCTTTGACACTGTTACTCATGAATTGTTAATTAAAAAATTAGATAATATTGGTGTTCGAGGCATTGGCCTGGATTTATTTTCAAGCTATTTACATAATCGGAAGCAAATGGTTAAAATAAGTGACATATTAAGTGACCCATTGCCTTGCTCATATGGAATCCCACAGGGAACAGTTATTGGTCCTCTATTATTCAATATATATGTCAATGATTTACTAAACCTCGAGTTGCCTGGAGACCTGCTTTCATTTGCAGATGATACAGTATTCTTAGTAGAAGGCAAAACGTGGCATGATGTAGAACAAAATATAAAAACTGGTCTTCAAATAATAACGCAATGGTTTGACAAATATCGTTTAACCATTAACTTCGAAAAAACTGTGTAGGTAATTATATTAACATTCATTTGATGCAAAGAGATAGGAGTTGTAATGTAAGTAAAAGGGACTATGTTAAGTATCTAGGGAATATAATTGATAAACAATTGAAATGGGATATTCAGATACAAACGTTGGTTAAAAAAATACGCTCTTTTCTATACATTTTTAAAAACACAACGAAAATTTTTTCAACAAAAGAAAATGTATGTCTTTATTATGGTTTGGTACAATCGTTGTTATCTTATGGAATTGTTGGTTGGGGTGGAGCATACAGAAGCAATCTTGAACCTCTACTTATCATACAAAAAAGAATCTTAAAAATTATTTTTCATTTGGATATTCGTTATCCAACAGAAGAGCCGTTTAAGGCTCCTAATGTGTTAACTATTCGACAGATGTTTTATAAGAGTGCTGTCCCAAGTAACAAAGTATAGTTCTAGGAAGGTTGTATATTAGTTCTAGAACCACTTTATGGATTTTGTTTACATATGCCATTAGGTATAAAACAACCTCCTCTAGCCGGCTACACAAACTCCTGGTGACCAAAAGGGCCCACGCTACAGAACCTCCTGCTAACCTAAAAGTTGTCGACATTTCAGAACCTTAAGGTTAAATATTGAATATTTGTGCAGCTATGATATAACCTTTATATATCCTTACTAGCCAATATATAACTGAATTATAACCTATGAATCACGGGTTTAAAGTTCTAATTTAGCCACTAAAAGGTTCTAACTAGCTCCTTGCGAATTATCAACTACAACCTGTTAGTAAGTAGTTGATCTGCGGAAAGCAGTCTTAAAACTATTAAGTAAAATATATTTTAGACTGCTTCTAATTTTTGGATTAGTTGGCTAATATACGGTATTATTTCTAGTATTTAAATAACTCTTTGGTAGGTAATATTGTAAAGGTAAATTATGATAATTATTTATCATTCAATATACGTGATATAAAACTGCATGAAATAGCGGACACACATTGCTGATTTTAATGCACCTTCTATTTTACTGTCAAAATATTATATAAAAGTAGCATAAAATTCACGGGCTCTCGATATTATTAGTATAAATATTTTTTTTAGTTATATTTAAAATACAAGGGAAATATTTTGTTTTTAAAAGTAGTCGAAATTCTAATATACGGAAACCTATGAATATAAAATTATGAAAAAATGTGTTTCCCGAACCTAAAACTACGCAGACTTACATATATTTTCAAAAATATTTTGTTATTTAACTATGCCATAATCTTAAAATGGCCGATAGGAAACAAATGCTTATAAGCTTTTGAAATAACCAAATTATAACTTAAGTTGCTTGAAAGTCTGAAAATGTGCTAAAATATAACCTTAAGATCAAATTCGTAACCTAAATAATGCTAAATAATACTTTTCAGAACTAATAGTTGCCTTTATACAACTCAAGCTTAAAAGTCGCACCATCGCAACTTTCTAACGACCTGTTTAGTATTGTTTTGGATGTGTAGTTGTGATCACGTGCCAGCTTTTATTCATATTTGTTATACAGTGTGTCTTTTAATTGAAACGGTAAGTACAAAGTAATAATCGCTGATAAGCTGGAAATGTTCTTAGTTTTCTTGTTCTAATAAGATGACAACAAGACATTAGGGATTGATTTTTGGCAAATAAATGAAAATTGAACGCTAATAATATCTAATAAAGTATTAATTTTTATAGCTTTTCGTGAGACATTCTGTATAGATATTATCATGGCCTCCAAGATCCGAAGCCGGAAAAGTCCATGACGAATTATCTGTACCTGGCAAAGGTTGGAAAACATATACCTGCATAGTTAAAAGAATGTTTTCTTCGTACAATGATGCTTGTGGAGAGCAGGAAAGAATGCAAGATCTTGCTGATACGGATGGAGAAAGCGATAGTGTTGGTAGTTACCAACCTATCGGAGGTAGGTTGGTAGCTACCAACACTATCGCTTTCTGCAGATTTCAATAATTTGCGACACATGTAAATTGAAATTGAATGTAAAAAAAACTTGTTCTCTTTAGGTCCAATAGACACTATGTTTTTCAAATGAAGAAATCTTGAGCGACGCTTTAAATATTTAACTGCTTTTTTGAACTTTGTTACTAAATGGAAGCAAGTATATAATATAGCGACACAAACTTAAGTTAAGTTATTCTAAAAAGAAGATCCTCAATGGACTTCATATTAGCTGTAGGATGTTATATATATTTTTTGTATGCTTCCAACATTCTCACCTTTAATAAATGGCCTTGCTGGTGAATCACATATAAAACATTTAAGGGATACATTTACTTTATATTTCCCAATGCAGACTCCATCTTTCAGAAATACCAGAAGCTCTTCAACAAATTTTGACAAGTATTCATTATTCATTAGGCTTGCCTTTACCATAATACAAACCAATCACCATCGGTTTAGTATTTAGTTCATTTATGTTGAAGAGAATAGGACAAAATTCAAACTTGGAAGATTTAAAAATCGGAAGACCATCAATATTTATCTATTAATCGAAATATTTAAATTTGTTTTTGTATTTTGGTAACGCTCTTCAATACATTTTTGTAAACCATTGTGCCAGTACCTCCCTCCAGCAATTTCATCAACTTCAATTTTTGTATCCGGTGTAGCCAATAAGGTTCGAGGGTCTTTAGGCAGCCCAAAATTACTGTTTTTATTTAAAATATTTTGAAAATTGAAATTTGACTAACCTGCTCATTAGCAATTCGTTGAAAGTTCTGTCGCACCTTTCTTTTACAATTTCCACTACGAACTAGCTTTTCGTGAGACATTCTGTATAGATTCAGGAGACGTTGATGTTACCTTCTGTCTAGTCGAAAACGAGACTAAAAGATAATTTTAGTGACCAAATAGATTTTAAATAAGGGAAGTAGTATTGAGTTATGCCAGAAAGCTTATTTAGTAACCTATAACGCATCGCTTCAACTAAATAATCTTTAATCAGTTTTAAAATGGGCTACATGGTTATGGAAAAGTTGTTTAAATGACTTAAAGGCACAAAAAATGCGAAGTTATAATTAGGTTCTAAACTAGCAGCAAAAAAAAAACTTATAAGTCTTATTTCGGCATTTAAGTGACTAAAAAATGCCTTATTTATAACCATTTCAAAACTTTAAGGTTTCAGAACTACTAGGTCCTAAAACTCCTCATATATATAGTTGATTTAACGTTTTTCAAACATGTTTCAAGCTGTATGTATGATTTCATAGTTCTAAAACCAACAAGCACAATATATAACCTATGTATAGTTTTTAAGCTTAAGAAAAAGGCACACATTACCCATTTATAACCTTTAGGCAATTTTAAAGTCTTCCTCCTTAAATAAATGTTACTTGGGAGTCCATCTATTATTATTTATTAAAATCAAATCAATTTTTAGGAAAGCTTGATCATAATTATTTAACGCGTGATAAAAAAAGAGATATTATTAGGAAACCTCTATGTAAACAGCAATCGGCCAGAGATCTCATGCATATATTGGCCATAAGGTGTATAATCAAATGCCATTGGAATTAAAGGATAAAATTAATTTCAAGAATTTTAAATTCAAACTAACAACTTGGTTGAAGTCTGAATATATAGAAATTTTACAATGATGTTACTGCTGGGTGTCTATTTTTAAGGCTTTTTATATTGATACGTAAGATTTTTATTTGTGTATAACCTTCGATTCACTCCTACGGATAGATGAAGGGGGAGAACGGGAGAAAAACATGTTTATCTCAAATGTTTTGTGTTCATTTCTAATTTTTTAAGAATAATTAAATGTTCATGTAAATTATAAAACATTATTGGGTAGAGTAAGATGTATTATTTGAGGGTCTGATAGTGCGTGAGCAACCGTTTGGAGGAAGCAGACAAACTTTGCCAAGTTTTCCATCCTCAAGGCACCGCTTAGTAAAATCAGGGCGGTGCACATATAAGATTATCTTTGTTTCTTTATTATTATTTATTTTATTTATTTCGGCTTAGAGCAAAATAACACGTATATATTTTAAGTGGAAAATTGCGTTTAAAATATCACCAGTTAGATAGTTGGAACCTATAAGTGTATTAGAATATAATAAAGTAATTGATAAAGAGTTTTTGGCGTCATTGATAGAGCGTGCGTTTCGCATGCGAAAGGTTCTGTGTTCGAATCCCAGCTGTGGGAATATTTTTTTTCTAATTTTTGAAGAAAGTAGTTAGTTTGTTACGCATACAATTAAAATAATAATAATAATTATTAAAATTCTGTTTCGTTACGCAGGTTTTATGATGATATTAGATCTTGTCGGGAAAGTTTTGGGGTGACACAACCGATTTTTTTATTTGTTAGCGACGAAACATGAGCCATTCTCAACATCACCCCGTTCGCATCACCGAATAGGGGATGCTGTTTGTGTGCGTTTTATTGTAGTGTGTATTGCGGCGGGAGCTATATTATGATGTGTGTGAAAATCGATTTTATTAAAATGCCCTTGAACTTCAACCACGTGTTGTTTGACAATTTATCCGAATTTCTGAGAAACTTTTATTTTTGAATATATACCTAATCTCCATGAAGACTAATACGAGTACGTCAATATTACGTTAATAAATGTATTGTTTTAAAAATACAAGTACACGTTTATTCAATGTTCTTTAGAAGCTAGAGCTATTAAGCTAGATACTTCATTTTATATTAACCTATTTGTTAATTTATATAAAACTAGAAGCCTACGGTGGGTTTTGATACTTCAATAAAACGCAATTCATCGTTATAATACTAAATATTTATTAACAAGTTCTATCAAATATTTACTTACTTTTTCTTAATTATGATGAAAAAACGTAAAAGAAAATCGAATTAATTAGCTTTATTTTAATAATATAATTTAAAATAAAACGTTTTTTCCATCCAGGTTCTGTATTAACGTGTAAGACCACAATATACCTGGCCAACTTATAACCATTTTGAAATATATACAGTTTTAAGTTATTAGCACTGAAGATGATTCCTTATAGCATTGAAACATGTCTGCTTTTGTATGTTGAAGATCACTTGTAATTTAAAAAAGAAAAACGGTTATTTTTTAAACGTACACGTTTAATCAACCAATGACACGTTGATTTTACGTTTAAAAAACGTATGTGTGTTTACTGGGTACTAACGGCTTGTGTGCGGAACATTTCCAAACGCGAAAAAAGACCTACTGTACGAGGCATGTTTTTTAAGTAAGTACCGTTTTGGAATTAAAAAAAGACGTGCAAAGATATCGCAATAATTTTATTTTTACATGAAAGCCTGTACCTTAATCTACTTTTCTACATAATTTCCGTGAATATTGAGGCACTTGTCATAACGTGGCACCAGTTTTTCAATACCCTCCTCATAAAATTCTGTCGCCTGACTTGTTAACCACTGTATCACAAATGTTTTGACTTCGTTATCACAAAAACCAACGTTTAGGCAGTGCATTGAATTTCCTTGAGCGGTACCACAATGAAGGTGAAGATTTTTTAGACCAAATTGTTACTGGTGACGAAACATGGGTGGCCTACGTCACACCAGAATCGAAACAACAATCCATGGAATGGCGACATTCATCATCACCCAAAAGAGTGAAGTTTAAGCAAACAACTTCTGCCCGGAAAATCATGTGCACAGTTTTTTGGGACAGAAAAGGAGTATTGCTAGTGGAGTTTCTGCATTTGTGATACAGTGGTTAACAAGTCAGGCGGCAGAATTTTATGAGGAGGGTATTCAAAAACTGGTGCCACGTTATGACAAGTGCCTCAATATTCCCGGAAATTATGTAGAAAAGTAGATTAAGGTACAGGCTTTCATGTAAAAATTATTATTGCGATATCTTTGCACGTCTTTTTTTAATTCCAAAACGGTACTTACTTAAAAAACATGCCTCGTATTTTTAACTAAAAAAAAATATCAAAAATATAATGGAAATACGTACTTACCTATCAAAATCGTAAATTGTAAAACTACATAATTACAAAAACTAAAAATTAGCTTATAGGCTACGTCAATTGTAACTTTGACTTCAAAAGATTTACAAAATTCAGTTCAAATTAGCTATAAAGAGCGATACGCGACACAGTGGAGTAGGTACATCAAACCTGCATTCTGTATCAGCAGTATTTAAGCTACCCTCGACTTGTTGAATCCTGAATATTGCTCCATGCTCATTTCTAAAATAAAATAGCAAAAAACTTTCGGTGGTGTGTTCGGCATCTTTTTTCGATAAAGTAAAACATCGCGCCAGCATAATAAACAAAGCGCCGCAAGCCGCGTGGCGACTTTCTAGTCTTGGCTATTCCAATTGACTTAATAAATTATTTTTTTTTTAAATTCGCGTGGGCCCTAAAGGAAAGTTTACCAAAAAATCAAATATTCTGTGAACTATAGATATTGTTTTTTCGAATTATGAGTACGAATTCCGGGCCCCCTAAGCTCCTAGGCCTAATTCATTAAAATATTCAAGTGAAGACGAACATTCACAATAAAAAAAAATGTCTGTGGGCAGGCATACTTTTTGTACCGCTAGGTATAAATGCAGAGATATTAAAATTAGTATTCCTCACCT
Source organism: Apoderus coryli (assembly GCA_911728435.2). NCBI lineage: Eukaryota > Metazoa > Arthropoda > Insecta > Coleoptera > Attelabidae > Apoderus > Apoderus coryli. Next base: position 6,507,486 of record OU452209.1, on the reverse strand, counting down.
AATAAGGTCATTACTTCACTTATATTCCACTAATAAATATATTATAACAACACAAGTTGTTGCTTACTTATTATCGTTATTTTGTAATATTTAGATACACAGATACCGTTAACAAACATTTTAATCTTAAGCTGTGGGCAGTTATTTTATATTATTTATTCCTTTCTCATCTCTCTCATTCTCATAGAAATTTCACATTGTTAGGTATTTACCAGGATGACTCCTTAAACTAAGTAGGTATACGAGTATACGTCAATTTCCAAAATTAACTCAGAAGATTATGTAGGAAATCAGAAAAATATAGACTATATGAAAAATACGAGGGCAGTTTGAAAATAAAACATTTTTTTACTATTCCTACTCGCTCAAAACTTAAGTAGTCAGTTAGATGTGTCAATCTATGAAAAATTATTCAATATTTCGAATAAGTTCAAGAAGTATGCATTTTTGAAATTTTTTAACCCTTTTTTAAACCTCTTGCCTACGCTCAATGTTTCCTAAATGTTAATCAGCACCTAGACATATCCTGTAGTACGAGGCATGTTTTTTAAGTAAGTACCGTTTTGGAATTAAAAAAAGACGTGCAAAGATATCGCAATAATTTTATTTTTACATGAAAGCCTGTACCTTAATACTTTTCTACATAATTTCCGTGAATATTGAGGAACTTGTCATAACGTGGCACCAGTTTTTGAATACCCTCCTCATAAAATTCTGCCGCCTGACTTGTTAACCACTGTATCACAAATGCAGAAATTCCACTAGCAATACTCCTTTTCTGTCCCAAAAAACTGTGCACATGATTTTCCGGGCAGAAGTTGTTTGCTTAAACTTCACTCTTTTGGGTGATGATGAATGTCGCCATTCCATGGATTGTTGTTTCGATTCTGGTGTGACGTAGGCCACCCATGTTTCGTCACCAGTAACAATTTGGTCTAAAAAATCTTCACCTTCATTGTGGTACCGCTCAAGGAAAGTCAATGCACTTCCTAAACGTTGGGTTTTGTGATAACGAAGTCAAAACATTTGTGATACAGTGGTTAACAAGTCAGGCGGCAGAATTTTATGAGGAGGGTATTGAAAAACTGGTGCCACGTTATGAAAAGTGCCTCAATATTCACGGAAATTATGTAGAAAAGTAGATTAAGGTACAGGCTTTCATGTAAAAATAAAATTATTGCGATATCTTTGCACGTCTTTTTTTAATTCCAAAACGGTACTTACTTAAAAAACATGCCTCGTATTTAGTTACGCTATAATTTTAGACGTATTTTTATGTTACTCAAATATTTGCCTGTCTTTTCATTTGGGGTCTGATATAACAGCCTTAAGTGCAATAAAATTTAATTGACACCCCCCTGAGTTGTAAAACTTTGCAATCTGATATTGTGGTTCTTTAAAAAGGTACAGGTATGGCTTCTGTCTCCCTTATAATAGGGGCATTTCACTTGAATTTTTAACTAATATTTACCTACGTACCTACCTACTTAACAAAATATAAATGCACTTTACGTAGGTATATTTTTATCGATTTTTATACAGGGTGTAAAATAAAACGTGATAGCTCTTATTCACTGTAATCTTCAACGAAAATAGGGTAAAGTGCTGCACGTATTTCTGACAATCAAAATATGCCATGTGTTTTAACATACGTTTAAATAGTCGGCGCAGGGAAACGTTTACTTTTGTTGAGGCTTATTTGAAAGGAAACATTTCTAAAATAGTTCCCAAATTGTCACTTTTTTCATTAAAGTAAACTTATTAGAAAAGAAAAAAGATTTGTGTGTTATTCTTATGGAATCTACTCGCGTAAACACAAACATACTAACTTACAATGCTCTGCTGCTAGAATGTTTTTGAAATTATCTCTATCTTACACCTCGTACTTGTTATTTCCGCAATAGCGTAATTAATCCGAAATCTATTTACACCCGAAACACGTGCAGATGCATATTTAAACACACAATTAATTTCCCCAATTTTATTTTATTTTTACTAAAATAATTTGGTTATTGCAAAAATTCCATATCATCTTTATTCAATTCATTCAAAATCTGGCAGCAATCAAGAAAAGATTAAGGGTGGAATGGGAAAAAAATTATTTTAGGGAAATTCACCATGGGAAATCGCTGGAAATAGTTTTTTAGTTCCTAACTATACCGCTAGGGGGCGTAATAAGTATAATATACAGTAATGCGAAAAATGCATTTTTATTGAAAATTTCGCAATATAAGTTAGAAAAACAATACTACCACGGTAATGCTACTGAGATTCTGCTTCTTTTTGGTGTATCACTTTTTATTGTAAAGCTTGAAATAAAGGCAGCAGGGAAGAACGAAATTTTACCTATGATAATGTGTATAACTTTGGTTTGGCTTAACCGAACTTATCAATCTAATTTTTGATTAAGAATTCAAGCCTTGCTGATGAAGAAAAAAAATATTTCAAATCATAATTGTTTTTTGGGGCTCCGCTAGATGGCGATATTTGCATCGCCTAAGGTTTTTTTGATACGACTATTATTTCCTGAGATATGCTACCTTTTCACCCTTAATGGAATACTCGGTATATTAAAAATAGTCTAAGGTCAAAAGCCTTAGTGAGGTCATAAAGGGAAGCAAAGGGGCCTTAGAGTAAATTTTGACCGTTCAGCTAATTTTGCCGGTGTGTGTAATCCGGTTTAGACTGAACCGTATAAAAAAATCGAAATATCCCCATGCAGTACAGCTTGACAGTGGACCAATCGAAAATAAAATGATTGAATGGTGCTGTAAATAATTAATTTCGCCAATTGTTTAATGGTAATTAAAAATTGTTGAACAATTAGGTCGTTTCAGTGAAAAAAAAAATCCTAACTAGGTACCTAGCTACCCAATGTAGGTACTTAGGTATATTTAAAATATTACTTTACATAAAATACCTAACAACTACAATATTAAATTACAAATCAAAAGCTACGCTCCAATGTTTAAATGAAACACAACTGTTGTGTACGTATAATTTATATTTAATAATATTTATTACGTCCAGTGCCTAACCAGAGCAGACAACTCAGCGAAGCAAAGCAGAATGTATCTTACAAGTTCCTTCAAAAAAAATAAAATAATTTCGTTGGATAGGTGTTTATAGATTTGATTTAGAATAATTAAAGTTGAGTACAGTCAACTTGCGTGAATTTCCTTTTTCAATTCATCACCCTTTTTTAAACCCCTTGCCTACGCCTAATGTTTTCTAATCAGCACTGGACATATCCTGTAGTATTTTTTGTACCAAATTTGGTTAAAATATATGTTAAGTAGGGTATATGTGCCAGTAAGGCGACCACTACCGGTAGTCGACCATTCAACGCTTAAAATTCGAATATTTTAACTAATATGATTATTTCCTACTGGTCGACCAGGGGCTTACAAAAACCATGCAATTTTTGGCGCTCTAGCGGCCAATTATAGAAATATTCAGTTCATGTTTTGTCTCCCTCAGCAATGGCGATGTAGATACTGCTCATCTTTTGTTTGAGAAAAACTTGTACCTGGGCTTCGAGAAACGTAAGTTAAACCCCTTATACGATTTTTTGGAATTGTTTCGTGTTTTGAGCATGTAGAAAACGCTTTTCTTTATAAGATTGAACCTATTTAAGACATTTATTTTTACAATAATATCAAATAATAACGTGGTCGGACACTAGCTTAAATTTACGACAAAAATTAGTAGTCGTCCGGGCTGGACGACTACTAGCGTCCTTACTTTTTTTTTGCCCATCATTTTCTAACTTTATGAACTATTATACTGTTCAATTTTGTCTTACGTGTGGTAGGACTAAATCTTAATTTCGGTAGTCGACCAGTGTAGATGCAGGGAGTAATTACTTTTCTTAATTTTGATGTCACTGGTCGACTACTAAATTTATAACGATACAATAAACAGTCCAGTAGTCGTCCAAATATTGTTGGTAGGTACGGCGCTCCATTTTCCTTTTTTTTTAGGACATGGAAACTAAGAAGCTTGCTAAAAATGCAAACTCCTCAGTAAAACCTAAGGTGAAACCAAAAAGACAATTTCACCAGTATACTGAAGAAAATTTAAGAGAAGCTGTGCAATCTATTAGAGACGGTGCAAAAGTTCGAGAGACTTGTACCAAGTTTGGAGTGCCGAAGACAACAGTATTGGACCACCTCCAATGTCGGGTAAAATAGACTCTAACGCTGCCGATATTTTGGAGGATCCAAGTAGAATTCTAAATGCGGACGAGAGTGGCTTTAATCTCTGCCCAAAAAGTGGAAAGGTGCTGGGCTTGAAGGGTTTAAAAAATGTGTATGAGGTAGCACGAGGCAATACCAAAGAAAATTTAACAGTTCTTGTTACGTTTACTGCGGATGGGCGAATGCACCTGTGGTAGTTTTTCCATACGTAAAACCTCCACGCGCTGTTGTAGAGAGTATGCCGCCTTCGTGGATACTAGGGAAATCCGATTCTGGTTGGATGAGGTCGGACATTTTTTATGAATTTGTTGCAAATGGCCTCACTGACTGGCTGAATGAACAACAGATCCAAAAACCAGTTTTGTTTTTAGTTGATGGCCACCGCTCTCATATGTCATTGAAGTTAAGTGAATTTTGTGCTCAAAATGGGATTATATTGTATGCACTCCCTCCAAACGCTACACATTTGATACAACCCGCTGATGTTTCGGTCTTCAGACCCCTTAAGGAGTACTGGCGTCAGGCGGTTCGCAAATTTCAGGCTGATAATATGAATTGCGTGGTTACTAAAGCAAGATTCTGTCCAGTTTTTCAAGAAGCCTTAAATCACCCAAAAATGCCAGATAATATAAAAAATGGCTTTAAAGCGTGCGGGCTTTTCCCCTTTAATGCAAACGCTCTCGATTACACAAAATGTGTTCAGAATCGCCTTGAACAAATAAACCAATGTCAAGCAGACCCAGTCGACGAATTGACAGAAGATGACTTCAATAGTACAATAAAGGTTCTAGGTACAATGAAAACAACATTTTCAACTATAGGAATTGATGTTGACATAATTATGGATGCGGTAAAATCTCTACAACTGCCAATAAGTACCCCTCAAACAGACAACAGCGTGAATGATGTTATAAACATAAACTATGTAGTGGATCAGGATGGCTTTCTAGTATTGCCCGCACCACTTCCAGATGTTACATGTTCTGAAGAAGATACATCGTGTAACATATCTGATGTTGGTCTATTGACTGAGCATTTTAGAATGCCTTCTACAGAAAACGAACCTCCAAACAGTGAAAGTAATACCAGTTTATTGTCCGATTTGAATTCATGCCCCGAGTGGAATAAAGAGATAGATATGTCACATAACTCCAGTGATTTCAATCTGCCGAATCAGATTACTACAATGTCTTCTACAGCAGAAGACTCTTCCAACAGTGAACCGATTACTGGTTTATTATCCAACTTGAATTCTTCGGGGAAGGGGCCTGATTTATCGCCTTTTACAAAACATTTGAAATATCCATGTCCTATTGAAAAATCCAAAAAAAAACCAAAATTGAAGCTTCCTAATGCAATCTCTTCTGATGCTTGGAGATACCACTATAGTAAGAAAGATAATGAAAAAACAGAAAAAGAAAATGCAAAGTTAAAAAGGAAACAAGATATAGCCAAAAGGAAGGAAACAAATTCGACAAAAATACCTGCAAAGCGCCAAAAAATGTTAAAACCGGTAGATACTAACATATGCCAAGCCAAAGAAAAGTGTGCCATTTGTATTGAGGACTTGTATAGGGACGCCGAAGATGACTCAGAAAAAAACCTAGGCTGTGATGTTTGCCCAAAATGGTTTCACCTGAAATGCACAAGGTACCAAGACAGCAACTATGACGATGTAGCAAATGAGGAGTTTGTATGTGACTTTTGTGATACGTAAAGCGGAATATTTTGTTTCTATTCAAAAAATGTGTTAATTTTTTAATTAAGAAAAATTTGTTAATTTTTAATTTTTTTAATTAAAAAAAAAATGTGTTAATTTTTTTAATAAATTCTAATTGCTACCCAAAATTTCTACTTTCGACACCGGTCCCTCTATAGGATTTCTTGATGAAATGATCTCTAAAATACCCGTGGTCGACTACTAACATCCTAGCCGGTTGACTAATAATTTTAAATGGACGACCACTAACAAAAATACACTTTTTTAAATCTAAAATATTATAAATTTTTTAAAACGCTTATTTACATTTAACATATTTGCAAATGAAAAACAACATAATTAGCTGTACTAAAAGTAAAAATTCATTATAAACGGACGATACATGTATGAATTATGATTTTTCCAAGTTGACATTTACCAAAACCGGACGACTACCAGCACATATACCCTACTTAGTGGTTTTTGAGTTATCGTGACACATAGACAGACATTTTTTAAAATTTCTCATGAAGATCTATACACTTTTGCATGCGTTTGAACCAATTGTCGAAGCACTTTTGCCACTCTGATTGAGGTATTTCCAAAACATGCATTCTGAATGCAGCAACCGCTTCTTCAGGTGTCGAAAAACGTTGACCTCTCAGGTTGTTTTTTTACGTACGGGAGTAAAAAGAAGTCATTCGGTGCCAAGTCAGGACTATACGGCGGATGACTTATCAAATCGATGTTCTGGGTGCTCAAAAATGCAGTTGTTTGAGCCGATGTGTGAGAGCTCGCAGAGTGATCCGTCTTCGGCGGTTGGTTTTCCTGATTTCTAGGAAGACAACTGGCAAACAAATGGTTGTGTACGACTGTTCTAGTGCTACGGTTGCGAAATGTCCAGTTTTTCCGAATAAACAGGCGACCATTTGCTTAGAAGTGCTTTGTGCGCGAACATCTTTTGTTGGATTTGGCTCATCTTGAAACACCCATACAGTCGACTGCTGTTTACTTTCGGGCTCATACGCGTAAATCCACGATTAGTGATGCACGGGCCGAATATTACCATCAGAAATTCCAGTTATATTACGTAATATTACGTAATATTACCTCTACCATCCGGTAACGTTACATTGTTACTGTAATATTTCCGAAAAATTTCGTTAATTTTCGGGGTAATATTTCCGGTAATATTCGCTTCAATATTACGTTAACGGTCTTACTGCTTGTTTCAACATACTGCAACACGTCTAGTGATAGCTGTTGCTTAGTTCTTACGCCATCGCTATAATATGTGAAGCTCGTTTACATACGAACTAATCGGAAATTCCTACACAATAACCGTGCCGAAATGAAAAATGTTGCATTGATGACCCCATCAACAGTTACAAATACTTTTAATGAAACTGAATCTGATTTATCCGAGGATTTGTCTGCGGATGAGGGTTTAGCAAATAATGACTAAATATTTATTTTTACCGACTGAAAACTATTTTTATCATATGTACCTATTCTTTGGCCTATCTAAGAATTGTGTGATTAAGTTTTAGTTGTGATATGTTGTGATAAAAACACAAGTTAACTTTTTTAATTATTAATCAAGAGTTAATATTTATTTATAAATTTTGTTTTCATGTAATCTTTATGTTTACTACTGCACATCAAAATAATATATTATGTTGTTATTTCTAACAAACATAACCTGCATATTTTTTTTATTATAAACTTTGTATTAGGCATAAAACTATATAGTTTCAGATTTCAGTTTATTTTGTGTTTTATAGACCTTTTAGAGCCATATAATTGAGGCAATTATTGTTTAATTTGTTAAAGCTTCTTTGCATATTGTAAAACCAGCTTTTTCTAAGTTGTTCAGCAATATTACCTAATATTACCTAAAATTACGTAATATTTCCAATGTTCTTACCAAAAAATAAATTACCGGTAATTTTGCATCACTACATAGACGTATTTAGAAGCACCGCGATCGTATTTTTTGAGCATTTCTTTCGACCAATCGACCTTTTTTTGAGCGATTAACAAATTGTGATTTAACACCATTAGATTTTTTTTATGGGGTTATTTAAAATCACAGGTCTATGTCCAGAAGCCCACAACCACGCTTGCATTAAAGGAGGAGATTCAACGAAATTCGGCCACATTTATGCATAATTTCGTTATTCTATAAATAACCCTATCTTTTGTATTTTATGATTCAATAACAATCTTCCAATCAAAAGACTAAAAACTGTGTTTTCTATTTAATTCAAGTGTGTTTTATATGCTTTGTAGACAGGAAACATGTGTTTCTAGCATGTTGCCTTTAAGAAACAGTTAAAATAGGGTTTAAATCGCCCAGTAAATTGTAAAAGTTATTAAGCCCTTTCCGGATTTTATACACATACTGTATAAATATGTTACTTATCTACGTATCATAAAACAACTAATTTTTCAGCAATACCCAATTCCACTACTGATTAATGATATTTTTATTACGAGTGCCTAAGTATAAGAATAGTTTTAATGTTTAAGAGAAAGATTGTATAAAGCTGAATACAATTGACATATATTCGAACTATCTATAACCTTTTATGGTTATAGCTGGCACATAAAAGTGATATTATGCGTTCAGTTATTAAATACCAAATACCAGAATAAGACAGAGCCATATTAGTCGGTTATGTAATGAAAACCGTGTACAATGTGAGATCGGTAAGTTTAGTTAGTTCATAATGATAATTTTGATCAACAAATTGTAAAACGTTTTAAAAATGCAATATTTTTCTTTCAAATTATCTCTCTCTCTCTAGGTGCCATCTCCGCGACGAAGATTGGCGATCATCATGGCAATTCTTATTTTGGATGCAGCTGCTCTAAAAAGCTCTATCGAGGAACATCCAAACCACTCTCTCAAGTTTCTCAACCAGGATATCCTTCTACCCACGCTTCTTGTACCTTGGATCCTTCCCTGCATTATTAATTGAAGTAAGGCGTATCTTGGTCCACGAGTCACATGGCCGAGATACTGCAGTTTTCTGCTTTTAATTGTTATTAACAACTCTCTTTCTATGTTTAGTCGCTCAAGTATTTCTAAGTTAGTTATCCGATCGACCCATGACACCTTCAGTAGTCTTCTGTACACCCACATTTCAGAAGCTTCTAGTCTTTTGGTTATTTCTGCGTTCAGAGTCCATGCCTCGACGCCATAAAGCAGAGTGGCAAAAACATAACATCTAACCCAAGTAACATTTATTTAAGGAGGAAGACTTTAAAATTGCCTAAAGGTTATAAATGGGTAATGTGTGCCTTTTTCTTAAGCTTAAAAACTATACATAGGTAATATATTGTGCTTGTTGGTCTTAGAACTATGAAATCATACATACAGCTTGAAACATGTTTGAAAAACGTTAAATCAACTATATATATGAGGAGTTTTAGGACCTAGTAGTTCTGAAACCTTAAGGTTTTGAAATGGTTATAAATAAGGCATTTTTTAGTCACTTAAATGCCGAAATAAGACTTATAAGTTTTTTTTGCTGCTAGTTTAGAACCTCATTATAACTTCGCATTTTTTGTACCTTTAAGTCATTTGAACAACTTTTCCATAACCATGTAGCCCATTTTAAAACTGATTAAAGACTATTTAGTTGAAGCGATGCGTTATAGGTTACTAAATAAGCTTTCTGGCATAACTCAATACTACTTCCCTTATTTAAAATCTATTTGGTCACTAAAATTATCTATTAGTATCATTTTCGACTAGACAGACAACGTCTCCTGAATCTATACAGAATGTCTCACGAAAAGCTAGTTCGTAGTGGAAATTTTAAAAGAAAGGTGCGACAGAACTTTCAACGAATTGCTAATGAGCAGGTTAGTCAAATTTCAATTTTCAAAATATTTTAAATAAAAACAGTAATTTTGGGCTGCCTAAAGACCCTCGAACCTTATTGGCTACACCGGATACCAAAATTGAAGTTGATGAAATTGCTGGAGGGAGGTACTGGCACAATGGTTTACAAAAATGTATTGAAGAGTGTTACCAAAATACAAAAACAAATTTAAATATTTCGATTAATAGATAAATATTGATGGTCTTCCGATTTTTAAATCTTCCAAGTTTGAATTTTGGCCTATTCTCTTCAACATAAATGAACTAAATACTAAACCAATGGTGATTGGTTTGTACTATGGTAAAGGCAAGCCTAATGACATTAATGAATATTTGTCAAAATTTGTTGAAGAGCTTCTGGTAGTTCTGAAAGATGGAGTCTGAAAATATAAAGTAAATGTATCCCTTAAATGTTTTATATGTGATTCACCAGCAAGGCCATTTATTAAAGGTGAGAATGTTCGAAGCATACAAAAATATATATAACATCCTACAGCTAATATGAAGTGCATTGAGGATCTTCTTTTTAGAATAACTTAACTTAAGTTTGTGTCGCTATATTATATACTTGCTTCAATTTAGTAACAAAGTTCAAAAAAGCAGTTAAATATTTAAAGCGTCGCTCAAGATTTCTTCATTTGAAAAACATAGTGTCTATTGGACCTAAAGAGAACAAGTAGTTTTTTTTTACATTCAATTTCAATTTACATGTGTCGCAAATTATTGAAATCTGCAGAAAGCGATAGTGTTGGTAGTTACCAACCTATCGGAGGTAGGTTGGTAACTACCAACACTATCGCTTTCTCCATCCGTATCAGCAAGATCTTGTATTCTTTCCTGCTCTCCACAAGCATCCTTGTACGAAGAAAACATTCTTTTAACTATGCAGGTATATGTTTTCCAACATTTGCCAGGTACAGATAATTCGTCATGGACTTTTCCGGCATCGGATCTTGGAGGCCATGATAATATTCCCCTATTTTCCCACATGCTTGGAATAACTGAGAGACAGATTTTTCCCTCTTCAATGGTTTGTACCACTTTGAAAGGCATATCTTGAAAAAAACAGCAAAATATTAAATACGCGCATAGAAATTGAATGCACAGTATTATCAAATTTTTATTGTACCTATTTATGAAATACAAAAGTTTGATTTTTTATTGTTTGAACATTTTAAAAATACGTTTAACATTCCTGAAACACCAATACAAGAAAAATCCCGTTTAGTAAAAACTAAAAACGAACTATAAAAATTAATACTTTATTAGATATTATTAGCGTTCAATTTTCATTTATTTGGCACAAACCAATCCCTAATGTCTTGTTGTCATCTTATTAGAACAAGAAAACTAAGAACATTTTCAGCTTATCAGCGATTATTACTTTGTACTTACCGTGTCAATTAAAAGACACACTGTATAACAAATATGAATAAAAGCTGGCACGTGATCACAACTACACATCCAAAACAATACTAAACAGGTCGTTAGAAAGTTGCGATGGTGCGACTTTTAAGCTTGAGTTGTATAAAGGCAACTATTAGTTCTGAAAAGTGTTATTTAGCATTATTTAGGTTACGAATTTGATCTTAAGGTTATATTTTAGCATATTTTCAGACTTTCAAGCAACTTAGGTTATAATTTGGTTATTTCAAAAGCTTATAAGCATTTGTTTCCTATCGGCCATTTTAAGATTATGGCATAGTTTAATAACAAAATATTTTTGAAAATATATGTAAGTCTGCGTAGTTTTAGGTTCGGGAAACACATTTTTTCATAATTTTATATTCATAGGTTTCCGTATATTAGAATTTCGACTACTTTTAAAAACAAAATATTTCCCTTGTATTTTAAATATGACTAAAAAAAATATTTATACTAATAATATCGATAGCCCGTGAATTTTATGCTACTTTTATATAATATTTTGACAGTAAAATAGAAGGTGCATTAAAATCAGCAATGTGTGTCCGCTATTTCATGCAGTTTTATTTCACGTATATTGAAATAATTATCATAATTTACCATTACAATATTACCTACCACAGAGTTATTTAAATACTAGAAATAATACCGTATATTAGCCAACTAATCCAAAAATTAGAAGCAGTCTATAATATATTTTACTTAATAGTTTTAAGACTGCTTTCCGCAGATCAACTATTTACTAATAGGTTGTAGTTGATAATTCACAAGGAGCTAGTTAGAACCTTTTAGTGGCTAAATTAGAACTTTAAACCCGTGATTCATAGGTTATAATTCAGTTATATATTGGCTAGTAAGGATATATAAAGGTTATATTATAGCTGCACAAATATTCAATATTTAACCTTAAGGTTCTGAAATGTCGACAACTTTTAGGTTAGCAGGAGGTTCTGTAGCGTGGGCCCTTTTGGTCACCAGGAGTTTGTGTAGCCGGCTAGAGGAGGTTGTTTTATACCTAATGGCATATGTAAACAAAATCCATAAAGTGGTTCTAGAACCAATATACAACCTTCCTAGAACTATATTTTGTTACTTGGGAACTAGTCTCAGTCTCAGTTTTAGGCTTAGACCTCTATTGCACAAAACTCTTTTCATGCTATTGAAATTGGACCTTGCTATTTCTATGCGTGCTTTTATTTCTTTCGTGTAGTCGTTATTACAAGTAACTGTTGTTCCAAGATAAGTATACTTCTCTACCTGTTCGATGGGTTCACCTTTGACGATTATCTGTTCGTTGTTAGTCTGGGTCTTCTTTATTATTTTCATGAACTTTGTTTTGTTTACGTTGAGTGTAAGGCCGTATTCTTCGCTATATCGAACAAGTTTGTCCATGATTCTTTGTAGATCTTCCAGGTTTTCCGTTAAAATTACGGTATCATCAGCGTATCTTAGAACAACTATAGGCACTCCATTTACTTTTATTCCTGCACTGTCATTTTCAATTGCCCTTTTTAGAATCTCTTCAGAGTAGGCATTAAACAAAATAGGTGACAGAACACAACCTTGACGTACACCTCTCTTTCTTGAGATGGTGCCAGAATTTTTTTGATCTACTTTGACGATGGCATTTTGGTTGTAATAGAGATTTGAGATGATTTGCAGGTCTTGGTGGTCTAGGTTTTTACATTGTAATATTTCCATCAACTGGTCGTGGCGGACCCTGTCAAACGCCTTATTATAGTCGATGAAGCAGGCATATACGTCCTGATTAACATCTAGGCATCGCTGCACTATTACGTTGAATGCGAATAGTGCTTCTCTTGTACCTAATCCTTTGCGAAAGCCAAACTGACTGTCACTTATATCCAGATAGAGTTTCTGGTGGATGCGGTTGAGTATAATTTTTAACAGTAGTTTCAAAGTGTGGGACATGAGGCTTATGGTACGGTGGTCACTGCACTCTTTTGCACCCGATTTTTTCGGTAAACATATGAAGACTGATGAGAGCCATTCCTTTGGTAGTTTTCCAGACTCATAGACGCTGTTCAAGAGTCTCACCACGACATCCATATCTTGATCACTTATGATCTTAAGAATGTCGATAGGAATTCCGTCGGGGCCAGGAGATTTACCGTTGCTCATGTTGTTTAGTGTGTGGGTGACTTCGTCCTTCGTGATTTCGGGACCTGTGCCTTCCAGTCCTACCCTAGCTACGGATGTGATATTTCTCACATCGTCGAAAAGGTCTTTTATATATTCCTGCCATCTCTTCAGTTTGTCTTCTGTGTTTGATAGTGTTTTCCCATTTTTATCTAAGAGGATTGTAGTAATCTTTCCTTTTCTGAGACCTTCCAATTCTTTTATCTTCTTATGTAGGTTATACAAGTCAAATCTGCGTTGTAGCTCTTCTATTTCCTTGCATTTTTCTTCATAGAAACGTTCTTTTGCTACCCTTATTTTTGTTCTTATCTTTTTCTGGGTCTCCCTATATCTTGTTTCGTTGTTCTTGTATTTCCTTCGTTGGTCCATCAGAAATAAAATTTCCTGAGTAATCCATTCTTTATTTATCTTTTTAGAAGGTGCTAGTAACTCTTATTATACAGGGTGTTAATTAAGTATCTGGCCAAACTTCAGGGGGTGATTTTAAGGTAAAAAGTTCATATAAGCAGGTGTCCGAAAATGCATAGTTTTCAAGATACAGGGTGTAAATTTTTTTTTACATTTAATTATTAATATCTCAAATACTTACCTGTTGACCGATTTTATTGAAATTTGGCAGTATTATGGACGATGATAAGACGCTAAGTTAGCACCAATTGATTGTTGATTATGACTTCCAGTGGCGTTGTAAGGAGCAGTTTTACGAATAAAAATAAAAAAAATGTGCGCCACTAACTTTTTTAAAATTAAAAATAATAATTTTTGGATTAAGCCATTAAAAATACTACTTTTTTGTCTCTTGATATTTTTTCGTATCTTGAATCGTTTTCGAGAAAAAAAAAATGAAAACCACGTAAATGCATGTCCCTGAATAATTTTAAAAATCACTTTTACAGAAATATTGCGAATTACGCTTTACCCAAATTCGTTGAGATTTGTAGTAGTAAAAAAAGTTGTATTTTTAATGGCTTAATCCAAAAATAATTTTTTTGATTTTAAAAAAGTCAGTGGCGCACATTTTTTTTGTTATTTTTATTCGTGAAACTGCCCCTTACGACGCCACAATCAATTGGTGCTAACTTAGCGTCTTATAGTCCATAATACTGCCAAATTTCAACAAAATCGGTCAACAGGTGTTTGAGATATTAATAAATAAATGTAAAAATTTTTTTTTGACACCCTGTATCTTGAAAACTATGCATTTCCGGACACCTGCTTATATGAACTTTTTACCTTAAAATCACTCAAAGATTCACCCTCTGAAGTTTCGCCAGATATTTAATTAACACCCTGTATACCTAAATATCAATCGATAGGTCTTTTTTGTCTTTTTCACAAAAAAAAGTATCAAATACAGGGTGTCCCATTGAAAAAAAAATGGATATTGCACATCGAAATCTGCGACAACAAAAATAGTCATTTTCTTTCACGTTTTACTTTAAAATTAGCCTAGTTATCAAATATATGTCATTTTTAATTTTATGCAACCAAAAACCTTAAGAATATGCGCATATACCGGGTGTCCAAAAAAAATTTCCCATCACTAAAAATAAGATGAAAATCACTAATGCCAAAATTTCAAAAAATCATTCATTTCTTTTTTTTTTCTTTGCTTCAGGAGCATTTAACAACATTTTGTTAAATATACCGGGTGTCCCAGAAAAGTTATATTTTGTTAAATGGAACACTCAGTATTTTTTGGATTTTTTTAAGACTTTGGATAAAATAAAGGAAAGTTATTGTTATGATCCCTATACCTAAATCTACCCGTTTGGCCAATTTTTGCGTTTTTTGTCAAAAATAGGGTCATTTTGAAAAACATTCTGTGCGTTTATTTTTTTAACTAAACCGTTTAAAATTTTAAAATGGCAAGTGTATAGGACATACATTAGCTCGGTGTATAGCCCAATTGTAAATATTGTACAGGGTGGTCACAATTTTTATTGTTCTTATCAATCATATTTATTTAAATAACTTTTTTATTTTAAATAGCACACCCTATATTTCATAGCACCTGGCGATACTAATTAATGTTCTCTATCAAATGGTAGATTTAGGTATAGGGATCATAACAATAACGTTACTTTATTTTATCCAAAATCTTCAAAAAATCCACAAAATACTGGGGAAATTTCAATTTTGTTAGGATGTGAGAGACCGAGGCGAATGTACTGCCCGACCCGGTATAATCTCGTCGATATGTCAATATAAAGACATACGGTATACCCACGTAATTGTAGGAAACTAATTGATTTTCAAACTATGTAAACTTGAAAGTAATAAAAATTCGATAAATACTTATCTTTCCATATAATAATTATTATTACATTTAGGTGTGTCTCAATTTTTTTTTAATTAAGTATAAACCTTCCTTAGTCTGCATTTAATAATTATAAACTTTTTTTTTCCTCAATACCTGCTCTAAAATGTCATACCTTTTTTACATACCTATTATATTATGCATGTACCTACCGATGCCGATGTAATAAAAAAATAAACCGGCCTATATTTAATATGCCTGAGAGTATAAAATTGTTTACTTACAAGTACAGTCCGTCTTTTTAATTTGTACACGGAATGTGCTAATAATAAAATCTCCTTACTAAAAATTAAAGTTTAACTGTAGGGACTTTTATCCTTGCGTCAAATATATGCTCGCTAACGTCTCGCTGGTTATTCCTATAGCAACTTTGCGCGCTATATTATGGAGAAAGTCGGTACGCCACTGCTTTAAGCTGTAAAAAGATAAAGCATGACGTAGTTTTATAGGGGGTAATATATTTTGTTTTTGTTATTATAGGTACACACGAGTGACCTTTCCCTTTTCGTTTCCTATTAGCAACGAAGGTGTAGTAATGTTTATACTATGATTTGATACCTAGGGCAGGTAAATTTATCTATTAAATATACAGGGTGTCACGCCGCTACAATTTCGGTAAATGCTCGCAAACGTCAACTTTAATTTTTAGGTGCAGTTGTATAGGTACATGAAAGTTTAAATAAACGAGGCATGTTTTTTAAGTAAGTACCGTTTTGGAATTAAAAAAAGACGTGCAAAGATATCGCAATAATTTTATTTTTACATGAAAGCCTGTACCTTAATCTACTTTTCTACATAATTTCCGTGAATATTGAGGCATTTGTCATAACGTGGCACCAGTTTTTGAATACCCTCCTCATAAAATTCTGCCGCCTGACTTGTTAACCACTGTATCACAAATGTTTTGACTTCGTTATCACAAAACCCAACGTTTAGGCAGTGCATTGACGTTCCTTGAGCGGTACCACAATGAAGGTGAAGATTTTTTAGACCAAATTGTTACTGGTGACGAAACATGGGTGGCCTACGTCACACCAGAATCGAAACAACAATCCATGGAATGGCGACATTCATCATCACCCAAAAGAGTGAAGTTTAAGCAAACAACTTCTGCCCGGAAAATCATGTGCACAGTTTTTTGGGACAGAAAAGGAGTATTGCTAGTGGGATTTCTGCATTTGTGATACAGTGGTTAACAAGTCAGGCGGCAGAATTTTATGAGGAGGGTATTCAAAAACTGGTGCCACGTTATGACAAGTGCCTCAATATTCACGGAAATTATGTAGAAAAGTAGATTAAGGTACAGGCTTTCATGTAAAAATAAAATTATTGCGATATCTTTGCACGTCTTTTTTTAATTCCAAAACGGTACTTACTTAAAAAACATGCATCGTAGGTAGGTACGTAGGTAAATATTAGTTCAAAATTCAAGTGCAATGCCTCAATTATAAGGGAGACAAAAGCCATACCTGTACCTTTTTAAAAAACCACAATATAGGTAGACGATTATGAGATTGCAAAGTTTTACAACTAAGGAGGGTGTCAATTAAATTTTATTACACTTAAGGCTGTTATATCAGACCCCAAATGAAAAGACAGGCAAATATTTGAGTAACATAAAAATACGTCTAAAATTATAGCCTAACTAAATATATTGGGAGAATATAGATGGAGACAAAGTGTGTACGTTTACCTACAAGTATATATTCTAAAAACTTGTTTTTCGTCAAACTGCACTGGAAAAAATATTATCTTGAATTAAGTAAATGCATTTAGGTACTTTAAGTATCCCTGATTTTGATATGTTTCTAAGAAATACGTTCTTTAAATTGAGTTTCATATTTCTTACACTTGAAATACTTCAATCAAATAGGTAATCAGCCGTTTGACAGAAAGACAAGTTAAAAGTATACCTAAGTACTTACTTAAGTATGCAAATATTTTTAGACAACGTTTTATCGAATCTAGTTTATAAGGTTGTCATTGCAAAGAAGTTCATTTTGACGACATAATTAGGTACTCTAAATACAAGTTAACTACCTAATTCTGAAATAATCTTGAATTGAAGACCTAAGAAGAGGTTTTACTTATAACTTATAATGCTGTAACTCCGTTCAACTAGAGGTTCAACTGTTGTCAGCAACATTCGGATTTGCTAAATGTTTCCAGTAGCATAGGTACTAGTTTTGGGGTTTTCGTACCCCATTAGCAAGCCACTGATAGATAGATAGATATATTTATTCACCATCTTATGTTACAAAACATGTATAGTACGTCAAAAAAGAACAAAAATTAATCAATCAAAGTTACAGCAACAAAGAAAGGCTTACAAACAAATTAAAATATCAACAACATAAAACAAACCAAAATCTAGAAAAATCTTACAATATCGCTCTTGAAATAGTCCTCAAAGGTATAAAAAGCTTGAGATATCAAAAATGATTTAATACTTTTGTTAAACTGGACTTCATCAAGGTTCTTTATGTGAGACGGCAGCTTATTATAAAATTTAACACAATAATAGTCAGAACCTTTCCTAGTCTTCAATAGGCGGTGAAATTCAGGGAATATGCCATGTCGATTTCGCGTACCATAATTATGCATATCAGAGTGAAGAGTGAAATGCGAGGCATTGGTACGAATGTAGCCAAGACAGTTTAAAATGTACAAGGAAGGCAAAGTAAGTAGTCCGTGTTCAACAAAATACTTTTTACAGCAGTCACGCCAACCGAGCCCCAACATTGTACGTAAACATCTCCTCTGTAGCTTGAAGATTTTCATTGCATGGGAACTATGTCCCCAGTTCAAAATACCATACGACATACGGGAAACAAAATAACCGTGATATACCGTCAACAGACTGGCGATTGAAACACTCTGCGCAAGCCTTCTGATGAGATATATGACCCTGGACAGCGAGCACCCAAGCTCTCGAACATGACTCTCGCAGGTTAATTTAGGATCAAGATGAACCCCAAGGAACTTCACGCGAACATCGCTCTGAAGATCGATAGGCGCAGAACGCAATGTAAAGTTCATGTTCTGAGTTTTAGCCTGATTCAAGCTCAGTTCATTTGCCAGAAACCAATTGCCTATGTCAGTCTCAACAGCATTAACCAACTCCCCTAAAGAGTCGTTTGGTCGATATCTAATCAGACTAGTTGTGTCTTCAGCAAAGAGTATTATATTCGAGTCTTCTTGAAATTTGTATAAATCATTTACGTATATTAAAAACAGTAAAGGTCCCAAAACCGACCCCTGGGGCACACCCCGTCCAACCCTTCGTCTCTCCGAGTATCGTCCCCCATACAAAACGTGCTGAAAACGATCGCTGAGATAAGAGCCAACCAAGGCAACACTGTCAACATCAAAGTTATAGTAAGAGAGTTTCTGAAGAAGTATCTCGTGTGAGACACAGTCAAAAGCCTTAGTGAGGTCATAAAAGGAAGCAAAGGTGTCACAGCCCTGCTCCATGCCATCCGAAACATATTCCAAAAGGTTATTAATTGCAAGAGTAGTCGATCTCTTATTACGATAGCCATATTGACTTTGCATAAAGAGATTATTTGCTTCAAAATATTCAGTTATTTGAGTTTTAATAATAGACTCAAAGATTTTTGAAAAAATTGGCAAGATCGATATTGATGGATAGTTACTGGGATCATCAACCGATCCTTTATTTTTGTAGATTGGAATAACCATTGCCTCCTTCAAGACCGCCGGAAATACAGCGTCACCAATGCAATGGTTTATCAACTTAGTAAGCGGCACCACTAGAAGATTCTTTAAAGTCCCAATAATCCTAACATTAAGCTCATAACAATCCGAGCTTTTTGTGTTTTTCATACCCGATAGTTTTTCACGTACTTCATTAAAGGTTACCGTTCTCAAACTACTACTGAGTTATGACCTAATGGTTTTAATGAAGAATTAACAAAAAACCATAAATGTAAGATATTAATTATTACCTATCTAGGTACGTAGGTATATAATAAAAGTTCGTTTAATTTTTCTAATGTTAAAGGCCATTTACAAGCTGAGACTTGCTACTCAAGTGGCGATACAAAGATTTTAGGGCACAAAGACTATAAGTACCTACTGACTAACATGAGAATTATTGCAGTTTCGAGATCAACAAATACTCGAACGAATAATTTTATCTATTTATTGTTTTCGAATCTATTACCTATATAAAACTAAACAAGGCAAATCTACATAAATAATAAATGAAAACATAAGATATAGGCAAGTTATAATATTATGTATAATAGGTACTAACCTTATCTCAGTGAACTTCTCTATGAATGTTAATAACTAATCCTCCAGTCGACGACAAATTAACAATAATAATAAAAATTGTATTATTATTATTAACACATAAATATTGAGACATCCATAATAACAATATTACCGTATACACTTCTTATTATTATTCTTTTATTATGCACATGAAAGAACAAGTTTTTTTGAAAACACTCACTAGAATCTTATTAACAAGTAAATTCTTGTTATAAATAGGTGTATAACTTTGGCCACGTTATTTTTATTAACATTAATTAAAAACACTAAATATTATTTTATTATTAATAATATCACAATAGTTAAGAACAGAAATATTCATTAAACGTGTTGTAAGCTGTATTAGTTATTGTTTGTGTTAGGAAACTTAAAAATTAAAAGAAATAATATGGTTCGAACGTACACAACTGTATTTTCTTGTTACTAAACACCCTCACTGTACTAAAGTGCACGTCAAACTGTTGAACCGATTCTCGATGTCCATTGTATTCATTTTTCTTGGAATACAGAATACAGTGCTGACATATAGAGACGTTAGCTGCAGTGTCGATAGAATTAAAATGCAGGGTTGCCATTTCCGATTGTAACATTTCAGTCACACTGTGTGGTGTCTGTTTAATCGTTTTGCAGAAACAGTAACAAATGTGATTGAACGGAAGTCACAGGAACAAGCAAGTTAAATTATCTTATTGACTATTGACACAGATCAATGAAGAAATAGTCCATTTAAGTAACTGTAGGTGATTTTAATGCATTTTGGCAGCGCTGCAATTCAAAAGTTAAAACATGTATCCAGTCTTGTAACAAACTAATGAAGTTTGTCTCTTAGATTATATTTATTATATTAAATAATCTAAGGTTTGTCTTCACAAACGTCCAAAACAATCAGGATTCTGCTCAAATTCTTCTGACGGTGTGGAACACTTGTTAGAATAAACCTATAGTCTACAGAGCGCTGATCAATGCCAAATGTTATACCACATTACCTGCAGCGTTGTCATTATCATATGAAGTGTCCATATCGCTGATTCTAAGACAAGTAATTTGTCATGTAGCAACTAAGGAAAGCCAGTAGGAATACAAAAAAGTTATGAATTTGTAGTACAAATACATCATACCAGCAACGATATTGTTTTTGTTTCGAAGTTAGTTATCTAACACAGATAACAGATGTAAATTATCTGTCTTGTTGGACCGATCGAAAACAAACAATAAAATGTTCATACAAAAAAATGTTTGATCAAATTATCTTAAAGGAACACGTCATTATTGTCACATAGCTGTGATTGAAATCTTCGTTCAAATAATTTAACTTCTTAATACAATTTGGCAACCCAGCAAATTAAACTTTAGTATATTAAAAATGTATCCAGTCTGTAAACACCCACTAGTCTACAGAAAGCGATTCATTGCCGTGTTGCCATTGTTACCATGTTATCAAATTAATATGGTCCATTCTTGCCAAAAAAGTAAAACGACAACAAAATATTTGTCTTCTTGGATGATGTATTATTGATTTTGATTTTTCAATTAATTTCCTGTTATTGTGTGTAATGATAAAAATGTTTTAAACTTTTTAGCTTTATATTTTACAAGCTGGCAATCATGCGCTATTACAGAAATTTCATTGACAATTGACATGCACAAGGTTTGATTTTGCGACTGCAATATTTTAATTTTGTGAACTTTATTTGAAATAAAACAACACATAATTCAAATTAGTTAAATAATATACAAATTTTTGCATAGTCTTAATTTTATTATCAAAAAATTTGCAATATCTTGTCGATGTGCATCAAAGATACCTTTGGAAGTAGCCTCACTCATTAATTCGACAGTGACACATCAGTGAGTGCTGCAATCTGCAATGTTGCAATTTGCAAATAAAGCTAGAAAATAAATTGATTTTTGTGTCTGGCCGTCATCGTTAGTTACTTATTCAATAATAAATAATTAAAATAACATATTATTGTAAAAAATGCAGAAAACTGGAATGTTGTAATAGTAAAGAAGTGAAATAAATAATACTATCAGTGTTTAACAAAACAATCAAGTTAGATTAATAGTTTTAAAATTTAGCAAGAAATTATAAATAATGGAACATATTAATTCCAGTGACCTACAAAACTCTGAAAGGGTAATAAATTTATTGTTATTTCTTTTGCATGTAACAATATTGGTACTAAGTTAAATTTATTCCAATGTAGAAAATCTAACAGTTAACGTTAATTATAGTTTTAACAAAGGTAGTTACTTTAAATATTAAACTTCCTGCTATGTAAACAAATTTCTCAAACAATTCACGTACTTAGTTGGCGGACACCTAGAGTTATAAGTTCATTTTTCTAGGCCTGCCATGATAATGCTTCAAACATACAATGCAATACAACGGTCATTGTGTCTCCTACAAATTCAACATCTAGTGAGCGTGTAAATAACTTAAATGTCATTACAACAATTTCAATGGAGGATATCCCACCCCCAGAGGCAGATTTCTATGCACCACCTCCGTATGAGGTAGCTAGTAAATCAACGAAATTACCTACCTACGAGGAAGTGCAGCAGGAGAAGAAGTTAGAGGCATGCCATACTAGTCCTGTAACAGCAAATGTGGTCGATGTTACTGGAATTGAAAACAGGGTAAGTTGTTTTAAGAAATATATAGACTTTTCTAAATTTTTCTATTGATCTTAGCGAATTCAGCGATTTCTAGCAGTTGATAATGAACGGGAAGCTGAAGAGGTTGATACCAGTCTTTTAGGCACAGATTTTACGTTTTATTTCGCATTTTTCAGTAAGTAATTTTTATTTGTGATGCTTGTATGGCATAAAATAAAGTTGTTTGACAGGATTTTAATAATTTTAGTTGCGTTCCTTTTCAATTGGATTGGATTTTTGATTCTAATGTGCTTCTGTCACACAATTGCGGCCCGTTACGGTGCATTGTCTGGTTTCGGACTTTCATTAGCAAAATGGACATTTATTGTGCAACATTCAACTGAACTTGCATCCAAAGATAATAGTTGGTTATGGTGGTTAATAATGACATTTGGTAAGTTTAGTACCTCGATTTGTTACTAATATATCGTAATATACCTTATGGATTGACAAATTAAGCGTTCTTGCAAATTACTTAGTGTTCATGCTGCTTTGCTTTGTAAATAAAATGTTTATTTTTCTTTTTTTTCTGCTCTTGAACCATTTTTCCTTTTAATTTTTTTTTCTTTGGGTTTTTATTGTGTGTAAACGGGATGAAAGGCAACAAGACCGTTTTGGCGACATCTAGTGTGAGCAGGCAATATAATAGCCTTTATTTTTAAATGGGCGAAGTCTAGCCTAAGGCCATTCTCACTCAACCCATTATACAAAAAAAAATATATATATACAATACAAATACACACAAAAGAAAAACAAAACAAGTGTGGATGACTTAAAACTAAGCACAATAATTTACATAAAGTAAACGATCATTTACAGCGATAGTAGATTAACCATAATATAATACAATATAATATATAAAACAAACCATAATACACTATGATAGATATATTTATTCACCATCTGTTACAAAACATGTATAGTACGTCAAAAAAGAACAAAAATTAATCAATGAAAGTTACAGCAACAAAGAAAGGCTTACAAACAAATTAAAATAGCAACAACATAAAACAAACTAAAATCTAGAAAAATCTTACAATCTCGCTTTTGAAATAGTCCTCAAAGGTATAAAAAGCTTGAGATAACAAAAATGATTTAATACTTTTGTTAAACTGGACTTCACCAAGGTTCTTTATGTGAGACGGCAGCTTATTATTTTCATCGCATGGGAACTATGTCCCAAGTTCAAAATACCATACGACATACGGGAAACAAAATAACCGTGATATACCGTCAACAGACTTCCGATTGAAACAGTCTGCGCAAGCCTTCTGATGAGATATATGACCCAGGACAGCGAGCACCCAAGCTCTCGAACATGACTCTCCCAGGTTAATTTAGGATCAAGATGAACCCCAAGGAACTTCACGCGAACATCGCTCTGAAGATCGATAGGCGCAGAACGCAATGTAAAGTTCATGTTCTGAGTTTTAGCCTGATTCAAGCTCAGTTCATTTGCCAGAAATCAATTGCCTATGTCAGTCTCAACAGCATTAACCAACTCCCCCAAAGAGTCGTTTGGTCGATATCTAATCAGACTAGTTGTGTCGTCAGCAAAGAGGATTATATTTGAGTCTTCTTGAAATTTGTATAAATCATTTACGTATATTAAAAACAGTAAAGGTCCCAAAACCGACCCCTGGGGCACACCCCGTCCAACCCTTCGTCTCTCCGAGTATCGTCCCCCATACAAAACGTGCTGAAAACGATCGCTGAGATAAGAGCCAACCAAGGCAACACTGTCAACATTAAAGTTATAGTAAGAGATTTTCTGAAGAAGTATCTCGTGTGAGACACAGTCAAAAGCCTTAGTGAGGTCATAAAAGGAAGCAAAGGTGTCACAGCCCTGCTCCATGCCATCCGAAACATATTCCAAAAGGTTATTAATTGCAAGAGTAGTCGATCTCTTATTACGAAAGCCATATTGACTTTGCATAAAGAGATTATTTGCTTCAAAATATTCAGTTATTTGAGTTTTAATAATAGACTCAAAGATTTTTGAAAAAATTGGCAAGATCGATATTGGACGATAGTTACTGGGATCGTCAACCGATCCTTTATTTTTGTAGATTGGAATAACCCTTGCCTCCTTCAAGACCGCCGGAAATACAGCGTCACCAATGCAATGGTTTATCAACTTAGTAAGCGGCACCACTAGCAGATTCTTTAAAGTCCCAATAATCCTAACATTAAGCTCATAACAATCCGAGCTTTTTGTGTTTTTCATACCTGATAGTTTTTCACGTACTTCATTAAGGGTTACCGTTCTCAAACTAAATCCAGCAGCTCTAGTGGGAGACATATATTTCTCAAAAGTGACCGATGTGGCTGGTAGCTGTTTTATGATATCATCAGCCCCAGTTGTAAAGTAGTCATTTAAAATATGCGCAGCCAAGTCCTCAGCTGTCCCGAGATTTGGAGTTGATTCCCAATCCTTGACCAGTCTCCACACAGCAGCAGGCCTATTAATAGCGGATGCAATATACTCATAAGCCCTTCTTTTGGCCTTGGAAAGTTCAGCTCGATATCGTTTTTTATAGTGTCTTAAGGCGACTTTAGATACAAATATGACTGAACTGAAAGTAAATGTCGTCTCAGCCAGAGCTTAAGTTACTGTGGCCAGATCTAAATGCTGTTGATAACATTAAACAAATTAGCAGAATTGTATGTAAATGATCTTCGAAACATGGCTGTGCGATGCATAGGTACCGTAAGGGTACCATGATTACGTAAATTGAGGGAGTTTAACCCTAAGATATAGTGGGTCAGATGTTAGTAGCATTCGCTTTAAACCAGGGACAGACATATATTTAAAAATATTACCAGTCTCAAATATCAATAGCAAATATCATACATTTTGACTTGGTTAGATTCAACCTCAAGCTGTGCAAAGCAGCGTACTTGGAGATGGATTCCAGTCACCATTAATTCTGCCAGCGGCAATCTCATACTGGTAAGGGTCGAAGTGGTAATAGAGCTGAGTGTCATCTGCAAAAAACTGTGCCTCACAGTTCTTCACGACATCAGGCAGGTCAAATGTATAGAGTAAGAACAAAAGCGGGCCAAGGGCCGAGCCCTGAGGCACTCCCGACTGTACAGGTAACAATGAATACCTGCGAACCAAGCACGACCCGCTGATGGCGATCACTCAAATAGGATATAATAAACTTGGACGACACTTGATCAAACCCAACATAACAGTCTGTGATTAATGGTATCAAAAGCTTTTGTAAAATCCAGTAGTACCAAGGCACTCGCCTGTCCTCGATCACACGCGCGGATCAAATTTTCAGTTAAATTCATAAGGGAAGCCATCGTACCATGTCCACTTCTGAATCCGGACTGATGCAGAGGGATGAAGCTGAGAGACTGAAAATATACATTAATTTGTCGGTACACAAGCCTCTCCAAAAGCTTCGAGAGAACCGGCAGCAGGCTAATGGGACGCAGTTCACTAAAAGAGGAGGGTTCCGATACTTTGGGGAGCGGGATTATACGAGCGTTTTTCCATGCCCCTTTCCAAACAGCAGTTTAAAATATGGCAAATATGTCGACTTATCACGGGCAAATACAGCTTCAACATGTTCAGGGATATCCCATCTTCTCCCGCAGTCTCCGAAGCTAGACCACCGACAGCGTCCAGGACATCTGAGACGCTGACAAAACTCAACCCAAACTCCGCGTCCGGATGCACGTCGTGAATAATTAATAGACTGTTCTGGAATATAGATACAAAGTACTTATTGATGTCCTCCGCATGAGACAGTTGAGTAGGTAAGTCATTGCAACTGGGCCTTTGGATATTTAGATTCTTGAGAGCCTAAAAAACATATATTTATTTGATTTCCTATAAAGGGATTCCAGATATGCCAATTTCTCTTTACGAACCGATGCCTTAGCAAAATTTCTTAACCCTCTGTAGTGTTCCCACGCCTGAGGCGATTTGAGTCTCTTGTATCTCGAATAAGCACGATCACCTTCTTTAAATATCAACTTCAAAACTGGGGTAATCCACGGGCAGCGCCTCTTGGTAACACGTACGGAACGCAGTGGTGCATGAGTATTAAATAAGTTCAATCTTAGTATCAACATCCTCTATATAAAAGACCCGACTCCAATTAATACTGTTGAGATCAACATTAAACTGTGCTTCATCAAAGCCCCTGAAATCCCTGAAAGTTATGAGCGTAGGTAACGGCTTTTTATGTTGTACATTCAACTCACAATACGTAAGAGAATGATCTGTAATTAAATCTGCGGGTAAAATACCACTGTTTCTACACTTTTCAGGCATAGTGAGGAATATTGGATCCAACAGTGACTCCGAGGAGTCATTGATCCTGGTAGGCTCACTATGCCCGGTGAAACACAGTTGACAAACGATGGCCAAAATCGTCTTGTTGTCTTTCATCTCTCGTGTTAGTATAAGCTCTTCGTAAATGTTGGAAATTTGGGTCACACTGGCTGCCGATCAGTTGTGGATAAACGTCTGGTGAAGCAAATTTCCAACATAACTAAAAGTCTTCTTACTTTCTATAACAAGCAGTTCACATTTATGAATTTTTCAGGACTAATTATTTGTATCAGGGCCATCTTGCAGTATTTGAGCATCAAGAGAGGTTGGCATATGCTGTCTGCTAGCCATCAAGAGCGATTATTGTTTTTCTATTAGAAACGAATACTAATTCACTTATAGTATCAAAAAATTAACCATAATAGATGTATAATAGTAAGTACACGATAGGTTATATTGTTATGATTTTTTAATATATAACAAATGCTTCTGGCATTCCTTTGACTAGTACTTTTTATATTAAATGAGGTATGTTCCAGGATTTTTAGATTAAAAAAAAAAAAAAGATTTACACGCACAAAATATACTTACATAATGCATTATTGGACCTTCGAGCAACGTAAAAAAAAAGTTAATCATATAAACACGGTGTTCTTATAAAGGTTTTGCCGTATTTTCCCATTATTCTTATGTTTTTCCAGGATCCATTCTTACACTGACCTGTGTGTGACTACTCTTAGTACGCCAAGGGTCTGTTCTGTTTTTTACGAGTAGGTTAGCTTTCTCACTATTTCGTGCTCCCAGGACTCTTCTATGTATTGGGAATGTTCAGTTTGAACTTTTGGCTAATGCTTTCAGTGCCGCCTGACTGCTGAAAGAATATGGCTCCGCATGATGGAGGGTTTTCTCTTGGTCATTGTGGAATTGCATATACCTCCACATGAAAAAATCCTAACTCTTCGGGGTTTTGGAGAATATTGCTCCTTCCTCAGTTTTGGATTCGACTCCGAACCAGATCATTCCAGCAGACGTGTCGATGCCTGACCCGGCCCGTTTGAACGTACACAATCTTGCTTCTCCCTGCACCTGTACCGGGACAAGCCTATTATTGCTTCCATGGCCCCTGTGGGCGTACAATTAACTGCCCCTGCATTGAATATCATACCAGGAAGAGCGCGCAAGCGCAGTTTCAGGCAGCGTTAACTGCCTTATATGCGGTGCTCGGTATAATACTTTACACGTAGAAGTACTCAATGCAAATGTTACTGTTATATATATATATATGATATATATAGATAGATATATTAAGTATTAGTAAGGTAGAGACAGCAGCAGAACCACAGTACAGCATAGCGTTTGTGAGTTGGATTGCTATAGAAATCGCGTTTATGCACTACTCTATCACCAGTGCCTCGGTAGCTTAATGGTAAAAGCAAATGCCCGGAAAGCGTGAGACGTGAGTTCGATTCCCACCTGAAGCGAATGTTTTTCCAAATTACAGACGTTCGTTCTTCATTGGTTTCTATATAATATATATGGTATATAATCAACTACATAGTTGTGTCACTTTAAGTGTATATAAACAAACAATGATATTCAACTAAGTTGAGAGCGTACAGTATATCAAGTATATCATCGATATACAAAGAAATGAAATAAACTAACCTGTACGAATTAAAAAAATTCCGTGACACAAGTGGGATTTGAACCCACATCTCCCGATTGGCCGGTCAGGTGTTTTGACTAATTAAACTACCGTGGCAGATGATCTATCGAACTTCTTTAATTCGTACATGCAATTCAAAGACTACTAATTCGTACAGGTTAGTTTATTACATTTCTTTGTATATCAATGATATACTGTACGCTGTCAACTTAGTTGAATATCTTTATTTATTTATAATTTATTTGCGATTAGCAAAAGAGAAATGACATTGCATTATGGCAGTGTGTAGTCTTTGAATTAAAGACCGGGACGTAGAACAGCACATAGGAAGCAAGGCATGTACGAATTAAAGAAGTTCCATACATCATGTGCCACGGTAGTTTAATTGGTCAAAACACCTGACCGGCAATCGGGAGATGTGGGTTCAAATTCTACTTGTGTCACGGAATTTTTGGTTAGTTCATTTCATTTCTTTGTATAAGTTTATATATATTTTTTTTATTACAATAAAACCAAAATCATCGTCTCCACTATTTAATTCATAAATTATGTCAAAGGGACATGTCTCGGAGACTCAGCTCCATCATCAGCCTAAAAGGCAACAATACAATATTAAAAAAGGGTTCTTACATAAATAACGAAAAACACAAGTTAACAAACCTTGGTGGTATAAAATGCTCACTTTGTGAAGGCAGAGCCTCCTAACAGACTAAATTAAAGTAAACACTTATTTTTGTTTAAAATATAAATTTAAAATAACAGAAACACATACAGGTATATATAAATAAAAAGAAGTAAAAAATATTGGTCCCGATAAAGTAAAATGAACAGACAAAAAGTAATGGGACAGTACAAGCGCTATTAAAAGTTTAAAAAGTATTGAAAATGTATACAAACAAATAAGCAAAAACACTTAAACAAAACATAGAAGGAATATAACAATGACAAGATCAAACTCCAAGCCATGGGTGTAAACATATATAAAAGACTCTTTTATATATGTTTGTTAACTCGTGTTTTTCGTTATTTATGTAGGAACCCTTTTTTAATATTGTATTGTTGCCTTTTAGGCTGATGATGGAGCTGAGTCTCCGAAACATGTCCCTTTCACATAATTTATGAATTAAATAGTGGAGACGGTATTATTTTAATTTTTTTTTTAATATTTATTTTTTATTGTAATTTTTTTTTTAATATTTACGATGTAGATTCTGCCCTTAAGTTTTCTTCACAAAGTTTTGCAATGTTGAATGTATTTTTAAATTTTAATTTTGGAACAAACCTTATTTACTGAGCTATTAATTTTTTTTTTGTAGTGAATTGTGGGATATTTGAAAATGTATATATTTTTTTACCGTTACATTTATTTTTCTATGTTATTGATGATCTGATAAATTAACGAATATTGTGTAATATAGACTACTTAATTGTATTTTATTATAATTAGAAATAAGTTAGAATATAGTAATTTCGTTCTATTTTATTATATAAACTTGATAAAATATATGTTGTACACAATTTTAAAATTCAGACTAAATAAATATTTAAAAAACAATAATTTTTCATTATTTAAACCATGGGCGTAGTCAAGGATGAGGCGCTTGCTGCGTATGTCAGATATATTTGCATCCTAAAAAGTTCGATTTCGTGGATATGACGTGACGAATATAATCGCATGACGAAGATGCAGTTATACCTGATTTTAGAGAGGAGCCCGAAGAGGACGAAATACGTGACGTTGAAGCCAATCTCGCACCTTCTGCGACACCACAAACTGAGGATACCTCGCCATCCGATGTGTACTCGGAGGATGACAATATACAATTGGCCGAAATACATGCGACCAACATAGATATGGTGAGAATTTTAGCAGCTTCTATCAAACTAAGGGGTAAAAATGGGTTTATGTGGTCAGACAAGAAAGGCGCAATTTATCGCACAACAAAAAAAAAATATCGTTTTGCATTTACCTGGAAACAAAAACGAGGCAAAACATATAAAATCGGACCGGAAGATTGGAAATTATGTTTCACACCAAAATCTAGATAAAATTACACAATACGAAGTGCAAGTTCAATTATTGAAATATGCAAATAGAAACGGTGACAGAGATGCTGACGCAGTTGATGATAAAGAATGAGACCCTCTTGGACCAAGGATACAAACAGTGTTCAACTCGAAGCACTTTTGGGCTATTTTATTATGCCGGTCTTATGAAAATATCCGAAGGATTTACAAAAGAACTATTTGATAAAGATTCAGAAATACCTCCTATATTTCGTGCTACCATGCCAGGGCACGCTTCAGGTTTTTGATAAACGGCTTCCGCTTTGACGATAAAGATACCAGGGCTCAGCTTGCAGCTTTTCGAGACTTATTTGAGAGGTCAGTCAACACACAGTCACACTTATTCTACTAGTAGAAAGACACGTCACTGACCTTTATGCCTGTTCTATTATTTGCTAGATGAGGATATAATTCATTTGCGTGGTTCTGATGAAGCAAATAAAGAAATTATTACCAACCGGAGAGAATACCTGAAGAAGCTCACCCTTCAACTGGCCAGACCGCACATTCTGAGTCGTTAAGAAGGACCAACTTTGAGGCGCGAAAACATATGCAGAGTCGTCAAGATAACTGCGCCGGGAGAAGTATCTATTAGGCCACCAGCAACCGGTAAATTCCGGTAACATGCGCCCGTACCCTTGTGTAGCAGAAGCGTGTTTTAAAGTAAATGTAGCATTCCAGGGTTAATTAACGAACAAGAAAATGCAACACCGTTACGTGTCTCGTTCGAGCTAGTGTGTTGTAGACCGCCATGAATCTAGAATAGACATACGTGCGCCAGAATGTTCGACTACTCTCTGAAAGGGTTCGAGAAAGAGGGCAAATCATATATAAAGCCAACGTAACAGTCGACGAGGAATCAGTCAATAGTTGAGAACATAACAAAAGAAGCCGTAAAAATTGCCGAGGACTTTAAAATGCAGAGAGTTAAAAATCAACAAACGTTTCGTGCAAAACCTCAAGCAGGATCTGTTACCGAATACTGGACGAGATCTTTCATAATTCCGTATCTGAATTCATTGATAATGTCTTTAGGACAGCGATTCTCTAATGAAAATCTGCCAGCCTACGAGTTACTTTCATTACACATTTGCTCAGTTTTTAAAAAAAGTTAAAATCTTTTGTGACTACAACGAGATTTTGGCTGAAGTCGAACTATGGTATAATCTGTGGAAAAAAAAACTCGGAGTTAAAAGAAATTTAACTAGTTAAAGAAGCGCAATCTTTTTACCCAGGCATTAAAAATGCGCTCCAAATTTCACTCGCGCAATCTTGCACAGTAGAAAGATCATTTAGCACCTTGCGTCGGATAAAAACTTGGTTACGGTCAACAATGTTGGAACAACGGCTTGTTAAACTTTGCATGATGAGCGTCCATCGAAAAAGAGTTTTATACGCGAAGGATCAGCTTGAAAAAGAAATTTTGTCCAAGTTTAGCCAGAATTCTAGAAAGTTAAGATGAGTTTCATCGTTTTCTTGCCCCACCCTGGCTACGCCCATGATTTAAATTACATTAAGTACCACAATAATTATTTTAAACTATTAAATTAAAACGTCAGGAATTAGTTAAATGTTTATGTGAGTCACGCACATGTTCTTTGTGTCTAGACTCACTAAGAAATGACAGATCACAATATGAACATTCGATCGAAAATTCATCGTGTTTTTCGATATGCCTGTGCAGTAATTCTACGTCCGGTAGCTGATCCCCGCATCGGAAACATAGTAACGGTGATCGGTCGTGGAGTAATTTGTGGACTTTCAAGTGTTCTCTGCAAAATAAACATTTAATTAATAATAAAGTCTGCACGTAAAGGGCGCGTTTCTGTTTTCAACTTTACTTGCATACTTTTTTTTAGAGGCAAATTCCTGGAAAAGTGTTCACTTTAGACCCATAAAAAGTGATTA
This sequence comes from Apoderus coryli, assembly GCA_911728435.2. Taxonomy (NCBI): domain Eukaryota; kingdom Metazoa; phylum Arthropoda; class Insecta; order Coleoptera; family Attelabidae; genus Apoderus; species Apoderus coryli. The sequence continues at coordinate 6,474,899 of OU452209.1, read as the reverse complement.
CTTTTTAAGCAAAAATGAGCAGGGAATTTAAGAAAAAATAAAAAAATATATTTATTCCAGAGGTGTAAAAATGGTATAAAATGTGTCACTAACCCCGATAGCTTGCCACTGGTTCGTTTTTTAAAAATATTGTTTATTCTATGACTTAAATTAAAAGTTCGGCTCTTTTTATAGCAGTGATACGACGAGCGAATATTACCAACTGGGGATATTCCCGTAAATTCCGGTAACATGCGGTAATTATCACTCATCCTTAAAGGAGTTGTCGCATTTGGGTAATATATTACCGTGAACAATTCCGGTAATATTACCTGAACAGATCCAATGGAACAGGGAAAAATATCCTATTAACAAGCCAAAATTTAGCCCGCATTCATTCATTCGCATGAAGGGAGACTAGGGTGAAATTTATATCAACACATAGAAGAAGATGTATGTCCTATAAGTCCAAACTCTCTCCTACTGAAAAGACTATTCGCCTATCAAACTTAAAGGTGTACTAACAATGACCTTCACAGCTTAATGAGCTTTGAGCGCTTTTATATACATAGAGGGCGCTTTTGACAACACCCCACATGAATCCATCACAAAAGCACTAGAAAAGCGAAATGTAAATCCCACGCTGGGTAGATGGATGCAGTCAAGGGAATATCTGTGACAGTGCCGCAGTCTCAAGGTGGAGTATAGTCACCACTGCTTTGATCACAGGTTCTCGATCACCTCATTTAAAAAATGTAGAAAATAACATCCATGACATTATCAAAGGAATAAGTAAACATACAACAACCACATCCTAGACGCCGTTCAAGGGCATGGAATTGAGGTCCTCAGGTGTGACGTACCTAACCCACTTAGTGGTCGCACTGTTGCGGCTACAGGCAGTAGCCGTAGCAGAGAAGTCATTATCTGGCGTGACTAGGTCCTGGAAACTGGCATGGTGGTATACAGGGCTCTCTCTGAATGAATTAGTAAAAGTCCCACAATATTCCAGGCAGAAATCACCACCATTACTAGCTGCGCTACAGAAGGGCATCCGAAAAAGGCACATAAATAATTATGTCTGGCATTCAGGCCGCATTATAAGCAATGACGTCCTTCACATCAAAGGTAGCACGGGATGCAAGCAGTCTCTAAAGCAACTGGCAGCTCAACAGGACATAATTACTCCGACTTCGGTGCCGGGACACGAAGGGATTGAGGGAAATGAAAGCCATCTTTGGTATTACAGGGACGCAGACCATGTGATTGAAGAATTCCGCAACTTGAAACAATTATTAAGAGTGCTACACCCCTGAGACAACTGAATACGCTCGTTAAACCCTCAGAATAAAATGCGTAAAAACCTTTTTACCGGACACTATCTTGCGGAGAAGAACCATAGACTACAGAACACGCTCTCTGCAACAAATGTATGATACTGTTCTGCTAAACGCTGCATTGAAAGTGTAACTTTAACACCAGGCGTAGCAAAGGGTTCAAGGGCAACTGGGCGATTTCCAGATGCTTCTCAGTCTGAGATCTCCTTAGGCTACAGAACCTAAATGAATCTGTTACATACAATCTACAAACAATTATTTTAGTTAACACTTACTTCCGTACGTAGGAATACGCACACTCCTCACACCTGTACCAAGGTATATATCCATGATCAATGGACATATGTTCAGTAATAAGTTCGATATCATCCGAAATCACTTTACATCCTTGTTTCAAGCAGTCGTACCTGGTTATTTCACCATTAGTATCGATAACATCATTAGCTTCATCGTGGTATGAATCACAATCATCATCAGCCTCCTTATCATCATCAATTGGAAGTGGCGATAACATTACACTTGAATCCGCGATATCAGTCTCGACTGCGCTATTACGACGTCTATGCAGTCGTTTGTCACAGTACTTCACGTGATCGATCACTATTTTTTGTGGATAACACATTTGGAACTGATTCCCTTTGTGTTGAGCACGCACATGTTTTTTGCACAAACGTTCACTGATAAATAATAAATCACAGTATGGACACATTACTGAATATGCGTTATGGTCGTTGATGTGTTTATGAAATGAATGTTGGTTGTCCAAAAGAGTTGCGCATAAGGGGCATAGAACTGGTATGGTATCATGGATGATTTTGTGAGCTTTGAAGTGTTCTCTGGAAAAAATACAATACAAACGTTATGAGAGTAAATAGAAGATCATAAATAATACTAATAACGTTAGTTCTATATAAAATGAAAAACAATTTCGTGGCATAGCGGACAAAATTACCTACACAAGGGATTTTGTTTAATTTACCAGGGCCTCAGTCTAATTCAGTAGAACCAGACCGAGGCAGGGGTCGACACATACTGACGAATTCGTTTCGCTCTTATTATGAGCTCGTCAGATTGCCATAGTGGTTGCCCATCTCCAATATCGGCCTTCATTTAGGCACAGTGAGACAACAGTAGATATACCTATGCAAACCGTACCATATACGTACACATAGTAATGCATATCCCATCATACAGAGGCCGAAAAAATCCAATGTATAGGTAACACCAGCCGTAGTAATAGAAAATAAATATAAAAATATTCTTATATACATTGAATTGTCCTCTTCAGTGGTATGTGCTACCAAAGTCCTAGAATACAGAAAGTTGATCTTGAGACGTAAATTCTTTCTGTACTTCCCTCCATCACATAGTACTGAAGATGAGAACCCGTTTCTCGAAACATGTATGGTATTTAATTTGTGGAGTAGACGTAATTTATTCATCCTTAATTCCCTATAAACCTAAACCTCATGCGTCTTGTAAAGAAAACAATGCATTATTCATAATGACGGATTTAATTTCGAAGTTTCAAAGATTTTCTTTTAAATTTAAGTAAAATTAATGTTTCTAATAACGTGATTATTCAAAAAAATTAAAATTTAGAATTCTATGTTACAAAATACAATTACAAGATAGTTTCCAAATAATATTTCCGTTGCGACCGCTCACCGGCCGTGTATCTGTAGACTGGTATACTAACCGTATTGCGATGTTGCCGTTGTCTGTTCATGGCTTGTCTAAAGAAGGGTATGGATGTGGTTAGTGTAGGAAGAAATAGGATTGTAAGGGAATAAATCAGAGTCTTTGTGTTTATTAGTGTAGAGTGTTCGGAAATTTTAGTAGTAACTTAAACCGTTATTTTTTATGGTCTATTTAGCCTAGCATTATTGGAAGGTATTTTGAAACACCCTGTATAAATTACTTTCAATTGAATAATATGTAATTATGTAAAATAACACACTAAACTTACTTGGTAATGTAGGACTTCCCACAGTAATCGCATATGTAAAAGGCGATAAGACTGTGATGTCTGACCATATGTTCAGTAATATCTTGAACGTCTTCCGAGCAAAGCGTACAATCATCTTGGACACAATAAAACATCATCTAAAAAATAGTCATAAACTACAAGAAAATTATATTATTGTAAGGTGCGTCCAGACTTGCAACAAAACCACGTCCCTATGTGTGTTTCGCGATCACCCCGTTCCCCCGGGTGTCTGCCGTCACATGAAAAGAAATGTTGCGGGGTTTTTTTCGCTGCTTTGTTGCAAGTGTGGACGCACATCCCTCGCGCATTTGCTCGACAATATACGCGCCTTTTGATTCTATTTTTTTTAAATATCTCCATATTCGAAGGGACATTCACGTCGATGTTAGCGACGAGTTTTGTTGCAAGTTTCTACGCACCTTTAGACATAAAAATTCCACAGGTTGGAGATCCATAATCCAATGGAATGGTTGAGAGAATGAACAAAACCATTACGCGACATCTGGCGAAAGTTGCTGCGGATAACCAACGCGACTGGGATCGTCACTTGCCACTATTCTTATTGGCCTACCGCTCAGCCATTCATGAAACAATAGGTGAAGATTACGTGTCGGATTTGCGAAGAAGAATGGATGACGCCCACGACCGAGTGCGATTCAACATCGGAAAGGCTAGCGAACATAATCGCATCTGCAGACAGCTTCAAGGTTTATAATTTCGTACGGTTGTACAATCCGCAACGACGACGTGGATACTCCCCGACACTACAGAAGGCATGGGTGGATTCCTACATCATCGTGACAAAAATGAACGACGTCATTTACCGCATGAAGAACAAAGGTAATGGAAAGCTCAGGGTGGTCCACTTCAATAGATTGGCTCCTTACGAATGTGAAGAACAAGGCGGTGAAATACAAAGTCTTCAGCCCCCGAATTCAGAATGGTCAATCGGCGATTTTATAACACAGTATTCGTCGGGTCATAAAGTAAGGTACGGAGTTACTCAAGAGGAGAAACGCGACCTGTTTGTGGCCCCCTTGGAGTATGCTTAGGCTCATTGCGTAGCCAAAGACCTGCGAATGTGCAAAGCAATAGCCGCATCCTTCAAAAATTAAATTTGGCAAAGTTTATGTACTTCATCAGCAGAATCCGGAAGTTGGCGAAGTATTGGAAATTGGTCATAAATAACCTGAAGGGCAAAGCAAGATTTTCTACCTAGTGACGAAGGAGCAGTCATGTCAAAAACCCCCTACTATCCCTACTATCGTGTTTAGACTGCTTTGACTAATTTACGGGAAGCCCTACTGAGTCAGAACATCACAAAACTCGCGATTCCGGAGATTGCATGCGGTTTGGATGATCAGGATTGGCGAATAAATAAGAATATGTTAGAGATCCTGTTCAGATTTACCGGCATTGTAATTGTGCCTGGAATCCTGGAAGAAATCCCGTAGAGAAAACCGTTATTATTTCCCACAACGAACCACGAAAAACGTTACAATATATTTACGAGTACATTCATGTATATTGTGGGCAATAAACTCAATTAATAAATTGTTTGTAGTTATGATTGTAATTATTGTATTCAAACGAAAATGTTGACTTTTTGAGTGGTTAAAACGCTGCAAACACCTGTCGGCTGCGATAGAAAAAGATTTGTCCTGTAAAATTTTTCATTACGGTATTCTATACCGTAAGAAAGTATTTTATGAATTAAAACTTACCGCACGCGTCACACATCGTTTCTTGCGATAATCGAGCAGACGCTTCATCAATTGCTGTATTCGAAGTGTTTCGCATAGATACAAATAACTTGTAGGACTGATTGATCGTCTATTCTCAGTACGAACACCTCTTGATGGTACTTTTATAGAACTAAACCTTGATTCCATTGTTAGATTAGTTGCGGAACGCGCCATTCTACTTTTAACATGCGTCCATTTTTTGTGACCACGTCTTCTGCGTTTTTTCTGCTTTTTATCAAGTAAAATTTCTTCAATTTCTTTATTATGGGACAAATCTTTTCTGATCTTACTACCTGCACGACCTGAACATTTTAACAATACATAATAAGTTATATGAAGTAGCGACATTAAGACTATTATTATTATTATCTACTTACTTTTGCCGGGAGGAGAATAAAACTCAGCTGGGGTGTCGATGGAAAATGGTGTATCGCGTACTTGATATGGATCCGAAATACTTGGTGTAATAATTCCCAGATCACCTAAATCATCGCTTTGAATGTTACTAGTTGTTAATAACCCTTGTTTCAAACAAGTACTACTATAGCTAGAAAATAGTCGGCCAGTACGCGTACGTCGACAACAAGAACAATCCATTTTCGAAAGTTATAATTATCCGACTGTGATACAAAAACAAATTACTATAAATTCATAATGAACATTTTAGTTTCAGTCTTAATTTATAAAATACACTTCAAATCACTTAATTTATAGGTACTGTATATTTGTTTAGTAAATATGTTTAAAATGGTCGGTTGTAATCTGACATTTAACAGAAAAATTAACCTCAATATTTCTTCTTCTCTCTCGATAATAACCTCTATAATATCTTCTCCTTTATGTGGCCTGCTAATTGATATCAATTATCAATACTCTAATCATAATTTTGATAGGTTGACGTTCTTTTTATAATTAATGCAAGTGAGGTGAGCAAGAGATATTTCACGAGCCTATTACTTGTAATGCTTTACCGGCTCAGAAAACTAAATACTATTTTTCTGAGTTAACCGGCAACACTGAGAAAACATCGGCGTTACTGTCAAAGTTGATTTCCACCCAATGTCTAGAAGAATTTTCACCCTAACCTTAAACTATTTTATAATTTATAAACAAAAAACAGCAAACAGTTACAAAAATGTCTGACAACGATAGGAAACGATATGTTTTAGCTAATAAACACAAACGTGTAAATCCTAAATATGCTAAATAAATTACCATATCATCAATAAAGTATTATAATCTTGTAGGCTGGAGACAGAGGCTATTCAAAGGCATCTACAAGTAAACAAACTTCAGAAACAGCCCCATCCGTTAAACTTAAACAACCAACAATTCTGTTAAAATCTAGGGAACCAAATAATGAAGATGCAAGTACCGCACAAAAACAATTATCACAAGCTATACAAAAAGATAGTAAAGAAAATACTAGTATAACTTCACAGGCGCCTCAAAAAGATGCTGAAAGTACTTAAGTATCTAACGAAATTAACAACAAAATCTTCTTAAATGTTTATTTTTTATAGCAGCGACACCGGTTTTGCTTAAATCGATGAAGAAATCATTAAAACTAATTGAAGATGGTTGTATAAATCATTCAGAAGTGTTACAGGAGTATTTACAGGAAAATGAGGATTTCGTGGTTATCGGTGTAATTGGCGGACACGGCGTTGGTAAATCGACGTTACTAAACCTTTTAGCACATAGCAGCGTTAATGAGGATATTAAAAACGCTTTATTTAAACCAGTTAATGAAAATAATAAAAGTAATACTATAACAATACTAACAGAACATTTAGAGAAGATGGAATTGTCAAAAGCTGTAGAAAAAAAAGTTAGTGAGATATTTAAGATTCAAAATGAAAGCGATATTGTGTCGAATTTAAATACTACACATGGAATTGATATCTTTGTGACTGATAATCGAGTGATATTCCTGGATTGTCAACCGATATTTTCTGTGGCAATTTTAGATGATTTAATCGAATGTGAGAATAAACGGGCCAATTTAGTTAGTGAATTTATACCGTTGGAGAACAGCAGTGAAATACAAGCATTACAATTAACAACATTTTTAATGTCAGTCTGTCATGTCTTGATGGTTGTGCAGGACTGGTTTTTTGATAGTAATGTGATAAGGTAAATGTTTTAAAGTCAATTTCGTAAGTAAAATAGTCTCAGTAATCCGGTACCACTCCGTCTTTCGCGTTCCCTGTGTCTATTCCAAATTACAACGGCCGCAGGTAAAATGAACTCAGATACGACCTTAAATTGCTTCAATCATGTATAAAATGGACTGAAGAAAACGGTGTAGTCCTTTGTTGCTTCATATTTATTTAATCGCAAACAGTACGTTTCTTATAACAGGTTTCGATCCTTACCATATGTGGCTTGTATTCGGGTGCATCAGGCGTCTAATTTGGGACCTTTGCTGTTTTTATTGTTCATAAATGATCTTGATATTGACCTTTCCTGCGAAACATTAATGTTTGCAGATGACTGTAAAATGTTTAGACAAATCTAAAGTTATAATGACTGTCATTTATTACAGATGATGGATCTAAACAGGGTTGTGGTTTGGTGCCAAAGAAACCGACTTAATCCTAATTCTTCTAAATGTAAAGTGGTTAGTTTTACTCGAAGGAAGTCTATTCTTGATTGATTATTCATATTATACCGTTCACAACACTCAGATTGCTCGCGCTTCTACAATTACGGACTTAGGAGTTCTTTTTGATGTGGAACTATCTTTCGCTGACCATATAGCGGGTATAAATGCTGAGGCCAATCAAATGTATGACTTCATTGTGATAAATTTCAGGGATTGCATATATATTAATGCCTTAAAGACGCTCTACTACTCTTATGTTCGCTCTCAGCTGGAATATGCGTCACTCCTTTATATAATAGCAGAAATATGCAGTCGAGAGAATACAGTGCCGGTTTCTTTGGTTCAAGCTTGATGGAGTCTACCCGCAGAGGGGCATTCAGTATTCTATTTTACTTGGAGTTCAGATTAATTCATGGATCTCTTGGCATTTGGCATATCATACTGCATGGCAATGCTAATTGTCCTGAAATCCTTGTCAAAATTACAATTCCATAATTTAACAGTCGCAATACTCAAGACTTTTTATTGTTCAAGACCGAGAATAAATATTTTATTTACGAGTTGCTTGTTACATAATGTAACAGGACCTTAAGTTATGTTGAAAATTTGCTTGAAACTACCATGCATTCACCAGGCCGTTTCGTTGATCCCCAACTCATCAGTGGTGATCGGTGATCGGTAGGCAATGTGATTTAAATTTCCAACATTTACGGAGAGATTATGACAACAAGATGTATGTGGCAACATCTAGTGTGAGCAGGCAATATGCTCGGTGAATCAAAGGTCTCAAACGATATCGTTTGTGAACTTGCATTGTCGTGTCGAGGTTCTATGAAATATTGAACAACATGTTAGATAGATAGATATAAATATCCCTGCTGTTATACCCGAGGCATAATTCACTGTGGCTCGGTTGCCGGTGGAGGATGTTCTTGAGTCCCTCAAGAGTCTGAAGCCCAAAATGACTGCTGACGCGGATAGTATCCCTGCATTCGTCCTGAGAGATTGCGCTGACGTGTTCGCATTGCCCTTGCTAGTTCTTTTCAATAAATCTTTAGAGGCTACTTATTATTGACGAACGACTTTCTTTGAGGGCAATCAACGGTGACAAATTTGACCTGTTTTCTACAGGATGTGTTTTTGTAGTGGGTAAGGGTTTACGAGTTGATGCTCTATACTGATTTTTCGAAAGTATTCAACAAGTTGGATCATTCGATAGTCCTTAGGAAAATGTGTGACGCCTTCTTTGAGGAACGTGTGGTGTTGTTTTTCGCAATTCTTTTCATATCGGAAACAGTACGTTGAATTTAATGGCCACAAATTGCCAGCAAAGAAATTTGATAATGTCGAATGCTTAATGTATTTGTACTACGCTATCGTGAGATCTAAACTTGAATATGCTTCTATAATCTGGTCTCCGATCTACGGGATACATGCTGAACCAATAGAATATATACAGCGCAGGTTTGTTAAGTATTTAGTTTTCAAAATGGATGGTCATTATCCAGTGAGGGCTTTGCTCATTGAGCATTGCTCGATTGGTTTGGTATGGCATCTCGCAGGGTTTGTGCGAGGCAAATTTTTCCCTTTAAATTGTTGAATGGTTTGATAGATTGTCCTCGGTTGCTTGACCTGGATGTGCCTCACTACTCCTCCAGAAATAGGAGGCACACCACACTTACGAATTCTGCATTAAAAACACTCTGGCCAGCCTCTGGGATCGGTCGGTGCTTATCTGTCTGGATGTCTGCCAATCCGTAATATTTTATAGGAAAAATAATTATATACAAGGTGTTTCTAAAAAAGGTGGTCAAAATTTGTGAGCGATGGGGACCTCTAATCATGAAAAAAACCTAAATTGTAATTTTTCGAAAAGTCCTTATTTACAAAGATACAGGGTGTTAAAGATGACTGCCTGAGGACGATTTTTTTGAAATATTTTCGAAACGAGTAAAGATGAATCAATCAAATGTAGCATATTTATTCCCCTAGTTAAATGTCGTACAGTGACATAATATATATATCCTATAAGTATTTTATCGGTTTTGTCTAAAATTTTGGAACGAGTTGTGAAGTTACAATTGGTTGACCATGTTGATTATAATCATATTTTACCAGATACCTCTGGATTTCGGGAGGGACATAGTTGCGCCACTGCTCTTCTTGACCTTACAGACCAAATATTCGAGGGGATCGACCGAGGGAATTGTACAATAGCAGTGTTCCTGGATTTTACTAAGGCGTTTAACACATTGAACCATGAGACACTGAGACATATTTTAAAATATATCGGCTTGGGAGAACGGGCAGTAACATTTTTATCTAATTACTTGAAACATCAAAAACAAGTGGTACAATTCGAAGGTAGACTATCTGCTGAATTGGATATTAATAGAGGTGTTCCTCAATGCACAATTCTCGGTCCAATTCTATTTAGCATATATACGTCGCAGTTCCCTAACTTTATTAGAAAATGTTCCGTTAAAGCTTATGCCGTTGACACAATGCTTCTGTACTCCTTCCATCCTAGTGTTTTCCGGTCTGGCTGTCAGTGTGCCAATGAAGATTTGGAACTTTTGGCCACAGTTGCAGAAAGGCATTCTCTTACTCTAAATCCAAATAAAAGCGTGGTAATGTTTTTTGGTGGGGAAGCAAATATTTCTAGACTTCCAGCACCCGTAATTAAAATTCGTAATGAATTGCTTCCCATAAAGCAGAGCACAAAGGCATTGGGTTTATATATTGATTCAAAATTGCGATTTGACGAACACATTTCGCAGTGCATCAAGAGGGCAGTCTGGAATTTAAAAATGCTGTACGGATTTAGGCACATTATTAATACCAAATTAAAAGTTCTGTTGTGCGATTCTTTGGTGTTGTCGGTGTTCAATCATTGCGATGTTGTTTATGGTCCATGCATTACTGCGGCTGTTTCCCCAGAGAATCCATAGGATTACATTCCGTACGAATGTTCATAATCTCAACCTACGATTTAGGGGATATTTAACGCCACCTACTCATAGGACGGGCATCTTTGAAAGGTCATTTACGTATAATATAGCTAAAACATATAATAACTTAAATATACGTTTGAAATCTCTGTCTAGGTCAACTTTCAAATGCAATCTGAAACAATTTCTCTTGACAGAGATGGATAGTCGGAGAATTTTCTAGAATTTTATATGTTAGTTAATATAGAGGTATTTTCTTTGTATATAGACGGTTTTTATGAGTTTTTATGATGTGAAGATTGTTATATATTAATATATTATATTTGAATATTGTCACTACTGATAACTTTGGCAGCAAGTGTTTTTTTTTTTTTGTTATTGTTAGATTTCAGTTGTATCGCTTAAACATTAAGTATTACAATAGGGTATGCATGATGATGGATGAATGTAGTATGAGAAAAAGTGTAAAATCAGCTAACTGTGTTAGCTGCACTCTTGCCTTTTTGTGGGGCAATCTTATATTGTATCAAAATGTATTTTTGCCTAGCCCAATAAAGTTTATTATTATTATAAAATTGAATAAAAAAGGATGACCATAGGCGGGTAAACAGGGGGACCCTTGCCTTAATTATATCCTAACTTTTTTTTTCTTGTGACTTTTGTTCATTTTGTGTCAAAAATATGATAAAATAAAGTTTTCTACATAAAAAAGGCATACTTCTTTTTTCTCGAAAAACTTAAAGGTTCTCGAGAAATTAGAGTTTGAAAATTTTAGGACAAAACTGGTCCTTAGTAAACAGCATTAATAAAATTATTGAAATACAGTTTGCTTCATGAATAGACTTCCCCAATTCGCTCACAAATTTTGACCACCTTTTTTAGAAACACTTTGTATAATAATTATACACATAGGTAATTGTTTTATTGTTGTAAAGTCACAATAATAATAATAATTGCTTTATTGCTCAACAGAAAATCCATTTACAGAGCAATTTTACAAAATTACTTAATCTTAATAATAACAATACAAATAAACCGAAACAGAAAGAAAGAAACAGCATACATTCAACTTAAATGTTCATTCAAAACACCCAAAACAGTACTTAAGTGATCAAAAAAAATATCACGCTTATTAAGTTATATGTCTGACACATTGTGTAGACAGGCGACTTCATCAACAAATTGGTCCTAGGTCCGTCGTTATAAAATAAATTAGAAGATCTCGAATTGAAAGAGTTCAGCGCAATCAATCTTACTATGCAATATATTAAAAAGGAATTTTACTGCATGAATTTTTCGTCTTAATTCTAAACTTTGTATTTGACATCTTGTTAACAAGATGTCACACTCTATTTCTCTCTCTTTCTCGATATTATCGATCAGTTTTGAAACATAAGTATTTTAAGAACTTACGCTGAACTCTCTCAACAGAAACATTGTAACAGTTATAATATGGAAACCATATTAAAGAGCAGTATTCCAGTTTTGACCTGACATAAGCATAGTATAAGGTTTTTACTGTACCCATATTCTCAAAAGATCTGGAATTTCTCACAATGTAGCCATGAGACTTAGATGCACTCAGAATTATGTTATTTATATGTATATCGAATGAAAGACTCTTATCAAAGGTCACACCAAGTTCCTTAATGGACTCAGGACGATTTAAAATCGTCTCACCAATCGTATACTCGAAATGAATGGCTGATTTTTTTTCTGGTATATGACATAACTTTACACTTGGAAGAGTTCAAGTTCAGTTTGTTTTCCTCACACCAGCATTGAACAAAATCCATATCACGCTGCAAACGATTACAATCGTCAAGATTATTAACGGAATTAAATATTTTCATATCGTCCGCAAAGAGCATTCTCTGACAATTCAGTGGTCCGGCTAAGTCATTTAAAATTAAAAACAATAATGGGCCCAGATTCGACCCTTGCGGAACACCAGCTGACATATGGTATCTTGACGATTTATATCCATTATGGAGAACATATTGGGATCTATTAGTGATTTAGGAATGGATTAGTGAAACAGATCCAGCTCCAAGCCCAAACATAGCTTGTTCAACAGAACCACGTGATTTATTCTGTCAAATGCTTTGGCATAGTCCGTGTAAATCACATCGACCTGCCCTCCTCCATCAACAGTTTCTGAAGTAAATTGTGTAAACACAGACAGATCAGTAAGCGTGGACCTGCCACTGATAAAACCGTGTTGATTTATTGATAAATGAGGCTTTGTCACTCTATAAATCCTCTGATATAAAATAATTTCAAACAGCTTTGAGAAATTTGATAATATGGATATAGGTCTATAATTACAAATACAAGCCCTGTTATAATTGTCTTATAATTATGTGTACAACCTGTTTGACAATAAACTATTTATTTTCAGTTTGTTCATTTTTTTATTTGCATACGGATTCTGTATTTGTTTATATAATTAATGTACATTTGTTTTTCTAAATTATTTTAAGAAGATAACGTTTTTAGAACCTAACTTCTTTGTAGTTCCTAGTATATTTATCTTTTAGAGACATTTAATTGTATAACTATCGCCCTGTGTAAATCTGTTGGGTTATTGTAAAGCTATTATTATTAATAATCCGCTACTGTTCCCTGTTCTTAGTGAAACTTTAATGTAATTAGAGCTGAATTAACTTAACTTTTGTAGATTTCTTCAAACAGCGGAAATGTTAAAACCGACAATATCAAATTCAGAGGATGAATTCATGGAACATTATCCGCATATTGTTCTTGTTCATAACAAAGCACTAATGGAGGATTTCACGCCTTCGCAGTTTAAAATTATGCAGCATGTAAGTTAGAAAAATAAAAGAGTTGTAAAATATGGAAACTATTTAAATTTCTAGACATACAAAATGCTGTTCAAACAAACCAAATTGCAAATCCAATCCAATATTGGCATGGGTTCCGGTAGAATATTGAGCAGCCTAAATGTAGAGAATTGCGGCGCACCGATTAATCTCTTTCTAATACCCGAAGTCAATTTAGACAGTGAGTTTATTTATTTTATTGTTCTACTTCAAGAATGTACAGATTCAACGAAATGTTTGGACCACGTTGGGCGCCAAAAGATCTACCGATTTTTGACGCCCATCTTCCGATCTACCGATTTTGAAACATGTTCTTACGACTTTTTGTGGGTTTCAATATTATTCTTTTTATATGGCAATTTCTTTCTCGTCTGAGCTCATAGAAAGGAACGCAACGTGGCAAATTAAAATGTGTTCTTTCGGAAATGATTTGTACAATAATAAAACTCTAAACTCTTATTTAATCACATAATTCTTTAATTATATAGACAACAAGTACATAATATAACATAAAATGTTTCAGATACAATATACAATGGACATCCACCTTTGGAAGATCTAATAAAACGTTTAAGAGCAAATTTATTAGGGGCAACAAAAACACCATTAACACACAAACAATTAACAGAAAAGACTTGGTTAGTCTATTGTGCTAAGGTGTGGGATACTGTTAAGAAAAGTCCGTTTTTTGTTGAGTATACAAAGTTAATGCCATAAATACTATGAAATAAATTTTATCTGAATTTCTTTAAATGTGTTTCATTTAGAAATTTCTATGTAATTTTTTGGACCTGCTAGGAGACATTTAATAGCCCTAGAGAACTACCATCAACGATGTCTTAGAATTCTGGGATTCAAATGGCAGGACCGACGAGGAAACATCAGTTTCCTGGATGAAGCTGAATCAACTAGCATTGAGGCAATGATTGTGAGGCACCAGCTGCCATGTAATGCGAATGTCAACAAAACGCCTTCCAAATAGAATTCTTTATTCACAGCTCGCGAAATGAGGGAGGGCAGCAAAAGAGGTACAAGAATGTTCTTAAGACCAACATGAAGAAGTGGCTGAGATGTGAAAAGCAACTGGGAACGACCGACCGAGATGGGGGCGTATCATTTACCAGGACCATCAAGTTTTTGAAGAGCAGTATCGACGACATGAGGATGCAAAGAGACAGCATCGAAAGGACAACAGCTGGTAAATGGTGGTGATTGGATGTGTCAATTTTGTGACAAAGTTTGCGGCTCGAGGATCGGATTGTTTAGCCATCTTAGAGTTCACAACAGAAATCCCTGAGTTGGAATAATTGAGAAATGAGATCTTGAACTGAAACTCGCCAACACGCACAGGCAACATCTGGGATATGATTAGGCCACCCCCAGCCACATCCTGTTACTACTTGTGACCGAGTACAGTCGTCGACATGCCCGTTTTTAGCACTGAAATGGTTTTCCTCATTTATATTCAACAGAGGGTTTTAGATTGTTCTTGAAGCCACTACTACCGAAATCGTAAAATGATGGTAAAGGACCGCAGATTGAAAGTGATATAGCTGGGATTACTGGGATGTCAAGTGAACGTGTATGAAATATTTTATCAATCATAGAGGAGTGGATGTCCAGTTTGCTGATGGTAGATCAAAAATTGCACCGGAAACAGTCAAAACAATGGATTGGCCAAAGAAACCAACTGAAAACGGAAAAGGAGCCTATTGCAACGTTTGAGGGATGCAGTGCAAAAACGTCCCCATTTTGCGAGGAGCACCATGACAGCACCCGTCCATGCGTCGGTCGTTGTGATGAATGAAAATAAACGAATCGAAGGTCGAATTGTTCCCCACCCATCATATTCACAAGAATTAACGTCTTTAGTAATAATCATTTGTTTCCTAACCTCAAAAAATGGCTTGGATGAGGTAGAACCTTTGTTGACAACGAGGAAGTTATCCCTGCTGTAAATGCGTATTCTGAGGAATCGCACAGAAAATGGTAAATGGAAATTATTTTCATCCCGTCCTCGTACCTAATAAATAGTTTATTTGCATATATTCCAAAAAAGTAAGAGCAACTTATTCCACGTAAAATAAACAAAACCTATTCAAAGTTCTTGATTAATACTAAAGCTCTTTTTGCCAAGCGCCATGATCGAGAGGGCCCTACATAAGTATTTTCAGTGTCCAGCAGGGTCCTACCGTGCTACTTAAAATGCAATGACCCCTTCACTTTGTTAAGCATATCCAAAAAAAATAATCACAATTTTTACGATATGGGGAAATAAAAGTCAATCTCCACAAAATAAGTTTAATAAAACCCTCTAAGCGTCTTCATTCGTCACCAAACATGTTTCGAGGCATCCGACCATTGGTCAATGATAAACAAAAAGAAAAATAAGTACGACATTAATAATTGTATCAAATATGACTTAGTTTTGTTTTTTTGTGTTTACATAATTTTTATGAAATGACTTTGTGTTTTTTACTCGTGTATGTCCAATTGACCAACTAGCTTTTCGATAAACCCACCACTGATGATGAGGCCGGGTGCCTCGAAACATGTTTGTTGAGGGTTTTATTAAACTTATTTTGTGGGATTGACTTTTATTTCCCCATATCGAATATCGCACTCCACTTCTTTAAATTCAAAATTTTTATATACACTGTGTTCAAGATAAGAATGGGAGAGCATTGGATTCTTGGAAACAGTAGGAGTTATAATGTCGGTTAAATAAGAGAAAAGTTGTACAATTTAAACACCTTTTAAATGGTGTTACCAAAGTAAACTAACTTAAGCCGTTTTCGAGAATTTTTGAAAAAAACGATTTTTTGCGATTTTAGTTTTTATTTATTTCTGACATTATTTTTACAGATATAAAAAATGAAAAGCACTTTCTAACTGTTACTTTTTGAGGAGAATAAAATAGCGATTACAAATTTTCACTACGACGTTTCGTTTTTGAGAAACCATCAGCAACTTCGTTTTTTTAAATACAGCCCTGGATTTTTTATTATTAAATTTAAAGCCATTTTCAATTCAAAAATAGGTGAAAATAATTCAAGAAAAATCGCCAGAGTATTTTGCGTAATACATTCATCTGAGAAAGGCGTTATTTTCATAACTTCAAAAAGCACAAAAATTTCAACTAAATTAAAAATCGCGTAGAGAATAAAATGTTGTACAGAAACAGAAATAAATTGGCAAATAATAATAAATAATTGTCAGTAACGACGAACGAATGTTTTTGTAAAACCGACCACTTTGAATTCAGTCAGTTAACTCCCAAACTATGGAGATTTTTCTTCAATAACTTTAAATATCAATTAAAAATACTGAAAACTTCTTTAAACCATTAGGTGAATTGGAAATGGTTTTAAATTTAACAATAAAAAATCCAGGGCCGTGTTTAAAAAAGCAAAGTTGATGATGGTTTTTTAAAAACGAAACGTCGTAGTGAACATTTGTAAGCGCTATATTTTCTCATCAAAAAGTAACGATGAGAGAGTGATTTTGATTTTTTTATATCTGTAAAAATGTCAGAAATAAATAAAAAGTAAAATCGCAAACAATTGTTTTTTAAAAAATTCTCGAAAACGCCTACAGTTAGTTTACTTTTAAAAACACTATTTAAAAGGTGTACAACTTATCCCAAAATTGAACCGACATTCTTATCTTGGACACAGTGTATATAAGTGTTTTTTCTGTAGAAAGCAAAAACCGTCAAAATTTTCACAAACAAAAAATAAAGCAAAAACTAGTTTACGTATAGGATATGCTTAACAGAGTGACCTTTAAATGTGATAAGGCATTTCAAAAAAAATAAATAAAAATGGGAGTCATTCCGTTTTAATCGGAATTACTAAAATATTACACTTATATAGGCCTCTCGAGAACTTTAAATAAACCACTCTAAAAAAAATCACCCTGTATACTAACATAAAACAGATATACTAAAATCTAAATTAAAAACAAAAAGATATGAAAGCAATTATTTTTATTTAAGGAACGGACTAATTTTTCTTGTCACTTGTTCATTTTTGTACTCTTTTAATTTCATTCAAAACCATTGCGGTAGCCGGAGAAACATAATCTTAATAGGTTTGCCAACTACCTATACAATATGAAATTGAAGGACACAATACTATAAACAGAGCGTCCCAAAAATACGTAGGCAAACTTTAGGTTTAGCTTATTGGTAATCCTTAGATAACCCAATGAGAACTACTCATTAAAATACTCAAAAATCCAACACAATTTTCGCAGTTATAAATCCGAGGGTTGCTATTTATGTATTAACAACTGGCAACACTGGTATTCCAGGTGAAATCTGCCACCGCCATCTTGAAGTTTGACATTTTTGCCAGTATACGCACTGCGAACGTTTTGCCGTGCGAGCTAGGGATGCCAAAAAAAATAAATATATCGATATATCGAATGAAAAATATCGATATTATTTTATTTATTAATCTACGGACAAAGTCCATTATTACAACATGTACAAAACAATAGCATACAACATAATACAGAAATTATAAAACTTACATAACTCTAGACTATCCATTACAATTGAACTTAATAAAAAAAACTAAAAACCAGCAATTGCGCGACATACAACAGCTCGCAGGACTCCAATGCTCGCTAATGTTAAGGAATTAATGAATGATAATTTATTTTAAATTTTAAAAACAAGGAATTAGGGAAACCATTCATCTCTAGACCCCCTCCTCAAGCGACCGGCGAACTCACCAAATGGTGCAAAGAAATCGATGTTATGATTAGAACAACGATTCGCCAGTCGCGCCACTCTGGTGACAAAGGTATTCATAGCGTAGTTCGCGCGGTGGAACGAGACGTGAAAGAGATCAGAACTTCTGCTTTGGCTAGGGGGAACATGAAAACCAATCTGGGATAAAAGACTAGAAGATAAAAGAGTATTGTTTAAAATGTATAGTCAGATCCCTGACAACCCTGCGGGCGCCCAATGTAGCCAACTCCAGCTCACTCAGCAATACGCCGTAGTTTAAGTTAAAATTAACGGGTCGTTCACGGCCAAGTCTAAAATGAACGTACCTCAGAAAACGGTGCTGAACCCTCTCGATACAGACAGTGTGACAAACATAAGATGGAGACCACACCGCAGAGGCGTACTCCAAATGCGGCCTCACAAGGGATGTGTACAGGGCTCTGAATGTACCAATCTGACTGAAATCCCCCGAACAACGTCTGATGAAGCCCAACATCTTAATGGACCGCGATGTCGCGCGCCTGATGTGGTCGGTGTAGCTCAGTGAAGAATCCAAGTAGACACCCAGATCCTTGACCAAAGCCTTATAATCCAAAGCGTCCCGGTCAATAAAGTATTCGTGAAAAAGTGGATCCCTAGTACGGTTAAAATTAACGCAAAAGCACTTCGATATATTCAAATCCAACCCATCCGCCTCGCACCAATGCACGAGCCGAATAACATCCTCCTGCAAAAGGTAGCAATCGGATGGGCCTGCAATACGCATATAACACTTTAGATCATCAGCAAATAACTTGATCTCACTATGAACGAAACATTGCTCAATGTCATTGACAAATAAGTTAAATAATAAGGGGCCCAAATGAGACCCCTGAGGAACACCAGATGAAACTAATATGGGCATGGAATGAAACTCATTGATCCGGACAACCTGAGTTCTACCACATAAGTAGCTCCCCAACCAGTCCAACATAGGCGCAGAGACTCCAACAATCCCAAGCTTCTCAATGAGAAGCCGATGGTTGACACTGTCGAAAGCCTTAAAGAAGTCGGTGTAAATGGCATGAACTTGATATCCGTGCTCCAAAGCCCGGGACAAGTAGTTTGTGAATTCGAGGAGATTGAGCTCGGTAGATTTACCTGTCTGATATCCAAATTGATCGATGATCACTAATGGCCCTAGAGTGGCCGTCAGATAACGAGTGATCAGGTTTTCGAATAGTTTCGGAATTGAATTCAATATACAGACCGGTCGGTAATTTGTTACTTCATTTCTGTTGCCGGATTTAAAAATAGGGGTAATGAAACTAGTTTTCCATAATACACGGAAAGTGCCAGTGGAGACCGAATGATTGAAAATAATTTGAAGCGGTCTAGCAAGCGAAAAGCTACAATTCCTAAGAAGCAAGGCTGGGATTCCGTCGGGACCGGCCGACTTCCTCACTTCCAAGCCAACAATTGCCTCTAAAATATCTGAGAGAGAGATGTGATGATCGGAAACATTCACTAGCGTGTCCCCGATATATATATATATATCGATATATTTCCTGGGTGAGTATAGTGACAGGTGACAGTTTGATCGTGAACAGCGACAATTGACACAAAACACTGTCCTCAGTGTTGCCATATAAAAATAATATATAGTAACAGGTACTCCAAAAATATAGTATCTTGAAGAAGAGTATGGCATCTTTATGTTTTATCTAGGATTTCTTCAATATAATAAAATCGAGATGTGGCAAACAATCAGCCATAGGATTGAAGGATGAAAATAACTTTAAAGTCCAATACTGGAATTTCGTACTCGAAATTGTAGTTTTGACACAAGCAGACGTTTTTATAAAGAATGACTTTTTCTTCTAAATCTACAAATACAAAAGTTTTTGCTCTTCCAAACTCTATCCGTGGACACATTGGATAGAGTTTGGAAGAAGAAAAACTTTTTTATTTGTAGATTTAGAAGAAAAAGTCATTCGTTATAAAAACATCTGCTTGTGTCAAAACTACAAATTCAAATACCAAATTTACGATTACTATACAGGGTATATCAAAAATAATATTTTTAATGATTTTGATTTTCTTGTTTTTTTAATTTTATTATTTTAATAGTAGCTATGAAATTAACCACTTTGAGAAAAAAGTTTATTAGTGTTTTTTTTTTTGCACAATTGGTGTAATAAATCACGGTTTTGAAAATATTCCCATAAGAGAGACAAAAAAAAACAAAAAAATCAAAATCATTAAAAATGTTATTTTTGATATACGCTGTATCGTAATCGTAAATTTGGTATTTGAAATTGTAGTTTCGACACAAGCAGACGTTTTTATAAAGAATGACTTTTTCTTCTAAATCGACAAATAAAAAAGTTTTTCCTCTTCCAAACTCCATCCGTGGACACATTGTAGATCTTAAAGGAGAATATTTCGAAAAGCAATAAACATGTTTGATAATATTAACTCGTTTTTTCTTTCTATTCTCAATACATAAATAGCAGCCCTCATATCAACTTGATTCGTTAGATTCTAACTTTTCTTAATTCATATTATAATATAATAAATTTCTTGGTGTAATCAAAAATCAATTTTTACTTTCTGATCTGACATTTACCGTCATTTGACACCTCGTCAAGTTAATGTTGAACTTAAGGACGGTGGCAACCCTAAAAATTAACCCGGAGTTGATAGATGGAAACCGGAAGAGGCGGCCATCCTAACTCGAAATTAACAACCTAATACTAAAAATAAAACTTATTTAAACACAGTTTGAAGCAAAGGTCGTTTCCTAGCTTGTATGGGTTTATAAGAATGCTGATAAACAGTGGCCAAACGCCAATGTTCCGGATAATCATGCCGTCTATTATCGTTCTGGAAAGAAAACGGTTCAGCTAAACTACGAATCGTGTAGTTCTTTAATGGATATGGTATTTTTGGTTTTGGTACTGTCATTACTTGACAACAACACCGTCTATTGCTACTATATGGTTTATTGTTATTACTTACATTTTTGTGTGGTATACCAGCTTTAAATGCCATCTTATATTCACTTTTTAACTTCTTTTCATTTGGTAAAGTTTTAAATTCACATGCAACGCAGAGCTTACGCCCCAACTTCTTACAGCTGTGCTGTTTACAACTCTTCTTCATAGTACTTGAAGTGTCGTTAGTAAGATTTGGTGTACTTTGATGGAAGTCCTTTGCTTCTTTATTATCAGTACATAATAAATTCTGCGCACTTTTCGTACGTTTTTTGTTAACATCTTCAGTTGGCGATTTGTTACTACTACTTTTTGATGTTGACGTTCGCGGTCTATCAAATATAAAATCTTTTTCTTGATTCCCGCGGGCGCCATGATCAAATATAGGCCCGCAATGATGCACCCCATCACATTGGAGTTTTTCCTCAATCACTGCCTCATCTTTATTCTTAGGTGTATGAACCAAAGTGAATACAGCAGGAGCTTGTGATCCATTCGATCCATCAATATGTGTTGGAGGTTTTGGTTCATCAGCAGGATTCTCAGGCGCTAAATCCCAACATATCGCTAAATCAATTGGAGTTACTTTCGATTGTCGTATAAATCTCCATTTTTTATCGAAACTATCAACACTACTCGTTGGTCGAGTATCGTCTTTATATTTCCTGCAATGTTCGTCGCAAGTTTTCGGACGATACACCTTGAGTTTCGTACATTTCGTTGGACCATATCCTGGATATCCTTTCCAACCTACTGCGCAAGCAAAATTAGAGTCGTTTAAGGTTAAACCGGGCTCTGTTTCTTGGTTCCGTTGCAATTGGAGTTTTCTGTACATTTTATCGGTGATTGTATCGGGTAGGGGGTAGTGCTCCAAGTTTTCTTTATGCAGTTTTTTCGCTAAATTAAAATTTGATATTGCTGCAATGATTGGTGAAAGAATTTTGTTGCTGCTACGCTTTTTGTCGTCAATCATAATATTATCGTTATTTCCTTTTTGTGCCGGTAAATCATTGTTATTGTGCTCTATTATGGAATAATCATCACCGATTCGAGGGTAACCTTTACGGATTTCCGGTGATTTGGTTACATATCGATTTTTCGCTAGATCCCTGTAAGAGTCTGCTCGTTGATTCGGTGCTGTTAAGTCCCCAGGTACGTAGGGGACTGGCTGTGGGATTGTGTCAATGATATGTTGTTCCTGTGAAAATAAAACAGGAATAGATTATATCATTTTAAAAAACAAAAATTACCCTTTAAAATTAAAAAAGACACAGAATGGTACCACAATGCGGACGCGTACTCCAGATGTACTCTAACCTGAGAGGAATACAAACACTTAAAGGAATTGATGTCGCTGAAGTCGGCAGTACTTCGTCTTAGAAGTCCCAGCATTCTAAATGCTTTATTAGTGATGTCAGTAATGTGAGAAGCAAACGACAGGGAACTATCAACAGAGCACAATTCAGAGCCATCAATTTTGTAATTATAATTTATAGTCATCCTTGATCTATTAAAATTTCTAACACAACATTTAGATGTATTTAGACCAATGCCGTTCACCTCACACCACAAAAGCAAATTATTCAACTCTGCCTGTAAAATGTCTGCATCCAGCAATGTCAGATCCCTTCTATTAATCTTTAGGTCATCCGTAAAAAGCTTAAAGTGGCTGTTTCAGAAACATTTGGCAATATCATTCACGAACAAATTAATCAATAGATGTCCCAGATGTGAACCCTGAGGAACACGAGACGGAAAATAAATAGCAGAAGACCTAAACCAACATATGCGTACAACCAGACAAGTAACTAGTAAGCCATTGCAACAACGGCTCTCCAACACCGTACGCGGCAAGCTTTGCACCAGTACCTGATGACTAACCTTATCGAAGGCCTTGGATAAGTCAATATATACGGTATGAACCTGACAACCCTCCTCCAACGCCGGAGTCAAGTAGTCGACGAAGGCCATAACTGGTGATTTATAAATTTTCCGTTTGCGTTCTGCGCTGCCGTCCACCGTAGATTTCACCCTACGTAAGTTGCGTACGATGTAGAACTGTAACGGCAAACGACAACGGCAGCGGTGGACGCAAACGTCAAGTTTATAAATCACCAGTAAGAGTAAGCTCGGTAGATCTGCCG
Source organism: Apoderus coryli (assembly GCA_911728435.2). Taxonomy (NCBI): domain Eukaryota; kingdom Metazoa; phylum Arthropoda; class Insecta; order Coleoptera; family Attelabidae; genus Apoderus; species Apoderus coryli. The sequence goes on along the minus strand of OU452209.1, from coordinate 6,451,589 downwards.
GACAAACATCCATACTGGTCGTCAATCATTGAAAACAGGTACTAAAATTTTTGTAATTAAGTTTTGGTATAGCGCTAAGGAGAAACTTCAGATTTATCTCCCTTTTTAAAAATTGGTGTTATGAAGCTAGATTTTCAATAATACGGGAAGACTCCAGTACTCAATGATTTGCAAAAAATCACATGAGCGGCCTAGCCAAGATAAAAGCACAGTTAGAAAGTAAATTGGTGGAATTTCATCTGAGCCAGCTCCCTTATTCACATCCAGCGCAGCTAAACAGTGTATACATCTGAAATGGTTCGGAATAAGCGGACGCGCAAAAAGATATGCCAATTAAGGGCCGATAACTACTCTTTGGTCATTCCAGAACATTTCCGTGTCAGCTATGAAAGCTCTGTAACACTTTTTAGAAAGTCGCTTACATTCAGAATGCAATCCGCAAAAATCTCTGTAGTCGGACTGGTCACCAGTGGATTTGGAGTATCAGAGAACAAAATTGAATGAATTGGGCCTCGAATTATCATAGAATGTATCGCACATATCCTTCACGCCCCCGATCAATAGAAGATCCCATGAAACATATCCAAGGACCTCTGACAACAAACTGTAATCAACTGATTTGAAATCATAAAAGAAGCCCTGATATGTTGAGGTCCCGAGTCATTCTGAAACGTTATCCTATCTAAATGGACATTTAAGGTCGGATGATAACTATCAGGACCTCTAACAACAAACTGTAATCAACTGATTTGAAATCATAAAAGAAGCCCTGATATGTTGAGGTCCCGAGTCATTCTGAAACGTTATCCTATCTAAATGGACATTTAAGGTCGGATGATAACTATCAGGATGAATCAAAATCTGCATTTATATAGAAATAGTAATGGTACGGTTTTAATGCTTTTAGTAATAGTTTTAACTGTCCCAAGTGCAATAAATTGAACTTTGTTAAGTTGACTACGAAGGCCCCTGGAAAATTTGAGACATACCTTTTCATTAACGATTTTTTCATCGTCTATTTCTTCAAGTTTCTCGCTACATTCTTGCCGTGTGGTATTCTTGCCAAACTTGTCTAAACCATTTAATCTGTTAGCTGTCAGAAGCATTTTCAACATATTATTTAATGAAAAGTAGTAAATTCGGCATATTTTTACCTGTCGCTTTGTCAATTTTCTTTGGCAACCTCCACGTGCTAACAAATCGACCCCAATAAGGTGGTTTTTTAATTTTACTTTTTATCTCCGGCAATAAATGTCCACGTTCATTAGCAATAACCCTGGTTTTACCGCTGCGGCGACGTGGTGTCTCCTTGAATATTTTCGGTACTTCCCAGTTTTTTAGCACCTTTGGTTTGAACGCAGACTGATACTGAAAACAGTCATTAATTGAGTTTAAATGACACCAAGGAGAGGGTCATTAAAATGTTAAACACCTTTCTTAGCTAACAAGACATCAATTTCAGATTGCATTATCAAGGATAGTCTTTGATTATTCCCAAAATAAAATTCAAAAATCTTTTATAACAAACATTTATTTTAACGAATCTATTTTTTCATCCCCCGCTTCTTAACATATTTCTTAATCTTTGTTTTTCTCTTCTCTGCTTGCGCATCTTTAACTGCTTTCTTTCTAGCCTTTTTCTCTTCCAAAGTCTCATGTCTCGGCCGAGATGCATCGACAAACTTACTAGTACCATCATCACTCATTTCTTCATTGTCGGAAACGGAATCGCTGTTCTCTTCATCATCATTATTTTCTAATATTTCTGGTTGTTGAATTGTTCCGCTTAAATCCGATTTCAGACCAACCAGCGTTTTATACACCATATCGTTTAGTAGACCTGATTTCGCTTGATTTATATCGCGTTCGAAGTCAATGACTTCGGTTAGACGTTTAGGAATGTAAGCTTGTTTGAACACTTCTTCTTCCACCTGGAAAAATAAATAACTGACTCAAAAACAAATGGATAATTGCCAACAAGATGTTTTTGGCGACATCTAGAGTGAGCAGGCAATATGCCCGGTGAAACAAAGTTCACTCACACTAGATGTCGCCAAAAACATCTTGCTGTCATTAATCTAGTATAAGCTCTTCGTAAATGTTGGAAATTTGGGTCACACTGCCTGCCGATCACCACTGATGAGTTGTGGATCAACGAAACGTCCCTTCTGGTGAAAGTATGGTAGTGTAAAATAAATTTCCAACATAACTTGAAGTCTTGTTACATTATGTAACAAGCAATTCATTAAATAAATAATTAATTAATTAGGTACCTGTTCTTTAGAACTAATCTCCGTATTTGTCATCGCCTTTTCTGCTAGTTTATCCAAACATTCCTCGACATTATTGTCATTTATCGATTGATCTGTAATGAAATCGAACAACTCTTTAACACTTAACGTTGCGACATCACGTTTCCTGAAATAATCTGTAATATTCGTGCAGTCCTTTCGTAGAAACTCTAGTGCATGTGGATGATCGTGTTCAACACTTTGTGATACATCAATTACAAATATTTCACCATTGTGGTACAACATGTTGAATTCTGACAAATCAGCATGGACTAATTTGCATTTATTATAGATTTTCCACATAATCATTACAATGTCTCTGTAGATTTCACGAGTTTTCGACTGGGGAAGTTCCACGTCTTTTAACAGAGGAGCAGGCCATCCATCATTGCCTAAAATATTAAAATATAAATTATAGCTCTGGCAAAACTAAGATTGATAGCGACTTACCAATAAAAGACATAACCAATACATGTGACCGTAAAACAATTGGTTCAGGCACATTTACACCATTGGAAAACAATCGAACCAGATTCCTCATTTCCTTTTCCGCCCATGTGCGTACCATTTTTCTTGGATTGTGCTTACAGTAACCATGTCGAAAGCGAAACTCTCCACTCACATATTTATCACGATCTTTAAACACTAATATAGATGTTTTATAGATTTTTACGGCAAACTGTCGATCATCTTTTGACTTAGCATGGTAAACATTAGCTTCTTTTCCTGTAGATATACAACCGTTAATATCTGATATTAGGTTACGATTCAAAAGCTTGAACAGTATCATCCTAGTGCGTGAATCCATAACTTGTTCTGCTGTAGCCCTATCATGTTTATCACGAGACTTTCTCTGTTCATTTTCCATTTTTTTATCGGTTGTTTTTAGCACACTAACTGCACTGCTGGGCACTGAGTATTTATCAACGTTTATTTTATTTGAAAATTTTTTAAATAAATTTTCATTCGGTTGATAGTTTGAAACTTTAATTGATGCTTGTTGTTGATTTGAATGAGTCCTATAATTTGTCATATCGTAATCGTCAAAATCATCGTAGTCGTAGTCTGATTCCTCCTCTGATACATTGTTTGCTTCAATATTTACATGATTTATATCAGTAGCTAAATCTTCATCAGCATCACAAAATAATTCTTCTTCTGGAATTTCTTGTACCGAAGTCATTTTTATTTACTATTAACTTAAAAATAAATATAAAATGTGTTACAATGTGTTTTGGTTACAACTTTTTAAAGACTGGGCAGAAGCTATGAAGTAAGACATATTTTAAAGTCGGGTTAGTATGTATTTGCTCTTCTTTATTGGCCGCAGCTACCAAAAGTCGGGTTAGGGTTATATGTCATTGACATATATCATTGACATATAACCATAACTTGACTTCAAAATATGTCATACTTCACACTTCATAGCTTCTGCTTCTTCTATAGTGGCATACAAATTTAGGGACTAGAGTCAGCGGATGAACAATCTCCAATGTTGCCACTTCTTCGTTTCGAATCTTATAAGTAGTATAAAATTTCACATTAAAAAAATTCAAACTATATTATTAATGATTTTTTTGCTGTAGGTACCACTTAAAATTAAAAATTACTTACTATTAATTATCAGTGAAAATACGTCAAATATATTCATAAATTAATATCATTATCACTACTAGCCTTGTCTTTATAAAGATAAAGATCCTATAAAGACAATAGGGAGTTAAGGCAAAGCCAGTGACGTATACGTAAACGTATCTTTTGACATCTACGCATGCGCTCTTTAAATTTATGATACGTTTAACGGTACGAAGGCCGTAAACATATGTACCTCTACGCGTATCGTAAACTTAAACGTATTGAACCGATTGTTGTCGGAATTACATGAACTTGTACGAATATCTTTATAGATATTCTATTATTAGAACATTAAAAACTCAATCTAAATTGAAAATTAAGCTAAGCTATTTTGCAATAAATACTTTATTATTATTATTAGTAGTAGTAGTTTATTTTGTAACAATTATAAACATTTTCTGTTATTGTTTATAGGTATACATAATAAAATATATAGGTATTTGGTTAATAATTAAAAAAACAATAATATTAACAACATAGTAAATGGTAGTAGAAAAATCTAAAATAGTCTTTTTCGCAAGTAAAGTGTTATCTCTACCTTCCGCATGTACGATACGTATTGGATGGCACCTTAACTCTATTTTGAATGACTGCTTATCTAGTGTAAACATAACCAAAATCTCACGTTTACGTATGGAGATACGTATACGTCCTTGGTTTTGCCTTAACTCCCTAATGCTACTAGTTAGTTACATAATATACTATAAATTAAAGAAAAAGAAGAAGACACATAACCTACAATTTTTTTAAATTCTGATATTCTGATTCATTGCACAAGGTGAAATGATTTAACCGATTTCTAAATTTCCTTTGTTGCCGAGGGTGTACTACAATATTCACATAATCTTCTTCATCGTCGGTTAAAAGTTCTTCAAAAATAACGTGGATATCGTTTGGAAACATTATTGCAAAAAAAATCAAACAATAAAATTGAGGTTGTTATGCTAAATTATTGACAGAAGCGCTGTCAAAAACCTCTATTTTCTACAAAGTAAACTTGATACGTCTTCACCCCAACAACGTTAATTCCTACATTTTGAAGTTAACTAAAAAATGTAACGTCATTCCTCAAGTTAACTTGTAGATATCTGTGAAAATAGTTTTATGAGTGTTCCCAACACTTCAGACCGAAAATATCCCTGAATGATCATCAAATTACACCACTTTACACACAACATTGTTGCCATTGGCTAATTAAAAAGATTTATGGAAAATAACTAAAAAAAAAACACGCCGAAATTGTGGCTGTTTGCTTTTGCATTTTGCATCTATAGTATAGCCAGTAACAGGTAGGAAGCCATACTAGAAGAAGAGTGGTCACAGGCGGCACGCAGACTGTGGCAGTCATGTCATGTGATATCCCAAAAAGAAGAAGCAAAAAACAATTTGACAATTGAAATCACTAAAAACATAGTCGGCCAAATTATCCCAAACAATCTGTTGTTAGAAAATTACACACAGTGACCTCAAAATATCCCAAAACGGTGTAATTACACCCGAATTAGGAACAGGAATGCACAAGAAAACGTCAGAGAATAAAGGGTTTTTGAAGTAAAAAGACAAAATATCATTGAAATCATGTTATTAGAAATAAAAATAACAGGTCGATGAAATTTTGTATTACATATTTGAAAAGGTCTCTGTTTTGTTTTCATTAGGCTATCTTGTAGATTACAATTTTGGAAAATTATAGATATTTCTAAAATAAGAAAACTAAAATTAAAAGTAAAAAGGTTTAAATAAAATTAACTTGACAAAATGGTTAGACGACAACGCTGCTGCAATCATGATTCGCTTTTTCTAGCTGCCACCTCTTTATAAAAGCTTGGGAAATAGCTGTCAAGCTGTTATCTGATTTCAAGGGAATGACTGGTATCTTAAAACGGTAATCAATTTTATATTTTGCATAATATGTAATTTTATAGAATATATTATGTATTTTATAATAATATATCAATAGAGATTCTTTTAAATAAAGGGACAGTAACCACCCTCCGACACCTGTTCGTTTAAAAACGATATAGTTGAATGGGGGATGAACAACTGAACAACTAACAACTGTAACAAATCATGTTTAGAAGATAATCCCTTAAACGCCACTAGACATTTTTAATAGTTCTACATGGAGGGTTGAGCCCAATTAATGGTTATATTTACTGCTACCCCAATTTTAGAGGTAGTTGCTTTGAAAATATGTAGGCATTGTTAGGATATTTTAGGCATATAGGTACCTACATAGGTAATTTATTTTCACTAAAAATACAATACGTTACATATTATAAACTATATTATAAAAAGACTCACTTAATTAACTATCAACCCACGTTTTAAATAATCAATTTATATAGAATTTGAGTGGTTTATAATAGGGAAAAATGTATATATATACTGTCGCCGGACTTTATTAATTTTAATGTTTTAAAAGTTGCATAACTTCAACTTTGATTAATTATAAGTACCAAAATAGTAATACAAGTTTTGTAACATTTGTTCGAAATATAAATCAAACTGACAATTTGAAGGATTAAACTCTGTGTCTACAAAAGTTTTCGACTTTTTTACATTGACAAACAGGCATTACACCGGATTACAGGATATGTAAACAACAAAAAATGATAAAGTATTGCCTTCTGTTTAGCGTATAATAAGAGTGTGGGACATAGGCGTAACATTTTATTTTTGTTTAGATAAAAATACAATATTTTAGAGTCATGTTTCATCAGTTTTTAATAATGAAGAAGAAGCTTTGATGATGCTTTAGTCCAACAGTAATTCATTAAATTACCTACGGCCACCTCTTCAGGGCACAATCGTGCCATATACAGGGTGTCCTACGGTGGCAACTCATTAGATTATTTCAGAAACTACTTCGAATTGAATTTTGAAAATTTCAGTGTCTATATTGTCAAATATGCTCTACTCAAATAGTATAATAGCAACGGCATAGCACTTCCGGTTATACCGGAAGTTGATGGCAACTTTGTTATTTTAAATTGAACACCCTATATATATTACATTTTTAGATTCTAAATAAGATTTCAGACATATTTTATGTATCATGTCCTATACCTAACGTCAGTCGTTTTTGACTTATATCAAGATTTATGTCCAAATTGACAGTTTAGGACTCTATAAGAATTCCGTTTTTTCCTTGGAAATCAGTATTTAATAAAAATTTTGCAGGTATTTTCTTATCAGGTGTGATCTTCTTTTTCGAATTGACAAGACATTTTCTGATTAGTTTCTACAGGGTGGCCAAAAAATTATATTGAAAACGGTTCAAGAAAAACAGTTGCAAGTCAATTTCTTCAAATGGAATGGGTATATTATTATTATTTTATCTTCCTTAGCATTAAAAAATAATGCAATTTTGTAATAGGTTATCATTTTCTAAAATGAATAGTTTTCGAAATATCGTCATTTTAAATTTTTTTGCAGCGCCTACCGTTGTCTCTCTGGAAACTAACTAATTAATTTAGTTAGCCATGAAAATAATGACATTTCTCTGAATTAGCATAAACGTCAAACTAAATATGAAATTAGTTGTTGCTATCCAACCAGTCGTTATTTATCAATATTTGTGACTGTTATATTTTACAATAATTATTACAAAATTAAAAATATTTATTCATATGCTGATATTGTAAATGTATTATTAATCCATGGAGAATGTAACAAAGTGATTAATAGAACCTGTAGAGTATTTAACGAGAGAAACCCGTATTTGCCAACAATGACTAGAGAAAAATTAAGAAGAATTTTGAGAAATCAAATACGGTGGGGGCAGTGTCATGCAAATCGACCACTACAAAAACCTGTAACTACAAATGAGGATAATGTGGTAAATGTTTTGGCATATTTTAATACATATCCTGAATCATCAGTGCGTGCGTGCGTGAACAAGATCTAGGAATTTCAAAATCCGCTGTCCAAAAAATATTAAAAAGTAGTGGTTTACATCCATTTAAATTCAAATATCTTTGTGCTCTGGAAGCAGGTGATGCCGAACGACGTGTACGGTTCTGCGAACACAAGAAGATCCTGGGTTTCTGCAAAAAGTGATTTGGACAGATGAGTCGAAATTTTCGAGAGATGGAATCGTTAATAGACAAAATAGTCATTTTTGGGCTTCTGAGAATCCGCACGCTACTCGTGGACAAAATTTTCAAAATAAATTTAGTGTGACACATGTTGAATATTTTATTTACGAGCATAATTTAAATACGGAAGGTTATCTTTATATTTTGCAAAATGTTGTGGCGCATTTTTTGGATAATCGATCATTAAATGAATTAAGAAGTTGTTGGTACCAGTTACATGGAGCACCACCTCACTGTGGAAACAGAATCACACAACAGCTTACTGAAATGTTTGAAGATCGATGGATCAGACGTTTAGGGTATTGGGATTGGCCAGCGAGATCTGCAGATCTATCACAGCTGAATTTTTATGTTTGGGGGCAATTAAACAAAAGGTTATTCCACCCCAATTAATTTAAAAGAAGAATTAGTAGGACGCATCCGAACTTCATTCGAAGAAATTTATAATATCAGTAAGTATTTTTCATTTTTATTAATTTGACGTTTAGTTTGACGTTAAAATGACAATAATTTCATGGTTAACTAAATTAATTAGCTAGCTTCCAGAGAGACAACGGTAGGCGCTGCAGAAAAATTTAAAATGACGATATTTCGAAAACTATTCATTTTAGAAAATGATAACCTATTACAAAATTGCATTATTTTTTAATGCTAAAGAAGATAGTATAATAATAATATACCCATTCCATTTGAAAAAATTGACTTTCAACTGTTTAAACTGTATAAACTAATCAGAAAATGTCTTGTCAATTCGAAAAAGGAGATCCCACCTGATAAGAAAATACCTGCAAAATAATTATTAAATACTGATTTACAAGGAAAAAAACGGAATTCTTATGGAGCCCTAAACTGTCAATTTTGACATAAATCTTGATATAAGTCAAAAACGACTGACGCTAGGTATAGGACATGATACATGAAATATGTGTGAAATCTTATTTAGAATCCAAAAATGTAATAATATATAGGGTATTCCATTTAAAATAACAAAGTTGCCATCACACTTCCGGTTATACCGGAAGTGCTATGCCGTTGCTATTATATTATTTGAGTAGAGCATATTTGACAATATACACACTGAAATTTTCAAAATTCAATTCGAAGTAGTTTCTGAAATAATCTAATGGGTTGCCACCGTAGAACACCCTGTATGTTTTGTATGTTTCGTTTGTTCCCTTCAAACTATTGGCAGGAAAACAATTATTTATTTTTCCTACGCTCATGGATTCAATGGTAAGGGGATAGTATCTGCCTCTATTGTAGAAAAACGATTACAAGATACGGATTACCAGTTTTTTTTTCGTCACGGGGTGCCATTTTTTTTCGTTCCACCAACTTGCACGTGCCAAATTCAATTGTGTAAGGGTGTCATTACATGGTATTAAGGGGTGGTCGAGCGTGGATCTAACAAATTAGCTTATAGAGATAGCCTCTCAATCTATCGTGAACATAAATATGCATGGATGGATAGAGTTTGGAAGAGGAATAACTTTTTTATTTGTAGATTTAGAAGAAAAAGTCATTCTTTATAAAAACGTCTGCTTGTGTCAAAACTACAAATTCAAATACCAAATTTACGATTACTATACAGGGTATATCAAAAATAATATTTTTAATGATTTTGATTTTCTTGTTTTTTTTTTAATTTTATGAAAATATTTTCAAAACCGTGATTTATTACACCAATTGTGCAAAAAACACTAATAAACTTTTTTCTCAAAGTGGTTAATTTCATAGCTACTATTAAAATAATAAAATTAAAAAAAAAACAAGGAAATCAAAATCATTAAAAATGTTATTTTTGATATACCCTGTATAGTAATCGTAAATTTGGTATTTGAATTTGTAGTTTTGACACAAGCAGACGTTTTTATAAAGAATGACTTTTTCTTATAAATCTACAAATAAAAAAGTTTTTGCTCTTCCAAACTCTATCCGTGGACTCTGTTTGGAAGAAGAAAAACTTTTTTATTTGCAGATTTATAAGAAAAAGTCATTCTTTATAAAAACGTCTGCTTGTGTCAAAACTACAAATTCAAATACCAAATTTACGATTACTATACAGGGTATATCAAAAATAATATTTTTAATGATTTTGATTTTCTTGTTTTTTTTTTAATTTTATGAAAATATTTTCAAAACCGTGATTTATTACACCAATTGTGCAAAAAACACTAATAAACTTTTTTCTCAAAGTGGTTAAATTCATAGCTACTATTAAAATAATAAAATTAAACTAGCTGTTGCCCTCGAGGCACGAATAGCTCTCCATATTTAAGTGTAAAAGTAATAATTTTATGACCTTTTTGTCATTTATCTAAATTTTTGTTTTGTTTTAGACATCAGCTATTTTTTTTTTTTTTTTGTATCGGGTTTTGTGCCTTTTTCTTCTCTTTGGAGGCACTATTTATACGCAGATATTTTATATTTCAGATCTAGGCCAAATTCTTGTACGCAAAATAATTGATTTTTTTTTAGTTTTATTATAAAATTTATTTTGCCCTCTTTTCTACTATTTACGAACGCCTATGTAAACAAAATTGTTATGCTGCATGATGTAGGTTATCCGTTAAGTGGTTTTTGAGTTATCACGGATACAATTTTTTCCTGACCCTTTTATAGAATTTTCACGGACGCCTATGGAACATTAATTTTTGTCGTGTATTTTTAACACCAATTCAACTAGTTAAATATAAAATTTTTTACATTTTAATTTTTTTTTCATTTTACCCCTTTTTTTACTATTTACGAACGCCTATGTAAATAAAAATTTTATGCTGCATTTTTTAGGTTATCTTATATGAAAGCTATATATAATTAGCCAATTTTTCTGGTATATTTGGGAAACATTTTTTTTTCGTTTTTGACTCTTTTTTTAAGACTATTTTCGAACGCCTGTGTGAACTAATTCTTTTATGTAACATTTTATAGGTTATATTCTATCACACCTATAAAAAATTATAAAATATTTCGGATAAGTTTAAGAACTATAATTTTTTTAATTTTTGAACCCTCTTTTAAACCCCTTGCCTACGCTCAATGTTAATCACAACCTATAAATAGCCTGTAGTATTTTCGTACCAAATGTGGTTAAAATCCGTTAAGTGGTTTTTGAGTTATCACGGATACAAATTTTTTCTGACCCTTTTATAGAATTTTCACGGACGCCTATGGAACATTAATTTTAGTCGTGTATTTTTAACACCAACTCAACTAGTTAAATATAAAAATTTTTACATTTTAATTTTTTTTATTTTACCCCTTTTTCTACTATTTACGAACGCCTATGTAAATAAAAATTTTATGCTGCATTTTTTAGGTTATCTTATATCAAAGCTATATATAATTAGCCAATTTTTCTGGTATATTTGGGAAACATTTTTTTTTCGTTTTGACCCTTTTTTAACACTATTTTCGAACGCCTGTGTGAACTAATTCTTTTATGTAACATTTTTTAGGTTATATTCTATCACAACTATAAAAAATTATTCAATATTTCGGATAAGTTTAAGAACTATGATTTTTTAAATTTTTGAAACCTCTTTTAAACCCGTTGCCTACGCTCAATGTTAATCACCACCTATAATTATCCTGTAGTATTTTCGTACCAAATGTGGTTAAAATCCGTTAAGTGGTTTTTGAGTTATCACGGATACAAATTTTTTCTGACCCTTTATAGAATTTTTACGGACGCCTATGGTACATTAATTTTTGTCGTGTATTTTTAACACCAATTCATGTAGTTAAATATAAAATTTTTTACATTTTAATTTTTTTTTATTTTACCCCTTTTTCTACTATTTACGAACGCCTATGTGAATAAAAATTTTATGATGCATTTTTTAGGTTATCTTATATCAAAGCTATATATAATTAGCCAATTTTTCTGGTATATTTGGGAAACGTTTTTTTTTCGTTTTTGACCCTTTTTTTAAACTATTTTCGAACGCCTTTGTGAACCAATTCTTTTATGGAATATTTTTTAGCTTATATTGTATCACAACTATGAAAAATTATTCCATATTTCGAATAAGTTTAGGAAATATATATTTTTTATGTTTTGACCCCTTTTCCACTCTTTACGAACGCCTATGAAAGTAAGTTATTCATGACACATTTTATAGGTTATATTCTATCAAAACTATCAATAACTAGTTAATATTTCTGCTATTTTTAAGAAATACGTTTTTTTTTAATCTTTTTTACCCCATTTTACACTATTTTCGAACGCCAATGTGGTCTAATATTTTATGTTCAATATTTTAGGTTATATTCAATTAAATGCGTAAAAAATTATGCAGTATTTCGGATAAGTTTAAGAACTATGAATTTTTTTAATTTACGAACCCTCTTTTAAACCCTTTGCCTACGCTCAATGTTTCCCAAAATCTAATCAGCTCCTTGCCATGTCCAATAGTATTTTTGTACCAAATTTGGTTAAAATCTGTTAAGCGGTTTTTGCGTTTTCGTGGATACAGACAGACAGACAGACAGACAGACAGACATACAGACAGACAGACAGACAGACAGACAGACAGACAGACATTTTTTTAAAACTACTTATTTATGTATAAAATGACCAAAAAGAAGTATTTCCGGTGAAATTAAAAAAATTTTTTTTTTCATGAAACTAATAGTCTCCATATATACATATATTACATATATGATATGGAGAGCTAAAAACAAACAAGGAAATCAAAATCATTAAAAATGTTATTTTTGATATACCCTGTATAGTAATCGTAAATTTCGTACTCGAAATCGTAGTTTTGACACAAGCAGACGTTTTTATAAAGAATGACTTTTTCTTCTAAATCTACAAATAAAAAAGTTTTTGCTCTTCCAAACTCTATCCGTGGACTCTGTTTGGAAGAAGAAAAACTTTTTTATTTGCAGATTTATAAGAAAAAGTCATTCTTTATAAAAACGTCTGCTTGTGTCAAAACTACAAATTCAAATACCAAATTTACGATTACTATACAGGGTATATCAAAAATAACATTTTTAAGGATGTTGATTTTTTTGTTTTTTTAATTCAAATATCAAAAAAAAAAAATCGCGTGCAGCACTGTACACGTGATAGAAGTGAATACTTCTTTCACGAGAATTTCAAACTACAACATATTTATTTCTCTTGGGTAAAGTGTATATTATTAATATTTTTAATTGACTCGAACGAATCCAAGCATCAGGAAGCCCAAGCACAATCTTCTTCCTTATGGCTGACCCTCTCTAATATTTCGTTATTATATATGATTACTGTTTACGTCTACCTCCATAAGAAATTGAATTCAATACCTACACCGGTTGTATCGACAGTATCTCGTATAATACACAATCTTTGCCTTGTAAGATAACTCCCTAAGCAGAGAACAACTAAGGGAGTTGGTATAAGCGAAGATTAATCTGTGTAGATTAATCTTTGGTATAAGATATGGTGTGTAGCATACACCACAAATATCTCTGTCGCTCTTTCCCGCATATTTGTTATATGCTTCATCTCTTTTGCGGGACAAAAATATTAAATCGTGTCGCGACCTTGAAAAATCACGCTCATGCGGCCAAAGAAGTATTCACTTCAAAAATGAAATTAAGAGGGGAATCCGAAATGGTTACTTACAAAAATGTCCGATGGTGGCGCTAGTGAATCTCATGGCATTTCAAATTATTCATTTCTTAACTTAGAGTAATTTTCTAGAATATTTTAATACATTCTTCTCCTCAATAGGTGTCGCCAAAAACTAATACATAGTGACACAAAATGTCATATTTCTATTTTACGTAAATTATTTTCACATTCTTTTTTGTGCGGGTATTCTTATACGTTTGATGCTTATCTTCGCTTAGACTAGTTATAGTTATATACTATTATACATAAAAAGGATGAATGTAAAAAAACTGGTTTTATTTACGATAAATATTCAAGATTTTTAAATATTTTCACAAATTGATGATTTTTGTGAAAACCGTAAAACATAGGTAAATGACACCTTAAAACGAATCCCAGTTATTTTTGAGGGACTATTAAAATACTCCAATACAGGGTGTTCTATTTAAAAAACCAGAACTATGATAATACATACTTATCTCTTCTTTGGACCGCCCTGTATGCTTGCAGTGTTTTTCAAAATGTATTAGGTTAGCCCTGTTGTTTTAGTTTGTCAGTTTCAAAACCATGAGACGCTTATTTCATGCATCAAACAGTGTCTTTCCTAATAGTATACAATGTGTCCAGAAACTAATGGACCAAGCGAAAGCCACAAATTCTAGAGCAGATTTCATGGCAATTCAACGCCAAACTTCTAATGCGAAATTGCTTCCAAAAGAAGTTATAGCTTTTAAAAGATGGCGGCTTAGCATAGGTTTTTTAAAGGTATCGCGAAAGCGCCTTTAGCCATTGGAGTGAAAGGTGGCAAAGATATTTCCCTAAATAGAAGCATTCGTTGGCCATACACTGCTGAATTAAATTGCGAACTTAGGCGTCTAAACGGGTATCAACGGACATTTTTAATAAAAACTTCTTTTTCACTAACTTTTGGAGAATTCTGACATCATTCATAGGAAATATGAGGTATTCTTATCTCAATATGATAGAATGCTGCAATTTCGAGAAAAATTAAGTTTTAGTTTAATATGCGGTTTAACATAGTACCTATCTATTTGATTTACGATTGGTACAGTGATTATTTTAACAGTAAAAATTTTAAAAATTAAGTAGGGTATTAGGTATTGTGAGTCTATACAGGGTGTCCCAAATATAAGAAATGAACCATAGTTGTGTTTTTTTTAATGGAATGCCCTGTATATGAATATATTTTTAGATTCACCGTTCAAAATAAACCTAACTTTCATTAAAGTACATCTCACCTAAACCTGACAGTTTTTTAAGTATTTAAATTTTTATAAAAATATAGACATAATATGAATGAACAAATTCACACCTATTTGTTTGTTCTTTTTAAGCCAGTCTGGGCTGATAAATATACCCACTCATCACTTGTTACGCCAAATATAAAAAACTCGAAATACTAAATACAGGGTGTCCAATAATATAATTTATATGAACGTAAAGTTTAATTCTAAATAACTTGTTTATTTCAAATGGAACACCCAGTATATGAGGTCAAAATTAGATGCATAAAGTAATTATCTGTCAAATATTATAATACTTTCCCATGGATAACTTTTGACGTTTTTGTGGAAAATGGACATATTCATGATATTAGGGGAATTTGAAACTGAATCTCTTAGTTTCATATGTAGACCACCATGTATTTAATGATGCAAAAATTAAAGTTAAATTAAAGTTTTCTTGTAGATATGTATATGGATATGGATAATTTTGCATGGAAGAGGCACACATATTGGCAATAAGAGGAAGAATTTTCAAAAATATAATATTTATCAAGTCAGCCATGAGAATTTGAGAAGATAGAATACATTTTTTTTAATTTGATATTTACTGTCAAATAGTTTGTTGAAAATTCTTACTTAAGAGTTGAGAATTTTTTGATAAAACAGTTTTTTACCTGTGACATTTGATTTAATTCAATTCAAAAATACGAACCTATTCCAAAGGAGAAAGAATAGACATGATTTTTATTCTAGGAGAATGGTCCAAAAACGCTTTGTTGGCATCGCGAGTTTACGCTCAAAGGTTCCTGGCGCAAAATCACCCCAAAAAAGCGGTCTTCGAGAGACTGTTAAGGCAGTTTAACGAAAGATACCACCCAAACACAGTGCAACTGCATCAAGAACTTTTCAATATTGATTTTAACGCGTGTTGAATTTTGTACATGGGCCAGGAACAAAATCATCGCTAATGAAAAATTTTTTAATAGAGGAGATGAAGAACCAAATAAATGAAGCGTTTAGAAGCGTTATACCAGGTTAAAGTTGTTGAAGGATTTAAGAAAAGGATTCATATTATGTGCCTAGAGTCCAATCATTTTGAACATTTATTATAAAATTTATCAGTTTTTATGTAGGTATATCTTGTTATTTAATTTAAGTGAAAAATGTATTTATTTATTATGTTATTGTTTAAATTATGGTTTGTCAAATTCTCATGGCCGACTTGACAAATATAATTTTAAAAAATTCTTCCTATTACTACCAATATGTGCTTTTTCCATACATTAAAAAATATACATATCTATAGGAAAACCTTATAGTGATCAATAGATAATTAATTTCATTATCATCAAATACAGGGTGGTCTACATGAAATTAACAGGTTCAATGAAAAATTCGCATAATATTATGAATATCTGCATTTTCCACGAAAACGTCAAGAGTTATCCATAGGAAAGTATTATAATATTTGACAAAGAATTACTCTGTGCATCTAATTTTTACCTCATATACCGGGTGTTCCATTTGAAATAAACAAGTTATTTAGAATTAAACTTTACGTTCATATAAGTTACATTATTGGACATCCTGTATTTAGTATTGGGGATTTTTTTATATATTTGGCGTGACAAGTGATGATGCCTAGACTGGCTTAAAAAGAATGAACAAATAGGTGTGAATTTTTTCATTCAAATTATCTCTATATTTTTATTAAAATTAAAATATTTAAAAAACTGTCAGGTTTAGGTAAGATGTGCTTTAATGAAAGTTAGGTTTATTTTGAACGGGGAATCTAAAAATTTATTCATATACAGGGCATTCCATTTAAAAAACACAACTATGGTTAAGTTCTTATATTTGGGACACCCTGTATAGACTCACAATATTTTTAAAATGTAGCCCTAAATCATTTTTATCGAACCCATGAATAACACTTTAAGGAAATTAAATAGTTTAGCCACAGTATTCCGTGTAGTATGGCGTGAATAACCCTGTATATACGTTCCAACTACCTAACTGGTGAAATTTGAAACGCTATTTAAACCCCCACTAAGGGTATCTTATAATTTTATAATAACTACCAGTCGGGAGTTCTTGTAATCTCTCTATAAATCATAAAAATCAGTTGTGTCACCCCAAAACTTTCCCGACTAGTTATAATATAATCAAAAATATATGACCTGTAGCGCTATTCTGTACACTGTATCGACAATCGTCGGTATCGGTATGTTACCGACATCCAACGGTTGCGCGACCGATTTAATCAAAACGACGCTATTCTGTATGCCACGGTTACCGACAGTCGGAAATGCAACCGTCAAGTGTCGGCTTGCAAGTGACATCAGTCGAATCGGTACGTTCAGCCAATGAGCGGTGAGATATTTGTAAACAAATAACAAATATTTTGTAGTGCGTCATTTGTAATTTGTGCGACGTTTTAAGTTTGAATGTAAGATGTCTGCAAGAAAATGGTGCAAAATGCTTTGGTTTGTAAATTAGAATGTGTTTTAAACAATAAGGCAATAAAGCACTGTCAATTAAAATACCTAACATGTAATGGCGTTTTAAGAAGAATCAAAAAAATATTATAATATGTTGACACCGAAACTTAACTACATAGGTATCTAATAATTCTTATCTAGACACTACACTGTAAAATCACTCTATATAGTCCAAATATACTTAAATAATAATCCGCAATTCCAACCAAAACATCAATAATGATCCAATAATCGCTCAACAAATATCGGTAACGTCCACCGTGAGGTGAACGAGGGCACGGTGAGATACCGATCTTTGTCGACTCAAATTACCGATAGCGGTCGGTATTAGAGCATACAGAATGCCGCACGAAGCGACTTGCCGATGGCTGTCGGTAAGTGAGAATTACCGATACCGACGGCTTTCGGAAACGTGTACAGAATAGCGCTACTGCGTAACGAAACAGAATTTTAATAGTTATTATAATTGTATTATTTCCAATAAACTAACGTAACAAACTACTCGTAACTACTTTGTTCCTTATTATATTTATCCTCTAACAGTAGGTATACCTACATACCTAATATTACCATAGATGTTTATTCTTTGATATTACTGTACAGGGCTAAAGTTAATAATCCCTACTCCTAGTACACACGCATATACATATAACACACACCACATACAACTATACCTATATCAAAGATTAATCTACACAATAGATAGTCAGCGTATATGGGAAAGAAAACAAAAATTGAAACTGTCTCGACACGAGCTACATCTATTAGAAAAACATGTAACCATGGAAATTATGGAAATTGTAGATGGTGTTATATGTATTGTGTTGAAATAAAATAATCATATGGGCAATGTTAGACAAGGACGAGTATACTTTCCCCTACGAGGTGGGAGTTTGTTTTTATATTATAGGTATCATATATGTACTACTGTGCAGCAGTGTTTTTTGTCGGTTAATATAAAATTATATGGTATACGTACACCTATCTACGCAAAGATTAATGTGTATGGACGAAAATAAAAGAAATTACTATAATAGTATAAATATACAGGGCTGGTTCATTAAATGTTTTAGACAATAATTTTAAATGACTAAAATAATATTATTTTAGTCATTTAATTTTAAATTTCGGATATAAGGATGCATCAAAAAGTTATATTTAAATTAACGAAATTTGGCGTTATAGATAGGACTTCCGCTTATTATCTGATTCAGTTTTAAGGATCAAACTCAAACAGCAGATTCAACTTGTTAACATTATGAAAAAATAAATCTCAGACTCATACAGGCGTGAAATGCTACCCTAACTTTTTTATGCACATTTTTTGCGTGTGTTTCAATTCGGAGATGTAAAATCTAACAAATTATATACGTAATAAATGTATCCTTCTGTGATATTGATAGAAAGTCATCGTTATCGCGTATTATCGATTTTAAGAAATGTTAATATTAAAAAGGCTGTGCTTTTTACAAGTTGCTGAAGTAAATAAGGTTTGAAATTTCCAGCATGACAATAATTATTTAAAAAAATACGGTTTCGAAATGCAGGATGTAAAAAATTAGAATTTTTAATCTGTTTTAATGAAAATTTAAATCTATTGAGAAACATGGTTCAGGGTTTTTGTGAAATGTATTTTACTCCAAAGATTCTACTCATCGATTATAACCGAATTAATTTACTCAAAAATATCTATACTAGTAAAATAACACAATTATCACAATTAGGTTCAAATTCTGCAACGCCGAATTGAAAAAAAACTTACAGTCTCCCTAATATTGGTTTTTGTGCAATGATCATAAAACTTTAAAAAAATAACGATTTATGTAGATTGTATTGTTAACACGTTTCGTAAAAAGCTTTAAAAACCCACCAACAGGGTGTTAAAAGTATCACGACAATAACTTTTTTCATGTTTTAACAAGTACAATCGTCTGCTTCAGATTGATCCTTAAAAACTGAATAACAGTTTCTCTATATAAAAAAATAAAACTCGTAAATATCATCCCCAAACATTTAATTTGAATACAATTACATAACACCATATTTGAAAGTAAATAAAAAAAAACAGCATTACCTAGTTTAACAGATTTGCAAATTGCAAATCAAAGTATCTATGTATACAGGGTGTTGCATAAGTACTTGTACAAACTTTAAAGGGTGATTCTTTGACTAATTTTAAGATACAAATTTCATATGTACATTCAAAGTTCAAAAATAATATTATATTTAGGATTATATGCTTGTTCAATAGCATCGCAATTTGGTGCAATTCGGGATACAGGTGTATTGATGACACCAGAGCTGTCAAAAGAACTAATAAAAAATACGAAAAATAACAAAATACAAATATCATTCAAAAGACAACAATGCACATAATAGTCGGTACCAAGCCAAATAGGTAGTAGGTAAATATAGATTTATTTTGTTTCGAGCTTGGGCTTGGCACCGACTTATTGTAATCAAAACTACCCACCAAACGGATACATTTAATTTTACGCAGACATCTAGTGTGAGCAGGCAATATGCCCGGTGAGAGAAAGTTGATAGACGATGGCCGGACGAGAAGTAACAACTGATTATATCCTATTGCCAACACAAGTATTTTTTTTACTGGCACATTGGAAAAAAAAATTTAAAAAATGTTTCGTTTACGCAACGTTGGGGATTAATGGGTTAAGTACTAAGTGTCAGTTATCAGTTATAATTTTTTATTTTCCAAGAAAGCGAAACGAGATATTTAAAACGGCATTGCGCCGCCCTCATGTATACCTCCGGGGGCGGCATCGAAAATCGCTACACGTCACAAACTTGTAAATGCTTAGAACTACCCCTATGTCAAATTTCTATTTTCTATCTTTTTTGTTTGATACCCAAAGCCCTATTCCTACCGAACTTATTATTTACCCGAAGAAACATTAAAAAGAAGTAAAATTTAAGTACCTAAACCTATAAAGTGGAACTTATACCTGAATTTATAACCCATTTTCTGCATCGATCTTCTTCTTTAGGAAATCGAAAGAAATGTACCTCTCGATTGTTTCTGTAACTGTTGTTACAATTTCGAAAAGCACATTGGTTACGACTTAATTTCGAATTGTTTCTTTCCATTTTCACAAAACACAAAAATTATTTAGTCACTAACTAGGAAGTTTCTCAAATAAAAAAAAAACACAACACAAAATAATATAATTAGTCTAAAATTAGAAAAACACAAAATAAGTTAAAAAATATTCACAAAAAAAATAACTACGCAGCCAAAGATTAAATTTAATTTAATATATTAGGTAATTCTCTTCAAAACAAAATCAGTAGGTATGAAAACAACCATAATATGTATACCTAATATAATATAGGTAGCACTGATAATTTTTTTATTATAGGTATTATAAGATCTACAACAATCTTGTTACATCTTTGCCACATTGTCTACGTGAAATATTTAAAATATATGTAATAAATTGAAAAAGTATCTAGTCAATTCTTAAGTGGAGTTATAATTTTGACAAAGAATAATGTACATTAATACCTACTTGATTTCGGTATTGGTATAAAAGTCTAATATCCACGAAATAAATTTAATATACCTAATAATCATTAATCCATGCCATACAACATGTTTCAAGACTAGACCAGTCCCATAAACAGTGGCGAGCAATAATTAAATCAAAAGCTTTTAGCTTTTAGATATTTAGATTTTTTTATATACATCAACAAATTATTACAATGGAGCCAGAAGTATGTTTCTATCTAAAAGCTTTTCATTTAATGATTGTTCGCCACTGATCATGGGACTGGTCTAGTCTTGAAACATGTATGACATGGATTAAATATTATTATATTAAATTTAATTCATAGAGATAAGGCTTTTATTTCAATACTGTACTTGTAATAAATCACCCTGTGTGTTTCTTTTACCGACGAATCGGCAACAGCACGACACACACCACATTCGCTTGTTTTTTTTTCTACCCTCCCTACGTATCCCCTCCAGATTAATACAGAATTTCATCAATCTCTCTCTCTGACAATACAGCATTGTCGGTGCATAACTGTTGCAAATGATGTAAATAATTGTTATACGTTGCGTTTTGTTTCTGATATTAATAAACTACAAAACGGTTTCTGGCTGTGACAATACTGCTCTATGCTTTACACGCTAGTCTACGCCACGTAGTGGCTGGCATACTTAGAGATGTTCTCATTTTAATGCATTGGGCTGACTATCTATTGTGTAGATTAATCTTTGCCTATATTAATAATATAAGTACGACAAAACCATTAGATTTTTGTGTCACTGTGTATAAACAGCGCCATCTCTTCAATGCTGTCCCAACTACGCTGGATATTAAATTTATAAAAAAATTATAAGAAAACGGCGGATATTTGAAGGGAAATTTAAGGTTTTTTTTTATATATGGATATTGTCTAATACAGAAAGTTTTCACGTACAATTTTAATTACAAGTGATTGTTAAATATATAAATTAGGTAATAAAGTAATATTATCATTATTAAATATTAGAATCATAGCACAAAATGAGGAAAACATTGCTGACTTTAAACTCAATTTATTAAGTAATTATTTATTGTTGTAGCCTCAAAATACCTTATTACCTAATCCAAACCTTAGTCTTTAAAACCCTATTAAAATTTTTGCTACCAGATACGTATTAGTAAAGATTTCCATCCACAAAAATATATCTGTAAATTTGAAAAAGTTACCCATGTTTGAACTCAATTTATGAGTTAACTATTTAATCTTTCCGCTTGAAAATACTTCATTACCTAATCCCATCTTTTGTCTTTAAAACCCTATGAAAATTTTTGCTAGCAGATACGTCTTAGTGGCGACTACCATGCGCAAAATTACGCCTGCAAAGCGAAATATGATGATTTTCTAACTCTGTTTTTGAACTAACTATCCAATATTTCAACTTCAAAATACTTCAATACCTAATCCCATCTTTACTCTTTAACTCCCTATCAAAATTTTTGTTACCAGATACGTATTAGTGGAGTCTACCATGCGCAAAAATAGGTCTGCAAACGATTGTATTCAAACGCCCCTCTTAAAGACTCCTGGAAGCCAAAGTGAAGCGTAGTAGTAGTATATTATGGTCTATTTTATCGAATTCTTTATAGAAGTCTGTATAGATTGTATCGACCTGAAGATCCTTGCCCATTATAGGATACACTTGTAGTAGGTAAGCGACAAGATTTGTAACAGTTGATCTTTTGTGGAAAAATCCGTGCTGCTGAGGTATTATACGATTCTTTATTTGGTTAAAGATCTTGTCATAAATAATCGATTCAAACACCTTTGAGAAATTTGATAACATTGAAATGGGTCGATAGTTTTCTATCCTATTAATGTCCCCGGATTTATGCACAGGACATACACGTGCCGTCTTCCAGAGGTCAGGAAACGTTTGACCTTGTATATTAAAAATAATGTTTAAAGGCTGTGCCAAAACATACGCACAGTCTTTTAGTATAAAAGCAGGGATTCTATCGACACCAGATGTCATTTTTGGTTCTAGTTTTTGTAGTGCTCGTCTAACCTCGTCCTCACTAATCAAACCAAGAGACACCAAGTCACCACTATCTTATCTATAGTGACCTCAGGATTTGATGGCATATAAACACTTTTGAAAAAAGTTGCAAAAGCATTGACTGTTTCTTGTGGCTCAGAAATGTAAGCCTCCGTTGCAACCCTCACGGTATAGAAACTTTTTTTCATAAAATGACCTCAGAAATCACCTACTTTTATATGGCCACCCTGTATATTATAAAAGCCAGAATAAGAAGCACGAAGAGGAAATAATGAACCAGAATAGTATATTATATGATTCTACTTCCAGTATAGTTTCAAAAATCCAAAATTCGTTGGATCTTTGATGTGTAAAATCAAAATATGCAACAATCTCGTTATTTTATATTATAGCCTTGGATTTTACTACTAAAATTATACAAGTCGTATAGTATTGTCTCTGTTGAAGCCTCACGTTTGCGGACAAAAGTATATTATCAAACAAAAAAATAATAATATTGTACTAACCCCTTTTCGATTCAAAACACAAACCACATCACAATATTATTACTATATTCTTAGTTCCGAAAAATTATTGTGATTTCCCCCGTCATGTCAACACAGAGACAGGTTCTATTGTATTCACTAGGTATTATTATTTGCGGTTAACTTTTAATTTAAAATAATAATGCTTTTAACTATTTTGATTGATTAAAAAAACTGAATGACAAAATCATCATCATACACCATATGCGTTCATTTAAATCAAAATTTTACTACTAATACTATCTACTAGATACCTATTATGCAAAATAATAGATAAAATATTGATGTCGAACATACAGTTCTTGTATTAAAGCTCGCTTAGCTTTGATTGAAGCTCTAGTTGGAAACGAAACGACAGAAATACATAACATTGGGCTTTGGTAATATATTTTATAAGGAATAGAAATGCTGGTTGATTGATTCTACCGAGTAAACTATATATTTAACGGAATGTTTATTTTATTATTATAAGGCTTTTAACGACATTAATTTTATCTTTGCATGCAATGGTTTGGATCTATACAAATCATACACTGGGTCTTTTATACCTACTGAATACAGACATTATGATGCTGAAAACTCACTCTTTCAAAGTTTGTGCTTGAAAAATTATTAACATACCCACAAAATTATTCTTTATAAAATTCTCTATCAAAAAGGTGTTTACACTTTTTTTTTTTAAAGCAATGCTTTATCAAAACTCGAAATTCACTTTTTTCCATTTTTTTTTTCAATAACAAACAATATAAGTCTTCGCAATTTAAAAAAAGGTTGCTCTGTTTCCCCTGAGGAATACAGTGTAATAAAAACGACTAGCAGACCAAGAGATATAGGCTTTTTTGCTGCCAAAACGTTATCGGACGCCAATCATAGAAATCTTATATTATACGAGTATATGTACCCTAGAATGCTAATTAAATCCAGCCGAATAACAAAAAGTGTAACGGGTATGCAGAGTTTTCACGATCTACGCATGCTCCTCAGTATCTTATTTTCAGTACGGAGCTGCCATATTTAAAACTATTTTGTCGTTCGCCTTACAGAATTTATGCGAAATATCTGTTTTATAAATAAATCCATATGTTGCGTCATACGAAACTGCTTGGCAAAATCAAATAATTAAATGTTATCGGTAAAATTGCATACTGTTTAGTTTTCAGCAATATGAACGAAACATTTTTTTCCAAATCTTATTACATTTAGGAGATTTCGCAACAGCGTGTGTTTTCGCAAATGACGTTTCTCGTAGTGGGAATATCTATCAGAGTCGGCTTCACAACAATTCAGATAGGTTTTATAATTGAGTTATGGTTTTATTCGTGGTATATTTTAATTGTTGATAGATATCTATTTGTGATTAAAATTGTTTTTAATATTTGTTATTTTGGTTTTAGTTCGTTTATTTAACAAACAATGAGGTGTATAGTGTTGTGGTGTAAAAATGAAGGTCTCATTCCTGGTATTAAATATTTTCAGTAAGTTATTGTTTCGGGTTTCTAACAGTCTCAGTTTGAGTCAATATGATACCATTGACATGATACTCATTTTTAGCTTGACAAAAAAAAGACATGATGTTTGGATGCGGGCATTGGGATCCTAGTACAGAAAATGTATGTGATGGGAATGTCATATGCAGTAAGCATTTCGCTGCAGAAGATATCATTTGTAGAGAAGACGGCAAGAGGATCACCCTTGTACCCGATGCAGTTCCCAAACTTTTGTTGAAAAGAAGATATTATGTAAATGCGAGTGGAAGTTAAATTCTTAATCGTTTGATATCAAGACACTGTTTACTTAAAAGCAGTCTGTCAAAAATGCATGACATGTATGTCAAAATATATTTCCTAGGTTGTGTAGGTATACAAAGTTCGTTTGAATTCTGTTGTTAAACTGGAATATACTTAATTATAGAATCCTCCATGAAATTGCTGAGAATACAAGTTCTACCAACCATGTTTTGTCACAAAATACTATTGCGAGTAGTACGGATGATATGGAAGTGGTTTACATGGACACGGAAAATATTTGTGAAGTCACTGTTTCTTGCACCCCTTCTTTGAAGGCTGTAGAGAGGTCAGACGCCTAAGGTGGTTGTATAAACAAACAAATATTATATAATAATAAAATAAATAATTAGAATGCTCATGTCCTTAAGATATTTTCCAGTATTAGAATTTTTACTTATTTCTCGTTTCTGCTTAGATTTATTATTATTGGGTTGTACCTGTTAGACAATAGAGTATTTAGGTATTTAATCTAATTTTTTTATTTCTTAAATTCCTTTATTCCATTTTTTTATTTGAATGTGACCAATGGTAAAATTTAATTTTAAATATACCTATAACATGACAGTAATATTACATTTAATCAAAGCCGGTCCTGTTGAAAAATAAGATCCTGGTGATCATACGCATTATGGACAGCTCTACACTTTTGGTTACATTTTTGTACTACGGGATTATCATTCTAGAGTATATATATATATATAATATAAGATTTCTGTGACGCCAATTTGTTAAAATGCTGTGTAAATTTTTAAATCTCGGCTCATACTACGTAAAAAAAAGGTACTCTTCTGTCATATGGCCAGGAGGCATCGTTTCCGAGAAAATTGACAAAAAGGCAATATTTTAGAAATTCTTGATGATTTCATTAAAAATATGTTTTTATCAAATTGCACTGCAAGTTAGTTGACGAATTATGTTGTTATGTGTTATTATGGCTTTTGATACATTTTTGACAGCAACTGAGGTTACAAAATATGCGAATGTCAGGCCTAACAGTAGCAATTGACAATAGAAAGTACTGAACTGAACTCTTGTACAAATTCTTACTTAGCACTTAGCAAACTCAACAAGGGTAGCTTTCTTAGTAAGCTTTTGCGGACCCATGTTCATATAAAATTTTATTTTTATAAAATATTTTTTTCTGTCTTTCTTCTTTCTTTCTTTCTTCTTATTTGACCTCTTGCTGACTCAGATCAGCATACAGCCATCACTTATCACTTCTGCCAGTCCGTTTCACTTGTCCGTGCCTTTTTAGTTTGTTTATTTTTAGGTTGGGTTAAATTTCAAATAGGATAGGAAGGGTAGGTTTCTGTAACGAATAATTTCGATTTATTTAGTTTCTTGAATTTTCATTCTCAATTAGCTGAAGCATTCTACTTAAGCGGTTTCATGCTACGAACTACTGATGTTTCATATTTAACTACAATGACATGTTAATATGTTTTAGGATGATTTCTATATTTTCTATGTTAGGTTTACTTATGATGGATTCAATGTTAATGGCTGCGGATAATTTTTGTGTGAACATTTGGTACAACTCATTACATTTTCTGATGTTATTGTGACATTCAAAGAAAACATGGTTCAGGTCTCCTCTTAAACCGCATGAGCAGTTAGCGTTTTCTAGTATTCCTATTTTGTGTAGGTGTTCTGGAGTTAAGCAGTGTGATGTTCTCATTCGGGTTATTGTAGTCAGCTGTTCTCTGTTTTTATATTTAACATTTGGTGCCCTTGTTTTTCGGCCAATTTCTGTAGGTTGTTTTCCATATCTCCTCTATTTCTCCTTTAATGATATTAATGGCCATTTGCACCGACGTTTTTAAGGCAAGTTTAGGCTTAAGCTTTTCTTATCTCTTTGCACGGTACGTCAAAATGTATTTAAGTGAGACTTAAATTAAGCCACGGTTTTTCTAGGCTTAACTATTTAAGGAAGCCTTTCTAACCTTACTTTTCCTCTGTTTTTGAAACAGTTTTTTTTTGGACGTTTGTTTTCTAGAGTGCATTATATTTTTAGTCCACTATAAAGCTCGTAAAATTTAGAAATAATGGATTTTTTTTATTTGGTGGGAAATCTATTAATAGGATTACATTAAAATATTAACAAATAAAAATGTTATTAGTTTGCCTCATTATCTGAATTATTTTCGGTTCTAAATTTAAGAAATCTCCATCAAAAGGATTTTCAAGACCAAAAACTTTTTTTTTCGTTAACAATTGCTAACAAAAAGTCATCTATTGGTTTTTTGGGTACATGAGGCGGCTTCCTCCTGTTTTGTATATTTCACATCTCTTTTGCAGTATGTTTCCGAAGCTCCTTTATTCTGTTATCATAGAATTTTTTAGAGAATCGGATGACCGAGGAATCAAACTCGGAGATGCAATATTAAATTCTTTTCGAATGTTCTCCCAAGTATCTCGTTTCTCATGTATGGTAGTACACCATGGGTCTTCCTATTTTCAATAACATTTTTATATTTAAAAACCAGGCTAAAATAGTACCTACATTTTTTTCCGTTCTGTAAAATTTGAACTTCGGTGTCTTTTAGTTATATTATTTTGGTTTATGTCCATGTTTCTATATTTCAATTTACAAAAACGATACTTTTATTATTTATTTTTAATAAGTTAGTATCGCCTAAGCGAGTACTAACTTTATAAGGCCTCTTGCGACTTTTGTAGCATAGAGCCAGTTTATTTTTAAATTGTTGTTTACAATCTACAACTACACACCGGCGCGACCTGCTCCTGATAAACTTTTATTTCTACTTTGTTTTTGTTTAAAAATTTTTGACTGAAATGAGGTTAGAAATCATAGAATTTTGACAGAATTGCAATGCTGCCAAGATTATTTCAAATTTAACTAAGTGGAGTGCGGTGCAAGACTACAAACTTAAAGACAGACTTAAAATATAAGGCGACCTTAGCTAAGTTTACTTATAGTTAGAGTCGGTACAATTGGCCATAAGTATTGCTTTGTAGTGGAGTAGGTTGGGTTGTGTTACTCTTATTTCTATCTATTGACAAAAAATTTTTGTAGCAAGACTTCAAATCTTCTTATTTTCATCTGTATAGTATCTCCTGTTGCGCTATATTATGATGGATAAGTTATGGGACACCCTGTATAAGATGTTTGTTTAATACGCTACGTGAGATAAAGTTTATAGAAAGAAAATGTCATAACAAATTATTTAATGATAAAATTTAAAGTGTACAGTAAATATTTGTCTCTAAATGGTAACACATTTTTCTAAACATTTTTATACAATAGAAAAAATTATTATTTATATAAATTAGTAGGTACTAGATAATTCAATAAAATAATCATATTTTATAGTTTTATCTCATTTAGTTTTTTAACTGTCGTATAGGTAGGTACTTATTAATGATTATTTATGTGAATTAGGTACTCAAACAGTTGATTACAAGTTTACGGGCAAGTCGTTTGTTTAGAGATTATTATTTGTTGTTTGGAACATCAGGCTTTGACAAAAAGTTCTGTTCGAAAATGACATTGTGTATAGTCTTTCTAATCTTAGTTTAAAATTATATGAAAAACCACAACTCGATATCCCTTTGTAACGTCAATACCGACCGCAGCACCCTTTTAACTTTTCATAACAATACATGCCATACGATATTTTAAAAATCCTATGTATTAACAATTATTGTATGTTCATTTGCATTTGGGGGTGTTGCATTGTATGTTAAAGACAAGTTACAAACATTGTGGATGTGCAGGCAGAATTTGCAGAGCAGTTGTGGGTGAGGTTTAGATGTAAAGGTGTAAATAATGTCTTAGGGGTAATTTATAGGCCACCTGGTTTCACGAACATTTCGATTTTTTTTACGGAATTTGAGGTTAATGTGAGTGGCATGGCACATTAATTTATTGAATGTACATTGTCCACACACTCAAAGATTGGAGGAAATTCTAATTGGTTTTAATCTGAAACAAATAATTGATGAGCCTACTAAATTCGGACACGGAAGCCTGGCTTTGTTGGACTACATGATCTGTTCCAATGAATATATAGTAGTGGACCACGCAGTGGATAGTACAATAGATATATCTGATCATTTTCTTATAAAGCTGATTATAAATCTAAAGATTGACAGAGCAACACCAATTTATCGAAACTATCGAGACTATAAAGACTTTAATTTTCAATTATTCTATACAGATTTAAATGCAATTCCTTTTGAACATGTATTTCTTGAAAATACAATTAATAAAAAAAAATAAATATTTAATGCATATATATTGAACCTATTTAATGTACATGCACCTATACGTCATGCTAGAATTACAAAGAGTAGGGCACCTTGGGTAACACCGCTTGTTAAGCAGGTCGTTAAATTACGAAATAAGGCGCACAGTAATTATAAAAAAAAACAAAACTCCAGAAAATTGGGAGCGTTATCGACAGGTACGTAATAGGGTGACTGCAATGATAAAAACAAGTAAAAAGGACTATTTGGAGTATAGTTTTAGGGTATGTTCTTCACGAGATAATTGGAGATTATTGAGATATTTAAGGGTTTATAATAAAAATGAGATTAATGTGCCCCCCCAATTCTCTGATGTTGATAGAATCAATGATTATTTTTTTAAATTTGGAGCATTTGTATCCAGACCCAAATGTTATAGATTTTTATAAATCAAATGTACATAGTAGGGCGGGTGCGTTTACATTTCGATTAGCAACAGTGTTAGAAATAGAGAAGGCTCATCGTGAGATAAAGTCACTCGCGTCTGGGGATGATGGAATCAGCATTGTTATGTTGCGTTATTGTTGCCCGGCAATAATTCCTATACTTACACACTTAGTGAATTTTATTATAGAAACATCAATATTTCCAGACTATTGGAAAGTATCTCAAATTAGGCCAATTCCTAAGGTAAAGCAGGTTACAGATTTTAAGGATTTACGACCAATTAGTATATTACCAGTTCTATCTAAATTAATTGAAAAAATATTGTGCAACCAGATTAAAAAATATGTAGAAGCTAGTGAACTGCTACCAACAGTCCAGTCGGGTTTTAGGGCCGGACACAGTTGTGCGACTGCAATGCTAGAAATTACGGATGACGTCTTTAGGGCTCTCGATAATGATAAAAGTGTGATTTTGATATTACTTAATTATTCTAAAGCATTTGACCGCTTAAATCATAATGTTTTAATGGCAATACTTCAGTATTTGGGTTTTCAAGCAGAAGCGTGTAGTCTTATTTCTTCTTACTTATATAATAGAACACAAAGGGTTTCCTTAAATGGTGTTTTCTAGAGCCGCGTATCGGTTGACGGGGGTGTTTCACAAGGCTCTATACTTGGCCCTATATTCTTCACTTTATACACGTCGCAATTATCTAAGTCGTTGATGTATAGTTCCCCTCATTATTATGCTGATGCTACACAATTGTATATGACTTTTGATATCAATAATATGGAAAATTCAAACAAACAACTTAATGATGACCTAAAAAGTTTGAAGGAAGTATCGGTGGGTCACTGTCTGACAAGAAATCCGGAAAAATCTAAGGCTATGCTATTTTGTAAACCGCATTTGCGCACGATTATCGAAAATCAGTTAACACCAAGTATGGCAGGTGGCCGGATTTCTTTTGTTAGATATGCAAAAAGTCTTGGATTGGTGTTAGACACTGAACTACGATTTACGAGACATGTCAGTAGCTGTGTGCAAAAGGCCTTTATGAGTTTGAGATTAATTTATAGTCAACGCGACGTGCTTAGTGAGGAGATGAGGAAAATGCTGTGTGATTCTTTAGTTTTGTCACATTTTAATTATTGTAGTGCCGTTTATACACCTTGTTTACTAAGTACTGATGATAGTAATCGTAAATTTCGTACTCGAAATTGTAGTTTTGACACAAGTAGACGTTTTTATAAAGAATGACTTTTTCTTCTAAATCTACAAATAAAAAAGTTTTTGCTCTTCCAAACTCTATCCGTGGACACATTGGATAGAGTTTGGAAGAAGAAAAACTTTTTTATTTCTAGATTTAGAAGAAAAAGTCATTCTTTATAAAAACGTCTGCTTGTGTCAAAACTACAAATTCCAATACCAAATTTACGATGACTATATAGGGTATATCAAAAATAATATTTTTAATGATTTTGATTTTCTTGTTTTTTTAATTTTATTATTTTATAGTAGATATGAAATTAACCACTTTGAGAAAAAAGTTTATTAGTGTTTTTTGCACAATTGGTGTAATAAATCACGGTTTTGAAAATATTTTCATAAAATTAAAAAAAAAACAAAAAAATCAAAATCATTTGGTATTTGAAAATTGTGGTTTCGACACAAGCAGACGTTTTTATAAAGAATGACTTTTTCTTCTAAATCTATAATAATATAATATATTTATTTCCATTCAAAAAGTTTCCACAAAATATAAACTTGTTTATAATACATATAAAGTCAGAAATAAATATAAGAAAAATAATAGTATACTACGATTTAAATATATAATACTCAAACCCCTGTGCAAGGAGCAAATTTTTTTAGTAAAACTTGTCCGCTCCCGCTCAACGGCCGATACTTTACATTTTTTCTGTTCACAGCTCCATCCTGACCCTGAACTGAACAATCTCAAATCCAATAACCTAAATCCCCCAAAACACAAAATTTCAAAACAATATAATACGGTTCCCCGATGCTATACAGAAATAGATATAATAATAATACCGATAACCATAAACTTAAAACATTAAAATACAGATAAATAGAAAAACAGAAAAAAGAGAAACACAATTTCTTCTGCGTACGATCCGATATAGAACAGACACAGTCCTCTAAAAATAAGTTTAAAACAATATGCATAATATATGAATTACCTATGTCATTAATGTGGGATTATACTCCCCAAGCCAACAGCTCACCGTCCTTTTAAAACACGCCAAGTACATTTTTGCTTTTATATTTTCTGGTAGAACATTATACAATTTATGGCCTATATAAAAAAAAGACCTTTGTCCGATAGTTCTTGCTGTTTTTGGTTGTCGTATTTTTTTATTATATTTTTGTCGCGTATTGTGTTTATGTTCAATCGGACTAAGCAGCATTTTATCCTTATGCAACTGCAATAAAGCTGCTTTATAAAACAAGTTTCGGATATTTAGAACTTTGCACTTATGAAATAGAGAGACTGATGGAAATCGAACATTCAGATGAAATATTATTTTTCGAATCCTCTTTTGAATAATAAATAGTGGCTTTAAATTGGGATTATAAGCCCCAACCCAACCGACTATTCCATAACTTAGCAAAGATTGGACCAACGAGTAATAGAGGGTCATATTTTCCTTGATCGTATTTTTTTTGTTTGTATAAAAATAAACATCAGCGATCGTATTTTTGAGACTAAAGAGTTTATATGAAGATCCCATTTTAAATGTTTGTCTATAATTATTCCTAAGTATTTAACTGAGTCTCGTCTCTCTATCTCCCACTGCCGATCTACAAATAAAAAAGTTTTTCCTCTTCCAAACTCTATCCGTGGACATATTGTATATATAAGGAATTGTTTCTATGTCGATACATAACTGTTCACGAAACGGGATATATTCCATTACTATCCAGAGATAATGCAACCTTCAACACAGTGGGTTTTTAAAGGTTCGGTTCCCAAGAAAACTTTAAAAAAAGGAAACACACTAAATAGATGTGGAATAAAGCAAAAAGACTATGTTCCAATTGGAAAACGACAAACATTCATTTGCTCCTAAACCCTCCCCTAACTTCGCTCAGGGTCATCTCATGTGTTTAAAAATAACATTGCTTACCTGTTCTGCCTTAAAATACGTTGACATTATTGACAAAATTCAAACTTCCACATTATATTCTTCTTTTACATAATAAACCTAAAAAAAATCCCTGAAAATGGAAAAATCACTCACATATAAATTCAAAAATAAGTAATTAATATTTATTTATTATATCCAAAACCTAATTTCGAATTATATAATTTAAATCAACACGACAACAACGATTTGATTCTAAAGTTATTTTGTGATCCCTTGGTAACGTTTATTTTATTTCCTAGACAACGATATTTATATTTACCATGCCTTTTATTTTTTGGAAATGAGGAGAACGTTACGCAAAGAAAACTTCAATCGATAATTCACAATGATACCTATTTAAAGTTTCCCTCCATGCTCATACTTTACGACAAATAGTTACCTATAAAGTTAACAGGTGCTTCAAAAATGTTTGTCAATATATTTACGAGGGGTATAAGAAAAAATCAAAAATTTTGTACAGGGTAGTCCAAATTAGGCGTATATACACTGCCCCGCAATATTATCCATACAAAGAAAATTTTGTTCAAAATCAATCCTAAATAACTTTTTTAGTATTGCATCAATTTTTATAATTATTTTTTAGAGTTTTAGGCCGTTTTATTGTCATCATTTTTTCATATCGAAACTTCATTTCCGAACGGATTTGTTGTTATACAAGGAAGAACAAAAAGTTACATTTTACTCTAAACTTTTCAACACCCTGTAGAAAAAACTCACGACCCACTAATGATTTTTTTTGCAACATTTTGAGGCCCCATCTTTTCTGAACAACTTGTTTTTCGATTCATACCGATATCTGTATTCTTAAAAGAAAAACACTGGTTTCAAAGAAATAATGCTTTATTAGGTTTAGCAACAAAAAAATTAAGAATAAATAAATAAATAAAATATATATTTGGAATGGGCTTGTTTGACAAAACAAGACTTAAAATCCGAGAGTTTGTCTGTCAACCACTATACTTTCACCAGACGGCCTAGATGTCGCCAAACACATCCTTTTACATCTAAATATATATTTGTCAAACAATTAAAAATAATACATACATCAACAAACAAAACATGTAAAACATAAGAATAATAATTAATACATACAGGTACATCGTCAAATAAATAAATCAATTAAGATACTTAAAGTAAATTAATTAAGTAAATATTCTACAGTTCAATATATATACATATATATATACAAAACACACAATACAAACTACTATCCAGTGTGTGAATCGCTCAAAAATTAATGCAAAAGTCACCTACTGTATAAAAAGCTTTTTCTAACAAATACGTTTATAGAGCTTTACGGAATCGAGGAAGGGATGATAGCAATTTGATTTCCATTAACAGATGGTTGTGCATTTTTTTTGCATTGTATAGGATCGAGCTTTTGATTAATTCGGAGGATGGGGCTGGCAGATAAAGATCATGTTCGGCGTTTCTAAGCAGATAGTTATGGAATGGTCTTTCAGAGACATCTGACAGGTGTTTGCGGATTAAGCAGACCGATGCCAATATGAATAAGGAATGTAGTGTTAGTAGTTTAAATTTCCTGAAGAAGTCCTGGCAATGGGCTCTATTGTGCAATCTCAGAAAGTATTGAATAGCTCTTTTTGGTAATCTAAAAATACGCACAAATTGCGTTGCACAGCATGTACCCCAGAATGGGAGGGCGTATCGAAGATGGGATTCGAAGAGTGAAAAGTAGACTGTTATGGAAGTTGGCAAGTTAAGTTCTTTGGAAACTGATCTTAACGCAAAACAGGCAGAACTTAATTTTTTTAATAACGCATCAATGTGCAAAGAAGAATTATTGCAAAGCAAAGCTGTGATGACAAAAGAATTAGCAGTTTCCATGGCTCATAAGCATGTCAACAAGTTTTTTCAAGAAATTACAGATTTCCTGTACTTTCTTAAGTTTGTTGAAGCGTGTTTTAAGTTTTGTTGTGTGTTTCGGAGTTGTTTGGTAAACGATAAGTGAATTTTAAAACGATGAGCCCAGAAGAAGTGGCATAAGCCGTTGCTCTACAAGACGATGGCCGTCCGATTAGGTATATTGCAGAAAGGCTTGGCCATCCACGCAGTACGGTCTTCGATGCGATACAAAGGTTCAGACAAACTGGTTCTTATTCAAGAAGACCCAGAAAGGGAAGAAGAAGGGCCACAAACGCAGTTGACAATCGATTACTTCCTCTTCAGGTTCTTCGAGAGCGAAGAGCCTTTGCTCCAGCTTTGGTTAGAAGACTGGTAGATGTTCACGGTAGCTTAGTTTCACGTGATAGGGTACGCAGAAGGTTAGCAGAAGAGAATGGCAACGAATGGCAACGAATGGCAAAATGTTCTCTTTACAGACGAGTTTCGTTTCATGCGATATTCACCTGGCGGACGTCAAAGAGCATGGAGAAGGCCCGGAGAAAGATAATCTCAATGTTGTATCTCTCCGAGAGTGCAATTTGGTGGTGGAGGGGTAATGGTCTCGGGCGGTATTTGATTGGAAGGCCATACAGACCTTGTTACACTTGACGGGGGTATTAACGCTGATCGCCACATTAGAATGTGCTTAGAAGAACATGTGGTACATTATCATCCATTTATAGGAGAAAATTGCATCTTGATGCACGACAATGCTCGACCGCACATAACACAAATAACGAGGCAATAATTAATCGACGTTGACATTCATGTATTAGACTGGCAGCCAAGAAGTCCGGACCTCAACCCTATCAAGCACATGTGGGATACACTAGGAAGAAAAGTTAGGCAAAACTACGCGATTCAAACTTTGGTTGCCTTAGAACAGGCACTGCCAACTCAGTGGCAAAAAATACCGCAAGACGCGGTTGCTTCTTTATTTGAATCTATGCTCGAAAGGATGACAAGTGTTATTCAAGCTGCTCATGGAGGCTCCTTTGATCTTTCCTATAATTATATAGGGAAGATCAAAGGAGTGAGATCACTTCCTTGAGGTGCTCCACAAGTCCACAATAATAATTAAAAATGAAATTAAATTGTGCGTGAATCGGCACACAAAATCTACAAACACCCTGTGTGGGTAGATACACGTCTGGCAGAACGGCGTTTAACTGCCAAATTAAATAAGCACTCTCTGTTGAACATCTGGGACCATGTTCCGCTATCTACGGAATGGGAAAACTCATCATCTCTCCAGGGAATAGTTTCGTCAGAGAAAAAGGTTTACCTACTTACTATATTATTGATAAGTATTGGCGAATTTATATTTATATTTATTAAATAAACAAGACTGTTTATTAGGTTAAATAGTGTGATTGAGTTAACCACTTCATTTTATTTTATCAAGTTTCACATACGAATGTATCGAAAATCACCTTTAAGCTTTGACATAGTCAATATACAGGGTGTCCAAACGAAAAGTTGAATAAAATAAATTTACTATTCTACAGGGTATATATATTAATACAGGGTGTTTCCAAAACACGAGGCGCTGCTATTTTTTGAGCTCATTTACTTATACTATACAGACTATTTGACAGTAAATATCAAATTAAAAATATGTATTCTGTCTTCTCAAATTCTCAAATATGTGTGCCTCTTCCATGCAAAATTAAAGATATACATATCTATAGGAAAACTTTACTTTAACTTTAATTTTTGCATTATCAAATACATCTACATGAAACTAAGAGAAATTAAAAATTCGCCTAATATGTGCATTTTCCACAAAAACGTCAAGAGTTATCCATAGGAAAGTATCCTAATATTTGACAGATAATTACTTTGTGCATTTAATTTTGACCTCATATACCGGGTGATTCATTTGAAACAAACAAGTTATTTAGATTTAAACTTTACGTTCATATAACTTATATTATAGGACACCCTGTATTTAGTATTGGGAGTTTTTTATATTTGGCGTAACAAGTGATGACTGGGTATATTTATTAGCCCAGACTGGCTTAAAAAGAACAAACCAATATTATATAATTCCAGAAAATTTGAAGTCATTGAGGTTGAAGGCTTTTAAAAACTCCTTAGTTTAATTAATTGTATCAGGTTGGAATTTTCTTATACTCTCTACAAATTCTTTGTCTATTCTGTTACTTGAAATTTTGGATAATTATGTAGACTAGAACCTATAAGATTAATTAATTTTTTTTTTGTGTGAAAAAGTCTAACGGTCAAATCGGTACAATTTAGATTAATAAGGGGTTTTCCAATAAGAGTGATATGATTTCTTTAAAAAAAACACACTTATTGTTAAGGAAATTCAAAAGTTTTTTTTATTGAATGTGAAGTACAATCGATACAATTAAGTTCTAAATAAAACGTCATTCAAATGGCCTCCGCGACTTCTTCTGCAGGAACGAATTCCATGAACCCAATTTTCGAGCACTTTTTCCACTAAATCAAGTCGTATGTCATGAATGGCACGTTCAATATTGACTTGTAAAGCTTGAAGAGAGTCTGGTTTATTTCGAAAGACCAATGACTTCAAGTAACTCCACAAGAAATAGTCTAATTCACACAACTTCTTGGAGGCCATTCAATATCACAATTTTTTGCTATAATCGAATCTCCAAACTTTTCTCGCAATAATTCAATTGTTGCATTTGCTGGGTGGCACGTAGCCCCGTTTTGCTGGAACCAAATGTTGTCAAGATCAACTTCTTCCAAAATCGACCATAAAAAGTTAGTTATCATCGATCTATACCGCTCTCCATTTACAGTAACGGTGTTACCAGCATCATTTCGAAAGAAGTACGGACCGATGATTGCACCAGACCAAAAACCACACCAAACTGTCAATTTAGGTGAATGTAATGGTTTTTCATGAATAATTTGTGGATTTTCTTCGCACCAGAATCGACAGTTTTGTTTATTTACCACACCACTCAGATGAAAGTGTGCCTCATCGGAGAAGATGATTTTCTTAAAAAAATCGTTATCGTTTTCAAGTTGTTCCAAGGCAAAATCAGCAAATTCACGACGTTTACGGTGGTCTAATGGCTTCAGTTCTTGAGTGAGAACAATTTTATACGGATGTAACCCCAAATTATTTCTCAAAAACCGCCAGGTTGTGCTTTGAGACAGTCCCAATTATTGAGAACGTCTTGGATCGTCAAATTGCGGTCTTCAGCAACACTTGCCTGAACGACAGCAATATTTGCATTACTTCGGGCGGTTTTTTGTCTTATTGGCACTTGAACATTATGTAAAGAAAATGTACGCTCAAAATTTTCAACAATTCGACGAATAGCGAGCACACTTGTAAACGTTGTTCTTGCGTATATCTCTCCATGATGAAATTTTAAACACTAGTGAATACAATGACAAACAAATGACAGATCATGACATATTACAAATAGCCGCAACGTCGCTTCAAAATCATATGATCCCTGTTGGAAAACCTATTATATATCAGATGTATGGATTTTTTTTGGGTCAAAATTTAAATTAAGTTTTACTTTGAATTTTCCAATTTCCTTTCAATAACTTATTTGTCAATTAAAACAAAAAATACTGGCAAAGGCCTAAACTGTTATAAAAAAGTATGATTGTTATGATTTTGTTTTAATGGGAGTGAAAGCCACCCTTGACATTGTTTGTACACTACTTATCTGGTCCACTGTAGAAACATGAATCTCAATTTTAATGACGTAGGCCATAATCCCGTGGATTGTCAATTTAATGATTTGAAATGATACTGTCATTCATCCTCTCAAATTTAGTTTATAAACTGTAGATTATCTTCAATATACAACGGCAGCAGACATGTTTCAATTCTCTAAAGAATCATCTTTAGTGCTTATATTTGAAATGTATACAGTTCTAAAAATATAAGCACTGAAGATGATTCATTAGAGAATTGAAACATGTCTGCTGCCGTGTAGATGAATGACAGTATCATTTCAAATCAATGAATCTCAAGTCTGAATCTGATGCTGCTAACTTCAGCGCATGTAATTAACTAAATCCACAAAAAATTCATTCATTTTCAATTTAGTATAAAAAGAAAAAGATTTCAGAAGTGAATTTAGATAAGGTTTAATGAACACGTGTCAGAGCTGTTGACAGGGCGATTATTGCTCCTTAATAAAGTACTCTACATTTGTACCATTTAAAAATGATAAATATGTGTGTTTTTCTATGATTAAAAAAAATCTAAAACATTTTTTTTATGACTATTCTATTATTTGTGTTTGTTATTTAGATAATACCTACTTTGCATTTGTTTAAATAATACTTGATAAGAAGAAAACGGTCTTATCTTCGTTTAAAAAAAAAAGGTGTAAAATATATAGGGTGGCGCAAAAATACCAACTTTTACGACCTAAGCAATGTAAAAATGCAATATTTGGTGTGCTATTACACTAGAAATTATCGGAACGCCTTTTCACAGTGGCGGCTTGTGGTTAATTTAATATTAATAACAATCTCTTTATTGTCTAACAGGTATTGCTACCCAATAACAAGACAAAATCTTACATAAACAAAAACAATTGCCTAGCATTAGCATACAAAAATACCCAACTTAGAACACAAAAAAGGAAATACACGCATCAAAACGAAAAAAAATTTGGAGGATTACAAGAACAATTAATAATAACAATAAATAAATAACACATGAACATAATTCATCAAAACAAATCCAAATCAGTAGCCCGCAAACATGTCTCTAAACTTTTCTTAAAAGAATCAAGCGATACATTAAAAAAATTAACGTTTTCATTAATGACTAATCGGTTGCTGTATTTACAAGCCCGAAATAGCGGTGCTTTAGATTCATAATTAGGACGAATCTGTGGCACCCAAAATAAACTAGCCCTTCTAGAGTGATCCTAGAGACACGAAACCATAGCTGCTGAAGCAACCGAGGACAATCCAACATATTGTTGATCAACTTAAAAAGAAAGATCTGAGATGCGAAGATGCGTCTCTCGGCTAACGGCCGAAATCCGAACCTTGTCAGTAGCAGGCCGTGATCACACCCACGAGGAGGAAAATATCCATCAATTTTAAATGACAAATATTTTAAAAACTTACGTTGGATACTCTCCAATCTCTGTATATGAACACGGTAGATGGGCGACCAAATGATTGTAGCGAATTCCAAAATAGACACAACAAAGGCGAAATAGAGACTTTTCAGGCAGTCCATGTTGTTGAATTCTCTGGTCTGTCTAAAAATTTTATAAATTATGCTGAAACCAAACAAGATAGTTTTACAAATATTTCTAACCTACATCCCTAAAAATAAAAACAGTAAAGATATACAAGAGGAAGGTTCAAAAATACAAAAATATAGTGAGAAAAAAATAATAATATGCGATACAGGCAATCGGCAACATCGCAAATTCGCGACAATATATTATTACAATACTATCGTATTGCTATGGTATCGGATGACATATAATTAACACTATTATACATGAACAATTATAATTAGATAACTTTTAAGTTTCTGCAACTTAAGAAGAATTATTTGGTTTGCATTTGTTTTGTATTTTTATACTGTGCGTTGATTAAATTTGTAATTAGGTTAGGCTAACCTAACCTAACAAATTCAAAGTATCGATTTCTTAAAGATCGATCTTATTAAGTTCGATTTAATTGCAAATCGATTATTTGCTTTCGATCTAGATCGCTTTTCAGTTTTGTGCATAAATAAATGTTTATACACCTACTGTAATTTTGTGTTTTAATTTTTTGTGGTTAACCAGGTTCAAGTTAGCGTCGCGTCGTGTGCTTTTGCTTAATTTTCGTTTTTTTTATCAGTTTTGTATTTCATTTTTTTGTCTTTTTGATTATTTGTGTTTTTCGACTGTTTAGTTTTTTGACTTTTGTGTTTGCTAAAATGGGCAAGTGTGAAATAGTTTGTGCCACAAAAATTGCAAAAATAAAACATACAATTGCAACCTCTCATTTTTTCGGTTTCCCTTGGATTAAGGACGGTAAGTTTTGTCTTAATAACATTATTTTTCTATAATTTATTACAGGGTCGAAATATGGTTAACTACATGTGGAAGGGATGAGCTGAAATAAAAATCGGATAAATTGAAAAATTATCGATTATGATCAGTGCACTTCGAGTAAAGAATGTACGCTAAAGATTTAAAGACTTTTTGACTCCGTTAAACAATTCGAACATCCTTGTCCTGATTTTCCGATTAATTTTGTAACTAAATTGTATTTTAGATTAAGATGATTCTACATATACATTAAAATTAGTTAATAGAAATGTTAAATTTATTACTAAAAACAAAATGATTATTTGGAAGAATCAATAAATGTAAAAGTTAATTTTGCATTTCATTTTCCCCGATATAAAAAAATAAATAAATACATTCCTGCCCCCTCTTTCTCTACTACATATACAATAAAAATCTATTGCTATATGCCGGAGATATTATTCTCTTTATTTTGTATGTTCTCTGGTCCAATTGCACGGTTCAAATCAATCTAAATTCTGCAACATATTTTCAATAAATAAACATTTCTAGAAATAATAAGAATACATCTAAGTATATAATTAAATTATATAAAGACAAACTAAAAAAATTATATAATATCTAAGATAACCAATTTTAGTTGATCCAAAGTGTGTTCTATATTCGATACACATAAGCTGATTTAAAGCAAATATTGAAACCGTGTTTTTCCTAATATTAATTGATGATAAGATCAGATATTATTATTTGTACACTTTTAATGAGGTATTAAAGAAACAAGTAAGAATAATATCTTTATTTTTTATCAGTATTAGCTATATAAATGTATTATACCTATTTACAATTTTGCGCAATACATTTTTATATACAGGGTAGTTCTTTTAATCATTTTTGCACAAAATTGAAACCCTGAATTCAACCAATAGCGCCTAAACTACTCTAGACGTTATCGTGTTTCTTTAAATTTCATTCATTGTACAATTGAATTTGTCTTCAACTAAACCAG
Source organism: Apoderus coryli (assembly GCA_911728435.2). NCBI lineage: Eukaryota > Metazoa > Arthropoda > Insecta > Coleoptera > Attelabidae > Apoderus > Apoderus coryli. Next base: position 6,409,591 of record OU452209.1, on the reverse strand, counting down.
TCAAACGACCTTTAGCTCTTCATAAACAATCTTATTATTATTATTCACAGCTTAAAGTCAGCTCACGAAATCATGGAGTGCAGCAAAAGAGGTACAAGGATGTTCTTAAGACCAACATGAAGAGCAACTGGGAGCGAACGACAGATCTAGATGAATACGTACCATTTACGAGGGCCCTCGAGTTTTTGAAGAGCAGCGTCGACGACATGAGGATGCCAAGAGACAGCATCGAAATTAGAGAGAATGCATCGATGCTGATGATGAATACGACGATTTTACCTTTATAATGTCCACCAACTACTTAACCGTCCTCATCTTACAAACCACCACAGTGCGAACATAACATTTACGACCAGTGTGAAGACAGCAGTTAAAATTCTAGCAGTTAATTCCGAACATTGCCGAATGGGGTATACGGGGGCGATTGATAATTCATAATAATATACACTTTAAACGTATATTACACAAGCACAAATGTGTTACAAATATATAATAATTAATATCAATAAAACAAATTTATTAAATATTAATATTGCAATATTTTTTTTTCAATAAATAGGTAAATCGACATAACATATTTGAAATTAGTAGGTATATGTAGTCAAATAAAAGATTTAGATTCAATATGGTTATATACCCTTACAGACAAATAACATAGATATTTCATTGATTGATCCAGGGCCGTACTCTATGCTATATGTTCACGCGAGTTTTAACTGCTGGCCTCATATCTAAAAACTGGCAAAGCGTGCATTCTTGAAATTAATAGTGTAAGTAGCCAACCAAATGTCCTTATTAAAAATATATGTCAGAATCACTAACACCCCGTCAGAGCCGTACTATATATTTTTTTCTTTCGGCTGCAACTTTTAACTGCTGACCTCATATCTAAAAACTGGCAAAGCGTGCATTCTTGAAATTAATAGTGTAAGTAGCCAACCAAATGTCCTTATTAAAAATATATGTCAGAATCACTAACACCCCGTCAGAGCCGTACTATATATTTTTTTCTTTCGGCTGCAACTTTTAACTGCTGAGCTCATATCTAAAAACTGGCAAAGCGTGCATTCTTGAAATTAATAGTGTAAGTAGCCAACCATATGTCCTTATCAAAAATATATATGAGAATCACTAACACCCCGTCAGAGCCGTACTATTTATTTTTTCCCCCGCCAGCAACATTTAACTGCTGGCCTCATATCTAAAAACTGGCAAAGCGTGCATTCTTGAAATTAATAGTGTAAATAGTCAACACTATGTCCATATTAAAAATATACGTCAGAATCACTAACACCCCGTCAGAGCCGTACTATTTATTTTTTTCTTTCGGCTGCAACTTTTAACTGCTGACCTCATATCTAAAAACTGGCAAAGCGTGCATTCTTGAAATTAATAGTGTAAGTAGTCAACCCTATGTCCTTATTAAAAATATATGTCAGAATCACTAACACCCCGTCAGAGCCGTACTATATATTTTTTTCTTTCGGCTGCAACTGCTGACCTCATATCTAAAAACTGGCAAAGCGTGCATTCTTGAAATTAATACTGTAAGTAGTCAACACTATGTCCTTATCAAAAATATATGTCAGAATCACTAACACCCCGTCAGAGTCGTACTATTTATTTTTTCCCCCGCCAGCAACATTTAACTGCTGGCCTCATATCTAAAAACTGGCAAAGCGTGCATTCTTGAAATTAATAGTGTAAATAGTCAACACTATGTCCATATTAAAAATATACGTCAGAATCACTAACACCCCGTCAGAGCCGTACTATTTATTTTTTTCTTTCGGCTGCAACTTTTAACTGCTGACCTCATATCTAAAAACTGGCAAAGCGTGCATTCTTGAAATTAATAGTGTAAGTAGTCAACCCTATGTCCTTATTAAAAATATATGTCAGAATCACTAACACCCCGTCAGAGCCGTACTATATATTTTTTTCTTTCGACTGCAACTGCTGACCTCATATCTAAAAACTGGCAAAGCGTGCATTCTTGAAATTAATACTGTAAGTAGTCAACACTATGTCCTTATCAAAAATATATGTCAGAATCACTAACACCCCGTCAGAGCCGTACTATTTATTTTTTTCCCCGCCAGCAACATTTAACTGCTGGCCTCATATCTAAAAACTGGCAAAGCGTGCATTCTTGAAATTAATAGTGTAAGTAGTCAACCCTATGTCCTTATCAAAAATATATGTCAGAATCACTAACACCCCGTCAGAGCCGTACTATTTATTTTTTCCCCCGCCAGCAACATTTAACTGCTGGCCTCATATCTAAAAACTGGCAAAGCGTGCATTCTTGAAATTAATAGTGTAAGTAGTCAACCCTATGTCCTTATCAAAAATATATGTCAGAATCACTAACACCCCGTCAGAGCCGTACTATTTATTTTTTCCCCTGCCAGCAGCTTTTAACTGCTGACCTCATATCAAAAAACTGGCAAAGCGTGCATTCTTGAAATTAATAGTGTAAGTAGTCAACCCTATGTCCTTATCAAAAATATATGTCAGAATCACTAACACCCCGTCAGAGCCGTACTATATATTTTTTTCTTTCGGCTGCAACTGCTGACCTCATTTCTAAAAACTGGCAAAGCGTGCATTCTTGAAATTAATACTGTAAGTAGTCAACACTATGTCCTTATCAAAAATATATGTCAAAATCACTAACACCCCGTCAGAGCCGTACTATATATTTTTTTCTTTCGGCTGCAACTTTTAACTGCTGACCTCATATCTAAAAACTGGCAAAGCGTGCATTCTTGAAATTAATAGTGTTAGTAGTCAACCCTATGTCCTTATCAAAAATATATGTCAGAATCACTAACACCCCGTCAGAGCCGTACTATTTATTTTTTTCCCCGCCAGCAACATTTAACTGCTGGCCTCATATCTAAAAACTGGCAAAGCGTGCATTCTTGAAATTAATAGTGTAAGTAGTCAACCCTATGTCCTTATCAAAAATATATGTCAGAATCACTAACACCCCGTCAGAGCCGTACTATATATTTTTTTCTTTCGGCTGCAACTTTTAACTGCTGACCTCATATCTAAAAACTGGCAAAGCGTGCATTCTTGAAATTAATAGTGTTAGTAGTCAACCCTATCTCCTTATCAAAAATATATGTCAGAATCACTAACACCCCGTCAGAGCCGTACTATTTATTTTTTCCCCCGCCAGCAACTTTTAACTGCTGACCTCATATCCAAAAACTGGCAAAGCGTGCATTCTTGAAATTATTACTGTAAATAGTCAACACTATGTCCATATTAAAAATATACGTCAGAATCACTAACACCCCGTCAGAGCCGTACTATTTATTTTTTTCTTTCGGCTGCAACTTTTAACTGCTGACCTTATATCAAAAAACTGGCAAAGCGTGCATTCTTGAAATTAATAGTGTAAGTAGTCATCCCTATGTCCTTATCAAAAATATATGTCAGAATCACTAACACCCCGTCAGAGCCGTACTATATATTTTTTTCTTTCGGCTGCAACTGCTGACCTCATTTCTAAAAACTGGCAAAGCGTGCATTCTTGAAATTAATACTGTAAGTAGTCAACACTATGTCCTTATCAAAAATATATGTCAGAATCACTAACACCCCGTCAGAGCCGTACTATTTATTTTTTTCCCCGCCAGCAACATTTAACTGCTGGCCTCATATCTAAAAACTGGCAAAGCGTGCATTCTTGAAATTAATAGTGTAAGTAGTCAACCCTATGTCCTTATCAAAAATATATGTCAGAATCACTAACACCCCGTCAGAGCCGTACTATTTATTTTTTCCCCCGCCAGCAACATTTAACTGCTGGCCTCATATCTAAAAACTGGCAAAGCGTGCATTCTTGAAATTAATAGTGTAAGTAGTCAACCCTATGTCCTTATCAAAAATATATGTCAGAATCACTAACACCCCGTCAGAGCCGTACTATTTATTTTTTCCCCTGCCAGCAGCTTTTAACTGCTGACCTCATATCAAAAAACTGGCAAAGCGTGCATTCTTGAAATTAATAGTGCAAGTAGTCAACCCTATGTCCTTATCAAAAATATATGTCAGAATCACTAACACCCCGTCAGAGCCGTACTATATATTTTTTTCTTTCGGCTGCAACTGCTGACCTCATTTCTAAAAACTGGCAAAGCGTGCATTCTTGAAATTAATACTGTAAGTAGTCAACACTATGTCCTTATCAAAAATATATGTCAAAATCACTAACACCCCGTCAGAGCCGTACTATATATTTTTTTCTTTCGGCTGCAACTTTTAACTGCTGACCTCATATCTAAAAACTGGCAAAGCGTGCATTCTTGAAATTAATAGTGTAAGTAGTCAACCCTATGTCCTTATCAAAAATATATGTCAGAATCACTAACACCCCGTCAGAGCCGTACTATTTATTTTTTCCCCCGCCAGCAACATTTAACTGCTGGCCTCATATCTAAAAACTGGCAAAGCGTGCATTCTTGAAATTAATAGTGTAAGTAGTCAACCCTATGTCCTTATCAAAAATATATGTCAGAATCACTAACACCCCGTCAGAGCCGTACTATTTATTTTTTCCCCTGCCAGCAGCTTTTAACTGCTGACCTCATATCAAAAAACTGGCAAAGCGTGCATTCTTCAAATTAATAGTGTAAGTAGTCAACCCTATGTCCTTATCAAAAATATATGTCAGAATCACTAACACCCCGTCAGAGCCGTACTATATATTTTTTTCTTTCGGCTGCAACTGCTGACCTCATTTCTAAAAACTGGCAAAGCGTGCATTCTTGAAATTAATACTGTAAGTAGTCAACACTATGTCCTTATCAAAAATATATGTCAAAATCACTAACACCCCGTCAGAGCCGTACTATATATTTTTTTCTTTCGGCTGCAACTTTTAACTGCTGACCTCATATCTAAAAACTGGCAAAGCGTGCATTCTTGAAATTAATAGTGTTAGTAGTCAACCCTATGTCCTTATCAAAAATATATGCCAGAATCACTAACACCCCGTCAGAGCCGTACTATTTATTTTTTTCCCCGCCAGCAACATTTAACTGCTGGCCTCATATCTAAAAACTGGCAAAGCGTGCATTCTTGAAATTAATAGTGTAAGTAGTCAACCCTATGTCCTTATCAAAAATATATGTCAGAATCACTAACACCCCGTCAGAGCCGTACTATATATTTTTTTCTTTCGGCTGCAACTTTTAACTGCTGACCTCATATCTAAAAACTGGCAAAGCGTGCATTCTTGAAATTAATAGTGTTAGTAGTCAACCCTATCTCCTTATCAAAAATATATGTCAGAATCACTAACACCCCGTCAGAGCCGTACTATTTATTTTTTCCCCCGCCAGCAACTTTTAACTGCTGACCTCATATCCAAAAACTGGCAAAGCGTGCATTCTTGAAATTATTACTGTAAATAGTCAACACTATGTCCATATTAAAAATATACGTCAGAATCACTAACACCCCGTCAGAGCCGTACTATTTATTTTTTTCTTTCGGCTGCAACTTTTAACTGCTGACCTTATATCAAAAAACTGGCAAAGCGTGCATTCTTGAAATTAATAGTGTAAGTAGTCAACCCAATGTCCTTATCAAAAATATATGTCAGAATCACTAACACCCCGTCAGAGCCGTACTATATATTTTTTTCTTTCGGCTGCAACTGCTGACCTCATTTCTAAAAACTGGCAAAGCGTGCATTCTTGAAATTAATACTGTAAGTAGTCAACACTATGTCCTTATCAAAAATATATGTCAAAATCACTAACACCCCGTCAGAGCCGTACTATATATTTTTTTCTTTCGGCTGCAACTTTTAACTGCTGACCTCATATCTAAAAACTGGCAAAGCGTGCATTCTTGAAATTAATAGTGTTAGTAGTCAACCCTATGTCCTTATCAAAAATATATGTCAGAATCACTAACACCCCGTCAGAGCCGTACTATTTATTTTTTCCCCCGCCAGCAACTTTTAACTGCTGACCTCATATCAAAAAACTGGCAAAGCGTGCATTCTTGAAATTAATAGTGTTAGTAGTCAACCCTATGTCCTTATCAAAAATATATGTCAGAATCACTAACACCCTGTCAGAGCCGTACTATATATTTTTTTCTTTCGGCTGCAACTGCTGACCTCATATCAAAAAACTGGCAAAGCGTGCATTCTTGAAATTAATAGTGTTAGTAGTCAACCCTATGTCCTTATCAAAAATATATGTCAGAATCACTAACACCCCGTCAGAGCCGTACTATTTATTTTTTCCCCCGCCAGCAACTTTTAACTGCTGACCTCATATCAAAAAACTGGCAAAGCGTGCATTCTTGAAATTAATAGTGTAAGTAGTCAACCCTATGTCCTTATCAAAAATATATGTCAGAATCACTAACACCCCGTCAGAGCCGTACTATATATTTTTTTCTTTCGGCTGCAACTACTGACCTCATTTCTAAAAACTGGCAAAGCGTGCATTCTTGAAATTAATAGTATAAGTAGTCAACCCTATGTCCTTATCAAAAATATATGTCAGAATCACTAACACCCCGTCAGAGCCGTACTATTAATTTTTCCCCCGCGAGCAACATTTAACTGCTGGCCTCATATCTAAAAACTGGCAAAGCGTGCATTCTTGAAATTAATAGTGTAAGTAGTCAACCCTATGTCCATATCAAAAATATATGTCAGAATCACTAACACCCCGTCAGAGCCGTACTATATATTTTTTCCCCCGCCAGCAACATTTAACTGCTGGCCTCATATCTAAAAACTGGCAAAGCGTGCATTCTTGAAATTAATAGTGTTAGTAGTCAACCCTATGTCCTTATCAAAAATATATGTCAGAATCACTAACACCCCGTCAGAGCCGTACTATTTATTTTTTCCCCCGCCAGCAAACTTTTAACTGCTGACCTCATATCTAAAAACTGGCAAAGCGTGCATTCTTGAAATTAATAGTGTAAGTAGTCAACCCTATGTCCTTATCAAAAATATATGTCAGAATCACTAACACCCCGTCAGAGCCGTACTATATATTTTTTTCTTTCGGCTGCAACTGCTGACCTCATTTCTAAAAACTGGCAAAGCGTGCATTCTTGAAATTAATACTGTAAGTAGTCAACACTATGTCCTTATCAAAAATATATGTCAAAATCACTAACACCCCGTCAGAGCCGTACTATATATTTTTTTCTTTCGGCTGCAACTTTTAACTGCTGACCTCATATCTAAAAACTGGCAAAGCGTGCATTCTTGAAATTAATAGTGTTAGTAGTCAACCCTATGTCCTTATCAAAAATATATGTCAGAATCACTAACACCCCGTCAGAGCCGTACTATTTATTTTTTCCCCCGCCAGCAACTTTTAACTGCTGACCTCATATCAAAAAACTGGCAAAGCGTGCATTCTTGAAATTAATAGTGTAAGTAGTCAACCCTATGTCCTTATCAAAAATATATGTCAGAATCACTAACACCCCGTCAGAGCCGTACTATTTATTTTTTCCCCCGCCAGCAACTTTTAACTGCTGACCTCATATCCAAAAACTGGCAAAGCGTGCATTCTTGAAATTATTACTGTAAATAGTCAACACTATGTCCATATTAAAAATATACGTCAGAATCACTAACACCCCGTCAGAGCCGTACTATTTATTTTTTCCCCCGCCAGCAACTTTTAACTGCTGACCTCATATCAAAAAACTGGCAAAGCGTGCATTCTTGAAATTAATAGTGTAAGTAGTCAACCCTATGTCCTTATCAAAAATATATGTCAGAATCACTAACACCCCGTCAGAGCCGTACTATTTATTTTTTTCCCCCGCCAGCAACTTTTAACTGCTGACCTCATATCAAAAAACTGGCAAAGCGTGCATTCTTGAAATTAATAGTGTAAGTAGTCAACCCTATGTCCTTATCAAAAATATATGTCAGAATCACTAACACCCCGTCAGAGCCGTACTATATATTTTTTTCTTTCGGCTGCAACTGCTGACCTCATTTCTAAAAACTGGCAAAGCGTGCATTCTTGAAATTAATACTGTAAGTAGTCAACACTATGTCCTTATCAAAAATATATGTCAGAATCACTAACACCCCGTCAGAGCCGTACTATTTATTTTTTCCCCCGCCAGCAACTTTTAACTGCTGACCTCATATCAAAAAACTGGCAAAGCGTGCATTCTTGAAATTAATAGTGTAAGTAGTCAACCCTATGTCCTTATCAAAAATATATGTCAGAATCACTAAGACCCCGTCAGAGCCGTACTATATATTTTTTTCTTTCGGCTGCAACTGCTGACCTCATTTCTAAAAACTGGCAAAGCGTGCATTCTTGAAATTAATACTGTAAGTAGTCAACACTATGTCCTTATCAAAAATATATGTCAGAATCACTAACACCCCGTCAGAGCCGTACTATTTATTTTTTCCCCCGCCAGCAACTTTTAACTGCTGACCTCATATCAAAAAACTGGCAAAGCGTGCATTCTTGAAATTAATAGTGTTAGTAGTCAACCCTATGTCCTTATCAAAAATATATGTCAGAATCACTAACACCCCGTCAGAGCCGTACTATATATTTTTTTCTTTCGGCTGCAACTGCTGACCTCATATCAAAAAACTGGCAAAGCGTGCATTCTTGAAATTAATAGTGTAAGTAGTCAACCCTATGTCCATATCAAAAATATATGTCAGAATCACTAACACCCCGTCAGAGCCGTACTATATATTTTTTCCCCCGCCAGCAACATTTAACTGCTGGCCTCATATCTAAAAACTGGCAAAGCGTGCATTCTTGAAATTAATAGTGTTAGTAGTCAACCCTATGTCCTTATCAAAAATATATGTCAGAATCACTAACACCCCGTCAGAGCCGTACTATTTATTTTTTCCCCCGCCAGCAAACTTTTAACTGCTGACCTCATATCTAAAAACTGGCAAAGCGTGCATTCTTGAAATTGATAGTGTAAGTAGTCAACCCTATGTCCTTATCAAAAATATATGTCAGAATCACTAACACCCCGTCAGAGCCGTACTATATATTTTTTTCTTTCGGCTGCAACTGCTGACCTCATATCTAAAAACTGGCAAAGCGTGCATTTTTGACATTAATACTGTAAGATTCAACCATATTATGTCCTTACTAAAAATTTTAAATCAGGATGATTAGCACTCTTTGCACGTTTAAAATTATTGTTGTATTTATCAGATTATGTGTTCTTGTTAATAAGGAATAATGCTTTAGAGGGTTGTTGCAACGAACCTATTATTAGCCGTAGTCGTCTAATGTCAAAATTCATCCTGCTTTGTGAGGGCGTTTTATTTAATTAAATCTCTCCTTTGTTATATATATTAACCATTTCCTTTAATAAAGTTAATTTTAAATGTGATGTCTTTAAAAATATTTTATCTGCAAACCAAACTAAGATTGAGAATTCCTTTTCTGTCAAATATTAGCAAATAATATCAGGTATTTTCAAACACCTCAATATTTCTCTAGTGTATTTTCGAAAGCAAATATTTTTTTCACATTGCATTTTGGTTTAGCTCAATAGATAGTCGCGCCTTTATTATTTTTATTATTAATGGATGGGAGTTGCCCATATCGGATCAGTTCAACTGAGGTGAGTTGAAAATAGAGAATTCCTAATAACATAATACGCACTATAGCTTTAATTTATAACTATTATAATATAGGTACCTACAACAAAATTAAAGTATTATCTTAGTTGTCCAACAATACTTAATAACTACAATACAAAATATAGCTATTATATCCCAATTATCTAAGGGTATATTCATTGTCTTGGCACCTTTTTCATTTTTTTTCACATTTTAAACCTATTGTTTTCGGCACGCGGCACAAAGTAATGTAAACAACCGCATACGCGACAGAGTAATGTATATTATAATATACTGATTAGGTGTTATTTTATTGTTTATAGGTAAGATATTTTAAAATTTCTCGTAAAAATTTATTGCTATATTTAGTTAATTGAATAGTGATTTAAAGAAGGTATTTTGACTATAGAATCGTTTAGCAAATAAAATTAGTAGGTATATTACTGGTAGGTAGGTACTTGCTTTTTTTTTGATACGGTATATTTTGTAATATTTACGTAGGTAATTTATTTGGAAGGAAATTGTTATTTCAATAAATTATACAATGAGTGACACTACGAGGAAAAGTTATTTAGAAAAAATTCTCAATGCAACTTTAAAATTATGTCCCGAAATAAGTTTTGATACACTTTCTGCGTTAAAAAGTAATGACCCTATATTGCGTCAAATATCTAACGAATTAAGTACAACTAAGAAAAAAGTATTTCCAAATACAATTTTTCTTTATATTAAACGAAACACCGACAAATTTAAACAGGTACTTGAACATAATAACCATTATACAAAACAAACTTTAAAAACAACAACTTTTAAGTATTTGACCAATAGTAAATTTTCACCGCGCGATTTTCATGATGCAGGTGGGTATTGGGGAGATGTCAAATCTTTTTATGGAAACCTATGTAAAATTTTAAATAGAAAAAACTCTCTTGCGAATAGAAAGTTAATTCATACAATATGTTCGAAATATTGTAAAACAATCGGTGTTTCTCAAGTTATAGTTTGCTCAACTCCAATATTAGATAATGCAGAAATAATTAACGATATCTGGAAACCTTTATCGCCAATTCAAAATTATCATAGCAGCAACAATTCACTGCAGGAATTTGAATGTGTAACTTCAGCGTCTTCGAGTAATTTTCAAATAAATATTAATAACAGTGATGACCCTAAGAAGCCAATAATTGTTGTACCCACTCCTGAAAAAAAAATAGTACCTCTTGAATTAATTAATGCAAAGCATGAAACTGATGAACTTTTACCTCGTGGTACTGAAAATGTTTCTAGTCTTCCAAATTGTACTTATACAGATTGTCATTATTTAGAAGGAACATTTTCAATTTCAGAAAAAGCATGGCAGTTAATATCACAAAAATCTAAATTAAATTCTTTTTTTGCTCCCTCATATTTGAAACAAGAAATTTTTCAATCAGCCAATAATACGTGTAATATAGTTTTTAAATATACGAATTACGCTAAACGAAATACAACAATTTTTGCTGTCTGTAAACATAATACATATAAATGCAAAAAATTCAAAATTATTATTCATCCCAATTTAGTTGTTAATGTATACAGTTCAGGATTGAACTTTTCTCATCATGAATTTTTGACATCATACTCAAAGGGTATAAATCGTGTTTTGAAAATGCAAGATTGTTTAAGTAAAAAACCATCTGTAACTAAAGCTAATGATATTATAAATTGTAACTCACAATTCATTTTAAAAACTAAAAACCTTGGTGAAATTAAATCAGACGCAACTGTTCGCAAAATCAGATCGGAAGCATTAGCGCAATTGGATAGAGATAAAGATGATATTCTAGACTTAATAAAAATGCAGCGTGATCATCCAGAGTACTTACAAGAAGTAAGTATTCCATTTTGTGTCAAGACGTACAGTATGGAACAACTAACCATTTTGAAAAACCAACAAAATCTTATTGGCATTCCTCCCATTATTCATTTTGACGCAACTGGGAGTATCGTACGAAAAATAAATTCAATGGATAATAGAGTTTATTTATATTCCGGAGTCATAAATCATTTACAGAATAGGAGAATTGTGCCTATTTTTGAAATGTTGTCATCTAATCATAACTCTAAAACAATATTTAAAATTTTCAACGACTTTCGAACTCTCTGTGAAGAGAATAATAAATGGCCAGCTTTTGGCGCTGTTGTTACAGACTTTTCATTTGCAAACATTCACGCGATTACCAGAGCATGCAATCGTCTAATACTTGACGAATATTTGGAATTAGCTTTTGAAGTCGCGTTTAATAGAAAACATTTGGATTCTAATGTAATTACTATACATATGTGTTGCGCCCACTTTATGAAAATGGTGTCCAAAGATGTTGCTCTGTATTTTAAGGACGAAAAACAGACTCAAGGAATTTTAAAAAACTTGTTGGCTGTTTGTATTCTTCAAAGTGATATTAATGTAATTTCTGATTGGTTTGTTGATTTAGCAACACTTTTGTTATCCGTCAATATCAATGAGCACGTTATTCTCGCTAAAACTCGTTTATTTGCCATGCATAATAATACTGAAAATACTGACAATATTAATATTGATATTTCTGTTGCCTCTGTCGATGAAAGTGAAACTGCCCTATATAAACGCAGTCCCTTTTATAAATTTTTCAAAACCTTGTTCGATAAACATGTAGTGGTGTCTAGTGAAGGAAGTAACTTAGAAAACAATGTATTTTATAACCCTGAATTTTTAAACTTAATTTTAATTAAATATATGCCATTTTGCCCATTGTGGGCGGGAATTTTAATCAGAAAAAAATACAATATTGACAGGTTAAGTAACTCGGTTGTGGAAAATTATTTTGGACAATTAAAAAATATTTTATTGGAGGGTCAAAAAAATCTAAAAGCATCTCGATTTATTAGAAAAAGTAGGGTAAATGTGCTTTCCATTTATAAAGAAATTCAGCTAAATATCCCAAAAAAAGGACTTGCGAGAAAAAGGCTTTTCAGTGAAGATTTCAATGCAAATGAGCATACTTCTCAAGAAAATTGGTGTAAAAGACCGAAGACATCAATTTCCACACACTTTTCTGGAAATTATTTAAAATGTTTCCAGAACGTTGGTCACAATGATACTGTAGACGATAAATGCTTGTATTGCTTACGCGGAAGGCTAGATGCAACTGCCGACTGGGTGCAATGCGATATGTGTAATGGTTGGATTCATCAGAATTGTGATTCTTCTACGCTAGAAAAATCTTATTCTGGCGAATTCATGTGCCGCCTTTGTTTAAGCAATCCAAATGTCGATGTGAACAATATACACCGAGAGGATGATATATCAGTTATCCTTCGTGACAAGTGTTCGGAACATTTACAAACATTGAAACTGTCCCCTCGATCGATGAATTTGCTTCAAGAAGAAACCTTAGCACAAAGGAGCTCTAATGTCTGGGTTAAGGAACGACAAGTTCGCCTAACCGCTTCAAATTTTGGCAAAGTTTTCACAGCTTCTAGTGAAAATTTAGCTAAACAAATATTGAAGAACAGCAATTTGTATAATATTCCTTCAGTAAATTACGGAGTTTGTAATGAAAATAATGCCATTAAATTATATGTGTCTCGAACCAAATCTCATTTCAAAAAAGCGGGCCTTGTTATTCATAAGCAATATATTTATTTAGCAGGATCTCCCGATGGTTTCATTGATGATGATGGATTGATTGAAGTCAAGTGCCCTTATAGCATTAGAAACTCCAAAATTGAAGTAAATAGCCTGTCTTACTTAGATTCTTGTGGGAACTTGAAAACTAAACATGAATATTATTGCCAAATTCAAGGACTTCTAGAAATAACTAATCGACCTTGGTGTGATTTCGTTATTTACACTAAGTTGGACATGAAAATTGAAAGAATTCGTAGGGACCCCAAATTCTGGAACATTATGTTTCCCCGATTAAAAAGTTTTTATTATTTCTATTATATGCCAGCTTTGTTACTACCATCTCGTGAATTTCCATTATTTACTATGAGAAAATGGACAACACTACATGATATAATTTGTCTTCCCAATGGCTTGGTTAATAACATTAATTTTTATCAAAACGTAGATCGTGAATATGTTGTTGCCACTTTTGATGTCAGGGATATCACCATAAAGGAGCTTTTATTTTCGGATTTTAACTCATTGTCTGGCAAGTCGTGGCTAACGGGAACTACAGTTACTTTGGCAATGATAGCTTTGGATAAATTTCGCACATTCACAATTATCGAGGATTTTATCGGCACAGAAATATTCAAAAACTTCAGTTCATTTTCCACTGATTTTTTAAAAAAAGTAAAATTTTTTAATAAGCCTATTGCAATGCCTATAGTTGTCGGTGGTAATCATTTTTGTTTAATATTAATAGATTTTCAATTAAAAACTTTTGTTTATTTGGATCCCATGGGTTCATCACGTAAAACTGCAGAAATCTATTATGAAAAATTTAAACATTTTATGAATCAATATGAGGCAATTTTCGACGATCCGTTCGATTACAACGAGTTTTCAATTATTTCCCGCCCCCATCTAATTCAAATGGATCAATATAATTGCGGTCCGTATATTATATATTTTTTTAATAACATTTTAGAACAGAAGCCTCTTGATCAGTCATGTGATATTGATTCTTACAGGGATAGAATAAAACAGATTATTTTAGATACATCATCGGATATGAAATGTAAATGTTTATTATGTGGACGTAACGTTGTCGATAAATCAATTTCTCTAAATTGTCAATTTTGCCACAGAATTGTTCATACTATATGCAACAATTCGTTAAATGAAAAGTTAAATTTTATTGAATGCAGCATGTGTGCTTTGTGCAGAAGATACTAAGTAATTATACAATACAGTCCAACAAAAAAAAACATATTAATTTTAGCTTATTGAAATTCGGGGTATGTGGGCGAAATGTTAAATTTAATTAAAAAAAGGTTTATTAGTGTCAACCAAAAGTTAACATGATATGAGTTTGAATAATTGTAGAGCGTGCCCTGTAGGAAAAGAAGTATGAAATAAAGATAATAATTTAATAATCTGATTGAGTTTTTTTAATACATTTTAGCACTAAAAATGTCATTTTTATTTCAAATAAAGTTCTTTGAATTGATGAATTATAACATCAGCAAATATTTGAATACATTCGAACGATACATTTTTAGTGCTAAATTATATTTTCATGGCGTAGCAAAACATATATTTTTATAGAGGACATAGGGTTGACTACTTACAGTATTAATTTCAAGAATGCACGCTTTGCCAGTTTTTAGATATGAGGCCAGCAGTTAAATGTTGCTCGCGGGGGAAAAAATAAATAGTACGGCTCTGACGGGGTGTTAGTGATTCTGACATATATTTTTGATAAGGACATAGGGTTGACTACTTACACTATTAATTTCAAGAATGCACGCTTTGCCAGTTTTTAGATATGAGGCCAGCAGTTAAATGTTGCTCGCGGGGGAAAAAATTAATAGTACGGCTTTGACGGGGTGTTAGTGATTCTGACATATATTTTTGATAAGGACATAGGGTTGACTACTAACACTATTAATTTCAAGAATGCACGCTTTGCCAGTTTTTAGATATGAGGCCAGCAGTTAAATGTTGCGGGCGGGGGAAAAAATATATAGTAGGGCTCTGACGGGGTGTTAGTGATTCTGACATATATTTTTAATAAGGACATAGTGTTGACTATTTACAGATTTAATTTCAAGAATGCACGCTTTGCCAGTTTTTAGATATGAGGTCAGCAGTTAAAAGTTGCTGGCGGGGAAAAAAATAAATAGTACGGCTCTGACGGGGTGTTAGTCATTCTGACATATATTTTTGATAAGGACATAGGGTTGACTACTAACACTATTAATTTCAAGAATGCACGCTTTGCCAGTTTTTAGATATGAGGCCAGCAGTTAAATGTTGCCGGCGGGGGAAAAATATATAGTACGGCTCTGACGGGGTGTTAGTGATTCTGACATATATTTTTGATAAGGACATAGGGTTGACTACTAACACTATTAATTTCAAGAATGCACGCTTTGCCAGTTTTTAGATATGAGGCCAGCAGTTAAATGTTGCGGGCGGGGGAAAAAATATATAGTACGGCTCTGACGGGGTGTTAGTGATTCTGACATATATTTTTAATAAGGACATAGTGTTGACTATTTACAGATTTAATTTCAAGAATGCACGCTTTGCCAGTTTTTAGATATGAGGTCAGCAGTTAAAAGTTGCTGGCGGGGAAAAAAATAAATAGTACGGCTCTGACGGGGTGTTAGTCATTCTGACATATATTTTTGATAAGGACATAGGGTTGACTACTAACACTATTAATTTCAAGAATGCACGCTTTGCCAGTTTTTAGATATGAGGCCAGCAGTTAAATGTTGCCGGCGGGGGAAAAATATATAGTACGGCTCTGACGGGGTGTTAGTGATTCTGACATACATTTTTGATAAGGACATAGGGTTGACTACTTACACTATTAATTTCAAGAATGCACGCTTTGCCAGTTTTTAGATATGAGGCCAGCAGTTAAATGTTGCTGGCGGGGGAAAAATATATAGTACGGCTCTGACGGGGTGTTAGTGATTCCGACATATATTTTTGATAAGGACATAGGGTTGACTACTAACACTATTAATTTCAAGAATGCACGCTTTGCCAGTTTTTAGATATGAGGTCAGCAGTTAAAAGTTGCTGGCGGGGGAAAAAATAAATAGTACGGCTCTGACGGGGTGTTAGTGATTCTGACATATATTTTTGATAAGGACATAGGGTTGACTACTAACACTATTAATTTCAAGAATGCACGCTTTGCCAGTTTTTAGATATGAGGCCAGCAGTTAAATGTTGCTGGCGGGGGAAAAAATATATAGTACGGCTCTGACGGGGTGTTAGTGATTCTGACATATATTTTTAATATGGACATAGTGTTGACTATTTACAGTAATAATTTCAAGAATGCACGCTTTGCCAGTTTTTGGATATGAGGTCAGCAGTTAAAAGTTGCTGGCGGGGGAAAAAATAAATAGTACGGCTCTGACGGGGTGTTAGTGATTCTGACATATATTTTTGATAAGGACATAGGGTTGACTACTTACACTATTAATTTCAAGAATGCACGCTTTGCCAGTTTTTTGATATGAGGTCAGCAGTTAAAAGTTGCTGGCGGGGGAAAAAATAAATAGTACGGCTCTGACGGGGTGTTAGTGATTCTGACATATATTTTTGATAAGGACATAGGGTTGACTACTAACACTATTAATTTCAAGAATGCACGCTTTGCCAGTTTTTAGATATGAGGTCAGCAGTTAAATGTTGCTCGCGGGGGAAAAAATAATTAGTACGGCTCTGACGGGGTGTTAGTGATTCCGACATATATTTTTGATAAGGACATAGGGTTGACTACTAACACTATTAATTTCAAGAATGCACGCTTTGCCAGTTTTTAGATATGAGGTCAGCAGTTAAAAGTTGCTGGCGGGGGAAAAAATAAATAGTACGGCTCTGACGGGGTGTTAGTGATTCTGACATATATTTTTGATAAGGACATAGGGTTGACTACTAACACTATTAATTTCAAGAATGCACGCTTTGCCAGTTTTTAGATATGAGGTCAGCAGTTAAAAGTTGCTGGCGGGGGAAAAAATAAATAGTACGGCTCTGACGGGGTGTTAGTGATTCTGACATATATTTTTGATAAGGACATAGGGTTGACTACTAACACTATTAATTTCAAGAATGCACGCTTTGCCAGTTTTTAGATATGAGGTCAGCAGTTGCAGCCGAAAGAAAAAAATATATAGTACGGCTCTGACGGGGTGTTAGTGATTCTGACATATATTTTTAATAAGGACATAGGGTTGACTACTTACACTATTAATTTCAAGAATGCACGCTTTGCCAGTTTTTTGATATGAGGTCAGCAGTTAAAAGTTGCTGGCGGGGGAAAAAATAAATAGTACGGCTCTGACGGGGTGTTAGTGATTCTGACATATATTTTTGATAAGGACATAGGGTTGACTACTTACACTATTAATTTCAAGAATGCACGCTTTGCCAGTTTTTAGATATGAGGCCAGCAGTTAAATGTTGCTGGCGGGGAAAAAAATAAATAGTACGGCTCTGACGGGGTGTTAGTGATTCTGACATATATTTTTAATAAGGACATAGGGTTGACTACTTACACTATTAATTTCAAGAATGCACGCTTTGCCAGTTTTTAGATATGAGGTCAGCAGTTGCAGCCGAAAGAAAAAAATATATAGTACGGCTCTGACGGGGTGTTAGTGATTCTGACATATATTTTTGATAAGGACATAGGGTTGACTACTTACACTATTAATTTCAAGAATGCACGCTTTGCCAGTTTTTAGATATGAGGCCAGCAGTTAAATGTTGCTGGCGGGGAAAAAAATAAATAGTACGGCTCTGACGGGGTGTTAGTGATTCTGACATATATTTTTGATAAGGACATGGTGTTGACTACTTACAGTATTAATTTCAAGAATGCACGCTTTGCCAGTTTTTAGATATGAGGTCAGCAGTTGCAGCCGAAAGAAAAAAATATATAGTACGGCTCTGACGGGGTGTTAGTGATTCTGACATATATTTTTAATAAGGACATAGGGTTGACTACTTACACTATTAATTTCAAGAATGCACGCTTTGCCAGTTTTTAGATATGAGGTCAGCAGTTAAAAGTTGCAGCCGAAAGAAAAAAATAAATAGTACGGCTCTGACGGGGTGTTAGTGATTCTGACGTATATTTTTAATATGGACATAGTGTTGGCTATTTACACTATTAATTTCAAGAATGCACGCTTTGCCAGTTTTTAGATATGAGGCCAGCAGTTAAATGTTGCTGGCGGGGGAAAAAATAAATAGTACGGCTCTGACGGGGTGTTAGTGATTCTGACATATATTTTTGATAAGGACATAGTGTTGACTACTTACAGTATTAATTTCAAGAATGCACGCTTTGCCAGTTTTTAGATATGAGGTCAGCAGTTGCAGCCGAAAGAAAAAAATATATAGTACGGCTCTGACGGGGTGTTAGTGATTCTGACATATATTTTTAATAAGGTTATAGGGTTGACTACTTACACTATTAATTTCAAGAATGCACGCTTTGCCAGTTTTTAGATATGAGGTCAGCAGTTAAAAGTTGCAGCCGAAAGAAAAAAATAAATAGTACGGCTCTGACGGGGTGTTAGTGATTCTGACATATATTTTTGATAAGGACATAGGGTTGACTACTAACACTATTAATTTCAAGAATGCACGCTTTGCCAGTTTTTAGATATGAGGTCAGCAGTTGCAGCCGAAAGAAAAAAATATATAGTACGGCT
The DNA here is from genome assembly GCA_911728435.2 of Apoderus coryli. Lineage (NCBI taxonomy): Eukaryota > Metazoa > Arthropoda > Insecta > Coleoptera > Attelabidae > Apoderus > Apoderus coryli. The sequence goes on along the minus strand of OU452209.1, from coordinate 6,390,579 downwards.
CTGACGGGGTGTTAGTGATTCTGACATATATTTTTAATAAGGACATAGGGTTGACTACTTACACTATTAATTTCAAGAATGCACGCTTTGCCAGTTTTTTGATATGAGGTCAGCAGTTAAAAGTTGCTGGCGGGGGAAAAAATAAATAGTACGGCTCTGACGGGGTGTTAGTGATTCTGACATATATTTTTGATAAGGACATAGGGTTGACTACTTACACTATTAATTTCAAGAATGCACGCTTTGCCAGTTTTTAGATATGAGGCCAGCAGTTAAATGTTGCTGGCGGGGAAAAAAAATAAATAGTACGGCTCTGACGGGGTGTTAGTGATTCTGACATATATTTTTAATAAGGACATAGGGTTGACTACTTACACTATTAATTTCAAGAATGCACGCTTTGCCAGTTTTTAGATATGAGGTCAGCAGTTGCAGCCGAAAGAAAAAAATATATAGTACGGCTCTGACGGGGTGTTAGTGATTCTGACATATATTTTTGATAAGGACATAGGGTTGACTACTTACACTATTAATTTCAAGAATGCACGCTTTGCCAGTTTTTAGATATGAGGCCAGCAGTTAAATGTTGCTGGCGGGGAAAAAAATAAATAGTACGGCTCTGACGGGGTGTTAGTGATTCTGACATATATTTTTGATAAGGACATGGTGTTGACTACTTACAGTATTAATTTCAAGAATGCACGCTTTGCCAGTTTTTAGATATGAGGTCAGCAGTTGCAGCCGAAAGAAAAAAATATATAGTACGGCTCTGACGGGGTGTTAGTGATTCTGACATATATTTTTAATAAGGACATAGGGTTGACTACTTACACTATTAATTTCAAGAATGCACGCTTTGCCAGTTTTTAGATATGAGGTCAGCAGTTAAAAGTTGCAGCCGAAAGAAAAAAATAAATAGTACGGCTCTGACGGGGTGTTAGTGATTCTGACGTATATTTTTAATATGGACATAGTGTTGGCTATTTACACTATTAATTTCAAGAATGCACGCTTTGCCAGTTTTTAGATATGAGGCCAGCAGTTAAATGTTGCTGGCGGGGGAAAAAATAAATAGTACGGCTCTGACGGGGTGTTAGTGATTCTGACATATATTTTTGATAAGGACATAGTGTTGACTACTTACAGTATTAATTTCAAGAATGCACGCTTTGCCAGTTTTTAGATATGAGGTCAGCAGTTGCAGCCGAAAGAAAAAAATATATAGTACGGCTCTGACGGGGTGTTAGTGATTCTGACATATATTTTTAATAAGGTTATAGGGTTGACTACTTACACTATTAATTTCAAGAATGCACGCTTTGCCAGTTTTTAGATATGAGGTCAGCAGTTAAAAGTTGCAGCCGAAAGAAAAAAATAAATAGTACGGCTCTGACGGGGTGTTAGTGATTCTGACATATATTTTTGATAAGGACATAGGGTTGACTACTAACACTATTAATTTCAAGAATGCACGCTTTGCCAGTTTTTAGATATGAGGTCAGCAGTTGCAGCCGAAAGAAAAAAATATATAGTACGGCTCTGACGGGGTGTTAGTGATTCTGACATATATTTTTAATAAGGACATAGGGTTGACTACTTACACTATTAATTTCAAGAATGCACGCTTTGCCAGTTTTTTGATATGAGGTCAGCAGTTAAAAGTTGCTGGCGGGGGAAAAAATAAATAGTACGGCTCTGACGGGGTGTTAGTGATTCTGACATATATTTTTGATAAGGACATAGGGTTGACTACTTACACTATTAATTTCAAGAATGCACGCTTTGCCAGTTTTTAGATATGAGGCCAGCAGTTAAATGTTGCTGGCGGGGAAAAAAATAAATAGTACGGCTCTGACGGGGTGTTAGTGATTCTGACATATATTTTTAATAAGGACATAGGGTTGACTACTTACACTATTAATTTCAAGAATGCACGCTTTGCCAGTTTTTAGATATGAGGTCAGCAGTTGCAGCCGAAAGAAAAAAATATATAGTACGGCTCTGACGGGGTGTTAGTGATTCTGACATATATTTTTGATAAGGACATAGGGTTGACTACTTACACTATTAATTTCAAGAATGCACGCTTTGCCAGTTTTTAGATATGAGGCCAGCAGTTAAATGTTGCTGGCGGGGAAAAAAATAAATAGTACGGCTCTGACGGGGTGTTAGTGATTCTGACATATATTTTTGATAAGGACATGGTGTTGACTACTTACAGTATTAATTTCAAGAATGCACGCTTTGCCAGTTTTTAGATATGAGGTCAGCAGTTGCAGCCGAAAGAAAAAAATATATAGTACGGCTCTGACGGGGTGTTAGTGATTCTGACATATATTTTTAATAAGGACATAGGGTTGACTACTTACACTATTAATTTCAAGAATGCACGCTTTGCCAGTTTTTAGATATGAGGTCAGCAGTTAAAAGTTGCAGCCGAAAGAAAAAAATAAATAGTACGGCTCTGACGGGGTGTTAGTGATTCTGACGTATATTTTTAATATGGACATAGTGTTGGCTATTTACACTATTAATTTCAAGAATGCACGCTTTGCAAGTTTTTAGATATGAGGCCAGCAGTTAAATGTTGCTGGCGGGGGAAAAAATAAATAGTACGGCTCTGACGGGGTGTTAGTGATTCTGACATATATTTTTGATAAGGACATAGTGTTGACTACTTACAGTATTAATTTCAAGAATGCACGCTTTGCCAGTTTTTAGATATGAGGTCAGCAGTTGCAGCCGAAAGAAAAAAATATATAGTACGGCTCTGACGGGGTGTTAGTGATTCTGACATATATTTTTAATAAGGTTATAGGGTTGACTACTTACACTATTAATTTCAAGAATGCACGCTTTGCCAGTTTTTAGATATGAGGTCAGCAGTTAAAAGTTGCAGCCGAAAGAAAAAAATAAATAGTACGGCTCTGACGGGGTGTTAGTGATTCTGACGTATATTTTTAATATGGACATAGTGTTGACTATTTACACTATTAATTTCAAGAATGCACGCTTTGCCAGTTTTTAGATATGAGGCCAGCAGTTAAATGTTGCTGGCGGGGAAAAAAATAAATAGTACGGCTCTGACGGGGTGTTAGTGATTCTGATATATATTTTTGATAAGGACATATGGTTGGCTACTTACACTATTAATTTCAAGAATGCACGCTTTGCCAGTTTTTAGATATGAGGCCAGCAGTTAAATGTTGCTGGCGGGGAAAAAAATAAATAGTACGGCTCTGACGGGGTGTTAGTGATTCTGACATATATTTTTGATAAGGACATGGTGTTGACTACTTACAGTATTAATTTCAAGAATGCACGCTTTGCCAGTTTTTAGATATGAGGTCAGCAGTTGCAGCCGAAAGAAAAAAATATATAGTACTGCTCTGACGGGGTGTTAGTGATTCTGACATATATTTTTAATAAGGACATAGGGTTGACTACTTACACTATTAATTTCAAGAATGCACGCTTTGCCAGTTTTTAGATATGAGGTCAGCAGTTAAAAGTTGCAGCCGAAAGAAAAAAATAAATAGTACGGCTCTGACGGGGTGTTAGTGATTCTGACGTATATTTTTAATATGGACATAGTGTTGGCTATTTACACTATTAATTTCAAGAATGCACGCTTTGCCAGTTTTTAGATATGAGGCCAGCAGTTAAATGTTGATGGCGGGGGAAAAAATAAATAGTACGGCTCTGACGGGGTGTTAGTGATTCTGACATATATTTTTGATAAGGACATAGTGTTGACTACTTACAGTATTAATTTCAAGAATGCACGCTTTGCCAGTTTTTAGATATGAGGTCAGCAGTTGCAGCCGAAAGAAAAAAATATATAGTACGGCTCTGACGGGGTGTTAGTGATTCTGACATATATTTTTAATAAGGTTATAGGGTTGACTACTTACACTATTAATTTCAAGAATGCACGCTTTGCCAGTTTTTAGATATGAGGTCAGCAGTTAAAAGTTGCAGCCGAAAGAAAAAAATAAATAGTACGGCTCTGACGGGGTGTTAGTGATTCTGACGTATATTTTTAATATGGACATAGTGTTGACTATTTACACTATTAATTTCAAGAATGCACGCTTTGCCAGTTTTTAGATATGAGGCCAGCAGTTAAATGTTGCTGGCGGGGGAAAAAATAAATAGTACGGCTCTGACGGGGTGTTAGTGATTCTGATATATATTTTTGATAAGGACATATGGTTGGCTACTTACACTATTAATTTCAAGAATGCACGCTTTGCCAGTTTTTAGATATGAGCTCAGCAGTTAAAAGTTGCAGCCGAAAGAAAAAAATATATAGTACGGCTCTGACGGGGTGTTAGTGATTCTGACATATATTTTTAATAAGGACATTTGGTTGGCTACTTACACTATTAATTTCAAGAATGCACGCTTTGCCAGTTTTTAGATATGAGGCCAGCAGTTAAAACTCGCGTGAACATATAGCATAGAGTACGGCCCTGGATCAATCAATGAAATATCTATGTTATTTGTCTGTAAGGGTATATAACCATATTGAATCTAAATCTTTTATTTGACTACATATACCCACTAATTTCAAATATGTTATGTCGATTTACCTATTTATTGAAAAAAAAATATTGCAATATTAATATTTAATAAATTTGTTTTATTGATATTAATTATTATATATTTGTAACACATTTGTGCTTGTGTAATATACGTTTAAAGTGTATATTATTATGAATTATCAATCGCCCCCGTATACCCCATTCGGCAATGTTCGGAATTAACTGCTAGAATTTTAACTGCTGTCTTCACACTGGTACATTTACGTCCAAATCACATTTGTAAATACTTTTCTTCATCTACAATCGTTCACAAATTATACCGTGCAGCTTTTTCAACCGCAAATTTGGCAGACTGGATGAAAATTAGCTTCATCATGACGTTCCTGAAATGAAATAACAGCCAAACCAATGGATTGGACAACAAACAAATCTTCTATCTGTAGATTCGGATTAACAAAAAGATTTCAAGTGGAGACAAAACGGGAGAATGTGTAGATTACCTAGGCGCACCCAAGGGAGGGCACCTTGCCCGCATCCCCCAAATCCCTCACCCGAAATAACTTTAGTATGGTTACTTCTACCATTTTCAATTATGTTGAAAATAATTTTATATACATCCTGCCTTTGTGCCTCTTCCAGAGTTGAACCCTGCGTGCGGCATCGGTAGATTTATTCATGGGTTCATTCCAATCCGTCAGTTTCAGATGTTCCCTGTATTTCAGAGAATATCCTGTTGCAAAATTTAGTTTTTAATAGCACAGGTTGGGGTCATCGATTTGATCTGCTTAACCCTCTCAATCCGACTGACTGATTTATCCGGTTGATCACAAATTGACTCCCAGACGGGTGTCGGATATATTCGTCATACTTTATTACAATACTCGTCGTCGTTTAAATCCGACATCATTTGAACCTTTCTGCGCCTTTGGGACTATCCTCGAGGTGCTCCATCGCGACTAGTTTGGCTAAGAGACACTTGTCGGAAAAGTCCGCTCCCGACGGAAATACATGACAGTCGTCGAGTGGAATTCGATGAGTAGCTAGGTGTACCTCTTTGTTGTCTGTTTTAACCGTTTTCAGTGTTTTTTTTTTTCAAATAAATCGAAAAATATTTGATAGAAGAGAATAAACAGTTTCTAAATAAAATGAACTATTCACAGAAAAAAACTTGTATTGATTATACGAGGCGTACAAAAAAATATGGGTAGATAATTTATTGTGACTAAGCTTTTAAACTTTTAAAGCCCTCTAGCGCCCAAACCACTCAACTTTGTACATAGATAAGTTGACCTAAATCATCATATTTTCGGCCAAGGAGTTTGTGCTATTCCGTTGTACACGTCATTTCCGGACACCATGTATATTTTTATCTTACTCCGAAATGTTAATGTTATTTTCAGTAGGGTCTTGATAATACCGAGATAATTTTGTCATAGAGAATGCCGAAAGCGTGTTGCTTGATGAATTATATGTATTATCCTTGAGCAACTCGCTTGAAGGATGACAAAATTTTGAGTATTTATCAAGGCCCGAGGAGTATTCGATAAGATAATTTTTTACTTTGTAGATATCAAAAATTTGATTGTCTGACGTTTAATAATTTTCAATACAAGATGTATTAGTTTTTACAGTTGTGAAAAGTACAATTGGTAAATGTTAAATTGGAAGAAGAGTTTGCTGAATTTGACGGATTGTTAATTTCCACTGTTGAAGAACTACTAATTAAATTACCCTTCTGTTCACCAAGTTATAGAAAGCTTTATTATAATTAATAAAGAAAATTAATAACAAACAAAGAACTAAATATGTATAAATAAAAATAATAAAACAATTAAAGAGAATCAAAATCTAAAAGAAAAATCAAAAAGTCATTACTTGTACAACTTAAAATAGGTAAATTAATATAATTACGAATAATTACATTAATTTCCATACGAAACTTTTAATTACAATTGAAAACTGACAATTATAACAGAGATTAAATTCTACTATTCGAAATATAATTCAATTACTAAAAGAAACAAACTTTAATCATTATTAAAACTGATTTGGAAAACAAAAAGGCCTTCAATTAAAAAGAATAAATAAAAACTTACTGAAGCTTTACGTCGATTAACTATTATAAAACTTTAAAAAAATTCACTATTTCATGGTGGAAATGAAATTTACTTTATCTTTATACTGATATAATTTAGAACAAAACTAGAAAATGATTCTGAAACTGTGAAAAATCTAAGTCCAAAAACAAATTAAAATATTTAATTAACTTTATAAGACAATTATAAAACTAGAAATCAAGTCCGAACAGTACTAAAGCTAAAACGAATCTAGCTCGGAAAGTCCGATTGTATTTCCAAATCGCTTCATAAGAATGAGAAGTACCTACTATAGAATGGAAAATTGCCAATAAGAAGAAGCATTGAACATACACCCCTATAAAATGCAACTACAGGGTGACAGTAGTTTTAGAAATAAAATACATTATTATGTCGACTGTGGTGATTGTTGTTACTTAGGTATCTTATGTTGGAGTTCGTTCAAAACATTAACCAGTCACTACCATTTGTAAAGCAAGAAACAATACGATTTTATAATCACTTCTCAATCTCCCGAACAGCGGACTGGACAAAAACCCATCGTTAATATTTTCTTAGCCCTATATATATTCTTTGATATGGGAAACTGTGTAGTCCCTCCTAGCTTCTGTATTTTATAATAATAGTCTGACATTTAATCGGCAGGTATTTCGATGTTTTCAAGCGAAGACCACCATGTAACTAAAATATGTCATTCTTCGAACAAGAAAACACAGCCCATCCGTTTCTAAAAGTTGAACAAAGAAAATAAACAAAAATTATATATTTTTGTTATTCATGTACTTGCAGATGTGTTTATTGCTTTTCGAAATACCCATACGAATAAACTATAGGATAGATAGAAAACAGACCCTTAAGTTTTATGACTGATAGGACAGTTTAGGAACATTTGGTAACAATCTATTTAAAATAATATTCACAAAAATATTTGATTTCCCAGATACGTTAGGTACTTATAATATCCCTATAAAAACTAAGAGAAAATATCATAAACTACCCAAATACAGGGTAAGAAACAAGTATATTCTATTGCCAGTGTGTCTTTGTTTTGTTACAATACGTTCTCCCCGCTTGGGAGAAACCGACCCGTGTGCGGATCCCCACTATTTGAATCGCATAGTTCCTGAGAGACACAGGTGACGTTTAGACTTCGAGTGCCAATCGCCCCTTCTGTGCAGGGCCTAAAAGATATTATAATTACCAATTTGCACCTCCCCAATTGGCCACAAAGATAAAATAAATACAAATGTAAGTAAATTTAAATATATTTTAATATTATTTATACAAAATTATTTACAAGCAATCAGATAACTTAAATTAATACTGTAGACTTAAGTACTTAAAAAGTTCAGAGCATTATACTGCTACCCAAAACATGGGAGATGATAGAGGAGCTAAAACATATTAACATTTTGTGTAATCCTAGACATTATTTAAAATAAATAATATTTTAATTTAAAATTAGCTAAAAATTGTACTACGACACGTATATATTCAAAAACTTACTGCATTCTCCTATCGGAGAAGAGAAACGATGTTTTAGTTCAGGTCATCATTTGACTAGTCTGTAGGCTCCAGCAGTAAAGCCTTTTTGGTAAATGAAATGGCAGGACCGACGAAGAAACATCTAGGATTGAGGCGATGGACTGGCCACGTAATCCGCATGCCAACGGAACGCCTTCCAAAAAAAATCCTCAATTCACAACTTAAGGTCGGCTCATGAAATCAAGGAGGGCAGCAAAAGAGGTACAAGAATGTTCTTAAGACCAACATAAAGAAGTCTGGCTTAGATGTGAAGAACAACTGCGAGCAGATGATCGCGAACGACTGACCGAGATGGAGGCGGACCATTTATGAGGATCATCAAGTTTTTTTGAAGAGCAGCGTCGACAACATGAGGATGCAAAGATACAGCATGGACTGGAGAGAGAGCTCATCGATGAGGCACCGCACCATAGAAATCTTATTGTATATATGTACTCTAGAATGCTAATTAAATCCAGCCGAATACCAAAAAGTGTAACGGGTATGCAGAGTTTTCACGAACTACGCATGCTCCTCAGTAACTTATTTTCAGTACAGAGCTGCCATATTTAAAACTATTTTGTCGTTCGCCTTACAGAATTTATGCGACATATCTGTTTTATAAATAAATCCATATGTTGCGTCATACGAAACTGCTTGACAAAATCAAATAATTAAATGTTATCGGTAAAATTGCATACTGTTTAGTTTTCAGCAATATGAACGAAACATTTTTTCCAAATCTTATTAAATTTAGGAGATTTCGCAACAGCGTCTGTTTTCGCAAATGACGTTTCTCGTAGTGGGAATATCTGTCAGAGTCGGCTTCACAACAATTCAGATAGGTTTTATAATTGAGTTATGGTTTTATTCGTGGTATATTTTAATTGTTGATAGATATACCTATTTGTGATTAAAATTGTTTTTAATATTTGTTATTTTGGTTTTAGTTCGTTTATTTAACAAACAATGAGGTGTATAGTGTTGTGGTGTAAAAATGGTTAAAAATGGTCCTGGTATTAAATATTTTCAGTAAGTTATTGTTTCGGGTTTCTAACAGTCTCAGTTTGAGTCAATATGATACCATTGACATGATACTCATTTTTAGCTTGACAAAAAAAAGACATGATGTTTAGATGCGGGCATTGGGATCCTAGTACAGAAAATGTATGTGATGGGAATGTCATATGCAGTAAGCATTTCGCTGCAGAATATATCATTTGTAGAGAAGACGGCAAAAGGATCACCCTCGTACCCGATGCAGTTCCCAAACTTTTGTTGAAAATAAGAGATTATGTAAATGAGCGTGGAAGTTAAATTCTTAATCGTTTGATATCAAGACACTGTTTACTTAAAAGCAGTCTGTCAAAAATGCATGATATGTATGTCAAGAATATATTTCCTACGTTGTGTAGGTATACAAAGTTCGTCTGAATTCTGTTGTTAAACTGGAATATACTTAATTATAGAATCCTCCATGAAATTGCTGAGAATAAAAGTTCTACCAACCATGTTTTGTCACAAAATACTATTGCGAGTAGTACGGATGATATGGAAGTGGTTTTCATGGACACGGAAAATATTTGTGAAGTCACTGCTTCTTGCACCCCTTCTTTGAAGGCTGTAGAAAGCTAAGACGCCTAAGGTGATTGTATAAACAAACAATTATTATATAATAATAAAATAAATAATTAGAATGCTCAAGTCCTTAAGATATTTTCCAGTATTAGAATTTTTACTTATTTCTCGTTTCTGCTTAGATTTATTATTATTGGGTTGTACCTGTTAGACAATAAAGTATTTAGATATTTAATGTAATTTTTTATTTCTTAAATTCCTTTATTCCGTTTTTTTATTTGAATGTTACCAAATGGTAAAATTTAATTTTAAATATACCTATAACAGTAATATTACATTTAATCAAAGCCGGTCCTGTTGAAAAATAAGTTACTGGTGATCATGCGCATTATGGACAGCTCTACACTTTTCATTTTTGTACTACGGGATTATCATTCTAGAGTATATATACAAAGAAAAATGAAATAAACTAACTTGTACGAATCAAAAAAATCTCGTGACACAAGCTGGATTTGAACCAACATCTCCCAATTGCCGGTCAGGTGTTTTAACCAATTAAACTATCGTGGCACATGAATGAAACTTCTTTAATTCGTACATGCCTTGCTTCCTATGTGCTGTGCTACGCCTCGACCTTTTAATTCAAAGGCAACATAGACTACACACTGCCATAACTTAGTTGAATATCTTTGTTTGTTTATTTATATTTATTTGCGATGAGCAAAAGAGAAATAACATTGCATTATGGCAGTGTGTAGTCTATGTTGCCTTTGAATTAAAAGGTCGAGGCGTAGCACAGCACATAGGAAGCAAGGCATGTACGAATTAAAGAAGTTTCATTCATGTGCCACGATAGTTTAATTGGTTAAAACACCTGACCGGCAATTGGGAGATGTTGGTTCAAATCCAGCTTGTGTCACGAGATTTTTTTGATTCGTACAAGTTAGTTTATTTCATTTTTCTTTGTATATCGGTGATATACTATACTCCGTCAACTTAGTTGAATATCTTTGTTTGTTTATTTATATATATATATAATATAAGATTTCTGTGCACCGCACCTACAACAGCCGATGAATGGTGGGGGTTGGGTGTGTCAATATTGTGACAGGATTTACCGCTGGAGGATCGGTCTGTTTAGCCATTTTAGGGTTCACAACAGAAATCTGTGAATTGGAGTAATACATACTCGTTAGCGAGTGAATTCTGATGGATATTGAACATAACTTAAAGAAGAATCCAAATAGAATCCCAAATCCCTACAAGCTGGTGGGCAGCGCCGGCGTTACAAAGAGGATAGGTTCACACACAGCTACAGTCTGGCGCGGGAATCACATAAAATACATTGGAGTCCTTCCTGCAAAGATGATGAATGTTGAATTTATCTGCTTTTACACATCTGACTCCTCGTGAAAGATCGATTAATTGTTAAAGTATGAACTTCAGACTGAAATTGTAAAACAAAATATTTCTATACCGATTCTTTCCGGATAGAAAGGAGTTTTATTTAACTGGTCTTGATTATACCTGCAACTTAAGTTATTTATCGAATACCTATGCATCTAATACATGATTTAAATACGCGATATAACAAATTGCTAAACGTAGTATTTCAATTTTTGATAGTTTTTTATCCGGCGGTAATGTAGGTAATAATTTCCGCAATTCCGCAAAGGCTACGTTGAAAGCTTCAACACGAATCCGTTCTCTTGTCGCGTGTGCTGTACGATATTTTTGTGTAGCTCGACGACGTCTCCTGCGTTCTTCTCTACTTAAAGCTGCCATTTCGTTGTTATTATTCGACTTTTCTCTGGAATATAATATTTAATGTCATTAGTTGCTATACAGTCATTTTATTGTGATATAGGTACAGTGTGTCTCACGGTGGATGGTGTATTATTAGACGAATCATTTTGAAATTTTGGTTGCTTCAGTAGGTCAATCTAATCTATACTTCTGAAATATTTTGGTATAACTTTCTTATTTCAAATTATTAAATTATTTCAAATGGAACACCCTGTATATAATTATATTTTTGGTCACCTGAATAAGCAGCCTCTGGAAATTTTGACGGTAGATGACGAATATCTTAGAAAAATTAACTATCTTGACAGCTTCACCCATAAGGTTACAGGGTGGTGGCAAACTATTGTATTAAATATATATTTGTCAAAAAATTAAAAATAATTTATAGACAGGTAAACAAAACATATAAAACATAAGAATAATAATTAATACATACAGGTACATCGTCAAATAAATAAATGAATCAATTAAGATACTTAAAGTAAGTAAGTAAGCTTTCTCTAACAATACGTCTTTAGAACTTTACGGAATCGAGGAAGGGATGATAGCAATTTGATTTCCATTGGCAGATGGTTGTGCATTTTTTTTGCATTGTATATAATCGAGCTTTTGATTAATTCGGAGGATGGGGCTGGCAGATAAAGATCATGTTCGGAGTTTCTAAGGAGATAGTTATGGAATGGTCTTTCAGAGACATCGGACAGGTGTTTGTGGATTAAGCAGACCGATTCCAATATGAATAAGGAAGGTAGTGTTAGTATTTTAAATTTTCTGAAGAAGTCCTGGCAATGGGCTCTATAGTGCAATCTCAGAGAGCATCGAATAGCTCTTTTTTGTAATCTGAAAATACGCCCAAATTGCGTTGCACAGAATGTACCCCAGAATGGGAGCGCGTATCGAAGATGGGATTCGAAGAGTGAAAAGTAGACTGTTATGGAAGTTGAAAAGTTAAGTTCTTTGGAAACTGATCTTAACGCAAAACAGACAGAGCTTAACGCATCAGTGCAACTTCCACTTCAGAGAGCTGTCAACAACAAGGCCCAGAAACTTCACAGAAGTCAATAGTGGAATTATTAAGTTCAAAAGACTTCAGCGCACCTTTATATGACACAGATTTAGTTTTCGCAGTGTTCAAGCACAAAAGGTTAGAGTCACACCATGATTTGATGGTGATTAAGTCTTTGGATATGGTACTATGAAGAGCCACACTATCCGGACCGCACCAAGTGAAACTAGTATCATCAGCAAAGAGACATACTTTACCGCTGATGTCTAGGCACGTAATGTCGTTGATAAATAGCAAAAACAAAATAGGACCCAACACCGAACCCTGTGGAACTCCACAATCCATCGGCCTGTAAGAAGACACAACCGCATTGACCCTCACACACTGACTTCTGTTGCTAAGGTACGACTTAAACCATCCCAGTGGAACCCCCCGAATTCCGTAGTGCTGTATCTTGTTAATTAGGATGTTATGACTTACACAGTCGAATGCTTTGAAGTTCAAGTTGGAGTAAACATTGTTGAAGACGGAGAATATAGCATCGTTAGTGCATTTGTTAGCTAAAAATTCAAATTGGTGGCTAGTTAAGGCTTCATATTTGTGCAGAAATGATAGAAGTCTACTTTGAACCAGTCTTTCAATGATCTTGGATAGAGTAGATAGGAGTGCAATTGGACGATAGTTTGAAGCTTGATCCTTATCGCCGCCCTTGTGCAGAGAAATTATGATAGATGTCTTAAGGCATTGTGGAAAAATTCTATTTTGGAATGACTTGTTAATTAAATCTGTGAAAACGATTAATGTACATTCCGGTAGATTAGACAACATTTTCAAAGTGATTCCATCAGTTCCAGATGACACCTTGTTTTGATGTCTTTAATTGTAGTGCAAAGCTCTGGAGTTGCAACGGGTGTTAGGAAGAAACTATGTATATTCTCATTGGTATTTGAAAGATATGAGAGAGGAGGAGGGGACTATATTATTCATTAAATTTTTTGCCACATTAACAAAATAATGGTTCAAGATCTTAGGTGAAGTGGAGGTTATACATATATTGTTATCTACAAGTAAAAATAGGCATAAGACAATCTCTCTAATAGAATACCCTGTATATTATAAAACATTCTGAAATACATTCAAATTCCTATCCCTAAATGGAAAAGTTTTCGAGATACAAGCAAATTTCTAGAGAAGTTGGATTATTTCTTTATATTTTAATTATGTAGCCATGAAACGTCACTAAACGTCAAATAATAACGTTATAATAATTGACATTTAATGCCTATTTCAGTTTTTTTTTTAATTCTGACCTACAGAGTAGTAGAATTTGATAGGTATAGTCTTTCTAATCTTAATTGAAAATATATAAATTTATCGATTCTACCGGGGCTATCCGTTCCCATGCCTCTTTACATTAGAAATGGGCATCGAATGCAGCGTTTTTTTGATACATTTCTCCCTCGTATATAAGACCTATAATAAATCATGCCTGCCAAATGATAATGATTAGAGTTTGCAAATAAATATAATATTTATTTATTTTATTTAATCATCCAAACAGACTACAAAGAGTCCAAAAAGGAGGACGATACAAAATAATTAACAACAATAAAGCCAAGTAAACATATTAACAAAAAAATCAAGAAAGAAAAATTAATTATGAATACATCAAAGTTAACAAACAAAAAAAAAAGCAATCAATTTTAAATAATTCTCCCTAATGAAGTAATAATAATTAAAGCAAGATCAGAAACACTCGTAAGTAATAACGATAGATAAATAATAATCACATATAAATTAAGCATGTAGGTAACATTACAATATTTTGCTGAATCTGCAAGCTCATCGAAGGCACCGCAATCCTGCGCGTCTATTTCTTTCGATGTTATGCGAAAAAATATAGATTGTATGAATGCTGAATATTTCTCAGAGGAGAGTTCATGCAAGAATTCGTATTGAATCGCTGAGCATAAAATAACATATTCCCTCGTGTGAAATAGGGTCGAGAAGCCGAAAATGCAAATTCACATATGATACCAGAGGAATCCACACGTCCCTGCAAACAGTTAGGTAGAACAATAATATAAGCAACAAGCTTGGTCTGTTGACCAATTTATCAATTTTGTATAAGGCTAAATTATTTTCGTATGTGTTTGGAATACGCTCAGTATGAAACCTAAAATTTAAATGCTTTATAAATTTACTTTGGACTCTTTCCAATCTATTTACATATTTAAAATAAGTTGGATTCCAAATCACCGAAGCAAATTCCAAGTGACTTCTTACTATAGAAGAATACAAACAGATTAGTGATTTCTCAGTTCTAAAGCCCCTTGTGCTACGATATATGAAGCCCAAGTTTCTATTAGCCTTAGCGACGATACTCTCAACATGTTCCTCAAAGATCAATTTGGAGTCCATGATCACACCCAGGTCCTTCACAGATTCTACAGACTTCAACACATTGCCATTTAAGTTATAATTAAAATCTATCTTATGAACATTCCTTGTAAACGTAATCTTGCAACATTTATCTATATTTAAACTTATCTTATTTAGATTGCAATAATTTTCCAATTTTTGCAAATCATTATTTAATAATAAACAATCATGCATACGGCTAATGTTCATTTTGATCTTCAGGTCGTCGGCATACCTGCTAAATTGAGAAAATTCGAAACAGTTGTTGATGTCGTTTATGAATATTGAAAAAAGTAGAGGTCCAAGGTGTGATCCTTGTGGAACCCCCGAAGTTATATTTTTTGTTTCTGATTTTATATTATTCAGGATAACATACTGCGAGCGAACCGACAAATACGACTCCAGCCACCGAAGCAGACTGCCATGAATGCCAAAATTACAAAGTTTAACTAACAGAGTAGGATGTTGAACTTTATCAAAAGCTTTTGAAAAATCTGTGTATATAGCGTCAACTTGTATTCTATTGTCCATTTGTTCCAAAACATCCTGCACAAATGGCAAATATGAATGAAACAACGTGTTATTTTCTCAGATTAATCTAAATATAATCGGATGGACATCATATGGTATGGCGAAGACTTAATGTGGAATCTAAACAAGAAAATTTGTGTCCAACCACACGGTGACAGAATATTGTAACCATGATTTGTTCAGTAGTTTTTCTTAGATTAATAAAATGAAAGAAGATCTATCAAATCACATAATAATTTTTAATAATATCTCAAGTGGATGAAACTTGTTGCAGTCACTGTATCAGACAACGCCGGTATTAGGTTATTTGTAGTTATATACAGGGTTACTTGTAAGTAGACCTGAATATTTTAGGGCGTGACAGCAGCAGTCATAAGAAGCCAATTTGACTATATAGTACCCTGGTCCAAAGTGGACCCTTTTCAAGATATCCGAATTTTAAGTAAAGTTGGCTGTGGTATAATGCATAACAAAACTAGCGTTTATCCAACATATAGTCATAGAAACAAGCATAACCAAAGTGCCGAGCCAATCAAAATCTGTAGGTATATTATGCGCATGCGGGATGCGGGCAATAATACAAAACCTGATTATTATTATTTTTGTTTGGGCCATACCAAACAATAAACATTATTCTATGTTACCAAACATTTACAACAATGTTGTAAATTTGTCCACAATTTTACATCATACTTCATAGATCTCCTATGTTATGTAACACAAAATATAATATACATTCAGCAGTTTTATTTTTAAAAGTGTTGTGTACACTTTCGATACCGGTACCTTTAGACAAGTATCGATAGAATCCATACTTGGCAAAAGTTACGGGTATCGGAATCGATACTTTTTACTATTTTCGCATCCCTAGTTACTTCCTCTTCTTCTATTATATATCGTAACCGAAAAATAAACAAACTAAAAAGGCACGGACAAGTGAAACGGACTGGCAGAAGTGATAAGTGTATGCAAGAGTCAGCAAGAGGTCAAATAAGAAGAAAGAAAGAAAGAAACTCGACGGGTACATGTACCAGGAGAAATAAATAAGTAGAAGTCCACAGCAAAGTGAATCTGGGTGAGATCCTATAACTTCTACATTAGGCAAAACTACAACTTTAGAGAGCAATCCTTTAGAAAAGCACATACACGTCTAATGCCTTATAGAGAGAGAAAATCAAGATGCAAGATGACTGAAGTAATTAAGGGAGTACAGGCACAGTATAATAAATAATACAGTATTCTAACTTTCCGCTGGCGAGCCGTCCTGCGCATCTCGTCGCGCATGCCGCCATTATGGGTTAAAACGTCACAATAATCGCATAGACGTAGATAAATACCGTTCACTCCTGTGTTCAATATATACTTCATTGTCGGCGTGTGTACAAGATAAATAACTATTGTGTTTGTAATCTAATTCTGTGTTTTGAGTGTTTGGTATAGTGTTCGTGAGAATTAAAAGGATCTTTATTAACGTAAATTATGATTAATACAATGAACAATCAGGGAGTACATGTGTGTGCTGCAAAATGTTGTCCCAATAAGATGCTGTTAGGTGAGTAATAAGTAAAAATAAAGATGAATACTAGATAAGTTTACGTTTATAACAACTATTTGTATAACCGTAAAATTTATATTACGAAATGACAGTATCTAATATGTTTTTAAACTAAATGAAAGTAAAACATAAACACAAGTTGTCTCGTGGCGAGATAGCATGATAACGCAATCAGCTAGGGGTTATATTATTGACAATATATACAGGGTTACAGAAAAAAGTACATTGCATAGTACCACACAATAGAGGCCACTAAAATAAGAAAAAAAGTTCCCATGAACACGGGTCCGCAAGGCCTTCGGTTAAAAGATACGGGGTGTTGAATTTTAATTATTTTTTTGGGTTTTTTTGAATATTTCTTGCCAGAGACGCAACAAATGGCTAAATGTGGGTATACAGGGGTTTTTTATTACGCTAAATTCAAATATGATCTTAGTTTTGTGATTACTGATAGAGGGCGCTACATACAAGGTTCCATCCCTATTGAATCGGTCGTAATTTTTTTGCTATACACTGTATGTCATTTTTGACTGAAAAAAATTATTATCCCTTCTTTTATACTTAAGAAAGGTATACCTTGTCCAAGTCGCTAGAAGCAATGGTTCCAGTATAAATGCATCTAAAAGCCGACAATGCACGAAAATTATTCAAAAAGCGCCAAAGTAACCTTTGCAAAAACAATGATAAATAAAAATTAAATAATGTGTCATAATGACACTTGTCAAACTAATGTAATAATTGTTAAAGGTATAAAAAATTACGACCGATTCAATAGGGATGGAACCCTGTATGTAGCGCCCTCTATCAGTAATCACAAAACTAAGATCATATTTGAATTTAGCATGATAAAAAACCCCTGTATACCTCATTTTATCCATTTCTTGCGTCTCTGGCTAAAGATATTCAAAAACTAAAAAATTAAAATTCAACACCCCGTAACTTTTAACCGAAGGCCTTGCGGACCCGTGTTCATGGGAACTTTTAATCTTATTTTAGTGGCCTCTATTGTGTGGTACTATGCAATGTATTTTTTTCTATGTCACCCTGTATATGGCCCTTGTTTGACTAAAATTGCTGAGAACAGGATTCAGTTGATGCAGAATTCAGGCACACGGCTTGTATGTGGAATTCGTAGGGGTGAAAGAAGCTAGCAATAAGATTAAGGAAAGCAGCTGGTTAAGAATGAAACAACGTCGCTTCACTAATTTTGATTAATAAAAATCATCAGATGGAAATAGGCGGAATACTTATATGAAAGATTGAAGTTCCGGGGATCGGTGTATGATGTGAATATTCCTCATAAAACTGTCAAAACGCCACCGCTAGACTGAACATCAATCTTTGAGCGGTCATTTTCCTATACGATTTCAAAATATTACAACGCTCTACCGGAGAATATCAAAAGTTTACAGGGGTTTTCGTTTAAGAGCGCTGTCTGACACGTAATAGAACAAATTAATTTGTAAACATAAGCTACCTACTTAATTTGGCCAGCGATGTAAAACTATTTTCAGATAGGTTTAAGCTAAAATAGAAGTTACGTTTAGGTTAAGTTAGGAAGCACTGCTTCAACTTTTATAAAAATGTCTTTTTTACTAATAAAGTCTTTACTATTGTTGTGTTTATTATTATTATTATTAAAAATCACCCAATCATGTCAACATTTAACTGATACCACCACTCAAGGCTGTTTTCAATCATTATGACCCACCACAAATATTTCTGAAATTGACAGCGATATTATTATGTACTTAAATATTTTTACAAAAATGAAAATACAGTACTGTGGTTAGAAACCGAAAACTATAATTATTCTTAGTCAGGACCTGACTTGTAACCCAAAATGGCGGCGTCATACGTCACAGTTTATATCAAAGTGCCAACGTGGAGTCGGAATGCTGTGGTACAGGAATGTATGGATGACATCTGATGGTAAAAGGAATCGGAACGTGCATGAAATAATCTACATTCAAGCTGTTTGTCTTTTTTGATAGATTACATTTCATATTGCTTATTCGTTGGCTAAACCAGCCTTTAGTTTTTTTGTATCTTGTACTTATTTGTTTTTCGTTTCAAAAGTGTCAATTTGGGCCACCTTGTACACAGTTCTGTATAGTTAGTATCGAACTGGAAGGCATACATAAATATATTCCAATTTAGGGAATGAAAAAATGCGGTAAAACTGTTTTAGAACGTTGTTTATGGCTGGTTACAACTGTCTATAATATATTATGAAAAAGTGTCAGATATTTTCATCCTCATAAAATTGAGCGCCAGTAAATATGTCAAAATTATACAGGGTGGTCCAGTGTCGGAAGCGAACCACAAAATATTATCAGTTTCTATTATAAACTATATTCGAAAAATGCCTCGAGATGATGATTGTTAAATATACTAACTGTGTGTGTAATGTCATAAGTATTTATATCTTGCTTACTAACCTTTTCCTGGAAACTACGTTATTGCAAGAAGTAATTGTTTGTAGCACCTCCCGATTTTCTGAATTCATTATTGCATTTTCCTGAAATCAACGGAAATTTATCAATTATCTTAAACAAATGCAGTGCGGTCGAATAATACTTATTTGCAGCGGCCATATAGACCAGTTGAAATTCTCAATGATATCCTTAAGATATTTGGAAAACGATATCGTAAACACGTTGTGTTTTGTATCAAAATATGTCTTTACGATGCCCATCTTTTTTATAGAGGTATAGAACTTTAAGTTGGGAACACTTTTTTAACTGGCGGCAATTTTGTCAGCTGTCAATTGATTTATGTTTAGTTTGGTTTGGTATTTCAACATGAATAGACTGACGCTTCCAAATTGAGCACATTTATTGTGAAAATCATGGTTCTGTTCTAAATACGTATCGCGCACTACGTCCATTTTACGGTCAACATAATCTTCCATCAGAGCAAGTAATTCGATTAACTTTGGAACGTTTTCGCACCCCGTTTACACTAAACGATAATACCACAGAGACGTCGGTACAGTGCGTACAGAAGAAGTCATTGTTGCGACTTTTTCGTTCATCAATTGAACAATTATTATGATGTGCAGGAACTGTGGTTTCAACAAGACGGCGCAAAATGTCACACAGCACAATTGATCTATTGAAGGAAACTTTTGGTATCCGCATAGTTTCACGTTTCCGACCCGTGAATTGGCCTCCAAGATCGTGCGATTTTCGATTATTTTCTGTGGGGATATGTGAAGTCGCTAGTCTACTCGGATAAGCCCGAAACGATTCACCACTTAGACGAACATTCGCCGCGTTACTGCCGATATACGGCCACAAATGTTGGAAAAAGTTATCGAAAATTGGACCTCCAGATTAGAATACGTCAGAGCCAACCGTGGCGGTCATATACCAGAAGTTATATTCAAATTATAATGCCAAATAAACTAAATTTCGTGTCAATTTAAGAAAATTAATCTTTGTTTAATTCCATTTCAAATTTCTATACCTCTATAAAAAACAACTACGACCACTTCGTACTATCGTGATTCATTTTTTAATGAGAAATATGCGATACCTTAGGAATCGTTTCAAATAGTTTGTTGGCAGTGAAAGTGGAGAGTACTCGTGATGGTTTTCGTGGATTGATTTTTACAATTTCAAAAAAAGTCTAACCCCACAAGGATGCATTCATCATGATCGTGCATCACTGAGTGATAAATCAGATCAAGGTCAACCTTCTTTCTGTTGTGATTCCGAAAATATGCATAAAATGATCGACATCTCTTGGTATATTACAAACTGCAATACATTTGATTGAACATTTATTTGTGAACACAATATGTTTCCGATGCATTCCACATAACTCTACCAAAACTCAAAAAAGCTCGAGTAAATTATTGTAAGGATTTCGACGTCGTAACTGCAAACACATCGCCACAGATGAGGAAACATGAACCGCAAACCAGGCAACAATCTATTGTATGGATGATTCCTACAAAAGTTGTTCACGAACGCAGCACTTCTAAGAAGATTATTGCTTGTTTCTTCGGCTGTACATGCCATGTCGCAACAATTCCTTTAGATGATCGAGGACGCTAGTATCCAGTAAATTGATTGGGAAAAGACGATATCAGAAGGAACAACCTAAAACGTCGCGTAGTTCTTCATCTTATTCACATTCGTCTTCTTTTTAATTGCAATGGTAAAATAAAAAACAACGCAACAAAAAACGTATGTTGCTATTTTCATCGGCTCAAGAAGTTGGCGAAACCTTTCTAAACCGTTGTTTCGAAGATACAGCCAGAATGGAAAAAATGTTTCGAGAACTGGTTCGATGTATATTTTTAAAAGCAGTAAAATAGTTTATTCCCATAAATGTTGTTTTCTTTCCGAAATTTGTTAGCTAACAGTCACAGTATGGGTGGGTACACAATAGTTCATATGACATAACACCAACGACTGACATATCATATTCTTCGTTTCACGGGTAAGACAATGCCTATGCGGATAGATTTGTTTTAATGCACCATATGCTACACGTAATTTGGACGTTAGATGCTCTTTAAAGCGCAGTCGGTAATACATTATAAAGTCCCAAGTTTTTAGCGGAATTCTTCAAACTCTCCCGAAAATTCCCTCTCACATGCTCTCCACTAAATAGTAACGACACAGATTTCTTCGGATATAATTTGAGTTGATGATCAGATTAAGTTTTTAGCAGAGAACCTCTACTATCCAACCCATCCACCAACTGCACGTCCTCTCCGTGTTCAGCTAGGCGTCCTTTCTTAAGACGGACAATCGCACATTTGTCGATCCCAAACTCCATGCCAACGTCATGAGTCATGAGTATACCTCTGCACTACCCTTATTGTGTTCTTTAGATCTTTGTTATTATTACATAATATGATATGCAGAGCTAAAAATGAATTATAATAATTAAAGTTGTTATTGTGCTGTTTGAGTTTGTTGTATTTATCGCTTAAATTTGTATCTAATATTCCTGTATGATGCTTGTCAATTTTATTGCAAATAAAGAGTAAGCAATATTTTAATAAAACCTTGACATATGTATCACTATTTACTTCTATTATTCAGTAGAGCAAATACAATATAAAGGGGGAGTCCAACCAGTAACGCACAATAGGGTTAAATACTATTTAGAAAAAGCAAGAAACTATGCTGAAAAAAACCCAAATATTCAGCGATTGACACCCTGATATAATATATTTTAGAAGCGTTATCCTGGTATTTCCCACGAGAGTAATACGTTACAGTTTCTGTCCCTACGTTTGCGATAGTCACGTGGCTGAAATCATCACCCACCCACAATTATGGGATTATCAATCAAAATACCAAACAGTAATTTGATTGAAATTTTGATGGAATAATTTCAAAAACAATAAGAAAAAAATTAGAACAACTAAAGTAGCTATAAATATTCCTTGACATGTTTTAGCTGAATTTGTAGAATTCCAAATCCCCCGATATCTTGGAATTATAGATTTCTCTTAAAATTTTTAAAATATTTCAGTAAAATTAATCCAAATATAACTATGAAGGGTCTAAAAATTTTCATTTTTTTTTCGTAACAAAATGGATCATAATCGCCTACTTTTACGACAAAATTGAAAATTATTTTTTGAATAGCTACCAACGAAAAGTCGGGATTTTTCACAAAAACATCGGTTTTTATCTTACATAGCTAAATTGTAGAAAGAATAACCTGTATTGGATCCCAGATACCTGTGCCAATAAATTGCAAACAAGAATCTCTCTACTTGATAACAAAGAAAAAAACAAATTGACCTATCTTGTATTAATTTTGAGATAATGTTGCCTCGATTGAACCGTCTCAGAGTAGCTGAGGATGCGACGCCGGGTTAATTGAACTTTAGAAAAGCTGATTATCCCGTTTTATATAGTAGAATCCTTACTGCCGATTGAGTGAGAGTGTCTGATCAAAGTTGTGTTGATGCCTTGCGATGCCTTCTCAGGAAGCTTGAGTTTTATGGTGTTAGGGGTGCACCTTTGGACTGGTTTCATTCTTATTTGACTGACCGAAGGCAACTGGTCAGGTTTGGGAGTGGTATGTCTGATAGTATGTGTGTGCCTTGCGGAGTGCCACAGGGGTCTGTTTTGGGTCCTGTTCTTTTTCTTCTTTATATTAACGACATTACCACTATTGGACTAACGGGAAGCTTTACGCTGTTTGCGGATGATACGACACTCCTTTGGCATGATAGAAATGCTGATGTTGTCAAAGAAAACATTCGAAGTGATTTGGAAAAGTTAAAGGGATGGTGCGATTCGAATTATCTCGCCTTTACTTTATCAAAAACACATGTATTATCTTTGAATTTTAAATTTGATGATTTGCTATTTGAAAATAACCATATTAATACTCCTAATTGTGTTAAATTTTTGGGACTCCAAATTGATTTAAAGCTTAAGTTTGATGAACATGCTAAACTGTTGGGCAGGAAGGTTTCATCTGGCTGTTATGCTTTGAGAGTTGTGTCCGTGGCTCTTGGACTAAAAGTTGCACGAAATGTGTATTTTTCTTTAGTGGAGGCGTATCTTCGATATGGAATAGCGTTCTGGGGTACTTGTAGCCAAACTTTGTTTAAGAGTATATTTACACTGCAGAAGAGGGCTGTTTGTTATATGTGTAAGACAGATTTTACTGCAAGCTGTAGAGAATTATTCAAAAAACACCGAATATTGACTCTTACATCACTTTTCATTTTAGAAACTGTATGTCTTATTCATAAAAATGTAAGAAACATTAACAGCTCAGCTCCACCTAGTCACCCTTATCCCACGAGACTAGTTCAGCGGGTGCACTTGCCTATACCGAGGTCTGCCTTGGTAAAGAAATCACTCCTGTATGACAGTCGCAGAATGTACAATCATTTGCCGCCAAACTTGATGGCTGTAAAAAATCCCAAGCAATTTAGGGAGGCTGTTAAGCGCGTTCTTATTGAGAACTTGAGGGCTACTTTGCTGATGCATGGTAGTGTTTGTTTTGATTTTGTTGTGTTGGTCCGCTTTTGGCTTGGTTTGATGATTTTAATGTATTATAATGTAGTATATTTTTTTTGTTCTGCTACTTGCATTTATATATATATATATATATTTATGTTGTGTTGTTATTTACGTATTTTACTTCATGAATGTTTGGGGGATTTGAGATTTTATTCTTGCCTTCCTACTAACACTGACAACATAATGTAGTAGGTTTACTTATGTTTTTAAAATATTTTGTTATATTGTGTTTCAAACGATTAATTACATCAATCTTTTGTATTTGTATTCGTCTTTGTTATACTTATATTATTTTAAGTATGACTTTGTCTACAAGAACTTTTGTGATTATTTTATGACAATAAAGTTAAAGTTATTATTATTATTATAAAATTTTATCAGATATTTTTCTTACATGTATCCCATTTAAAATTCATAGACGGCGACGTTTTCCTCAGTGGTATGATTCAATTTTGATTAGTAAATTCGGACTCAGTATTTCAAAATTTATTAACTTGAGACGTCTTGTTAAAAATCAGAATCAGGATGTTCATACCAGTTTTATTGTAGATGCAGAGAGATAGATTCAATCTAATCCTACCAGATTCTGCTCTTTATGCATGCTAGGCGTGGTGGCTCAAGAGTTCCTGGTTCATGAGTATAATTGTCCTCAGGATGTTGTAAATACTTTCGCGTTATACTTTGACAGTGTTTATATAAAATCGGTTGATGACGTCCAGTTTGCCCATCATATCATTGGAATATGTTAGCGAGAATCAAATTATCAAAGCATCTACAGAACTTAAAGACCGATTTACCGCTGGTGTTGACGGCATTCCTAGTTTTTTTGTAAAAGACTGCCTTTAATCGACTTCTTTCCCCTTTAACCCATATTTTTACAAAGGTTATTCCTGTTTTAAAGAAGCAACTTTAGGTCCATTTCTATCATGTACAATTTTTGTGTAATAAATGCTATTCGAAATGATTATTTATAATGCAATGTTTGATCAGGTGAAGAATATGATAACCGTTGACCAGCATGGATTTTTTTGCGAAGCGATCTTGTGTTACAAATCTTTCGGTATTTTCTCAACATATATGTGAGACTTTGGACGTCCAAGGTCAAGAGAACGTAGTTTATACCGACTTTCAAAAAGAATTTGATAATATTGATCATTTTATCTTGCTATCAAAGCAAAGCAAAGGATAACTTGGACTATCCAGAAATTTGCGCTGACTCTATTTAAGTCTTATTTATCACAGAGGCGACAGTTTGTGCAGATTGAGGCTTCATAACAACTTCAGGTGTCCCACCTGAAGAAGCGGTTGCTGCATTCAGAATGCATGTTTTGGAGATACCTCAATCAGAGTGGCAAAAGTGCTTCTACAATTGGTTCAAACGCATGCAAAAGAGTATAGATCTTCATGAGGAATATTTTGAAAAACAATAAAGTGATTTTCGATGATTAATATTTGTTTTTGTTCTCTAATCCCGAAATATAAAAGGCAACCCTCGTATTGCTTGACACTATTCATAATGAACGTTTTAATTATGGTCACAGATATGATGGCTGATGAAAGCATCTACTTTGTGGTCAAGTTAAAAGCAACTCTTAATGCAAAAGAAAATATCCACATTTCAAAATGCCCAAAATTAAGAGCTTTCCTAAAGCGACAGTCGGACAGCTACTCGTATAAAACGAACAAGTCAAAAGTTCTATCACGGGAACAGATACAGCAGTTAATTTTTGAGCACCAGATCACATCTATGATAACTAAGGTAATTTTAAATAAAGTAAAACGTGAACAAAATAGAGTAGAGTTTTTTTGTTATTACGTTTACCTTTAGATTGCTTTAATATTTGGTATCGTTGGGGCATGCCGACGCGACGTGAAGAACTGTACAAAATGTTTGGGATTTGGGATCCTATAAGCTTTTAATTAGTATTCCAGACTGCCGCAGAGGCGGGGGATGGCATCCGGCAACAGTTGCTGAAGGATACATTAAAGAATGTCTTAATAATAAAATTGAAGTAACTAATATGATTTTTAAAACGAAAACTGAAATATCTGTTGTTAATACAAGTAGTAACGTTAATAATTACAATATAACAATCTGTTCTGTTTTTATTAATAAACTATTCTGTCGAAATTGGTATTTTTATGAAGCATCAACGATTTTGAATTTAGTAAAGTAACACATCAGTGAAAATGCGAACAAATATATTAAATAATCATCAGTTTTTGAGGGTTTGTATGCTCACAAGATCAAAATCCACCCTTACTAGAAAACTATTAAATACTTACCACACTTTAGAAATACCAAACACTTTATCACATGCTTTATTTCCTGTTACACATATTTTTTTATTCAGTTATGATAAATGAATCACAAAATTAAGTTTTCTCAATCACCAGTAGTGTTTTCTGAATTAATATAACAGAGTAGGTATACCTCAAAACATTGTCAACACCTTGTTATTATCAACTGACTGATCTAGACGAGATAAAAGGGAAATTTTCCGCATCACCAAATCTGTTTTGCAAAGAGGGATGCTGTGTTACTCCACCCCTATGGACCAATAGAGTTTTAGTAACGCCTCTAAATCAATAGCTCTATTGTGATTTTTTTTATTCAACAACATTAAGGTGGAGTTTATAATTTAAGCTAATTTGATTTATAGTTTGTTAGGTAAATGAAAATTTACATGAGAGCTAAAAAGGGAATTTAAAACAACTTCTCTAAATATTTTTCATTGGACTTTGGGTTCTAATGGATACAAAAAACACAAACGAATTGCAAAAACAGTTATTCTTATTATATGTTTTTATGAAAGTCTTTAAAACAATTTCTATATCCTGTTAAACATAGAAACTCTTCGCATGTATCACACAAATTTTTTATATATTTCGTGCAATTTTGGTTTTTACACCTAACAGAGTTCTTTAAATCAGACGCTACTTCTGGAAAATGATTTCTTTTTCGTTTACCACATAATTACATTTGATGATTCAACTGCTAATATTCCATTAGTTTGCCCTTGTTGCTAAAATTCGAGAGGTTTCTACGTCAGTATCTTGCTTGAGAGCAGAAAACTTGCAATTTCAACTTTAAATTCAAGGAACTGCGGTATTTTACGCGGATTTACTTGAAATTGTTTTTTGTCTCGACGAAAAAGAATCCAGGAGTATGCAATTGAGAGGTCAAAGAAATGAAAAATTGCTCTTATGGACCATTTTTTACAGCGTGCCTGTATTCTGTAGTAAATAATTACCCTGTCAATTAGTTCTATTCCGCCCGCATAGACGTGTTGTACTGCTCGACGATATTAGGCCTTGGAATACACATGAGAACAAGGAATAAAGTTGTAGTCAAACGAATTACAGCTGAAGGACCCACACCAATATTTTGTATCGTTTCATCGGGAAAAGTACTTTTGCCTTGATATAACTCGAAATCAACTACGAGACCATCAGGGGCAGCACACACAACATTTGTTTACTCTTCTGGGTTGGGTTTGCCCGTAACAAACTGTTTCATGCGATAGACTCCTGTAAACGGAATAATTTGGTCGTCCACCGCTACGGTTTTTTCTCTAGGTAACTGAAGTATCTTCCAAAACCTATCAGATCGTTTTTTCTCTTCAGAAACTTCACCATCGACTACCACTTTATAAGTGTACTTCTAATAGCAATAGCCTCCAGTTTAGTAGTTTTAGCCCAATACATTCTGATTTTGATTTGAGGCAAGACATTAAAATTACTATCCCAAAGAATTGCTTAGTCTCACGTAAGGTCAAGTTAAGAGATACACCTTTTAATTCGACGTTTCTAGAATTTGTACAGTCGCATATTCTTTGAAAGTCATCGTCATCAATATACATGGAAAGATAATTTGCAACGGTCCAGTTGTTACGTTCTTGATGATTAGGTTCAGCCAATGTGTAAATTTGAAGGAGTAAATGCTTCTCTATTCCAACGTGTTCGTTTAGAGGTATTTGTTTGAAGATTGTCACTAACAACCCTCAACGGCAGCAAATCTTCTTCGTCCATTTAAATGGACGTTGGGTCCCAGGAGGATAGAGCACTTTTAGAAAGTTGTCGCCAAAAAAATACCACAGATAGAGCTTTAAAAATAAACCGTTACGTGTTTCTGGTTTTCGTCATGACGAGCTGAATCGATTTGTATATGGGAAACCATCAGGACTGACAATTTGCTTGCAGGTGTTTTCCGATATGTTCGATTCAGTTGAGATATTTTCTGCAGCAGAACCCAAATTTATATTTTTTGTTATGTGGAAGCTTTAATAATTAAGCTTTAGGCGCCAATGTATATTTTTTTAATCAATATTAATACAGGGTATTTGAAAAAAAGAGTATAAAATTAAATTGGAAAAAACTGACAAAATTCAAAATGTCTCAATACGAGTGTACATTTTTAAGTCATCTGCAAAAAGAAGCATATGACAGTGCACAGCGTTTGTAATGTCATTTATAAAAATGATGAATATAAGAGGGTCCAGGTTCGATCCTTGTGGTACTCCCGATTTACTAACAAAATTATCGGAACAGGTGTCTTCAATGTGAACAAATTGAAGGCGACCTGTGAGGTAGGAAGCAAACAGAGCCCTCAACTCAAACCAAATGAAATCCTATCGTGTATATGTGACAATCCAAAAGACAGTCAGCTGAGTGAACAGCAATCGACGAACCGAATCCAAAACAAGCAAAGACGCAACGGTCGGCCGGTAAGGTGATGGCGGCTGTGTTTTGGGATGCGAACGGAACAATATTTCTTGACTAGCACCAAAAAGGAACCACCATCAACAGCGACTGTTACTGTGCACTTTTGGATCGATTGAAGGCTGAACTCGTAAAGAAACGGCCACATTAGCAGAAGAAAAAAGTGTTGGTTCGCCAAGAAAGTACATTGTCTTGTTTCTTTAACTGACTGGATTCGAATTTACACTGCTATTGATTAATTTGAATCATCCAGATGATATAAGTTTATCGGAGTGCAAGGCTGCTGAGGATTGAAAACCTTAATTTTAAGGCGTACGACGATGACACCTATTGTCCACACCCTTGCATCCAACCATAGTGACGAATCTTGTTTTTTCAAATTTATCATTAATAGATTTCTTTTGACATGATCTAGGATTTCCGTGAAACCACATATTTAATTTATTTCCTGTACAAATTTTCATAATCGATTAAATACAGAGAAACCGTACCAATATGTTTATGAGCAAACTGATAAGGATCCGTCAAATAACATAATTCACAGTACACTCTCACTGATAACGATAATATAGTATTAAAGATTATTATTCTGAAAACTGGGGGAAAACGAGGAAAAAGATATAAATATAACACCTGACACGAAGTCAAACTTTGTCAATTTTAATTTACACACCTAACAGGTTACTGATAAGTGCGCTTTATACATTATCAATTTTTATTAATTTTATAAAAGTGCAGATCAAATACTTACATATTTCATGAAACTTCTCAAATTGTGTGATTCTGTTTCTTTTAATATTGCGGATTTATAAACAACTCTGTGGTAAAGTATGACTTTTTTGCATTATTTATATTTTACTAACTCTGAATTGTTCATTTCAATTAAAAAAATAATCCATCGAACACCAACTTATTTAAAAAATTAATATTTTAAATTAAATTGACATGTTTTAATTGCATAATTTGCCTAAAAGGCAACAACTGATTGTTCCTACTGCTTTACAGCAACAGGTTACTTTTGATATTTGCCTCCATCATTGTCTAGAAAATTGCGTTTAAAAGTTAATATCCGACATAGCGCAGTGGTAATCGGCGTGGCTTTGGGTTCCGAAAATCCTGGGTTCGATCTCTGCTCTTGAATTTGTTTTATTTTTAATTTTTGACCAAAATAGTTAGGTTAGTAGCAGATGATTAATAGTTTACTTTTTATATCTAAAATCTTTCTGCAATGAACTCCTTCGGGAAAGTTTAGGCGTAAATGTATTGACATCTGTTGATTATATATATTTTTTAAATCTTCAAATATTCACACTGGATTGTAAAGAACTGTTGATGGGGATATAGATCTTCAAAACATGTATTAAATTTAATAATAACGTGGCGATCTTTGTTTGCACTCCGTTGAGAGCATGGACAACTTTTTCAAACATAGTAGTAAGTTTAACAATTCGTCATGATTGAAATTGTTGCTTTTTAGACTGAGGATGGGGTGAAAACTCCGAAACGTGTGCCTTTAATTTAAAATACTCATTGTTTGAATACATTGGTGGAGTCGACGTGTGTTCTTTTTTTTTCCTTATAGTTTATGTTATTGTTCGGCCTCTACATGGTATAGGATATGCATTACTATGTATATGTAGATGATACGTGTTTACATGTGTCTACTGTTGTGTATCCTGTTGTGCTTAAATGCAGGCTGATATTTGTAGATGGGCAACGACTATGGTACTCTGACGAGCTCATAACAAGAGCGAAACGAATTCGTCAGTATCTGTCGACCCATGCCTCGGTCTGGTTCTATCGAATTAGCCCTGCTAAATTAAACAAAATTCCTTGTGTAGGTAAAACCAGCTTTTTATCCCGCTTTGCCATTAAATTATTTTTCATTTATTATATTTACGGACATGAAATCCTTTTAATTGACAACATTTTTATACCCTGAATCATCCGGAGTCAATAACTCACTAAATATTTTTGTCAGACTTTCCTCAACAAAAAATGGCCCTACCTATAATTTTGCCATCGATCAAGTCTCTTACTTCACCATTTAGTAAAGGTTGCTTGTTTTTCTGCTAGCAGAACACGTTGGTGTTGTTGTTTATCCAAAGATCACGAAGAGACCAACTTCGAAGTATTATGAGGCATTGTGAGGTTGGAATCGAACAAATAAAGACAAGAACACTCAGATTTGAGTATCTCAAAATTGTTTTCAATCTTACCTCCTTCTGAAGCTTTTGTTGGGGTAACTGGCCTTTGGCTTCGACGTTAAACCCATTGGGAATACTTACACAATATTACAAACACCTTTACGGCTAGTTTTTCTATAATTTTGCCATCGATCAAGACTCTTACTTCACCATTTAGTAAAGGTTGCTTGTTTTTCTGCTAGCAGAATACGTTGGTGTTGTTGTTTATCCAAAGACCACGAAGAGACCAACTTCGAAGTATTATGAGGCATTGTGAGTTTGGGATCGAACAAATAAAGAGAAGAACACTCAGATTTGAGTATTTCAAAATTGTTTTCAATCTTACCTCCTTCTGAAGCTTTTGTTGGGGTAACTGGCCTTTGGCTTCGACGTTAAACCCATTGGGAATACTTACACAATATTACAAACACCTTTACGGCTAGTTTTTCTATAATTTTGCCATCGATCAAGACTCTTACTTCACCATTTAGTAAAGGTTGCTTGTTTTTCTGCTAGCAGAACACGTTGGTGTTGTTGTTTAT
Source organism: Apoderus coryli (assembly GCA_911728435.2). Classification (NCBI taxonomy): domain Eukaryota; kingdom Metazoa; phylum Arthropoda; class Insecta; order Coleoptera; family Attelabidae; genus Apoderus; species Apoderus coryli. The sequence goes on along the minus strand of OU452209.1, from coordinate 6,359,052 downwards.
CCAAAGATCACGAAGAGACCAACTTCGAAGTATTATGAGGCATTGTGAGTTTGGGATCGAACAAATAAAGAGAAGAACACTCAGATTTGAGTATTTCAAAATTGTTTTCAATCTTACCTCCTTCTGAAGCTTTTGTTGGGGTAACTGGCCTTTGGCTTCGACGTTAAACCCATTGGGAATACTTACACAATATTACAAACACCTTTACGGCTAGTTTTTCTATAATTTTGCCATCGATCAAGACTCTTACTTCACCATTTAGTAAAGGTTGCTTGTTTTTCTGCTAGCAGAATACGTTGGTGTTGTTGTTTATCCAAAGACCACGAAGAGACCAACTTCGAAGTATTATGAGGCATTGTGAGGTTGGGATCGAACAAATAAAGAGAAGAACACTGAGATTTGAGTATTTCAAAATTGTTTTCAATCTTACCTCCTTCTGAAGCTTTTGTTGGGATAACTAGCATTTGGCTTCGACGTCAAACCCATTGGGAATACTTACAGAATATTAAAAGGCTAGTTTTTCTGAATCTTGGGTCTTTAAGAAAACTTCTGGTGGAATAATTAGGCTTTGGAATCGAAAAACAATAGTAGTAGGGTTCAATCACTCGTTTGTCTATCAAATGGGAGAGAGTCGGTTAATAAATTTTTAATAATGGTTTACGAAAAAGAGTTTTGAACGCATTTTGTGTCCTTCTAAATTCTGATGATCTGGGATTAATTTTCGTGGACGTGACAGGATTTTTATTTCCAAATTCTTAAAGACTGTTTGCGTCAGTAGATTTTAAATTCAATAATATACACTTGAAAAACAATGATCAACCCATTTAACAATAAAACGCTTAAACGCTTGTATCATCTTATACAAATAGAAATAAATACGTCTTATCAAACATATTTTTATACCTGACGATTATTTGTTTTAAAATTATTCTACAATTGTAAAATTATAACACCGAATCATGTAAAAATTTGTTTATTGGGATAACACTTACTGAAAGTTTATTGATAAGATTAGGTTAGAATATATATTTTTCTTATCAGCTAGAGATACTTACATCTTGTTATGACTATTACTTTTTCAAAATGATTGATTCAAATATATTAAGGAAATGTAATTTAATTCCTGTTTGCCACGTTGAGATACATGCAAATACCTACGATGGATTAGAAGAAGAAGAGTTCCTGAATGTCTTCAGGTGGAAGGTGTAGATCTCTTGCATGATACTTGAATTTGCCAGATCTAACTCTTCCATGCGAGGACATTTTCAGGAACAATCATCACAGAAGAAAGAAGAGTTTTCAGATCAAATGTATATCTAATGAGTTTACTTTGAATTAAGTGGAGCAGTGGTCTCTTCACTTTGTTTCTAGATAAGTGAGATTCAACTCCTCCAACTTACTTTTTAAACTCAAAATCTTCAATATGAATGCAGTAGCGGTGAGAACGCGGTAGGAAAAGGGTATGATGTGAGTCCAAAAAAATTGAGATGATCAAATACAGGGTGATTCATTATGGTTGCAACAAACGAAATCTGAAGATTCCTGAAAACAATTCACACATTTTTTGCCATTGAACCCATGTCCGCAAATGCTTCGTTATCGAGATACAGGGTGTCCAAATTTAGTGGTCAAATTAGCTTTTTTGTTAATTTCTCAAAAACTAGCTTACCGATTTTGACAAAATTTTGCATGCATTTGGGGACCGATAACCTAAAATAATCTGCATTATTTTCACCCTGTATATTATTTCACATTTTGATCAAGTCAAGATATCTTCTTCGATGGAACGTTGGCAATCATCAACATTATCTGCTTTTCTAAAGAGCCTCGCCGTGGTCTTACCATACCATTGTCTCAAATTCCTTAGCCATTATATTCTTCGGCGTCCAAGGCCTCTTTTGCCTTCAATTTTACCCTCTATGATCAGCTTGAGAACTCAAATAAATAAATAAGCGATTTATTGTGTGATAATATTTTACAAATAACATTTACAAAATAATAATACATTATAATAATCGTACATATTATACATCAAATATTAAATATACATCTGGTACGACAATCATCACACAAAAGTAAAGAGATTTGGCCCATTCCTAAATTAATATACATCAGAAAGTAAATTGTAAGAAAATAAAACAAAAACTTACTGTCGTTTAGCCGATCGAGAAAAGGAGTGATATGAGACCTGTATGGCACTGAGCACGCGAATCTAATGCAAGCATTCTGAACTCTTTGGATTTTATCTTTGTTGTAACTTCGTACTTGTCTTTCCTAAGTGTGTGTCCGAAGTACTCTAACTTTCGCTTTTTAAGTGTAAAGATACCTCGAGAAATCGCCTGCGTCGCCTTTTTCTTCACATCCATTTTTTACTTTGTGCCTACCTAATAAAATTACCCACGAGCCGCCACTGATATTATCCCAGCTCTCGTTGACCTGACATCCCAGATATTTGTAGGTTTCACTGAACCGAAAAGGTACGTGATATTAATAAAAAAGTGCTTCAAATCAATGAACGTCAACATTAAATTTGAGCCGATGATGGGTGACATTAATACAATGAACGTTCGTACATAAATTCGGTAGCGAATTCTGTACGTTGAATTAATAAATAAAGAACATACATTTATGCTCGCCGGTTATTGATCTCACGAATGATGGACATTAATTTATAACTCCTGTACGTTAAAACGATGTTACCAGTTTGTTAATGTTACGAACGATGAAGATTAGTTTATGTCTCCAATACGTAAAACCGATGTTAGCTGGTTATTAATGTTACGAACGATGAACATTAATCTATGACTTTTGTACATTAAACCGATGTCTGAAGGTTATTAATGTTACGAACGGTAAACATGAATCTATGACTTTTGTACGTTAAACCAATGTTAGCTGTACGTTGTGTTCGCCGGAAATTATTATTACGAAAGATTGAGATTATTGTTCTGTATTCAATCAATAATCGCGAGCATATAGGTATATATGTATTATGTGTACTGCAAAGTGCAGTATGGTTCAAATATACTAGTACCAATGGTTAGAGAACTTAAAAGCCCAAACAAGACTCAAAATTATCTTGCTGTACGTCCACTTTGATTTGATGCTCCTGCTTTGTAAATAAATTAAATCATATTTGTACGACACTCGAAATCTAAAGGCTTTATTTTTAATTTAGTTAATATTAAATGCTAAACATGTCAGATTCGTCTGTCGTCTGAGGTGAAAAGGGAGAAAAAACTATATTTGGAAACTAAAGTCCGCGGAAATTCTTCTAAACAAAATTGGAAATTATTACGAGATCTAAACATTTATGCAAGGGAAAATATCACAATACCTTCTTTTATTCATGATGTTGATAATATTAATGATTTTTTTGTGGCCACTTCTACCAACAATCCGGACCCAGGAACGATCAATTTTTACTTAGGTAATAAAATTAGGCCTGATATTAACTTTGAATTTACAATGGTGGATCATGGGGAGATAGTTGATGCATTGCTTGGGATTAAGTCAAATGCTGTAGACAGTGACATGATCAGTATTGATATGCTAGTAGTAGTAGTTGTCCGTTTATAATGCCCTTTATACAGCATCTAGTTAATTACTATATAGAAACGAGGAACTTCCCAACATGTTGGAAAGAAGCCAATGTCATTCCAATCCCAAAACTAAAATTCCATCAATATTTAAGGATCTTATAGACCGATTAATATACTCCCAGCGATCTCCAAGGTTATTGAGAGAGTGATCTGCAATCAAATGAAAACATATCTTGATGGGCATGGGTTGTTGTCGGAGGTCCAGTCTGGGTTCCGTCAGGGTCACAGTTGCTCCACGACATGAATTAAAATACTGCACGATGCATTGGGGGTGGTAGATCAGGGTCGATTGGCGGCATTGCTGCTGTTGGACTACACAAGGGGCATTTGACCGCATTGGTCATGGTTTGTTGCTGGCCATTGTGGGTTACGTGGGCTCTGGGGAGTCTGCTGTGTCTCTACTCGGAACATATGTGAATGATAAAAGTCAGGTTGTCATTTTAGGAACGGCAGTGTCTGGGCCCAGGACATTGCGTAATGCCGCAGGCCATCCAGGAATCATTGCCTTTTTTTATGTATCAGGGTTTTTGTTGTTGTTATTATTATGCAGTTATCTTTAGTATTGCTAATATGTTAAGCTAGGAGGCTGTGCATCGACTTCGCCTTTTGTGTAACTTTTCTAAGTTCTCAATAAAATTCATTTATTATATTATTATTATTAATCAAAATAACAGGTTTTTAAGTAAACAGTGTGCGCCTTTAGAATAGACTTATAGAACCCATAAGTACGGTTGAATTGCAGATTTTCTTCCTTTAAGGTTTATTATATGTTCTTCTATTTCTTGAACTGTTTTAGCACAAAATAAAAAAGATTCTTGAGAGTCTTTTATTGTGTACTTTAAATGGCTTATCTTTCCACTGGCACCTTTGGAACATAGCTTAGCGGATAGCACTAAATATCCATGAAGAGTCCATAAAATTTCTCCCCTCGTATCGGCGGGTTTTCAACATTCCAAAGAATACCGCACTGTGTTTTTTTTTTTCGTTTTAAACTGACTTTAGTTTTGTACTTTACTAAATAGTACTTATATAAAAGGATTACTACTTACCTTATATTTCTACATTTGTTTTATTATTTGGGAACAAATTTTAAAAATAGATTTAGAAACACACTTCACTTTTCAACTGTATACATTTAACTAAACAAAACAAAAAGGATGCGTAAACAAAAAGTCTATGAGAATGTCATAATGTCAATGTTTTGAGTATTCAGTCTATGGTCCGGGTGCATTGATTTGCGCGCGTTATTCAGAATTTAACGGTTAGGTTCGTAAAATTAATGCTTAGCATCCATTGAATCAACGATGATCGTTTATTAGTTTTTATGTTCGCTGTTCATAGGTGTATGATTTACAAATTATTGTGTTAAAGGCGAAGAGCATAAATTAATAAATTTAAAACATTGAAGCAATAAATAGTGACATTATATTGATGAAAAAAAACATAAATTTTCGATGCATTTATTGATTAATGTTTCATCGTACATTATTTCTATGTATGAAATTATTAATTTATGATCAACATTCATTGTAACAGTGACCAATTCATAATATTAATGTTCAAAATATTGATGACAACCATTCATTGGTTTTACGTACAATATTTTTTCAGTGTTGGACGCGTTCGATTTGTTGGTTCTGTACCTGAAGTATACCACCTCCAACTTGGTTCTTACTAATCTTTAACTACTTTATTAAGTAAAATCTGGACGCCTTCCAAAGAATCCGCGATTATAACAGTATCGTCGGCGTAGGCTTGATATGCTTTACAATAAAAAATCAGGAAATTATACAGGGATGAATCAAAAGTTATTGCTCATTTTATATGAAAAGCATTGCAAATTTCAAACCTTCTGTAACACTATAAATCAAAGAAGAAACAATTATTTTTTCAAGTGTGCAGCTTTTAAACCTAAATCACGGTTTACGAAAATATGATATTTACCAAATAATGCAAAAAACATTTGATAAAACAATATACTGGGCGGTTAAAATGAAAATCTCACATTATTAATAAAGAATATAATTTATTTAAATTAATTAATTTCAATTAATAATTTAATTAATTAATTTATTTTAATATAATTTCGTATATTTAATGTCCTTTCTTAAATTACATAATAATTAAAGATATCACAAGTCATTTACATTTACATTTACAATATTAATTTATTTTGTTTATCAATTAGTCTATCACAAAAAATTACAATTATCAATAATTATTATACACGGTGTGTCACGGTCGTGATAGGTTAGACGTTACTTAAGTAGGTCAATCTAATCTATACTTCTAGTTTCTAACAACTTCCTAATTTTAAATGGAACACCCTATATATTATTATATTTCTAAATTCTTCAATTTGGGGTATTTTTTCAGAGAAAAACTTGAAGTTTTGGCAGTGATTTAACAAGGTTTTACGTTACAGGGTGGTATCAGAGAAAGTCATCATCAAAATGTCATTAATTTGAGATTTCCATGGTAACATTATTTATATCGTAAAAATTTTCGATTGAGTGCCACGCGCTGCATTATTGCTTTTAAAATTATTAGTTATTGTGTTACAGTGTGGAAGAAATATACTTTACATTATATCGTCAAAAAGAGAAAAAAAACCTTTACAATCTGGTAATATAATTAATGTAATTCGAATAAAAATATGTTAGTAATTTAATTAAATACGAAGTTGAATTAAAATAAATCAAAGACGCTATCAAGGAAAATAGGTACTGACCATATCTGCAAAAAAGCAAGAGATATTTGTAAACTGCTGCATGAAAACTGAAGTATATTCGAATATTGATTATGACCGAACAAACTAAACCTTCCTCAATTACGGAGCTTTATAAATTGCTTATAAAAGCTAACGACGATCAAACGAAGCAGCTCACAAATAAAATCAATGAAAGCGTAACTGACTTGAAGAGTAAGGTAGACGAAACCAATAAAGAAGTTACCAACCTAAGGTTAAGGTATTATCTAGAGAGCTGAAGAAAAATAACCTTATTATTTTTAATCTAAAGATTAAAAAAGAGAATTTGCTGGACGACTGCCTAACCCAACTGGGTACTCATCTTAGCACCGAAATTTTAGCCAGCGAGATAAACAAATATATTGTTTATCTCGCTGGCTAAAATTTCGGTGCTAAGATGAGTACTTATTGGAAAAAATGAATGTCCCCCAATAATCATACAGTTCGTCTCCTATCTGAAAAAGAATGCTTTACTCAGGGTGGCCTATAGACTTAAAGGTACTGGAATATCTATAGATAATGATTTGTCAAAGGAGGATAGAGCTGAGAGAAAAGAACTCAGAGTTCATCTAAAACGTGCAAGAGACCAGGGACTTAAAGCATCCATAAGAGGTTCTCGAATGAACTAGAACAGCTGTCCAGTGAGGAAAGTGAAGACGACGAAGCGGAAGTTGCCGAAGAATCACGTGATAAAGATGAGTCCATCCAAAATTTGAACTCCAGAAGCGCCTCAAATACGAAAGTAAGAAAAAGAAGAATAAAGTACAGTCCAAAGTCTCAACCGGCCAGACAAGTTAAAAGGAAAAATCAAAGAGACATTGTTTCTAAATGAATGACTTTGTTAAAATAAGAACTTTACAGTAATTTTGTGGTCCTTATATATCCATTTCTCTATATTTTTATTTTGTGTTTTGCTTTTTTTTTCTTTTTTGCTCTTAATTTGAAAATTTAAGTTTTTGTTACTAATTTTGAAAATATTAAGTTGAAGTAATTAAAAAGTGCGTGGAGAGTTTTTAGAGTGTCTGTAGTAGGTGGACAAACTTCGCAAAGTTTTACATCGTGCAGGCACCATTCTCCCTTCCTATTATTTATTTATTTATACATCATTAGAGTAAGTTAATAATTTTGTTATATTATGTAATTTATGGAAATAAATAAATAAATAAATTAAAAAAAAAAAAACAAAAATAGTTTTTCCACAAGAAAGCTGCTTTATTCAGTAAACTTGATGATTAAGGTATAGAGACATGATTTGTTTTGTCAACTTAAAGCATTTTTCCTCGCCTTTTAACCGGTAGATATATACAGGGTGTTCCATTTGAAATGACATGCTTGTTTTACTAATTAATCATGCTATTGTAATTTGCGACCACCCTGTAACTTTGTGAGCCAACTTGTCAACGAAGTTGAATTCCGTAAGACCTTGTTGAATTACTGGCAAAATTTTATGATTTTCCCTTACTAGATGAAGAAATTACAAATTTTTTTCTGGAAACTACGATAATATGTTAGGTGTACCATTTAAAATAAGGAAGTTGGTATAGACTTCCGGGATAACCGGAAGTGGCACACATATCAAAATTTAGTATAGATTGGATTATGTAACCAAATTTTCAAAATAATCCTCTGTGTCGGTTTTAAACGTCTAACCTCATCACGACGTCAAACAGGGTGTATACAAAAAGAAAATGTACACAACAATCCCCAAAAAATTTTGTAAGATATTTTCTAAATCCTGGATGAATTTTGATGTCTACTGTTTTTTATTTTATTGTTTGTGTATTTCTTAAACATTCTTTACTATTTTTTATATACAGGGTGTTAGTAAATAAGTGCGACAAACTTCAGGATGTCATTCTGCATGAAAAAATAATGACAGTTTCCTCTATAAACATATGTCCGCAAATGCTTCGTTTTCTGCTGAGATACAGTTAAAATTTTTCTTAAAAACTGAAGATTTATTGATTGCTCTGAAACCGGTGAAGATATGCAAATGAAATATAGTGGGTGTTAAGAGCGAGTTATTGCGCATTTTTTGACATTCAATTAAGAATTTTAAGAGAGAGATGTATTTGGCGACACCTAGCGTGAACAGGCAATATGCCGGGCGAAACACAGTTCACAACGATGGCCGGACAAGAAGCAACAACTCCATTACATCCCATTGCCAACACTAGATGCGCCCGAATCCCATAGCAGGGAGGCTTTATTTAAGAATTGCTTGTTACATAAAGCAACAAGACTCCAAGTTATGTTGGAAATTTGTTTCACACTACTATGCTTTCACCAGACGGCCGTTTCGTCGATCCACGACTCATCAGTGGTGATGATGATGAGTCGTGGATCGACGAAACGGCCGTCTGGTGAAAGCATAGTAGTGTGAAACAAATTTCCAACATAACTTGGAGTCTTGTTGCTTTATGTAACAAGCAATTCTTAAGAATTTTATGTTCATCAGTGGCGCGCATATGGGTAATGATCTCAATTATTTTGAAGAAAAAAAGGTACGCCACTGGAATTTTGCAAATTAAAAATTATTTTGGAATTACTCGTTCAATTTGTGATAGAAAATCTCTCTTGATTTTTTATCGTAGGGGGCATTAAGCTAGCTGCGACGCTAGTAGGCTGTCAACATTCTGTTATACGAATATTTCAACGAAATGTCAAATTAGTGTTTCTTTATTATTAGTGTTATTTTCTCTTATTGTTTTGGTTTAATGTTTATTGTATTAGATAGTTCTTGATAATGTATTAAAGAAATGAAAAATACGGGGTAAGATGTTTTATTTTTTTGCACAAAGACGATGCCCCCTACGATAAAACAGCAAGAGAGATTTTTTATCAAAAATTGAACGAGGAATTGCAAAATAATTTTTTATTTCAAAAATTCCAGTGGCGTACCATTTTTTCTTTAAAAATATTGAGATCATTACCCGTATGCGCGCCACTGATGAACATAAAATTGCTTGCCAAAAAATGCGCAATAACTACCTCTTAAAACTCACTAAATTTTATTTGCATATCTTCACCGGTTTCAGAGCAATCAATAAATCTTCAGTTTTTAAGAAAAACTTTAACTATCTCAGAAAACGAAGCAGAATTACCCCCTGAAGTTTGTCACACTTATTTACTAACACCCTGTATATTTGTTATTTGTGTTTTGGCTAATAGACTAGTTTCTGAAGCCATTTCCTTGTACCTATTATTACACAACGTTTCGTTGCTCATTAGCAACTTCATCAGCTGTCGGAATTAGGTTTTTTAATATTGTATACAGAGTGATTCCTAACTTTTTATTTTTTTTAGCTGTTTTTAATAAGAATAATAACAACTGAAATATAAGGAATTTGTACGCTATTTTATATCAAAATATATGCAATTTGGAGGCTTTATATTAAAACTTAGTTTGTTTATGTTAAAAATAATCTATGTGTTTGGTATAAAAACCATGGTTCGACTGTATTATGGATTTAGACAAATTGTTCAAATATCTTTAAAAAAAAAGTACTTACTAAACTAACTAAATTTACATAATTTTATGAACACAAATTGATTATGTCGTTTTTACGAATAAGTAACAACTTTTACGAATTTAATTACACCGGGTAAATCATGAGTAACGGTCCTACTTTGATTTTAGATATTTTTTTATGTCAATTCATATTTTGAAAATAGTATCTACCTATCATAAAAGTAACGAATTAAAAAAAAATGTATTGCTATTCAAAAATAATATTAATTACCATTAAAAGTGAATACTGATTATTGGGCAAACAAATGCTGATAATTATTCTTATTTATTCCACACAGTCGACAAATACTCCAGACGACTTCCTACACAGTAGTTATACAACTTTAAAATAGTTTTCCTGTTTGTAAAACATTTTGACGTGCGTATAATAAATCCCAAGGCTCTCAAGGAGTTAGAAACGTGGTCAAACTACACTCCCAGATCCTTGCAAGTTTCACAGCGTAGAGACAATATCATTAATAAAAATATTAAACAGCAGAACCCCCAAAAGAGAACGCTGAGGGACACCAGACATGAAACCTATCAAAGGATACTGAAAATCACTAAATTGAATATACGGCATCAAAAACACTACACACAGCGTTATTAAAACAACTAAAATCAAAGTAGTTTTTAGTAATACACCCCATTAGTCATGGTTTGTCCTGTATACACGATCGATTCTTAAAATAATCATGAAACCTTATCTTTATTTCGCATTTTGTCAATTATCTAATATGTTGATTAATTTAAATAAATATTTTGTTGTTCAACAACTTTAAAGTATTTTAACTAAATATTGGCGTTAAAAAAATACGTTGACGCCTCTGGATTTTAACGTAAGTACCAAATTTAGTACTAAACAGAATACCTATTTTGTGAAAAAAAAAACATCTGATGTTTTTGTAAAACCTTTACCTCTTTATCCCCCTAGTACATCCGTTACTGTCCCCTCACTTCCACCACATAAATATACATTTTAAACAAAAATACAACGCAGATCAAAACATGGCATCCTAAAGCTGCGTCGACACTAGACGAACGCTAAAGCAAGTAGTGTTCATTCGACTCCGGATACTTCTGGCAGAGACCAACAGAGAATGTGATCTTGCTGGTGGGGGAAGAGATTGCGCATATACTTGCGCACTCAAAATCGCCATGTTTTCTTATACTCTCATTGTCGTCGGGATATTTTATTTGTGCTTCGCCATTTCAAGTGATTTGTTTTCCAGTGCCGTAGTATTCTGTGTGTTATATAGTTATATTGTGTGTTTTTGTTTTATAAACTTTTGATAGTGATATTGTTTATTTTGAAATGCAAAAAAAGCAGAGGCGGAATGATGTGTGCTGCAAAGAATTGCAGGAATAAATATTATAACTGCAATTTATCATTCTTTAGTTTCCCGATGGATAGTAAAAGGTAAGATATTTATGTAGTATTTCAATTAGATGCATATAAAATTAGATTAAAATAATATCGCATAGGTACATTAAATCAAATTACCAATTGTTATTTTGCAAAGCAAATATTTCTAAACAAACTGTTTAAAAGATTGAGCTTACTTGCCTAAAAAAATCTCGCAAATTTTTTAAAAAACTTCGCTTAATTTCGCAGCAGAATGGCCCTTATCTTTTATAACTTGGTTCAGTCTATTTGCCCATAAAAGTCCAATACATCTTAAGCATTCTAAAAAGAGAGCTTAAAAATCTTACTAGATGAGTGCAAAAATTCTATTATATTCTGACAGTGTTTATTAAATTTGAATGACATATTTTAACTATTATAGATATTAGCAGGTAGTAAATTCACGTCTCAGGTTTTATTGCCCATTTATTGGGGGTGATTTTAACATGTTTTGTAGGTATATAATGGGAAATTCCCAACATGTGTGCTTGCGTTTTTTTTTCTGAAGGCCATAAACAGGTAAAATATAATACATTCTCAATTATACTTAAGGAATTGAAAATCGGTAGAACTATTGCATAAATTGGCACAATTTTATTTTACTCTATCTAAAATTAATACATTTATATTTGCCCGTAAGCAATTACACTTTTGGAATGGGCTTGTTTAACAAAACAAGACTTAAAATCCGAGAGTTTGTCTGTCAACCACTATACTTTCACCAGACGGCCGTTTCGTCGATCCACGACTCATCAGTGGTGATCGGTCAGTAGTTGACAGCCAAACTCTCGTAAATAATGTGGTATATACCACAAACGGTACAGAGATGTAAAAGGATGTGTTTGGCGACATCTAGTTTTATTGTTGGTAGTACGCCGAGTGAACACAGTTCCTATATCGACTGCCTGGGAGGTCTCTGACCCCATAAAGCAACTACCAACACATAGACGCGCCGATACTCCCTTAAGCGGGATCGCATATATTTGGAATGGGCTTGTTTAACAAAACAAGACTTAAAATCCGAGAGTTTGTCTGTCAACCACTATACTTTCACCAGACGGCCGTTTCGTCGATCCACGACTCATCAGTGGTGATCGGTCAGTAGTTGACAGCCAAACTCTCGTAAATAATGTGGTATATACCAAACTCTCGTAAATAATGTGGTATATACCAAACTCTCGTAAATAATGTGGTATATACCACATTATTTACGAGAGTTTGGCTGTCAACTACTGACCGATCACCACTGATGAGTCGTGGATCGACGAAACGGCCGTCTGGTGAAAGTATAGTGGTTGACAGACAAACTCTCGGATTTTAAGTCTTGTTTTGTTAAACAAGCCCATTCCAAATATATGCGATCCCGCTTAAGGGAGTATCGGCGCGTCTATGTGTTGGTAGTTGCTTTATGGGGTCAGAGACCTCCCAGGCAGTCGATATAGGAACTGTGTTCACTCGGCGTACTACCAACAATAAAACTAGATGTCGCCAAACACATCCTTTTACATCTCAATTACACTTTTTCTTTTTAGAGCTGAACTATGGTTAATTGCTAGTTCAATATTATTAATAATTTTATTAATTTAAGCAAAAATGTAAAGTTTGAACATCCATGTTCTAATTTCCCAAAAAAATATGTTACGAAATTATATTTTAGGATAAGGTAGAAATTTTAAAAATATATATAAAAATGAAATGATTATATGGAAACATGAATAAAAGTAAAAAAGTATTTGTTTGTTTTTATAATTAATAAAGGTATAATTCTATTATAAAATAATTCTATTACTCCGCTGTTCTTTACCTATCCTGTAATTTCAATAAAACGTAAATACGGATCTGTCGAGTATATTAAAAAATGGCTACCACCTGCCTCGCACAGGACAATAGAAAGTGGTGGTTCATATTCTCTGTTGTTCTCTGCTGCTGGTCAGGATTTTCATCCACATGTGTGGTGAACGAAGTAAACGGTTGGATTCACTACAAAAATTAATGGGAACGCGGTAAGTACGGGGCCAAAAGATATTTGAAATATTTTTAAAGAAGAAATAATTTCAACGCGTTGACACACTTTAGACAACCTATTTAATGAGGTACACATTATAAAGCTTTTCTGTGGCATTAAATTATTCGGAAAGTGGAGTCAAACCGCGCACTGATGTGATGTAGACCAAGGCAGTTAAACATATCGAGATCTGTTGACGAAAGACCAGAAAGCTGATCATGTAGAAACAGTTCTTCTATAAGACCAAAGAACTGTTACTGCCGATTGGTCTACAACCATTTTTTTCCCGGAAGTTATCACTGAACTTCGAAAAACCATCCCTCAACAAAGAATCATTATATACTTAAAGAATTGGTTATACTCTTCGCCCTATATGCAAAACTCATCATCGTATAATTAGAAGGACATGAAACAGTGGTGCGTAAACGTTCGCTTAGAAGTTTCGTCTAGTATGTACACAGCTTAACAATTTCAACAAATCATCGAACACTAATCGACAAATACATCAGTGCTCTGATCTTCCGATTACAATCATCTAGTGATTATCATGAGTTATCCCATCGTCTCTTTCGTTTACTAGGACTGGCACAATACATAGACAGTTCCTCTCTGGAACAAGGTTTCTCACAGCACTCATTGTAAACTCCGCGTTTTCTTCTACGCGATCTACTTAACATTGAACTAGCCTCTTCACGCGTTTGGAATGGGTAAGTTAACTCGGTGTCCAGGTCCAATGCCGGCATATCAGACATGTATTGGGGTGCCCAATAAGTCTTCCTTCTGAAATCTACCATACAAAAACAGTCAAATAAGTCATGGGCTTTTGGTTACTCGAATCAGCGTAAATATAAGAGATGGTATACCCACTCTCGTCAGTATCCTTTAGATAGCGTTTACAGAGAGATTCCGCGTATCGCGACATGTATTAACAATACAACATAGCCGAGAAAGCGGAATACGGGGGCATCTATGCAAATGTTATTGTATATTCGTTATTTAAATTAAGTACATAAAGGCTGTTTTCTATTTCTTTTACACAAAATTACATATATCGAAAAATGCTTCGTTTTTCATATACAGGGTGTTATTTGTAAATTCCTGACGATGGGATTTTAGTAATAATTCCGAAACGCGTCTCGATATCAAAATGAAATTGGGCACACTTACGTACGAGGTTGCCTTTTATATTTCGGGATTTGGCAACCCTGGTGTTGCAATATGGCAACTGACAGCTCTATCGTAAAGTTGGACATTTTTGAAAATATACGTACTCAGAACGTTTTGACATACGAGCGCTATTTGTGTTGTTTACAGTAACTTAAAAGATTCATCTCGGCCCAAAAATGGAATTAAATCGTGAGCATTTTCATGCGATTATTTACAACTTTCGACGTGGATTAACTCAGCAACAGTGCATGGATGAACTTAGTTAAATTTTTGGCGATGAAGCTCCATCAAGGACCAGTGTTTATCGATGGTATGGTGAATTCAATCGTGGTTGTAGTTCACTCCAAGACGAATTTCGTGAAGGTCGTCCAAAATCAGTTGTTGTTTCGAAAACCATTGATGCTGTGCGCGAACTGATATTGCAAGATCGTCATGTGACCTATCAAGAGATTGAGACAACCTTAGGCATTAGTGGGACCAGCATACATTCAATATTGCATAAACATTTAACTGTCAAAAAAAATTGTTCGTGTTGGATACCACACAATTTGTCAATCGCTCAAAAAAAGGCTCGTGTCGATTGGTCGAAAGACATGCTCAAAAAATACGATCGCGGTGCTTCGAAACAGGTCTATGACATCATGACAGGTGATGAATCGTGGATTTACGCGTATGACCCCGAAAGTAAACAGCAGTCGACTGTATGGGTGTTTCAAGATGAGCCAAATCCAACAAAAGTTGTTCGCGCACGAAGTTCTGCCAAGCAAATGGTCGCCTGTTTTTTGGGAAACACTGGACATGTCGCAACCGTACCACTAGAACAACGCAGAAGAGTCAATTCTGAGTGGTACACAACCATTTGTTTGCCAGTTGTCTTCCAAGAAATCAGGAAAACCAACTGCCGAAGACGGATCACTCTTCATTACGACAATGCGAGCTCTCACTCATCGGCTCAAACAACTGCATTTTTGAGCACCCAAAACATCGATTTGATGAGTCATCCGCCGTATAGTCCTGACTTGGCACCGAATGACTTCTTTGTATTCCCGTACGTAAAAAATAAACTGAGAGGTCAACGTTTTTCGACACCTGAAGAAGTGGTTGCATTCAGAATGCATATTTTGGAGGTACCTCAATCAGAGTGGCAAAAGTGCTTCGACAATTGGTTCAAACGCATGCAAAAGGGTATAGATCTTCATGGGGAAGATTTTGAAAAACAATAAAGTGATTTTCGATGATTAATATTTGTTTTTGTTCTCTAGTCCCGAAATATAAAAGGAACCCTCGTATCTTTGTAGGATTATTAAAAAATATGATGGCTGGGGTGCTCAGAACAAATTTTGTCCCAACTTTTTTTTTGTGCGCTTCTTTTACGTTTTCTAAAAAGCATAATAAATTTGAGACTTGAGACCCAAAAAATGTTCACTTGTTTCATAACGTAGAAGAAGCCGTTTTCTATGCAACGAATTTACAAATAACACCCTGTATCTGAAAAAGTTCTGGAGTACGTCTTCTAGAAATTGTCGATAATCTGCACCGTTTAATCTGCCAGGCCAACCGGTATAAATCAGAACCAATCGAGACACCAACTTACTGTCTCCAAGAAAGAATGGCGACCGAGGCTGCGTGAGATAGACAATATTTCGCGTAGATTTCAGAGTGGTTTTACTGTCCCTTGTATTTACGCTGCTCGATTCAAATTTGCCGAAAAGCTATAGTCGTTTTTTGTCTGCAAAACTATGAATAAATTTTAGATTTATGAGATTTTAAGCACAAGGGATCAAAAGAGCAGGAAGGATTGGAAATTTTGCGGGATTTTTATTTAAAAATCGAAATATTACTGAAAAAAAATTGTTCAAACTTACGTTGTGATTTTTTCTGTAATGTATTGTAGCTACCCCTGCATATGTTTGATAATGCCGTTGATAGATGGTCCCCGCAGTATTTTCTGCCATTTTTCGAAAACTCCTGGATATCATCGTACTGAGTGTGGACGAATCCCAATAATACTGATACAAATACGACCAATAGTTCGCATCTAAATTGCATCTAGAATAAGAGAGAGAAAATTAACTTATATTTGATGCAAAGTTCAACTTTACATCAAGCGTTTGAAACTGCCGATCTTTCAATAACATCAATGCTTTGTTTTTTATCCCAGTAATTATTTTTGTTATTTTTTTCCTCATTTAGTTAATTAATTAATTATGCATTTGTAAATACGACATACCTAATTTAAATATCTTCCTTATTATATATAAAATAAAGCCTTCATTTTCAGTTTATTTTATCCGCCTATTGCAACGGGAGAACTATAAAACATTTTTAACAGAGAGACTTTCGCCGAACTGTTCGGGCAGAAACCTTTGTCAATCTTAATTATTCTGTTAATCGGCGAATTTTTAATTGAATCAGTTAGTTTCATTTTACATTGTATTTCAGAAATAACGCAATATGTTGATGGTATAGAAATGCAGAACTCATTCTGGTGTAAATATTTTTCATAACAGCGTGAGAAAATTTGAAATAGTCAAAACAACAAAATTTAATAGGTATGTATACAGGGTTATTCACGCCATACAACACGGATTAAGTGTGGCGAAACTATTTCATTTCCTAAAAGTTTTATTCATGGGTTCGATAAAAATGATTTATGGCTACATTTTAAATATATTGCGAATCTATACAGGGTGTCCCAAATATAATATACAGGGTGCGGCATCATAACTTCCTTTTTTGAAATGCGCGCTATTTAAACTGTAAAGATCGAACTAGGGGCAGACTGCTCTTATTCGGTAGACGTGCATCTAAAGTTTTGTTCCCCATCCGGTCAGGCTCCACGATGCGTTGTAAAAGTAAGCAAATGTTTGAAGCAAAACTTTACATATGTACCTACATCACTTAAGAAAATAATAAAAACTTCTACTCCATAACATGGGTTTTATTGCGTTTTGAAATAAGGAAGTTATGTTGCCGCACCCTGTAATATATTTTAAATGGAATGCCCTGTATATGAATATATTTTTAGATTCCCCGTTCAAAATAAACCTAACTTTCATTAAAGTACATCTCACCTAAACCTGACAGTTTTTTAATATATTAATTTTTATAAAAATATAGACATAATTTGAATGAATAAATTCACACCTATTCGTTTGCTCTTTTTAAGCCAGTCTGGGATGATAAATATACCCATTTATCACTTGTTACGCCCAATACTAAATACAGGCTGTCCAATAATATAAGTTATATGAACGTAAAGTTTAATTCTAAATAACTTGTTTATTTAAAATGGAACATATGAGGTCAAAATTTGATGCACAAAGTAATTATCTGTCAAATATTATCATACATTCCTATGGGTAACTCTTAACATATTCGTGGAAAATGCACATATTCATTATATTAGGCGAATTTTTAATTGGACCTGTTAATTTACAGTAGACCACCCTGTATTTTATAATGATGAAATTAATTATCTATTAATCACTATAGGGTTTTCCTATAGATATGTATATTTTTAATTTTGCATGGAAAAAACACATATTGGTAGTAATAGGAAGAATTTTCCAAAATTATAATATTTGTCAAGTCAGCCATGAGAATTTGATTAAAAAACCATATATTTAAACAATAACATGATAAATAAATACATTTTTAAATTAAATTAAATTAAATAACAAGATACTGATAAATTGTATAATAAATCTTTAAAATGATTGGACTCTAGGCACATTCGAATCCTTTTCTTAAATCCTTCAACAACTTTAACCTGGTGTAACGCTTCTAAACGCTTCGTTTAATTGCTCCTTCATTTCCAATGATTTTGTTCCTGCCCATGTACAAAATTCAATACGATTTAAATTATTGAAAAGTTATTGATGCAGTTGCACTGTGTTTCGGTGGTATCGTTCGTTAAACTGCCTTAACAGCCTCTCGAAGATCGCTTTGTTGGGATGATGATTACAGCTTTGATGATGCATTACTTTCATTTTTTCGGTCTTACTTAACGAATCGTACTCAGCAGGTGTCAGTTAATAATGTCATGTCTCCTCCGGGAGCGGTTATTTCGGGAGTTCCACAGGGCTCTGTCCTAGGTCCTGTTTTATTTTTTATTTATACATCCGATATTTCATCCTGTGTGGCTTTTTCTCATTTGCAGTTCATCTTTTGCACTGTCTTGACAAGGAGAACATCAATGTAGCTTCAGCCCAAATTAATTAAGATCTTGATAGCATTTACAGATATTCTGTATCTCACAACTAAAAAATAAATCCGGATAAGACCTCCGTTATGATTTTTGGTTCCAAAAATCATAGAATCGATATAGAAACAAATCTAAGTCTTGCAATTAATAATAAAGAACTATCCTTTGTAAATCAGGCGAAATATCTTGGTCTCGTTTTTGATGTGAATTTGAGATTTAAGAATCACTGTAAGAATCTGCTTCAAAAAAGTTATATTTGTATGAAAGTTTTATATGCAAATAGGAACATTTTAACTTATAAAATTAGGAAAAGAGTCTGTGAAACCCTTATTATGCCATTATTTTCCTACTGTCACTTGGTATATTACCCCTGCCTTGATCAACGGACTAAGGATAGATTACAATTTGTACAAAATACATGCTGCAGATATATATTTAACTTGCGAAAGTATGATCATGTATCGCAAAAGATTCGACATGATCTTCTTCTCCCGAGTATTTGCGCGAGAAATTGCATTTTAGATATAATAAAAACAGAAATATTCGTAATCTACATCTTTTGATCATGCTTCAGCATTCGCTAGCTTTATTTCAAAGAAGTTTTACCTATCAAGCCATAAGTTTATATAATGCATATACGGCTTATTTTGGATTAAGGCCTTTCAGTTTTAGAAAAGCAATTAAATCAGCATGTCTAATATTAGTATTTTGAAATTAATGTTAATTTTGTAAATTATTCCACCAATTTGCTGTGTATGTTGTATATTTGTTATTGAGTTGTAAAATTGTCATGAAGGTTAAGTGTTAAAGAATAGCTAATGAGCCAAACCTCGCCTTCTTGATAATTGAATGTATAATGTACGTATGCATTCTTAATAAAGACTTTGAGCGTAAACTCGCGATGCCAGTAAAGCGTTTTGGGACCATTCTCCCAGAATAAAAATCATGTCTATTCTTTCTCCTTTGGAATAGGTTCGCATTTTTGATTAATTAAATTACATCAAATGTCACAGATAAAAAACAGTTTTATGAAAAATTCCCAACTCTTAGGTAGGTAAGAATTTTCAACAGCCTATTTGACAGTAAATATCAAATTAAATTCTCAAATTTTCATGGCTGATTTGATAAATATTATAATTTTGAAAATTCTTCCTATTATTATCAATATGTGTACCTCTTCCATGCAAAATTAAAGACATACATATCTATAGGAAAACTTTACTTTAACTTGACTTTTTGCATCACCAAATACAGGGTGGTCTACATGAAACTAACCCTGTCACAGGCTGTTTTTATTGCACAGAAGTGTATTTTAGGATGTTGGGAAGGTGTACCTTCTACAGTATCATGTAAAAATATTTTTTGGAAATTTCAAATTTTAACTCTACCGGGATTGTACATATACGAGCTATGTGTTTATGCATTTTTAAATAAAGAAAATTTTAGATGTGTCCGTGATATACATAATTTTAATACCAGAATTAAAAATGATATGTAGGTATGTACCTTATAATAGATATATGGTTGGATGTAAATCACCTAATCTTGTTAGCATTAGGGCTTATAATATGTTGGACGTGGATAATAAAAATATTAATTCGTTAAATGTTTTTAAGAATAAAGTAAGGAACCTTCTGATAGAGAAATGTATTTATTCTGTGCAAGAATATTTTATATAAGTTGTATGTAATTTATATGTATGTGTGCTTTAGTTTGACAAATGTTAGGGCTATTTTGTATGTGGGTATCTATGATAATATAATTTGTGACAATTTCTTATACAAATATTGTATATTTGTCAAGTAATTTAAGAGATTCAATTAAAAATTCGCCTAATATTATGAATATGTGCATTTTCCACGAAAACGTCAAGAGTTATCCATAGGAAAGTATTATAATATTTGACAGATAATTACTTTGTGCATCTAATTTTGACCTCATATACCGGGTGTTCCCTTTGAAATAAACAAGTTATTTAGAATTAAACTTTACGTTCATATAACTTATTTTATTGGACACCCTGTATTTAGTATTGGGTGTTTTTTATATTTGTCGTAACAAGTGATGAGTGGGTATATTTATCAGCCCAGACTGGCTTAAAAAGAACAAAGGAATAAGTGTGAATTTTTTCATTGAAATTATGTCTATATTTTTATAAAAACTCAAATATTTAAAAACTATCAGGTTTAGGTGAGATGTACTTTAATAAAAGTTAGGGTTATTTTGAACGGGGAATCTAAAAATATATTCATATACAGGGCATTCCATTTAAAAAACACAACTATGATTTATCTCTTATATTTGGGACACCCTGTATAGATTCACAATATTTTCAAAATGTAGCCATAAATCATTTTTATCGAACCCATGAATAAAACTTTTAGAAAATGAAATAGTTTCGCCACACTATTCCGTGTCGTATGGCGTGAATAACCCTGTATATAGGTATTTTTCATTTATTTTTATAGCCAAAAACACTAATTTACCAAGACTATAATTTGAGTAGAGAGTTCATTAGGTGCTTATATTACACTTTGCGCATCAAGAAATGAATTGATCCAAAACGAATTGTCCTATAATCGTTTTATGGACTATTACCATAAACACAAAGTGTACCCGCTCTGTAGTTGTTTTTATTGCGTATTTTTCCGCATTATCCACAAATATCAAGCATCTATTTGGTGGTCAGTCAAATTCTTACATATTAGTAGTAAGGGTCGAATGATACATCATTTGGAACCACTTTTTTTGCTGCTTACAGCATTAGCTTACTTTTGAAATTTACCTCCAAAGTTTCCGAGAAAATTGCGTTTAAAAAAATGTTATTTTGCGTAAGAGTAAACATACCTTATTTTACAATACACGGAAAAAAGTCTCTCTTGACAAAAGTTTTTTCTTGAATAATTAATAAGATTCAAGCTATCAAAAATTTAATTTTTTGTACAGGAATCATAACCAGACAAGTAGTATTCTCTAGTAGTTACACCTACAATTAGAGCACCTACTGATTTCTCAAATAATAATGACATATAAAAGGATGTGTTTGGCGACATCTAGTTTTCGTTGGTAGTACGCCGAGTGAACAACAGTTCCTATATCGGCTGCCTGGGAGGTCTCTGACCCCATAATACGATACTCTCTTAAGCGGGATCGGTGCGTCTATGTGTTGGTAGTTGCTTTATGGGGTCAGAGATCTCCCAGGCAGCCGATATAGGAACTGTTGTTCACTCGGCGTACTACCAACGAAAACTAGATGTCGCCAAACACATCCTTTTACATCTCTGTACCGTGTGGGGTATATACCACATTATTTACGAGAGTTTGGCTGTCAACTACTGACCGATCACCACTGATGAGTCGTGGATCGACGAAACGGCCGTCTGGTGAAAGTATAGTGGTTGACAGACAAACTCTCGGAATATAAGTCTTGTTTTGTTAAACAAGCCCATTTCAAATAATGACATACTTTTCATTGTTTTTATTAAATTAAGTAATTATTTAATGTAGATAGTTCTCATCAAAATGCTATCTACTGAGCAAAAGGTTTTTTAAAAAAATGTTATGGGGATGGTCATGTATCATAGCGCTACGTCATGGTGAAATTTAAAGAACAATTTGTAGGAATACAAATAAGTCGGATGGCAATCTGCAAAGTAATAAAAAAGTTTCATAGAACTGGTTGGGTTTTAAACAGCTTAAAGCAAAAGAAAAAATATGACCATAGCGATGCAATATGTAAGAGAAACTCAGAAACTCTAAACAGCTAGAAATCATAAATTTGGTCAAAAATGGATTGGTAGAAATGTTCCAATTTTGTAGGTCATAAGGAGCATTGACTTAACAAAATTTGACATGCATCTATGGGGCCGTATAAAACAAATTGTTTATGCTACTCCAATACCAAATAATATTAATGCGCTAAAAGACAAAATTACTCAGGCTGTCCGTTCAATACCCCAGGAGTAAATCAGAAATTAGAAAAATGTGGTCAATATGGGGGTGCTACTTTTGAAATTTGATGTCTTCATCCTATTGCTCATCAGTTTACAATATTTTTAACTAACTTGTTGTAATTATGTATTTAAAAATTACACTTGAAAAGTCTTGTACCTATTCTATATGGTTATTGTATAAAAAATTTACTCTATATTAAAGATCTTCCTGCAAATATCACATACGGTTTTCAGTACATTGTGATGACTCAACTCTTTTATTATCTGACAGGGATCCTGAAATTCTTAAACATAAGATAATTGTCACACTCGATGAGTTACGGATGTGGTGTCGGAATTACAGGCTGACGATCAACTTTGACAAAACAAGTGCTATATGTTTTAATAAGTTAAGAGCATTAGATCTCAATATAAACTTTGATCAAATTCGGATTTCTGCTGGGTACCGCATATGACCACGTTTGTACATCTTTATATATTATTAATTCTCTGAAGACTTGCATGAGTGTGCTTTATTTTTTATTCATAAAGTGTACATTTCTGTACATATACATGTCAATATACAATAATGTTAAAAATATTTATTTCAACTTGTTTTTAGAAACAAACCAATATATTTGAAATTGTTATATGCGAAGATAACTGTTTTAAGTATCAAAAATTTCACTTAGTTTACAATGTTACCCGTAAATGCATAGCAACAACATTTTACTGCCAGCGGCAGCAAAAGTACGTATAACTTTTATGCCTATCAGTTGTCAGTAAAAAACACTTTTAATATAATTCAGAAATAATTAAATAACAAATAAACAAACAAAATGAACAATCATAATCGCTAAAAAACTACCGTCTAGTATCAACAAATTCTTGAAAGCTGTAGAATGTGTTATCAATTAAATACAGTTTTAATTTTCTTTTAAATATTGTCTCAGTTAGACAACCCTTCTTCGGGAAGGAGATTATAACATTGGTAGCCCGTGTATTCTGGTGACTTTTTGTAAAATTCGTGTTTGGGACGAGGCAAGTACAATCGGTCCCCTCCTCTAGTGGAATACTCGTTGGTGTCTCCACACGTACGCGCGCCATCTTAATTTTTGTAAATATGACAGAGTGTTTTAAGTCGCAACTTTTGACTGCAAAACATTTACAACTGGTTGCAAAAATGCAGAATATTTTGCTATTGAGCAGCCATTAACAATTAACTCAGAATTTGAAGTAGCACAATGCTTTTGAAAAGCAGCTTTTCTTGTAGCTGCATTGCCATCTATGCTTCCTTATAATGGCGATGCTTCTGTATTTTTGTGACTGGCGGGTCTCACAGAACATCGGCACGTTTAAAAGGAATTTTCGCCGAAGTGGGGATTCTCTAAAAAATATTATTATTTCTTTTATTGTGACCAGTGTATTTCGAATCACTGCTAACTGGTTTAAATCGATCACCACTAAATCAAGTTTGTGGCTAGCACAATGAAAATACAGCCCCCGCGTGTACTGTCCCGAATAATTTTTTGTACCCCTCCGTCCTTTCCAGCAATGGTGGAACATCCAACGTACCCTTGTCCGACGCACTTTTCAGGGTCAAGGCCTGCGTTGGCTAGGAAACTATCAATGGCTGAGGCTAAAGAAATAGCATCCATGGCACTTAGTTCCACGAACCGCAGAAATTCTTCCCACGAAATCTAACTTTTTAGGATGCGAAAATATCTGACATACCCAGTTAAGAAGTTAAGGAAGTAAGTAGGGTAGGATCATTTGAATTTACATTTTTTTAGTTAAATAATTTTATTTTTTTATTCCGCCTAGGGGGGCAAGCGCCCCACTCTGCCCCACCGTGCAACAATTCATTTTGATATTTTAGTCTACAAATAAATATGACTTCTAAAGTTCAGTTTTTTATTTCTAGGACCTACCTACCTACTGTCAAAAAATAAATAAAAAAACATGACCCAAAATGCCTTAAGGGGCGCCAAAATCCTTTTTTGCACACAGGCGTAGCCCTTACGGGAGCCCTGCATATGCGGTACCCACTTGAAATCCGAATCCACAAAGACTCCTAGCAGTTTTGCAGAATCTGAGACAGGTAGATGGATATGATCAAAGTTTATATTGAGATCTAATGTTCTGAACTAAAATATATAGCAACTGTTTTGTCAAAGTTGATCATCAGCCTGTAACTCCGACACCACATCCGAAACTCATCGAGTGTGACATTTATCTTATGTTTAAGAATTTCAGGATCCCTGTCAGATAATAAAAGAGTTGTGTCATCAACATACATGTACTGAAAACCCTATGTGATATATGCAGGAAGATCTTTAATATAGAGTACATTTTTATACTATAACCATATAGCCTAGGTACAAGACTTTTCAAGTGTAATTTTTAAATACATAATTACAACAATTCAGTTAAAGAAATTGTAAACTGATGAGCAATATGATCTCTCATCTAATTACTGGCTTAGATATTTGAAGGAATTTCTGATTTACTGCTGGGGACAGGCTGAGTAATTCTGTCTTTTAGCGCATTAATATTATTTGGTAGCATAACCAATTACCTGCTGCAGGTGGATAAACTGTATGCTTAAAGGAAGAATGGTATGTACCTCAGTAATGGGGGATACAATAATAGCAAAGCCTGTACGAGGGTGCCCCCAGGGGAGAGTACTGTCTCCTCTGATGTGGAACCTTGTTATAGACGAGTTGCTAGGAGTTCTGGACAATGAAGGATTTGGGGTTTTGAACTTTGCAGACGACCTAGTCATTCATGTCCAGGGAAAGTTGAATATCATAGTAAGGGAACGTATGCAACGGGCCCTTGATATAGCAACAAGCTGGATTTTAGAACAGGGACTAAGAATGAGCCCGTTAAAGTCAGCAATGATCGCTTTCACCAGGAGGAAGAAAACAGAGTGACTAGGACCACTATACCTTTGATGAGAACTATTCTACATTAAATAATTACTTAATTTAATAAAGACAATGAAAGTAGGTGCTCTGATTGTACATGTACCTACTAGACAATACTACTTGTCTTGTTATGATTCCTGTACAAAAAAATAAATTTTTGATAGCTTGAATCTTATTAATTATTCAAGAAAAAACTTTTGTCAAGAGAGACTTCTTTCCGTATATTGCAAAATAAGGTACCTATGTTAACCCTTACGCAAAATAACATTTTTGAATTTCTGACCAACCCTGTACAACTAAATTGAAGTTCCTGTGATGAATGGTATTTTCTAAACAATCTAAAACCTTTATCAACAATGACTTTTTTTGTATCATTCACTTTTTGGTACATGTAAAGTCAATCATAATAATAGAAAAATCCAGCGGTTTGGATGGTATTCCGGGTATTGTAGTTCTGCCCGTTATTGATATCATTGCAGGGCCGTTGTCCCTGAGAGTTAACAGAAGCTTTGAGGAGGGTGTTTTTCCGGAACGTTTAAAAAATCAAAAATTATTCCCATTTATATAAAAAAAAAGGATATCCTAGGGATATAAATAATTACAGACCTTTGGCATTACAAAACCAGTTTAGTAAAATCTTTGAATCTTTATTTAACAATAGACTTAATGATCATCTGGAAAAACATAAACTGCTTGCTCACAGCCAAAATGGATTTAGAAGAATCGGTCAACAGAGACAACTCTGAGGCAGGCTTTTAGTCACTTGTTTCATGCCCTTAATAACAGGCAAATGGTGGCTGGACTTTTCTTTGATCTGAGCAAGGCTTTTGATACAATTGGTCACAAGCTTTTGCTTTCAAAATTGGAAGAGGTTGGAGTGCCTGGAACAACTTCTAAATAGATAGGAGGTTATCTCATGCATATCGTATCCAGCAAGTAGAGATTGCGGGCGTTCGTTCAGGGGTGGGAATTGTGAGCAATGGGATACCACAGGACTCATGTTTATCGCCAACTTTATTTAATATATCTATTAATACCCTGCCGGACGTTTTGGGGGTTTTTGGCCTGCCCGTTCTTTATGCGGATGACACAAGTGTCCTTGTTTCAGCCGGGGATGAGAGTGGGTTGGTACGGTCTGCTAATGCCCTAGCTGGCGCGATGTACAGATGGTGCGAACACAATGGACTAGCACTCAATACATCAAAAACTGTCTTTCTCCCAATTTCAATGGCAAATAGGAACATGGACCGAAGTTATTTAATAAGAGCCAAAGATAAATCTATTGAACAGGTCAGTAGCACCAAATTCTTGGGAATATATACAGACAATAAATTGACCTGGAGCACGCATATAGAGTAAAGAAATTATCCAGCTACAAATTCCTAATAAACAACATCAAAAATACTGTATCGAATGATATTCTTAAATTCAAATATATTTTGGTCTGATACAGTCTACCTTGATGTATGGTGTTATATTTTGGGGAGGAGCGAGTGGGACAATGAGGGTGTTCAGAACTCAAAAAATGACATACTGTGTAACGAACCATAATTTCAATATTGAATCTATAACATTATTTCTAGGAATCAAGATTAATATTTACTTTAATTCAATTCCAATTTCTGTCCAATCGGTGTTATTAATTCGTATAGATCCAGTCTGATCGCACACACCAAAGTTAAAAACAGACTTCCTCTGCATTACCGAAAATGTAAAGAAATTTAAAAAATAAAAATAAACTCCTTTGTCAACTGCTTATTTGAAACAGTGTTGTAACGTAAAAATTAAAAAAACTTCAGTTAATTAAAATTTTATGGAACGTTTTAACAATATTATAGTTTAGCATTAGAAAAAACATTTTTTAGAACACCAAATTATTTTAATAGTTCACGGTTTGAAGACATTTAGTGTAACACTGTTTGTGGATTATATTATCCATTTAATTAATTAGGTGAAGTAATTAAAATTCAGTAAATAACATCACTAAAGTATTTTGTTGTCACGGTTACAAAGCATGCGGTTTTTATTTTAAAAACGATAATTCAAATATAATTTTATTTGTTTTATATTGTGACTTATTAACGCTACTCTTGGGACTAAAATAACACACTATAATAAGTTCATTTAAATGTATTATTAAAACATATTGTGGCAAACGATAGCCTTTATTTATTAGTTCGTTAATGTATAGTCTGTCGCGTTACTTGAGAATCTTTGTAACCTTATTGGAATTAGCGGGTGTTTTATACATTCAGAAAGAATACTAATGTTATAGCTCCATCCGAATGAACCCCAATATGTTATTCAAATTGTGTTCGATTCAATGTTTTACGAGCGGTTTCAAATAAAGAAGAACAAACAAAGAATATCAACTTGAATAATAACAGAATCAAATTATTATATGAACAGTTATCACCCTCCTTTGGTTGTTCATATACCATTCAGAACCCACAAAGTCGCTTCTTCTCGTCAAGCGGAAAGGTTTCACTACGATTTTAAGTCGGCCGACTTTGAGTCATTGAATGACCATCTTGGTGGCATTCGGTGGGATTTTCTTCTCTCCTATCGGTCGGTGGATGACATGGTCGACACCTTTTACTACATCTTATTCGATCCGTTCGAGGTTTTTGTGCCCAAGAAGAGGTGTTCCTCTAAACGATTTCCGAGGTGGTATTCACTGGAGCTGAAACAGCTCATATTTGAAAAGAAGAGGGCTCACAAGCGTTACAAATTCACAGGCTCGCAGACCCATTATGCGGACTTTAGCAGACTCAGAAGTGAATGTAATCGCCTTTCTCGCGTTTGCTATATGTCTTTTACAAATGCAATTGAGAGTGAGCTGCCTCAGAACATTGGAGTTTTTTGGAGGTTCATTAATTCTAAAAGAGGATCTTCAGACCTGCCCTCGCGTCTATCATGGGTTGAACGAACGAGCGACGCCGATCAGTGTGGGGCGGATTTGTTTGCTGCGTATTTTGAATTAGTGTATAACGACAGATGTCTTGACTCTCCGGTTGGCTGTGTCGGGGACACCCTAGTGAATGTTTCCGATCATCACATCTCTCTCTCAGATATTTTAGAGGCAATTGTTGGCTTGGAAGTGAGGAAGTCAGCCGGTCCCGACGGAATTCCAGCCTTGCTTCTCAGGAATTGTAGCTTTTCGCTTGCTAGACCGCTTCAAATTATTTTCAATCATTCGGTCTCCACTGGCACTTTCCCTGTATTATGGAAAACTAGTTTCAATACCCCTATTTTTAAATCCGGCAACAGAAATGAAGTAACAAATTACCGACCGGTCTGTATATTGAATTCAATTCCGAAACTATTCGAAAACCTGATCACTCGTTATCTGACGGCCACTCTGGGGCCATTAGTGATCTCCGATCAATTTGGATTTCAGGCAGGTAAATCTACGGAGCTCAATCTCCTCGAATTCACAAACTACTTGTCCCGGGCTTTGGAGCACGGATATCAAATTCATGCCATTTACACCGACTTCTCTAAGGCTTTCGACAGTGTCAACCATCGGCTTCTCATTGAGAAGCTTGGGATTGTTGGAGTCTCTGCGCCTATGTTGGACTGGTTGGGGAGCTACTTATGTGGTAGAACTCAGGTTGTCCGGATCAATGAGTTTCATTCCAGGCCCATATTAGTTTCATCTGGTGTTCCTCAGGGATCTCATTTGGGCCCCGTATTATTTAACTTATTTGTCAATGACATAGAGCAATGTTTCGTTCATAGTGAGATCAAGTTATTTGCTGATGATCTAAAGTGTTATAGGCGTATTGCAGGCCCATCCGATTGCTACCTTTTGCAGGAGGATGTTATTCGGCTTGTGCATTGGTGCGAGGCGAATGGGTTGGATTTGAATATATCGAAGTGCTTTTGCGTTAATTTTAACCGTACTAGGGATCCACTTTTTCACGAATACTTTATTGACCGGGACGCTTTGGATTATAAGGCTTTGGTCAAGGATCTGGGTGTCTACTTGGATTCTTCACTGAGCTACACCGACCACATCAGGCGCGCGACATCGCGGTCCATTAAGATGTTGGGCTTCATCAGACGTTGTTCGGGGGATTTCAGTTAGATTGGTACATTCAGAGCCCTGTACACATCCCTTGTGAGGCCGCATTTGGAGTACGCCTCTGCGGTGTGGTCTCCATCTTATGTTTGTCACACTGTCTGTATCGAGAGGGTTCAGCACCGTTTTCTGAGGTAAGTTCATTTTAGACTCAGCCGTGAACGACCCGTTAATTTTAACTTAAACTACGGCGTATTGCTGAGTGAGCTGGAGTTGGCTACATTGGGCGCCCGCAGGGTTGTCAGGGATCTGACTATACTATATAAAATTTTAAACAATACTCTTTTATCTTCTGGTCTTTTATCCCAGATTGGTTTTCATGTTCCTCCTAGACAGAGCAGAAGTTCTGATCTCTTTCACGTCTCGTTCCACCGCGCGAACTACGCTATGAATACCTTTGTCACCAGAGTGGCGCGACTGGCGAATCGTTGTTCTAATCATAACATCGATTTCTTTGCACCATTTGGTGAGTTCGCCGGTCGCTTGAGGGGGGGGGGGTCTAGAGATGAATGGTTTCCCTAATTCCTTGTTTTTAAAATTTAAAATAAATTATCATTCATTAATTCCTTAACATCAGCAAGCGTTGGAGTCCTGCGAGCTGTTGTATGTCGCGCAATTGCTGGTTTTTTGTTTTTTTTATTAAGTTCAATTGTAATGGATAGTCTAGAGTTATGTAAGTTTTATAATTTCTGTATTATGTTGTATGCTATTGTTTTGTACATGTTGTAATAATGGACTTTGTCCGTAGATTAATAAATAAATAAATAAACAAACAAACAACTAAAATAAGCTTAATTAATCTGTATTGAAGTAATGCAAAATTACTTACCATTATAATCTTGGATCACTTTTTATTTAAAAGAAAAATGTTTAATTGGTTGACCCTTTTGTCAATAATTTATCGAAAACTTTGTTAGAAATGAAACACATAATTTTCGGGCTCAAATCAACTAATTTAATAATTAAAACTAAAACTAATTAAAGAAATTTAATAACAATAAATGTTTTGTGTGTATTAAAACATAGTTGACTAGTACGCTTGTTTTAGTTTTAACTATTTATTTAACAAACTAAAGAAACATATTTACAGAATAATAATATAAAAGGGATGTTCACTATACAAAATCTAAAGTCTATCTGTCTTTTTTCTCACTCTCGCGATTCGCATATCGTCGTTTGGAGGGAACCACGATGAACACCTGCACTATGTAGCACAGGGTCGGCGTAAGGAACGGCTGCGACATGCCCCCCACCTTGAAAGGCCAAGCTTTCAATAACTTAGAGGCAACGGACAAATCTTTTGAAATCCTCGCTTAATTGTGCCCGTTGAGGTTTTTATGGTAGCGACTCTGGATACGTTATCGCTTCCGGGATGAAGTGCGATGATGCGACCCATCTGCCATTGCGTTGGTTTCGTATTATCCTCTTTGATGAGGACTAAAGTACCCTCTGTTAGAGTACCCATCGTTTCTCTCCAGCGGCCACGGCGTTGCAACTCTGAGATGTATTCTGTCTTCCATCTCTGCCAGAAGTGCTGAGTCATCTGTTGAACAAGCTGGTATCGATTCAAGCGATTTATGTTGACGTCAACAACATCTTCGTCTGGCGCAGCGATTATAGGTTTTCCAATGATGAAGTGAGCAGGTGTAAGAGGACTCAAGTCATTTGGATCGTTGTTTATGGGTGATAAAGGACGGGAGTTAAGTATTCCTTCTATTTGAGTACACAGGGTATACAATTCTTCAAAAACTAAAGGTGTTGAAGATAAAACTCGTTTTAAGTGATGTTTGCAACTCTTTACCCCAGCTTCCCAAAGCCCACCAAAGTGGGGTGAATATGGGGGAATAAATTGCCAGTTAATTGATTGCAAAGAGGTAAATTCGTCAAGATCGTCTTTTAGGGATTGGGATCTTAATAGTTTGGAAAATTCTCGTTGGACCCCAACGAAATTGGTTCCATTGTCTGAGTATATTGTGGTTGGTTTACCTCTTCTGGCCACGAAACGACGCAATGCTTGCATAAATAATTCAGAGGATAAACCTGACACTACCTCTATGTGTATGGCCTTTGTTGCAAAGCATACGAATAGAGCGATATAGCACTTACTGGTTTTGTTACCCCGACCCTTTCGATCTTTGATTAGGAAGGGTCCAGCGTAATCAACCCCAGTTATGGAAAATGGGCTAGAAGGTGTTACCCTAGCGTTAGGCAGATTACCCATTATAGGTTGAATTGTAGCAGCGTTACATTTAAAGCAGCGCATGCAATGTCGTACAGTGGCACGAGCTAGGTTACGACCTGAGATAGACCAATAAGTATTTCTTATTGTAAATAGTAACAACTGAGGACCGGCATGCAATAACCGTTTGTGTTCCTCTTCAAATAATAGCTTTGTGAAATGATGATCACTGTGCAATAATATCGGATGTTTCTTATCAAAGGGATAATCCGAATACTTTAATCTTCCACCTACGCGCATGATATTATCTTTATCTAAAAAGGGTGTTAGACTGAGCAACCGATTCTTATGGTTTAATGCTTTTCCATTAAGTAAATCCTCTGTTTCGGAAGAAAAAGATTGATATTGGCAAATTCTGATTAGAATTTTATTTGCACTCCGAACTTCATAAAGTTTGAGTTGGCCAGTTTCCCTGTCATTCTTGTTCTTGCAACAATTGTGCTTAAATCGGAGCATATAGGCAGTGACATTAATCAGTTTGTTATATTTAGAAAATTTGTCAAAAGTAAAATCTAATAGATTTGCATTTTTTCGAACTAATAGAGATTGAGTCCTCAAGTCAGGGAGGCTGTTTACTACAGGTTGCTCACGAGGCCATTCATTTGTATCGAAACTAAGCCAAGTGGGACCCTTCCACCATAGATTGGAATCAAGAATTTGACTTGGATATAAACCCCTGGAAACTATATCCGCAGGATTTTCTGCGGTGGGAATATAATGCCACTCGCAGTCCATTGTAAGAGACTGAATCTTGGAGACTCGATTCCCAGTAAACGTTTTTAACAGATTAGGGCTGGTTTTGATCCAAGCCAATGCTATGGTAGAATCAGACCATATAATACGCTTGTTGAAATTGATGTTGAGAGATTTAGTTGCCTTATCTACTAGACGAGACAAAAGTAGCGCCCCACATAATTCTAACCTGGGCACGCTTATAGTTTGGAGCGGTGCAACCTTAGATTTGGCACACAGTAGGCTCACTTGCACATCATTATTGACATCTAGGCTCCGCAAATAGATACACGCCCCATATGCGCTCTCCGACGAGTCTGCAAAACCGTGCAGCTCTATTTGGGTAGCATTATTGACTATAGCATGTCGACCAATTGACAATTCGTTTAGAAGAGGAATTTCGCTTTGAAATTTAGCCCACATTGTGTTGAGTTTGTCTGGTAAAGGATCGTCCCATGATATTCCTGCAGACCACAATTTCTGCATAAGGATCTTGGACAATATTGTGCAGGGACTGACTAAGCCCAGTGGGTCGAAAATCCTGGCAATTGTGGAAAGAACTGATCTTTTCGTTGCCTTACAACTAAAAGAACTAGTATCGATATTGTAGAGCAGTGTGTCATTTTGACATGCCCATGTCAATCCTAAAGCTTGTGTCTTATCGTTTGATGAAAATGATAGAATATCGAAGATCAAATTTGAACGTTCAATTCCGCTAAGAACATCTTGATCATTTGAACACCACTTTCTCAATTCAAAGCAACCACCTTTGAGTATCTCAGAGACTTCGCGACAAATTTGTTGAGCCTCCTCTAGAGAATTGGAACCCGTAAGCATATCATCAACATAGAAATCGTGCTTGATGATTCTAGCTATGTTGGGCCTAGTCTGTTCTATTGCATCAGCCAGACTGAATAGGCATTTTATGGCTAGATAACTCGCCGCAGCTTGACAATACGTGACTGTGTTGAGTTCGTAGGTCCTCAGCGGTTGACTGGGAGAGCTACGCCACAATATACGCTGCAGTGGGCGTTGAGATTGGTTTATGAGTACCTGCCGGTACATTTTGGCTACATCTGCCGTTATAACGTACCTGTATTGCCTGAATCGCAAGATTATAGATAGAAGATCGTCTTGAAGGACTGGCCCAATAAGCTGTATATTGTTGAGGGAAAGTCCGTTGCTTGTTGGCGCGGAAGCGTCAAAGACCACCCTGAGCTTTGTTGTGAGGCTCGCTTCCTTCAAAACACCGTGATGAGGCATAAAATATTGAAGATGGGATTCAGATGCATTATTGATAAGTGACATATGACCTAATGACTCATATTCGGACATAAAATCTTGGTAGAGTGTGCGCAAGCGTTCATTTCTCAATAAACGTCGCTCTAGCGCATAGAATCTGTTCTCAGCTTGTGAGCGTGATTCTCCCAAATTGTTGGGATCTTGTTTAAGTGGCATATTTACTACGAACCGACCATCTGGTTGTCTCATGGTAGTTTGGGCAAAATTGTCCTCACAGGAAAGCTCATCTTGCGAGAGAGATTTGATATTGCTTAGTTCTTCTATCTCCCAGAATTTGGACATGGCTTGCAATAGTTCCTGATTGGTACTGAGATTGCATGTTGTTCGCTTTGGTTCATATAGCCCTAAGCCACCAGAAACGACCCAACCGAGTTTAGTGTCCTGAAGAACTGGAAGATTTTTACCCAAAATTATCTTGTCAGAGCCTAGGAGATGCCAAAACAAATCTGCACCAATCAAGATATCTATGGAACCCGGGATATTGAACTGTGGATCAGCCAGTGGTATTCCTTCAGGAATATGTAGTTGGTCTATATCGAATTTGAGGCTAGGCATGATATTAGAAATTATGGGTAGAACGTAACAAGTTATCTCGGTCTTAAAGTCTGATTGTGCTGACTTGAGAGTTACCTTGCACTTTTTATTTATGTGAGATTGTAGATTTGAAATACCAAATATTGTTAAGTTGGTATTCTGTTTTGAAAGACCCAAACGACGCAGGACTCCCTCTGAAATAAATGAAGTCTGCGAACCGCAGTCAAGCAAAGCTCGAACCTTTTGGTATTTATTGTGTTGATCTAGAACTAAGAGGTTGGCCGTTGATAATACAACTTGAGCATGAATGCCTCTTAGGACTCCACTGTTCATGGAATTGGAAGTAATAGACTCTTGAGCAGGGGTTTCAGACCGACCTTCAGTATCGTTGGCATGAAGAAGCGTATTGTGTCGTTGCTTGCATTTTCTGCAAGAGCCTATTTTGCATTTAGAAGCTGCATGACCCTCACGTAAACAGTTGACACATATAGATGGAGTTTTTCTTACGAACTGATTTCTTTCGACAATGGATAACTTTAAGAACCCTTCACAAATGTATATTGAGTGGTCACCCTTACAAAAGGAACAAGTATAGTGACTAGAAACCAATGCTCGTGAATGTTGCTTAGTTGAAGATTTTACTGAATCTTTAGCAATTTTCAGGTTTCCCTTATCAACGTTTTGATTACGCTTGTAATCCAAAGTATCAGCGAAATTAGCCCTTTCTCGTAGAAATTGCAAAAACTCATCAATTGTAGGAGATGCAGATGTGTTCCGCGTTTGTCTTTCCCAATCACACAATGTTGCGTTGTCTAGCTTCTGAGATACCCAAAAGATCAGTAAACAGTCCCAGTTTGATACTGATTGACCCAATTGCTCTATAGCCCCTAGATGTCTAGAGATATTGTCAGCTAGATGCTGAAGTGAGTCATGTGACCCTTTTTGTATTGTATTAAAGAAACATAATGCTCCTAGGTGGTTATGCAATAATTTTTTCGTATTATTGAACCTTTCACACAACGTAGTCCACGCCACTGTGTAATTTGCCGCGTTATATTGAACTTGCTTTATAGATGCTGCGGCACTACCTTCTAGCGCGCCCCGTAGATAGAAAAACTTTTGTATATTGGAAAGTGCCTCATTTTGATGTATTAGGCTATCGAAAATATCGCGAAACTCCAGCCAATCCTCGAAATTACCATTGAACTTGGGCAATGAAATGTCTGGTAATTTTATTGCAGTTGGTTGGAATTTAGAATTTGAGATAGGTGCTGAATTGTGACTAGAGGCAGAATCTTTTTGTTTTAACAATAATTTTGCGCGACTTGTTGCGGCATAGAACCTTTCTAGAAAGTTATCCCGTTCGAGACCTTGTGCATCTAACGATTCTAAGTCGCACAGCATTTCAATCTCGCTATGTATGCTATTGAATTTATCCAAAATATCTAGAAGATTATCTAACCTATCCTGCAATTCTATTTCTTGTAATTCAGATAAGCCATCCTGTAATGTATCCAAATATTTGTTAAAAGAAGCCAAAGAACTTTTCACACAGCCCCGTTTGCGCTTTAATGTGGCTAATTCAGTCATATTGATTTATTTTATTTTTTTAAATTTAATATAGGTACCTACCTACTTAGTGTAAATAATAATATTACCTACTGTATATATTAAATATTATTGTATTATTAATTTTTATGTAAACCTTATATTATTGAATAGATAACCTCTGTACTCAAACAGAAGAAATTAGGTATTATTGAAATATAAAATAGGATAGGATGGAATGAACTCACTTTCGACTTGTAGTTTCCAATCTCCAGTCTTCTTTGTCGGCGTATTAGGTATATTGTGCTTGCCGCCGCTGTGTCAACTTGCTATTGCGTATTTCACTGCCGCGAAATAGGTATTCGATACTTCTTGTTATTATTATAGCGTATATTTTATTGTGTTAAGTGGATGTAATTCATGTTTTGCTGATGAATATCCGCTCTGGAAGGACCATATGTTTTGTGTGTATTAAAACATAGTTGACTAGTACGCTTGTTTTAGTTTTAACTATTTATTTAACAAACTAAAGAAACATATTTACAGAATAATAATATAAAAGGGATGTTCACTATACAAAATCTAAAGTCTATCTGTCTTTTTTCTCACTCTCGCGATTCGCATATCGTCGTTTGGAGGGAACCACGATGAACACCTGCACTATGTAGCACAGGGTCGGCGTAAGGAACGGCTGCGACAATAAAGAAATAAATATGTATAAATAAAAGAAAGAGAAAGAATAAAACAATTAAGCGATAATGAGAATTTAGAAGAAAATCATAGTTATTACTTGTACTACTTAAAAATAGGAAAATTAATATAATTCGAATAATTATATTAATTCCTATACGAGACTTTATATATATATATATATACTAGTGAAAACGGAATTTATTTCAATTACTAAAAGAAATAACTTTAAACTTTATATAATAAAAACTGATTAAACAAAAAGGCCTTCAATTAAAGGAATACCAAAACTTACGGAACTTTATACAATTCACTACTTCAGAATAAAATGAGAAATGAACTTAGTCTTTAAACAAAAAAACTAGAAAATAAATCTTAACTGAAAAATTTACTAAGTTCAAAAACAAATTAAAATATTTAATTTAACTTTATACAATTTTAAAAACACTTCTTTACTCGATCAAGACTAGAACCATTCTAATTTTAAAGTCTTATTCCTTTCCAGAATTGCCTCATAGAAGTTACATAGTAGGTAATACAAAATGAAAATAAACCAATCAGAAAAAAGGCATTTTACAATATATACCCAAATACATTTACAGGGTGAGAACATTACAAAATAAGATACATTTTTATTTGTATGTCGACTTTAATAAAGATTCTTAAGTTGGATTTCGCGACTGGACAAAAACCCATAATTTTTTATGTGCCCATTATATATATTATTTTGATATGGGAAACCGTGACGCTTTCCAAATAGCTTTTTGTATATAATAAAAAATGTTCGACATTTTTAGATCACCGGGTATTTCCGACATCTGGTTATCTTTCCCAAGAGTTAGACAAGAAAAATGACAAAATTCATATATTTTTTGTTTACCTACTTGTAGACGTATTTATTGCCTTGGAAGAACCTTTTTTTCTAATAGAAGATAAGATAAATGGAAAATATACCCTTACATTTTATGACTGAGTTTAGAACATTTGTATACAATCTACCTAAATAATATTCCCAAACTAATATAAACCATAAAACTCAGACATAACCACAGGTCCGGACAACAGTAAATTCCATTGCCCGTCCGTTTTATTACAGTATAATGGGCTGGTTGCAATATCGGCTAGCGCCTCGCCCACTATCAAATTCCATAGTCGTCCGGGAAAGTGCTGAAATCGTTCATAAGCCATAGCCATAACCTCAACTTCGCCTTTCGTGTAAGTTATAGTGCTCAATAAAGTCATTTATTATTATTATTATTAGTAATACGAGGGTTGCCTTTTATATTTCGGGTTTTTGCAACCCTGCTGTTGCAATCTGGCAACTGACAGCTCTATGGGAAAGTTGGATATTTTTGAGGAGTTGTCCATGTCAGCGACCGTCTCTCCGTCTCCTGTCTCGGTCTCGCCCAGGAACTGAACACATCGGAAATGCCACGCCGCGTCTGTCTTATCCATGTTGCCGCAACTTAAAATCAGTCGAAACACTGTGTTCCGTTATGATAAAACATCAATCTAAAAGCAACTCTGGAATAGGGTGAGAACTTAATGTTTTTGAATTTTGCAGAAAAAAAATAGATAACGCGACAAAGAGAAACATATAGAGCAGCAATGGCTATGTGACATACGGTATAACAATAAAGGATCTGAACTCAAAATTATTTGAAAATATGCTGCTAATGACCGTACGAATACAAAGTATATAAAGTTCAACTTAATCAAGCGTTAATTATAATTTTGTTGATTTTAGTTTATTTAAATATATCAAAATGTTTTTAATATTCAAGATTTGATGAGATAATTTTTGTTTTTTTTTTGTAAGAACGACAATGCAAAATAGGTCTGATATCAGATATAGACAGATGAAAAGAGGTCATTTTCTTGAACTCCGTCCTTCAATCTTTGCACCATATACTTTCGAAATATGTTTTAACGTTAGGAAACAAATGATAGTTGCTGGTGAATATACTAGATGGATGTAGAAGTTCGACAACTTTAATTTTCAAAACATTGTAGCCTTGTTATGGTGAAACAAGATTTTTTTCGCCAAAGGAAGTCGGTTTCTTGAACTCCGTCCTTCAAACTTTGCACCATATACGTTCGAAATATGTTTTAACGTTAGGAAACAAATGATAGTTGCTGGTGAATATTCTAAATGGACGTAGAAGTTCGACAACTTTAATTGTTAAAACATTGTAGCCTTGTTATGGTGAAACAAGATTTTTTTCGCCAAAGGAAGTCGGTTTCTTGAACTCCGTCCTTCAAACTTTGCACCATATACTTTCGAAATATGTTTTAACGTTAGGAAACAAATGATAGTTGCTGGTGAATATTCTAAATGGATGTAGAAATTCGACACCTTTAATTGTTAAAACATTGTAGCCTTGTTATGGTGAAACAAGATTTTTTTCGCCAAAGGAAGTCGGTTTCTTGAACTCCGCCTTCAAACTTTGCACCATATACTTTCGAAATATGTTTTAACGTTAGGAAACAAATGATAGTTGCTGGTGAATATTCTAAATGGATGTAGAAGTTCGACAACTTTAATTGTCAAAACATTGTAGCCTTGTTATGGTGAAACAAGATTTTTTTCGCCAAAGGAAGTCGGTTTCTTGAACTCCGTCCTTCAATCTTTGCACCATATACTTTCGAAATATGTTTTAACGTTAGGAAACAAATGATAGTTGCTGGTGAATATTCTAAATGGACGTAGAAGTTCGACAACTTTAATTGTTAAAACATTGTAGCCTTGTTATGGTGAAACAAGATTTTTTTCGCCAAAGGAAGTCGGTTTCTTGAACTCCGTCCTTCAATCTTTGCACCATATACTTTCGAAATATGTTTTAACGTTAGGAAACAAATGATAGTTGCTGGTGAATATTCTAAATGGACGTAGAAGTTCGACAACTTTAATTGTTAAAACATTGTAGCCTTGTTATGGTGAAACAAGATTTTTTTCGCCAAAGGAAGTCGGTTTCTTGAACTCCGTCCTTCAAACTTTGCACCATATACGTTCGAAATATGTTTTAACGTTAGGAAACAAATGATAGTTGCTGGTGAATATTCTAAATGGACGTAGAAGTTCGACAACTTTAATTGTTAAAACATTGTAGCCTTGTTATGGTGAAACAAGATTTTTTTCGCCAAAGGAAGTCGGTTTCTTGAACTCCGTCCTTCAAACTTTGTAGCATATACCTTCGAAATATGTTTTAACGTTAGGAAACAAATGATAGTTGCTGGTGAATATTCTAAATGGATGTAGAAGTTCGACAACTTTAATTGTCAAAACATTGTAGCCTTGTTATGGTGAAACAAGATTTTTTTCGCCAAAGGAAGTCGGTTTCTTGAACTCCGTCCTTCATACTTTGCACCATATACTTTCGAAATATGTTTTAACGTTAGGAAACAAATGATAGTTGCTGGTGAATATTCTAGATGGATGTAGAAGTTCGAGAACTTTAATTGTCAAAACATTGTAGCCTTGTTATGGTGAAACAAGATTTTTTTCGCCAAAGGAAGTCGGTTTCTTGAACGCCGTCCTTCAAACTTTGCACCATATACTTTCGAACGTTAGGAAACAAATGATAGTTGCTGGTGAATATTCTAGATGGATGTAGAAGTTCGACAACGACAATTTTCAAAGACGCATCTAACATTTTAGACATAAGTTACAGGGGTAGGTTAAAAATGCACAAAAGTCAAAACCACCCTGTATCTTTTAAACGGTTCAAGATATCGAGATGCGGTTTTTGGCATTTGATTTCGTTTGGAAATCGAACTCGTGACATGTAGGTTAGTTTTCTTCTAATTCCTCTAGAAATCGGTGTTTCCTATCAAAAGTACTGTACCCTGTACAAGTACTGACCAGCAGGTCTGGCTGGACCGATTTCGATTTGACTCACGTTGGTCAATATATAACGCAAGGGATCTTATTATTATTATAGTTTACACAAAAACGTAGTCTTCGTTCACCTTTCATATGAATGAAGGCATTGATTGTCTATATTATTATCTCGCGAGATATTTCTCTTAGTTTGTATTATTAACATTATTTCTCAATAATTAGCATTTTTTACCCACTCTAAATATAGAAACGTAAACAATTTAATAATATCTGCATGTATAAGTAAGTTAACATGGGGAAATAAGAATATTATTGAAAATTAATGCTAGTCTCAACGACCCTGTGTGCTAATTTACAACAATATTGTTGCGTTGTTTACATAAACAAGAAATTATCTCGCCTCTATTTTCAGATGTAAGTATTGTATACTTGCTGTAAATTGACTTGATGTAAGCGGTAATTTATAATTATTTTTTATTTGAAGAAAAGATGTTTTTCTAAAATCAGATGGCTACTAACCGACGAAATCAAAGTCATTTAGTGGAGATGAAATTCGAAAATTTATAGCTGAAGCACCAGATATAAAATACCTAGCTACCAAGGTAAATTTTAATAGGTATAATCTATACAGGGATTATTGTGGCTAAACTATATAATTTCCTAAAAGTTTTATTAATGGGTTCGATAAAAATGATTTTTGGCTACATTTTAAAAATATTGTGAATCTATACAGGGATATAAGAAATTAACCTTAGTTGTGTTTTTTTAAGTGGAATGCTCTGTATATGAATATGTTTTTAGATTCCCCGTTCAAAATAAACCTAACTTTCATTAAAGTACATCTCACCTAAACCTGACAGTTTTTTAAATATTTTAATTTTTATAAAAATATAGACATAATTTGAATGAAAAAATTCTGGGCTGATAAATATACCAACTCATCACTTGTAACGTCCAATATAAAAAAAAACCCAATACTAAATACAGGGTGTCCAATAAAATAAGTTATATGAACGTAAAGTTTAATTCTAAATCAACCTTATCTAAAAGATTGAAACACCGAATACCAAGTTTAAATAGAATAAGTATAAAATAACAATAAACAAGTTCTTTAAAATAACTTGTTTATTTCAAATGGAACACCCGGTATATGAGGTCAAAATTAGATTCACAAAGTAATGATCTGTCAAATATTGTAATTTTGTTGACAAAATTATTAAAAATGTTTACTTAGAAAAGGTGTTCAGAATTAAAAGTTATAACAGATTTTCAATTTGCATTTTGATCGGCAACTTTGATATTTTTTATTGTATTATTTTTATTTTTCACAAGCGCAAAGTATTTTTTAATTTTCTATTAGAAAAATACACACTAATGTTGTCACGAGTACAGATTCCAAAATAATTATTCTCAACTTTAACTGTTAATAAACTTAGTCTATTTAAACTTGGTATTCGGTGTTTCAATCTATTAGATAGGGTCCTTATTTTCAATGCCCTCGTAGTTCACGTTAAACCTAAACGTGACAATATTTATATTTGTTTATATCAATCGGATATTTCAAATTGACACTTTAGTCACATTTCGTTCACCTTTGCTGATTTAGAAAAATGTTAACGCTAGAGCAAAGAATTTTCGTTGTACAATGTTACGGTTTGTGAGAAGACTATTCGTATGGTGAAGTGATAAGAATAGTGGCCCAATGTATACGTGTCAGATAATTGTGTTAAAAAGGTTGTTACGAAATTTAGGTGTACTGGCAGTGTGTTGAACATAAGAAGAAAAAAGTTGATCTAAATGAAGACAATGCAGCAAATGCCCTTGCTATAGATTTTGTAAGGTGCTTTCGTGAAATGTCATTACGGAAGAGAGCACTAGAAATTGGTAATATGTAATATTAGTAAATCGCACTTGCCAGTTGTGTACAACGTTAATAAAGTAAAACCTTTTAAATCTAAATTGATACACTCATTAGAAGAAAATGACGAGGCAAGACGATAAGATTTCTGTTCGTGGTACGGTGACCAATATTTGCAAAATCAAAATTTTACTGAAAATATTATTTTCTCGGACGAATGCACTTTTTCTACTAATGGAGTTGTAAGTTCTCAAAATTTACGGTATTGGTCCACGGAGAATCCAGAGTTTAGAGTTCAGTGCAGAAGGCAATATTATAAAACAGTAAATGTTTGGTGTTGCTTATTTTTTTGTGCGAAATATGAACCAGTATAGCTATTTAGAAATGTTGGGCAATTGTCTCTTAGATCATTTGCATAGTATGCCTCTCAACGATAGACTGAATGTTTACTTCCAACAAGACGGACACCCAGCGCATTCAACGAGAATCGTTCGGGAATGGCTAGATAATCAATTTCCTGGACGGTGGATTGGACGAAAGGCACAATTTTTTAGCCTCCTCGAAGCCCTGACTTGACTATAATGGACTTTTATTTATGGGGCTATCTCAAGCAGAAAGTCTATGGGTACCCGTTGAATAACGATTTGATGGAATTGAAACGCAGAGATACTATCAATGCCATTCCAAATCAATAAATGCAAAACGCGTACAAAGAATTTACCAATCGTGGTGAGCGATGTGTAATGATTGGTGGCCGCACATTTGAGTAACATTATTACTATTACTGTTTTATATTGGTGTGTATTTTTCTAATAGATAATAATAAACATATTTTGCGCTTGTGAAAAAGAAATACAATAAAGAATATCAGTTGCCGATCAAAATGACAATTGAAAAATATGTCATAATTTTTAATCCTGAACACCATTTCTAAGTAAACATTTGTAATATTATTAACAACAAAGCAGTGGCGGCTGGTCGGGGTAGGCAAGGTAGGCACCGCCTACCTTTAAAACTTCGCCCTAAATTAAATACT
The DNA here is from genome assembly GCA_911728435.2 of Apoderus coryli. NCBI lineage: Eukaryota > Metazoa > Arthropoda > Insecta > Coleoptera > Attelabidae > Apoderus > Apoderus coryli. The sequence continues at coordinate 6,315,680 of OU452209.1, read as the reverse complement.
CAATTTATTATTATTGACTCCATAATTTACAAAAAAAAAATTGATTCTTATATTAATTTCATTTTCTACCTTAAACCTTTAAAATATCCCCTTTAATTCAATAATTATCTGTAGGTATAATATAACTACCGCAAAATAGGTTTACCGCTGGTGCTATAACCCACTACCGAGACTTCGCATTTTTACAGGCAACTGTTATCGTCGCCTACACCGTATACTCGTATACACTGTATACACATATACCTATGTACATATCAAAAGTTTTGCGCCACCGGTCACCGGGTGATAGTATGTACTACCGACTACGGCCGAAAATACATGTATTTTGCTCAAAATTGTTGTACTTTTTCTTGAATATATTTAAATACATATACAGAAAAAACTGGTGGTGATTGAGAACTTTTATATAATACCTATTGAAATAATATGGGTTCTATTGCGTAGGAACGTGTTTACGTTGAGCTTAGTCACCTACCCCGGCCGCCTTCTATCTATTGTACATAGGTAGGTATACTATTTGCACGAATTTCGATTTGTACGTTAAATTTTTACTTAGTGCCTACCTAATAAAATTACCCACGAGCCGCCACTGCTTTCAGCATGAAAAAATGACACTTTACCACCTAGGAATACAATATGCTATTCCGTATAAGACTTGTTACATTAAGTTTTGTCAATTTACTCTGTATAAAACCAAATGGTTATCGATTATAGTAAATGATTATTATCAAAAAGCCCCATGCATCGAGACACAAAAAAGTTATAAATCTAAATAATTATTCTTAGCATCATCGTTATATTTATAAATAATAATAATGAACTAGATAACTGTTAAACACATGGAATGAAAAAATTGTACAAAAATTAATAATTAGTTGTTTATACATTTCATACTGATTAAAAGACTAGTACTAATTACAATAGAATAGTTTTTTGACGATGTTTATAAATATTGCATTTATTTATAGATTTTTTGGTAATGGTTAAAAGAATAATAATTTTAAACACAAGATTGGGTAACAATAAAATAGATAATCAAAAAATTATTATTTTTGAACTTTGAATAGCACAAGTTGTTCTATTTTTGTTTACGTTTGATAAAATTTACTGAATTATTATTTACAAGGTGATTGGTGATTGCGGTTATCCTGGAAGTTGATATCAACCTGCTTTGAGCCATCACCAGGCGTGTGCTGGCCAGTGGCGTTTTCTCTGTACAGAGATTCAACAGTTTAATTTATCTTATTTTTCTCGTAATGTCCGAGTTCTCCTAATAGCTATTGTTACAGCTCTATTTCGTAGCTCAATAACAGATCTGGTCTCACGCGCTTACACGCTCAAACTACCGTGCATGATAGCACCGTATTATTCGTAACACAGTCGCACATGCGTTGATTTAGGCGGAGTTTACAAAGCTTCTCTGTGTATACTTTCTTCATTAAAAACCTGGTTACATTTTACCAGGTACTGATCAAAACCAGGGCGTTCACTTGATGAGCGCACCTGCATATTTGTAAAACACCGAGAGACGAACGATAGATGAAAGAGAATAAGAAAAATCCAACCAGTCAGATATATAGATGATCAAGTAGTTGCTGAATCACAATGAGCATTTTAAACGTGCCACATTATGCACTCTAGGCGTATTACCATTTTTATTATCCCGGCTTAGTACTTGATTATTATGTAACAAAATAGAACCCGCCACTGGCAGGCTTACAGATTGCTCGGTTCTAGAATACATGGGTGGCAGATCGCTTCTTGCTGAGAATTTCTAATATCTAACAAGTCTTTTTTTCTAATATATATATAACACGAAATATTCTTATTTTTTCTAAACATAAATACGAACGTACCCTAATATTATGTGATACGACAAACATGGGGGGTCTAAAAGTTATCTGCGTCATAAAAGTTATGCAAGGCTTTTCAAAATATTTTGTTCTTAAGATGTTATTTTTCTTGTCCAACTCTTGGGAAAGATAACCAGATGTTTGAAATAACCGTTGGTCTAACATTTAAAATGTCTTTTTTCTGATTGGTTTATTTTCATTTTGTATTACCTACTATGTGACTTTTATGAGGCAATTCTGGAAAGGCAAGAAGACTTTAAGATTAGAATGGTTCTAGCGTTGGTTCAGTAAAGAAGTGTTTTCTCTAATTATAAAAGGTTAAATTAAATATTTTAATTTGTTTTTGGACTTGGTATAATTTTCAGTCAAGAATTATTTTCTAGTTTTTTTTTTATGTTTTAAAGTATCTGTATAAAGACTGAGTCCACTTCTTTCTCATTCTGAAGTAGTGAATTGTATAAAGTTCCGTAAGTTTTGATATTCTTTTAATTGAAGGCCTTTTTGTTTAATCAGTTTTTTTAGCTCTCCATATCATATATGTAATATATATATATATATGGAGACTATTAGTTTCATGAAAAAAATTTTTTTTTTAATTTCACCGGAAATACTTGTTTTTGGTCATTTTATACATAAATAAGTAGTTTTAAAAAAATGTCTGTCTGTCTGTCTGTCTGTCTGTCTGTATGCACGATAACGCAAAAACCGCTTAACAGATTTTAACCAAATTTGGTACAAAAATACTATTGGACATGGCAAGGAGCTGATTAGATTTTGGGAAACTTGAGCGTAGTCAAGGGGTTTAAAAGAGGGTTCAAAAATTAAAAAAATTCATAGTTCTTAAACTTATCCGAAATACTGCATAATTTTTTACGCATTTAATTGAATATAACCTAAAATATTGAACATAAAATATTAGACCACATTGGCGTTCGAAAATATTGTAAAATGGGGTAAAAAAGATTAAAAAAAAACGTATTTCTTAAAAATAGCAGAAATATTAACTAGTTATTTATAGTTTTGATAGAATATAACCCATAAAATGTGTCATGAATAATTTACTTTCATAGGCGTTCGTAAATAGTGGAAAAGGGGTCAAAACATAAAAAATATATATTACCTAAAATTATTCGAAATATGGAATAATTTTTCATAGTTGTGATACAATATAAGCTAAAAAATATTCCATAAAAGAATTGGTTCATACAGGCGTTCGAAAATAGTTTAAAAAAAGGGTCAAAAACGAAAAAAAAATGTTGCTCAAATATACCAGAAAAATTGGCTAATTATATATAGCTTTGATATAAGATAACCTAAAAAATGCAGCATCAAATTTTTATTTACATAGGCGTTTGTAAATAGTTGAAAAATGGGTAAAATAAAAAAAAATTAAAATGTAAAAATTTTTATATTTAACTAGATGAATTGGTGTTAAAAATACACGACAAAAATTAATGTACCATAGGCGTCCGTGAAAATTCTATAAAAGGGTCAGAAAATTTTTATATCCGTGATAACTCAAAAACCACTTAACGGATTTTAACCACATTTGGTACGAAAATACTACAGGATATTTATAGGTGGTGATTAACAATGAGCGTAGGCAAGGGGTTTAAAAGAGGGTTCAAAAATTTAAAAAATCGTAGTTGTTAAACTTATCCGAAATATTGAATAATTTTTTATAGTTGTGATAGAATATAACCTAGAGAATGTTACATACAAAAATTAGTTTACACAGGCGTTCGAAAATATTCTTAAAAAAGGGTCAAAAACGAAAACAAAATGTTTCCCAAATATACCAGAAAAATTGGCTAATTATATATAGCTTTCATATAAGATAACCTAAAAAATGCAGCATAAAATTTTTATTTACATAGGCGTTCGTAAATAGTAAAAAAAGGAGTAAAATAAAAAAAAAATTAAATATAAAAATTTTTATATTTAACTAGTTGAATTGGTGTTAAAAATACACGACAAAAATTAATGTTCCATAGGCGTCCGTGAAAATTCTATAAAAGGGTCAGAAAAAATTTGTATCCGTGATAACTCAAAAACTACTTAACGGATAACCTACAACATGCAGCATAACAATTTTGTTTACATAGGCGTTCGTAAATAGTAGAAAAGGGGGCAAAATAAATTTTATAATAAAACTAAAAAAACTCATTTAATTTGCGTTCAAAAACTTGGCCTAGATCTGAAATATAAAATATCTGCGTATAAATAGTGCCTCCAAAGAGAAGAAAAAGACACAAAACCCGATACTTAAAAAAAAATAGCTGATGTCTAGAACAAAACAAAAATTTATTAAATTTAGATAAATGACAAAAAGGTCATAAAATTATTACTTTTACACTTAAATATGGAGAGCTATTCGTGCCTCGAGGGCAACAGCTAGTTTTATATAAAGTTTAAAGATATTTCTTTTAGTAATTGAAATAAATTCCGTTTTCATTAGTAATTAAAGTTTCATACAGGAATTAATATAATTATTCAAATTATATTAATTTTCCTATTTTTAAGTAGTCCAAGTAATGAATAAGATTTTCTTTTAAATTGTCATTATCGCTTAATTGTTTTATTCTTTTTCTTTTATATTTTATACATATTTATTTCTTGTTGTTATTCATTTTCTTTAATTAGTTTTAATTATTATATTAGTTGTTTTAGCCCACAAACTTTGTGTTTCATTTCTAATAAAGTTTTCGATAAATTATTGACAAAAGGGTCAACCAATTAAATATTTTCTTTCAAATAAAAGTGATCCAAGATTATAATGGTAAGTAATTCTGCATTACTTCAATACAGATTAATAAAGCTTATTTTAGTTGTTTGTTCTTCTTTATTTGAAACCACTCGTAAATCTTGAATCGAACCATAACAATTTGGAATAGCATATTGGGATTCATTCGGACTGAGCTATAACATTAGTATTCTTTCTGAATGTACATAATTCCGCTAATTTCAAAATGGTTACAATTATTATCTCTTGGATTGTGGTAGTTGTCGTGATAACTATTTTTTCTTTTGTTTGTATATATACAAACAAAATAGTCTAAGCAGGTACATTTATAATAATATGCTTCTGATATTAGAAACTAACAACAAATTTTACTCACTTAGTCAGTGACATTTTCTATAGAACGTCCCTTTTATAATGTCAAAAGGCATGGGAACGGATAGCCCCGGGAGAATCGTTAAATTTATATATTTTACATTGACTTTGGATACCCTATACCTTCTTAAAATATCATTAAACTCCTTACAAATAAAAACTGATATACGAGTAAAATCATTAGGGGCAAAAGGGGGAAGCAAATAATTCGATGTGATACACAATGTGCTAATTTTATATAATTAAAATAATAATTCTAATCGTTAGTTTACGCAACATGTAATTATCAAATATTTATAATAATTAAAAATTTTTGTTTGCAAAATTTACATAATATTTTAAACCATTTTTTTTTTTAATAATCTAATATAAATAAATTATTGAAATATATTATATAAAAGATAAAACCGCTTTTTAGAAAACAAATACATTATTTTATAGACAGATTTCTCCAAAATATCAAACAATGTTAATAAACTTACCCTTTAAACTGATAATTTTTTTCTTTATTATTGAATTTCATAATATTAATAATAGTCGAATTTTAATCATAATTAAAATTTTATTTTTTCACGATATCAATCACTTAACCTAAACATGTTGTATAATTTTGTCGAGAATAAATTTAAGTTCTCCAAATCACTACACACTATTTGTTAGAGATCTTTCTCTAATTGTTATATATTTAATTTTTTTATTCTATAGGTTAATATGGAGTTTATGGACATGAGATTGGTGCGTTTACGCAAGATATGTGGATGATTTAAAATTTGATTTGTTCTTATTAAAATAAACGTCAAAACTATCTCCCTATACAGGGTGATTCATTATGACTGCAACAAACGAAAACTGAAAACAATTCAAGCAGCAGCTTCATGAACTCTCTCCAGTAGTTGTTTTTCATTTATAATTGGTACACTGTAAACCAATTGTTTCATGTACCCCCATAAAAAGAAATCGAGCGGATTCAGATTCGGTGATCTCCCAAACCAATCCAATTGTTTCCAAACAGTTGATTTAAAACTTCAATTACTTGTCTACCACGATGCGTAAGGGATCCGTCATGTATTGAACAATATTCAAAGATACATCCTCAATAAATTCGTGTAGGCGGTTTTGTAGAAAATGTCTGTACTGATTTGAGTTGAAATGCTCATTAATTACGAACAACCGCAATAATTGATTGTTAAACGTCACCCCAAACATTGATACCAAAACGTTCTTGAAATTTTCGCGGCCTAATCGCACGAGGGTCGTTTAAAGACCATACATGTTTTATGGTTTGTATTTATGCCATCTCTAGTAAAAGTTACTTCATCTGACCAGAGTGCTTTCTCTAAAAATCTTTCATCTTCTTGATGCTTACAAAGAACCCAATTACAAAATAGTAGCCGCCTTTCATGGTCTCCAGGATGTAGGGCCTGGACATTACCTTGCAATTTATCGGTTTCCATAAAAATGGTAGAAATAATTAGCTTTTTTGTAGCTTATAAGTTGCTCTTTTAAAAAAGTAATAATTTAAAATAATGAAACTCGTCAAAGCTGTATTTAATTAATGTAGGACGTGTAAAATTTACCCAAATACCCTACGCCAATGAACAGTTAATGAAAGCTTTTAAACTTATTTAAAAAAAAAACATTTTGATAGATAATCGATAACTAAATTACGGAGTGAATAATCGAAAAAATAATCAATACGCCACTAAATAATCTCAATAAGAAGTAAAGCGGCCTATACACATGCAAGCAAGTGTTAAGACTTGCCTGTACAGGTCGAGACACGCGAGTAAGTGCGAATGTGTATATCTGAAAACTCACGGCGCGTTCAGTTCCAAGCGCGGCTCGAAGGGAATCAGATATCGTCTAGACTATCAAAGAAACACGAAGACATTATGAGGGAATTCATAGAATTATATGTATAAAGACAATCCGTGCTTGTGGAAGATAAAATCAAAAGAGAAGAGGCATACAAAATTTTAGTTGAGAAGTTGACAGAAATTAACGAAGATGCAGCAAAGGAAGACGTTATCAAAAAAATTAATTCAATGCGGAGTTGTTTCCGAAAGGAGCTTAAAAAATGTATGGATTCCATGCAAATGGCTCGGCACGTCTCAGGAATAATTTTTCCAAGGGCTTGTGGGGAAATAATAGCGGTATATTTCAAATCCTCGAAACTCCTACCACTTGCTAAAAACCTGAGTGTACTCGATAATCTTTCGTGTCTTGACGTTCTATTTGTGGTGTTATTAAATACAACAATTCCAGGTAGATATTTTCATCCATTCTCAGATAATTTCTGTAATCGTCCGGTTCTAATTTCAATTCATTTATTAAATTAACATGCGAGTATGTATCACGTTTGGATAACCACGATTTCACCCATTTCCGCCTTTTTCTTTTCTTTTTTTTCCATACTTTCAACTGCAAGAACGACAGCGGTTGCAATGACACACATTTCTTCGACGTTCATTTTTCGCACAGGTCCCACCAACTGACGAACCTCGACGTTTACCTGAATAATGTGTGGCCGCAATTCGTTTCGCACTTGCTAGCGGACTTATCTGGACACACTTGCGCGCGGACTTGCCTGCATGTGTAGAGGCCGCTTAAAACCTGTCAAGCTCTTGTTTTTTGTTGCCGCGAAAGTTACATTACTTATTTTGTCTTTGTTCTAGTTAGGTTAGGTACAGAGCATAAAGTGGGTACAGGTTAATAAATAGTCTATTCGATTCGTAATCTTTGGCGGATTCGTTGGTATAAAGTAATGAAATAGAATAAATTTATTGCTTTTAACTTAACATTCTTTTGTGCAATATAAAATAAGTGCAATAAATAATTAATTGAAATAAATAATTTACAATTATGATGAAAAGTTTGCACATGAGAGTGAAATTCGATCAAACCTATATCTTCTCAACTTCCAACTTCAAATTGAGACCAAACAAATTCATCATTTAAAGTTTTCAAGGTTCGAAATGAGAATGGGTTCTTGACAATTTCAAGTCGTGTGTCAGTTCTTGAAAAAAAATCAAATTGCCACCAATCAATTTCTAAATTAATATTTCCTTCATGTGGAAAACTCCCATAAGAGGTGAGCAAATTACAAAAATTGATAGCCGTAATTGCATTGCAGCTGTCTCCAAATTGGCAATAAAGGATGTTTTAAAATAAGTGGACATTCAAATGGAGGAAGACTATGATATGCAATTGATAACAAAAATGCGAGACAATGACCAACCATCCACTGCTGCTAGTTGCGTATGGAACTGTCCAGCTCTAGAGATATGGCAAGCCCTACATGGGAAATAAACTCGCACTCGTAAAACGCGTCAGCCATCATATCTGTGACTTGATAGAATAATAAAAACGTTCATTATGAATAGGGTCAAGCAATACGAGGGTTGCCTTTTATATTTCGGGATTAGCGAACAAAAACAAATATTAATCATCGAAAATCACTTTATTGTTTTTCAAAATATTCCTCATGAAGATTTATACACTTTTGCATGCGTTTGAACCAATTGTCGAAGCACTTTTGCCACTCTGATTGAGGTATCTCCAAAACATGCATTCTGAATGCAGCAACCGCTTCTTCAGGTGTCGAAAAACGTTGACCTCTCAGTGTGTTTTTTGCGTACGAGAATAAAAAGAAGTCATTCGGTGCCAAGTCAGGACTATACGGCGAATGACTCATCAATTCAATGTTTTCGGTGCTCAAATGCAGTTGTTTGAGCAGATGTGTGATAGCTCGCATTGTCGTGGTGAAGAGTGATCCGTCTTCGATGGTTGGTTTTCCTGATTTCTTGGAAGACAACTGGCAAACAAATGGTTGTGTACCACTCAGAATTGACTGTTCTGCGTTGTTCTAGTGGTTGTCCAGTTTTTCCGAAAAAACAGGCGACCATTTGCTTGGAAGTGCTTCGTGCGCGAACAAAGTTTGTTGGATTTGGCTCATCTTGAACCACCCATACAGTCGACTGCTGTTTACTTTCGGGCTCATACGCGTAAATCCACGATTCATCACCTGTCACGATGTCATAGACGTGTTTCGAAGCACCGCGATCGTATTTTTTGCGCATTTCTTTCGACCAATCGACACGAGCCGTTTTTTGAGCGATTGACAAATTGTGTGGGATCCAACGCGAACAAATTTTTTTGACAGGCAAAAGATGATCTTGCAATATCAGTTCGCGCACAGCATCAATGGTTTTCGTAACAAGAACTGATTTTGGACGACCTTCACGAAATTCGTCTTGAAGTGAACTAAGACCACGATTGAATCAACCATCTTCTTCCTGGTCCCCTTTTGCTATTGATTTTGCCTTCAATTATAAGTTGGAGCAGTTCGTATTTTTCATTTCTCATGATGTGGCCAAAATATTGTGTTTTTCGTTTCTTTATGAGGATCATGAGCTCTCTTTCTTTGTTCATTCTCCGCAAGACTTCCTCGTTTGTCGTATGACTCATGTAGGATACTCTGAGCATTTTTCGGTAACACCAGAGTTCAAATGCTTGGATTCTTTTTTGTGTTGCCTCTGTCATTGTCCAGGCTTCAACACCGTAGAGTAAAGTAGAGAAAACATAGCACTTAAGTATTCGAGCTCTCAATGAAAGATTCAGCTGGCGACTACATAGGACTTTTTGCATTTTGTAAAATACTGTACGTGCTTTTTCTAGACGTGTTCTTATCTCTAGTGAGTGGTCCCAAGTTTCATCAAGATTGCTTCCAAGGTAAGTTATTCTTGTTACTTTTTCCAGATCTTTTCCGTTAACCTTGATCTTCACCGTTCTGTTCTGGTGTTGGCTGATGATCATCGTTTTTGTTTTCTGTGTATTTAGTTTCATTCCAAATTCTTCGCTGGCTGCCGTTATCCTCTCCATTAGACGTTGTAGTGCTTCAGCACTATCTGCCAGAATGACCGTGTCATCAGCATATCGCAGGTTGTTGATACATTGTCCATTTATAATTATGCCATCTGAGGTGTCTTCCAGAGCTTTTTTAAATATCTCCTCCGAGTAAACGTTAAATAGTATGGGTGACAGAATACATCCCTGTCTTACTCCCTTCTCGATATTAATTTTTCCAGATGTTTTCTTTTTTATTCTAATTTTGGCCTTTTGTTCCTGATAGAGATTTGAAATAATCCTTAAATCCTTATCGTCTATGTTACATGACCTTAAGATGTGCATTAGTTTATCATGTTTCACCAGGTCAAAAGCCTTTTGAAAATCAATAAAACACAGGTACACATCAGCATCCACATCTCTACATCTTTCAATTAAGACTCGTATTGAAAAAAGTGCTTCTCTTGTACCGAAGCCATTCTTAAAACCAAATTGATTTTGACCAGTATGTTCGTCTAATTTACTGTATATTCTATTATGTATTATTCGAAGGAAAAATTTGAGCACATGATTCATCAGGCTTATAATCCTATGTTCTTCACATTTCTTGGAGTTTCTCTTTTTTGGTATTGGTACAAATATCGATGTCAGCCATTCTTCTGGCATTATACCTGTTTCATATATTTTATTAAATAGATCTTCTACTACTTCGATGTGTTCGTCTAGTAGTAATTTTATTATCTCAATTGGTATATTATCTTCTCCAACAGCTTTTCTGTTCTTTAGCTGCTTTGCTGCTCTGGTAATTTCGTCCTTTGTGATATAAAGTCCAGTCGCTGCCTCCTGCTCACCAATGTCTTCTCTTCCCTGGTCTTGAAACATCTCTTTCACGTATTCTTTCCATCTGGTTATTTGCTCTTCTATGTTGAGTAGAGGGTTCCCATGTTTGTCCTCTACGAAAGATACAGGTGTTTGTTTCCATATTCCAGCGGCTTCTTTTACTTTTTTGTGTAAATTGAAGGTGTCGTGTCTTTTGCTCCAATTCTTCAATTTCTTGACATCTTTCACTTAGCCAGGTTTCTTTGGCTTGTTGGATCTTTATTCTGATGTTTTTGTGTATTTGTTTGTATTTTGTTTCGTTTTTGCCTTTGTATCTTCTTCTTTCATCCATCATTTTTAGAATTCCCTCTGTCATCCATGGTTGGTTCTTTTTTCTTTTTTCCTCTTTAAGATGATCTTCTGTTACTCTTGTTAATGTTTCCTCAATGTAGTGCCATTTTTTCTCGGGATTCTGTGTCGATGGTATTGGGTTTTTTTCCAAGTGTCTACGTATTTCCTCCCTCACTCTGTTGTTAGTGGATTCTTCTTTAAGCTTATCTGCATTAATAATTATTGTTTCCGTATTTCTTTTTGTTCTTTTGAACTCTACTCTTATGGCTGCTAGGAGAAGATTGTGATCGGTTAGAAATTAGTATTGCAACACCATTTTTATTTTGTGTGTTTTCGTCTCCTGAATAGTATATTGTATAGTTTCCCATCACACAGGTACCTGCATTTGGCCATCTTACCTCACTGCATCCCAGTATATCTATATTAAGCCTCTTCATTTCTTGAATCAGATTTGCAGCCTTTCCTGCTTCGTACAAGCTTCTCACATTCCATGTTCCTATTCTTTTTGTTGCCTTCCACCGGGGGATTCTTAGCACCCTCTTCTCATTTAAGAGATGCCCGGGACTGAGGGCCATTGTTTTTGGTTCCATGAGCATATGTAATTTTTCTGGGGATAATATTAGTGTAGTGGTTTCCCGTTGCCTTCTACACCGCTGTACATGCGCCGCTTCTGTGAATCAACCATACCATCGATAAACACTGGTCCTTGATGGAGCTTCATCGCCAAAAATTGAATTAAGTTCATCCATGCACTGTTGCTGAGTTAATCCACGTCGAAAGTTGTAAAAAATATTCGCACGAAAATGTTCACGATTTAATTCCATTTTTGGGCCGAGATGAATCTTTTAAGTTACCGTAAACAACACAAATAGCGCTCGTATGTCAAAACGTTCTGAGTACGTATAACCTCAAAAATGTCCAACTTTACGATAGAGCTGTCAGTTGCCAGATTGCAACACCAGGGTTGTCAAATCCCGAAATATAAAAGGCAACCCTCGTATTGAGATCCACATAAAATGCACGCCAATATGCACCATTGTAACAAAACCCTGTAACTTCCTTAATAAGTGAGTTTTCAGAGTGAATAAAAAACCAGGTTGCTCAGAAAAGATCAATCTTTAATTGGCCATTACCGAATAATTTCAACTATCATAGGTTCACTACACAGATTGCTCGAAAAGTTACAATAACAAAAAAACATTACTTTCCTTTTACCACTGTATATGACATAAGGAACAATTGATTAAAGTCAACTATAGGTCAAACCTGTTCTCCAAGAGTCAAGCTACATTTCTAAAACAAAAATCATCTCCCTGTAGCATGGGTTCAAGAGAAAATCGATGATAAACTTAGAGTAAATTTTGACCGTTCCGGTAATGTTACCGGTGTGTATATTGTTTGAAAAACCAACTTCGCTAGCAGTTATCAAGTTTAACCGATAACAAAAAAAATCTAAATGAGTTTAGAATTAGTAGATTATTAATAGAAATTGAAATTGAAGGCAGACACCTAATTCGGTGACCTTTTTATGCCCTCCTAGATAGACAGTTACTTATATAATAGAGAAAACTATATTAGGTAAATTAGTCAATCCTTTTTCTACATTTAAATTCTACAAAATTACGTGGGTCGTACGTTAGGCCGGGCCCAGATGAGTTTAATATACTGTAACGTTTTTCGGGGTTCGTGAAATAACAACGCGGTTTATTTAAAACTAATTTATTGACACTTAATAAATAAACACTTAAAGAAACTAATATTTTCAACACATCATACGTTGCATCTCAGGCATTTGATATTGATCAGGGATTGATTGATGTTGTGAATGTGTCTCATTTACCGGATCGTGTGATTACTGAGACGGAGGTCTATGGAGCTTTGATAAGGTTAAAAGCTAAATTTACGTCGGGTCCTGATGGTATACCATCTTTTGTAATTAGGGATTGTGCCACTGTGTTTGCCATTGTGTACAATATTCAATGTTTCTTTGCGATCGTGTAGTTTCCCCTCTGATTAGAAATCTTCTAGAGTGACGCCGGTTCATAAGAAGGGAGATAAACAGGATATTTCAAATTATAGACCAATTTCCATACAGTCGTGTTTTTCTAAAGTTTTTGAATTTGTGCTCCATGATATTATTATGAGCCATGTTAGGCGTCAGATTTCATCGGTACAACATGGCTTTTTTCCCGGTCGTTCTACGTCAACTAATTTATTGGTTTTAACACAGTTTGTAACTGAGCGACTTGATAACGGGGGTCAGGTAAATGTATTCTACACTGATTTTTCTAAAGCCTTTGATAGACTTGATCATGGTATTCTACTGCGTAAACTGTGTCGTTATGGACTATCTTATAATTTACTGCTGCTTTTGAAGTCGTATCTGAAGGATAAATTTCAGTATGTGGAAAGTCGAGGATTTCGTTCCGCAAATTTTAAAGTGTCATCTGGTGTTCGCCAGGGCTCTGTCCTTGGACCATTGTTGTTCCTGTGTTTTATCGATGATATTTCTAGTGGCTTGACAAATAGTTCGTTATTATATGCTGACGACTTCAAAGTATATTCTGTCATTAATAGTACTGAAGATTGTTCTCATCTTCAGGACGATTTAAATGTTGTATATGAGTGGTGTGTCCATAATTATCTTTATCTGAATATTGATAAATGTTTTAGTGTGTCCTATACACGGAAAATAAACCCTGTCAAATTTTCATATTGTATAAATAATAGTCCATTAACAACTTGTGATGAGTTTAAAGATTTAGGTGTTTGGTTTGATGGTAAACTGAGCTTTATGAATCATTGCAATAATATAGTTTCAGCATCCTATAGATCTCTGGGTTTTATTGTGCGCAATTCGAAAGAGTTTGTGACACCTCAAACTCTCATTGTTCTTTTCAACGCATTTGTCAGATCTAAACTGGAATATGCATCTGTAGTATGGAACATATGAATAATATTGAACGCATCCAGCGTCGTTATGCCAAGTTGCTGTGGTTTCGGGTTAATGGGGTTTATCCATCCATTGGGTTTCCTCATGATATTCTGTTAAACCATTTTAATCTAGTATCATTAAATGCTCGGAGAGAATATGCCGCTCTAGTATTGCTCTTTAAGATTATTAATGGACTTCTTGACTGTCCAGAGTTTTTAAGCCAGATTCCTTTTTGTTTCCCAAATCTACGTACACGTAATAACGGAATCGTATTTTACTTTCCGGCCCCGCGTACTAATTTGTTGTTGCGTTCCCCTTTATATTTTATGTGCCATACTTGTAACTCTGTGTCCGAGCAAATTGATATTTTTAATTCAACTTTGTCTTGTATAAAAAATATATTTCTTAGAATATAAATTTAGTGTTAGATATTAAGAATTTACTGTAATTCTTCCTGCCCTTTAATTTGATTATTTATCTGTCTGGGCAGTGTATCTTAAATAAATAAATAAATAAAAAATAAATATGCCAGATTTTTTAATCCGGCCCTGTAAATCAATTCAAATTATGGTATTTACCATACTGGAGCACAGTGTGTGTCGTTTCTGTTTATTTTGAAGATTTCTTTTTAATAACTAAACATTATTATACAGTAAGATACTTCATTATTGCCAATTTTCAATTTGGCTCTAAAATGAATCTTTAATTGGAAATGTGAGGTGAGTGTAACAAAAAATTCAAATACCCAGGTCTAACTGTCTATTTATGCCTCTGAAAAAATTATATCAGATTTTTGAAAAATGATATACAGGGTGAAGTGTTGAATATGAAGCAGTCCCACAAATTTTTTCGAAGACGGACCTGGATTTTTTCAATTCTGAATATGTCAGTTAGTTGCCAGACACCAATACACTAAGTACAGCATCCCGACTCCACGTTGGCACTTTGAAATAAACAGTGACGTATGATGCCGCCATTTTGGGTTACAAGTCAGGTCCTGACTAAGAATAATTATAGTTTTCGGTTTCTAATCACAGTACTGTATTTTCATTTTTGTAAAAATATTTAAGTACATAATAATATCGCTGTCAATTTCAGAATTATTTGTGGTGTGTCATAGTGATTGAAAACAGCTTTGAGTGGTGGTATCAGTTAAATGTTGACATGATTCGGTGATTTTTAATAATAATAATAATAAACACAACAATAATAAAGACTTTATTAGTTAAAAAGACATTTTTATAAAAGTTGAAGCAGTGCTTCCTAACTTAACCTAAACGTAACTTATATTTTAGCTTAAACCTATCTGAAAATAGTTTTACATCGCTGGCCAAATTAAGTAAGTAGCTTATGTAAAAGATTGATGTACATTTATCTTTGCTTATGTTTAGAAATTAATTTGTTCTATTGCGTGTCAGACAGCGCTCTTAAACGAAAACCTCTGTAAACTTTTTATATTCTCCGGTAGAGCGTTGTAATATTTTGAAACTGTATGCGAAAATGACCGCTCAAAGATTGATGTTGAGTCTAGCGGTGGCGTAATGACAGTTTTATGAGGAATATTCACATCATACACCGATCTTCGGAACTTCAATCTTTCATATAATTATTCCGCCTATTTCCATCTGATTAGTGAATGAAAATCCGACGTTGTGTCATTCTTAACCAGCTGATTTCCTTAATCTTATTGCTAGCCTCTTTCACCCCTACGAATTCCACATACAAGCCGTGTGCCTGAATTCTGCCTGAACTGAATCCTGTTCTCAGCAATTTTAGTCAAACAAGGGCCATATATTATATTGTCAATAATATAACCCCTAGCTAATTGCGTTATCATGCTATCTCGCCACGAGACAACTTGGGTTTATGTTTTACTTTCATTTAGTTTAAAAACATATTAGATACTGCCATTTCGTAATATAAATTTTACGGTTATACAAATAGTTGTTATAAACGTAAAATTCTATCTAGTATTCATCTTTGTTTTTACTTATTACTCACCTAACAGGATCTGTGGGGCTGTGGGGAAGCGAAAAAAAATATTTAGAGCAAGTGTACCGCTTATTGGGACAACATTTTGCAGCACACACATGTCCTCCCTGATCATTGTATTAATCATAAGATACGTTAATAAAACTAAAATCCTTTTAATTCTCACGAACACTATACCAAAAACACAGAATTAGATTACAAACACAATATTTATTTATCTCGTACACGCCGACAATGAACTATATATTGAACACAGGAGTGAACGGTATTTATCTACGTCTATGCGATTATTGTGACGTTGTAACCCATAATGGCGGCATGCGCGACGATATGCGCAGGATGGCTCGCAAGCGGAAAGTCAGAATACTGTATTATTTATTATACTGTGGTAGAAGCATGGACAGTTCCTCGTGACTCACCCTGTATAACAAAAGCCGTACCTCTACATTTTTAAAGAATCACATGTCTACAACACAATAGGGCATTATTAGATCGCAAAGTTTTACGACTAACGGTGTCATTTAAATATTATGACACTTAAGCAGTCAACGAATTATTGTGGAACCGACCATACCTGTAAGGATTGTAATTCCGTACAAATCCAGAATTCTAGAACACGGCTTGACAAAATATACAGTGTTCATAAAAAACTAAAAATAAAATTTTCTTTAAATTTTTTTATTAGTAGGTACCGAGAAAAATACATTTACAAAATATAAACTTTAAGTAATATTAAATGCAAAACAAGTTCCTTAGTGTAATTTTATGACTTCGGAACGGAGTTGCAACAGTCTTTCTCATTTTATAGAGGGCAATGTACCAGACGAACCATAATATACCTGTGGAAAATAAATAAAACTACAAAGGTCTAGTTATCCCTGAATTAGCCCCCCCAAGATCTTGGAAATTTTAGACCCTATGGTTATAGGGGCTTTTTTTGATCGCCTCCTTAAATCTTTTTGAACAGCCTGTATATTATAACTTCGCATACAGTAAATTCTGCAACACAAAATACATGTTTCTAAGTTTGCCTCCTTATGGCCGCGTAAACCCAAACAGCCAATCAAAAAAGAGACATCAACCACATTACCTTTGAATACATTTCCCCCGCCCACTCTATTAATTTAGCTAAATATTCGCGGATGCGCTGCACTTTAATACATTGACATGAAGTGCGCGACTGAACTGCACTGTTGTTATTTATATATAACAAAACAACTTTTAACTTATTATGAATTTTGGTTGGCGAGGAGAGAGGAGAATAATGAAAATGACAGATAGACATGATAAATTACAATACACTCCACTGAACGCGGCTTGACAAAATATACAGTGTTTTTACAAAAACTAAAAATAAAATTTTCTTTAAATTTTTTTATTAGTAACGATAAAAATACATTTACAAAATACAAACTTTAAGTAATATTAAATGCAAAACAAGTTCCTTAGTGTAATTTTATGACTTCGGAACGGAGTTGCAACAGTCTTTCTCATTTTATAGAGGGCAATGTACCAGACGAACCATAATATACCTGTGGAAAATAAATAAAACTACAAAGGTTGCATCAAAAAACTGTGTATTCAATATAAAATAATCAACTACCAAAATGTATCAACCTTGATATACAGGGTATTTACCAAAAAAAAAATATTTAAGGAGGTGCCTGAGTCCTTAACCAAATATATTGAAAAAAAGTGTACGCCACTGGCTTTTTTTCTAATTTCGATATTATCATTAAATAAAACAATTGGAGTTGAAACTTTTTTGTTTCTTGAATTCTCGTCGTATCGTACTTCGTTTTCGCGATAAAAATTCATTTTAATCTAGTTATCCCTGAATTAGCCCCTCAAGATCTTTGAAATTTTAGACCCTATGGTTCTAGGAACTTTTTTTGATAAAACTGTCACCTCCTTAAATCTTTTTAAACACCCTGTATATTATAAAGGATATGAGATTATAACTTCGTATACAGTTAGTGCTGCAACACAAAATACATGTTTCTAAGTTTGCCTCTTTATGGCCGCGTAAAAAGTCATGAACATTAACTATGAATACATATGCCCCGCCCACTGTATTTAGCGGGGACGCTACACTTTAATACATTGACATGAAGTGCGCGACTGAAGTGCACTGTTGTTATTTATACACACTGTGTCCAAGATAAGAATGGGATAGCATTGGAATCTTGGAAACGGTAGCAGTTACAATGTCGGTTAAATTAGAGAAAAGTTGTACAATTTAAACAACTTTTAAATGGTGTTTTCAAAATTAAACTAGCTGCAGCCGTTTTTGAGAATTTTTGAAAAAACAGTTTTTTGCGATTTTCGTTTTTATTTATTCCTGCCATTATTTTTACAGATATAAAAAAATTAAAAGCACTTTCTCATTGTTACTTTTTGGGGAGAATAAGATAGCGTTTACAAATTTTCACTACGACGTTTCGTTTTTGAAAAACCATCATCAACTTTGGTTTTTTAAACTTAGTAGAAATTTTTGTGCTTTTTAAAACGAAAATGTCCGTCATTGGTATCAGTTAGTATTTTATAATATATTGAGACATTCAAATTATACCAACGAAGGTTATTTTTCTATATTATTTAAAGGTTTAAAGGGAATGTCAAAAAAGAAAACTGTACCATGTACACTTACATAAATATCCAAAATTTTCCACATGGTCTCCAAATTTAGTATACTCGTAGTTCAAAAAGGCATGCGAAACACTCAAATATGTTGCTATAGTGAAAATGATAAATGTACAAATGATCCATGGTAAATACATCACTGGTTGTTTCTATAACAAATTTATTGAATTAACTCATACATTATATGCTCATCTAGCTCATCCCAGAATCATAACTAGCGCCAGAACAAGATCTACTAAGACCTTCGAGCTCATAAATAAATTTGTATAGCTGGCTATGTCGTTCCAAATGGTCTTACCTTTCAACTCAGCAAGTAGAAGCATTTTTCTAACAGATCGAATGTATGTATGTAATTATATAATAGATAAGGACTTACACGGTAGGCTCCCAAAGCAAGACACACAATCAACGTGAAATGTAAAATATACAAAGCAAGAGCTTTGGCAATTTCTACATTTGTAATTGGATATTCTTCAGCAATCATATCGTCAACAGTTAATATCAGTCCATATAACGCCAGCACCTAAAAGAAATTCATATTGTTAACTCTAAAAGAAGGGGCATTTCTCACGCAGTTCCCTAATTATCCCTTTTATTTATAGTAAAGACTCTTCTTCAAAATTGGCTAGGTCATCGCAAAGTCGTACATTCAACCATTACTAAAAAGGCTCTTTTCCCAAATAATCTGTTTCACAAAATCTCTGCTTTGATATTTCGTTTTTCTATAATAAAATCGAATAGATGGGTGTACGAGATGCTAATTATCCATCGTTTATTTCAACAAACGTTACCAAATAATAGCGTTGAACAGCATTGACGCAAAGTATGTGCTCGTGGTTATTAGCATAGCAGATGTGTCCCGAGTGTAACCCAGCAGGTAGCCTGGGGGCTTTGTAATCGAAAGGTTGTGAGTTCGATCCCTGCTCTTGCAACTTTTTTTTTATTTATAATTTTTGAACAAAGTAGTTGGGTTAGTTTAGGATGTTATGATTAGTATTTTTAGTTTGTTATTTCTAATTTTAGAATAAAGTAGTGATATTAAAAACACAATACAAATGATATACTCTTGTAACCAATAGCAGGGTTGCCAGATTCGGATATATTCCCCAAAAAATAGGATAGGGAATTTGAAGTAGAAGCTAACCTGATGTGATATGATCACCTGCCTCTTACCTCACCTGCATTTTTACTGTAAAAAATGACGAAATGTTAAAATTGCAATAAATCGTAGGCGTTCTCCTTTTACAAACTGGGCTGATGTGACATGAACACATACCTCTCCCCCAGTTGTATTTTCTATAACAGGAATGACAAACTGTCAAAATTATCATTGGCTACCCAACTAGCAATTCGACATTCTTAAAGAACTAATATATTTTATAATTATTTTATTGCCGCTTAGTTAAAACTTTTTTGTTTTTTAAAGTTTCATTTCGTGATTAAACTGCTGTGTTAAACTTTTCTGTGAGAAAAATTGTTTTAAGAACGTTATTACAGCAAAATAATAAAATAGTTATAAAATATGATATCGTAACAATTTTATAAACGTTTATAAAATACGTTTTGTAGGACGTATTTGTTCCGAATCATAATTGGTTTTAAAAGCATTTTGTAAAAGTACTAGTCTGGATTAACTTGTTCCTTTAAAAACAATTGTAAAATTATTCTGTTAAAGTACATTTCGTAATAATAAAATAGTTTTTTTATTGTCGTTATTAAGAGCGATTTGTTTTGTGGAGCAAATTTGTGCGCAAATTAATAATTACAAAATTGTTTTTTAGTTATTTTATTAAAAACAATAAAAAAATAAATATGTTGCCAATGCATATTTTATAAAATTAAAATGCTGTCATAAACATTACCTAGAACTAATATATAACATAGTCTTATTTATTTTCAACTGATATTTATTGTTATATTATACACTGATTTCAAATGTTGTCCAAATGGAAAAAAAACTAAAAGCAGTTTTGCATTTAATAGCAAATTAAAACTTAATTACTACAATATTATAAATTATCAAAGGCAAAACATTAGTGACTATAATAATGAGAAGGAAACTGTAATGGAATCTAATCAAATTAATGACAATATTTACATTAATAAGACACCACAAAATATTGTGGACACTGATAAATTCTCAGGAGGAATTATTACTAGATGGTGAGCGGGTAGCCGAAATAGAGAATTGGATACCTATCCTGGTGATCAATATCATGCTTCAAGCACAACAAGTGAGCTAGAAAAAAATGCAAAACTAAGAGAAAACATGCGATCATGGGCCGTATCAAATAATGTTCCGCATTTTTCCTAAAAGAAGCTTTTTGCCATACTCAATAAATGCCAAATTTCCTACCTCAAGATCCTCGAACTCTCTTAAAGATACTCGACAAACCGTTTTAATAACGGCAATTATAACATACATAACATAACCAAAGGGCTCAATTTAGGTTATGTTTAAATTACTCCCGTAAAAGCTAATAATAGAGTAGCTATAGAAGCATTTTGTTTTATAAGAACACATTAAAAGCTTTTATAAAACATATTATGTTAAAGTTTGTTTTGTAAAACTCTGTTTACTATTTTATTATTATTCCAATATTGAGACGATGCGACACACGGCGGCGACTCACAGAAACATCAAAGTATCAAGCACGAATACTTCAAGTAGACAGGACTAGACTTGATTAATTTGTATACATTTTATCTTATAATTTTTTTGCAGCACCTTTAAATTAAATTTTGATTTTTTAGAGCATTTATATAAAAGCTTGTTTTAGTTTGTTTTACTATTAATTTATTTTAAATAACGGCAAAAGATAACTAAATACATAAAACTTCAAGGAAAATACTTGTAATTAACTTCATTATTCATTATCAAGCTTAGTGAAATATATATTTTATCTCTTACACCATAACTGGTTTCTAAAAATGTCTTCAAGTTTACATAAAACATAGGTACCTACTTATATTTTGGTTAGTATCCATATCATAGATATAAAAGATCATATCATCATTCTTATGCTATCAAAGGGTTTCAGATAATATTAATTTTATATTAGATTTTATATGCACTTAAAATATTATGAGATTTATGTTTTTCAACGAATACACCCCTGTATAAAACAATTCTGCAGTTATTTTATAATAGCTATCTAAAGAGCATACTCGTCTGGGTTGAGATAATTTTGTTTTATAAGCATCGTATAAGGAAGAAGCCATTTTTGGTTTCTTTAAATTGTTAGCCATGTTGACCAAACTTTTAAAATTAATATTTTTTCTAATTCGTAAAATTTTCTTAGCTAATAAGCTCTACAGAATCAGTCATTATATAATAAAGGATATCCCAAAAGATTATTTTCAACAATAAGTGACAATAAAAAAAATATTTTATATAATTTATAAAATCTAAATTCATTAATTTACATAATTCGCGAGGCGCATTAAAATTTTAGTAATAATATACAATATATTTAACAGTAAATTTTGTTTCGCAGCCAAATCTGCTCATGGGTGAATTTTATCTGACTTATTTTATTATTCATTATTGGGTATTATAGCGTTTTATATTATTTTTACCTCCATCATTGTTCAGATTTTATTAATGTGTACCAACAACAATGCATAATAATTATAAAATAATTTTGTATAAAAAGGTATTTTAAAAAAACGTTTTTATCCTTTAACTGTTGCCGCTGAGACCAAAAATGTTGAAATTGAGGCTCTTATAAAATATGTTTATAACAGTTTTATTTGATTTTTATTAAATATTTATAAACGTTCTAAAAACTATTGTATAATAGCAACAAGCAACATTTATAGAACCGTTAAAGAGTCGATTTGTTTTATAAATCTGCGCCTTTTTCGTGTTTATAAGGCGCGTAAGAACGTTGTGAAAATGTTTATAAAACAATGGGTGTTTTATAAAATATATTTTATAAATGTTCTTACAGCAATTAAAAAAGTTAAATTGTTAGTTGGGTATGAAATATTGTGAGGTTAATCTCTCAGTTAACTGTCAATCACTTTGTAGAGCGAAGGTGTGTGACAGACAGGTCAGAGGAAATTGATGATAATATTTCACGTAGAAGGATAACACCTGTAGATGAGAATAAATTTCCCACTGAAAAGATTGTACGATTTAGTGAGGTGGGTAAACAGAGCTGGTCGAGCACGCCTAATATATTATTTACTTTTAAATTCCGCGAAAACCTGACAGTTACTCGTTACTCTCCCCAGTTCGATGGCAATCAATAATCAATATTTATAAAAAACGTGTTTTAAAACTTTTTTTTTAACTAATTGTCTAGCTGACTATACACCAAACTAATTGTTACTTAAACTATTGAATTAATAGACCGTAAAAGAATTTTACCATACCTACTTGTGAAACATAAATATACCATAACATCACTGTAGTGTCATAATGTGCATAAACTTAGATATTCCAATAATAACCACAAAAAAAAACTTACCGAATGCAATACAGCAACAAAATATATGACGAGGTTCTCTCTGAACATGTTGAAAAATCTCCACAACCATAATGCTACTAACTCTTCATGTGATAACAATCTGAAATGCATTGTGATTTACTTATACCTACCTACATTATCTCACGATATCTGATACGTAAGATTGACATTTTTAATATTATTTTTAACGTAAGTTCACTGCATTTCATTAAACTCAAATTCATAATACAATACAGTCAACAAACAGTACCACAGGACGTCGATATAGTTATAGCAAAAGATAATAAATAATATTATTTTTTGTTCTTGTGGTTATACAGTTACCACTAAGTTAAGTACCTATTTGACTTTTACATTGTGATGTTTAAAAATAGAATTGTAATAACACAAACGTGCGATACCAATCTACTTTACCTGCCTGATCTTTATTATTGTAGAATGTTTTATGCCGAAGTAATGCAGACAGCTCGAAAACCTCCCGTGTAAGCTTTTTTTTTGTAACGGTATTTTTGCCATATTAGGTAGGAATACAATATAGTAGGTAATTTAATAGCATGCGTACAATATAATATCATAATATAATCACTTAGGTATTTGATATCGCAGTTTGTTTACTTACTTTGATAAAATAATCACAAAATGTAGGTAGATATAGATAGGTATCAGTGCAATCAAAAATGTGTTTAACGGAAAGCTCGTTCACCTGTTGTTTTGAATCTATCACCTTTCGACGTCTTCCATCTCTTTTAACATAGCAAACGCCGGCTTGGTGGAAACAGTGTTGCCAGATGTTGTAGCATTATACCATAATATATTTTGTAGAATAAATCGTAGTCTATGATTTAAATAAAAATTATTTATATTTGGAAAGTGTCTGATTTATGATAGAAATTAATATATCTTTAGATTTTATATAAATAACGTAAATACATATTTTTTTTGTATAAAATATTAATAAATATATACAGCGAACATATATCAGAATATTTCCAGGGCTACTTCGATTTAAATTTTGCAAATTTCCAGGGGTTTTGTCGATTATCTGCCATCAAGAAATAACGACTTTTTTGTATTTTTTTTCCATGTGATTAATAACAAGACTATTTTGAGCAAAATTAGGTACGGATGAAGACAAAATAATCAGTGTTTATATATTTTTAGCTCTCTTAGGTATTCCATTGAGGGTGGACAGGTAGCATATCTCAGGAAATAATAGTCGTAGGACAATGGGAAAAAAATTCTTTTAGGAAAACCGACAATGGGAAATCGCTGGAAATAGTTTTTTAGTTCCTAACTATACCCCTAGGGGGCGTAATAGATACAGTAATGCGAAAAATGCATTTTTATTGAAAATTTCGCAATATAAGTTAGAAAAACAATACTACCACAGTAATGCTACTGAGATTCGGCATCTTTTTGGTGTATCACTTTTTATTGTAAGGCTTGAAATAAAGGCAGCAGGGAAGGACGAAATTTTACCTATGATAATGCCTATAACTTTGGTTTGGCTTAACCGAATTTATCAATCTAATTTTTGGTTAAGAACTCAAGCCTTGCTGATGAAGAAAAAAAAGATTTCAAATCATAATTGTGTTTCGGGGCTCCGCTAGATGGCGATATTTGCATCGCCTAAGGTTTTTTTGATTTTTCTTTAAAAACTTAAAGGTAATTATACAAATATTTTATCAAAATGAAAAGTAAATTGAATTTGTAACAAAAAAGTCCCAAACCGCACAGGAAAAGCTTTATTCGTTTGAGAGTTATGGCCAAAAGAATGTTGTTTACCAAAATTCGTTGAAAAATCATGCCATGGGAAATAAAGAAATAGGTTTAAACTTTATTAAACTGATAGTTTAACAAATAAAAATAATGAAAGGTCCATTAAAATTACCAAAATGCAGAGCTCTCATAAAATTTGTTAAAAGAGGTGGATCTAGATACCCATGAAACAAAATTGGGAAGTTTCCATGCATGGAGACAAATAAATAAACGCGAATATGCTGCTAAATACCCTGACCGAAGACACCATAGCAGAAAAGTGTTCCGTCGGTGAGCAGTCCGTTTACGAGAAACGGGAAGTGTAAGAGTTGATCCAGTCCCGCTCAGAAGACGTCCAGTTAGCAGTGAAGATAATATTATAAGCGTTCTTGCGTATGTGGAAGCGAATCCTCATGTAAGCGTCAGTGACATTTCTTCAGACTTAGGAATAAATCGCACTTCAGCATATTGGATTTTAAAATCTTTTAAACTGCATCCTTACAGTATGGTTTTACATCACGCACTTTCAGATGCCGATATTGACAAGAAGCGCCTATAGACTTTTGTTATTGGCTGAGAGATATGTGCACGGAAAACCTGCAATTTCTCTCACAGATTTTATGGACTGAGCCATTTTTTCTAGTTGTGGTAGTGTTAATTTACACAATACGCATTATTGGTCACAAACAATTCCTCATTGGATGCCGGAAGTTGACCATCAAAGTAGATGGAGTGTAAACGTGTGGTGTGGAATCGTAGTCAGGGTATTAAGCACCATATTCGCGTTTATTTATTTGTCTCCATGCATGGAAACTTCCCAATTTTGTTTCATGGGTATATAGATCTACCTCTTTTAACAAATTTTATGAAAGCTCTGCATTTTGTTAATTTTAATGGATCTTTCATTATTTTTATTTGTTAACCTATCAGTTTAATAAATTTTAAACCTATTTCTTTATTTTCCATGGTATTCTTGATCACGGAAAATTGATAGATGATAGATAGATACATGATTTTTCAACGAATTTTGGTGAACAACATTCTTTTGGCCATAACTCTCAAACGAATAAAGATTTTCCTGTGCGGTTTTGGACTTTTTTGTTGCAAATTCAATTTACTTTTCATTTTGATAAAATATTTGTATCATTCCATTTAAGTTTTTAAAGAAAAATCAAAAAAACCTTAGGCGATGCAAATATCGCCATCTAGCGGAGCCCCAAAAAACAATTATGATTTAAAATATTTTTTTTCTTCATCAGCAAGACTTGAGTTCTTAAACAAAAATTAAATTGATAAATTCGGTTAAGCCAAACCAAAGTTATAGACATTATCATAGGTAAAATTTCGTCCTTCCCTGCTGCCTTTATTTCAAGCCTTACAATAAAAAGTGATACACCAAAAAGATGCCGAGTCGGTGCAATCGGCCATGAGAGTAATTACATAGTAAGTAAAACCGAAATTCCCTGTCAGTAATTTTGTGAAGAGCTCTTGGCAACGCTGGACTTTAGTCGTGTGTTCGCATTCATTGCATTAAGACGTCCTTCTTGTGTTGATAGTTGATATTCTTTCGTCCATTTGAAGTTCAGCTTTTGTCGAGAACGGTCGCATTTTTGAAAATTGCAAGTAATGGCTACAAATTATGTTCGTCTTGAAGGTTGAAGGTCATGTCAATATACTCCACTTGAAGAGTGACTAAATTTTATTTTTCATCTCTAACCCTTAAATGCATGCGGTTGCAGAAATGCAACAAAATCATTTTAGTACGTAAAATGCAAGTTAAATTAATTTCTCGGTCTATCCGTAATGTTGCAGAAGTGCAACAGTGTGTTAGATATGAAGGCAAAGACTGCGCGCGAAAAATTTAAAAAAATGTAAATGATTCAAGCCGGCATCGTGGAGATAGTCATATGTGCTAACCCTACTTTTGTTAGTGAACCTTTCTGAGAATTAGAATTCCAACAAAAAGCGTATTTTGAGTTTTATAAAATTGTGTTTCGTATTGTCCAAGGTTAGTATTATAAACATTTTATAGTATTTGTTGTTATATTATGTGTGATGTTGAATTTTTCGGGAAAAAAAATATGTTGCAGAAATGCAACATCATGCATTGCGACTCATTAATTTTAGAACTTTTTATGTGTTTGGTTGACCGTGTTTTTTCCTTTTTTGTTTTTAGCATGTCGAAGGGCGATCGAAGTAAGGCACTTACCAATGATGAATTACAGTATTTTATTGACAATTTAAGTGAAATTAGTGAAGATATAAACTTCTCAGACGTAGATTCTTTGGACGATCCAGAGTATTTTCCCGATAATGTCTTGGAGGAACAAGAGCAAGGTGAATTAGAAGATTTAGAGGTGCCTGATGAGATTTTAGATAACACCGAGGAACGGGTTGAAACAGTGATTAACCATAATAAGTCAGCAAATAATGTGTTACCCTGTAGCTCAAAATCAAAAACTGCAAAAATTGAAATAAAATGGAAGAAGAAGAATTTACTTTTGAATGAGGTTCAATTAAGTTTTAAAGGAAATGACATTATGCCCAGTAAGCTGCTTAAAATGGAAACTCCATATGAATGTTTCCAACATTTCTTTTCAGATGATTTAGTAGAAAAAATTGTTCAAGAATCAAACTTATATGCTCAACAGTTTGACATAAACAAACCATTAAATTTGTCAGCCAGAGAGCTAAGACGATACATTGGTATTATCATTTACATGTCTCTCGTACGACTGCCGAATACTCGTCATTATTGGTCACCAGATATTGGTACCGATGTAGTCGCAAATTCTATGACCTTAAATAGATTCGAGAAAATTCGCCAGTTTTTACACTTTAATGACAACAACAAACATTTACCTAGGGATCATGCAGATCACGACAGACTTCATAAAATAAGACCGATAATAACTCACTTGAATGCAAAAAATTCGACAGTGCCCCTTGAAGCTAAACTTTCAGTTGATGAACAGCTGTGTTCTACAAAGGTACATCACTACATGAAGCAATATTTGCCAATGAAACCTCACAAATGGGGTTTCAAACTATTTGTGCTTTGTGGTGTAAGTGGGTACGCTTACCACTTCGAAGTCTATTCGGGCCAAGAAAACGATAAGAGGCAAATAATAGATGCAAGTGAACCAGACCTAGGAGCTGCTGCTAACGTAGTGGTTAGATTATCCCGAAGAATACCGAGAAATCAAAACTACAGGTTGTATTTTGACAACTATTACACCAGTCCGGCTTTGATGGTATACTTAGCAAAGAATGGAATATACAGCTTGGGAACTATCCGGCGTAATAGAATCACAAATTGCAAATTACCATCTGAAAAAGATATGAAGAAGGATCCTCGAGGCACTTGTTATGAGTTTGTAGGAGATCTTGATGGCATAGATATTTCATCTGTTGTTTGGAAGGATAACAAGATTGTAACTCTTCTGTCAACCTTTGCGGGAAAATTACCATTAAGTACCATAAACAGATACAATAAAACAAGCAAATCTACTGCTGAAATTACTTGTCCTTTTGTTGTAAAAGAATACAACCATCACATGGGTGGAGTGGACTTGCTAGATGCTTTTATGGCAAGGCATAAAATATTGAACAAAAGCAAAAAATGGTATATGCGCTTGTTTTATCATTTCATCGATATGGCATTAGCAAATTCGTGGATTTTATTTAAAAAAATATCTACAATGCATCAAAGTGGTCAACAACATATTACACTTTTTGAATTCCGAAAACAGGTAGCACTATGTCTAATACAAATTGGACAACACAATGCAATCAAACGAGGACGTCCAAGCAATAGCACTCTTGAAGAAACAATAAGGGCTAAGAAAAAATCAGGTCCTGCCCAACATGCTCCTCCAAAGGACGTTCGCCTTGATCAAGTAGGACATTGGATGATCTGGACAGATGTACGTGGTCGCTGTAAATTACCAAACTGCAAAGGGTATGCACAAACCATATGTGAGAAATGTGGCGTGTATTTATGTTGCAACAAAAAAAATAACTGTTTTAAAGACTATCATACCACATCATAAGTTATCTGGTTAATGCATAATGTTGCAGATATGCAACAACTAGCTTTTAGCTAAAAATAGCCTTTAACTTTGTTATTAAATTTTTTCCTTATTTTTCTCTGAATAAATACATCAAAACAATCATTCAGGATTTTTTTTAGTAATTTTCAAAAAATCATGCATTTAAGGGCTAATATCATTTTCGCCTATGGCGGATAAGTTATAAATAAAAAAACATTAAAATTATTCGAAACTATTTATTTCATAGAAAATCACGATTTTAACAATACAACTAATTATTATCAAATATTAAAAATTAAGACATTCGTAAATGTTTGTAAAACACATTTTTCGCAAACATATCAAACTTTTTGTTGCCATCAGGTTTAGTGTAATACTTATAGACAACTAACCAAAACAACCACACTATTCCTGAAATTCAATAAATTTTCTTTCTCAATTCATAGGAATATGTGCATTAAAATACATACCTAGAACTGTGCAGTTAATTAATGTCTGTTGGCTGTCTTCTTTTACTTCAGTAACGAATAGTGAGTGAAGTACATACAAAGTGGACAAACAAAATATCGGAAACGTTACTAATAACCATGGTAAAACATATGTAACTTTATTCTAAAAAAAAATAATACGCGTGCAGCACAGTACACGTGATAGAAGTGAATACTTCTTTCACGAGAGAGGAAGGGAATACGAATGACGGTGTAGCAAGACACCACGCCACTGGTATTATGTATACTAGTTGGTTGATTTTATAGATATTTTCTTTTAGTTTGGGAAATATAATATTTTTGTGAAGATTATTTTAAATAGATTGTTAACATATGTTCCTAAACTGTCCTTTCAGTCATAAAATTTAAGGGTCTGTTTTCTATCTATCTTATCGTTTATTGATATAGGTTTTACCAAAAGCAATAAATCCGTCTACAAGTAGGTACATGAAAACAAAAATAAATAATTTTTGTCTCTTTTCTTTGTTCAACTTTTAGAAACAGATGGGCCGTGTTTTCTTGTTCGAAGAATGATATGTTTTAAATACAGAGTGGTCTCACTTTTGAACATTGAAAGGCCTTCATGTAAATTAAATGTCGGACTTTTATTATTATATAAGGTGAGGTGGGGTAGTGTGTAATCGGGGCAAGTGTGTAGAACGCTCTTGTCTATGAAGGGTTCTGTAGATCACTAACGTCATCTATGAATATATAGTCTAAACATGATTATATACTCTTCTAAAACAGAAAATTGCAAGAAATTTCATTTATAACACAACATATTATTCAAACGGTCGAGACCAGTTCGTCTTCACTAATACTAGTTAGTATACAATTTATTAATCAGCAGTCATCCTTTTAAACAATTATTCTTTTTTATATTTTTGTGGTGCAATACAAAGTAAAGGTAAGAAATACTTTAACATTATTCATATTTTTTATTTTTTTTATTATAACCTCAAACTTTTGATTACTAAACATTTGGCCCGGCAAAAAAGCACGATGAGGCAAATGTGTAGTAAATAGTGTGTAGTATGCTACACACTTACCCCTAGTTAATTAAAAAGAGAGAATAATTACGGATTTTAATTGTTTTAGATAATAATGGTGCGAAATTATAAAAGAATATCAAACAGGGGAAGTACGTACACACCTGAAATATTAGAGAGAGCTTTAGATGAAATTAAAAGAGGCATAATAACTCAATACCCTGCACATATAAAATACAACATTCAACAAATGACTCTTAGTTATCACAGAAGAGGCATTCGGGGCAATAAAAGCAAAACGATGGGAGGAATTTCATGTGAAGAGGAGTCTAGACTTGCTGAATGTTTGATAACCATGGAAAAATGGGGTTGGGGATTATCACGTAACGATGTGTTCAATATTGTTCAAAAATGTCACTATAAACAATATTAAGTCTCCATTTAAGGACAGACGACCTGGTGAAGACTGGTACCTTGGTTTTTCAAAGCGCCATGGTTTATCAATCAAAAAACCTCAGTCTGTAGAATATGCTCGGAAAAAGTGTTTAGATCCATTTATAATTAACGAGTATTTCAAGATATTGGATATGCAGCTGAATGTTCTCAATTTACGAGATAAACCTAGGCAAATATGGAATCTCGACGAAACTAATTTTTGTCTGGACGCTAGCAAAACCAAAATAGTAGGAAAACGAGGAGCTCCATCGTCAAGGACCACTGCAGGAAGCGGAAGAGAAAATATAACAGTGCTTATGGCTGTAAGTGCTGATGGGTAAAAGATTGAGCTTACTTGCCTAAAAAAATCACACAAATTTTTTAAAAAACATGAATGACTTCGCTTAATTTCGCAGCACAGTGGACCTTATGTTTTATAACTTGGTTCAGTCTATTTGCCCATAAAAGGCCAATAGATCTTAAGCATTCTAAAAAGAGACCTTAAAAATCTTACTAGATGAGTGCAAAAATTCTATTAAATTCTGACAGTGTTTATTAAATTTGAATTACATATTTTAACTATTATAGATATTAGCAGGTGGTAAATTCACGTGTCAGGTTTTATTGCCCATTTATTGGGGGTGATTTTAGCATGTTTTGTAGGTACATAATGAGAAATTCCCAACATGTGTGCTTGTGTTGTTTTTCTGAAGGCCATAAACAGGTAAAATATAATACATTCTCAATTATACTATTGTATAAATTAGAACAATTCTATTTCACTCTATCTAAAATTAATAAATTTATATTTGCCCGTAATCAATTACACTTTTTTTTTAGAGCTGAACAATACATTTCCAAATTGGAAAATATATTTCAAAATAATTTTGAAAATTGTTTAATTAAGTTAAATATTATTAATAATTTTATTAATTTAAACCAAAATGTAACGTTTGAACATCCATGTTCTAATTTCCCAAAAAAATATGTTACTAAATTATATTTTAGGTTAAAGTTATTTTATACATTAAAATTAATCAATAGAAATTTTAAAAATAAAATGATTATATGGGAACATGAATAAAAGTATTTGTTTGTTTTTATAATGAATAACGATGTAATTCTATTATAAAATAATTCTATTACTCCCCTGTTCTTTACCTATCCTGTAATTTCAATAAAACGTAAATACGGATCTGTCGTGTATATTAAAAAATGGCTACCACCTGCCTCGCACAGTACAAAATAGGGTTCTGGTAAACTTGGGGACCCACAGAATTTGACACTTTTTCTTAACTTTTTACAAAGCTTACCTTAAATAGAGATGAATTAAACCAAAAAATCTATGGATCATACAGTTTTTTGTTCTTAAATAAATAATAAAGACCTAAAATGCCTCGCTTCTTTTGGAACAAAGAACGCCATTACCCGCTAATTATATAAACTATTTATGGGGTATTCTTCTATTTAGTAAACTTGATGACCCACAGAATTCCTACTGAAGACACACAGACCACATTAAAGCCCTTTTTTAAGAAAAAATAAATTTGCTAAAATATTAAAATAGGGTTAGTGTGTTACAAGTTTATTTACATCAACAATACCTACTACTAACAAGAACTTAGACAAGGAAAAGAATATAAAGGATATATGCGATGTTGCCAAATATATTTGAGTGAATCAAATGTTTTGCCGTTAGTTGGGTTGGGTAGTTTTGTTTGTTGTGTTGGGTAGTTTCGTTAGTTGGATTAGGTTGGGTAGGGTAGGGTAGGGTGGGGTGGGTTGGGTAGGGTAGGGTAGGGTAGGGTAGGGTAGGGTAGGGTAGGGTAGGGTAGGGTAGGGTAGGGTAGGGTAAGGTAGGGTAGGGTAGGGTGGGGTGGGTTGGGTAGGGTTGGGTTGGGTAGGGTTGGGTTGGGTTGGGTTGGGTTGGGTTGGGTTGGGTTGGGTTGGGTTGGGTTGGGTTGGGTAGTGTAGGGTTGGGTTGGGTAGGGTAGGGTTGGGTGGATGGTTTCGTTTGTTGGATTGGGTAGTGTAGGGTTGGGTAGTGTAGGGTTGGGTAGTGTAGGGTTGGGTAGGGTAGGGTAGAGTAGGGTTGGGTGGTTGGTTTCGTTAGTTGGGTTGGGTTGCGTAGTTTCGTTTGTTGTGTTGGGTAGTTTCGTTAGTTGGATTGGGTTGGGTTGGGTGGGTGGTTTCGTTAGTTGGGTTGGGTAGTTTCGTTTGTTGTGTTGGGTAGTTTCGTTAGTTGGGTTGGGTAGTTTCGTTTGTTGGGTTGGGTAGGGTTGGACTGGGTAGGGTTGGACTGGGTAGTTTCGTTAGATTGGGTTGGGTACTTAGGTTGGGTTGGGATAGTGTGGTTAGATTGGGTTGGGTTAGGTAGTTAGATGAATGCGGATTAGTTATGTTGGCTTAGTTTGGGGTAGTTGGGTTAGGCTGGGTTTGTTTTAGTTAAGGTATTAGTTTGACCATTTCAATATTTATAGGTGGTGAAGGGCATACCGTTCAAATCGATGAGTCCGTTTTAACAAAACGGAAGTATAATGTCGGGCGCATTATTCCACCAAAATGGGTGCTCGGAATGTATGACGTGAATGACAAACGGGGTTACGTCATATTTGTGCAAGATAGGTCGGCTGCGACCCTAGAGGCGCTTATTTCTCAACATATTCTGCCCGGTACAGAAATTTGGACCGATTGCTGGCGAGGCTATAGTGGCCTGACGAATTTGGGAGGTGCATCTCCTTATATTCACAAAACAGTGAACCACTCGCGAAATTTTGTAGACCCAAACACCGGAGTATGCACTAACCACATTGAAGGTCGCTGGTCATGCCTCAAGCAGTTTTTAAGGCGTCTAGGAGTTATGCAGTCGATTTTTGTGGAAGAATATGTCGACCAATTCATGTGGTGGCAAGTTTTTGGGCCCACACCTAGTGCGCGGTTTGATAACATGATAGCACAAATATCTGCACGATATCCAATGGGTAATTTTTTTATTTTCTTTTTTTATTACTTTCAGTTTTTAAAGTACAATTACACAATACTAGTGCAGTACATTTAAAACTCAGTGAAAATAAAATCACTTGGCAACACTGTAAATACTGTGTGATGTTATTAGCGTATTTTTACTACTGCGTTGCGTGAACGTCTTGTTTTATTCAA
Source organism: Apoderus coryli (assembly GCA_911728435.2). Taxonomy (NCBI): domain Eukaryota; kingdom Metazoa; phylum Arthropoda; class Insecta; order Coleoptera; family Attelabidae; genus Apoderus; species Apoderus coryli. The sequence goes on along the minus strand of OU452209.1, from coordinate 6,281,771 downwards.
CTTTTAAAATCATTTTTCTCTTTCAAAAGTGCTTTATCCATAAATTTTTTTTTGGAAAAGTGTTCTATTACAATAGGGCTTTTAAGTAAAAAAAAAAATTTTTACGAAATTCCGTGGGTCCCCAACTTTACCAGACCCGTACAATAGAAAGTGGTGGGAGTTCAAATTCTCTTTATTTATTCTAAGCAATTCTCATTGCTAATATTTGAACTGTGTCCAGTTTGTTCTATTTTCGGCTATTCACGATACTTCGCGAATACGAAGCGGATACTAATTTTCAATTATTCTTGTTAAATGTAAATATCAGGGGAAAACACTGAAAATATCATTTGGCATCAGGGAGAAAGTTCAAAAAAATAATACTTACGAAAATGATACCATAAAATAGACACAATATCATTACAACTTGAATGGAAACGGAGATAATTCGATAAAGAATATCATCAAAATGGACACTGAATGGTTCCTGTAACTCTATATAATACATCGTAGTTTCATAGATTCTTGCTATCAAAAAAGACTGAAACATAAATATTGCAACATGCTTTAAACGAAATCTAACCTTAAATAATGTGATAACTAAACCACTTACCACGTGGACAATGCCAATCAAAATTATAACGCATTTCATGTTAACCATATTATTCATGTTTGTACTGTATTATTGCATGTTTATATATTGCACATGATAAGTAGGTATGTTTCAGGTCTTATCAATAATACAGTACAGGTAGGTATTTATGTTGTTGAATAAAGATTATATAGTCACAAGCGGATAAACTAAACATACCTATTAAAATACAAACGTCGATATAAGTTTTGCTATTGATCTATGACGTAATGAATCAGCCATTTGACATAAAAAGTATAACCAAAATTTCTTGGTTTTGACCACAGAAATCTTATATATATAGAATGATATTCCCGTAGTACAAAAATGTAACCAAAAGTGTAGAGCTGTCCATAATGCGCATGATAACCAGTATCTTATTTTTCAACAGGACCGGCTTTGATTAAATGTAATATTACTGTTATGTTATAGGTATATGTAAAATTAAATTTTACCATTTGGTAACATTCAAATAAAAGAATGGAATAAAGGAATTTAAGAAATAAAAAATTACATTAAATATCTAAATACTTTATTGTCTAACAGGTACAACCCAATAATAATAAACCTAAGCAGAAACGAGAAATAAGTAAAAATTCTAATACTGGAAAATATCTTAAGGACATGAGCATTCTAATTATTTATTTTAAGGCGTCTTACCTCTCTACAGCCTTCAAACAAGCAAGAAACAGTGACTTCACAAATATTTTCCGTGTCCATGTAAACCACTTCCATATCATCCGTACTACTCGCAATAGTATTTTGTGACAAAACATGGTTGGTAGAACTTTTATTCTCAGCAATTTCATGGAGGATTCTATAATTAAGTATATTCCAGTTTAACAACAGAATTCAAACGAACTTTGTATACCTACACAACGTAGGAAATATATTCTTGACATACATATTATGCATTTTTGACAGACTGCTTTTAAGTAACCAGTGTCTTGATATCAAACGATTAAGAATTTAACTTCCACTCTCATTTACATAATCTCTTCTTTTCAACAAAAGTTTGGGAACTGCATCGGGTACGAGGGTGATCCTCTTGCCGTCTTCTCTACAAATGATTCCCATCACATACATTTTCTGTACTAGGATCCCAATGCCCGCATCCAAACATCATGTCTTTTTTTTTGTCAAGCTAAAAATGAGTATCATGTCAATGGTATCATATTGACTCAAACTGAGACTATTAGAAACCCGAAACAATAACTTACTGAAAATATTTAATACCAGGAATGAGACCTTCATTTTTACAACACTATACACCTCATTGTTTGTTAAATAAACGAACTAAAACCAAAATAACAAATATTAAAAACAATTTTAATCACAAATAGGTATATCTATCAACAATTAAAATATACCACGAATAAAACCATAACTCAATTATAAAACCTATCTGAATTGTTGTGAAGCCGACTCTGACAGATATTCCCACTACGAGAAACGTCATTTGCGAAAACAGACGCTGTTGCGAAATCTCCTAAATTTAATAAGAAAAATGTTTCGTTCATATTGCTGAAAACTCAACAGTATGCAATTTTACCGATAACATTTAATTATTTGATTTTGTCAAGCAGTTTCGTATGACGCAACATATGGATTTATTTATAAAACAGATATGTCGCATAAATTCTGTAATGCGAACGACAAAATAGTTTTAAATATGGCAGCTCTGTACTGAAAATAAGATACTGAGGAGCATGCGTAGATCGTGAAAACTCTGCATACCCGTTACACTTTTTGGTATTCGGCTGGATTTAATTAGCATTCTAGAGTACATATATAATATAAGATTTCTATGGTTTTGACAGAGAACTTGTAAACTAACAACTTTAGCATCAAATGGGGGGTACGTTTTAAATACTGTGTGTCCCAGATAAAAGTAACTATACATGAGGATTTCGGAAACGATAATATATACAATTTAGGTTATATGGCAAAATAGTTATTACAATCCCAATCAGATGCTATATCGAAGTTAAAAATCTCTACATTCACTCATCTAACGACCTAAACAAGCCGCATTATATGGTTTTAAAAGAATGTATGAAAACAATAAAAAAAATGACTTTGCAAAACTTCTTTTTCTGAAATTACAAAATATTGAGTTAAGTTGTTATCGGGCAAGGAGAAAAATAACAGTACGGGAAACACTTTCCCGGACTGACAATTATTCCCGTATAACGTTTTTCAAGCAATTATTATAATTATTACCCACCACCAGCAATCATATTAGCTACTTCAATGTTATTCATTCATTCAATATTCTTGTTCGACATCCGTACCATAGATAGATGGTTAACGCTTATGACAATATTAATACTCAAAAACAGCAGTGGAATTGTATTGTACCTATTGGGCAGGTGAATATGTTTAGACCACAGCAAAGTGTATTTCTCGTTCGTAACAAACGTTGTGTGTTGAACGCTTATATCCCAGGTACGCCCAAAATATGTTGATGATTTTCAGACAAATTTAAATGTTGAATAACTAAAATTAATTTAATAATTAATTTAAAGCATTTTTTTTATTATATGGGGTGTTGTACATAAACTTTTCAGTCGATTGAATTCAAAAGTGTAGGTTATTTATGTTCAGTTTTGTCTAACTTACAAAGCTTGAACTCTATTGATATACACTGTGTCCAAGATAAGAATGGAATAACATTGAAATCTTGGAAACGGTAGAAGTTACAATGTCAATTCAATTAGGGAAAAGTTGTACAATTTCAACACCTAGTTAGTGCTGCAACACAAAATACATGTTTCTAAGTTTGCCTCTTTATGGCCGCGTAAAGAGTCATGAACATTAACTATGAACACTAAACTGACAGTCGTTTTACCACTTCACCAAAACACTTCTTTTTAAATCTCGACGCGCGTTTCGCTAACAATGTTAGCATCCTCAGGAGAGAATTAAAACTCAGTTTTAATTCTCTCCTGAGGATGCTAACATTGTTAGCGAAACGCGCGTCGAGATTTAAAAAGAAGTGTTTTGGTGAAGTGGTAAAACGACTGTCAGTTTAGTGTTCTACGCCAAAGGTTCTACTCATCGATTATTAACTATGAATACATATGCCCCGCCCACTGTATTTAGCGGGGTCGCTGCACTTTAATACATTGACATGAAGTGCGCGACTGAAGTGCACTGTTGTTATTTATACACACTGTGTCCAAGATAAGAATGGGATAGCATTGGAATCTTGGAAACGGTAGCAGTTACAATGTCGGTTAAATTAGAGAAAAGTTGTACAATTTAAACACCTTTTAAATGGTGTTTTCAAAATTAAACTAACTTTAGCCGTTTTCGAGAATTTTGAAAAAACAATTTTTTGCGATTTTAGTTTTTATTTATTATTATTATTTACAGATATAAAAAAAATTAAAAGCATTTTTAATTAATTAATTAAGGACCTCAATATACTTTCCTGTGGAGTACCCAAGTTAAGATCAAACTCATCCGAAACGCTGCCCCTGCTGCTATGTTCTCGAATCTAAAAACGATCGGAAAAACTTGCTGGCAAACTAGACGGTGGCTCTCCTTGAAACTTGGAAATATTTGTCATGAATCCAAACTGCATCAAATAATCTAGGTGCGAGCGACTCTCAGAAAAGAAAAAACCCATATACTTGTAAATTTTCAAGCTCCAATTGGTGACAAACTAGACGGTGGATCGTCATAAAAATTGTCACGAAACTATAGTGCATCGAATAAGAAGTTGCTATTCTCGGGAGTTTTTTATACGGTCGAGGAATTTAAGAACCACGTGTTGTCTGGCAATTAAGTGTTTCTTGTTTTTGTTTGTCACACAATTTTATTGACTGTAAATTAAAACTTGTATGGCTGCCTGGGTCTTTCCTTTAGTAAATAAAAAAATAAAAGTAAAGTTTTGATATTATCTGACACATTTATTTAGAAAAACATGGACATATTATGGAATAATCAATAATGTGGACAATATTAACTATATATAACATACGATAATCAACAAATATCTAGGTAGGTATGCATTACAACTATTTACAAAAGCGCAGGTTTGCCAATTGTGCAAAGACAAACGGCAATGCCGCAATTCCAAATAAAACCATTACATTGTCATGATCTACTCGCACATCCCATTTTTCTCAGAATAGACGTAGGTATCGCTGGTTTCAAAATCGCTTGCATTTATACAAATTCCGGAATAGAAGTTTACACCGAAGTAACATCAATAGACTTTTCAGGAAAACCAACTAGTGGATTGTTCGTATTGTTACAATGAATTTCAATAACTCCAGCCTGTACAGTATTGTACTCAGCCAATTCGTTATAAAACCCATACATACTGATGAGACCATACCATAATGAAACTAAAATAATAATAATAATAATAGTAAAATTATACAGGGTGAGGACATGGAATTTTATTGCTAAACTATACCCAATTTTCAATTTTTAATGCAAAAAAGAGTAGCATATCAAAGGTATGTTTTTTTTCCATGTATTTTATTGCAATTTTGGATTGTACATAAAAAATAAGAATAACTGTATTCCATTCAAAATAAGATTGAAATAGAGCAATTGGCATAATAAATTTGTATCATATCCCGTTGACCTTTCATAAACAGTACCATTTTAAGCGAAATTTTAAACAAAGTTTAATGATTTTCAAAATTTGCAAAGAGACGAAGCATGACATGACATAAGATTGTCTTTTGCTTTGTCAACGCAATGGCATTTTGATAATACCAACCAGCATCTTGTAGGGCAGAAAAAATTGCTCCAATAAGTCATTTCAGTTTTTTATATCCTCTTTAACAAAATAATTAAAAAATAAAAACGAAAAATTTAAAGTTTAGTTTTTCTCAAAAATCTCAAAAGCAGATTTTTAAAAAAAAAAACTTCCTTAACGGCAAATTGTGAGACATACAAATACGCAACTTTACGGAGATCCCCATGGTTGCCCTCGAATTCTGACCACCCTGTATGTTTTTGTGAAAAAATACAATTATTACTTACTTGATACTATGAACAGAAAAAATATCCACCAAGATTGATACAAGTTCATTCCGGAGAAAATCGTTACAATGAATAAATTTGCAAATTCCAAAATAATGTACAGAAGTACAGCCCGTTCTTTACCCTGAAAATATCAGTCAGAGTAAAAGATTTTCTTAGAGTAGTAGTATAGCTATGCGGATTCTGGGACATTTCTTATGGAAAATAACATGAGAAAACGATAAGGTCCCAAAACCCCGAAAATGTTGCTTTCCAAGGTCAAGGGCTTGAGTGCCTCGCGAGGTTATCAACGATGTAGATGACAATATAAACGTCCCGTCGTTTATGTCAATTACAAGAGGCTAATAGACTCAGTTGCAATCCTCGATACAATAGTTCAACGTTAAAAAGAAATTAAGAGCGAATGGAATATATCAATACATTTCTTCCATCTCTAATGAAAGAAAGAAAAAATCGATACATTTCTTGCATCTCTAATAATGAAAGAAAGAATATCTCGATACATCTCTTGCATCTCTACGACCCAGTTCATTGAACTTTTTTTATTATTATTGAAATTATAGCCCGTCTGGTGAGGACGGTAAAAAGTCAATATTCGAATGCCAAATGTGTTAACTTGTGTCATTTAAAAACAATTCTGCCAGATTTAGTTCATGTGAATAGTAGTAAAATAAAAATAAGTATAAATTAGTAGATTTTTTTGATAAAATAATGTTTTAATACGAGTATTTCTTATATTACAGTGGGAGTTGACTAAATTAAATTTGTGGGAAAATCAAGTATGTTCCGCGTGTAAATCTATTGTGTAATGTGTGGATTTATTGAGGAAAATGTGCTGGAATATGTTTATGGTGAAAATCTTCAAATAAGTGTGGCATCACCGAATTTCTCATCTTTTCTTGATTGTTGCCAGATTATGAATGAATTGAATGAAATAAAAATAATATGGAATTTTTTCAATCTTATTATTATACTAGGTGGGCGAAAAGAAATCACCCTATTGGAAGATGCTCTCATTTCTGCAAATGGCCGCCAATGTAAAATCTGTTTTGACATCTGTCTGCCTACCGACCGCCACACGCGCGTAACCTACGCCCAAGCCATCCTGAATCTCGAGGAAGAAGTGGACGATTTTTCGACCAAAATCATAGTGAGCGATGAGGCTCATTTCCACCTCAGCGGGTACGTGAACAAGCAAAAACTATCGCTTCTGGGGCACCGAAAATCCATGAGTGATGCACGAGGAGCCATTTCACCCGCTCAAAGTGACTGCATGGTGCGCTGTTCACGCTGGAGGAGTCATCGGGCCATTGTTTTTCGAGAATGCCGCTGGCCAAACGACAACGGTGGACCGTGCGCGCTATAGAGCCATGTTGACCGAGTTTTTTCTGCCGCAATTGGACGAATTAGGACTGAGGGACATGTGGTTCCAACAGGACGGAGCAACGGCATACACTGCGCGAGCCACAACCGATATTCTGAAGGCAGCGTTCCCGGGTCGCCTCATCTCTTGTTTTGGCGATTTGCACTAGCCCGCAAGATCGCCCGATTTAAGCGGTCCAGACTTTTCTTGGTGGGGTTTTTTGAAATCCCGTGGTTATGTGAACAAGCCCTAGACTCTGGAAGCCCTCAAGGACAACATTCGACACGAGTGCGAGAATCTGTCGCCCGAAGTTCTCGCCGAAGTGATGAGAAATGCGATAAAACGAGCCCGTATGGCAATCAATTGTGACGGCGCCCACTTGACCGATATAATCTTCTCGACTTGACCAATAAAATTGTAAAGGTTCACATAAACATAAACAAAAAACAGAATTGAGGTTTTTCATCTAGAAAAAAAAAGAGAGCCAAACAACATCGGATGACATCTTTTGGCTCACCTTGTATATTATTTTAAATTAAATAAATTTGGGGAAATTAATTGTGTTTAAATAGGCATCTGCACGTGTGTCGGGTGTAAATAGACTTCGGATTAATTACATCGTTTATGTCATTTACATCGTTATGTCATTTACATAGTTTATGTCATTTATGTCAATTACATTGTTTATAACCTCACGGGGCCATCAAGCGCATGACCTTCAAAAGTACCATTTTCGTGGTTTAGGAACCTTAGCGTTTTCTCATGTTATTTTCCATAAGAATTGTCCAAGAATCCGCATAGCCATACTACTTAGAGGCAGCAATAATTACTTGTATTAATGCATAAATCAAAACTATGCCAGCGCATAAGTTCAGTAAGCCAACCACTATGCCACAAATTAAGTAGATTTTCACTTCTTCAGTAGTGGGATTCATTGATAACCATACACTAGCACCGATGAGTAATGTGATGGCGAATACCTTAAATTAAAATAAGAGCAATTAAAGTGTTAATTACATGTCGTACAAATCAATAGACTCAGTTGCAATCCTCGAGACAATAGTTCTACCTTAAAAAGAAATTGAGATTGAATGGAATATATCAATACATTTCTTGTATCTCTAATAATGAAAGAAAGAATATATCGATACATTTCTTGCATCTCTATAATCTAGTTCATAGAACTTTTTTCATTATTATTGAAATTGTAGCCCGTCTGCACATATTCGCGTCATTGAACTTTTTTTATTGGAATTAGTTTCACTTTATTGAAGAATTATTATTGTGCATACCTATTTTGTACACTGAAAAAAATATTGTACGTAAAACCAATTAATGGTTGTCATCAATATTTTGAACATTAATATTATGAATTGGTCACTGTTACAATGAATTTTGATCATAGATTGATAATTTCATACATAGAAACAATGTACGATGAAACATTAATCAATAAATGCAAGACATCGAAAATTTATGTTTTTTTTTATCAATATAATGTCACTATTTATTGCTTCAATGTTTTAAATTTACTAATTTATGCTCTTCGCCTTCAACACAATTATTTGTATATCATACACCTATGAACAGTGAACATAAAAACCAATAAACGATCTTCGTTGATTCAATGGATGCTAAGCATTAATTTTACGAACCTAACCGTTAAATTCTGAATAACGCGCGCAAATCAATGCACCCGGACCATAGACTGAATACTCAAACATTGACATTATGACATTGTCATAGACTTTTTGTTTTCGCGTCCTTTTTGTTTTGTTTAGTTAAATGTATACAGTTGAAAAATGAAGTGTGTGCCTAAATCTATTTTTAAAATTTGTTCCCAACTAATACAACAAATGTAGAAATATAAGGTAAGTAATAATCCTTTTATATAAATACCCTTAAATAAAGTACAAAACTAAAGTCAGTTTAAAACGAAAAAAACACAGTGCGGTATTCCTTTGTAATGTTGAAAACCCGCCGATACGAGGGGAGAAATTTTATGGGATATTCATGGATATTTAGTGCTATCCGCTAAGCTATGTTCCAAAGGTGCCAGTGCATAAGCCATTTAAAGTACACAATAAAAGACTCTCAAGAATCTTTTTTATTTTGTGCTAAAACATTTCAAGAAATAGAAGAACATATAATAAACCTTAAAGGAAGAAAATCTGCAATTCAACCGTATGGGTTCTATAAGTCTATTCTAAAGGCGCACACTGTTTACCTAAAAACCTGTTATTTTGATTAATACTAATAATAATATAATAAATAACTTTATTGAGAACTTAGAAAAGTTACACAAAAGGCGAAGTCGATGCACAGCCTCCTAGCTTAACATATTAGCAATACTAAATATAGCTGCATAATAATAACAACAACAAAAACCCTGATACATAAAAAAGGCCCTGCGGCACACCACTACGCAATGTCCTGGGCCCAGACACTGCCGTTCCCAAAATGACAACCTGACTTCTATCATTCAAATATGTTCCGAGTAGAGACACAGCAGACTCCCCAAAGCCCAGATAACCCACAATGGCCAGCAACAAACCATGACCAATGCGGTCAAACACCCCTTACGTAGTCCAACAGCAGCAATGCCGTCAATCGACCCTAATCTACTGCCCCCAATGCATCATCCAGTATTTTAAGTCATGCCGTGGAGCAACTGTGACCCTGACGGAACCCAGACTGGACCTCCGACAACAACCCATGCCCATCAAGATATGTTTTCATTTGATTGCAGATCACTCTGAATAACCTTGGAGATCGCTGGGAGTATATTAATCGGTCTAAGATCCTTAAATGTTGATGGAGTTTTAGTTTTGGGGATTGGAATGACATTGGCTTCTTTACAACATGTTGGGAAGTTTCTCGTTTCTATATAGTAATTAACTAGATGCTGTATAAAGGGCATTATAAACGGACTACTACTAGCATATCAATACTGATCATGTCGCTGCCTACAGCATTTGACTTAATCCCAAGCAATGCATCAAGTATCTCCCCATGATCCACCATTGTAAATTCAAAGTATTGATCGTTCCTGGGTCCGGATTGTTGGAAGAAGTGGCCACAAAAAAATCATTAATATTATCAACATCATGAATAGAAGACGGTATTGTGATATTTTCCCTTGCATAAATGTTTAGATCTCGTAATAATTTCCAATTTTGTTTAGAAGAATTTCCGCGGACTTTAGTTTCCAAATATAGTTTTTTCTCCCTATTCACCTCACATGTTTAGCATTTAATATTAACTAAATTAAAAATAAAGCTTTTAGATTTCGAGTGTCGTACAAATATAATTTAATTTATTTCCAAAGCAGGTGCATCAAATCAATGGACGTACAGCAAGATAATTTTGAGTCTTATTTGGGCTTTTAAGTTACCAGTAACCATTGGTACTAGTATATTTGAACCATACTGCACTTTGCAGTACACATAATACATATGTATATGCTCGCGATTATTGATTGAATACAGAACAATAATCTCAATCTTTCGTAATAATAATTTCCGGCGAACATAATTACGTAAAACAATTATTATAACCCAATGTAATCATCAGCTAACATTGGTTTAACGTACAAAAGTCATAGATTCATGTTTATCGTTCGTAACAGTAATAACCAGCTGACATCGGTTTAATGTACAAAAATCATAGATTAATGTTAATCGTTCGTAACATTAATAACCAGCTAACATCGGTTTTACGTATTGGAGACATAAACTAATCTTCATCGTTCGTAACCTTAACAACCTGCTAACATCGGTTTAACGTACAGAGGTTATAAATTAATGTCCATCATTCGTAAGATTAATAACCGGCGAGCATAAATTTATGTTCTTTATTTATTAAATCAACGTACAGAAATCGCTACCGAATTAATGTACGAACGGTTATTGTATTAATGTCACCCATCATCGGCTCAAATTTAATGTTGACGTTCATTGATTTGAAGCACTTTTTTATTAATATCACGTACCTTTTCGGTTCAGTGTAGGTAATGTAATTTGGTTCATTTTTGTATATTAAGACTTTTTTTGAAAACAGTATATTTGTCGAGCTACAAGCAAAAGAATGCAAAACTTTTTTCGGGATTTTGGTAGATTTTTCAAAACGCATCAATTTTCGAGGTGGCAAAGTTCAAAATCAAATTCAGATTCGCAAAAAACATAGAAAACAATTGAGAAAAAAACTTCTATATTTTTTTCCTGGATTGACTTCTTCGATCCAAGTTACGGTACTAAAGTAAAAACGGTTTTTTGAGTGTCCTATTATCAAAAGTTAAGGCTACATTTTCAATTTATTTGATAAAACTTGCGTAAAACTTGGTTCGCAGATCTTCGATGAATTATTATTATATGTAAACTTACCAAATTTATTTGAGCCATGATTAGAGCACCATGCTTCAGATTAAAGCAGAAACAAAATGTATTTTTATTAATACCAAACATTTTAACTATAATTATTATAAAATTATTATTAAACAATATTTATTTATATTTAATAACACATTACTAATATTTAGTTTTACTTGTGGAGGCTTTTAATATAACTAGAAGATAGAAGAAGCTGTGTTGTTATGTACATAGTGAAAATAGACGCGTCTGAAAAACTGACGCCAGACGTCTCGACGCCTATGTAACGGGCATTATCGAAAAGTTATATGGGTTGAAATATATGAAGAAAGGGGAGACTTGCTGGGCACGTCGATTTTGATTTGAGTGCGTGGATATGTAATAACAAACTTGTGGAATATTCATTATATGAAATTTGAATTATATAATAAACTTGTGCCTCCAGGGCACGCCTAGCTCTCCATATTTTAATGTTATACATTATTTTAAAGAAGTAGGAGTGAACGTATTATACGTAAGAGATAAAAGTCGAAACTCCACGAAATCAATTTAATACATCACTCTGAGAGTGCCAGGTTAAATTTACCATACATGTTTCGAAGCTACTAGCAGAGAACAACAGAGAATATGAACTCCCACCACTTTCTATTGTCCTGTGCGAGGCAGGTGGTAGCCATTTTTTAATATACTCGACAGATCCGTATTTACGTTTTATTGAAATTACATGATAGGTAAAGAACAGGGGAATAATAGAATTATTTTATAATAGAATTACATCTTTATTAATTATAAAAACAAACAAATACTTTTTTACTTTTATTCATGTTTCCATATAATCATTTTATTTTTATTTATATTTTTAAAATTTCTATTGATTAATTTTAATGTATAAAATAACCTTAACCTAAAATATAATTTCGTAACATATTTTGTTGGGAAATTAGAACATGGATGTTCAAACTTTACATTTTTGCTTAAATTAATAATAACTAGCAATTATAATTTTTTGGAAAGCTTATTCTACCTGGACTTTTGAGAGTGCACCTTTATATCGCGAAGATTAAAAGTCTGAAGTTCATGTTCTGAAAATGCCAGTAATCCAACACCCATTCCAATTCTGTGAGGCTTACCTTTAATATAACTATAGAAAAGTGAAAGAAACAGTTGGATTCAAACCAACATCTCCCTATTGCCGATCAGGTGTTCTACGGTAGTTCAATTGGTAGAACACCGGACCGGCAATCGAGAGATGTTGGTTCAAATCCAATTTTTTTTTTTTGTAACCAACATATATTCCAACGAACTAAAACATGTAAAAATATATAGGGTACCTATCCCATATGAAATTCTGCAGTCAACATCGGTGCAGCATTTTTCGGTCACCCTGTATTATTACCACTCAAATAATTTTAAAACCAATAAATCTATGTATTAAAATTTTTTGCCTAAAATCGTTAGTTTCTGAGAAAAGGTATGTGCCTTAATAAAGGTATAAAGGCAGTATAAAATTTTACAAGTACCTACCTCCTACCTGTAGTTAATCTGATCCATAAAATAACAAATTCAAATTGGGTATTACCTGACCTTTCTTCGAATTCTTCTTAAAGTAACAAATTGATATTTTGAGAGGACCCCAACTCAGGATTAGTTAAAGGTTTTTGCTTCAATCGTCCACTCGTTCTTCCAGTGCACTGCAACGACATAGAGAGACGTGTTTTATTGCTTATTTACATTTTCTCTGTTCTTTAAACGATATATCATAGTTTTTAATCTTTGGAATAGAAAGTGAATAACGCTTTTTAAAAACTTCCCTTTTAGTGTTAGTTAAGTGTTAGTCAAGTGTTGAGTGTTAGTTAAGAATAGTTGAACTGAAAATGGCAAACTACAATACAATTAAAAGTTTAATTAGAAGTGTATTAATCGCTGATCCAAACGTTAGCACCATCAGAACTCTGATAAGTGACTACGCTGAGTTAGTTGGCGGTGAAATTCCTTTTCTTGAATTTGGATATGACGATGTGGAATCGTTTTTAAAATCACTTGGAGACACGTGCGTTGTAAGTATATTTTTAGTTTTATTTGAAGTTATATTGTACTTCTAGAAGAGACAAAATAAAATTAAGGTGAATTTAAATAAAAGAGTCTCATCCGTTTAAATTCCTGTTAATTAAGTACGCCATGGACTATTTCTTTCAGAAAAAATACAATTATATGAAGGGAATACAAGTCGAAACTCCACCAAAGCACTAAAACTTATTTGGTAGAGTTTCGACCTTTATTCCCTTCATATAATTTTATTTTTTACAACTTATTATTAGAAGCTATTATTAACAGTACCTACCTACCTATATCATAAAATTTTACATAAAAAAATATATGTTACTTAACTACCCACGCCACGAGTATTTAAAAGTAGAGCTAAGCGAACAAATCGTGCTACTTCCGCCCTTGATGACCGCTTTATAAGAGTCTCAGTTTTAAGAGATCGGCATACCAGTGCAGTAGTTATAAGAAATGAACTCCAAAGAGTTCGTCAAGTTGCTGTCAATGAAATTACAGTAAGAAGAAGACTTCATGAAGTCAATTTACGGGCCAGAAGACCGGCAACTGGACCAGAACTCCTCAGACAGCATCGAGTTAATAGACTTCTTTTTTCGCAAGAACACCATTAACTGGAATCTTCAAGAGTGGAGGCAAGTTCTCTTTTCAGACGAGTCCAGATTTTGCCTGAGGTCTCCTGACGGACGAGAAAGAGACGGCTAGGGGGGAGATTCGCCCAATGTCATCATCATTTTAAATTAGAAAATTTATTAGATTAGATTATTATCAAACAAGACAAGAAAAATTTGAATATAATGGGGATAATAAGAGTGCATACGTGTCCCTTAGTTATATTTTAATATTGAAATGAAATGAAATACCTTTATTGTCTAACAGGCAAGAATAGCCCAATTACAAGACAAGAGAATGCTTAAATTATTTACAATAACAACATATTTTAATATAAACTAACAGTAATAGAAAACAAAAAAAAAATCTATTTCAAGTTTGAAACCAATAAGACCACATAATAATACATAATAAAAATAAGAATAACTAAACCGATGAGTATATTTAAATCTTACATCATATATAAACTAACAGTCCTACCACATAATTTTATAAGTTAAGTTGACTAATAAAACGTTTAACATCTGTCTTGAACCTCATCAAACTCGTATCGAAAAAATTTATTTCATTAGGGACTCTATACTTGTTGCACAATACTGGTGCTCTACCTTCGTAGTTTGCATGCAATCGATCTAGTCTAAATAAGAAGCAATTTCGTGCGTTAAACTGTGGTACATTAATGCTCACCATTTCTAGCAGACGAGGACAATCAATGAAGTTGTTAATAATTTTAAATAAGAATATTTGAAAAAAGATGACACGTCTAGAGAACAATGACTGGAAATCAAAAGTTGCTAACAAAGTATTATGACAAAAACCTCTCTGCGGAAAATAGCCGTGCGTTTTAAAATACAAAAATTTTAAAAATTTTCTTTGGATATACTCCAGCTTATCGATATGAATCTGGTAAACTGGTGACCACACTACTGCTGCATATTCGAGCCTAGACCTTACAAGTGAATTGTAGAGGGTAGTGAGACATTTAATATTGGTAAAGCTAGCAGTGGATCTAAATATGAAACCCAGTGTACGTAGACATTTATTCGATACTTCGTGGACGTGGTCGTTGAAGGTCAGTTTATTGTCAACCATAACTCCCAGATCCCGAACACTTGAACATGATTCCAAAACAGTATTATTTATAGTATAAATATATTCAAACAATTCGCGGCCCTTAGCGATCCTGAGGTACTTGCACTTTTCGATATTTAGCGGCAATCTGTTTGACGTACACCAATCTTGCAAGTGATGAAGGTCCAGCTGCAGTTCGTGGCACTCCTTCAGATTCTCAACAGTACGATAGATCTTTAGGTCGTCGGCAAACAACAGAATTGTAATGAACACAACAAAAGGCACTCTGCTTTAAGAATTCGTATTTTAGACAATGGATATGTTGATTAAATACATAAAATGACATTGTGTCGCATGTCGACCATGTGGGAATTTTCGTGTTTTTTTTTTTTAATTATTCATTATCGTTTTTATTTGTTTTTACTATTATTGAAAATATTTATCCTCGTTATCCAACACTTATTTCAACAGGTATTAAATTGTATAAAAAAAGAACACTATAGATAAGTGTTTAACAAATATTCACTGAAAGAATAAAAGCTATTATTAGATTAGCCACAGTCAATTTATATTTAATAAAACAAGATATCAAATAATTTTAATTTATATGAACACAATAAATGTACAACTAAACTAGAAGAACTGAAAATAATGCACCGAAAATTCCTGCAGCAGGACAATGATTATGAAGGGCTATTTGCATGCCAAAAGACATGGATAGATTCTTAGGTCCTGATTAGGTCCTGTATGATAGCGTCCTATACCAAACCAAGGTATTAAAATTGAAATCTGTTTTCTTAATAATGGGGTCATTTAATTTACGCAGGACAATGATATTATGAAATGATATTTGCATGCCAAACGACATGCGTCTAAACGGTCATTAAGGATATTTTATTAGGTCTTGATTAGGTCCTGTGTCCCATTATTAGGGAATCAGATTTCAATTTTTTGGAGCCTTGGTTTGGTATAGGACGATATAATAATAATAAATCAGTTTATTTGCAGTTCTATAAAACAAAAAGATTATACAACTTAGTAAGTTTAAGTTGTATAATCTTTTTGTTTTATAGAACTGCAAATAAACTGATTTATTATTATTATTATATCGTCCTATACCAAACCAAGGCTCCAAAAAATTGAAATCTGATTCCCTAATAATGGGGTCGTTTAATTTACGCAGGGCAATGATATTATGAAGGGATATTTGCATGCCAAACGACATGCCTCTAAACGGTCATTAAGGATAGTTTCTTATGTCTTGATTAGGTCCTGTGTGATATCGTCCTATACCAAACCAAGGCTCATTTGAATGCATGCATGAAATTAAAATGCTATACAACATGCACAATTCATGTTTCTCATTAATTTATCTCAAAAACTGTCAATTTAACGAGAAAAAGGAAGGTCAAAAAAAAGTTTGAGTACTTAAACACTAAATTTTGAATTTTTGTATCGATAGCGGCGTTACACAGAGAAGTTTTGCGGAGATAACATTCATACGACACCTGAAAGTGTATCACTCTGTAGATATTGACCATTGACGGTTAATTTGCTCTAAGTATGAAGCGAATTTCAATTTAATTTAAACCCTTAGAACTTTCCTGGTGTCATTTCTCACAAACTTAGTTTTTGTTGTAAGATTACACTATGTAATGTTTTTCAGGTTAATGGGTATGGAATGGATGCATGCGTCACCCCAATCGTAACTGAAAAAACCGCTCATATTAACCAAATGGTGCTGAAACAGAAAGTTAGCAATCCAAAGCCAAAAAGACACTATCAAAGATATCATCATGGTCAACAGATCCAGCCACAGCGTACCCATGTACCGACATCAGTAAGACAACCACAATCCTCGCAAGACAATTTGTAGCCTCAGCGCCTTCTACACTAAGTAATAGTTATAATAAATAATTCCTATTTAAGTTTTAAATGTTTAAGAATTAAAAAATTTTGTTAATTATTTTGTTGTTTTATTTTGTAAAAGAGATTATGGTAAGTATACCTAGAGTTAACAGATGTTTGGAGAAGTTGCTGTCTTTGAAGTTTTCTTCTGAAAAATTATACTATGAACTTCAGTTTTAAGTTGAGGCTTTTGAAACTTTTAATCGCAACAATTCAAAATTACAAGGTGTAGACAAAATGATGAAAAGATTTTATAACAATGATTCTCCAAACTTTACCATACTCAGGGTATTTTGACATTTGGAAAAGGTATTTTTTGAATTTTAGTTGATATTTGAGCCTTTCGCACCTTTAAATTGTGAAAATTAAAAATTGGAATGGCCTCTGCTGAAAATAACTTCAAATGAGAAACAGCAAGTTTCTTCTAGTTCCTCTTTTGAAAGTAGCAACTTCTAAACAAAAGTATGAAGCTAGGAAAAGTTGCTACTTTGGAAAAAATATTCTCTGAACTTTGTTGATCGTTAAACGTTTCGAAACTTAAAACAGTGAAAATTAACAACCACAAGTTCCCCTTGTGAAAGTATCGACTTCTAATTGAAACTTTGATGCATGAAAAAAGTTGATGATTTTGAATCAATTATTCTCTGAACTTCAGTTGACCACTTTGGAAACTTTAAATCGCGAGAATTTAACAAAACGAACTTCCGGCTCTTATTAATTAAAGTGGCAACGTATAAACAAACCTTTGAGTCGGGAAAGGTTCCCATTTTTAAAACAAAATATTTTCTGTTCCTCCTTTGAGATTTTCGGAACTTTAAATCGCCAACATTGAAAACCAGAAGTTCCTTTAGTTAAAGTAGCAACTTCTAAACCACATTTATTGTTCTTTTAACTTCAGTTGCGAATTGAGCAATTAGAAAGTAAGAGCCGGAAGTATTAATATTATCTTAATTTTAATTGACAGTGGAAACTTTCGGTACTTTAAATCTTGAAGTTAAAAACCGAAAGTTCCTCTTCTGTGAAAGTAACCAACATCCACATAAAATATTGCTGCATGGGAAAGTTGTTTTTGGAAAACTTATTCTACCTGGACTTTTGAGAGTGCAACCATAGTTCAGCTCTAAAGAAAAAAAAGAGTGTAATTGGTTACGGGCCAATATAGATGTATTAATTTTAGATATAGTAAAATAAAATTGTTCTAATTTATACAATAGGTTTACCGATTTTCAATTCCTTAAGTATAATTGAGAATGCATTATATTTTACCTGTTTATGGCCTTCAGAAAAACAAGGCAAGCACATATCTTGGGAATTTCCCATTATATACCTACAAAACATGCTAAAATCACCCCCAATAAATGGGCAATAAAACCTGACACGTGAATTTACCACCTGCTAATATCTATAATAGTTAAAATATGTAATTCAAATTTAATAAACACTGTCAGAATTTAATAGAATTTTTGCACTCATCTAGTAAGATTTTTAAGCTCTCTTTTTAGAATGCTTAAGATGTATTGGACTTTTATGGGCAAATAGACTGAACCAAGTTATAAAAGATAAGGGCCATTGTGCTGCGAAATTAAGTTATTCATGTTTTTTAAAAAATCTGTGTGATTTTTTTAGGCTTACTTGCTGCCTCAATCTTTTAAACAGTTTGTTTAGAAATATTTGTTTTTCAAAATAACAATTGGTAATTTGATTTAATGTACCTATGTGATATTATTTTAATCTAATTTTATATGCATCTAATTCAAATACTACATAAATATCTTACCTTTTACTATCCATCGAGAAACTAAAGAATGATACATTGCAGTTATAATGTTTATTCCTGCAATTCTTCGCAGCAAACATCATTCCGCCTCTGCTTTTTTGCATTTCAAAATAAACAATATCACTATCAAAAGTTTATAAAACAAAAACACACAATATAACTATATAACACACAGAATACTACGGCACTGGAAAACAAATCACTTGAAATGGCAAAGCACAAATAAAATATCCCGACGACAATGAGAGTATAAGAAAACATGGCGATTTTGAGTGCGCAATTATATGCGCAATCTCTTCCCCCACAAGCAAGATCACATTCTCTGTTGTTCTCTGCTACTAGCTTCATCTTAAGTGGTAATATATCGAAAATTAGTAGGGAATTTAATCACAGATCTAGAAAAGTTTCTAGATCTGTGAATTTAATGCATTGTGTAAAACATTACAAGCATGCTAAGAGGGATGTGTTGAAGTCTGAAACAGATGAATCGCCTTACATATGATTAAGGTGTTATAATTTATAGTAACTCACCATTTCGAGGAAATATTTGTTAAGCTATTTAACTAAATATACGTGTTTAGTCAGTGACATTTTCTATAGAACGTAAACATTTTATAATATGTGTATTCGTCACTTCATTATTTTGAGACCTTAACCTGATGATAAATATTTAAAAGAATATGCTGGGTTTGTACATGTAAATCTTGTTGCTTAAACTCCCAACCCGTTACCTCGTCTGCAACATTTGGTTCTGAATCAAATAGTCTCCGAAAAGCCATTTTAAAAATATTTTTAAAAAGAAATATTATATTATATACTTGAACACAAAACAAAAACTCGTGTCGGATACCGGCCGTGTTTGATACAGTGACTGCAACAAGTTTCATCCACTTGGGGTTTTATTAAAAATTATTATGCAATTTGATAGATCTTCTTTCATTTTATTAATCTAAGAAAAACTATTGATCAGATCATGGTTACAATATTCTGCCACCGTGTTTTGCTGTCAGAGACAAATTTTCTTGTTTAAATTCCACATTAAGTCTTCGCCATACCATATGATGTCCATTCGATTATATTTAGATTAATCTGAGAAAATAACACGTTGCCAAAAATTATTTGATTCATTCATATATTTATTTGCAAACTCTAATCCTTTTTTTTTTCGATTAATCATTAACCCAATACCAGTCACTGTAGTTATATTTATTACTGTCGGTATCCTATTATATCCCCATGGCAGGCATGATTTCTTATACGTCTTATATACGAGGGAGAAATGTATCAAAAAACGCTGCATTCGATTCCCTTTTATAATGTAAAGAGTCATGGGCACGAATAGCCCCGGTAGAATCGTTAAATTTATATATTTTACATTGACTTTGGATAGACTATACCGGTTAGTTTATTCAGTTAACAGTTAACCTCTAAAAGTATTGAATATTGAGAGATAATAATTCTTGAAACATGGATAATAACATCGTCGAAGCAATAATTTTCCAAAGCAGATTTGGTTGTTTTCACAAGTTTTCGAGGTTAAGTGAAAGACAATCACAAAAAACATGATCTTTTCGGTTTCACCAAATATTCAGTTCAGTATAATCACAATCAGTTTAATCATATTCACTTATTCAGATCAACCACTACGAAAGAACAACCCTATCGTCACCAGATTAGTTCTGAAAATGACCGCACATCATAAACATCCGTAATCCATACTGATCACACATATTATGGAAATAGAAGTAATAAACACGAGCAAATATTCATAAAAGAAGAATTAAACTATATAAAAGCAAGTATTTTAATAAAAACAACTTCAATCTGGCAGCATTGTTTTTAAATAACACATCTGGCATTCGAATATGGCTATTTTACTGTCGCCACCATCTATTGCTTGGCAAACGAATCTGTGACAACGAAAGGAATGCGAACAAAAAAATCCTATCTTGCCAAATTTAACTACAAAAAATAACTAGTTCTAGAAAAGAAGTAGTATTAACTTGAAAATCGATTTTTTACAATTAAAAATAATAATAATGAAAAAAGCTCAACATTTTTAAGTGGTTGTTTGTTTTATTTTTATTTAATAACTAACATTTTTACCACTGAATATTAAAATAGGGAAAAGAAATCACGATCTTCTGTAAAATTGGCAATACCACGCGAAATAGGTGGTTAGACGCCGCCTGAATGATCCTAATTGGTGCGTAGACCCTCGCACGTTTTGTCGCCATGTGGGTGTTCAAGTCGCAATTTGTGGAAACTGAGTTCTTCCCCGCAATTGTTGCCGCCCCTCGTAGTAATATTGAATCAGTGGCTGAGTGCTGTTATTATTTATACTTTTGTTGTCGTGTATGAGTTGCAATATTATCAAATTATTATTGTATATTTAGTGTTCTGTTACTTTAGTGTTTTAGGTTCAAAACAATTTTTCTTTGTTCTTGTAAAAATATAAGCTTACACATTGTTTGTTGTTTATTAAGGCATCAAAACTGGACATTTTTATTGAATCTACTTTGAATTTCAGTATTTTAAAGATTAACAACATAATCGTGACAGAAGTTACCAAAATTACAGAGTGTCCAAATATCCTCGGAACAATAAATTTTTCAATACCGTTCTCGATTTTTGATATTTCTAAAACTAAAACTATTAAGTCTCGTATATCATTTAAAAGGAACAAAAATATGCAATTTTATTGGCTAAAAAAATCAGGGTAGTTCGGTTTAAAAAAACATCTCTTAGAACGCCTCCGTATACAGGGTGGTCCAACGAAAAGTTTGCACCTAGCTTTTCTCTTTTTTTTGTAGTCGAATGCGAAAATGCTCGGACACGTCGATTTTGCTTTTGAGGGGGACACATTTTAAACATATTTTTCGATCTGCGCCTTTAACCCCCTAGCGGGGGTGAGTAACAACCCTAAAATTTTAAATGGAAAGAGGGGTCTAATGACATATCATTTGAAAGGACACAAAATTGTCTTTCTAATGATACCCTATTTGTCGAATTTTACTAAAACAGTTAATACGAAAACGACTTTAAAGACATTAAGCCGATAATTTTGGTATTAATGAGAAATACAAATAAGTTTTAATTATTACGACTGAAAACAACTACAATCATTTCTAAATTATTTACTTTGAAGAAAAACGGGATTTCAAAAACACTATCTTATTTATCAGAACTAAATTCCTCACTAATCGTTTGCGTTTTTTGTTGAAATAAAAACTGCAGATACGTGTAGGAAAAGAATTTACACCGTTTATTTTAGTCTTTTCATTGATTCAGTTTGGTTGCTTCTCAAGTTATTTTACTTTTACCGTACAAAATGATTTATTCCATTCTAGAACGAGTTGAAATTGTTAAACTTTATTTTCAAAATAATAGTAGTGCTAGACTTACGGCTCGCTTATTTAATGAGAGACATCCCGATAAAAATGTGAATGATGTGTACGTTGGCAAGTTAGTTAAAAAGTTTGTAGATACCGGATCTGTCTGTAATGTAAAACACCAGCCGCAGAAACCGATCAGAAATGAAGCTGTGGAAGTCGCTGTTTTAGGGCATGTTGAAATGGATCATAGTCAAAGTACCCGTCAACTAGCTGAAGCCTCAGGTGTCTCCCGTTCGTCCATAATACGAATTTTAAAAGCGTACAAATTTCATCCGTACAAAATCAAATTAGTACAGGAACTAAATGAGGATGATCCTGATAGAAGGCTGCAATTTTGTGAAGCAATGAGCCAGCGTTTAATTGAAGATCCGCAATTATTATTTAACATTTGTTTTTCCGACGAATGCACATTTTATTTGAATGGAGCTGTAAATAGGCACAATTGCCGTTACTGGGATGACAGTAACCCACATTTATTCCGTGAGGTTCATACCCAGTATCCTCAAAAAATAAACGTCTGGTGTGGCATATTAGGAAATCATATTATAGGACCACTTTTTATTCCTGGAAATTTAACTGGTGAAGTGTACCTAAACATGCTTGAAGACACAATTGATCCTTTAATAACACAAATAATAGAAGATGACCAAAATCATACTGCTGATCGGCTTTATTTCCAGCAAGATGGAGCACCTCCGCACTATGTGGCTCCTGTAAGACAGTTCTTAGATGACCGGTTCCCTGGACGGTGGATTGGAAGGAGGGGCCCAATTGAATGGCCTGCCAGGTCACCGGATTTATCGCCTTTAGACTTTTTTCTTTGGGGGCACTTAAAAAATAAATGTTTTGCCACGAAGCCCGAGTCCATAGAAGATCTTCGCCAACGCATTACAGAAGAGTGCAGAAACATAACACCTGATATGCTACAAAATGTTAGAAATAGATTTGAACAAAATCTGTATTATTGTATGGAATCAAATGGGTCACATTTTCAACATTTGTTAATGTAACGTTTTAATAAATCAATTTAACAGCTTGTTTACTTTTTTTACAAAGCAATGTTAAAACTAACAAACATTGGAATGTACTAACGATTGCAGGTGTTTTCACTCGCAATAATTAAAACTTATTTGTATTTCTCATTAATACCAAAATTATCGGCTTAATGTCTTTAAAGTCGTTTTCGTATTAACTGTTTTAGTAAAATTCGACAAATAGGGTATCATTAGAAAGACAATTTTGTGTCCTTTCAAATGATATGTCATTAGACCCCTTTTTCCATTTAAAATTTTAGGGTTGTTACTCACCCCCGCTAGGGGGTTAAAGGCGCAGATCGAAAAATATGTTTAAAATGTGTCCCCCTCAAAAGCAAAATCGACGTGTCCGAGCATTTTCGCATTCGACTACAAAAAAAAGAGAAAAGCTAGGTGCAAACTTTTCGTTGGACCACCCTGTATGTGCGACTTAAACCCAATAGAGTTAACTTACGCAAAACTTAAATTAAATATATAAGAACCCGCAATACAACCGGAAATTTCAACCTCACTACATTAAAAGAAGTTCTTAATATCCAGTAGTGATAGGAATAGTTTTTGCCGACATGTTAAGGAGTTGGAAGAAGAATTTTGGAGGAAATTGAGCACATTATAATAAGTTTAGGACAAGATGACGACAGCGAGACTGATGATAATGATGATCCTTAAGTTGACGAAATCTAAGAGATTCCACCTTGTATAAACTAATACTAATTATGATCGTTATATTTAATCGAAATATTTAACAGTTAATTATAGTTTCTAAACGTGACTTAAAGCAACAAAAAGATCCAAGATATTTTAATTATTTTCGATAAGTGTTAAGTTGTTTTAGATTTTTTTGTTTAAATCAAGCAAGATTACCGAAGAATTTAATTTGTTTCGTTAAGTTGTTTTAGAATGTTTTTGTTTTTTATTTTCATTTTTGGTATGCAAACTTTAGTATATATTTGAATAAAATAAATAATTAATAAAATAAATAAAATACTTCTTGGGTGTTACAGCTTAATAGCAGTAGGTGGTTTTACCAAACACGTGAAGAATTTTTCATTAATTTTAATTTTTTGGTAACACAAATATTTATTCATTTTTATTAAACTTTTACAATGCACGCCGTTGGAAATTTTATGAATGAAATCAGCCATGTTTTATTACAACTGCATTCCCCTTACCGACGGCGACGCCCCGCTATTACAGCTCAATTTGCCAAACTATAGGTTCTCGGCGTTTGCATTTAGTGACAATTTAAAAAACCAATCATGGCATACCTATTGGCCTATGTGTCTTCTTAATTATTGTAAGGTTGCGAGTTCAAAATTAGGCCATGGATTTTTTTTTATTATTGAAATTGTAGCCGGGCTGTACATATTGCTACCTGACATGTATGTAACAATTGTGCAAAAATGATTAAATATTAGTAGATATTTGAAGTGACGAATGTTATTGTAAAAATGTCAACTTTCTTTCATTAATAGAGATTAAAGAAATGTATCGATATATTCTTTCCCTCATTTATAGAGATGCAAGAAATGTATCTATATACCTATTCGATTTCAATTTCTCAGCCTAAATTAGTATAAAAAAATAATATGCTACATATTTTTAATGAAGAGAGGACTGCAACTGAGCTTTTATAAAAATAAAAAACACAATTAATGTGGAATAATTATCATTTACAATTTTAAAGACACAAAATAAACTTAGCGAATTATTTTGATCCTTTGCTTGTAGACGGTTGATTCATTAATAATTTCGATGATGTACTCTCCTTAAGGTGTGCAGGAAGAGGTCCTTTTAATGGTATGTACGTCACAACTGCGCCTCGGCCTAAAACAAA
Organism: Apoderus coryli; assembly: GCA_911728435.2. NCBI lineage: Eukaryota > Metazoa > Arthropoda > Insecta > Coleoptera > Attelabidae > Apoderus > Apoderus coryli. The sequence continues at coordinate 6,256,732 of OU452209.1, read as the reverse complement.
AATAACCTGCATTTTCTAGGTCACTGAGTATACTGATATTTACCTGTCAGGCTTAATATTTGTGCAGCGATTTTAGCATTAATTTTCTCTTGGTCAATTCGCCGTTTCTGCTCATTCCAATCGTCGTAAAACATCGATATACAAAGCACATAACAAACAATAAAAACTAAAAATTAATAAAGCAGTAAAACTAAAATTATGGAAACAATGCTTCTGGATCGTCAAATTTATAATAGCTAACGATTCGCCGATGCTTCAGAGCAACTTTGCCTTACAACGGTACCACCACACTGGTCTGGGTATTACTTGTTGGTCCGTGGTTGGTCCTTGATGGAGAAGACGTGGCGTTATTCGCTACCAATAGAAGAAACTCACAGATATGATGATCAGCGAATCATTAGCTAGTATAAATTTGACACAGTATTTACCCAAAGGCATTGTTCCTATAAGTTTAGTTGCCTGTGGAAGTTCCCTGTCTAAAATTATAAAATCATATCATACCAAACATAACTGCAGATCCTAAAATCAGCACTAACTGATGTTCAAAATGTACTGCGAATGCATTGACAACCATAATTATCTCAAACAAGCAGAAGAGAAAGAATGATAAGTTTCCAAACACTGAGTGGAATTCTTGATTCTGAAATGATTGAAAAATCAGATATATTAATAATAATAATAATAATAACACTTTATTTGCCCAATAGATTAACAGAATGAATTATGGTGATATTCGTCAAAGAATATTAATAGTAAAGTTCAGCAACTCGAAGACAGCGATAAGCAACGTAACTTAACTGTTCACGGAAACCATATAATTTTAAAAAGGCTGATTTCATTTCTTTGTATGACTCAATTCTTGCTACAGGTTGGTCGTAACTGTGATGTGTGATGTTGACGATGCTGTTGGAAGCTTCTATAAGAGACTATATGCATTATTTGATTTGCACGTACCTAAATTTCAAAATTATGCAAGATCATTTCCGGCTTGGTTCACTCCTGATATAATATCTAATATTAAGCAAAAGGATAAAAATTTTAATAAATTCAAGAGAACTCATGATAATGGATATTATACAGAGTTTAAGAGACTCCGGAACGCGTTGATTAAGTCTGACATTAGGATTTTTTATTTCAATTATATGCAGAATATTCAGGATACTTTAAAAACTGATCCCAGGGGACTTTGGTCCTATTTCCACCAGCGTACTGGGTCATCTAGGATTCCTAATGTAATGCACTATGGTGGCAGAACATGTGATCAGCCTGGGACGGTTTTGGATGCATTTAGTGAGTATTTCGAGAGTGTTTTCTTACCATCATCTGCTATGGCAGCGGACAGTACCGTGCACTCTATAGTAAACACTACCACGCATGTTAATGCTATCACATCGGATGTGCTGCTCGCCGAAAGATGAACACTAAGATGACGGCGGGTCCCAATCTGGTACCTTATTTTCTTGTCCTGACAAGCTCCAATACAATCCCTGGATTGTATTGGAGCTTTTGTGGAACCTTTGGAACTCATTTTTAACTTAATTTTGAAGACACAAAAATACCCTGATGTATGGAAGCGGGCGAGGGTTGTTCCTGTTTTGAAATCAGGAGATAAGTGTGAGATAACCAATTATCGCCCCGTGTCTATTCTGTCGAATTTTTCAAAGATATTTGAAACAATTTTATATGCGCGGATTTACAATAATCTGCGTAACGATATCTCTGTGTTTCAACATGGATTTATGAATCATAGATCTACAATTACCAATCTTACACACATGACACAAGAGATATCGGAAACCTTGGATTGTGGTGGTCAAATGGATGTGGTATACACGGATTTTTCGAAGGCGTTTGACAGAATGGATCACGGTGTGTTGGTTAATAAGTTACATCAATTTGGGTTCTCGAATGCCTTGCTTAGACTAATAGTGTCTTACTTGAGTGGCCGCAGTCAATTTATTTATTATAGCGGACATACATCCAATGACTATACAATGACATCAGGGGTTCCGCAGGGCTCCAATTTGGGTCCCCTGCTTTTTCTTTTATTTATCAATGACCTAGTCGAAACTATTCAGGCAGGACAGCTTTTGTTTGCTGATGATCTTAAAATTTTTAAACCTATTAAAACTAGGTTGGATTGCTTGGCATTGCAGAGCGATCTTAATAACTTGTGCGACTGGTGTGACATAAACAAACTATCGCTAAATATAGCAAAGTGTAAATGCGTCACTTACTCTCGGAAGAAGAAATTCATTGTTAATTTATTTACACTGAACAGCATTTGTTTGTCCCGATCAGACTTGGTTACTGACCTCGGAGTGATATTCGATTCGAGACTCACATTTAATGAGCACACACAAATTCTGAACACCATGGTGAACTGCTCTTTGAAATATTTAAAAATAATGGTGGATTCAACATCAGGGACTGACCTCTGAGAACTTTGATCCTCACGCTTCTTAACTTTTTTCTACGAAGCACAATAACACCAAGAACATTTATTAATGCAAGAATAGAACTCGAATAACGTGTATGTCAAGCATTTGTAAAGTTAACTAATATTGAAAGAGCGACCATTGATGGAGTCAGAAAAAGAGGAAAAAAAGCGTTTAAATCTTTAGAAGTGACAATTTTTTAACGAGGGACCCCGTGGTGTAGGTATCTACTTTAAAAAATTCAATAATGCAAATGTTTGTATTTAATTTTTTTTCTGAAGTAATCCTGTATTTAATTTTGATTTACTGATCACTCTGTATAACATTTTAAGATAAAATCTATACAGGGTGTATATATGTATACGGGTAGATTTAGGTATAGGGATCATATCAATTGTAACAAAACACTACGCCACTGGCATTAACGTACACATGGTTTCATTAACTTGTATAATTACAATCTTATTGTAAAGATTATGCAACATCTGTAAATAATAAACCTAATCTCTGGGGCCTTTTCCCAAGAGATAAAACAATTTCTATCTAAGAAAAAGGTCTGATTGAAAAGTCATTATCATTCTGAAACAGTGAGTTTTCTTAAGTTAATCGACGCGACGTAAATCTTCAGTGTTTATTCTTTTTAATTTATCTAAAGATTGAAGGCCTTTTTGTTTTCTAAATCAGTTTTAACAAAGATTAAAGTTTGTTTCTTTCAGTAAATAAATTATATTTCGAATAGTAGAATTTATTGTCAGTTATAATTGTCAGATTACTGCGGGAATTAATTTAATTATTTTAAGTTGTACAGTATCAGATCAAGATTTTGATGTTTTGTTCTTTTGTTTATTACTGAGATTTTCTTTTAGATTTTCATTTTCTTTTAATGTTTTCTTCTTTTTTATTTATACATATTTATTTCTTTGATTGTTATTCATTTTCTTTATTAGAATCGTTGATTGAAATATTTAATATTTCAATCAACTTTAGAATAGAATAAGCATTTATTTCCAAAAAAACAACAATGTTACAGGAAATTTTGCAGAAATCAAAACTATACAAAAATATCAGTATATATAAACAATGTTAATCAAAACTACATTACATTAAATAATCTGCCACAAAAAAAATATATAATAAATATATATAATAATAATAATTAGTAATCACAATAAAAATATATATTTTTACTGATACTGATGTGGTATATAGCACAAAAAAAACAGATCGAACTGGCATCTACAAAACATCAAAGCAGCTGGTCTTGGAGATAATCCTGCAGCGAATAGTACTCTTTATCTCTTAAAAGCATTTTCAGTCTGTGCGTAAACAGTCTGTTACTTAAATTTTTAAAGTGGGTAGGGATTCTATTGTAAATCGTAGCACACATGTAATAAGAGCCACGCTGAAAAGCTGATGTAGAGTGTCTGGGCATCAGTATGGAATGCCCACCTTGTCGGGTTGACGATACGAAAAACTCGAGCAAAGATCTATTTCTGTGCACAAACTTGGCACATTCAAGTACGTATAGAGAATACATCGTCAGTACTCCAAGTTCCACAAACCTTCCCCTGCATATTCATCTGGGCTGAGCTATAAAATTACTATTCTTTCTGGGTGTAAACAATACCCGGCAATTCCAAATTGTCACACAATAACTTTACTTTATTCTGGATAAAATAAAAGTCTTCAAAAATCTAAAAAATACTGGGTGTTCCAATTACAAAATATAACTTTGATATGCCACACTTTTCTGAGGCACCCGGTATATGTACATTTTTTTTAAATACAAAGACCTACAACAAAACAAAATTTGCAATTTCAATTTGGTTAGGCTATGACAGATCGAGGCGAATGTAATGCCCGACACGGTATGTCCCTATATCAAAATACCTGAAGCTTTCTGGCGTAGAGCGTTGTCGGTCGTAAATAGCACCACCCTGTATGTCCGAGGATAGGGCTGTATTAACTCGAAACAATTTTTTCTAGCGGTATTTTTCCGAGCACCTAATTTTGTTATGTTTTTCCAAAATATGTAAATATTCCAAAAATGGATGAAATAGGGTTATGGTCTTTTGCAAAGTCAATACAATAATATAAGGGTGTTTCATTTAAGATAAGAAAGTTCATAAACGCCGCAATCTTATATAATTGTCGAAATTTTCAAATTAACATAATATTCATTATATCTGTTGAATAAAACTAATTTCATTATTTTTATTAAAAACATTTTTATTGCAAATTATCGTTTTCCGCGTCTAAAAAATAAAACACCAATTAAGTAAGTACATCCCTTTTAGACGATTCATTTACTAAACATAAACTAAAAACTTACCCGGAAAAATGCGATATTATCAAACGTAACAATGAAACCAATAATCAAATTGGAAAACATATGAATGCCAGCTGGTACAAAAATTGATGGATCTTCGGTGATTAATTCTTGTCGCTCATCAAAAAAAACCAAACTTGCTAATAAAACCGCATGCAGCTTTAAACCGAAAATTTTGAAAACGAAATAATCATTTTTTGTGTTCAGTCTGCCCCTACTTCCCCTATATTATATACATACATTTAATTTAGTAAATACTTACAAAAATGCCAACATTAATAATACCAGCGTAAATCTGTAATCTTCTCATGCGTTTTGTAATTTTCAATTTTGATATAACATGCCTATGTGGTTCTACAAAAACAACCTTAGTATTACCAGGTTTGGGTGGCATATTGTTCGCTTAAATACCTAATAAATAACATAAATTGGTAGGTTGGTACTTAATAATAGATTTAAAACAGAAATTTTATGCGTAAGAATTGCATAATATACCTAATAATATACGGTTTGCTTTTTAAATTAAAATGACATTTCAGTTGTCTAATAATGGCAACGAGCATTTAATGAGAATTACGAGCTGTATAGGTACGATATTCTTTCACCTTGTCACTTGCAATAATCAGAATAACAACAATATACAGTCGAACCTCTTTATAATGAACGACCAAAATGTCGCCCGAAATTTTTCACTATACAGGGTGTTTCTATTAACTAACCCTCTAAAATGCACTCTATATAGAGACGGAATCAACAACAACAAAATACGCGTGCAGCACAGTACACGTGATAGAAGTGAATACTTCTTTCACGAGAGAGGAAGGGAATACATATCTCTGGTATAATCAAATAAACAGTTACAGTTATTAAGCAGGCCCCGCATGAGTATAATTTCCTAACCTAACACCTATATTACGAGATCCCAGATCCCATAGTATTAACATAATATAAAATATATTATAATAGCAACGCCGACAAAACAATTATTTCGCTAATTTCGAAGGTTTCGCAAGGCTACTTATATATGGAAAACAGTGATAGTGCATATAGTTTAACCAGAGAACAACTATGGGAGAGAATTTAAAGTCTGGTGGGCGCGGCTAGTTTGCGCACCTCATTCGCGCAGAGGGATTCGATGACGTACTGAGTTTAGACAGAGGCGCCACACGCAATTTCGTCTAGTTGAGCGTTGCGAGCAAATGGATATTCAGTGGCAGCGTTATTCTGAGATTTTCGATTGGAAGTGAGATATTGTGTGATTGCGAAATTTATATTCTTATCGTTTTTCCGTTAACATGAATAAACTTAGGTGTGGCGTAGTGTGTTCAGCAAAAAGCTGTGCGAACAAGAGTTATAACTGTAACTTATCGTTTTTCACGTTTCCAAAAGATCAAGCCAGGTAGGTTTTGTTTCGATTAACTTATTGTAGTGTATTTTTATAGTTATGCGGTATATTGTCTTATTTTTGAAATGGAATTCCTCCTGTAATCTTATATTATGCGTATTATATGGTATAATACCCAGTGTTTTATGTTCTATAGAGCTGAAATTTGGATGGTTGGTTCGGACCGTGAAGATCTTAGAGCTAGCAAAAATCTGAGTAGCTACAGATTGTGTGCTGCTCATTTTGAAGTCAGGATTAAGTAATTTTGGTGGATTTATGATGCCGGATCCTGATTTTGTTTTATATAGATCCCGTTTGGAAGTTATATTTCAAACTAATGTTGAAAATGTGTGTACCTACACAAACAAATGTTTTGAAAAAACTTATTGGCCTTAGTAAAGATATTGCAATGTACACCCATGTTCAGAATTTCCTACACTTATATCGTAAGTTTATATTTCAGAATAAGGTTATTTTATACGCTAAAAATTAGTATACCACAAAAATAAACTAATTATAATAAAAACGTTATAGAAAAATAGCTCTTTAATTCGTAGTAGGAGATTTTTTGCTGAAGATTATCATAGTATTATTAGAAGTAGTAAGTTCTGGCAAACCCACTAGTATTCCATGCATTGAATCCACACTGTAAGCATCTCAAACACCTTAAGTACCAACCTGCACGATTATTTCAACAAAATTTAAATACGACCCTGTATTCTACTCTTTCAACATGGCGGCCACAGGCTGAATGAGATCAAAGGCGGCAAGACAGAGATTATATTCTCTCCCTTAGTTGTTCTCTGGTTTAACACCACTTACTCAATTTAATACTTTTAACTCATCGTATTTAGGCTTACGCCAACAGGGCGAGTATAGGTTTCAAAAAACACATATCTTCCTAAAAAGTATGATATTTGTTGGATAAAACGAAGTCCATGCTATAATTAATGTCAATGGGAAGCGAACTAAGAGGTGCACTATTTAGAAGTCTAGCATAGAATTACTATATTTTTTCGTTAGAACTCTTAGAAGAAGTACATTATATAACAATGAATACCTATTTTTATTCATATAATGAAATATAGATACATTTTAAAACATAATTTGAGCTCTATAATGTGTTTGCAATTTGTTGGCTCTGACTCCTAATTTCATCCTATATTTTGTCTGCATCCGCTTCATGTAATGAATATCTCTGGCTTTCCTGTAATAAATCAACATATTTTGTATAGAATAGATCTCGTCATCATTAAATACAATGATACGTACTTTGCTGCGGATTTTTGATCAGTCTCAGTCCATCCCAAAGCCCGATAAGTTGCTAGGACCTTGTGCAACTTCTTATCGCTCTTATTATGCACTACCAGAGCTCGATTAGGGTTTAAACTTTGTTTATAGTACCGCATAAGACTTCTGTGACCTACAGTGATACCGGAAGGCAGCACTAGTTGATAATCGGACCCATCGAGCACTTGAACATCATCAATCTAAAATGTTTATGTGAAAACTTATGTCAATTTTACGTTTATTATTACTAACTTCTTCGTCAGGATCACGATTGTCATCCGCGTCAGGATATGACGATGAATAGTCATAGTAATCGGCATATTCAGCTAAGGCCACACCTTCATGGATCATTTTACAATGACCTTTATCAACCATATGTTTTTGCGCAGCTTCCATGGAATGGAATGTTTTACCTCGTTCATTACACCAAAGACACATAAAACCTTCTGATACCTTTTCACCTAAGTAGGTCAAAAGCCCGATCACATCTGTGCAGTATTCAACATCAGGAATAAAAAATGAATGATCAATAGTCATATGATCCAAATTACTCATAAAATTTTTACTCTGTTTGGGACAGAATAAACAAAAATTATTATCCATGGGATTCTCAATATCCTCGTCCCATTCGTCAGAATCAACCTCTTCAACATCCTCACCAATTTCTTCACTTTGCGAATTTCTACTACTTTTCGCAACTATATCAAACTCATTATTACATTTAATAGCGTTTTCTTTATGTTTTTTCGAATTTAAATGGTTTTGGAATGCATTGGTATTACCAAAAGTTTTCCTACAGACTTTACAGTAAACACTTGTGTCTTGTTTAAGATTTTCTTCAGCGTTCCGTTGGTTGTACACTCTGCGTTGAAATTCTTCACTTGTGACTGATGGTAATTCTGCAACTTTTCGTTTCAGATTGTATCTAAAATAGTTGTTAAGTTTAGTCTATAAAGAAATGTGTACGAATTAACATGACCTACCTATGCCAGTCTGTTTTGTAATGTGCTCGTTGAATATCTGCATCTTTAAATGCAACTCGACATGTAATACAAGTAAACGAATCTTTAATTTGATCCATATTTATTTTATAATATAAAAAATTTACTTTTCAAATTAGAAACTTCTTGTTAAAAAAGGTGGTGTAAATATTATAAGATCCTTTGAATAAATCTTGGTTGAAGATAAAGAATAAAGATAAGATCAGATAACCTCACTTTTAGAATTTTAAGTCTTCTCCCTCTTCCCATAATGGGCACAGCATGGGGCTACTAGTGATGGTTATAAACTTTTAAACGAGAAGCTGCCAGTTGCCAACTTTTATATCGTAATAGCAAAGATTAATCTACACAAATTAATCTTTGGTAATAGGTATTAATGAAATGTAGCATCAACGAAATGGTTGCGATTTGGTTAACAGTTAACAGTCGTTGTGAACAATTATCGTTCTCCACTACTTTTAGGCAACGTCAAATATCAGCAAATTTCTCTAACTCAATAATTCGTAATTTGCACCTGCCTTTTAACAGAATTAATAATAAAATAAAGTGAGAAATATCGCATCAAAATTCTATAATATGGCCAATGACAATTTTAAATGTTTGATGTTACTTTTCTAATAAATATGGAAGTGCAACGGCCCACAGAAGAAAATCGCTGGTCGAATGCTTACTGAAGCAAGTGGCCAAAACTGAGACAGAAGAACTGTCCAAAGAACTATTTTCTTTGAAGAAGATTATGAATTATGACAATTGAATCAGCTGATTCAGTCAATAATTTATTTTTATTAAATTTGTTTACTTTTAAGTTAAATATTTTATAATTTCCATGTTTTCAGTAGGTATTTTGTCATTAATTTAATATAAGTTTAAAATAATGTTCTAATTACGACGTCTGCTTACTGCATATACCTTATGTACAACCCATGTTTTGGGTGACTAACGCATAAACAATCTGGGTCTCGCATTAAAAACTGCTGCTACAACTATATATATGTTTGATGACTTCATATGTTGTTAATAATTCCAAGAATTGAAATCTTGAATCACAATTAGTATGGCTACAGTAGAAGCAACTAACAACCCGGAGAACACTTTAGCACAAGAGAGCTCCATAAACGATTCTTTCACAGCACCGGCTAGATTTGAGTGCCCTATTTGTTTAGCTTGGCTACGTGATCCAGTTCTAACTTCTTGCGGGCATCGATTTTGCAGAAGTTGCATACAATCGTGGTTAGAGTAAGTGAATTATATGTTGATAATTTAGGTGTACTTACCTGATTACTGTTTTATTGTGTTATACAGACGGGAAAATGCTTGTCCAGTAGACAACATAAAGCTTCGAAAAGACACTGACATATTCCCGGATAATTTTACTAGACGTGAAATATCACAGCAACGCACTAAGTGTCCAAACATATTACGCGGTTGTTTAGTAGAGCTTGCACCCTTAGATGTGGATGCACACATGTTAGAATGCGAATTTCGACCTCCAGAGCTACCGGATAACGAAAAACTTCGATGTTACTTCGTCGAGTTTGGTTGCGAAGATAAATTTGAGGATGAACCTGAGTTACAACAGCATCTAGAAAAAGATATGGGCAAACATCTTTTAGTACGTTATGATTTACCTATTTGAGTTGTTTACTTAGTAAATAAAAATTTACAGTTGATTTCAAGGAATGTTAACAAGACTACGCCTAACGGAGAATCGGCAAGTGCTTCAGGGACTTCAGCGCTAGCGCAGGCCAACTTTTGGGATCCACCATCAAAAAATGAATCTGTTACACTCTCCCAAGATGAAAATCTTCAAAATCTCCTAAAGTAAGTTACGCTTTGAACTATTCCAGGTATTTTGGCAAGAATGATAGATTATCAATAATTGGTTACAGAGCCTTGTACGAGAAAATCATTATTCTCGAGCAGAAAAGTCGAGAACAGGATATTATCAATGTGAATATGTCCAAGCAAATAGTGAATTTAAATGAACAAATTTTAGCTGATAACTATCGTAACTGCAACGGTTGCTTTATATGGTTGTTTAAAGATTTTAAAAGTAAGATCAACGCTATGAAGGAAAATCCACGCATAATGCATTATAGTCCAGGGTTTTACACTTCACGATATGGTTATAGGTAAGTGCCAAAGTCTGGTAATTGCATGTTGATGCGTTTCATTTGCAGCTATTTGTTTGTCTTTGACTTCAAAATAGCCTGTCGAGCCGAGCATATTGTAACGTATGTGAAATAACAACGCGCTTTATTTATTCACTGCCTTGATCAGTCAGTGAGTTTACTTACTTCTCCTGCTGATCAGTGGTAGTAGTGTATTGATGGCTGCTTGTCCTTTGGCTGCATTGTTTTCGATATGTTCGTAGGTATCCTGCCATTGTACTTCTTCATCGTTGATTGTAACGTGTGTATATTTGCTCTTCTCCGCGCATATCTTCACTTTCCATTTGATACACCATTCTTCTACCTGATCTGCCGCCGTTTGAAGGTACCTCGTGACATTTCCAGGCTATCAGAGCTGTGTCATCTGCATATTGGACCATGATAGTTTGATCTGGTCGGTCGGATCGTGGAATATCGTGCGAAAAGATTATGAATAGATGCGGCGAAAGTATGGAACCTTGCGGAACTCCTGCTTCCACCCGTCTAATGTTGGAGAACTGTTACACGAAATGTACGATCCCTCATGAATTCGTCTATCAACAAGGTGATTCCAGCTGGGTATCCCATTTGTATCATCATGCCATACTCTATCGAAAGCCCTTGCGACATCAATAAACAAAGCTCCCATCACTTGTCTCCTATTCAGCCCTTCAGCTGCGGATTCGACTAGCCTAAGAACCTGAAGTTGTGTGCAGTGCGCTTCCCTGAAACCAAATCGTTCGTTAGGAATCACATTTAATTCTTCTCTACTTTCCTTAAGTCTCCAGAGGATCAGTCGCTCTGATATCTTGCCCAAGCTGCTCAGTAAACTGTAATTTTGAGGAAATTTGAGATCCTGGCCTGCCTTCGGTATCATAACAACCTCAGCCTCCTTCCTGGAGAGTGTCTTAGTCTGAAGATGCCATTTATGAAGGCCAACAGGAATACCACTGCTTTCCTTGGAAGGTTTTTGATAGCGACGTTTGAAATGTTGTCTGTTTTCTTCTTTAATTTCTTGATGATGGACATGACTTCTTCTGGAGATACGGGACTGATGATTGTATCCTCTTCTGTTTCCTGAAATCTTTCTACCCTCCTCTCAATCGCTTCTACATAACCGAGGTCCTCATCTGGGTGGATGTTTTCTCTGCATTCAAGGCAGTCTGCAAAAGCTTCTGCCTTATGCTGTTCGGTGTAGACTAGTCCTCTCTCCCCGTGGATCGGTGGGATGACCGCTTTTGGAGCGTTTATGGCCTTGTTGACCTTCCATAAGGTCTTTCCGCTTGGGCTGAGTTCCTCCGCGAATCTGTCTCATTGATTCCTTTGGTGTCCTTCCTTCAGCTCTCTTCTGTCTTCCTCAGCGTTTGTCTGCCGGTATCGTTTCCATGATCAGTGTTTCTCCCGAATTGTCGTCGATGTTTTGAAGAAAAACTCTTTTTCTTCTCCTCTTTTCTGTGGTACACTCTGCTATAGCTTCCTTGATGTGTCTTTCCAGGGAGTTGACAGCTTCCTCCAGGTCATCAGTGTTGTTGATTCTTGGTACATTCTATTTGAATACAACCTTAGGAAACCGTCCCCAGTTGGTGTGCCTTTGTATTAGGATATCGTCTTCCCTCTCTTGATTGCCCAGTCTCAAGATAACCGGGTTGTGGTCTGAGGATCCTTCTTCTTTGGTTGTTATGTCAAAAGCAGTGGCAACGATGTATGTCCAGGTCGATGAGCTAAGTTTCTTCCGGTTAGGTTTGTGGTCAAGCTATTCCACTCCTTAGATTTGCAGTTCAGGTCTCCCAAAACCACCACAGCTTCTCTGCCTGAAGGAGAAGTTCCACATCCCCTTCCAGCAGCTCGGTGAGTGGATCCTCTTGCGGTGCTCAATACTGTTCCAGTGGCTTCTATGTTTTCCAGGTCTGGGTTTGGAATGATATGGTGTCTGATTATGTTTTTGATGGCAAGAGATGTGCCACACCCTCTTTTATTTCTGTCCGTCCTGTAGACCGAGTAGCCTTGCATTGTAAGCCAAGTGCCAATCTTGTTCCTTGGAGAGCTACGACATCGATGTTGTTTCGGTTAAGAATGTCTTCTAGTTCGCTGTCCCTGCTGTGTGTCTCTCCGTCTTTACATACATTCTGTCGTGTTACCACATCACGCGCGATTATTCTGAACATTCCTAGTCTCTTCCATTTTATTACATTCGCGCTCTAGACACAACCAGCTCCAGTATGACTAGGCGCCCAGCGGTGTTGCCAACATGTGTGCATTTTCTCATTCATGTTTAAGTTAAGTTTTGGTTGTTGTAGATTTTGTATTCGATTGAATTTATCTCCAAAAGACAACAATTACTTAGCAATTTTAGTGCATCTTATGAAAACAGAATACGATTACACGTTAACATGGCCGTTTAGTGGAAAATTGACAGTGACTGTGGTGCATCCAACGTGAGTCATTAATGTTATTTTGTTACATCTTATAACCATAAATAAATTTATTATAGGGAGCAATATAAACAAATCAAAGAAACAATGATGACTCGACCGGACTTGGAGGCTTTCAAACGGCCAGTACAGGAGCTGAATCCTAAAGGATTCGGTTATACTGAGTTTGCGCATTTAGATGAGTTAATAGGACATGATTTCGTACAGAATAATCAGTTAATAATTAAAGTAGAAGCACATCCCGTATGACAGGAGCATCGTTGTTTGTTTGATCATTTTTCCGTCCAACATTGTTATATAATATGTATTACATCTGTCAAAACGATGATATGTAAATAAAACTATATTTATATTCGATTTTGGTTTTATTTTAAATTAAATCTATAAAACATTCATGGATTCGTTTAAGGAAGGTGTTGGTGACTGAGGTCTCAGGTTAAGTGCCGTAGCGCACTAGTCAGCCTAGCTGCCGCTGTCAGTTATCAGAAGCCATATAGCGATTAGAGATTACTTTCTTTATGCTTGTGTGAAAAAATATGAATCAGCAAATTTTGTCTATTTCGCAGATACCATCCCGATGTTAGAGTCATATTTAATGAACTTTTATAAATTATTAATCAGCGAAAAATACTTAATTCGACCGGATGCAATGTTTTTATTATAATATACCGGGTGTGACAATATTCGTTCGTTCGGTATTGTAATCACGAGACCACACATTGATCTGCTATTAACAAACGCAAAGGTCAAACATAACCTATAAAAACGAAAAACAAATATCACGGTGATTAAATACCAAATTCTTTAGTATTATTTATTTTTGATGACGATTTCATCATATTCTTCATCCTTTACAATTAGAGTAGGAGACTTTCCGAGTCAAATAGTTGTACTTGGTTCATTTTCAAGTCTCAAAACCCACAAATAAATTGAGGAACAATGAAAATATTAAAACCTAACCTCAAATTCAGATTAATCGCTCTCGTTCGTCGAAATGTTTGGAGTAAAAATATTCAATCTAAAACCTCTAGATTATATTAATGATAAAACGATCCAGATTAATATACTCAGTCGGATGTAATAAAATTCTATTTTCTTTAAATTTACATCACTACAGCTGCAAACGTCACAGATTGGCAACGTTGGTGGATGTTGAGATTAGACAAGAAGGGACCACGTCCAAAATTGGGGTATCATTTTAATTTTGCTGCTATTTTTTTTCTACTTGTAATTTTTATTCGAAATTTTTATTTTCAGATTCTAAATACATTCCAGTTAGTTAATATTGAACGTTACACGAAGAAACAACGTGTTTTTATTATGAAAACATTTTTTGATGACGGATGACACCGCAATAATAGCCGATAATGCCAACGATCTGCAAACCCTACTAAATACTGTCAATGAGGCAAGTCAACAGAGGGGCCCTAAAGATTAACATCACTAAAACGAAGTTTATGGTCATATCTAGAGATATCGTACCAAACGTAAATTTACAACTCAATGGAGAGCAAATAGAGCGGGTCAAGAAGGTTAAATACTTGGGGTCTGTGGTGGACGACAAGTGAAACCCAGAACTTGAAATTAGGTGCAGGATAGAACAAGCAAGAACAACTTTTCTAAACCTAAACAAAATCCTCCAGAATGGTTAAATGTTATGTCTGGTCCGTTCTCCTATACGGAGCGGAAGCGTGGACGCTTAAAGCTGTTTCTATCAACCGAATTGAAGCATTCGAGATGTGGATCCTGAGACGGATGCTAAGAATATCGTGGACGGAACACGTCAGAAACGATGATGTGCTCAGGATGGCTGGTTTGGAAGACCGAGAACTCTTCGAACACATTAAGAAGCGGAAGATCTCTTACCTGGGACACATTATACGGGGAGAGCGATACGAATTCCAACGCCTGATACTACAGGGAAAGATCGAAGGTGGAAGACGAGGCATTGGAAGGAGGAAATTGTCCTGGCTTAGAAACATACGCCAGTGGACGGGAATAAGCGACTTCCAGTCGCTCCAAGAAGCCGCCATAAATAGAATCATATGATAAGAAAAACGGAGGACGCTTTACGCAGGAATCTGCATGGCACCAAAAGAAGAAGAAGAAAATGTAAAAAGTTGTCAAGTTGTAATTAGCAAATTTAGAAGGAAATTCGGTAGAGAAAATGCTCCAACAATTCGTGCCATCAAGCTGATGGTTGAGAAATTTGAAGAAACTGGATCCGTTCATGATAACAGAAACAGAATTTATCAAAGTAGTCGTCGTTCACCCGAGAATATAGCAGCTGTGAGCAGAAGTGTTGAAGAAGATCCAAAAACATCAATTCGTCATCGTTCGAAGCAATTAAACATCAAACGATCCACATTTTGCATCGTGATTCAGCTGACCCTAAAATTAAAACCAGCTGACCACGTATTACTTCGACAATTCGTTTCTTGGACCATCGAAAAACAAGAAGAAAATGAGAATTTTTCTAACAAAATAATCTTCATCGACGAAGCCCATTTCCAGCTCAACAAGCAGAATTGTCGCATTTGGGGTGAAGAGAATCCAAGAGTTATATTAGAGCAACCATTACATCCACAAAAACTTACGGTTTGGTGTAGTTTGTGGTCCAGAGGAATCATCGGATATTTTTTTGAAAACGAAAATGGAAATGCGATTACGGTCAATGGAAATCGCTACAGGGGGATGATCCGAAGCTTTTTGTGGCGGAAAATAGATGATTTAGACGTAGGGAATATGTGGTTTCAACAGGATGGTGCCACTTGACACAGAGCAAGAGAAACAATGGATCTTGTGAAAGAAAAGTTCGAAAATCGCATTATTTCTCGTAGAGGAGGAGTAAATTGGCCACCAAGATCGTGCGATTTGACACCTTTAGATTTTTTTGTGGGGTTTTTTGAATTCGAAAGTGTACAGCAATAATCCCACAACAGTTCACGAGCTTTAAACCAACACAACACCAACCATTGACAACAATTTATTGTAAAACGTGATTGATAATTGTGGTAAAAGATTGCGAGCCTGTGGAGCCAGTAGGAACGAATATGGTTGTGTATATGCTTCAACAACGCTGGGAAATATTGCGACCTTACTTTGAAAATCATGGTAATGTTGCAGAATGTGTGCGAAAATTGCGTACGGATTTTGGAAGAAGAGAAGCACCGTCAGCTCCGTATGTTCGTTATCTCGTGAAAAAAGTGAAAGAAACTGGCATCCTCATCGATAAACCAAAGCGTGAAAAGCCAAAAACAGTGCGTACACCCGAGAGTATTGCTGCTGTGGCAGAAAGTGTGCGTGAAGCGCCATCAACATCAATTCACCGTCGGTCTCAACAATTGAACATTTCGGAGACATCACTGAGACGAATTTTGCATAAAAACCTTGGTAAGACGCCATACAAAGTTCAATTGGTTTAGGAGTTGAAGCCAACTGACCATCCAATGCGTTTTCGCTTCGCTCAGTGGGCCTGCGATCGACTTACAGAAGATGCCGATTTTGCCAAAAAAATCATCTTTTCAGATGAAGCTCTTTTTGATCTTGGCGGGTATGTAAACAAGCAAAATTGTCGCATTTGGGGCACAGAAAACCCGCACGCATACATTGAAAAGCCGATGCACCCAAAACGAGTCACTGTTTGGTGCAGATTTTGGTCCGGAGGCATAGGCAAGGAGTGGCCGTTACAGTCAATGGCGATCGTTATCGGGCCATGTTGAACGAATTTTTGTTCACAAAAATTGAAGAGGAGGATATTGGCAACATTTGGTTTCAACAGGACGGCGCTACGTGCCACACAGCCGAAGCTACACTCGATGTTTTGCGCCCTGTTTTTGAAGATCGCATTATCAGCCGCAGAGCTGATGTCGTTTGGCCAGCTCGCAGCTGCGATTTGACACCGTTGGACTATTATTTGTGGGGTGCCGTCAAAGATAAGTGTTACGCCGACAAGCCAGAGACAATTGACGCTTTAAATACAATGTACACTTTTTGGGAAACAAATGAAAGTATAGATATCGTTAATATACAAGATAAAAAGCGTGGGTCCCAGGATTGCGCCCTGTGGAACCCCACTAAGTACCTCACGCACATCTGACACGTCCGTACGCATGACCACACACTGCCCCCTGTCCATCAGGTAGGATGAGAATAGTTGCCATGTGATTCCCCTAATGCCATATCTGTGCAGCTTCGCCAGCAACAGTTCATGGGATACAGAGTCAAAAGCCCTACTTAGATCCAGAAGCGTAGCTCCCACTACATCCCCCCTCTCAAGGCCATCAACCACCCCAGATACAATTTCAACAAGTGCCTGTACAGCCAAACTGTGTCGGACACAACAACTCTCTGTCCTTATTAAGATTAAAATGATACCTCAATTTTGGACACCCATTTTCACTGTACGTACAGACCTAGTCTTTTAATTCTTAAATGTCTATGGTTAGAACAAACCCAACAACTGTTTAAAAGATACAACATAAAACATGGAACATCTAGTATAATACAAATAACATTCATACAAAATTTAAAATAATAAAAATTAACAAATAATATAATTATATTTTGTGCTATACAATACACTTTTGCGTTATTATAAAAAAACACTAAATTACAAATAATAAAAACAATCATATTGTTTGTGTTACATAATGGAATAGTTTGTCATAAATTAATGTTGTAATAAAATATTATTATTTATATTTAACTAACTAAAAACTAAACTTTGGATATATGAGAAAGGATGATGAGTATTCTTTTGTATTGTTTTTAAATAATTAATTATATAAATGTGCAAACTGTTTTGATGCGTTTTTTATTGAAGACAGGCTTGTAGCTTTTCTATCCACTCTTGTGCGGAAGCTGCATCGGCAGCGCAAAATGTATACATTCTTCGACTAGTTCGTAACTGAAAAATAAATTTTCAGCGTATTATTTATTGTAAATAGACATACCGAGGGTGACGCGTCCACATTAATGTTTCTTCTGTTCATTTTAAGTATGTTTCTGTTTTTAATATTCACTTGTACGATCAATGTTGTTATCTGAGATTTTGTTTCTATTCTAATGCTGTTTAATAATTTTTAAAAATAATGTTATAGTTAGTATCCGCGGAACCGTTAAAATCGGTCGACATTTAAATTAATTTTCTTTATCGCAAAACTTTAAGTTGTTGCATACATGAAACTGAACCTTAAACCTATTATTTCTTGTAATTACTTGGATATCAAGGTAAGTCTTTAGGGCTACGTTAATTATTTTTTACTCTGCCCAAGTCCATTCATCTCTCCACTGAACCATTAATTTTTCTCAACGCGAGTGAACTTTCAACCATAAAAAATTTGAAGAGATTTCACGGGGCGTTTTTAATTCCGCGGAATATGGGATAGGGGTAGAAATTAAAAATGCAATATTTTTCTTTTTCAATATATTCACCTGCAAACCCTAACACACTTCTCAGATCTATCAATTCATAAAACAATGTTGAATCTTAGTGGGAGTTCGAACTCCCCTTTGTACAGGGCAACCAGCGTAATACGACTCTTGTGTACTGGAGCACCTTTCCCCAATTTCCTTCTTTTATTCTCTGATTGCTTAAATGTCGGACTTTTATTATTATATACAGAAGCTAGTAGTTGGGGAGTTAACAAGGTTTCCCATAACAAAGAATAAATATAAAGGGCGCCGAAAATATGAACATGGGTTTTCATCCAGTTAGCTTTTCCGGAGATTAAGAAGTCATTATATAATCGTATTGTTCCTAACTTTACAAACAGTAGTGTCTTGTTGATCTTCTGAAAAATCTCCAACATATGACATCTTAAAAATTAAAAACCATTATTACAGTCGACATAAAAATGTATTTCATTTCTGAATCGCTCACCCTGTAGCTGTATCTTTATAGGGGTATATTGTAAAAATGCCTTTTTTTCTGATTGGCTATTTTCAATCTAGGTACCTACTTCTCATGTATGTTAAGTGTTTTGAAAAGACAATCGAATTTTCGAGTTTAGATTCGTTTTAGTCTTGGTAGAGTCTAGATGTGATTTCTAATTGTATAAAGTTTCTTAATAATAATCGAAGTTCAAGTTCAGTAAGTTCTTTGTTAATTCTTTTCCGATTGCTTCTGTTAATTGTTCTAAAATTGATTAACTAGTTATCGAAACACCTTTATCTTTATAATCAATGAATATTCCCAAAACATAGTCACAGTGAGTTTTCCAGCTGTGTGAGTTTAAACTTCTTGAGTGGTGAGTGGCTATGTGCCTTTTTTATGTCATTGCATAGAGTTCTACTTCGACTCAGGTTCACAATGATCAACCCTAGTTTCGTCTCCAGTAATTACGAGGGTTGCTATTTATCTATAAATAACTGGTATTGCCAGGTGAAATCTATCACCGCCATCTTGAAGTTTGACGTTTTTGACAGTATAAGCACTAAGAACGTTTTGACGTCCGAACAATATTTGTGTTATTTACAGAAGTTGAAAAGTTCATCTCAACCAAATTTTCAAGCTATGATTTATTATTACTTTCCACGTGGTCTAACGCAAGAACAGTGCATCAATCAACTTAATGCAATATTTGGCGATAAAGCACCATCCAAGGCCACTGTATATCGCTGGTACACTGAATTCAAACGTGGCCGTAGTTAGCTCACGGACGAAGTTAAATACGGTCGTCCAAAATCGGTCGTTGTGCTGGAAACCATCGATCCCGTGCAAAAACTAATTGAAGAAGATCGTCATGTGACACATCGTGAAATGGATTCAAGTTTAAGTATTAGTAGGACCCACATATATATGATTTTGCACGAACATTTCGATGTTCGTAAGCTATGTGCGCGTTGTAATCCACATTTGCTGATAGGTGTTCACAAAAAGGTTTGAGTCGATTGGTGCCTTAACATGCCTAAAAAATACGACTTTGGTGCATCCAAACCAACGAGTCGTGGATTTATGCCTATGAAGCAGAATGAAAAGGCAGTTTGAATGTTTCAATGTGAAGAAAAGCCAACAAAAGTTGTTCGTTTCCGCAGCATTAAAAAGCAAATGGTGGAGTGTTTCTTCACGAAAACCAGTCATGTTGCAACTGTGGCTCTAGGAAATCAGAAGACCGTTAATTCCGACCAATTAGCATAGAGAAATCAGGAAATCATCTTTGATTCGATCCTATCTAATATTATTTGTATTCTATTATTTTAACTCTATAGTCTCTAATTTAAGTTTCATCATTTTGTAAACTCTTCTCAACTTAAACTTAGTCTATTTAAACTTGGTATTCGGTGTTTCGATCTTGTAGATACGGTCCTTATTTTCAATGCCCTCGTAGTTCACGTTAAACCTGACGTGACAATATTAAGCTTTGTAGCAGCTTTGAGAAATGTCCAGGGTAAAATTGGGGAAGAAAAATCTTAAAAAGTTTTGGCAAAATATAACAGTTAATAATTTATGTCTAAAGTAGCCAACATTTTTTAATTTAAATTACTTACATCGAAGAACGACTTGTCATCGGTCTTTTTTGGAGCTCCAGGTGCTGGCGGTGCTGGATACACCGACATAACTTCAGCTAAATCTACATAAAAAGAAATGAAAAAAGTTTTTTAGGTAACAAACAAAACTTTTTGACACAATACCTATAAATCCTTTACAATGCGAATCCTCCATCGCATCGTAATACCGTAACTGATGTTTTATCGAGTCCAAAACGAACCAACGTTGCTTCCAACCTTTTAGAAGAGCACCACGTTTATATAGATAACCTTCATGTGTTCGATTCTCAGCGACGTTAGACGAGAATTGTTCATAGTATTGTTGATTCGAGGTTTGCCGAGCACTTCCTGAAAAATAATCGCGATCTGACGCATCAAATGGAAGGAATTTCTAACGCTCAACTTACCTGAACTAACTGAGGTGTTATCTCCGCCACTCACTTGCATCGTTTGTGTTGTGGTATTGTCCGATATTGCTTTGTATTTTGTGCAGTTTTTGGGCACGTTTTCCAAGCATTTTTCGTGGCAACTGTAGCCACAATCCATGCACCTCATTCCAGTCTAGAAAAATCCAGACCAGGTTGTACAGAATATCCTAGACTTTTACGGGGTAGTTTGCTTATTTTTAAAGAGAGAGACAGGTGGGGTTTTCTCGAAGGCTGCGATCGATTTTTTCAATAGCCTGCGTAGGGTCCCGGCTTCGATTCCGTATCGCAGCACCGGGAGAACGTAGCATCTCACTATCCGCATCTTGGTGTCTAAACTCAGGTCACTGCAGCACAGTAAGGGTCTCATCCTGGTAAATGTGGACTGTGCAATTTCGATTCGGCACCTAATCTCCTCAGCGTGGTCCAATTGTGAGGTGAGGATGGTTCCGAGGTACAAGAATCTGTTGACTCTCTCGATCTCCCTACTCCCTGCCAGTAGCTCCCCTGGGTCCAAACTGGTGCGTACTTCTCACTCGCATTGCTCACACGGTCCAGTAATAACTGCAGCAACACGGTGTCATCGTGCCTTTTAAACTCGACGGAAGAAAATCCTGACATTTTACCTACATAACATTCTTTGGACGGATGATGCCAAATATTTTGCCTTGCATGGCGCGTTACGTTACTGAGGTACTCAAGCTTACGCCGCTTCACTATATTAAGCACTTATGTCCCCTTTCTCATACTCCGCAGCACCGCGACGTTGATGACATGTTCCACCCAAGATATCTTCAATATTCTCCTGTAAATCCACATCTCGAAGCCTTCGATCTTTTTTTTTTTTTGGTGTCTAACCTCAGGTCACTGCAGCACAGTAAAGGTCTCATCCTGGTAAATGTGGACCGTGCAATCTCGATTCGGGACCTGATCTCCTCAGCGTGGTCCCATTGCGACATGAGGATGGTTCCGAGGTACAAGAATCTGTTGACTCTCTCGATCTCCCTGTCAGTGTGCATGACTCATAAGGCTAATAGTCCGGAATTCCTCGCACTTCTTCGGTAGCGGTGGAGTAACAAATTACCATAATATCCCAATTTGGGCACATCAGAATCCTCGAGAAATTCGGCCAAGATAATTTCAAAATGAATTTTCTTTAAATATTTGGTTAGACGTTATTGATGGTAATGTTTGTAGTCCACATTTTTTAACCCCAAGGTTGAACTTGGAACTGTTTTTGGGAGTTTCTTAACAATAATCTGCTGGGCAACCTAGAGGAAGAACTCATTAATTTAAGGCATGAGAATTGTAAATAAACTGGAAGGAGCTCCCCCGCATTTTGGAATAGCTGTAAGAGAATGGCTGAATAACAATTATCGTCAAAGATGAATTGGCTGGCTAGGGAGAAATGACATGAATAATGACGTAGTAAATGGTATTGGACCAGCCGACGAACAGTCACAGATTGAATTTGGTTTCATCTCATTTACCGTCGGCCGTAGCCCAGTGGTAATCGCCGTGGCTTTGGGTATGGAAGGTCCTGGGTTCGATCCCTGCTCTTGCATTTTTTTTAGATCTAATTTTTGACCAAAGTCGTTAGGTAGGTAGTTGGGTTAGTTTAGTATGTTATATTTATTACTTTTACTATATTTATATCTAATATCTGAATAAAGTAGTTGAGTTAATGTATAATTAATAAAATTTACCTTAACTGGTCCCCAAAGGAGATTCGAACACAGATCACAGTACGTTGGTGTGGTGGAATTATACCGCTCAAACCGATGTGGATGTGAATAAACCAGCGATGTTTCTGCCGCACCAGCCATTTTGCCTCTCATCAATATCTCAAGCGTGGACCGTTTGTGCACTAAACGACCATGAGATCGTACCAAGGCAGTACTGAACGAAGCATGACGCTAAACAAGTGCAAAAAACATTCATATAAAGTAAAATGTAAACTTCAAGAACTTACGGTTAGGGAATCTGTGAGAGGTACATCTAATTTGTCCCAAAGCACTTTCCATTTTTGTGGTAATAGTCCTAATTCGGTTTCTAATCGATGGATTTCCTCTAAAAGATGACTAAACGCATCTGGTACAGCTCTATTGATACAGTCATAACTGAAACATAAATCTTTAGTTGCCATAATAGCTCCGGTTCAGCATATACGAACCCTAACGTAACAATTTTCCTAGACGACTTATTCGAGACTCCATCAGCAGCTTCTGCCTCTTCTTCCTGTTGCGTATCCATTTGAATGATTTCCAAGTCGTATGCAGGCCCATGACACAGATCTTCATCCAAATAATAGTTCCAAACCTCCAGACACGGTAGATGGCTTTGCGGTCGTAGTACCGGATGTTCAAAGTCCGGTGTATACATAAAATTAAAAAATAACGGACTACGCGCATGTTGTTTTTCGATATAATCAAAAACACTTTGACCGAGATTGGGTCCACAAGTTGTACCGGCCATTCGACCACCCGGGTAGATGTTTTCATCATCTGAGGCGGTATCCACAGTTTTGTGGTGGGATGTCAAAGAACCACGTTTGTCTTCGACAGCGGCAACACCGCACTCGACGCGTTCCAACTCACAGTCGAACAAAAATGTACGAAACCTGCATGATACCGAATGGAACGCTAAAAATCTTAAATAGTAATCGTTAAACTCAAATGCCATAGGGTATTGTTTCTGGATCTGATGAACCACGTCAAGAAACTGGAGAAACGTTGGTGCGAAACCACTTGCTTGTGAATTCGCGTTCAAATTGCTTCTGTGACTGAATCGATGACCAAAACCTTAAATGCAATCATATATGTTACACTTCTATGCATATACACTGAACGTTATGGACTCCGACGGGTCTAAAGTGTACTTACCAATCCACTCTTTTTCGACTAAAACGCGGAAGCCTTCAAGAGTTCTATAGTGTGGATCCAAACATAGTTGAGCTACTGATGATACTTGAGCTGTAATATCCCAACCTTCTTCTAAACAAATAGCTACAGAGGAACCTTGAAGATCCAGAAGGTCTACGACGGCTCCAGACAATTGCATAATGTTCTGGATTTGTTGCAACCATTCGGAATTTTCTATCAATCTGAAATAATCGTACTTAACTCTAATTCTTATTACTTAAATCAATATGTACTTGTGAAAACTATGCTCGGGCTCCACATTCTGCGAACTGGGAACGCAGGCGCGCATCAACTTCTTGAACGCCGCCTTTGTATGTCGCACATCATTATATTCGACTGGTATAAAATCGCTCATGGGCGACGATTCATTTTTGATCCCTTTCATATGAGCTTTCTCACCCAAAATGTAGAGGGCAGCACGTTGCAGTGATTGCACTCCACCGTCCAATGTATTATCCATGTCTGTGGATAAACGGACATTTTGACGATTTTGCGCTGAAGTTGGTAGAGACACTTGTGAAGATTGACGTCTGTCTTTTAGTGAGCCCCAGCGGCCGAAATTCTTACCTGCTTTACCGCCCGAAGATCGCGGGAAAATCCTACGGAAGTAAAACTTATTTTCCCACTTACAACTTTCAAATTTAAAGAACGTACCCTAAAGTTTTAAACGGATTGGATCTTCGAGCTACTTCAGGCGTCAGCGTAGCAAATGCCAACTGCTCATCAGCCGCCAATAACAACGAGTCAATGCTCAAACAACTATCGGACATTCCCCAACCGCTACGATGCGAAGTAAAGACAGGTGTAGCACTCACTAGAGCCGATAGATATCGCTCCTGTTCGTATGACGATGTTGTTTCCGTTGAGGTATCCCTAGGATTGGGATGACTCTTCAACATACCCATAACGCTCTTACCGTGATGACCAGCTCCACGTAGTAAGAGCGCCTTGTTACGTGGATGTCTCCAAGTTATGCTTGGAATACGACCGTGACGGTAACATCGACAGAATCGGCGAATGCTTTCGTCAGTTACTGTTGAAGGAACAACCAATAGTGCAGGATAACTAGAACAGACCAGCAAATCTCTTACATGAGTCAGATTAATTGAATACCAACGGGCAATGATCTTAGACGGCGAGAGTTTTATCGCAAAAAATCGTGTTTACCTTACCTTCGACACATCATATAGATAGAATTTACTGAAGTCAATCGGAATTGATCCGGAGCTTGTTTCGTCATATTTAACGGTGAGGCATTACTGCCACAAAGTCCTAATCGTTGCCAATCGCGTACATAACTACGTTCCGCTAATCGTTCCAACGTTTTTGCATCCGTAGGAACGGGGGCTATAGATGACGTTCCAGGTTCGAAATCTGCTAGGACCAATAGTGATTAAGTACTGAATTATTTTTTATCGAAACACTTACCAACTGACGCATCATCGTCTTGATTATAATCGTCATTCATCGGAAGACTCATTCGCCCGGGCGATGTCATATATTTACTCGCTTTATTCACGCTGATATTCGGCAACACGTACTTCTGCCGTTTAGACGACGATTTCTGCATAAACCCCGCTTTCCTAGCCGTCTTCAGGAAGGTTTTCTTCGCCAAACTCAAGGTCGTATTCTTTTCCTCATCTTTCTGCAGTGGGGTCTGGTTCACAATTACTTGTTCAGTGAAAGCGAAGTGATGAAACACATCAGGTGGATGACGGATTTTGTGGATCAATTTACGTAAAGTATCGACATTCTCCGGCGTAACATCTTCGTCAAACGCTAGTTTCATTAATTGGAACGTGCATGAGCGTAACTGAAGACCTTCTTGTAGCCATTGGTCCATATGAGCGAGATACTGCACTGCCACTTTCTTTTCCTTCGTAAGCGATGTTACTGGAAATGATCGCACTACCACTTGTTCGCAAGCTGAAACAGTAATATAACAACCATTTCTCCTTAATTAAATTGAAAAACAACTAATTACCGAAAGAATCACATGGTATTCCCTTAAACACGATACGATAGTTCGTGAGGAAGATTGCGCCCTCTGCAGGCAACAACGGCGGACCACCCAAAACACCCGGAGCACACTCCTCCCGTCCATCAGGTAACAGATAAACGCGCAAACCATCCATAATAGCCTCTTCACCAGGGAGCATGTTCGGTGTAAGGATTTTCGGTTTATGAATTGGTGGTAAACGTTTCGATTCTCTATAAACCCCTTCAAGTGTCTCTATGTGCATATGGACGACGCCCGGTACCATTTGGTGTAGATTTCGAATATGTTCCCGCGTCACACCACCCTCGTTGCAGACTTTATCGATGAATCGAGACACTGTCCGTATAACACTGTTGCCAGTCTCACCGGAGTCTTGTTCTTCGAAGCCTGATTCTGCGTCAACACTGTCGCTTTCAGCCATACTGAAAATAGAAATTATAGCGACACAATTTGGCAACATCGCTATTTCTTACCTGTTCGCTACACTATTACTCGCCCGTTCATCGTCAAAAAAATCCTGTTTACTCGCTTTATTACTTCCAATGTCCAAGGGTATCAACAGATAAACCATTCGATTTGCGTAGTGAATCGCTTGACTATACATCGTATTCTCCTCGCATGTGATCATTTCCTTCTGCTTTTCGGCCGTAATCGTATTCCACAAGCGCATCTGCTCGGCTGCAATCTCCAAAGCAGTTGCTTCCTGTATACGCGTCAATACCGAACGTCGATGCCACGTATGGAAGTCTTTAACATCGCGCGGTGATACTGGACTCAATAAGTCCAAAGTCTCAACTCGATTTGAGTTATATAAGGCTTTAATATCTTTCTGCACATCCATATAAAAAGCCGCCTCCCAAAACTGTTGATTTTGCCACACCGGATGCTCTTGTATACAGGTATAAGCAAATTGAATGATGCCAGTACATAATTTGCGACAGAATATCGTCGCTAGAGGCAGTAATGCTGCGGCAACACCGTGTTCGTCCATTGAACTGTCATCTTGTAGAGCGCAGTTCATTAGACGCGCAACAAGATCGAATTGTTGGTGCTCTAACATGGCTTTTGTACCGCTAACATGTTGAGCTAGTTCATTACATAAAGCTAGTCGAGCTTGTTTTGATTGTAATGCGCGTAGAACTGCTGGAAATGTCTTACGTGCGTCGGAAATTTTATTGTCAAAAATGCAGTTAACGCAGTTGCGCAGAACCTAAAAATGAATTAATGAACATGTTTACTACTCGGATCACCTTAGAAATTAATTTTATACGACACAGAGTCCCACTGCAGAGTAACGCGAGTTGTAGCGAATTATCTGTCACGGAGAGTGCGCCACATGTAGAATTGTAGCGAACAATAGAATTCTATACGACACAGAGTCCCAATGCGGAGTACCGCGAACTGTAGATAATAATTTGTCACACAGAATGCTCCACATGTAGAGAACAATAGAATTGTATACGACACAGAGCCCACTGCAGAGTAACGCGAGTTGTAGCGAATAATCTGTCACGGAGAGTGCGCTACATGTAGAATTGTAGCGAACAATAGAATTCTATACGACACCGAGTCCCACTGCGGAGTAACGCGAGCTGTAGATAATAATTTGTCACACAGAGTGCTCAACATGTAGAGAACAATAGAATTGTATACGACACAGAGCCCACTGCAGAGTTACGCGAGTTGTAGCAAATAATCTGTCACGGAGAGTGCGCCACATGTAGAATTGTAGCGAACAATAGAATTCTATACGACACAGAATGCCACAGCAGAGTTACGCGAGTTGTAGCGAACAATCTGTCACGGAGAGTGCGCCACATGTAGAATTGTAGCGAACAACAGACTTCTATACGACACAGAGTCCCACTGCGGAGTAACGCGAGCTGTAGATAATAATTTGTCACACAGAGTGCTCCACATGTAGAGAACAATAGAATTGTATACGACACAGAGCCCAATGCAGAGTTACGCGAGTTGTAGCGAATAATCTGTCACGGAGAGTGCGCCACATGTAGAATTGTAGCGAACAATAGAATTCTATACGACACAGAATGCCACAGCAGAGTTACGCGAGTGGTAGCGAGTAATTTGTCACGCAGAGTGCTCCACATATAGAAATGTAGCGAACAATAGAATTCTATACGACTCAGATTCCCACTGCAGTGTAACGCGAGTTGTAGCTAATAATTTGTCACGGAGTGTGCTCCACATGTAGAAATGTAGCGAACAATAGAATTCTATACGACACAGAGTTCCATGCAGCCATTTTCAGACACCCGTCATAAACGCACGGTACTTTTACAAATTTGATTGACAGTTAAATGTGAAATTTAACCTCAAAATGCTTTATTGTCAATGATGATTTTGAGTTTTTCGTTTAACAAAAAACTCCATAAAAGTCACTTGGTTTTATTGCGAGAATATTTAACCATGTGTAAATACCCACATTTTTTTTCGCAGGTGACTAAGACTTAGCACGCTTTATATTAGTTAACATGCAGTCAATTTAAAAATTACCTCTAATCGTCTCGCTGAATTACTAACAAGATTCTTATGATCATTGAAAGTTGATATGTGTAAACCCATAGGTACGATCCGTGGTTGAATGGGACGCAATGATGACAACCTGTTTGAACAGACAAGTATATTACAGCCCTGATACAACTTAGAGCCTTTTCACACAGAACACTCAGAAGCGCGTTCGAACAGACACCAGCCACTCTCGAAGCGCGACAGGCAAACCACAAAGCACGTCCGTATCGATGCATTCTTTACACGATGAGTACTAGACGAAGTTTAGAATTATTGTTGCTTTTGCTGGCTATGTGAGTGCCTTGAAAAAGTCTCTTTGAAACGCTGTATGTACAGAGATTTA
Organism: Apoderus coryli; assembly: GCA_911728435.2. Lineage (NCBI taxonomy): Eukaryota > Metazoa > Arthropoda > Insecta > Coleoptera > Attelabidae > Apoderus > Apoderus coryli. The sequence goes on along the minus strand of OU452209.1, from coordinate 6,227,997 downwards.
GAACAATACGACAAATGTATCTAAGGGTTCATCGTTCTCTCTAGAACATTCATCTTCTGCCAGTGGTAAACAATTTTTGACCCTCTCCCGACATTAGTCCTTCGAGCGGGATCTATTTAAATCTTTGCAAAGTACCTCTACATCTTTCTTTGCTCCAGTGAAGACTGCGTATATTGGCTGCCAGCGCCCAGAAACCTTCAATAATTAACTCACTGGGTTCATCAGATTCCAAAAAAATAATCAGGTCAGTATCTATTCATTCCTTACACGATAAGTACTAGACGAACTGTTGTTTCTTTTGCTGGCTATGTGAGTGAATTGACAAGTCTCTTTGAAACGCTGTACAGAGATTTACAACAAGACGACAAATGGTTTTGTTATTTTTGGATGTGTAAGAAGTCGTTTAATGAACTGAAATCTATATTAAATAATGCTATTTCTGGTACAAATCTTCGGTGTTCACGTCCTCGTCCATCTTTGGCTGCTGTGGCGACACTGAAATTTGTTATTCTGAAAATGTATCCAAGGGTTCGTAGCTCTCTCTATAACATTCGTCTTCAGCCAGTGGAAAATCATTTTTTACCCTCTCCCGCCATTAGTCCTTCGAGCGGGATCTATTCAACTCTTTGCAAAGTGCCTCTACACTCTACATATTTCTTTGCTCCAGTGTAGACTTCGCATATTGGCATGTCAGCGCCCAGAAACCTTCAATAATTAACTCCCTGCCTTCATCAGATTCGAAAGAAATAATCAGGTCAGTATCTATTCATTCTTTACACGATAAGTACTAGACGAACTGTTGTTTCTTTTGCTGGCTATGTGAGTGAATTAACAAAAGTCTCTTTGAAACGCTGTACAGAGATTTACAACAAGACGACAAATGTTTTTGTTATTTTTGGATGTGTAAGAAGTCCTTTTATGTACTGAAATATATATTAAATAATGCTATATCTGCTACAAATCGTCGGTGTTCACGTCCTCGTCCATCTCTGGCTGCTGTGGCGACACTGAAATTTGTTATTCCGAAAATGTATCTAAGGGTTCATAGCTCTCTCTAGAACATTCGGCTTCTGCCAGTGGTAAACAATTTTTACCCTCTCCCGCCATTAGTCCTTCGAGCGGGATCTATTCAACTCTTTGCAAAGTGCCTCTACACTCTACATATTTCTTTGCTCCAGTGTAGACTTCGCATATTGGCATGTCAGCGCCCAGAAACCTTCAATAATTAACTCCCTACCTTCATCAGATTCCAAAGAAATAATCAGGTCTATTCTATCTATTCATTCCTTACACGATAAGTACTAGACGAACTGTTGTTTCTTTTGCTGGCTATGTGAGTGAATTGACAAGTCTCTTTGAAACGCTGTGCAGAGATTTACAACAAGACGACAAATGTTTTTGTTATTTTTGGATGTGTAAGAAGTCCTTTTATGTACTGAAATATATATTAAATAATGCTATTTCTGCTACAAATCGTCGGTGTTCACGTCCTCGTCCATCTCTGGCTGCTGTTGCGACACTGAAATTTGTTATTCCGAAAATGTATCTAAGGGTTCATAGCTCTCTCTAGAACATTCGGCTTCTGCCAGTGGTAAACAATTTTTGACCCTCCCCCGACATTAGTCCTTCGAGCGGGTTCTATTCAACTCTTTGCTCCAGTGTAGACTTCGTCTATTGACATGTCAGCGCCTAGGAACCTTCAATAATTAACTCCCTGGGTTAATCAGCTTCCAAAGAAATAATCATTCTTTACACGATGAGTACTACATGAAGTGTAGAATTATTGTAATCATCGGCGTTCACGTCCTCGTCTATGTCCGGCTGCTGCTGACACTGAATGGTCTCGTGTGAACACCCGTATTTCCATCGGTGGCGCGTTGCGTTGGCAACCAGCTACTACACGTCACAGTGGCGCTGTTAAATTAGTGGTTGCGCTCGTGTGAATAGGTCCATATACAACGTTTCTTCAAAACGCGCCACTCATCAGCGCTGCTGAGTGGTCCGTGTGAAAAGGCGCTTGTAACACAAATTTTAGTTAACGCAAAACAAAACAACAACTAGAAAACATTAAACTTACCACGCATAATCACCACTAGAATGCAATAAGAAATAAATTTGTAAATGACGCCACAAACACTACTAGATTAATTCATTCAATTTACCTGGATTTTAAGTCAGTCTTTGACATGCCTTCATTAATTATAGACTGTACCATATCACTATTGATACTCGGCAGTGATGGCTGATGAATACGCGCGAAAGCCCCGTCCGGAGGCACTAAAATCTTCTGCGCATACGATTGAGGATTCGGTGTTTCATTCGTGTACAATTGCGCAGCTAATTCCTGTATATGTATCAACACCAATCGCGCATCCTGCTGCTCCTTCTTCATTAAATCGTTCAAATTGCTATAGAGTTCGTCCCAAACGTCACATGGACGCCAAGGTGGACCACGTTCAGCGATGAAACTGGTGAAAAACATACAATCGAGTACGCGCGTAGTAAAGTCGCAATCTTTCATATTACGTTCACCGAGAAACGCGGCTTTGTGGAACGTTATTACTGGCTTTGGATGGATTCTGATTAGGGTTAGACAACTTCTGTATCCCTAAGGACATAAAAAAGGTGCATAACATAAAATACAAATAAATATTAACAAAAAGAACACGGAAATACAGCACGAACAGAGGATCGAACCTGTGTGTCTGTGTTTAGAATCTAGAGCCATTTTACCATTTGATACACGAAATCTGATATTCCGAAAATGTATCTTCCTCATCTTCTGCCAGTAGTAAACAATTTTTGACCCACTCCCGATATTGGTCCTTCGAGCGGGATCTATTTTCATCAACTTGCAAATTACCTCTACATCTTTCTTTGCTCCAGTGTAGACTTCGTATACTGGCCTTTCAGCACCCAGAAACCTTCAATAATTAACTCCCTGGGTCCATCAGCTTCCAAAGAAATAATCACTGGTCAGTAGTAAACAACAAAGGAAGACAAACGTGAAGACCAAAAGGATCCACGCCACTCCAAGATCAGACGCATGAACCAGACTCAAATTTCTCCACCAGAGGGGTTTTACGAGAATTGGACAAAGGCATACTCCAAGTGCGGCCTCATGAGTGATATGTACAGCCTTTTGATGGTTTGTGGTGATGTAAATCATCAACGTTCTGGAGGAAGCTCAAACAACTAGCATTGAGGCGATGATTGTCAAGCTGCGATGGACTGGCCACGTAATCCACATGTCACCGGAACGCCTTCGAAAGAGAATCTGGAAGGGCGGCAAAAGAGGTACAAGGATGTTCTTAAGACCAACGTGTGGCTTAGATAAGAACAACTGGAAGCAGATCGTTAACGACTCACCGAGATGGAGGCGTACCGTTTACGAGGGCCATCAAGTTTTTGAAGAGCAGTGTCGACATGAGGATGCCAAGAGACAGCATCAAAAGGAGAGAGAACACGTCAATGGGACAGCGCACCTACAACAGCCAATGGTGGTGATTGGGTGTGTCAATATTGTGAAAAAATCTGCGGCTTGAAGTCTTTTTAGCCATCTTAGGGTTCACATCCCTGAGTAATTCATATTCGTTAGCGAGTGAATGCTGATGATGATGATGATAATATTAGTGAAGTCCACAGAGCAACGCCTGATAAAGCCCAGTATCTTATTTGCTTTTGATTGTAAGCACTTGATGTGCCCAATATAGTTCAGAGACGTATCCAACTATAATCCCAGATCCCTCACAAAGGATTAATTCTTGAAGGCCATCTGACCAATGAAATATTCATGCAAAACTGGATCCCTGGTACGATTGAAATCGACACAAAACCACTTGTATCATTGATAAACAAATTGAATAACAGGCGACCCAAATGGGACCATTAAAGAACATCACAGGAAACTTGTCTGGGCTAGGAATGGTACTGGTTAACCCGGACAATCTGAATTCTACCGGCCAAGTAGCTCTCCAACTAACTCAACAAGGGTGTGTATAAACCCCCACAATTTGTGAATGTTGAATGTTTCTAAGTAATGTATGGTGTGTTGTTTAGTAACCTGTTGATATGTTCTTGATTTGATGAACTGTGTAAGTAGTATAGTTGTTCTGACTCATTCCTTATGGAAAATAACTCAAAACGCAGAAAATGGCTCTAAAAGTGGTGGGGGTCACAATATGTCAACGCCATACGTCAAATATCAAACGTCATAAATGACAAACCACGTAAATGTGACATTTGACGTATGGCGTTGACATATGATTACCCCCACCAATTTTAGAGCAATTTTCAGCGTTTAGCGAACCGACATAGCTATACTACTAGTGTACTATGGTTTACCTGTAATAAATGCGCAAACATTCGCATAAAAACTGCGCGTATCTCTTTGTCTAACATGGATGGTTGAGGCGCTCTTACGGCCAGCGGTGGAAACGCATGGTCAGCGCAGCACAATTCCGGTTGTAGAATCAGACTCAAAGCTTCTTGTGTCCGACTCAAAAGTGGTTCAGATAGTATTGGCACAGATATACCATCAGGAATTGAGATCGAACCACCATCGAGATCCGCAACAATAACATCCATCTGTAACATAACAACAAATGAGTATCAATTCATTTAAGTAGTTTACATTTTTCTCGACTCACCAGTTCAGCAACTTCATACTTCAATGAAGAATGTACCCCCATGATAAACGGGGTTGGTGTAGATAAAACTTCAACTAAGGGAGCTGGAAGTAATGGTATGTAAACGTGAGTGTAGCGAAAGGGGTACATAAGAGCTGTTAAGGCGCGACAAGCCTCCGTCAAACGATTGTAACTTTTCGAGTGAAAGAGAATTTTATGCTCAGTCATTATGGCACAAAACAGAACCAGTACATTTTTAATACCTGAAACAGATAAAATAGTGTAACGATGTTGTTTATAAATAAATGTTAAACTAACCCAATTGATGGAAAAGCATATTGACGGAGGTGTGGGTAACTGGCAGTGACGGTGATAGGGGAGGTTGCAACGCTTGTCTGTCACCTGCACCGATGCTGAACCGCACTTGCGGTCCACCAGGTGGCGGTACTTGTATACAACCCAAAATATTACCCACTAACGTCTCCAATTGGACTGGCATGTTTTCAATATACACGGAATAAATTATACCTAAGCAATTCTGAAAACCATAGGGAAATAATATATAATTAGATGAAAATACTTATCTCTCCCAAACTTACTCTAAAAGTTTCTATATAGTCCAGTCTTGATACCAACACCAAACATTTTGGTGCGTACATAATACTATGGTGAGATATAGCTGGAATGGAAGTAACTAAAGGTGTTTCACTATCCACAGCATCTTCTTCCTAATACCAATAAAAATATAAAAAATAACATTACGTAGATGTTATACACGTACCTCATCTACAGGTTTACTAGGTGTTATCGAAACAGTCTCGTTGAAACACAAACATGCACAATAATGGCGATTTGCATCGATATCTGTTAGGACAGATACGAAAAATCGCGGTTCTTGTCTTTCTGTGGATAACGCCCATCCTTGCGGCTGACAAAACTAAAAAATAAACCAATATTTAATGAAACAATTTTACTATTATAAAATGATACATACCCATTCAATACCTTCGATAAAAGGAGTATCAGACCAATCAGTTTGTGGGAATCTCTGTAATATCTTTCCTTTGCTTGTACCACATCCTAAAGATAAAGTTAGCAGCCACCTCACAGCATTTATATTTAAAATAATGTACCAAACTTACTTTCTTTTTCGTGATCATAACCCACAATAACGAAATAATCTGCTAACCGAGACATTATTTCAGTTACCTATTATATGAATCCGTACATGTAGATTTTTAAAATAATCATTTTAATATGTAGTAATATTTATATTTATGAATTTGTTCAAAATGATATCATAACTTCTGTAACCTGTTCTTGTAATTTGACGTTTCAAACGGAAGTAGTTGATCTCTTCGATCAACTTTTAATTTCCCTGGTTAACTTTCTTTTTCTGCTTTTCTTGTAATATTGTGATTAATAGATGTTTACGTTAAAAATGTAAATGTTTTTATTTGCCACACCCTGTTTACATACAAAGTTTTTTAAAACAATTTTATACCATTCAAATCATCCTTTTAACACTTTGGATGTTATTGTTGATACATAACCTAAAAATTAAGAATGTAATTTACTGTCAATAATTTATTCCTTTTATGCCACAACCTACTTTACGCACGGTCCATTTCAAAGTATCGTTCTATTCATAAGCTAAAACAAGTGAGTATTCCCTCACATCAGTTGAACTGCTATGATCAGAGATCTAATAATTAGATTTTATGAAGCTTCACCAGAGTCCCAGATAAAGTAAGTTTATCTGGGCCAGAGTTATGCGATATCTCTGGTTCAGACACTTGTGAGAACTGAGAACAAACCTTAAAATTTGTTCTTTAAATTTGTGTCTTCTTCCTAATCTTATAATCAATATCACCTCCATGGTACAAGCAAATATTAATGGTACATTATTCTATGGTACAAGCACAGCTAACGATTGTACCATTGAGTTATAGATTGTACCCAATTGTCCCATACCATGCCATGTACCACCTCTAGGTTGGTGTTATTGGTAGAATCGCTAGTTTCGGAAAATTTAAATTTCTATAAACTGTAGAGAAATCCTAATAAGGTCTATAAATAAATCAGAACCCAAAAACTTAATTTAGGGCTTGTCACGTAACACTTGCTATGTGTTATGAGGGGCTAGTACATTAAAAACGTGATGTTGGGGTTAATTTGTTTGACCCATGTCTAAAACCAACGAGTAGAAGTGATATTTGATGTTATTATTTACAAAAAATAACCTTACATCATAACTTTTGTGTTATGTGTATCTATAAAACTTTGATAACATACACATGTTTGTGTATCGTGGTTGATAAAAAAAACGCCATAGAACAGTGGGTTAATTAAGCTACTATCTAATTGATTGTGATTTTTATACAAAATAAAATGATTTGTAAAATTAACCTTGATAAAGAAAAAATCTGCATTCCTAAAAGTAAATGATCCATAATAAGTGTATTATAGGTGTACCTTATTCAATGTTCTTAAGACTTACATCATATTCATATAACAAGAAAACACACCTTGTTAGTTGTTACAATAACAAACAATCATTAGTTGAAGAATTAGTTTAGTGAAATTGTAATAGTGTAGGTAGTTCAGAACAACAATGTCCAACACAGAAAACTCGTTTAGAGATCAATTAATAGAAAACTTTCGGATCCAACTAGAAGAACTAGAAAGTTTGGAATCAGTTTTTTATAATCCTGGAGAAATCCGCGTCGAAGACATATCCGCATTACAGGATATTAAAGATTTCGTGAATACAAAAACAACAATAGTGCCATATTGTTATTTAGATCTGACTATTAATCTTTCATTAGTAGACATTACGGATAATCCAACTAAAGTTGAACTGTGTTCTACGATACCACATGAATATCCAAATGTGGAACCGGAAATATTTGTTCGATGTGATAAATTAAACAGAACCCAAGCAATACAAATTAATAAAGATTTAACGGCGTATTTGAAACAAATTATGAATGGTGACCCATGTATTTTTACCGCTATTACATGGGTACAGGAAAATATTAATCAATATATAACCGAAGTGAATAACAGTGATAAAATAACAATTGCTAAGAACCCAGAAGACAGTGATTTAATGCGATACTGGGTATATTCTCATCATATTTATAGTAAAACAAAGCGGCGGGAAATTTTAAATTTAGCTGAATTACTAAATTTATCTGGGTTTTGTATGCCGGGAAAACCAGGGATCATTTGTGTAGAGGGACGTGCAACTGATTGTGATGAATGGTGGCAAACTATTAAATCGATGAATTGGAAGAAGATTTTTGTGAAAATCACTGAAGAAAATAGCGAGAAATTAGATGCAAATGTGTTTCTAAAATTTAAAGGGTTTAATGAAGCAATTTTTCAAAATCGCGGTGTAAAGTTTAATCATATGGATATGGGAGAACTTCTTAAATATCTTGAAGAACGAGATGTAGCTTATATATTTAAGGAACTGTTTGGTGTTGATGCAAAATTGGTAGCTTAGGTACGAACATTTAATGTGTGCGCTTAGGTTAATCAAGAAGTTATTTGTAAATACTCATTTTGTAATATATATCGTAATAAAAATTAGCCACAATAAGTTGTTTAAATATAGGATATTTCGCGCTTGTACAGTTAACTGTCAAATTAACTTCAAAATATTTAGTTAATTTTGACAGTTTATAGACCCTTTAATAAAAAATGTAAGGCGTGTTAATTAAATAGGTTGCCTCGATTGATCTTGACCTACCACAAGCAAACTACGTTACCGGCGACCGGCTTGCTTTATCACGGCATTATTTACAGTTATACACATTTATTTATGGGCATTATGGATCTCTTTCGTGTGAGCCTTTAATTAAATATATTATAAACAATTTTTATTTCAAAAGTTAAAACATTAGTGTTACAAAAAATGCAATATTCAAGTTCTAAGTGATGAGCTGATCTGAGTTTGTAGAAGGCAGGAAGGGTTTGTAGCAGAGAAAATATCCTAATGAGGCAAAAATATTACATGCACTGTCCCTTTTCTATAATATTTAACATTTAACAAGTTACTGGCACGACTAATAGATGCGTTCCAACGTATTTTAAAACTAATAGCTTCTGCGTTCATTAACCTCTTTGTGTGTTAAAGTAACCTAGATATCAGGAACCGGCGTAAAATACCAATCACCGGTTATACTTGTTGCTATCAATCATCTGTTTGTGCACAAAACAACTAGTTTGTTTACATTTAACATTTGTTTTGATTGTCTGGTGCTTCATTGATCAAACATCATTTCACTACATTTCCAACATGGTGTGTAATGTTTGAGATACTAATTTATTAAAAACTTATTAACGTTTCTACTTTTAGGCTCAGATAAATTCAAAGAAATCCACCACAACAGCACCATCACGTAAAAAGTCAGGGCCCAAATTCGAATTGACCGAAGAACAGAAAAACGACATTAAAGAAGCTTTTGATTTATTCGATAACGAAGGTATAGGTAACATCGATTCAAAAGACCTTAAAGTCGCTATACGCGCATTAGGATTTGAACCAAAAAAAGAGGAAATTAAAAAAATGATTGCGGACATCGATAAAGACGGTTCAGGCCGTATCTCGTATGATGATTTTTTAAAACTGATGTCGATGAAAATGGCGGAAAAAGATTCCAAAGAAGAGATACTGAAGGCATTCCGGTTATTCGATGATGACGAAACTGGGAAAATAAGCTTTAAGAATTTGAAGCGAGTTGCTAACGAATTAGGTGAAAATTTAACTGATGAAGAGCTGCAGGAAATGATTGATGAGGCTGATAGGGACGGCGATGGGGAGATTAACCAAGATGAGTTTTTGAGGATAATGAAGAAAACTAGTTTGTATTAACAGTAACAACTACAACAATCATACTATCTAGTCATTATTAATTACATAATTAATTTATTTCTTTATATGGATCTAATGCCAACTATTTTTTGAAACATTTTTTGTAATGTTAGATTTTAGTTATTTCGATTTATTTGATACTACCTACTTGTGTATTGTTATTTCATATACCTACATAATAAACAGTTTTTATAATTGTTTATCAGTACACGCGGGTATTTATTATTATTTAGCCTAACCTAACTACCTTTAATATTTATTTTTTAAGAGATTTCAGTAGACACAAAAACTATTTATCAATGTTAATAGTTGCAACCCGTGGCTAATTATTAAAAAAAGAATCAATTTTAAATCGTTTCCTTCTACACCCCCCCAGTAGCCTTAAAATTGTTACTTTAAGGCACTGGTGTCTTAAATTACACTTTAAAGCACTAACGTCTTAAAGTAAAATGTCAAACAAATAAGCCAACAATGGTATGAAAGTTTTTTGACAAATATTCTCAACTTTGATAATTTTGAATATACCTATACCACAGTATAATATACTTATTAATGCTGTGCCTATACCGTGGTTTTAAAACTATCTGACATTTGTGTTAAAAGTATTTTTAAGGCACTCATAAGAATTGCAGAATGAGCGCCTTAAAAATGCACCTTTAGCACCACATATTATTATGCTTTAACACAAAAAATACCCCCTTATGTTTTGTGTGCTTTAACACATATTCATTAAAGGCGGGTTTAGCCAACTAATGCATAATGCATAATTTTAGTGCATAATGGATAATTTTTAAAACATGGCATTTACATGTACCTGTTTATACAACGAATAGTGTATAATTCATAATTTTCGTTCATAATGCATAAGGTTGGGAACTTTCAACTTTATGCACTAAATTATGCAAAAAATATCACTACGCATGCGCCGCAAATAAGTTATAAACACTTACATAACCTCAATTTACAAAATAAACTAAATAATAATTGAAAATGTGATAATTAACAGAATTTTTAATTTGAAAGCTATTAAAACATAAATAAGTCCAACACAAAGTAAAAGCATTATCTTTAAAGACAATGGTAATAGGTTAACCTGCTTTCTAGTCAATTGTCACTTTTCGCTTTATGCATAAAAGTTATGAGTTGGATAAACACCTATATTTTGTTGTGAATTATCGATTATGCACTATGTATTGAGCATTATTCTTTATGCATTATGCACTATCCATTATTAGTTGGCTAAACCCGCCTTAATAACTATTATGTAAGATACATGTGACAACCATGATACAAACATTTGTGTCATGTGTGACAACAGTGATAGTGCTGGGAGTTTTTTGGAATACAACCAGTGTTGTTATTGCCACAGATCTAGGAAGGGAGTTTCTAGATCTGTGGTTATTGCTATTACAATTGTAACAAATCTATTACTTTTTTTCGACGACTGTTTTAGAATTTAGGTATTCTGATGTCAATAACTGTTACAGAATATTGAATATTCCGTAATAGTGTTACAGAATGACGTATTTAGGATTGCCTATAACTTTAGCGGAATTTATAATTACACAGCGGTGTTTTAGCGTAATTAATAATTATTCGTATCTCTAGAAATGGGTCAGATATATTTAAAATGTATATAACAACTGTTTCACTTTTCAATATAATATCTTATTGATTTTTTTTTAAGTGTTTACATTTAAGTTTTGACAGAAGGACAAATTGTGGAATTTGTTTGACATATATGTCATTATTTGAAAGTCTCTTATGTGTAATTATTTATTTATCTATATTATTTATCAGATATCTACTTATACACATTGGGTAAGTTATTAATTATATTATCTTGGTTTTGAAGTTTTAAAAGTACCTATCTATATAAATTGTTATAGAACTTTTTCAAAACAATGTCTAACGAAGAAGATCTAATTTGTACCCCGCCTAAGATTAGGGAATTCAGTTGCAGTCGTAGAAAAAGTATAGTCTGTAACACGTGAGGAATCAGCTATTCTGAACTCGTGGACCGTCACCCTCGCCTATGGGCTCGGGTGACAAATTTCCACTCGTTCAGAATATGCCACATTCCTCACTTGTTACAGAATATACTATTCTATCGTCTATTACTTTATTACGACATTTGTCTAATTTGATAGAATCTATTACTTTTTATGGATTCTATTACTTTTTTATTACTTGTCAAATTCAATAACTTTATACCCTACTAAATATCATTGTCTTTATAAGATATTAGATATTCCAGATCAGTTAGCTTCAACATGGCTTCCTATAATATGCTCTGTAGTGCCATTATCTTTTTAAAGACAATGCTTATGGCAAATAAATGCAAAATACACAAACAAAAATCTGAAAAATCGTGCTTATGATGAGCTGGTAAGCTATTGCCAGGCCTATTTTCCAAAAGTCGATCGTGGTTAAATTAAAGCACTACTTTAATCTTTGACGGGCATAGCTAATAGAGAAGCGCAATCGCAAGAGATCAAAAAAACTGTCGTTTTATTTTTCAGGTTTGTGATCCGAAAACAGAAAGCTGCACACCAAATCTTAGTCATTTTTAAAAAAAGTCTATATCAATAAAATAAAACATCGTTGTTTGTATGTATGTCATGTGCCCTAGATCCTCCATCTAAACACACTTTAATACGGTTCGAACTGTGATCTAAATGTTTGGCTTGTATCTTGTTTTCCTTTTGTTGTCATATATCTTTTATTTTTTTTCTAGAGAAATATTTCTGACGGGTTGACGATAATAGGTGCTTTCTTTCGCTACTGATTTCAGGATCCAAACGCGTTTGGATTCACTGATCATGTTCTTTCGCTAAAAACGTATTTTCTGATTCATCCCCACTTTAGCGCCCATCGCGATCCGGATTCGTAATCCCCTTGCCTCTCCGGAATTAAAAAAATATGATTCGTTTCATTCGAACATAAAATTCTAACCTCTGAACCTTTCTAAAATGTCATATTTATAAACAAACACGTTATAGAAAAAAGAAAAGTTCGAGTCTAAAGAGGAATAACCTCTATAGACTAGAACTTTTAGGTTAAACTTATCGAGCGTTCTTTCTTTTCTTATCTATAGCAATGAAAAGAATCACGATTCAGAACCCAACAAATCCTGAGTAAGAAATCCGGTTCAAGTAAACTAGCGAAATAAAGCAGCTATTTATCAGAGATATGAACTATCTCTGGATATTATTAATATAAGATTGTTATGAGGATTGTTCCCGCAAGCGTCAGAAACAGTCTGGATTCTGAGCATAACGTTGTTGATGTGCGGTTTAAGTGGTTTGCGCAGAATCCTGACCGATTCTGACGCTTGTGAAAACAAACCTATAATGTATTTCTATTTGTTACATTTCTATTACTTTTTAAACATAAATCTATTACGTTTATTACAATAACACACCATTTTCTATTATTAAAATTTTTTTGCCAGCAACAACACTGTACCTAACCTTCCATACTCAGCATTTTACCCCCAACCTCCTGCAATGATGACTGCTATCGAACTAATTCACACAAATATAAATCACATAAATATAACAAATAGGAGGTGTATAACCTAGAGTAGCATTTAAATTTAACGGCCATAATTAAGCGCCAAATATTTAACCGTTTCAACATAATATGTGTTTTAAACCTGGCAACACCACACTTCCATTACAATTTGAACTCCCAAAATTCGTCTGACTGCGCAGCGGCGCGGTCAGACCATAGTTTTCTACATGTATACACCAAGATTACCTATTTAAAAAATAATCTATTAATAAAAAACACTAAAACTAAAATGTCGAAAAATAATATTCAAGCTAATCAACAAAGGCCTTATGTTTATTTTGATTTTACGATGAATAACGTAAAAGGTATGGTAGCTAACTATGCTCTCCTAATTTTTAATTATTTTAATGGTTACAGCTGGTCGAGTTGTAATAGAACTATTCTCAGATATAGTACCGATATCAGCGGAAAATTTTAGAGCGTTATGTACTGGAGAAAAAGGGCAAGGTTTGTTCAAAAAACCATTGTGTTACAAGGGCTCTAAGATTCATAGAGGTGAGTGAAACAATGTTAAATTTATTCTATATTCTTGTGTTTCAGCAATCTATAAAGCATTTCATACAAATAATAATTATTTCACTCTGTTTTACCAACTTCACTATTATCCAGCGTTTCAGACATCTCAAATCGTTTCACATTATCTCTAACAGGTCGTTCATTCTGGTAATCATCAGATTCAGTCGTATCTAATTGTTCATTTTCATTACTTTGTGTGGTGTCACTATGTGCCTTCTTCGTATCAGTTTCATGCTTTTTCTTACTCTGATAATGCTTATTACTACTCGTTCTTGGTTTTTTATAATTATTATTACAATAGCATTTCATTTTAGGTTTAGTCTGATGATGTTTTCTGTCGTCATTATTATTATTATGTGAACCGCAACAGCAATAGATTTGAATTGGATGATTGTGTGTGTTGTTTTTACAACAATTTTTACCGGACTTAACTATATATTCGTACAGTTCTTCGCTCAAATTGCAGTAAATACAGTTATTAGTGTGATTTTCTTCACAAACGTTTGTTGTCTTATTACAGCACTGGCAGCAGGTTGTTTTTCGTTCAGTGTGACTTTCTTCACAACAATTTGTTGCATTATTACAGCACTGACAGCAGGTTGTGTTTCGCTCTGTATCGGAAACTATTGATTCATATTTATCAATTAAACCCTTTATAGAATTTGATTTTTTGTTATCGATTCTTTCGCAACGTGATATCGGTGGACATTTCACCCAATCAACCATTTGGTTGCATGTACGTTCGACATGACTTGGAGTGCCGCAAAGTTCTATTTGCCATCCGCATGGGGTACATATTTGGCGTTCCGGTGTTTCGTAAATGTATGCCAGACCGAATTTGCCTTTGACTTTTGTTGACTTCTTACAGTTGTTGCATTGGCAGCAACAACAGCATTTTGTTGGTGCACATGAACTCTCACAGCAATTGCATTGAGGCATAACTACAGTTAATTTGTTTGTAAAAGTGTGGGATTTAAAGTATTGTTTACTTTTCAATTTTGACAATGATTGTCGTTAATTATATGTCAAAACAACAACAAAAACGCAAAGAGATTAAATACTATAGAGGAAATGTTATCCCCACTCCATGTTCCAGTTTTGTTTTTGCTTGACATTAAATTTGTATGTTTGTTCCAACTTGTCGAGAACTGTTTTGTTGTTATACGAATGACATTGAAAGGTGAAGATAACGGGATAGTAACAGAAAAGAATTTTAAATAGGTAAGTTTAACTATTTTTATTTCTTAGTTGTTCCGCAATGTATGGTTCAGGGTGGTGATATAATAAACCAAGACGGTACAGGTGGAGAAAGCATTTATGGTCCATTATTTAATGATGAATATTTAGAATTAGAGGTAAAATTGGAAAAATTGTTCTCCAGTCTTAATAATATATATTTATTAAATGTTCTGTTGAAAAATATATAAAACAATTTCAGCATGAACATGAAGGTTTGGTAGGTTTATCAAACAATGGTAAAAACCGAAACCAATCCCAATTCTATATAACTACAGTCCCATGCCCGCACCTCGACGGTACACACGTTATTGTTGGTAAAGTTGTGTCCGGGTTGAATATAATCATAGAAATGTCTGACATAGCGCGAGGTGGCATTGGTCGTGACGTACCGTTAGAGGTATTTAGATAATGATTTCTAAACATATATTACAGCCATGGTACAATAACTCTAGGTAGAATATCCCCTCAGTTGTGCGCAAGTAGGTGCGGGAGTGTGACGTCGTCTGTGCCCGTGCGTGGTAAAAAGTCATTTGAAAGTACCTTAGGTAGGTAAGAGAGGGGATACCGCACCTCGTATATCAGAATGCATGGTAAGTGTTACGCTTTTAATGCGGCGGCCATTTTTTATGTGCCAAACAAACCGAAAACTATGTGTGCATTTTTGATGATTTTATTTGTGAAAAGTGGGAATAGAAATTTATTTTGTACATTAATAAAATGGTACGTTGTGTGGCGTTTGGATGCCCAAGGCGTCGTGAACAAAATAAGTCCGGAATTTCATTTCATAGGTAAAACGTAGAAGTCGCTTCTAGTTTTTATTCATTTTTTTTTTATGATCAAAAGTAATCTTTACGCTATTATTTTTTAGTATGTAGTATAACAGGTTTCAGTTTACCTAATGAAAACTGTTTGATACAACAATTCAGAGGCGTAGACATTTTATTTTTGCAAAAAATAGGTTTTTTTACGTATTTTGTAACATTTTTTGCGTTAAAAGTGCATAAAATAATGTCAGCTTCAAGACGTCTTTATTACTTTAGCTTTTTAATTATTTCAATATTTAGAACATCATGCACTAGATAGCCCAGGAAATCACATATTATACTTTTTTATAAAATCTGTCTATATCTTAATGTTCGTGTACATTTCATAACAAAAATAGTGTCAAAAATTAGATCCCATGCGAAATCAATTAAATTTAAAGAACAATAAAAACTTATGTATTCAATAAATAGAATGTATTAACATATTATGTTGTTTCATTTATCAGTTAAATTATCCACATCTTTGTTTATTAAAAATATTAATCCTCAAAATTAAATAAAATTTCAAAAATATATCGCATAAGTTATGTATCTTACGCCTCTGAATATAAGGTGGCAACACCACGACCGGCACAATTACGTGTCCTCTCTCTTTGCATGTCTAAGGTTGGAACGCACTTATAAAAAAAATATTATTAAAGCATAAAATAAGTCAATTCTATTCTTTTTAGTACCTCAAGTTAACAAAAATGTTTGGTTATCGAATCCAGGTCTCATATACTTACCATACAGTGCATGGCATGGAAGTATTCTCTGGGCACCGATGACGTCACTGCCCGAACTTGACTTATTTTGAATCGGTCGATATCCTACCTAAAGAGCTATTGTACCATGTATTACATACATACATATATTTTTCTAGGATATTATTATTAAAGAATGTGGTGAACTTCAACCTAACGAACCATGGAACGTTGAAGAAAACGACGGTACAGAAGATGTTTATCCTCCATGGCCGCATGATTTCAATGATTTTAAAGAAAATCTGGAAATTATTGAACATGCGATATCTAATATAAAAAAATCTGGGAATTATTTTTACCAAAACCACAATTATTCAAATAGTGAAAGGAAATATATGAAAATGTTGAGATACATTGATTGGTACTTGGGTAAAGATAAAAACAATGAATCAATTAAGAATTTACGTACAATCGCTACGTTAAATCTATGCGCAGTAAAATTAAAACGTAGTAAAAATAAGGAAGTAGTTAAACTGTGCTCGGAGGTATTTTTACTGCGTATTACATTGTTGTAATTACTAATAGTAAATTAAATTTAACATTTTAACAGGTATTAAAGGTCAATCCAAACAATGCCAAAGCTTTATATAGGCGGGGTCAAGCCAGATTAGCAATGAAAGACTACGATCTAGCAATATCCGATTTAAAATCCGCGAATTTTCTAAATGACAACGATAAGAACATTCTGAAATATTTGAAATTGGCTAAAAAACGCAAGTTGAATTATTTATACGTAGAGAAGAAGATGTTTAGTAAATTATTTCAATAAAATATTGTATACGCGATTTTAATGTAAATAAAAGTTTAATTTATATAAATTTATACCGATTTTATTGCCCTTATACAGTTGTCTAATCGTTAAATAGGTTGTTGCTTGTTGCCTATTATTTTTAAGAGATAGATAGATTTCGAATCCATCTTTTCGTAATTCTGCTGAACGCGCTTTTTAGGTATGGTACAAGCACAGTAATAATTAAAACAGTATTTCGGGTCTCCGCTTGCAAGGCGTCATGCGCATCTCGTCGCGCATGCCGCCATTATAGAATAGAACGTGACAATAATCGCATAGACGTACGTAGATACCGTTCACTCCTGTGTTCAGTATAGAGTTCATTGTGGGCGTGTACGAGATAAGAGATAAATAAATATTGTGTTTGCAATCTGTTTTGTGTGATTTCAGTATAGTGTACGTGAGAATTAAAAGGATTTTATTTTTATTAATGTGTCTTATGATTAATACAATTAAAAACAGCGACATTATTTTTACAAAAAGAAAAATACAGTACTGTAGTTAGAAACTGAAATATGTAATTATTTTTAGTCAGGACCTAACTTATATCCTAAAATGGCGGCGTCACGCTGTTTGAAATTATGTAGTTCAAAGAGCCAACGTGCTTTTTTGTCATCAAAAGGAAAAATTAACGTCTATTCATGACCACAGGCTAAAGAGAATACCATAGAAAATGTTTATTGGAGCATACCCGAAGAATGTTCTATCAAATTTATTTATTGCCTTGGTTTTTATTTATTTTTACATTTGACGCAATGACAATGTTCACATTTGCCAAATTTGATGGAAAAAATGAGGACCGCTATCTTCTTCAAAGTCAATGACCATGGTTAAGTTTATGGTTCATATACATTATTTAATGAAAGTAGGTAAGTAAATTCAAGAATTTATATCAGAGACAGTGGTATTGTATTTAATTAATAATAATTAAAATATCTTACCCAGGGCATTGTCTTTATAAACATAGTCTGTCAGCGCTTGATTAGTACCTGTCTGAAAAAACCAGACGGCGTTGTCGCAAAATGTCGTTCATTCATTAATTTGGGTTTATAGTAAATGTGTAGCAATCTTGGTGGAGAAGTGGGGGAGCCATGTTTTTAGACCAATCAGGTCGTGATTTGAACATGGACTTTTATAATAAGTTCACGTATTTTTCTTTCGCTTACAGCCATAGACAATGTTGCCAGCGGTCACATAATTATCAGATGCTACCTTATTTTTCATTTTATAAATGGTTCCAACATTATTTTTTTTGTGACGAATAATTCAAAAATATAATTAAATGTTATTTTGCTTGATCTGAGTTTTCCACATTTATTAACTTAGTTTTAACGATATCTATTATAAAAAAGTTTCTTTGACTGCATTATTTAGGCGATCACATAATATTCAGTCGTCATAGTCGCAACACTGTATCTATCAATAATAAAATAAGAAATAAATACATAATAAGGTAGGTCCTACTCGTACATAAAAAAATATACGAAGTTTTATACTTAACAGAGATAGCTATATAATATATATATAAACAAAGATATTCAACTAAGTTGACAGAGTATAGTATATCACCGATATACAAAGAAAAAATGAAATAAACTAACTTGTACGAATCAAAAAAATCTCGTGACATCATCATCATGTGCCACGATAGTTTAATTGGTTAATATATATATATATATATATATATATATATATATATATATATATATATATATATATATATATATATATTATCATTATTATTTATCCTTTTTCTCTATGAAATAATATCCAGCGTGAATTTAAATTTTAAAGTTAAAAAATATTGTTTAGTGGAAATTTAAATTCAGTGTTACTTATTGTAAGAGTAAAAACAATATTGCTAATTTTTTGTGTTGATTATAGTTAATTTCCCTTACGAGATACAAAGCCGAAAGGTAAGTTCTGATCCATTTTTTTATAAAATACTTAAGAACACAAAAAATAATTTACAATGATAATCGAATGAGTTTTCAATGAGCGATATGATTTTCTGGAGTTTGTATCTATTTTCATTATAATTTGATTTCTATACCTACCGACCTACCTAAGTAATAGAAATTTTCAACTATAGGTACATTTTTAGGGAATATCTCTCTGGTATTTCAATAAATATAAACGGTTTAAACACATTGTCATCTTATTTTTTTATGTTCTATCAAATGTATCTGAGAGATTTCCCATAATTTCCGTGACACCTGTATTCAGATATTATTTTTTGTAATAAGAGCATGTAGATTTATTTTTAGAAATAAATAAGTCTGCCTCATTGGCTAAAAACGAAGCTAAAAATATCGTGTTTGCGTAAAAAAGTTGGCACCATTATATTCATGTTTTTAGTTTTTATATTTTTACAAAAAATATGTATTGTTATAGATGTCTGGACAGAAGTGTTCGTACTTCGCTTGTGCACATTCTAGATGGAACACTCCTGGAACGATTAAGTAGGTAATCTTTTATATCTAATTGTGTTTGAGACTGAGACGTATAAAGACGAGAATAGCCACCCCCGCAAGACCAGTATAATAGACCAGGTAATTATAAGTTTGAAAACTCAAAATTTATAAAAAAAATATTTTATTTCAATTCGACAATGGTTACAATAAGACTAACTTAAATTTACATTTGGTTATATTTATAACAATAGTGTGAGAGCTTCTTACAGGAATATTAATAAGCATTATAATGACAAAACTGCTGAGTTGCTATTCTCACGGGAATATAACTAGAGTTACAATTCTTACAAGAATATGAATAAGCACTATCTATGACAAAACTGCTGAGATGCTATTCTCACGGGAATATAACTAGGTCATTATTTTTATAAAGACAATGACCAGGTTGTGTCTTGCTATCTGCGATACTGTAGTGATGTCACCAGAGGCCAATAAAATAATCTAAAATATAGTTGAAAAAAAAAATGTAATTGTTATTTATACTTCAGCTATATTATTTTTCCGAATTTCTTGTTACATAAGTAACAAGTCTTTTAGTTATGTTGGAAATTTGTTTCAGACTTTACCAGACGGGCCGTTTCGTTGATCCACAACTCACCAGTGGTGATCGGCAGGCAGTGTGACGCAAGTTTCCAACGCTAGATGTCGCCGAAAACAACTCTTTGTCACTATATATTTTTTTTCTGTTATAGAATTTTGTTGAAGTTGTGGGAAATAGGGCTACTGGCGAACCACCCACTGAAAAAAGGTAACGCGCCATTAGCAATACTTCATGAGTGGTGTGGAAATTTGTTTTCAATTATAGTGCTCTATGGTTGGAGATTATGAATAATGGTAGGAAATGGAAAAGA
Organism: Apoderus coryli; assembly: GCA_911728435.2. Taxonomy (NCBI): domain Eukaryota; kingdom Metazoa; phylum Arthropoda; class Insecta; order Coleoptera; family Attelabidae; genus Apoderus; species Apoderus coryli. Next base: position 6,207,474 of record OU452209.1, on the reverse strand, counting down.
AAAGTCGCTGAAAGATTTTGTAATACGCTCCATTAAAATATATTAGCTGATGCACATTATTTGTTATTTATACCTTTATTTTTGTATGTTTTCTAACATCCTTATTAATTTCTACTGTTTATGGAATAAACAATGTTCTTTAGTAATTACAAAGTTGTTTGTTTTTTTTAAAACCGATACTTAATAAGACAAGGAATAAATTTAAAAAAACTGACCCTCTTGAGAAAAGAATTGCTCTCTATGTAAATATAGATATTTTTGTTTTTTTGCCCTTTTTACAGCCTTATAAAAAATGGGCACTACATTAATTTTATATCGCAGATATTTTAGACCAAACTCAAAGCGAAAATTTGTTTTTAAAAAGTATTCCGTACTTGGTCTACAAAATCTGCTATATAAAGTTAATGTGCATAATAACGCTTAGTGTCAGAGAAATAAGTAAAGTCATTTGTACAAGGGACAACAAAAATGCAAACTTTTATTTACGAAACACAAGCCATTTTTAAATTTCTAGGCATTAACAAAAGATCACATTTTCGTCAAAACACATCAATTATAGTAGTAAATCTTAATTCCAAAATTAAATCGATAAAGGCGTTTAGAAATTATTCAGAAAAAACGATATTAATTTGAGAATTTTAGCGCCCTGTAGAGGCACATCGAAGCAACATGACATGTCTATTTGCCTCGATTGGCTTATTTTTAGTTGAGCAATTTGTGGTTCAGCGTTGTAGTCATTTCATGAACACCCTGTAATGTATCTACATCTACTTAAATAAATACTATTTTTCACTACTTATTTTTTACAGTATCCCCGTTATTATGCTCATCAACTTTTTAAAGTAGATTATGTAGACCAAGTACGGAATACTTTTTCAAACAAATTTTATGTACGAATATTTTTGTTTGTCCTTCCTCAATATTGTATGGTCTGGCAACCTTAGTTGTAGAGAAACATCTACATCAAATTTTCTGGTCTGGCAACCCTAGTTCGAGTGAAATAAACTAACAGAGGGGAACTTTTCAGTGTTTGAAAAGGTCGTTCACCCGCGCCTGCTCCCCTCTACCAAAATATGTAAAAGAGGAGAATTTTGATTTTCATTCATTAATCGTACTTCAAAGTTTGGCCACCAGAGTCCAGCACCTGCCGGTACATAGCGCTGACAGACTATCCTTTTAAAGACAATGCCCAGGGAATAGAGTTTGTACCCGTTAAAAAAAGTAAGTAAAAGTTATTTGCAACCGGTAAATCGCTTGAAATTTACTAATTGTTCACCTGTCATCCAAATGTTAACCTCGATTTTCCTGTATGTATTATCTATTATGATTAATATAAGCAAAACTGTGTTTGCAAATCATTAATGAACGAATTAATCCAAGAAGGAATCTACGGTATTCAGGATTTCTATGCTGATACCGCTTAGTCTCGAAACAATTTGATCTCAAATATAACAAAAAATAAAACATGTATCAAAACGCTTGTGGGGCTGCAGCGGCTAGCGCTGGCGGCTGTGTGGAAACAGAGAGGGACTGTCACGGATTAATAACCAAAGAAAATACAGCCACACCAATTCCAGAGCATGATTATAGTGGATTTGATATCGTTAAGGCAACACAGGTAATCATAAAATATATAAGCAGGAAAGGATTTGTTTTAATAATTTTTATCAATATTATTTAGTATGGTGCGTTTAGTAGAGTTAAAGAATTGGTGGAGGCTGGTTACAACGTAAATCAGCGGGATGTGGAGAATGTTACTTTACTTCATTGGGCGGCTATAAATAATAGAAAAAATATCATGAATTTTTTAATAGGTAATTTTGTCTACTCTTATTCAAAGTAATTATTGTAATATATTAATTTCTTTACAGATAAGGGGGCAGAAATTGATGCTGTTGGTGGTGAATTGACTGCTACACCACTACATTGGGCTACACGCCAAGGCCATTTGGAGGCTGTTGTAATTCTAATGAACGTAGGCGCAGATTCTACGTTACGAGACGCTGAAGGATGTTCTTGTATACATTTGGCGGCCCAATTCGGACATACCGCACTGGTATTTTTACATTGGTTGCAGGCTAAGATTAGATTATTCGCATTCGTATGTTTTAGGTGGCATATTTTGTAGCGCGCGGCGTCAGCCCCGATCTGACTGATCGCTCTGGTATGACACCGCTCATGTGGGCTGTATGGAAGATATGCAGTCTAGATCCAACAAGACTGCTGTTGACATTAGGTGCTTCCCCCAATCTGACTGATGCGCAAGGGTATACCGCGCTGCATTGGGCCATTATGGCTAGGAATACAACAGCAATAACAACGTTAGTTTTACAGGTAAATTACCGTTTATTTGTTTGGTATTTGTGAGATATTGCTATCTCACTCTGGACAATCGTGTTACAGGGACGGGCTAGCCTAAACATTGCAAATCTGAGTGGGGACACACCGTTGGTAATGTTACAGTCACAATTAGGGTCGATTTGGATAAGTCAAAAAGTTGCCGATATAGTTCGGGAGCAATCGAATAACACATCGAGTAAACGTGGGTTTTTAATGAAAATTGCTCGGGACAAGGTAAAAATGTCAAATAAAATTAATTGCTTGTAATTTATAGTGATATTTTCAGCGAATACGCTGGTGGGTAATGGTGGGCACGCCATTTTTCGCTTTCTATATCGCTGGAGCGATATTGGGAACAAGTCTTATCATTTTAATTAAGATATTTCTTTTAGTATGTGTTTATATTGTTATTCACTATGTAGGTGAGTTATTTACCATTCTTCTGTCACTGCTGCAAGTAACTGTAATATATTTTAGGTCAAGTTTTATATGATGATCGTCTGATGGCTTTACTACCACTTAGTATCTATTTATCAACGAAATTATGGATGTACTTTACATGGTTCATTTATATCACCCCTTACACATCCCTAATACGAACTGTTATTTTTGTAAGCAGTTCAGCATTGTTATGGTGGTGTTTCCTAAAAAGTTGGCAAGGTGATGCTGGAGTAGTGCCCACAAATAAGTCTCTACAATTCAGGGTAAAAAAGTACTTATTTAAAAGACAACAAGATGTTTTTTCCGACATCTAGTTCTCAAACTATGGCCGGACTAGAAGCAACAACTCCCATCATATCCGATTGCCAACACTAGACACGCCCGAATTCCCTGGCGGGATGCTTTATTAATATATTGCTTGTTACATAATGTAACAAGACTTTAAGTTTGTTGGAAATCGGGATGCGCAGATAAAAGTGAAAGAGTCCGGGATGAGAGACCAGACCAATATCCAACGTACTTACCTCAAATCTCTACTAACTGAGCTAGAAAACAGGAAGAAAAATGGAGAGAACAATATTAAGATTAAATATATAGCCTAAGATCGTTGAATATACTCAAAAAAACTACAATCGCAATCCAAAAGTGAGCACAGCCTCCTAATCGAGGCATCGTTTCTCTATACAAATCTTAATTCGTTAATGACAAAAATCGATGAAGTGTTTATAGATCTGACACAGCAAGCATGCTTATCGATAAGCCTGGAACGGTACTAGAGGCATCTCACCCGGCGTATGTGTTCGGAGACTTCAACTACCCGGAGATCGACTGGAGGAATCTGATATTGACCAGAAACACCCAGCTTCTACCAGCAGAGCGGCTATTATCAGTTTGTCAAGTTTGATACAAGGCTTAGGGGCTCTTGTACTGGCTAATGACAAGAGACTTGTGTTTGATGTCGAACAGCTTCCTCCTATTGGGAGGAGTGACCATGTTGTGCTGACGGCCAGAAGTCAGATCAGTCTATTTCCTAGACAGACTCATCATGTTAATAAACGCAATTATTGGAAGACTAATTTTGAGCAGCTGAACGACTATTTGATGACCTCTTTCGCTTCTGTTGATGATGTTGATTGTGAATTGTTTTATGAATGTTTGAATTCGGGCATTGATTTGTTCGTTCCTTTGGAGAGCAGAAAAGTGAACAGTAGCAAGCCTTGGTTGAATGGAGTTATTTTTTCGTTGATTAATAAAAAGCGAAAGTTATGGGATCGCTATATCAGTGACAAAAACAATTATACGTACGCCTCATATCGACAAGCTACCAATAAATTAAAGAGGGAAATACAAATGGCACGAGCGAAGTATGAGAGTGAGATCGCAACTTCTTCGAATAAAAAGTTTTATTCATATATAAAAAGGAGTCTTACAACCTCAGTGCAGTCCATAACACTTAGGAATCCCTTGACGAATGAAATGACGACGGATCCACAGGATGTTGCAAACATTTTTGCAGAAAAGTTTAGTTCGTTTTTTACAATGGATGGCAGTGGGCCGATGCCCGAGATGAGAGATGCCCTTTATGGTGCTGGTATTGACAGTGTTGTCTTTACATCGGAAAATGTTCTAGACGCCATAAAATCACTAAAGATAGATTCGAGTCCGGGTCTGGACGGCATTCCTGTGGTGATTTTGCAAAAGTGTGCGGCTGCTCTCCCGGAACCTCTTGCTAGAGTTTTTACGAATATATTTCAGAGAGGGTCATTTCCAATTCACTGGGCTGAAAGCATTGTGATTCCCATTTATAAAAAGGGTGACAAGCATGTTGCTGGAAATTACAGACCAATTAGCCTGACCTCGAACTTATGTAAGTGCATGGAAAAAATTATAACGAAATTTATTACTGGGTTTGCGCTCGAGAACAATATAATTCCGGCGGTGCAGCATATTTTCTTCCAGGAAGGTCAACAGAAACAAACTTGTTGACTTGTGTCAACGACTGGACATCGAGTAACGATAACAATGAACCAATAGATGTTATTTACCTGGATTTTGAGAAGGCATTTGATACGGTTCCGTTTCGTGGACTGCTGCGCAAGCTGAATTTCTGTGGTCTGGGTGGTGATCTGCTTGTGTGGATCGAAAAATTTCTGACTGAGCGAAAGTCCAGGGTCAGGATCGGAGGATGTTACTCGCGGTCCTTTGATGTCCTTAGCGGAGTTCATCAGGGGTCGGTGTTGGGACCACTCTTGTTCGCCTTATATGTCAGTGATCTGGCATGTTTTGTACGGTCCAAGATACAGTTTTATGCAGATGATGCCAAGATTTATTACAATCCTGTTACGCAATATGAGCATGCGGTGAGAGATTTTCGGGGCGTGGACGCGTGACTGGCTGATGACGTTGAATGTTGGAAAGTGTTCGGTTATGCACCTCGGAAAGAACAACCCGCGTGTCGCGCCTGTTATTAATGGTCAGACCCTCACCGAGGTTGCAGAACAAAAAGACTTGGGTGTTGTCATCTCTGAGGATCTCAAATGGGAAAAGCAAGTTATGAAGGCCATCAAGAGAGCAAATTCAATGACTTACCTGATACAACGTGCATTTAATGACCACTCCACCGCTATGATTGTAAAATTGTACAAGTGTTACATACGACCAATTCTGGAGTACGCTCAGTCGGTGTGGAGCCGTTATTATGTGAAAGACATAGAACTCTTAGAACGTGTGCAAAGAAGAATAACGAAAATCCCACCAGAATTGAGGAATTTACCGTATGAGGATCGACTTACTAGAATGAACTTAACAACGCTGGCTGCTCGTAGACTTCGTGGCGACTTGATACAGACTTATAAAATTGTAAGTAACTACTATAACACACCACTTAATATGTTTCATGTTAGCGACAGAAGAGAATTGAGAGGTCACTCTAAAAAACTTTCTGCGCGAATGTGTAGGAAGAATTTCTTCACGAACAGAGTGGTGTATATGTGGAACGGTCTTAATGAGGACACAGTGAGTGCGCCATCGGTCAATGCGTTTAAGAATCGTTTGGACTGTGAACTGGAAAATGGTGCTGCGACAATTACACACTACTTTTAAAATTCTTATCCCTAATAAAAGTAGTTTCATCGGGAAACCGCTCACTACTTTAAATAATAATAATAATAAATTTGTTTCATAATACCATGCTTTCACAAACAAATTTCGAACAAACTTAAAGTCTTGTTACATTATGTAACAATCAATACATTAATAAAGCATCCCGCCAGGGAATTCGGGCGTGTCTAGTGTTGGCAATAGGATATGATGGAGTTGTTTCTTCTCGTTACATTATGTAACATCAAAATGTTGTAGACTATCTTGGAGTTAGCTGAAAAAGGTCCCGACGGGTTTGAACCCTCTACATTTTGTTCTGCATGTCTGGTTCGTCGGCCATTACGTTCTAAACATTGCGCAGTCTGCAATCATTGCGTCGCACGATTCGATCACCATTGTCCGTGGGTAGCAAATTGTATTGGTAAGTGATTGAAGTAGTGATTACTAATAGTATTACACTAATGCTGTTACAGGAGCTAAAAATCACAAGTACTTTATCGGTTTCCTCGCTATGTTAGTAATAATGTGTCTACAAATTATTTTGGGTTCAGTAGAGTATTGGAGAAATGAAACCAACTGTCATTTGAACAGTACTACAGATGGCGTTTGGGGTAATCTAGTGACCATCGGTCAATGTGACAGTTGGGTGGCTTGGGTAGCTGTCAATTCGCTCTTCCACAGCTTCTGGGTCACAATGTTGCTCATATGTCAAATGTATCAGGTAAAAATTGAACCAAATCATTCCGAATAGTGTTGTTATTAATTATTATTCATTTTACCAGATCTCCTGTTTAGGTATGACAACAAACGAACGCATGAATAGAGGACGCTACAGTCACTTTATCGCTAACAACGGTAAAAGTCCGTTTTCTAAAGGTCCAATTAAGAATTTATTGGATTTTTTCGAGTGTCGTTTGTACGGTGTATTTAAGCCGGAACCACGTGATTGGTTAAGTAGTTTTGAGGTGGATAACAAACATATTGAGCAACAACCGCTTTTACGACTTAATGACAATTTTCAGTATGTATGATGAGAACAGTTGAGGCCGGAACGTCGCCGACTGAGTATATAACACAATATGATGATGATGATTATGACATTCCTTAAAAGCAATTTTTGTTTAAGTAATAAAAGTCGAGAATAAGAATTGTAACGCAGGTTCGAATAGAGAGATATTGCCGTCGCAAATAAGGTCTAGCAACCTATTTTGACATTTGAGCATGCGCATTTGGTTGTAAATTAAGGTGCATTTTATTAAAGATTGTGCTAATAGATGCAAATAAGGTCTTGCAATATTAAAGTCAACTTATTTTGAAATCTAAGCATGCGCAGATGAAAATAAAATAAGGAAAATAATAAGGATAGTGCTTGGTTTTATTAAAACAGCTATAAGGGATGGTTTTATTTTTACCTTATTTTACTTTCTGCGCATGCTCAGATGTCAAAATAAGGTTGACTTTAATACTGCAAGTGCAATATCTCTCTATTAGTTAAGCACTATCCTTCGTAAAATTTACCTTACTGATGTCAAAGTAAGGTTAACCTTAATGCTGCTAGGCCTTATTTGCGACTGCAATATCTCTTTAATAGCAAAACGACGTCAATTAAAATATATTTTGACGTTTTTTGTCTAATTTAACCACTTGTCATTCTTCGTTTTGGATAGATTACGATAATGCATTCTTAGGTTAAGATCTTCGTTTTAGCGTTTAGTCTTTAAAAACGAAGAACTGCACTGTTCGAGGCAAAGAGTCACTATCGAAGAAGACATTTCTTGATCTCTATCCATAACTATTGCAAATTTTTACTGTTAAGTACAATGTGAGGTATAAATAAGTGTTAAGTCTAATAAATTATTAGCACAAATTTAAAAAAGAAAATTACAAAAAAAGCTTTCTTTGTCTATAATGAAATATGAGTATTTAAGTACCAAATATGATTTCGTGATTTTAATGTATTGTATATATATATTTCTTTTAACAATTAATATTTTGAAGGATGTGAAATTTTTAAATTGAATATAATTTTTACATATAAATAGATGTTTAAAATAGCTTAATTTAAAAATATTTATTAATTAAATTGAAAACGAAAATATCTAGTCAATACAAATAATAAAAAATATCAAAATTGCCTATTTATGTTTTTGAACTGCGTCGGACAAGGCCTTCCTCCATATGCTTTTTTTTTATATTGACATTAGCGGACTACAATGCTAAGTTTGTTCCAGTACGTAGAGAACTGTTCAATTACAGGAATGAACGAAAATTAATAGCCTCTAATTTGAGTGAACGTACTAGTTATAGTCTGCTAATGTCAGTGTCAAACAATAAGCGTTTATGTAATATTTAACTTTATCCAGATATATTATAGAAGAGGGAGTATAAGCTTGGCAGATACGCGAACTGTTAATATAGAAGGTCGCCATGTTGTACCCTTGACAGTGGCGTATCATCTTAAGGGGTGAAATTTCAGTGAAAAAAGCTTATATGCAAATACTTTAAATTACAAAAACTCAAAAATTACAATTCAAATTGCGTTTATTAACAAATATTTACAAAATAACCTCATCTTTTTTACAATACATATTGAGAATTCGAGGTAATAACGTGATTCTTACTGGCCTAACTTCATAGTCTTCATTATCAATAGAGTACCAACTATTTTCCACGTTAGTTTTTGGGATAATTTCCACAGTTCTAGCCCCAATACTTTCCTCAATATTACGCTGTTGCCCCTGTTCACTTTTCCATCCTTGTCTAATAAATTCCAAATAATCTACATTTGGTGGACCAATATTTAAATGCAATTTTGGTGTCTCTAATTCCCTGAGGTTACTAGGTATCAAATTTGACGTAAAAAGCGTCAAATCGGTGGTTGATATTTGTCTTTCTGTCTTTTTCTGACAGTCAGGGTTGTAGATCGATAAGTATTTGGTATTTGATGGTTTTTGATCGTCTTTAACAAATCTAGAATAATATTAAATAAAAATCATGTTGATATTTGCCGTATCACTTACCTTTGAAACCACGAAGAGGAATTTGAGGGTTTTGTCGGTTTAATTTTATGACAATTCGAACAGCCATCACAAGGAGGATTATACGTTACAACTGCATCACAATTCCATGTCAAACTACTTTTTATACTAAAATTAATCAATTATTAATTGGATTTTACACGTGCTTTAATTAATTTTACCCGTTAAAAACGTATGTAGCATAATTCTTGAGACTACCAAAGTACCAGTAGCTGTCTTTCCGTACTTCCGCGTCTCTATAAGCGCCCCATTTTAATTCACCAACTGCATATACAGGTTTACTGATACTATCATCTAAAATTTCAATTTTCATTGCATCTATCGGTTTAACAACTTCTTCTATAACAGCCATTGTAGCATCGCCAAGTAATCTAACTTTCTCTGGAGTTGGAAATAGAGATTTCGCTACTGTATTGATTTTACCTAATGGTAACACTCCTACAGGTACTAACGCATTGCTACCTTCATTAGTGCGCCGGAGTAAACCTGTTACCACATCGGATAGCGTTCCATCACCACCAGCCACAACTATAGCTTCTGCCGAAGTTGTTAAGTTTTCTATTAAAGTCTTTGCATGTCCTTCAGATTCAGTTTTAATTATTTCCACGTTGATACCAGCTAAATGAAGCAAAGGAGCGCAGTATTTCTCAAATTCTTTAGCAGATTTACGTTTATTAGCGTTTGGGTTCAAGATAACGATAATATTTCTTGGGTTGTCTTGTACTAAAATAGTTTTGTGTCCGTGTTTTGCAGCTTTTTCGCAATATACTTTCATCAAAGCTGTTGTACTAGAATATAAATATGATTAGGACATTAGGATTATGTGTTGAAATTTCTTATAATAATTTTACTCAATGTAATTTTTTAAACGCGTAGCTCCATAACTTAAAACTACAGTAGCAAATACTGATTTTTTCCAGTTATTGCGTACTGTTTTTGCAAATTTAATTACTGTAGACATGATTAAAGAAAAAATATTTTTTTTACATTTTGTCTATTGTAAAAGTAAGGTTAACGTTAACTGCAGCGTTGCCACAGTTGTTTGGGGGTGGAACTGTCTTTTGTACGAGGATTTGTATGTATATTTAAGAATTATTATTATTAATAGGTTAGTGCCTGATTTTTTTATTTCTTTGTTCGTTCGTCAATTATAATAGCCCATTAAAACAAAGAGCAAACATAAATAGTTACAGACTATTCCTAGATATATATAATTTAATGTCGCCAGCGACAAGCTTTGGACCAATACATTACATCATATAACCACAGTATAATAACTAATAGAGTATTCTGACTTTCCGCTTGCGAGCCGTCCTACGCATATCGTCGCGCATGCCGCCATTATAGGTTAAAACTCCTGTGTTCAATATATAGTTCATTGTCGGCGTGTACGTGTACTATTCGTATAACCGTAAAATTTATATTACGAAATGGCAGTATCTAATATGTTTTTAAACTAAATGAAAGTAAAACATAAACACATGCTGTCTCGTGGCGAGATAGCATGATAACGCAATCAGCTAGGGGTTATATTATTGACAATATATATATATATATGGCCCTTGTTTGACTAAAATTGCTTAGAACAGGATTCAGTTGATGCAGAATTCAGGCACACGACTTGTATGTGGAATTCGTAGGGGTGAAAGAGGCTAGCAATAAGATTAAGGAAATCGGCTGGTTAAGAATGAAACAACGTCGGATTTTCATTCACTAATTTTGATTAATAAAAATCATCAGATGGAAATAGGCGGAATACTTATATGAAAGATTGAAGTTCCGGGGATCCGTGTATGATGTGAATATTCCTCATAAAACTGTCATTACGCCACCGCTAGACTCAACATCAATCTTTTGTCTTTTTTACTAATAAAGTCTGTATTATTGTTGTGTTTATTATTATTATTAAAAATCACCCAATCATGTCAACATTTAACTGATACCACCACTCAAGGCTGTTTTCAATCACTATGACACACCACAAATATTTCTGAAATTGACAGCGATAAGTACTTAAATATTTTTACAAAAATGAAAATACAGTACTGTGGTTAGAAACCGAACACTATAATTATTCTTAGTCAGGACCTGACTTGTAACCCAAAAGGCGGCGTCATACGTCACAGTTTATTTTAAAGTGCCAACGTGGAGTCGGAATGCTGTGATATAACCATGTTAACTTGCTGTCGCTCAAACTATCTTCGTTTGAGTAGTGGGGAGTGTCGCTGATGACAGTGCAAAGCTCTAAGAACGTGACTTTAAGCGTACCCAACGAAAAAGCATATCACTTGGCATGTTTTGTGATTTCGAAAGAGCCCCCAATCGCTTGTATCGCTCCAAAACTTTTCCGACAAGTTATAATATAATCAAAAATATATGACCTGCGTAACAAAACAGAATTTTAATAATTATTATTATTATAATTGTATTATTTTCATTATTACGTAACTACTTTATTCAAAAATTAGAGAAAAATATATTGCCAGAACTGAGATTCGAACCCAGAACTTCCCGGATGCGCAGCGTACGCTCTATCAATGACACCAAAACACTTTATCAAATTACTTTATTATATTCTAATAAGAGTGATAGGTTTATTGTTGTAACAATTAGTATGCTCGGTAAAGCAAACAGCTTTGCTGACCTTCGCCGAGCTTAAAATAAAGGCTTTTATTATTATTATTATATATAATTCAAATATTTCACATAATTCACATCAATTAAAACTTCAAACTAAAACCAGGTCCACCACGCCGATTGTTATCCACACCCATTCCAAGTCTGAAACCATATCCATCATCTTCTTCCTGAAACCAAAGAAAAAATGTAACTAACCAACAAACTCCAATATTTCTTACCATACCAATCGTTTATACTCTCCACCACCAGATGGTGGTTTAGGACTAGCTGCTAACGCTCTCTTCTGTCCCAATTCACTTTTCGCTGGCCATGTAGGGAACATTGCCGGATCAATTGGCAATGGGGGCTCATTAAAGTACCCGTGCTTCAATCCCTCTTCAGCAGTAATACGTTGGGAAGGATCATATGTGAGGAACTTGATCAAAAGGCCTAGTCCCATCTCACTTAACGTGTTAAACTTCCCCCGGAGATTCGACACTGGATATTCATTAAATTTCATCTTCTTCACAGCGGGTAACTGGTTGAAGCCTGGCCATATTTTCTCAGACGGAGTGCCTAAATCCTATAAACGAATAGAATAGAATTTGTTAAACAATAAATACATGACACTAACCTTAAATATTCTGTTCAATTGATCCACTTCCGATTTTCCTGGGAACAGTGCATTCATTAGTAGTAACTCTGCAAATATACATCCTACAGACCACATATCAATTGGGGTGGAGTATTCTTTGGCGCACAATAACAACTCAGGCGCCCTATACCACAATGTCACTACGATTGGTGTATATCCCTTTAGTGGCGACCCATATTCACGTGCCAAACCAAAATCACCAACTTTTAATATACCTTTGTGTGATAAAAGTAAATTGGATGTCTTTAAATCTCTGAAACAAACAAACAAACATAATGGCTCGAAGGGACATATAACTACTCTCGAAATTACCTGTGAAGGATCCAATTGTCGTGCAGATGGGCTACAGCTTCTAGAAGTTGTCTCAAAAGACACTTGATCTCTCCAGCCATAAAACTTTGACGTTTATGACGCATTGTCTCCATTAGCGATTTCAAATCATGCTCAACATAGTCCATGACGATAAAGATTTTATCCATATTACTTCCAACGACTATTTCACGAACTGTCACGATATTATGGTGCTGTCCCTGAAAAAAAAAACATGTCTGTGACTAGATAAACTACCATAACCGACATTGTTACCTTTAACAGAGTGTTGATCTCTCTTAGTGAAGTTATAGGAAAGCCTTCCCTCTCTTTCTCCATTTTAAGACGCTTCAAAGCAACAATTTCATCAGTTCTTTTGTCACGTGCTCTATAAACTACACCATAAGTTCCTTCTTCTATACGGTTTAGGCATTGAAACTCTTCTACTGATCTGCAACCCTGCACTGCAGGATAATATGGTGGTAAATCTTCATCAATTTTTGGTACAATATTCTCTTCATCAGTATCTGGTTCCCGGTTATGTTCTTTTTCCAAAATCATATCATCTTCGTCTTCGTCAATTGGACTTCGTCGCGGTGATACTGTTCTCGACCTCGAGCGACGTTCTTCCTCATCAGAACTTCGTTCACCGGCACTATGTCGGCTTCGACTCCTACTACGGCTTCTACTTACACTCCGACTTTTCGTACGACTTCGATCACTTCTGGAATGTTCACTAGAATCATCATCGTCGCTATCATCTTCTTCTTCTTCATTATCGTCACTCTTTTCGTCCTCTTCACTCTTATTTGAAGCCTCTTCATAATGTTCTTCCGAATTATCATCGTCTGAAACAGTAACAACGTGTGTTTCTTCTTCTTCTTGAGCAGCAGCTTGTCTTCGACGCTCTTCTTCTTCTTCATACTGTTGCTGTCTAGCTCGATGTTGTTTCACAACTAATTTCACGCGTTTCTTGTACATTTCGAGCTGTTCTTCGTCGTCTTTTTGTTGCTGTTTCCGTTTTGATGCTTTCTCCTGATGACGACGCTCACGTTCCAGGCGTGACTGTTCTTTTAGGCGTGCCATCTCGCGTTCTAAAACAGGATACAAATTAGAACAATACAAAAACGGAAGAAGAAAAAATATATTTACCAGCTTCAAGTAACTTTTCGCGACGCTGTTCTTGTTGCGCACGTTCTTCATCTGTTAATTTCTCAACTTCACGTTCTTTTCTATGTTTTCTTTCTTCAGTTGTTATATTAATTATCTCCTTTACATAATTCCCTGCCTCACCCTCAAGGGGATCTTCATGGTTTTCTTCTCTACGACGTCGTTCCCGTTTTTCTTCAATTCGACTACTACTACTACCGTCTGCTTTTGTAAATCCATCATCATGTTTACCGCGTTTTTCGATCAATCTAAAGTACAAAAAAACTAATTAGCGGTTGAATCGAATATCTATTATAATTATTTTACCTTTCTCTCAAGTCTGCTAGAGCCTTATTAGCTCTGTCTCTTTTTTCTTCCTCATATCTTTCGCGCTTGCCATGTTCCTTACTTCTGGCGTTTTCCTTGTTAACATTAACACTTTTTTCTTGTTTATGTCGCGATGCATTCCGTGATGTGTCCTCAGCCTTTCTGTCTCTAAACGGACGTTCAGTGTTCTGGTATTGTGCATTTTCAGCATACAATTGTTGTTCGTATGCTTGTTTATCGCGGTAGTAACGTTCTTTTTCTCGTTGATAGTGCTCTTTAGTTGTACCACGGGATTGTTTATCGACTCTGAAATCATAACATATTAAGTATGAATTAGAAAATATTAATGAAGTACTTACCGATGATGTTTGTCACGTCTAGAATGTCTATCCTCGCGATGTTTGTCTGAACGTTTGCTATGTCTATCACGCTCCTGATTCCTACTACTATGTTTGCTGATAGTACGATGTTCTAGAATTTTTGCTTGCGGTGGTTTTATATCTAAAGAATCCACTGGTTCCGTCTCATCTTCTTCATCGCTAGAATATGTTATAATTAGTCAGATAAACTACATAATTTGCCTTTCAGACTTACCTGTGATACTCCATTTTCGTAGTTTCACTATGTTTTTGATGGGTCATTAAAATAGGACTTTGACGCAGTTCACCGTCTTCGCTTTGGTCATCAGAATTACCGGACATATTTATTTAACATAAAGTAAAATGAAAATAGTAAAACAGAAAACAAATTAACAACGTTTAAAAAATTAAAATACATAAGTTTTATTTGTTATTTGTATATTAAACTGGGGACCATTATACGTCAATAATGACGACTGACATTTAATTGACAATTGACGTTTTCATTATTACATGAAGATAGGTGTATTATACTACTCACATTTTTGAACTGATGTAAGGTTAATTTCTCACATAACTATCAATCAAAATTTTAAAAGGACTTTGTGTTTATGAGAGGTGATTGAAAATTGCTGATATTTCGCGTTGAAGGATAACGGCTTTTAAAGCTGAAATTACGTCAAGCTTGTGGTGTTTATAAAGACAATGCTTGTAGTAATTAGCTATATATTTTCACCAAGCATTTATCAGTATATTAGGCGTTCTCCTTCTACAAACTCAGATCAGCTGGTCTGATGTGACATGATCACCTACCGGTCACCTCACGTACATTTTTTTTTACAAAGGAACACCAAACTCTCAAAATTATCATTGGCTACGAAACATTTTAGAGATAATTTCTCAGTTAACTGTCATTCAAATTTATAATAAGCAGGTGCGTGACAGAGAACTGAGTGAAAATATCTGACATATGTGGAAGGATATCACCGATTACTACTTTTATAAAACGTTTTCAATTTTAAAACTATAAAATGATTTTGTGTCCAAAAGTATAATAATTTCGAGGCATAGCGGGGAATTTTGTTTTTCATATTTATTAAAATTCTACATTCTACTTCACACCTTCTAAACTAAATACCTTGTAAATGGAATTATAGTATCTTAATGTTGGCAAACCAAAATTTACGATCTCCATCATAAATAGAGATTAACTAACATTCTTGTTTAAATTCTGATAAAATAAATATGTTTTCACTTTACATAATCTACATGTTTGTTTAAGATAAAGCAATAATTTGGGGGTAGGTATATATAAAAGAGAATTATTAGAACCAGGAACTACTGCTTGTTTTTTAGTAAAATAAATGAACACGGTAAATTGAGTTCTAGAACCAGTTGAACGCTTGAAAATTCTTATTAATTGACAAATCGTCTAATATTTGACAGTTAACCCCGTCAAAATACCTAGTTTGTTTAAAAATAATAAGTATTAAAAAGTAAAAGTGTTACAATTATAATATTCATAACAGCATTAATTAATAATAATAATACGATTTTAAAGAGAAAATGACTAATACCGTGGATAAACACAAATTAAAACATTCCACTCTACGGAAACTTAATTGGCTGTTAACATAAAAAGTGATATTTTGTGTTATACAAATGAGAACCAAGAATTTTATTATAACATTATGTATTATTGTGTCGTTAAGTCTAGTTTTTATCA
This sequence comes from Apoderus coryli, assembly GCA_911728435.2. Lineage (NCBI taxonomy): Eukaryota > Metazoa > Arthropoda > Insecta > Coleoptera > Attelabidae > Apoderus > Apoderus coryli. The sequence continues at coordinate 6,191,412 of OU452209.1, read as the reverse complement.
TTTTTGGCCAACATAAACCGGATTCAATACAAAGTTTGGTCTCCTCAACAAATGAACATATCAAAAACTTCAAGGATACTCTCAGAGATGCTGAAACAAAGTCTTTCGTTGCTGATGAAAAATACTTAAATTCCCTTGGATTTTCTTCAAATCCTCGTTTGTATCCTGAGGATATATGGCGAAATACATCGCTACCAGTTGTTGTAACCTACGTTTTGAATGCTCAAGAAAGCCAGGCTGTGGGACTAATCAATAATGTGGCAAAAATTTTGCCCAACAATACCGTATTGGTTTATAATTTAGGTTTGAGCGAATATCAACTCAAAACTGTGAGTAATTTAAGTAGATCTTGTTTGTTTATTAAATGTAAATGTTTATTTTTAGCTTTTAAGTTACTGTAATAATTCCCGTTGTCAAATTTTGACATTAGATCTGTATGACTACCCATCACATGTCGCAGATGAAGTTCTTCACGCTTATAGGCCGCTAGTGATTCAAGTAAGTGATAAAAGTGAAGTGTTTGTTGCGAAGGTTAACTATTCAACCGTGTTTTTTAGGATGCTCTTCGCCGTACAGGCAGTATATTATTCCTAGAGTCACATTATCGTTTTCGCAAAAACATTACACATTCCACATTTGTTCATATTTACGAAATTAGCCAGAAAACTGGTATTTTGACATGGCTGTTGGAGACTAAACGTCCAGTATCAAGTCTTACGCACAAAAAAATGTTCGAATATTTTCACACCGATTCAGAAAATTTCCTTTTTTTGAAAATGGTCAATGCTGAAGTGATTCTGATACAAAACACAAAAAGTGTCCATAGAGAAGTCATGTTACCGTGGATACAGTGCGCTTTGACGCAGGACTGCATTATACCGATAGGGGCGCAGTCCGCAGGCTGCAAATTTGACAAGAAGCCACAATATAGGTAAGAAACTTACTGATACATTAGACTATCCAAAGAAACTTGCATTAAAACTTTTATTTACTTACTTCTCTCTTGCGAGTTTTAAATTACATGCTTGTTAATTTTACGTAACAGGTATTCAGGTTGTCACAGTTACGACGTTTCGGCTCTGAATATTGTTCTTGGATTGAAATTCAAGTTTATCAGCAGTCAATATACTTATAGGGGAAACGTCAATTTATTTGAGATTGTACCTTTGTCATTGGCACAAGCTATGTTACGGGAACTGGAACAGAACTCAACCACTGCTATGCTGGATGCGCAACTATTACTGACAACAGTTAATTAGATTTCAAAAGAACAAAAATATTTATGTGATATTTCTTATTTTTTAATTTAATTTTAGTCTGCGAAAGATTTCATGTAAATTGTCCCCAATTTCAAACAATTAGCATGTTGTGAACGTTTTGTAAATTCTACAACCGGTTATTCGCTTGAAATGTTGGTTGTAGGTATATATTTAGATAAGTAACTTGTCATTATTTGAAACTAAACTTGTATGTTGTATGCAGAGATATGGAGAGTGGGCAGAATGAGCGTCAACATGCGCAAAGTTTCTACGCACGGGGGCCGCCATCTTCTAGCTTAGCTTAATATCAAAAGTAGGTTAATAATTGTTGTGACTAGAAAATGGCGGCATTCTCCGTTCTCCATATCTCTGGTTGTATGTATTGAAGGTTATGTCTGTGTTAAAAGGAAAACATTTTTTAAAATATATAATTTATTTTTGATCTTTTGTAACAAATTATAATAATTATTATTTTAGTTACAATGTGTAAAAATTAGAATAAATATAACAACTTAAAACTCTTTTTTTTATATAATTTTGCTATTTGTACTTTAAATATTTTTGAGGTTATGTATTTTTTACCTCGGCCTTAAACATAGACACAGCCCCTTGATTTTTCTTTTCTAGTTAATCTCATTATGAAAATATCGTTTTAAATACCCGGCTTAGCTAACAAAAATTACTTTTTTGGATCGAGATAACACTTCTTAAAACCACGGTTGTCGTAGTTTGACGTTTGAAGTAGCTGTGGATGTTTTTTTGACAGTTCAGAATCAACCATTACCAACATGGTTTCCACATCATAGGCGTGCGCATGTCTTCGGAATACGTTACAAATACTTTGAATGTACCAAGTGCCGTCTTCCGGGTGACGATTTGACGAAAACCCTAATTTCAAAAAAGTTTGTGTTTATATTAGCATAAAAATATACTTGAATGAATATAAAATGGCGATACATACCTGGTATAGTTGAGTAAGCCAACAAAATGTCAGAATGACCTCTGATTTGCGGTTTTATTGGGGCAGCATCACGATGTATGTGTTCATCGAGTACGCCTCTAGAAAATTATTGGGTTAGAGTAGTTTTATACCTTTATTTGCATAAAGGAATTACCTGCAACATTGTATAATAAAAATCTTAGGTTTCCCAGCCATATGTCGACATTTTTCGTTGGAAAATTCATTGATGACAAATTCGGTAGAAATGCCAATATTGTCCGTACCATATATTTGGGTATAACCACCTGGTATTTGATTACCAGCTTTATCAAAGCAATTCCCATGACTCATCAATACTACAATAGCAATGTCGTAATCTTTCAGTCGCGTATCATCACGGAATTTCTTCAATACGAGCTCCATATCCTTAAAAAATATTATAAACTTGCAATAGATTAAATTCAATTCATAGCAAATACGGAATAATATGGAAATTTGAGAAAATAACAACTAAATTATGAAATCAGGGCCTCTTGGCTAGTCTTTTGTTGGCTGCGGCTTTAATTTTGACGCTAGCGGACCACAACGTAGTGTTTGAAAGAGCCTGTTAAACATTGACGTTAAAAAATCAGGTCTGACTAGTAGAAAAAAGTTTTACATTTACAAGGTTACGTTGGAGAAAATCAAGTTACACTCATTTAAATGGCGATACATTTTTGTTATTAATGGCCAACACCCTGTAGAACTTAAAAGAAGATTATTTGCATCGAATTTTAAATTGCGTACCTAACAAGACTATTGGAACAAACTAATCATGGTCCGCTAATGTCAATGTCAAAGTGAGCTTACACTCCTCTGTATAACCTCTACGTCGCATCTAGAAAAAGCGGATGACATGAAACGCGATGTTGCCATTATGGTTTTTATTGTTTCAAATGCATTACTTTTTATGTGTTATACTTACACGTGACGTTTGATCACGTTTAACTTTGACGTCAAATCCAAAATCTTTCTCAAACAACTTTTTTAAATCTAATTCATCTTTAATAGCACCTTTTCGTTCATTATTTATCTTTTCATTAGAAAATTTCACATTATTAATTATTAACACTTTAGCACGCTTTTTTCGGTTATTCGTATACGTTGGTATATTTGGATCCCTTGGGCTAGTTTCTCCAGATGTTGGTAATGATATTGAGCTAGCATGCACATTTTGATTGTTCACACTGCTGGAGGGCTGTGTGGTACTTAGCGATGAACGTAGTTCTCTACTAAATGGACTAGATAGCACTGTGCCGCCAATTGGAGATATTGGACCGCGGGATGTTGACGTCAATGGTTCTCCTCCATATCCTATTATCCGAGGCTTTTGAGCGGGATATGTTAAAACAAATGGATTTGCGTCTGTTTCTAATGAAAACTTTTTTGGAGGATTCCATATTGTGTTATTAGTTTGTGGCGCACCAAATACAGATCGAGCTGAAATTAAATAAGTTGATACGTAACAGTAATTAGGTACTAATTAAACGTTATACCTGATGCGATTTCACGAGTGGTTATTCGCGTACTTGTGGCTTCGAATGAATGGGTTTGTTTAAATGTTCTAAAAGCATAAATTATTCGGTTCTTACACAAAAATAAAACAGAAACTACAACTAGTTCTACCTGCTTTCTGTGATTTTCGTACCGGTATCAGATGTCTTGACCAATACTGTGTTCTTTTCCGTAGTTGCAGTCGACTTTTTACTGTAATAAAACATTTAATAGTTAAAACCAATCACTTCCCCTCGGTTTGGAAGACTGCTAAGGTTTGTCCTGTATTCAAGTGTGGCAATAGATCGCAGATAGAGAACTACAAGCCGATCTCTATTCTTTCCAATTTCTCGAAGGTGTTGGAGGTGGTTTTATATAATCGAATTTATACAGGTGTTGGAGCACAGATGGTCTCTTACCAGCACGGATTCGTAACCGGAAGATCGACCGTTACAAACCTGGCCGTTTTCACGCAGTATGTCTCCGAAGCGTTGGACTCTCGAGGTCAGGTTGACGTCATATATACCGACTTCAGTAAAGCGTTCGATAGGATCGATCATTCGGTTTTGGTTAGGAAGCTTCCTGCATTCGGATTAAGCTACTGTGCTATTCTATTGATAAAATCTTACATTAGCGACAGAGATCAGTTTGTTCCTTATAACGGTTATAAATCAAGAAGCTACCATGCAACATCAGGAGTACCTCAAGGTTCGAATCTGGGACCACTACTGTTCAATCTTTTTATTAACGACCTGGGAAAGAATTTAAAATCTGAAAGATTGATGTTTGCTGATGATCTGAAGATCTACTCCACTGTGGACTCTGTTGACGACTGTCATGTTTTGCAAAGCAGTCTGAACTTGATCGGGGATTGGTGTGATGCTAATAATCTTATGCTGAACCCGGTATAAGAAAAGAAAAGAATAAAAAAAAAAGATACATTGAAACATATTTTAGCGGCCGCAGAACTTGCACTTGGTTGTGATGATTGAATTTGATTGTTTATATATTTTTTTATGTTTATTTCTTTATTTATAACTCTATTAATTTAATTTACTTCTGTTATGTAAAGTTATCAAGTTATTGATTGTCTTATATATATTTATATTCTTTGTATTGATACTTTTGTGTGGTTGCTCTGTAACTGGAAATTTTCAGTTGAGCAATAAAGCATTTATTGATTTATTTATTTAAATTATCAGAATCTGTAATGTGTAATTTTTGCTGACACTATTTTATAATTTGTCCCCGCTATCGAAATTGTTGTGTATAAATTAAAGAACAGGGCAAAACACACGGGTGGTGTTATTAGCCAGTGCAGTAGCAACAATTTTTTCTTAAAAACTGTATTTTTTCCCTAAACGTAAAATATTTGGAATCAGTCTTGGAGGTGTACAACTTTGAGTTGGCAACACTGCTTTATATGATAACCCTTCAACAGCTGATAGTTGCTTTTTGCTAGTTTGGTTCACTTAACACTTGCCATTTTATTATTGTTCAATTAGACTTACACCAGAGCAACGTTTGCAAATTGTTGAATTTTTTTATCAAAATAATGGTTCTGTTCGTCAAAGTTATCGTGCACTTCGTCCATTTTATAGCGTACATAATCGTGCTTCAGAACGGCTAATTGGAATTTCAATGGATCGTTTTCGGACCACGTTTACTCTTAATGATAATGTGCATCCCGGAAAACATTGAAGAAGATCCAAATCAATCAATTCGTCGCCGTTCTCAGCAACTGGGGTTGTGTCCTTCCACTTTATGGAAGATTTTACGAAAGGATCTTGGATTAAAAGCTTTCAAGATTCAACTTGTGCAGGAATTAAAGCCAACGACCATTGTATGCGCCGCTAATGAAGCCCATTTTGGGTTGCATGGGTACGTAAATAAGCAGAATTGTCGCATTAGGAGTGAGGATGATCCACAAGCTTTTGTCGAAACACCAATACACCCACAGAAAATTAAGGTTTGGTGCGCTTTATGGTCCATGTGTTCAAAAACGATGATGGTCAGAATGTTACTGTCAATGGTGAACGGTATAGGGCATTAATCTTGCTGATATGTGGTTCCAACAGGACGGAGCCACATGTCACACAGCACACGCTACAATTGATCTACTCGAAGAAACTTTTGATGAACGTATAATTTCACGTAATGGTCCAATTAATTGGCCACCAAGATCATGTGATTTAACCCCATTGGATTATTCTCATGACATTGCTATTCCCCCACCATCAAATTTCTCAATACCCGAATCTCCCAAATCTTCCTCGCTCAAAAGACAGCTTATTATTTAAATTTTATTGCACTTACGAAACCTACGAATTATTGTGGAACCGACAATACATACTTATTTGAATTTGTCTATTTTATTGTAGTGTAGGGACTAGAGACCTATTTATTTTCAACTTTGAGGAAGTTCGAAAGTTAGTGCATAAAGTTAAATCATCCATAAACAGTATAAATTGTTGCAATTTAATCGATAGATTATTGCAACAAATTTTAATGCAAGGATAGGTTATAGGTTAGCTTTTAGGTTTAATGGCTGGTTTTGTTTTCGTTTAATCAGAGCCGATAAGTAAAATTTATTTTTACTAGGTACCTAGTATAATAAAACTTTTACAACAAATTATTAATGAATGTTAATAAGTGCAAAGAAACCAACCCAACGTGAAATTCGTAATGACTCACCTCTCATTAGTTTTATCCACTTTTTTCTTTGAAAACATAGTTTATAAATTTTTCACTCACAAATTTATTTTAAGGTAATAAAAGGTCTACTTATAGAATAGTTTAAGGTTTTAATTAAGATTTAACTAAATTAAATATATTAGGAACTTTTTATTTTCAAACAAAGGAACTCGCATCTGAAGTACCATACGAATATGTTAATAAAAAAGCATTACATAAATAAAAATACGACAAAACATTATCAATATATATCTATAATATAGGTACTATTACCCGCCGCAGATACTACCTAATTTCTAGTTTATCTTATCTCTTTATTTTCGTGTTAATATATTACCGCTTTTTTCTTGGATGATATATTTCAAAAAAATAGGTTCAGTGCTCTCAGTTCACTATCAAAGCATTTAATTTCTATTTTTAAATTTATACCCAAAATAAAACCAGAAAATTGAAAGTTATAAAAAATATAAAAATGTGATGAGCGAAGATATCCTGTGATTTCCAGATTGTGGCAGTACTAGGTATCACGTATCACTCTAAACTGTAACATAGTTCAATTGTAACCTCAGTGTATTTTTCTGAGATTGTAACCCGTTATTCACATGTCGGTTAATTCCGTGATGCTAAAAAATACAGAATGTGTTGAGTTATATCACAGAAAAAGGAAGATACACTAGTAACTTCCATATTCTATGTTTATATCATGACTAAACATCCCTAGGCCTTGGAATAAAACTGTCAAAATTATCATTGGTTACGAAACATTTTGGGGTTAATTTCTCATTTAACTGTCAAACAACGTGCGTAACAGAAAGGTGAGTGAAAATTGCAGATATTTCGCGTTGAAGGATAGCATCCATTATCATTATAATTAACCGAATGCAAATTTCTTGAATAACTGTTCATCTGTTTAGAACTAGAGTTAAACTGGTAAATCAGTTCATACACATCAAAATACGCAAAATGCTTTCAACTCTCAAATAAATTGAACTAATTGAGGATATTCTTCTACTGAATCATCAATATAACGATGATTTGAGTTTTGTATTAGGTATAAAATAGTGTTACGTGAACATATCTGATACTTAGTAAAAAAGGATGGCTCAACTGTTGCGCAATTTGCGCGGGAAACGTACAATTAAACTTGCAACTAACTTCACACTATACTGTCAACCACTACTAAATAGACGGTTCTGTTTTGATAAATTTTGTAGTGATAAATAAAAGTGTTGTAATAACTATTTATTATCCCTTAAATACTAATATTTCAAATTAAATATTAACCCAGAATAATTACTTTTTAAAATTTTGTATTAATATCGTTCATTTAAGATGTATTATATTAAATATTAACCTTCAAACACTCAAATAGTAGTGGTAGATATCATAGGCATGTCGGTTTTGTGTATTAATAAATATCTCAATTTCATAGGTCTTTATATTAAAATTAAAGCACACTAAAACTAACATCATAATGGATGTAACTAGTGAAGGAAAAATCGTCCATTCAACGCCGTTAAGGCGAAGTAAACGGTTACTAAATGTTACCAGGGAAGGGCTAGATGATACCAAAAGTGACAATAGCCATGTTAATATAAGTGATGCCAGTGATAATAATATTGATTTACCCATGCAAGATATGAGTGATGATTTATTAGATGAAGATATAATTGATTTTGGTCAAATGGACACTACTACGGTAGGTAAAGTACCTGTAAAAGATTATAGTAGAGCTAAAAAACCATCTAATATTTATCAAAGTTTCGCGTTACCAGATAAACCAATATTTTCAGTTCAAAAACCACAAATTAATAGTGAATTAGACACTAGTGATAGCGGTAAGGAAGACGTTACAATTAATTTTGACACTTTAATTCATTCAAATACAACTGTGGATACTAATTTAACCAAGAATACCCTTTTGGGTGACATTAGGTTTAAAACAAAAGAAGATGGAGTCGACGTTACAAAGACATCAAAGAAAAATCAAGGCAAGACTACCAGTGTAGCTATGGATAAACGAAATCTAAAAAATAATAACAGATTAACACTTGTCAGGTCAGTTAAATTACCCAGTAAGAACAATGATAACTTGTATTTATCAGTTTTAACTGAAAATATTAAGCATATGCTCGAAAGTGTCATTAAAACCAATAAAAATTCAAACAGCAATGTGATAGAGAATGATATTAATATGAAAATAAAGTTTATTAACACATCAGATACTTCCGGTAAGTCTCCAAATGACGGGTTAGTGATAAGTGAAAAAGACACCGTAATATGTCAGAATGACGTTGAATTGTCAAATACTTCTCAAAATGGCATTCACATGTTAGATACCTGTCAAAATGATGGTGCATTGGCAAGTACTTCCGAAAATAATGCGAATACTTCGAGAAATACTTCAAGAAGATCTAAAGGTAAATTGCTTGCTGTGGACCCAAAAAATAGGAATATTGCAAGATTATCTACATCTAAAATTGACGAAACGTCTGAAAAAAATGTTATAAAGGAGAAAACTTCAAAGATATCTCCAGAGAAAAAATCGAAGCGCCATAGTAATGTATTTGTAAGGCGGTCATTACGTTCCGGTATAGGAAAAGTTGAATTGGAATCAGAAGTTCAAGGACCGTTACATAATGAAGTAGAATATGAAAAAGAGTCAAATATGAATGAAGCAAAAGCAATAGAAGAACTTGAAATAACTAATACGGAATCAAGTGCAACTTTTGAAAAAGACCCTGAAATCGCTATAGAGAAATCGACCTTAACTAAAAAACGTAATACTACAACACCAAACAAATCCCGTCAACGGAATGTAACTGCTAGAAGATCCCTTAGGTCAAAATCTCAGGAACCCGAAACGTCTATTGAAAGTAAGATCAGCAGGAAATCTCCCAACACAAAATCACAAGAACCAGTTGCAACTATTGCGAAATCTCTGAGATCAAAATCTCAGGAACCAGTAGTAACGAGAGAGGTAGCAAAAGAGAAACCTAATATAATTGCTAAAAAGCCGAAAGGCCGGCGTAGGAAGAATAAACTCGCAGATTTAGAATCAAAACGAAGTAGCGTTCAGAAAGAAAGATTTACAGTTAACTCGATAGGTGTCGAAATGTCTGAAGAAAGCGATAGTAGATCTTTGCTAGAAAGACTAGAACTCATGTATACGCCACAAAATGTAAAAGAAACTGCGGAACCATTAAACTCAATGGACAGTGAAGGTGTACAGTCGGAAGTTACAACAAAATCTGAAAAGATTTTAAAAATACTAATATCCAAAGAATCTGAAAGTGAGGTTTCCGAAACAACTGATAACACCTCTTTACTAAATAGGTTAGAGTCAAAACAGGACGAAGAAACTTCTAATGGCGAAGATAAACTCAATAATCCACCTTCATCACAAGATAATTCAGAGACAACTGATGGAAAAACTGTAATAGACATACCAACAGATCTAAATGAAGTACAAAACCAAAACGACAACGCCCAGTTAAGTTCTACGTCTGAGAAACGGATTTTGCGTTCTGGTTTGACCAACCAAGCTTTAGAATTATGTGGTTCCGATAAAAAATGTGTTCATAAACTTATTTCTTCACTGACTACTAAAGAAATTGAAACATCACTTGATACAAATTTAAATGTAGAATATCTTTGTCAAAATAGTGCAAATAATCATGACCAAAAGCAATTGCGTGTTGTTCTAACACCAATGGACGAGAGTTTCATCCTCCAAACCACTAACGCTGATCAAATGGATACTTCCACAGAAAAACTTGTCCCTCTTTCTGATATTAAAGAAGAATTCCCAGATTCTGGTGAGATTGTTCCATGTGTCCCACTTTCTGAGATTAAGGAAGAATTCCCAGATTCTGGTGATATTGTTCCGAATTTATCCCAAACGCATAATTTGAGAAAACGGCGCGGTCATAAGCGGAAACGTGTCTGTTACCTGAAACCTGAACATGTTATTGATCAGAAATTTGACGGTAAAATTGAGGATATGAACGATGTGGAGTTTGTGGATAGATTCATCAAGAGAGGTATGATTAGTTGGAAATTAAGTATCTTCACTACTTAGTTGCATCAATTTCTTTGTGAATTTTAGAAGAGTTGGAGGATTTTGCAAATGGTACTTTCGTTTGGGCACAATTAGGGCATTATCCATTTTGGCCAGCGTACGTTTGTGAGGACAAAGAAAATGGAAGGCACTTGAAATACGGTAGGAATGTTTCGTTTTGTAATATCTTTAACTATAAAAATATGTTTTTGCTCTAGGACAATCTAATAAGGTATATTACCATATTAGATTCTTCGGGGACAGAGGTCGACGTGCATGGGTACATCGCAAAAATCTAATGCTGTATTGTTCTAGCAACGATCTAGAGATGATTTCTAACAAATTAAAAGCCGAAGTAAGTCTAGTTTTGTTGAAACTGTTTATTTTAATTATAATTTTCTAAACCTTTGCAGATGTACATTCGTAACGTTATTAAACCATATATAATCTCGCCTAGAATCTTTGGTCCATGGAAAATAGCTGTAGACGAATTGGAAGCTTGGAGAAATAAAAGTTACAGTGAAATAATTACTCTGTTTGATGAAGCTGGTAAAATTTCCTTGACCGAACATAGGAAACTGATTCACAATAACAAATCATTAAATAGTTCTGTGGAAATCCTTCCGAAAACTAAACGACGTAAATTAGATAATTCAGTAACTACTGCTACAAGTATAAATTTACTAGAATTACAAATTAAGTCGGAGCAACTTGAAGCTGCACTAAAGAATATCCCCCCATTGACTTTGAATAAAAATGAAAGTAGTAGTAGTAGTAATGAATTTCCTCAAAAAATCAGATTGCGTCCCCGCAAATCAATCGCCGTACTACATAATAATAGTGATGAGCAAATTAAACTGGATGATGACTCATTATTGCAAGATCAGTCCATATCTAATGTTAGTATGGAAAAAACTAAAAAATCGAAATTGAGTAGTCGAAAAGCTGTCATACGTGACGCAGTAATACATGATGACGTATTTAAAGGTCAGTCTGAATTTGAATCACTGGTGTTAGATACAATAAAGCAAGACGCAATCTTGCAAAGTACGTCTAAATATAAAACCGTGATAAAAGCAGACGCAGTATTGCGTAGTAACGATGACGCAATAGTCAAATCTAGGAAACGTAGAAGTAAATCGTTAAAAGCGGACGAAGTATTACGTCGGCATAGTAACGACGCAGTAATGCAAAATCAATCTGAGGTTATTGACGAAATGCTTGACAAATCTAAAGTAGTAACACAAATAGCAGTAGAACGTAATAACGATGACGCAATAGTGCCCAGAAGTAAAACGTTAGTACGCGACGCAGTAAAACGTAGTAATGATGACCAATTACTTGATAATGAAAACACTAACAAATCTAAATTGAGTAGACCGGACGTAGTGGTAGATATTAATAATGACGAAGATAAATTTGGTCATAATATTAATGATGAATTCTCTGACGCAGTATTAGTTACTACTGATGGAGCTGAGAGTTCTCAAAAATTCAAATTAAGCCGACGTAAATCATTATCTAACGTAATAAATACTGAGAACAACGTAGAATCAACTACATTACGTTCAAGGAGGTCTTCAAGATTAGACGCAACGTCCGTTAAAAAGGACGTAGTACAGGATGATCACACTAATAAGCAATTACGGCGCCGGAAATCGGTGGTAAATACTACGCACTGTCAAGAAGATATACAAGACGTAGTGAAATGTAACGGTGACGTAGTATCGCCTGATTTGCATTTAGAAAATTGTGCGAAAACTGAGACACAGTTAGTAAATTCACGTAGATCATCTTTTGCATCGGATACTGATGCAACATCGAAAGATAGTGACATATCAACAAATCTCTACGGATTTGATTCTCAAATCGATTTATTCAAACGTAACAATCTGTTTAAAGGAGCAACAAGAGAAAAAATATGCCAATATTGTATGGATGTTGGCGAATCAACGTTCCGTTGCAAAACATGCAACTATTTCTATCACATTCCGTGTGCCAAATTAGTAACGGAAATCAAGAAACCTAAACCGATGAAATCGCGTCAGAATCGTATCGATACTTCTCTTGAATCGATTGAAGCTAACAATAGTAATGTGATGCCGTACGAAGAAATGACGTTGGATCAGAAAATCGATATGAAGATGCGTGAAGTGATGAGTAAGTTCGAGAACAATAAAACGTTCTATGACACGCCTGAGGAGGACGAGCAGGAGCAAAATGAGGGCGATGATTATGATCGTAGTAGTAGTTCAAGTGTTAGTAACAATAGTTCTGAAGATAGCGATTCGAAATCGGTGGTCCAACCGCCTGTCACGGCCGACTACGATTTGATTACTAAGACAGTTGTCAGTCGATTGTCGAAGGTACCGCATGTGACAGCTGACAGTTGTGATAATAATACTGATGATGAGTTTAAATGTGGATTTTGTGTCAAGAATATGTTGCCGTATTGTTTTGTGTGTCATGGACCAACTTCGCAGAATGGTTCGGATGTCATGATCAAATGTTCATTGCGTCATTGCAGTAAGTTTTACTGTACTGATGTAATTCTTTTTGTCATGTAAATAATTTTTTGTAGATCGGTACTATCATACGCAATGCTTAAAGTTGTGGCCACAAACACAATGGTCTTTAACTTCCAAATCAACTAGAAACAATGGCGCTCGCGACAGTATTAACAACGCAGTGGATATTGACAGTTTCGTCTGTCCCAGTCATGTGTGCCATACGTGCATTTCTGATGATCCACGGGCGGCAATATCGCGGTGTGATAAAACTGTCAAATGTTTAAGGTAGCGTCATTAATACATTTTTTTAGCAGTTGATCTTATTACCAAATTCTGGTATTACTTTTTTGCTAATCTCAGCTTAAATATGTTTTTGCTGGGTTAAAATTTCTCAACTTATTTTTCTGAACGTTATTTATTCTGAGATCATTTTAATGTTCTGCCATTTGCTGAGATTATTTAATCGTTGTTTTAATGAATTTTTAACTATTTATTACTGATCTCTCCGAGATGGTTATCAGGTTTATTTTTCTGAGTTCTTTTGCCACGATATTTTTAAAATGTGGCCCTTGTCCTAAGCTTACTGATGTCATTCTGTTTAGTTTAGTAATCTGAGCTTTGTCCATCAATAGGGACCGGCTTTTTGAAATTAATGTGCTGCTGTCTTCTTACCTATGTTGTGGGAAATTTTGTGAGGAAAAAATATCAGTCAAAATAAGTTTTTTGCTGATCTGTTAACTTTATGGATTTTTCAGCATTATTTTCTTTTGGCTCTAGTTTTATTTCAGAATTTTTCGATGATTTCTGTATTTAAAATTTACGAATTCCGCGTCAGCTTTTTCGCGTTTATGCTAAGCTTACTAACGTTCTTTTTTCTGAGCTATAGTGCTTTTATTATACTTATATATAATAATTTTGCATAATTTGTAATGAAAAGAATAGCAGTCCTTCCTGAGTTTTTTTCTGCTGATCTCTCTAATATATAATTTCCTTTAACCTCTTTTTTCATGAGCTCTTATTAGTTGTATTCCAGAAAGTTTCTGTTTTACTTCAGAATTTTTCAATAATATCTGTATTTACGAATTTTCCGTCAGGTTTTTGGCGTTTTTGCTAAATTGACTAACGTTCTTTTTCCTGAGCTCGTGCTTATTAATTAGATAGGGCTTTTGTTCTACTTATATATAATACTTGTGGAAAATTCTCTGAACCTTGATGATTTTCTGATCTATTTAATATTTACGAATTTTGCTTCACTTTTTTTGCAGAGCTCTTATTGTTGCTTCAGAACTTTTGAATGAATCATATTTTTACTGATCTATACTTAGATACTAATTATTTTATTTTTGCTGAGCTATTATTGTTAATTAGAAAAAATCTGGATCATTAGTTTTTTATTGCTGATTTGTTTAAAATTTACGGATTTTGCGTCAGCTATTTTTGCTAAGCTTAGTAACGTTCTTTTTCCTGAGCTCGCATATTTATTAGATAGTTTGTTCTACTTATCTATAATTGTGCATAATTTATAATGAAAAGAATAGGAGTTTTTCCTGAGTTTTTTTCTGCTGATCTCTCTAATATATAATTTCCTTAAACTTCTTTTTCATGAGCTCTTATCAGTGTTATTCCAGAAATTTTCTGTTTTCTGGGAAAATTCTTTGAATCTTTTCCTGATCTTTTTATTATTCAGGAAATTTACTACAACTTTATTTTTATTTCAGAAGTTTTCAACAATTTATGTATTTAAAATCTACGGATTTTGCGACAGATTTTTTTTGCGTTTTTGCAAAGGTTACTAACGGTTTTTTTTCTGAGCTCGTGCTTATTTATTAAATAGTGCTTTTATTCTATTGATCTAGAATTGTGCATAATTTGTAATGAGAAGAATATGAGGTTTTCCCGAGTTTTTTTTTCTGTGGATCTCTCTAATAGATAATTTTCTTTTTCATGAGCTCTTATCAGTGTTATTCCAGAAATTTTCTGTTTTCTGGGAAAATTCTTTGAACCTTTTTCTGATCTATTTAATATAATATACGAAATTTACTACAACTTTATTTTTTTTTCAGAATTTTTCAACAATTTATGTATTTAAAATTACGGATTTTGCGTCAGCTTTTTGCGTTATTGCGAAGGATACTAACGTTTTTTTCTTGAGCTCGTGCTTATTTATTAGATAGTGCTTTTATTCTACTGATCTATGATTGTGCATAATTTATAATGAAAAGAATAGGAGTTTTTCCTGAGTTTTTTTTTCTGCTGATCTCTCTAATATATAATTTCCTTAAACTTCTTTTTTCATGAGCTCTTATCAGTGTTATTCCAGAAATTTTATTTTTTTTTTGGAGAAATTCTTTGAACCTTTTTCTGATCTATTTAATATAATTTACGAAATTTACTACAACTTTTTTTTTTTTCAGAATTTTTCAACAATTTATGTATTTAAAATTATGGATTTTGCCTCAGCTTTTTTGCGTTTTTGCTAAGCTTACTAACATTGTTTTTCCTGAGCTCGTGCTTATTTACTAGATAGTACTTTTATTCTACTTAGGGGAAAGGGGGGCACATTCAACCATTTTGTAAGTTTTGTTGAATAAAAAACTCCCAGTAAGGATTTTTATGTTATACTTATTAGTATAATGTTAAGTGTGGTTTTAGCTACCTTTTTTGTAAAAAAAGTTTAATTTTAAAACATTTTATAAAGTTAAAACCAAGGTTTAAATATACCTTTACAAACGGTTTAAAGTGCCCCCCCGGTGGGGTAGATTCAACCATCATAAGGGGCAGTTTAAACCATAACAAGCATTTGTAAAAAAAAACTTCTTTTTGCCTATAACTTTTATTTGTGAGTTTTTAACATTGCTGATGATGTTAAATCAAGACTAAACGTATGGAGAGAAGAAGGTCTAGCTGTTTTAGCTGTGTTTGGTTTAGGTAACTTTAACCTTAGATCATACCGCTCAGCTGTAGCTATGTCATCAACTGCCGGATAAAAAAAATTAAAGCTAGGTCTTTTACGTCGTAAATATTTAATCTGAAATTCATTTTTTAATATACTGAACTATTCCCAGTTCTTGAGATTTTGTAAACACTTGGTAAACACTATATTTGCTAGAAAAAACCAGCTCGTTTTCAACAAAATCGCTATTTTCGTTACCCGAGTCATTATTATATAAATTTTGTAACTCTGCCGGTGAGTATTTTTCCGTAGTTTTTTAATTCTAGAATGCAGTGTATCTCGTTTTACAATGAAGCTTCTGCTGGATTCTCTTTCTGACATATTCTTACTTATATCTTCTCTAATAGCATTCTTCATATCGGTTTCAACTAGGTTGGCCCGGTTTGTCTTTTTTTTTGTAATTACGCACCATTTAAAATGAAGAGAATATTTACTTTTTAAAATCATATGCCATATACCGTACAGTGAAGAGGTTTGGGGCTGGTTGAATATACCCCACCTCTATGTGGTTGAATGTGCCCCATCCTTTAGTTCGCAATAAAATCTCCTGATATCCGTACATTTTATATTTTAAGGTTAAAACAATAATAAAACAGTAATCTCTAATAACAAAGTAAATCAGTGATAATTATGTTACAGGTATAATTTATAACTCATTAAAATAATATTACAAAATGTAGTAAACAAAATCTTCCCGTAAATTTACAAAAATCACAATTTATTTTTTTCACCAAGCAACTGACCACATACAACTTTCTAACTACACCGGAAGTAGTTATAAATGACTGTCAGTCGGCACGAATTTTTTTGGCGCTTAATTTAAACTGGAAAAATATTTAGGAGTGGTGGTTGAATCTGCCCCTTGGTTGAATGTGCCTCCTTTTCCCCTATATACATATAATAATTGTGCATAATTTGTAATGAAAACAATAGGAGTCCTTCCTGAGTTTTTTTCTGCTGATCTCTTTAATCCGCCGTTACTAACGTTTCTGAGAATCACAACTTTACTAACGTCGGTCTGTGAGACCACAATTATACAATTTATGGAAATGAAAGATATCGCTTACTAAACACTAGTTTTTATTGGCAAAACATATTAGTATAAGAATTGTAGCTATTATTTGTCTTTTAAGCAGTTTGTATGAAAAAAGCTACTGTGTGTTTTAGTAAACGAAAAGTATATTATGCAGTATATACATATTTGAATGCTGTATTCCTTTTTCCAACATATCGTCGCTAAAAAATTTGACCATATAGGTATCGAATGAGGTTTTATTTGCCGAGCAGGTGGTATTACACCAGGCAATTCTGGCTGTTGTTCGAACTCGTTCACAAAACATTGTGACACAATTGCCTGGTGTAAGACGAGCTGCTCGTCAAATAAAACCTCATTTGATACCTATACGGTCATTTTTTTTAGCGACGATATGTTGGAAAGAAGAATACTGCATTCAAATATGTATATACTGCATATACTTTTTGTTGTTGAGTTGAGCCAGATGACAACGATAACAGTTTATGTCATGGTGCGGTGGAGAATCAAGACATCAACATTGACTCCGAGCAAGACATCCCTGACGGCGAGGTACCTTTTGTTTTGTGACGATGACCAATGACTACTTTTCTCTGATATTTGATATTTTCTGAGGAAATAATCAGAGTTTTTTTTTCTCTTTCTCTTTTTCCGGTCATTTTTCCCGGAGATTTTTAGTGAGCTTGCAGTTCTATTGTTTTTTTTTTCTGAGCTTTATGATGTAACTTTTGAATACTTTTCAGATGCCCCGCGTCATATCATTCTACCAACTCATGTGTACCTGCCGGTACGGTGATTCTATCAAACACTCAAATTCTTTGCCCGAGGCATCGAAGTAGACAAGTCGCGCCTTTGAATACGACATGGTGTTTCATATGTTCTGAAGGCGGTAATTTATTGTGTTGCGAAACATGTCCGACTAGCATTCATCCAGAATGCCAAACGGTAAATTTTGTTCATTTCCCTTTAACATAATATGCTGAGAGTATTTTTTTTTATTGCTGCTTTAGGTGAATCTTACTGATGATGACAAGTTCATCTGTGAAGAATGCGAATCTGGTCGATTACCACTGTATGATGAAGTTGTTTGGGTGAAATTGGGGCAGTACAGATGGTGGCCAGCATTGATTCTATTCCCCAACGAGGTTCCGGATAAAGTGAAGGTTGCAAAACACTTTAAAGGTGATTTTCCAGTTAGATTCTTCGGTACCAACGATTACTATTGGGTCAATCGATCCAGGTGAGTCTGGTACTTCTTTTTTCCTTTAGATTTTAGTTAAAATTGTTGTGTGTTTCAGGGTGTTTTTGTTTCAAGAAGGCGATCGAGAACATCCTATTGAAAATACAAAGAGGAAAGTGTATGAATCGTTTGGTACAGCAGTTGAGCAGGCAGCTATTGCACATAAATTTAAAAAAGGTAACCTCTCTTTCTATTGTCTTATGTTAAACCTTTATGTCTTAATTTGTAATGTTTCAAATTAGAATTTAAACAACGCTTGGAAGAAGAGAATAGAGGTAATCTGAAACCTCCTCATTATATAAAAATTAAAGTTAACAAACCAGTTGGAAATGTACGTACTATGGATCTGGATTTAAGCAATGCTATCTCCTGTAGTTGTGATGCATCTCAACCCTATCCTTGCGGACCGGACACCGACTGTATTAACAGGTAAACCAAACCACACCTTCAATTCATTTCGTAATAATCCAAAATGTGTTACCACCACTAAATCCATCTCTGTCTGTATTATTAGATTATATTTTAACGAAATCTGACCTCTCTTTCTATGTTCAGCTCATTTTGAATGGAACAATACATAGTTTCTTCTGTGTTTTGCCATCACTACATCTATCTCTGTCTATCATCCAATTAGATTATATCGTACAAACTCAGATGTCTCTATTTTTTTTTCCATGTTTCATCATTTTGAGTCAGAAATGATCGGTTTTTCTGTTTAGATTGCTCTTGACTGAATGCGACCCCGATTTTTGTCCAGCGGGTAACCGTTGTCACAATCAGTCTTTCGAGAAGCGCGAATATATTCCATTAACAGCATTCAAGACACAAGCACGTGGTTGGGGACTGAAATGTTTAGCTCCAATCAAGAAAGGACAGTTCATCGTCGAATATGTTGGTGAAGTGATTGACAGCGAGGAGTATCAAAGACGGTTACAACGCATGCACGAAGTCAAAGAGGATAATTACTATTTCTTGACGATTGATAATAATCGGATGATTGACGCGGGACCGAAAGGTAGTAATCGCGAGAAAGTAAACACTGAAGTCCTTACAATCTTAATTTTCAGGTAATCTTTCGCGATTCATGAACCATTCCTGTAATCCGAACTGTCAAACGCAGAAATGGACAGTTCATGGTGATACTAGAGTAGGTCTGTTTGCCTTGATTGACATACCAGCCGATAGTGAATTAACGTTCAACTACAATTTGGAGTGTGTGGGAAAAGAAAAGAAACCTTGCAGGTGCGCATTTAATTATCACTCGTGATCATTTTATTGGTAATTTAATTTGTTTGGTTTATTCAAGATGTGACGCTCCGAATTGCAGCGGATTTATTGGTGTAAAAGCCAAACAGCAGGATACGACAATGTTGGAGAATGTGACGAAGAAACCGAAGAAGGTGATGAAAAAGAAGCAAAGCGAGAAGCCGATAATGAATTGTTTCGCGTGCGGCAAGAAATTTGCTAATTTGTTGTGTAACAACAAAAGTTGCAACAAAGCGTATCATAAACGATGTTTGGAACTAACTGAAGATCAACTTGATGGTAAGAAACTATGAAAAACGTCATTAGTGTCAAAATATTATGTCTGACTTTTGCAGTGTCAAAATTCACTTGTCCACGGCACACTTGTAATTTGTGCCCAAATAGGACAAATAGATGTTGTGTGAAGTGTGTAAATTCCTATTGTCCTGCACATGCGCAAGGAAATGTGCGACACGATCTACTTTTGGGATTTTTGTGCAAAACACATGACGTAAGTTTCCCTCACTTATTCATATACAGAAATTTTGACAGTTGACTTTTTCTTTTGTAGTCAGAACGTCTGACAAGTGACACTTGACTTTGAAAGTCTATAAAGTAACGTTAGTTGCACTAACTTTAGCAGGGAATAAAGAGTGTAAGGTAGGCATTCACTGCCAAGATGAATCTTACTGAATATTATTGTAAAAAATAAAATAAGCACTATTATTATATTTACTACTTTTTTTTTTGGTCAATATGTTTAAGTTTATAACTACTTTGTTCAATGTTACTTATTTCTAATTTAAGTTCTACAAAAAGTAATAATGCGACCGTAACAGGTTTGCAGGTCAATAATTATTTTCGGTTAAATTGTGTAACGGTCATTATTATTTTTAATACATAACGAAATATAGTATAGTTAAATGGAATGTGTTTGTTTTTTCGATATTCATGGGTTTGGGAACAATTCAGGGGCCGTTTCGTTGATCCACAACGAAGAGCTGACTGACAACAAGATGTTTTTGGCGACATCTAGTGTAAGCAGCAATATGCCCGGTGAAACACAGTTCACAAACGATGGCCGGACGAGACGCAACAACTCCATCATATCCTATTGCCAACACTAGACACGCCCATGAATAAAGCCTCCCGCCAGGGAATTTGGGCGTGTCAAAACAAGTCTTGTTACATTATGCAACAAGCAATTCATTAATCACCTAAATTTTGGAAGAATGTCATCCGTCGTTGTAAATCAAACAAATAAATTGAAAATAATAACTTAATTATTGATAATTAATAACATACAATACTTATTTGGTGTTAATTTTCCAAAAACACAAATTTCTGTCATCTCCAACAATGACTAACGGATATTTGTAATGCCATCTGACGTTTGTTGGCAGAGTGACGTTAGCTGTCAATTTGGCATATTGTGTTTTTGAGTGTAGCACTTTCAAAGAACCTTCCAAGCTGTTTACGACTGCACATAGTTCTCCGTGTGCCGAAAACCGCATATGACCGCCATTTTCCGAAAAAACAATGGCAGTGGATTGAGGCAAACTAAAAATTCAAACTATACATCTTTGTTTGACATTTAGGGTCCACGAACTTACCATTGTTTCGTGAGATCCCATATGAGTAACTCTCCCATTTGCAAAGACCCAACAATCTGATTATCATTTGGTGCCCAATGTACCGATGACAGACTTTTACCGAAGTCAAGGGACAAAATCGGTTGACCAGTTTCGACATTATAAAACTTAATAATACCGATCTTCTCCGCAACTAATAATTTCCCGGTATCAGCCGAATGCCATAAAACATTCATAACTAAAATCAAATCATAAAGTAACTCTAAATTCGAATTATAATGCAATAATTACCTGGAGAACTACAATAAAATGTTGACTTTAATGTTAAATCTTCAATACTCCAAATTTTCACGGTATTATCGTCGCTACCTGAAGCTAAATAGGTGTTTTCGCTATCAAACATGACATCGTTTACATAATTTTTATGCCCACTTAACACCTAACAAAATATATTTTCTTATTTGTTATCAACTATGTACTTGAGCTATATCTACTTACATTGCAAGTGTTATTACTACTATCCTTATTCAAATTACTATTAAAAACACGTAATTTAAAGTCTTTTCCTGCAGCGCAAAATGTTAATTGTTGATCCGTAATTACATGGATCAGAGTATTCGGTGCTATGCTCAATGCAGTGCATCTACTCTGATGTGAAAACTCACTTAAAATTTTTACTATTAATATATCCTAATGAAAAATTATTAACAATTAATAAAGTATTAACAATATTATTGAGAAATTTACCGTAAAAACCAATTGTATTACAAGTATTTTAGTCTCAAAGGCTACGAGCATTACATCTTGAGAATCCTCATAGGGTGAACATTCAATAAATTGGATTTGCCCGTATTTAGATAAGTCTTTAATGAAATTTGGTTCGCTATAAAGCTTTCTAGTTGTTTCTAGTATATCCATACTTTTTTTTTAAAATTTGAATAATACAGAAAACGTTATTTATATTTAAAATTAATAACACATATACATAACCTTTAATATTCTTCGTGTGTCGTGTCCCAAAATATCTCATTTTTTTGCCTCAACATCACTTATCGCACTGCTCTTATAAACCTCAATTCAACGTTCCTTTTATAAAGTCTGTATTACATTTGTGAATTTCTTCTTGAAGAAACTCATAAATGTTAAACCGCCTTAAGCTAGGGAGTAGAACGAGCAAGCCAAGCGAGGCACAGGCAATTAATTATGGCAGCATTCCCTCGGCCTCGGTTCTCTCGGTTGGTCTACTCGCCGGTTTTCAAGAATTTGAGTTTGAGTTGAAGAAGAAATCACCTATTCATAGAAGATCGTTAAATAACTAATAACCGTTCAGTCGCACATCCCTACTCCTTTGTAAGCTAAGCTTAGTCCATTGAGTTTTAAGGGGAGAGACGCTCTTGCGTGATCAAACGCGGGTTCAGATACGCCATATTGGCATGCGACCTCTGTCATCTGTTGTGCTTTCAAGTTTATACGTTGTGTTATTTAGGAGTGTTATTTAGGAGTTTTGTTATGTTTTTTCGGTGGTTATTTGACAATATACAATAATGGTGTCCTGGGCTGTGCGTAGTTGCAGTAGTAGAAGTGAAATCGACAAGAAGATATCAGGAATAACCACAGATCTAGAAACTTCCTAGATCTGTGGGAATAACGTTGTATATGTATGTATTAAGTATTGGAAACATTGTACATGGACGTATTCAGGATTTATATGGAGGCGAACTTATTAAAACACATTATTATAAGAGTCTGATAGCTTTCTGTTTCTGCACTGAACAAAATCTAAAATCAATTTCTGGCAAAAAAAAATAGATTTCTTAAAGACCCTGCTCGTAAACGTCTCTGGACAGAATATGTGTCTCGAATTACCTGGACACCAACGGGACCAGTGTGCTTTGCTCTAAACATTTTGCACCTGCAACTTTTGACAGATAACGTCGCTAGCTTTGTTTTAGGCTGAAACTGGATGCTGTCCGTGCTCAACCGCATGATATAGTAAGTAAATCTTATTAAGTATGTAGGATAATTATTTAACCCAAATACGTTAATACCAGGATGCATTATTTAAGTAAAAATAAAGTAGATAAGTCACTTACCATACGGCAACATTTAAATAAAATTGTTTTGTTCAAGGGGTATTAATATATAATTTTTAAAGTACTAACGTCTTTTATTCCTGTATTTAGGTATTAAATATCAATAATTGCTTATATTTGAAGTGTTGTGTACACTGCTTAACATTGCAAATTAAAAAACAAAAACGTCAACAAAAATAGCCAGTGCGGCTCTGGCAAATCCGCCATATTGGGTGCGATTACGCCCAACCCAATGCACCTGTCTGTGTACAATCATTGTGTTTATTATAATATAGTGTGTCAGCGCTTGGTTAGTACATGTCAACTAACAACAGATGGCGTTATCATATACCAGAAATTTATTAATGAACGACTAAAGTTGATAACGTCGTGTGTTGTTAGATGATGGTACTAACCAAACGCTGACACACTATATTATAATAAACACAATGATACAATGTGAAATAATGCTTATAGCGTCTCCCCCCCTAATAACTCCATGATTTAATCCAAGTGAGATACTTCAGTCAATATTTAATTGACATAATTGACACCCTTCAAAGTTATCGTCCAAAACCTAAATATTATTAAAAAAAACTAAAACTGTTGTTTATTTTCTAAATTAAAAATATGTTCCACTATATAATTTGACGTTATTATTTGCCAAATAAAAAAAAAGTATCCTAATAATAACAGAACTGCATTTGGTGCATTGGTTTTGGATATTGGCCCACTAAACAGTGCAAGATAACATTATTATATATATTAATTATTGTATTGTCTCGATGGTCCAATGATCTTATTGTCAAAATTCACAGTTAAATCTGAAATAAAAGGTAACAATTTTGTATCTAAATTAAAGGATGCCTGCATTAATTTCTTTAGTTATTAGTACATTAACTAGCTTGACCTTATTTATATTTGTAATAAGGCATTACTATAGGTAATGCTTTTATTTAGCAATTAGTTTTTGGCGTATTTTGTAATAACCTTCAATTCAGTGCCAAAAAATAATAATATAATATCTAATTCATTATTATTTCATTAATTTAAGGTATACAATCTAATAGTCATACTTGCGTTGAAAGTTAATAATAATACAAAGCCTGCTATGATATTATTACAACAAAATTCATGACATACATTAACAAAACACCATCAGTATTTAGCGCACATTGGCGTCTAGATCGAACATTACCTTATTAAAATCAAGTCGTTTGGTGTCTTAGTTTTTTGTAAACACTAAGAAATAAGATGAGTGACAACGAAAACAATAAATGGACCTGCGAATATTGTACGTATGAGAATTATCAGTCTTCAATTAAATGTACCATGTGTAGAGGGCATAAACCGTTTATTAGTGAGGATATTTATCAGTTGCACGGTGAAAATATTTGTGAAGAAATTGGTTTGGGTTTAAGTTCGGCTGGTGGGTCGTTCGAAGAAACTATATCAAATGGTGAGGTTATGTTATTTGTCTTAATTAGATTGTAATTTGTGTGTTTTTTAGCAAATAATTTACATGAACATTTACAACCGTTGAGAATCTCACCACATTCAGATTTAGCGCAAAGTTTATCCCGACATAGTAGCCCGCCGTCTAGTTTAATTAATTATGAGAATAATCGACGGACGATTCAAGCTAAGTGGATATGTCTGGTAAGTTAAATACTGCATTACACTCCAACCATTTTCGCATAAAAATACGTCGTTATTTGCAGACTTGTACCTACGAAAATTGGCCGAAATCGAACAAGTGCGCTATGTGTGGCACTCAGCATCAAAAATCACAGGCCTCTAGCTTAATTATATCACCTAACGATAAAATTTGCGATAGTACCGAACTAAATCAAGATATTATGGGTAAGTACCATCAAGAAATTTCGCACAATTTGGCAATACCGCTTTCAACAATTACAGCATTAGAATCAATTCAAAACAATCAAGAATTGCGTCATAAAAACAACCTAAAACGTCCAGCTGATTGGAATTGGTTGAATGCGTGCATTGGCGTTATTGAAGGTGATCCAAATCCGGTTGAGGCGTATTTATCTACTGGTGGTGATGCGGCACGTACTTTGACAGCTTCCGAATGCGCTCTTTTAAATCGAAATTCTGCTTTCGACGTGGGATACACTTTAGTTCATTTGGCTATACGGTAAGAAGAGTTTGTTTTTTGACAGTTATGAACTATCCTTGTGGCCATCTTGTTTGAGCGACTAAACTGTCATCTGATTATTGTTTACAATTTAATTGTTTTCTATAAACAGGTTTCAACGTGAAGATATGTTAGCTTGTCTTCTGTCTCAAATAGAAGGCTCCGGTTCGGGTATTAAACGAGTTCCAAGCTACGTAGCACCTGATTTAGCTGCAAGTATTCGCCGACACTTTGCTACAACAATCAGACAACGTAAAGGCAGCTTCCCATGCAGCTACGTAACGGAATTTCCCACTTTTTCTTTACCAGCAGAAGTTGATTTACTACCTCATGCTGTGCAAGAGCAACTAATGTTAGAGCTGTTGGATAAAGATGCGCAAGAGCAGCTCGAAAGTGAACCGGCTGTGATAAATTGGTCGCTAGATGTCACTGTGCGTTTAGGTAAATGAATTTTAATATTCAAACTGTCAATGTCAGTATATTACGTCATTTTTATGTTATAGGGTCAAAGCTTTATCCGTTGTGGAATAGGAGTTCCGGTGATTGTCTTTTAGATTCTGTAATGCAGGCAACGTGGGGAGTGTTTGATCGAGATAATGCGTTACGAAGATCTTTAGCAGATAGCCTAGAACAAGGAGGACATATGTAAGAGAATGTTAACCTCACTTAATATTTTGACAGATTGTCACTCTGTTTATGTTTATTTAATTCATTCTTAGGTTTTATCCTCGATGGAAGGAATATGAGTCAAGCCACGCCTCATTTTTGCAATACTCTCTTGAAGAGGGTCAATGGGAAGAAGACTGGTCGAGTCTACTGTCATTAGCGAGTCAACCTGGTACGAGTTTAGAACAGTTACATGTGTTTGCTTTGGCGCATATATTACGAAGACCAATCATCGTGTACGGTGTGAAGTTTGTCAAGAGTTTTCGCGGTGAGGCGCTTGGATATGCGCGGTTTGAAGGTTAGATGGTTTAGTCTAAGTCTCGCAAGACTATTTTAAGTGATCCTTCCTTCCAGGTGTGTATTTGCCCTTATTGTGGGACCAAAGTTTCTGTATACACACGCCAATTGCTTTGGGGTATACTAGAGGACATTTTTCAGCCCTAGTTCCAATCGAACCTTACACTCGATTAGATCAGAGACAACAGTTGCGCAACAGTAACATGGGGGCGGAGCATTTGCGCAGTACGTTTCTACCGTTGATGGATAGGGATAGGAAGTTGCTGCCGATACATTTTTTGACGGAGGCCGAGGTGAGATATTTAATGAGTTAAAATGTCAATCCAATAACCTAAAAATATTGTTTTAGTTGGGTAAAGAAGAAATTATTCTTCGCCAATGGTTAGACGTGTGTGAAACTGAGAACGGTATCCTAGTTGCTCAACAACTGCTACAGAAACGTCCTCCGGTAGTAGAACAAATGTGTGAAGAATGGTTGAATCACTACAGGCGTTTAACGTAAGTGAGTTGGCGTTATGAGCAAATTCTAATAGAAAGTATGGGCGGGGCTTAATAGACATTATAGGCGGGGCTTAATACACTTTATAGGCGGGACTAATGAAAACGTTCCACCTTGCCTAAATGGGCGTGGCGTAGTAAGGGCGGTCATTGCCTAAGCAAGGACACAACTTCTCGCCTCGAGATTTTCAACCACTCCTCGATATTGAAAGACGTGTTTACGTTCAGTGCATCCCTTTCTTCACTTTGCAAAGAAATATGGCCACTCATTGCATTTGTCCCTGAACTGTGGCTCTTGGAACTGCTGTTCCTACGATCCTGTAATTTTTGCTGTTTCACATGACCTATCAAATGAAAATGAGGTTATGAATGGCAATTTGTTTGAGGCACATTTGGTTTCAGCTCATGGGCAAACTGACTCTTTTAAGAAAACAATTTCACTTGCTGTAAAATTGCAAGGTGCCTGGACAGCATTAATTGTGACAGTTTGACAACGTCTTGTCATTACTTTGTCATCAATCAATAAATTGTCGGGCCGTAGGGGAGGTTCTAACATGGAAAAAATTATAATAAGCTCGCAGAGTCAATGTAACTTTCAAAAGAAAGTGTTACAGTTTTGTTTCTTTTTCCTAAACTGTATTTTTCCATATTGGACTGGTAAACTTTTCAGCAATATTCTTTATATAGAAGATATCAAACATAATGACAGGGCTTGAATAGTGGGAGTGGCTAAATAGGCGTGGCAAAAAAGGTTTCCAAGTAGAATGTACACAGCAAATTAGTACTCATCTCAAAACGTTCAACGAAACATATACACGTTTTTGAAATGACTAAATTATGGCTATAGTTGTCGGGGTAGTTAATAGGCGTAACTTGAGTTACTCTAAGGGCGTGACTTAAATAACACCAATGGTAGAACTAGATACTTTGATATGGGCGGTTCTAGAATAGTCGGAGTGGTTAAATTGGCGTGGCAAAAAATAGTACTTTAACTCGGGCGTGGTTTCCAAGTAGAATGTACACAGCAAATTAGTACTCATCTCAAAACGTTCAACGAAACATACACGTTTTTGAAATGACTAAATTATAGCTATAGTTGTCGGGGTAGTTAATAGGCGTAACTTGAGTTACTCTAAGGGCGTGACTTAAATAACACCAATGGTAGAACTAGATACTTTGATATGGGCGGTTCTAGAATAGTCGGAGTGGCTAAATAGGCGTGGCAAAAAATAGTACTTTAACTCGGGCGTGGTTTCCAAGTAGAATGTACACAGCAAATTAGTACTCATCTCAAAACGTTCAACGAAACATACACGTTTTTGAAATGACTAAATTATAGCTATAGTTGTCGGGGTAGTTAATAGGCGTAACTTGAGTTACTCTAAGGGCGTGACTTAAATAACACCAATGGTAGAACTAGATACTTTGATATGGGCGGTTCTAGAATAGTCGGAGTGGTTAAATTGGCGTGGCAAAAAATAGTACTTTAACTCGGGCGTGGTTTCCAAGTAGAATGTACACAGCAAATTAGTACTCATCTCAAAACGTTCAACGAAACATACACGTTTTTGAAATGACTAAATTATAGCTATAGTTGTCGGGGTAGTTAATAGGCGTAACTTGAGTTACTCTAAGGGCGTGACTTAAATAACACCAATGGTAGAACTAGATACTTTGATATGGGCGGTTCTAGAATAGTCGGAGTGGTTAAATAGGCGTGGCAAAAAATAGTAATTTAACTCGGGCGTGGTTTCCAAGTAGAATGTACACAGCAAATTAGTACTCATCTCAAAACGTTCAACGAAACATACACGTTTTTGAAATGACTAAATTATAGCTATAGTTGTCGGGGTAGTTAATAGGCGTAACTTGAGTTACTCTAAGGGCGTGACTTAAATAACACCAATGGTAGAACTAGATACTTTGATATGGGCGGTTCTAGAATAGTCGGAGTGGTTAAATAGGCGTGGCAAAAATAGTACTTTAACTCGGGCGTGGTTTCCAAGTAGAATGTACACAGCAAATTAGTACTCATCTCAAAACGTTCAACGAAACATATACACGTTTTTGAAATGACTAAATTATGGCTATAGTTGTCGGGGTAGTTAATAGGCGTAACTTGAGTTACTCTAAGGACGTGACTAAATAACACCAATGGTAAAACTAGATACTTTGATATGGGCGGTTCTAGAATAGTCGAAGTGGCTAAATAGGCGTGGCAAAAAATAGTACTTTAACTCGGGCGTGGTTTCCAAGTAGAATGTACACAGCAAATTAGTAGTCATCTCAAAACGTTCAACGAAACATACACGTTTTTGAAATGACTAAATTATAGCTATAGTTGTCGGGGTAGTTAATAGGCGTAACTTGAGTTACTCTAAGGGCGTGACTTAAATAACACCAATGGTAGAACTAGATACTTTGATATGGGCGGTTCTAGAATAGTCGGAGTGGTTAAATAGGCGTGGCAAAAATAGTACTTTAACTCGGGCGTGGTTTCCAAGTAGAATGTACACAGCAAATTAGTACTCATCTCAAAACGTTCAACGAAACATATACACGTTTTTGAAATGACTAAATTATGGCTATAGTTGTCGGGGTAGTTAATAGGCGTAACTTGAGTTACTCTAAGGACGTGACTTAAATAACACCAATGGTAGAACTAGATACTTTGATATGGGCGGTTCTAGAATAGTCGGAGTGGTTAAATAGACGTGGCAAAAATAGTACTTTAACTCGGGCGTGGTTTCCAAGTAGAATGTACACAGCAAATTAGTACTCATCTCAAAACGTTCAACGAAACATACACGTTTTTGAAATGACTAAATTATAGCTATTGTTGTCGGGGTAGTTAATAGGCGTAACTTGAGTTACTCTAAGGACGTGACTTAAATAACACCAATGGTAGAACTAGATACTTTGATATGGGCGGTTCTAGAATAGTCGGAGTGGTTAAATAGGCGTGGCAAAAATAGTACTTTAACTCGGGCGTGGTTTCCAAGTAGAATGTACACAGCAAATTAGTACTCATCTCAAAACGTTCAACGAAACATATACACGTTTTTGAAATGACTAAATTATGGCTATAGTTGTCGGGGTAGTTAATAGGCGTAACTTGAGTTACTCTAAGGACGTGACTTAAATAACACCAATGGTAGAACTAGATACTTTGATATGGGTGGTTCTAGAATAGTCGGAGTGGCTAAATAGGCGTGGCAAAAAATAGTACTTTAACTCGGGCGTGGTTTCCAAGTAGAATGTACACAGCAAATTAGTACTCATCACAAAACGTTCAACGAAACATACACGTTTTTGAAATGACTAAATTATAGCTATAGTTGTCGGGGTAGTTAATAGGCGTAACTTGAGTTACTCTAAGGGCGTGACTTAAATAACACCAATGGTAGAACTAGATAGTTTGATATGGGCGGTTCTAGAATGGTGGAGGGCGTGGCTTAAAAGACCCTTGACTAAACGAATACGCAAATAGCAAAATGTTCAACGGATCGTATCCACGTTTTTGAAACGACTAAATTACGGTAATGATTATCCGGTCGACAAAAATCTGTTCCGCATTCAGTTATACATTAAGTTTCAATAGAAAAAAGGAGAACAAACAGGAGATCCGAATAATCTAATAAGATAGACAGAGATGGATGTAGTAGTGGCAAGACATTTTTGTATTTTTTCCGGTTTGTTTAAAGACACAAGGGTCGGGCCAAAAACACCAGAAAATCATCTGAATGATACGGAAAACTAATTGTGGATCAATTTTGATTAAATTCAAAACTGGCTAAACGTAAGGAAATTGAAATAGAGGTCCGGTTGTTGGGATATAATATAATAAGATAGATAGAGATGGATATAGTAGTGGCAAAATATTCTTCAAGGAGTCATATTACTATAAGTACATCTACTTATAGTAATATGTTCAGCGGCTCGTATTCACGTTTTGAAACAATTAAATTACGGTAACGATTATACGGTCGACAAATATTAGTTTCGCATTCAGCCATATACGAGGCATGTTTTTTAAGTAAGTACCGTTTTGGAATTAAAAAAAGACGTGCAAAGATATCGCAATAATTTTATTTTTACCTTAATCTACTTTTCTACATAATTTCCGTGAATATTGAGGCACTTGTCATAACGTGGTACCAGTTTTTGAATACCCTCCTCATAAAATTCTGCCGCCTGACTTGTTCACCACTGTATCACAAATGTTTTGACTTCGTTATCGTCTGGAAGACGCTCACCACACAGGTGTTTCTTCAAGTGCAGGAACAAATGGTAGTCGCTGGGCGCCAGATCTCACCTTTTCCTCCACTTTCTGCACCAAATCTTCATTAACGACCGAAGGACGCCTACTCCGTTCTTCATCATGCGCATTTGTGCGGCCATCTTTAAATGCTCTCACCCATTTCCTTACCATTCCATCACTCATAATGTTTTGTCCGTAAACTTCACAGATCTCACGATGAATATCGATCGGTTTTACGCCTTTAGCACTAAGAAATCGTATAACAGCCCGTACTTCACAATCGGCGGGACTCACGATTGTCGGAGGCATCTTAAACACTAAGTAAACAACGTATACAATGAGGAATCAGACTGTAATGGGGTTAGTGCGTAGACAAGAGATGTAGGTAACCAGCGCGCATGCGCGGAACGCCGACCGTAGCGCTGCGGCGGCGGAATCGCAAAACGGTACTTACTAAAAAAACGTGCCTCGTATTAACACATTCATCAGAAAAAGAGCAGAACAAACAGGAGATCCGAATAATCTAATAAGATAGACAGAGATGGATGTAGTAGTGGCAAGACATTTTTGTATCTTTTCGGGTTTGTTTAAAGACACAAGGGTCGAGCCAACACCAGAAAAATATCTGAATGATACGGAAAACTAATTGTGGATCAATTTTGATTCAATTCAAAACTGGCTAAACGTAAGGAAATAGAAAAGAGGGCCGTTTGTTGGATGTTTATAATACGATAGATAGAGATGGATATAGTAGTGGCAAAATATTCTTCAAGGATATATATATATATATATATATATATATATATATATATATATATAAACAAACAAACAAAGATATTCAACTAAGTTGACAGAGTATGGTATATCACCGATATACAAAGAAAAATGAAATAAACTAACTTGTACGAATCAAAAAAATCTCGTGACACAAGCTGGATTTGAACCAACATCTCCCAATTGCCGGTCAGGTGTTTTAACCAATTAAACTATCGTGGCACATGAATGAAACTTCTTTAATTCGTACATGCCTTGCTTCCTATGTGCTGTGCTACGCCTCGACCTTTTAATTCAAAGGCAACATAGATGAGCAAAAGAGAAATAACATTGCATTATGGCAGTGTGTAGTCTATGTTGCCTTTGAATTAAAAGGTCGAGGCGTAGCACAGCACATAGGAAGCAAGGCATGTACGAATTAAAGAAGTTTCATTCATGTGCCACGATAGTTTAATTGGTTAAAACACCTGACCGGCAATTGGGAGATGTTGGTTCAAATCCAGCTTGTGTCACGAGATTTTTTTGATTCGTACAAGTTAGTTTATTTCATTTTTCTTTGTATATCGGTGATATACCATACTCTGTCAACTTAGTTGAATATCTTTGTTTGTTTGTTTATTTATATTTATTTGCGATGAGCAAAAGAGAAATAACATTGCATTATGGCAGTGTGTAGTCTATGTTGCCTTTGAATTAAAAGGTCGAGGCGTAGCACAGCACATAGGAAGCAAGGCATGTACGAATTAAAGAAGTTTCATTCATGTGCCACGATAGTTTAATTGGTTAAAACACCTGACCGGCAATTGGGAGATGTTGGTTCAAATCCAGCTTGTGTCACGAGATTTTTTTGATTCGTACAAGTTAGTTTATTTCATTTTTCTTTGTATATATATATATATATATATATATATATATATATAGATAACAGGAAAAAAACGCATATTTTCATACTAAAAATCGAAACTCTCCAATAAGTCGAAAACCGTAAGACTTTGTACTAAGGTATGTTTGGCTTAAAAGATTCTAAATGGTCTGCCCTATCACCTCCTCAAGACTTTCTATCGACCTTCCAAACACCCTGTATAGTGTAAGATAGACAGAGATAGATGTGGTAGTGGCAAGACATTTTTATATCTCGTCGGGTTCGTTTAAAGAAACAAGGGTTTAAAACTCGAGGCAACACCAGAAAAACATCTGAATGATAAGGAAAACTAATTGTGCATCATTTTTGATTCAATTCAATACTGGCTAAAC
Organism: Apoderus coryli; assembly: GCA_911728435.2. Lineage (NCBI taxonomy): Eukaryota > Metazoa > Arthropoda > Insecta > Coleoptera > Attelabidae > Apoderus > Apoderus coryli. Next base: position 6,158,373 of record OU452209.1, on the reverse strand, counting down.
GTAAGGAAATTGAAATAGAGGTCCGTTTGTTGGGATATAATAGCTTCGTTCGCGGTCACGATTCTGAACTGAATCGTGACGTCACAGAACTGGTTATAAAGCGCAGGCGCGGTTCGAAATGCGTTCATAATTGTAATCACCGCGAACGCAAAATAGAACCAAAATAGAATCGCATAGCTGGATGCCGGCATATTTTAATTTTACGTTGTATGTTCTGTTGTCGTCGTGCAACAGTTGTTAATAAAAGTTAGACAGTTGAAGAAATTTGAGTTATATTTTCGATTTTTATGTTGACGTGTTCAATCATTAAACACTGTTCAGTTCAGTTCATTCAAATATTATCCCTATTATGAAGATACTGTCCCGCAATTTAGTGAAGAAGAATATCGTGAACATTTAAATAATGACAGAAGACCTTGCGCAGCAATTTGCAGCACATTTTAATTTTTAATAACATTTTAACCGCAAAAATAACAGACACAAAACATTTCTGCTTTTATTTATAATAATCAGATCTATCTACCTGGAAAAATAAAATCCTTCATCCCCTATTCTACTCTTTCTAGGATGTCTTCTTCTTTGTAGTCACTGACACTGTCTAAAACTTATATCATTTCCTTTATAAAAACAATGCCCTTCTTATATACCTACAAGGATAAAACATTAAACAAAAAATAAATATAAACAGTGTATAATTGTTGGTTAGCTAGACTGTGCATGTCAGAACCAACAGTTCTTCCTCAGTCCGTAGAACTGCAAAATCGATTCAGAACCGGTAATGAACTGATTCTTTTTTCACCGCGAACGCCTAAATCGAAACTGCGCAAGCGTAGAGAACTAGAACCAATTCAGAATCGTGGCCGCGAACGAAGCTATTATAATAAGATAGATAGAGATGGATATAGTAGTGGCAAAATATTCTTGCAGCAGTGTAAACAAAAAAACATCTACATTATAAGGAAAGCAGAATTTTTTATGTAAATTGGGCTAAATTAAGAAATAGAAAGAGAGGACCGGATTTGTTAGAATATAATCTAATAAGACAGACACAGTTTTATATAGTACGGGCTTTGAGTAGCACATAAGGGTGGTTTTTAGATAGGTAGAATATAGACAGAGAAATATGTAGTTCAACACAACATATTTACGTTTTTGAAAGGACTAAAAAATTACAGGAATCATCTGTGACAAAAATAAAGAATGGTCGCAGTTTGTTAAGATATAATCTATTAAGATAAATAGAGATTTAGTTGTGCAAAACAGTCTTGTAACTGTTTAAACAGAAAAACATCTAAATGGGAAATTAACCTATACTATGCGAAATATTTTTCATTCAAAATAAGGTAAACATGAGGTAATAGTTTTTGGTTAAGACAAACAAATCATTTAGTTGTGGGAAAACATTGTTGCAAGCGTCTCAACAGAAAAACATTTATATGACAAAGAGAATAGAAAGAAAGGTCCGCGTTTGTTAAATTATAACCTAATAAGATAAATAGAGATGGATCTAGTGCTGGCAAATCGTCTCAACATAAAAACATCTAAGGAAACTCACACATTAGCAGTATTTATTTATTTAAAATGGACTAATAATAAGGAAATAGAAAGAGAGGTGCGATTTAGGTATTATATAATCTACTAAGACAGACAGAAACCTTTTTACGGCAGTTTCAACAAAAAAAAAAAGATGTTAAAAGTTTTCAGTTAAAATGAGGTAAATATTTTCACGTCAATGTAGACAAATATGGGTAGCTGGAGCATACGAAAGGGGAGTGGTTTTACTAAACAAATAACTACTATATTGTGAAAGTTGCCTAAATAGTTAATGTGGTCAGGATGAGCTTTTCATGTTCTAAAAAAAAATTCCCATGTATTTATTAAAGCTCTTAATAATTTTTTAATTTCAATTTTTTGATATTTTTTAGAGTTTCAGTATGTACGGGGCTGTTTTTTTTTAAGTGGTGTAGTTATACACAGGGTGATCATACTTCACTTTTGAAAATTTATTGATAAATAAATATATGAGATAAATAACATAAAATAATTATCAGCATATACAGGGTGATACAACAACAGAATTTTTTTTTTAGAGTGAAACGATAAAGTTGAGGAACTTTTGATTTTTTTAGTTTGTTACAATAGTCTGATAAAATGTTTAAGATTTAAACCATGACCAGCTTGTTAACTATAATAAAACGTTTTTTCTGTTTTTTTTTTAGTCCAATGACCTCGGCACCTTTCGTCCGACCAATACCATTGCAGGACTATTCCAGTGAAGGTGACACAGATTGCGAATAGAATATTAACGAATTTCTTTACAAAATAATTGGAAAATGTTAACGAAACTAATATATACATATTGTTAAGAAAATTAGTACGTGCATACAGAAACTGCTTTTTAGTTCCAATCATTTTGGAAGTAATAGAAAGAATATTTAATAAATTTAAACACATTTCTGGATACAAGTTTGGATAAACATCTAAAAAAGTTAAAGGCGTCTAAATGTCATAGTCATAAAACAGACTAGCCGTCTTAAAAACATTTAACGCTGTTATCTTTAAGATGACTTCTGACTGATATCTTTAATAAGTCTTTTGACGGATATCTTTAAGACGGGTTTGACTAAACATCTTTAAGATGTCTTTTCCCTGACATCTTTGATATACCTTTTCATGGATCTTTTGACGGATATCTTTAGGACGTCTTTGACTAGACATCTTTAAGATGTCTTTTCACTGATATCTTTAAGATGTCTTGACGGATATCTTTAGGACGTCTTTGTATAGACACCTTTAAGATGTCTTTTGACGGATATCTTTAGGACGTCTTTGAATAGACATCTTTAGGATGTCTTTTCACTGACATCTTTAAGGTGTCTTTTCACTGACATCTTTAAGATGTCGTTTGATGGATGTCTTTAAGACGTCTTTGACTAGAGATCTTTAAGATGTCTTTTCACTGACATCTTTTGGTTGTCTTTTTACGGATATCTTTAGGTCGTCTTTGACTAGAGATCTTTAAGTTGTCTTTTCACTGACATCTTTTTGTTGTCTGTTTAGGGATATCTTTCGGGCGTGTTTGACTAGACATCTTTAAGATGTCTTTTCACTGACATCTCTAAGATGTCTTTTGACGGATATCTTTATGACGTCTTTTGATGGATATCGTGATGTGGTCTTTGACCAAACATCTTTAAGGTGTCTTTACACTGACATCTTTAATATGTCTATTGACGAATATCTTTAAGACGTCTTTGACTAAACATCTTTAAGATGTCTTTTCACTGACATCTTTAAGATGTCTTTTGACGGATATCTTTAAGACGTCTTTGACTAGACATCTTTAAGAGGAATTAAAACTTGTATCCAGAATTATTTCGTTCCATCTGTAAAATGTATAAAAAAAAAACTGGGAATTCCGCACTTTGTATAGAAAACGATATATTTATGTAGAAAAATTAGTTTTCTGGTTTTGTTGTAAATATTTATCAAAGTTTAATTTATTCTGGTTAGAGATTTAGGGATGGGTATTGTTTTTCTTTTTGCACATTGTAAAGAAGGATAAATTAGTAAAATTACAAAAAGTTAAACAAACAGAAAATTGTTTTCAAAATAATATAATTAATTTAAAATTTATTGTTGATTAGTGAGACTAATAATACTTTGTTAATTCTATAAAACATAATTATGAAATATTTAATTGAACATTAAAGATATAATGAGGTACAGTTTGCGTTGTTTTATTAAAAAAATAAAAATGAAGTAAGTACGAGGCACGTTTTTTTAGTAAGTACCGTTTTGCGATTCCGCCGCCGCAGCGCTACGGTCGGCGTTCCGCGCATGCGCGCTGGTTACCTACATCTCTTGTCTACGTTGTTTACTGAGTGTTTAAGATGCCTTCGACAATCGTGAGTCCCGCCGATTGTGAAGTACGGGCTGTTATACGATTTCTTAGTGCTAAAGGCGTAAAACCAATCGATATTCATCGTGAGATCTGTGAAGTTTACGGACAAAACATTATGAGTGATGGAATGGTAAGGAAATGGGTGAGAGCATTTAAAGATGACCGCACAAATGTGCATGATGAAGAACGGAGTGGGCGTCCTTCGGTCGTTAATGAAGATTTGGTGCAGAAAGTGGAGGAAAAGGTGAGAGAAAACAGATGCTTTACAATTTCATCAATGTGCGACTGCTTTCCTCAATATTCTCGTAGTGTTTTGTATCGCATTGTGACCGAGAACTTGAATTATCGGAAATTGTGTTCACGTTGGGTTCCAAAAATGTTGACGGATTTGCACAAAACCCAACGTTTAGGCAGTGCATTGACTTTCCCTGAGCGGTACCACAATGAAGGTGAAGATTTTTTACACCAAATTGTTACTGGTGACGAAACATGGGTGGCCTACGTCACACCAGAATCGAAACAACAATCCATGGAATGGCGACATTCATCATCACCCAAAAGAGTGAAGTTTCTGCCTCGTAATGATACAATCAATGCAGCGTCTTATTGTGAGACATTGAACCATCTGCGTCGTGCAATCCAGAACAAAAGACGTGGCAAGTTGAGTAAGGGTATCGTTTTGCTGCATGACAATGCCCGTCCACATGTGGCTAATCGGACCAAAGATCTCATCAAATCTTTTAAATGGGAAACTCTAGATCATCCTCCATACAGCCCTGATCTGGCGCCCAGCGACTACCATTTGTTCCTGCACTTGAAGAAACACCTGGGTGGTCAGCGTCTTCAAGACGATAACGAAGTCAAAACATTTGTGATACAGTGGTTAACAAGTCAGGCGGCAGAATTTTATGAGGAGGGTATTCAAAAACTGGTGCCATGTTATGACAAGTGCCTCAATATTCACGGAAATTAGGTAAAAAAGTAGATTAAGGTACAGGCTTTCATGTAAAAATAAAACTATTGCGATATCTTTGCACGTCTTTTTTTAATTCCAAAACGGTACTTACTTAAAAAACATGCCTCGTATATTCAGTTAACAATTTTTCATCAATAATAATTGTTAGAATAGAAATTCCTAATTCTATACATAATTGTTAAATTTAAAACCAAAGCACGTTCCTAAATAGGGGGGAAACCCACCCTAATAAAAGATGGTAAACAGACCCTTGTTTCCTACTTTTGTTCTGCAACAGCATATCAACATTAATCTGATCAGGACCCAATGCGCTTGTTTTTATCTGAAAAAGAAAATCTTTGATTTCCTGTTCATCAACCAAGGTAAATTCAAAAAGCTGTTCAAAATTGCACTTTTTACTGTTGAAATAATAATTTAATAAATTGACATCTGGAGGTGTGAAATTTGCATACTGCAAAAAATAATTATTAATATCCTGTGGCTTATTTAAATGTTGTGGAATGTTTATTATTGCACTTTTTTTTTATAAATATCAAGTTCCCTAAGGTTGTTGTTTAAGAAGAGCAGAAGAAAATTAAATTTTATTTTCCTTGTGATTATTTCTTTACTTATTTTGTCACCTAAAAATCGGCGACCCGGTGGGATTGCCAAAAATGTACGCCCTACTACAAATTTCTGATGCCCGACCTCAAATTCCGTTCTAGCTACGGCCCTGGTAGGATGACACATAGATGGCGTTAATAGAATTTTTTCCATATGATTTTTACTTAGTTCTAATCTTCAAACGATACGGTATAAATTTGACAGCAATCTGACTATTGATTCGTGAGTTATAGCATTTTGTGTGAAGCAACTTTTGTTATTGGAAAAAAATGGAAAAAAGTGAATTCCGAGTTTTGATAAAGCATTGCTTTTTGATGAAAAAAAATACAGTGGAAACCAAACAATGGCTTGATAAAAGTTATCCGAACATCGAGACAAATGGTAGAGAAGTGGATTGCTGAAATTAAACGTGGTCGTAGCAGCAGAGCGCAGTGGACGCCGGAATGAGGCAGTTATTCGAGAAAACGTCAAAAAAATCACAAATTGAAGGTGCACGAGTTAGCTGACATTGTAAAGATATCAGATGGTAGAGTTTTTACCATTTTACACGAACATTTGGGTATGCGAAAGCTCTGCAAAGTGGGTGCAGCGTCAGCTCACAGTCGACCAAAAACAACAACGAATTGATGCTTCAGAGGAGTGTTTGGCTCTGTTAAACCGCAATAAAATGGAAGTCTATCGTCGATATGTGACAATGGATGAAACATGGCTTCACTATTACACACCAGAATCCAAAACACAGTCAGTTGAGTGCACAGCAATCGACGAACCGAATCCAAAGCGAGTAAAGACGCAACACAGTAATATTGTAAATAATGTTTTTTAAATTTCCCTTTTTGTATGTTTTTGTGCATATTTGCCCTTCTTTACTGATCATGACTATAATTTTGGATATCCTTTTGGTTTGACTTATTAAGAATTAAAAATCAAATACATGTGCAAAATTTCATTGATGTACGTATCTAAAAACGTCTCGTTAATATTCACAAAACACCATCATCAGGGGCTAATTTTGAACGCCCTATATCTCGGTTACAATGCGTTTGTTTATATGAACTTTTTTTTCTTAAAATTACTGTTCTATCACCTGTATTAAGACATAGGGAACAGCCTGTATACGAGGGTTGCCTTTTATATTTCGGGATTAGAGAACAAAAACAAATATTAATAATCGAAAATCACTTTATTGTTTTTGAAAATATTCCCCATGAAGATCTATACACTTTTGCCACTCTGCTTGAGGTATCTCCAAAACATGCATTCTGAATGCAGCAACCGCTTCTTCAGGTGTCGAAAAACGTTGACCTATGGCGGGGATGGCTCATCAAATCGATGTTTTGGGTGCTCAAAACTGCAATTGTTTGAGCCGATGTGTGAGAGCTCGCATTGTCGTGGTGAAGAATGATCCGTCTTCGGCGGTTGGTTTTTCTGATTTCTTGGAAGACAACTGGCAAACAAATGGTTGTGTACCACTCAGAATTGACTGTTCTGCGTTGTTCTAGTGGTACGGTTGCGACATGTCCAGTTTTTCCGAAAAAACAGGCGACCATTTGCGTGGAAGTGCTTTGTGCGCGAACAACTTTTGTTGGATTTGGCTTATCTTGAAACAGCCATACAGTCGACTGCTGTTTACTTTCGGGCTCACCTGTCACGATGTCATAGACGTATTTCGAACACAGAAATCTTATATTATATATATATATATATATATATATATATATATATATATATATATATATATACTCTAGAATGATAATCCCGTAGTACAAAAATGTAACCAAAAGTGTAGAGCTGTCCATAATGCGCATGATCACCAGTAACTTATTTTTCAACAGGACCGGCTTTGCTTAAATGTAATATTACTGTTATAGGTATATTTAAAATTAAATTTTACCATTTGGTAATGGAATAAAGGAATTTAAGAAATAAAAAATTACATTAAATATCTAAATACTTTATTGTCTAACAGGTACAACCCAATAATAATAAATCTAAACAGAAACGAGAAATAAGTAAAAATTCTAATACTGGAAAATATCGTAAGGACTTGAGCATTCTAATTATTTATTTTATTATTATATAATATTTGTTTGTTTATACAACCACCTTAGGCCTCTTATACCTCTCTACAGCCTTCAAAGAAGGGGTGCAAGAAACAGTGACTTCACGAATATTTTCCGTGTCCATGTAAACCACTTCCATATCATCCGTACTACTCGCAATAGTATTTTGTGACAAAACATGGTTGGTAGAACTTTTATTCTCAGCAATTTCATGGAGGATTCTATAATTAAGTATATTCCAGTTTAACAACAGAATTCAAACGAACTTTGTATACCTACACAACGTAGGAAATATATTCTTGACATACATATCATGCATTTTTGACAGACTGCTTTTAAGTAAACAGTGTCTTGATATCAAACGATTAAGAATTTAACTTCCACTCTCATTTACATAATCTCTTCTTTTCAACAAAAGTTTGGGAACTGCATCGGGTACGAGGGTGATCCTCTTGCCGTCTTCTCTACAAATGATATCTTCTGCAGCGAAATGCTTACTGCATATGACATTCCCATCACATACATTTTCTGTACTAGGATCCCAATGCCCGCATCCAAACATCATGTCTTTTTTTTGTCAAGCTAAAAATGAGTATCATGTCAATGGTATCATATTGACTCAAACTGAGACTGTTAGAAACCCGAAACAATAACTTACTGAAAATATGTAATACCAGGAATGAGACCTTCATTTTTACACCACAACACTATACACCTCATTGCTTGTTAAATAAACGAACTACCAAACCAAAATAACAAATATTAAAAACAATTTTAATCACAAATAGGTATATCTATCAACAATTAAAATATACCACGAATAAAACCATACCTCAATTATAAAACCTATCTGAATTGTTGTGAAGCCGACTCTGACAGATATTCCCACTACGAGAAATGTCATTTGCGAAAACAGACGCTGTTGCGAAATCTCCTAAATTTAATAAGATTTGGAATAAAAATGTTTCGTTCATATTGCTGAAAACTAAACAGTATGCAATTTTACCGATAACATTTAATTATTTGATTTTGTCAAGCAGTTTCGTATGACGCAACATATGGATTTATTTATAAAACAGATATGTCGCATAAATTCTGTAAGGCGAACGACAAAATATTTTTAAATATGGCAGCTCTGTACTGAAAATAAGTTACTGAGGAGCATGCGTAGTTCGTGAAAACTCTGCATACCCGTTACACTTTTTGGTATTCGGCTGGATTTAATTAGCATTCTAGAGTACATATATAATATAAGATTTCTATGATTTCGAAGCACCGCGATCGTATTTTTTGAGCATTTCTTTCGATCAATCGACACGAGCCTTTTTTTTGAGCGATTGACAAATTGTGTGGGATCCAACGCGAACAAATTTTTTTGACAGTCAAATGTTTATACAATATTGAATGTATGCTGGTCCCACTAATCAGGGCCGTTCCTGGCGAGCGTGCAGTACGTGCATGCACGCAGGCGCAAAATTTTAGGGGCGCAAAATCGACGGTCATTCAAGATATTCGTTATTACTAATTCAAAATCAAAATAAAAATTTCTGGACTTTATCATTTCAATAAGTAGGTCTAAACATTTTACGAAGCGTTTGCCTTAGCACAAATTAATGTGTTCTATGCGCAATTTCTTTGGTGGAAGCCGGCGCGACGGCGGCGGTTTATTTAGCCCGTTATTTATTATGCCGCTTTTCGCTGCCGGCTTAAACAAAAGGGATGAAATTATGTAATTTTGAAAATTTAGAATCGGACTTAATTAAAGAATCATGTGTAAATCTAGATACCGCATTGCAAGTTGAGCTTAATGGAGTGATATCTAAAGACATTGAAGGCTTAGATTTACATAATGAAATTTCAACATATAACATTCTTAATCCTAAAAATACTACTGATTCAACCTTTCCCATAGACATTTTAAATTATATAACTAAAAAAAATCTACAGTCTCTCTTTCCAAATTTATTTATAGTCTTAAGGATATACGTTACATTACCCATATCAGTAGCTTCAGGTGAAAGAAGTTTTTCTAAATTAAAACTAATAAAGAATTTTTTAAGGACATCTATGAGTCAAGAACGCCTTTCAGAGTTGGCCATTATTTCGATTGAAAATAATATTTCTGAGGCTCTTGATCATAATCAGATGATCAACGAGCTTGCATCCGTGAAAGCCAGACGCGTTTTGTTTTAGGTATAAATGTATCGTTCCTTTTTTTGTTTTGTTTGTTACAAAAACAGTATTTTTGAAACGTTTATTTTTTTATTAAAATATTACCTACCATATAAATGGAGAAGGTTATCCATGTTTTCTCAAAGTGGTGTGGTTGTATTACGAAGTAAAACGAGCACAAAGTCAACACCACTACTTTATTATAAAGTCAGGGACTAGTTTCGGTCAATGACCATCATCAGCCTAGGTTTCGTTGTTTAACAAACTTAAGAGTTATCTCCGACAATGATGTGCAGAGTGAGTATTAAAGTATGGAGTCATTTACATGAAATTTGGCAACGTAAAACTTGATTCAAATCAATTTATTATACAACTTTGTGTAATTGTTAATGGTTTTATAATAGGCTGATGATGGTCATTGACCGAAACTAGTCCCTGACTTTATAATAAAGTAGTGGTGTTGACTTCGTGCTCGTTTTACTTCGTACCATATAAGTACCTACTAGGTAAAATATTACTTTGTGTTTTTGTTATTGTTTACTTTATTTACGTTAATTTTAATCTCTTTTAGGTTTATTCTGAATGTACTGCTTTTAGTTCCTACTATTTATTATATTTCATAAATAATAATGTGAATAATCGTAATGATATATTGATTATTAGTAGGTATCCTGTCTATAACGGGTTTTTTGATATACTTACCAAATAGTTTTGTGATTTTGTTTCTTTATTTAATAAATATATATTTTGTTTTTTTGTTCAGTTTTTTACATTTTAAGTCATCGCGAAACATATTACAAAAAGAAATATGACTAGGGGCGCACCAAAGAAACCTGCACGTAGGCGCCAGGTACCCCAGGAACGGGCCTGCCACTAATGCCTAAGGTTGTCTCAATCTCTTGATAGGTCACATGACGATCTTGCAATATCAGTTCGCGCACAGCATCAATAGTTTTCGGAACAACAACTGATTTTGGACGACCTTCACGAAATTCGTCTTGGAGTGAACTACGACCTTGATTCAATTCACCATACCATCGATAAACACTGGTCCTTGATGGAGCTTCATCGCCAAAAGTTGAATTAAGCTCATCCATGCACTGTTGCTGAGTTAATCCACGTTGAAAGTTGTAAAAAATAATCGCACGAAAATGCTCACGATTTAATTCCATTTTTGGGCCGAGCTGAATCTTTTAAGTTAACCTCAAAAATGTCCAACTTTGCGATAGAGCTGTCAGTTGTCAGATTGCAACACCAGGGTTGCCAAATCCCGAAATATAAAAGGCAACCCTCGTACGAGTTGAATCAGTTTTGTTTGTTTTTTTTTTTGTTTCGAATTTAGAATTGTTTAGTTTCTTTTAATCTATAAAAAAGTTAACAAACGTATTTCCTTTTAATATAACTCAATGTTCCTCGTCACTCCTGATCAATAACATATTTTATAAAGTCTTATAATCATACGTGAAAATAGACAATTTGATTTGATGAACCAAACTTATGATTTTTTTAAAATGAAACCACCCTGATTTTTTTCAGCCATTAAAATTGCATATTTTTTCCTTTTGAAATGATATATATGACACTTAATAGTTTTATGTTTAGAAATATTAAAATCGAGAGCGTTATTGAAAAATAGCGGTCGTATGTCAAAACGTTCTGAGTACGTATAACCTCAAAAATGTCCAACTTTACGATTGAGAGTGAGAGTTGTCAGTTGCCAAATTGCAACACCAGGGTTGCCAAATCCCGAAATATAAAAGGCAACCCTCGTACATAGCAACCCTCGATAACTGAAAAATATAGATCAGAGAATATTGCCCTTTAACAACGTAAATTACAAGATATACTATACGATACCCCCCGTAGTGTAGATACTCTTCTTCCATTGAGAAAAATAATACCCAGTTGTGAAAGAGATTTCTTTTTGTCTTCAATCGGAAATCCAAACGCTCCATCATATCTACGAAGCATTGTAATTGTATGTACATTTAAAAATATCCACCTTACTTTACAACAATAAAATATATACAAGTATAAAGAAATAAGCAACTGTTAGGTATATAATCAACCTTACCTGAGACGGTTAGTTATTTTAGTTTTAAAAGTCAGTCTGATGGAAAAAGTCTGCACGAACGGTAGTGTGGAGGGCTTAATGCACCTTTAAAAATTATTTATACGTACGATTATCAATGCGACGCGTAAAAGTTTAACATTACTTGGAATAATTCAATTGAACATTTTTGTTATTCATACAGAGTAAACATTATTGTATTCTGTAAGTTTTGTGTGTTTTTTTTTTATTTTATTATAATTATTTCGTTATTGTTTTTGTGTGGAGACAGACATCGGGACTGAATAAACGTGTAGTGATTATTTAATGATACATTTCGTTCAGAAGAAACAATATTCGTATTAATTTTAAACGGATATTCGTCTGTTTTTATTATTATTTAATCGACTGAAGATTTATATTAATTTATTTAATGGTAAGTTGTAGTATAGCTAATAATTTATTATTGTTTTTGAAATATACACGTAAAATGACAAGGTATTTTGGTGTTCTCTAAGGATGGAGTTAATTATTTTTTAAAAGTATTTAAATAACGCCTAAACTGTACAGGGTGTCGCGAAACGTTGCAACTTTTGTGTGAACCTCACGATGCCCTAATCATATTTTGAGTAACACATGTAGTTTTCGATATACAGTGCCGATTTCCAAAAAATGAATTTTTGAAAACGGCGTCTTATAGATGTTTTTATGTGGAGTCCATAGGCGTAATTTTGGTATTTTAGAGACTAATATCATAATCGCGACAGAAGTTAACACTATACCAAAGTTACAGGGTGTCCAAAAAACCTCATAACAATACATTTTTCAATAACGCTCTCGATTTTAATATTTCTAAACATAAAACTATTAAGTATATATCATTTCAAAGGGAAAAAATATGCAACTTTAATGGCTAAAAAAAAATCAGGGTGGTTCCAATTTAAAAAAATCATAAGTTTGGTTCATATTTTGAAAGTGAGAAGGTCACAACTTAAACAATATTGAATATGCTTGCAAAAAAATTGTCAATTTTCACGTATGATTATAAGACATTATAAATTATGTTATTGATCAGGAGTGAGGAGGAACATTGAGTTAAATTAAAAGGAAATACGTTTGTTAACTTTTTTAGACATTAAAAGAAACTAAACAATTCTAAATTCGAAACAAAAAAAGACAAACAAAACTGATACAACTCGTACGAGAATTGCCTTTTATATTTCGGGATTGCAACCCTGGTGTTGCAATCTGGCAACTGACAGCTCTATCGTAAAGTTGGACATTTTTGAGGTTATACGTACTCAGAACGTTTGGACATACGCGCGCTATTTGTGTTGTTTACAGCAACTTAAAAGATTCACCTCGGCCCAAAACAACATGCAACAGTGCATGGATGAACTTAATTCAATTTTTGGCGATGAAGCTCCATCAAGGACCAGTGTTTATCGATGGTATGGTAAATTCAATCGTGGTCGTAGTTCACTCCAAGACGAATTTCGTGAAGGTCGTCCAAAATCAGTTGTTGTTCCGAAAACCATTGATGCTGTGCGCGAACTGATATTGCAAGATCGTCATGTACCTAACCTATCAAGAGATTGAGACAACCTTAGGCATTAGTGGGACCAGCATACATTCAATATTGCGTAAACATTTGACTGTCAAAAAAATTTGTTCGCGTTGGATCCCACACAATTTGTCAATCGCTCAAAAAAGCTCGTGTCGATTGGTCGAAAGAAATGCTCAAAAAAATACGATCGCGGTGGTTCGAAACACATCTATGACATCGTGACAGGTGATGAATCGTGGATTTACGCGTATGAGCCCGAAAGTAAACAGCAGTCGACTGTATGGTTGTTTCAAGATGAGCCAAATCCAACAAAAGTTGTTCGCGCACGAAGTACTTCCAAGGAAGTGGTCGCCTGTTTTTTCGGAAAAACTGGACATGTCGCAACCGTACTACTAGATCAACGCAGAACAGTTAATTCTGAGTGGTACACAACCATCTGTTTGCCAGTTGTCTTCCAAGAAAACCAACCGCCGAGGACGGATCACTCTTCACCACGACAATGCGAGCACACACACATCGGCTTAAACAACTGCATTTTTGAGCTCCCAAAACATCGATTTGATGAGTCATCCGCTGTATAGCCCTGACTTGGCACCGAATGACTTCTTTTTATTCCCGTAGGTAAAAAACAAACTGAGAGGTCAACGTTTTTCGACACCTGAAGAAGCGGTTGCTGCATGTTTTGGAGTTACCTCAATCAGAGTGGCAAAAGTGCTTCGACAATAGGTTCAAACGCATGCAAAAGTGTATAGATCTTCATGCGGAATACTTTGAAAAACAATAAAGTGATTTTCGATGATTAATATTTGTTTTTGTTCTGTAATCCCGAAAATAATGGGTTGATTCTGTATAACATTTCGTGTTTTCGTGGCGAATAAGGTCGCCGTCCTTTCCAATAAGTTTTGCAAAATTTATCAATGTTAATCAGTGTTTGTGGTATTGAACATTGCGATGCGTAATCGTATGAAAAAACTGCACAGTATTTACAAAACAGGCCTTTCTTTTCTTCCAAAAAAACTAGCCAATCCATTTTTTTTTATAAAAATTCCCTCCTCGCGTCCTCGTTTGAATTGAAAAGGGGAATTCATATTGTGGTTCAGGAACCCAATGATTTTTCAATAAATTAAATGTTGTGATGTCGGGGATAGTACCAATTTTCGTTAAAAAAGCGCCGATATCGTATTTTAATTGTTCGCCAAGTTCTGTGTCCATGAAATCCGTATTTTGATTTTTGTTGAACTATAAGAAGTTAGTTTAAGTTTAGGTTAAAATTTACACAAAACAGCGTAATTGTGTGTATACCTGTATCTGTTTTACAAATAAATAAATAATGAGTAGATAAAATTATTCAAATTCTAGTTTCTAATTTTTCTTGATTATTGCCAGATTTTCAATGAATTGAATTAAATATAAATAATATATATATTTGGAATATGGAATTTTTTAACAAGGTATGAAAATGTTTTAATAAAAATTAAATTAAATAAGCTTGGTTAAATCAAGTTTCTGTTTACTTAAGCACATGTGTTGGGTGTAAATAGATTTCGGATTAATTACGTTATTGGGCGAATAATGAGTACGTGGTGGATGATGGCAATAATTTCAAAAAAAGTCTGGCAGCAGAGCATTTTATAATGATTTTAGAATCCGCAAACGTCATTTTTGACATAAAACCTTAAATAAGTCAGAAACGGTAGGTATAGGACATGTTACATAAAGTCTAGTTGAAATTTTATGTAGAATCCAAAAATGTACTAATATATAATCGTTACGATTTGCGCATGTCCATAGGTTGTTGGTCTTTTGTTTTATATTTGAGGTTACTTTTCTTTTGTTAATAATACTGATGATGAGAGTCTAATAATCTCGAAACATGTCTCTATTTTGAACAAAAAATATATGCTTTGGATCTCTTTATTAATTTTACAAAGAACTTTCTCAACTCTAATCAGGAATCATAAAAATGCAATAATTTCAAATTATAAAAATTTGAAATCTATCAATTTGTGTCGTTGATTTTTGGATGTCCCTGGTATTCTACAGCTTTACCTGACAAATAACAACGTACGCACGTTACCTTTAGTAATATCCAATTATTCTGGGAAACATATTTTTTAGATACAAAAAAAAACTTCTTCATTAAAATCGTATTAAGTAACTCGGATATATATAGGGTTATGCAGGGTCGATGGCACGTTATTAGACTTTAACGTGAAACTGGACTAAATTTTTAATCCACCTTTATTAATCTGAAATATGTTCATGTTGGCAATTCTTGAAAACTATAAGTATTACATATTATGATATCATTGAAAGCTAAAAATATATCTAGTTGTCTAATCCTAGACATTATTTAAAATAAATAATATTTTAATTTGTAATTGGCTAAAAATTATACTACGCCGCCTATGATTAAATGAAAAGAAAAACTTACGCTCTGTAATCGTGACTCACCCTGTACATCAAGCCATAACTTGGAAGTAGGTACTTATTAATGAAAAAGAGCATCTTAGTTGACGATTTACCGGAAAATAACGTATTGTTTACGCTTTGTTAATTTTTATTTTTAATCCTTATTAAAATTAAATAGAATATCTTACCTATGATGATGTTTTTTTTTCCATTAAATTTTAATCAAAATTACTTTAATTTAGCAGCATTATTTCCAACTAAATAGATAGTTAAATATAGTCTTTCTAATCTTAAAATTATATAAAAAACCACAACTCCATATCCCTTTGTAATGTCAATACCGACCGCAGCCGTCCATAGGCGCACCCTTTTAACTTTTCATAACAATACATGCCCTATGATATTTTAAAAATCTTTTATGTATTAACAATTGTATGTTCATTTGTATAAAAGTATACTGTATTTTTCGTTGCCGCCCCAACACGGCAACATATAAACCTACCCTGACTGTTTTTGTTTTTAGAAGTTCGAAGAGCAAGGAACATACCTTTATAATAATTAATACTATTGTTAATACTTGTTATGCATATAAGTAGGTAAATTTATAATAATATGCTTCCGATATTATAAACTAACAACAAATTTTACTCACTTAGTCAGTGACATTTTCTATAGAACGTAAAAATTTTATAATATGTGTATTTGTCACTTCATTATTTTCAGACCTTAACTGATGATAAATATTTAAAAGAAGACGCTGGCTTTGCACATGTAAATCTTGATGCTTAAACTCCCAACGTGTTCCGCTCGTGTCGTATACCGGCCGTGTCTGAAACAGTGACTGCAAAAAGTTTAATTCACTTGAGGATTTATTAAAAATTATTATCTACTTTGATAGATCTTCTTTCATTTTATTAATCTAAGAAAAACTATTGAACAGATCATGGTTACAATATTCTCGCACCGTGTTTTACCGTCGGACACAAATTAAATAAATAATCATCAACGTGCGACGCCCAGCAAAGCGCATCATCAACAATAATCCCCAATAAGTTGGCTGTTCGTCCCCGAGCATGACCACTAGCACTAGAAAATGTTAGTCTCTGGGTTTTATCAATATTTAGTTCCAGCAGATTACTAGTGAACCAGCCATTCGCAATTCCCTCAAGGTGCCCCGCACGACCTTCGAGCTGTGAAACACTGCTACCATAACACACCAAAGAGGTATCATCAGCATAAAGAGTGACCCTTCCAGGATTCAAATAACTATATAGGTCGTTAATATAAACGACAAAGAGCAAAGGACCCAACACAGGGCACTCCATTCGTCGTGAATACTCTCACCTCAGACCGCTCCGACCGAAGAGCCACCGTCTGTCCTCTGTCAGTCAGGTAGGACAGAAGTTCATGAGACACACAGTCAAAGGCCTTGCTCAGATCACATAAGGTGAGATTAATAAATTCTCATCTCTCCAGGCCCTCGACTATGTCAGACACCACACGAGCCACCGCCTGAACTGTCGACCGACCACCCCTGAAACCAAACTGTACAGGTCCCAAGGTTATTCGCTTCCAAAAAACAAGTTAGATTTTGTTTTAATATAATCTCGAACATTTTTCCAAATATTATATAAATCGGTCGGTGATCAGAAGCATTATCAATGTCACCCTTTTGAAATACAGGGATAACTCTAGTCTTGAGTGGCTCAGGGAAAATGCCGCCGCACAAACATAAATTGAAGATGTGCACTAAAGTCTTAACTAAGATCTGTGCATATTCCTTCACAAAGAAACTGCAGCAGTCAAACATATCAACACTGCCCGAGTTTTTTAAGTGGCGAATGGTCTCCAGGACCTCAAACTCCGAGATGGGCAACATAAAAAAGCAGCTAGGCTGCATCGGTATCCGACTTAACATATGCACCCGCTCATCAAGATCCACAGACATGGCCTCAGTAATTTTATTAACAACAGATACAAAAAAACTGTTAAACGCGGAAGGTGTAAGCCAAGTACTAACTGGCATTGTACAATAGTTTCTTTCACTATTAATTATTCTCCAGATATCACGTGGTTTATTAGTGGAGCTAACTATATACCATATGATGTCCATCCGATTATATTTAGATTAATCTGAGAAAATAACATGTTTGCAAAAAATTATTTGTTTCATTCATATATTTATTTGCCTCCTGTCACTAATCATTAACCCAATACTTTTTCCAGTCACTGTAGTTATTTTTATTACTGTCGGTATCCTTTTATACCCCCTCTTATATACGAGGGAGAAATGTAACAAAAAACGCTGCATTCGATGCTCTTTTATAATGTAAAGAGGCATGTGAACGGATAGTTTTGGATAAACTATACCTACCTAGTACCTAGTTTTGTTATAAATTTTACTATTAAAATTATATTCAAATCTTACAGCTAATTGGTTTGCATGTTTACACGGGACTTTATATTCGATTGATTAATTGATTATTCCAATTAGATCTATCAGATAAACTAATTATTTATAATTAAATTCATATGTTTATCAGTATTATTAAGATTCAAATTATCCTGTTTAGAATCTTATAAGACAGTTTGCACATAGGCGTGTTTATTAGATTCTAGAATTACGAAATTAGAATCACAGAATAAGAAAGCTGTTAGCGTAGCTTACTTAAAATATAAAGCTTCTAAGGAACGACGAACTGTCAAAACAGAGATTAAATTTCTCATTTAACTCAATTAATTGTGTAAAAGAAACGTGCAATTTTGTTAAATGGAAAAAGAAAACCGCCACTAGCTGGTGCTGTTAAAATTGTGCGTCAAATTCGGAAACATTTCATTAAATTTTCTGTAGGTTCTGCCAGTGGCGGCTCGCGGGTTGAAAAAAAGGGCACGCAACTCGGACTATTTTTCCGCCTGTCCTTCGTTTGCAATACACTCGAATTTGGAGGCTGGAGAACCTCTCACACCAGTGGTTTATTTTTGACTACCGAATTGTTTAATAAACATGCACCACTTCGAACAGTGAGAGTAAGTAAACCCCCGGCGCCTTGGTTGATCAATAATTTGAAGATTATATTTAAGGAAAGAGATAAAGCTTTAAGTAAATTACGACTACAAAGTCGGATAGTGATTGGGACAATTACAAAAGGCGTCGTGAAAAGGTCGATCTATTTGCAATTTTTAGAGCATCAAGGTAGTCAGAAAGCTATTTGGAACGGGTTAAATACATTAAATATTAAAACAAACAACAAGATTGACTTGCCACCTTTTTTAAACGATCCCGAAAAAATTAATGATTTTTTTATTAAGGGTTTTAATAGATATGATCATGCTTCATGGTCTTGGGGCAGTGCAGTATTATAATTTCAATAAAATATTATTGCGGATGTAGAAAGGGCTATCAAGGCAATAAAATCAAATGCTTGAGGCATCGATACAATTTCACTTCAGATGATGACGCTGTGCATGCTATATACTGCTATTGCTGGAAAAACACATTTCTTCGTTCTGCCAGTGGAATATTGTCTAAATAATTCGAAATTATCTGTTCACTAATAATCTCGTTATAACGATTGCTCGTAAGATTTTCTTCAAATACCTTTTAGGCTAAAATTCCGCTAGAATTTATTGCGCACCAAACATTAAAACCAAATCGACATTGATGATGGACAGTAGCAAAACGATGAGGATTCCTATCAGACCACCAGTGTTCGTTATGTCGATTATTTAATCGACATAACGGTGGGATATTTATCCCAGCACTACTTGTGAGCTTCATCCTCAGAAAAATAAATAAAAATAGAAATGTCATCTAATTTCAATGTTTGTCTTCATAA
The DNA here is from genome assembly GCA_911728435.2 of Apoderus coryli. Lineage (NCBI taxonomy): Eukaryota > Metazoa > Arthropoda > Insecta > Coleoptera > Attelabidae > Apoderus > Apoderus coryli. The sequence goes on along the minus strand of OU452209.1, from coordinate 6,138,790 downwards.
CATAAAGGTCAATATTTCCTTTTTAATGACAGGAGTGCATGTAAACAAAAGCCAGTGGCGTAGTATAATTCTTTTGAAATCGTGGTTGTAGTTTCCAATAATAAATACATACCTACGCAGGAACTGTCGCATTTTTTTCAAATATAATTTATTAAATAATATATGCCTGGGATTAAAAGGAAACACGTTCTATATTATGAAAATATTTATTATTAAATGCAAAGGTATATAATTATGAATTTTTAATTACATAAATTAATAGTATATTATGCGATACACCGATATCATATATTTCCGAAATTATGTAAAATAGCGTTTTGTCGAGGGATTTCTGGAACTAGTTGTTAAATCTGCTCCATCTAAATCTGATCTGGATGTGGAAGTACTAAAAATGATATAAACAATTTCACATGAATTAATTAATTAATTTCAGGATTATGAGCATACTTTTCTTTTTCAATTGGCAATGCTTCACGTGCCTTCTTTCTTATCTTACTACTAGGCTTATTAAAACTGAAAAATTGTAAGTAGGGGAAAAGGAGGCACATTCAACCAAGGGGCAGATTCAACCACCACTCCTAAATATTTTTCCAGTTTAAATTAAGCGCCAAAAAAATTCGTGTCGACTGACAGTCATCTATAACTATTTCCTGTGTAGTTAGAAAGTTGTATGTGGTCAGTTGCTTGGTGAAAAAAATAAAGTGTGATTTTTGTAAATTTACGGGAAGATTTTGTTTACTACATTTTGTAATATTATTTTGATGAGTTATAAATTATACCTGTAAGATAATTATCACTGATTTACTTTGTTATTAGAGATTACTGTTTTATTATTGTTTTAACCTTAAAATATAAAATGTACGGATATCAGGAGATTTTATTGCGAACTAAAGGATGGGGCACATTCAACAACATAGAGGTGGGGTATATTCAACCAGCCCAAACCTCTTCACTGGACGGTATATGTCATATGATTTTAAAAAGTAAATATTCTCTTCATTTTAAATGGTGCGTAATTACAAAAAAAAAAGACAAACCGGGCCAACCTAGTTGACACCGATATTAAGAATGCTATTAGAGAAGATATAAGTAAGAATATGTCAGAAAGAGAATCCAGCAGAAGCTTCATTGTAAAACAAGATACACCGCATTCTAGAATTAGAAAACTACGGAAAAAATACTCACCGGCAGAGTTACAAAATTTATATAATAATGACTCGGGTAACGAAAATAGCGATTTTGTTGAAAACGAGCTGGTTTTTTCTAGCAAATATAGTGTTTCCCAAGTGTTTACAAAATCACAAGAACTGGGAATAGTTCAGTATATTAAAAAATGAATTTCAGATTAAATATTTACGACGTAAAAGACCTAGCTTTAAGTTTTTTTATCCGGCAGTTGATGACATTGCTACAGCTGAGCGGTATTATCTAAGGTTAAAGTTACCTAAACCAAACACAGCTAAAATACCTAGACCTTCTTCTCTCCATACGTTTAGTCTTGATTTAACATCATCAGCAATGTTAAAAACTCACAAATAAAAGTTATATGCAAAAAGAAGTTTTTTTTTACAAATGCTTGTTACGGTTTAAACTGCCCCTTGTGATGGTTGAATCTACCCCACCGGGGGGGCACTTTAAACCGTTTGTAAAGTTTTATTTAAACCTTGGTTTTAACTTTATAAAATGTTTTAAAATTAAACTTTTTTTACAAAAAAGGTAGCTAAAACCACACTTAACATTATACTAATAAGTATAACATAAAAATCATTACTGGGAGTTTTTTATTCAACAAAACTTACAAAATGGTTGAATGTGCCCCGCTTTCCCCTATATCAATCATTATAATATTAAGATATTTAAATTATGGCTCTTGGATCTGCTCGTGTAAACTGGGAAGCAATCAAAGGTAGAATCCTTTAGAAATCTGGTTTTGAAAATGCCACATTTGCTGGTCTTTTAACAAACATACAAACCTGAGTTTTCTAGAGTATTGTACTTTTAATAGCAACACATTCCTCACTGACCATGTCTCGAACAGGAGCCTTAATGTGCATACTTTTCTTTTTCAATTTCTGAGACTGATAGGGTTTCAGAGGAACTTGCTGTTAATGTGTCCATGACCTCCACATTATGCTTGGTCGCGCTGAAAAAAAAAACAACACAAATTTTAATTCATTGTTGCGGTGACCAGTATGTATGTGATAAGAATACTTTTCATCCTCAACTTCGGACGCAGCCAGAGTTTCTGAAGAACTGGCTGTAAATGTCATATTTTTTGCAACCTCAGCTGTAGACGCTAATCCAGAGGATAATCTGTTAAAAAATATTTTCAATAAATTGTAATATTTTTAATCGCACAAAAATATTAACTTACTGAACATAGCGAACAGGAATGGCTGTATGCGATATAAAATTCTAATGTCTCTTTGGTTGAAATGTTGTGAGCAAACATAAGAACTTTTAGTGACCCTGTCAAAACTTAAACCAAGAGGGTACACCACTCTCTTCTAACGGCTTGATCACTGGGAAACCTACAAGAATTATTGTACTATACTATAAATAAAACATGAATAAGTGCTATGAGTAGAATATATAGGATCATAATGCCCACTTGCACCACATCCCATATCTTCTCTTTATCGTAAGGTATTTATGTAAAGATCTGTGCATATCATTATACATGTATGCTACTATTTATTAAGAAATTATGAAATATAAAGCATTTTATGAATTTACAATTATTTTTGTTTATTATATTACTGTCTACTTTGCAACTAGGTGTATAGTTCATTTAAACAACTCATGTTAACTACTATGTCTGCAAAATCCCAAAATCTACGCCGTTGTACTTACTTGTGACACGTAACCTTACTCGGAAAATCACTCGACATACAAACTAAGCACTTTTTTCTCCCCATTATTTAAAGGAAACTCAGTTTTACACACTACAAATGCAGTAAAGTGGAAGAGTCTCGTAAAATTCACTTAATTCGGGTTATAAAACTGTACGTAGCACTACTCGCACCCCACACGTTAACGTGAAGTGTAAATAATAAACAAATCTCTCCGCGGGGTTGCCACACATTTATATCGGTAGAACTCTATTTTTGTGAATCATATTATAGTTGATTGATTTCTTGACGTTAAATATTTTATGAACATATAATGGAAGCTGAATACAAAAATAAATATCATAAATATTGTATAGTTCTGCAATGTAAGAACACTGTGACCAACCCTAATAAAAATTTACACTGGGATGTGAAATAAGAGTTCTAATTCTATGCACAAAACGAACAATTTGCAACAGTGTTAGATTTTATTAGTAAAAAAGTAAAGGTTATTTCGGCTACAAACATTTTTGTTTTGTTTTGTTTATTTTTCTGAGGGTGTCCCATTTCAGAAAACAAAGGTGACAGCGATATCTTGAACAATTGGACTTCGAAAAAAATTCTTGATACGCCACAGCATTAAGCATCAAGTTATACTTTTATACAAACACTTTTCCCGTAAAAAGAAAATGACAAAAAATGAAAATCGCCCTGTATAAAGAAAACTAATCAAGTTAACCGCGCTCCGATTACGGCAATAAACTAAGCTCAGAAAAATCGAACGTGACGTGTCACTTATTTTCGCTCTATCTATTACGGTTTTGGCTGCACCGTATCAAAACATCGAAATTTGCCTACCCTGTACATTAGTAATGGGACAGTATGCATAATACCTACTGATTTGATTGTCCTTTATAAATTCACAATAATTTAAATCCAAAACAGGAAATGTTAATATTGGTCATAGATTCTGTATTTTATATACAATCTCAACGGTGTATAGCGAATTAAATATTAACTTATAAACTCAACTAGAGCTTCAAACATACCTTCGTATTATGTATATATTTATAATATTTTGCCAGTTAGGGTGATAGCGAGCATCGCCAAATTATTACTTTTCCTGTAATTTTCTACAATTTCTTTAACAAACTGCTTAGTTGTAAAGAGATTAGGTATGTGCAATTTGTGTTTATTCAAATTTTTATTATACTCTGATGTCAGTCAATGTACCCATGTATGAAACTTGTTTTGGTAATTTCTAAAATTAGTTACAGGTACATTGTAACTGTGTTATTGAAATTTCTTGAAATGGTAAAATGTCGCTCATATAAAGGATTTGAAATTTTAATAAATTTTACTCATTTAAATATTTGATAAACACTTTATTAGTGCTGCAGATTCTGAAACTTATCTTATAGGATCAAGCTTCAAGTAGCACTCTATATAATTACATTTTTGCCGGACTTTTATGTATAAATTTTTATGCATTTATTGAGATCTTCAGCTTTTCGGGTTTCCCATTTACATCTTTATATCGCATTTTTTTGAGAAAGTTATTAATGCGTTCATAACCCCTAATGGTAGGCAATAAACCGCAGGTAGATTTCTGTGAGACACCTGGTGAATTCCAAAGGCATGGAAAACTTCGAAAGTGCTGCTTATTTCTAAAAAGAGTCAGATCGGCGATTATAACGATTTACGTCCCATATCCATACTATCCCCTATGTCAAAAATTCTTGAAATGGTATTGAGCGTGCAAATCAAGTCCCACGTAGATAATTACAAAATTTTACCTATTAAACAATCTGGGTTCCGCAAGGGATACAGCTGTACAGCTGCATTGTTGGATCTAACTGACGATATTTTGCATGATCTTGATGACGTTAAAATAACTTCCTTAATTTTAATTGACTACACCAAGGCCTTTGACAAAATCAACCATAAGATTCTACTAGCGATTTTGAAATATAGTGGATTTTCGTCAAAAGCAGTACACATGCTTGACAGCTATTTAAATTGCCGTTGTCAATATGTGCAGACTAGCAGAGGTATTTCTATATCAAGTAAAATTTATTCAGGAGTTCCTCAAGGCTCTATTTTGGGCCCTTTATTATTCTCCTTGTATACCATAACTCTTCCATCAAGTCTTGCATATTGTGAAGGTTACATGTACGCTGATGATAGTCAACTGAGATTTTCATTTCAAGTTGAGGATGCTGTCAATGCCAACCAGAAAATAAATTATGATTTGGATTCCCTAGCCCTGTGGTCTGATAAGCATCAATTAACAATAAATGCTCAAAAACACAAGTCTTGTTTTTTGGTAAAAACAAACAACATGTTGAAAATTGTATGCAAATTAAGCTCAATGATGTGTCACTGCAAATTACAGACAAGGTCAGAAGTTTGGGACTAGTGTTAGATTCCGAATTACGCCTCAATGATCACATCTCTAAATGCATTTCAAAGTCATATGCCTCATTGAAGATGCTTTATCCACATGGACACGTACTCTCTGTTGAACTTAAAGCTAGACTCACGGACACTCTGGTTTTGAGTAATTTTAATTTCTGTGACGTTGTTTATGGCTAATGTTTGCTAAATATTGATAAAAATCGTATCCAACGCCAAAGATTAATGTACACAAATTAATCTTTGCCAACGCGTTCAAAAATCATGTTTGAGGTACATTTTTGGGATTAGGAAGTACGAACCTGTAAGATATAAACTATTAAGTACCAAATGGCTCTCCGTGAACGACCGGAGGCAGTTACATTCAGCGGTTTTATTTCATACAATTCTTATGACTAGACAATCCCCATATCTGTATAATAAAATTAAGTTCCGATCGGATGTACATAACATAAACATTAGGTCCAAAAATCTTCTTTCTCCCCCAGCCACAGAACTGCCATTTTTGAGCGATCATTCTCTTTTCAAATTTACAAAATCTATAATCGCATCAAATTTACAAAATCTATAATCGCATACCTAAGAAAAAAAATCGTGAACACTTATTTATTGAATCCACTTTGACCTGATCCACAATGTCCCAATTTCCCAATATTTAAAATTACTATTCTTACTAATATTTTTTTGAATTCGTACATATTTTATGTTGTTATTGCGTTAATTAGAGTAATTTTTCAGACTTTTTTGTTCAATTTTGGGAGCTTCACAATATGATTTTTTGTTTGTATTTTTTTTTGTTTATCTATTTTTCACTGTTACTATACTTTGAATATGTTATTTTAGTTTGGGCTGAATTTCTATATCAGTTTTTACTGCCATTCAGCCCAATTTGTGGTTCTTTTTTTTTCCTAAATATTTATAATATATTGAATATGAATATGTATAGACGATCATGAAGAAGAAACTGAAACCGGGGAGTATTCTACTAAATTTAGTGAAAATGAAATAAGAAATGCATTTGACATTGTCCGCGAACTACTCTCAGGGACCAGGAAATCAAATATTTATGCATTTGAATAAATGCGAGAATTTTGTTGAGCAACAATTATTTTTCAAAAGTTATGTTCAAAAGAAAATAACTGATTACTTTTCCTAGTACATAAAAATGTATGCTATTTAGCAATTTCTCAAAACTACACAAATTACTATATTCTTATGTAATGTTTACGTATATTATGTACATGCTATGAATTTAAACTTTCAAATGTTTAATAAAATCTTTTATAATTCAATTTTGCGATTTTTGTTGTTGCTTGTTGATTTTTTCTTTATGCAGTGAAATCTCTCATTTCGGTCGATATTTTGGTCTTTCACTAGAGGTTCGACTGTAGTTAAACTTAGTAAGTAGTGTTGCTATCTTTGCTGACGCTTTTTGACTAACCAAAAATATAGTAAGTTGACTATATTAAAAAGACGCCCATAAGTTAAAGTTAGTAAGTAGAGTCACCGTTATAGCTACGGAGGTAGCTAGCAGACATTGTTTGCTATCTTTGCTGACATTTTTTTAATAGAAAAAAATATCGTAAGTGGAACAAATGAAAATGTAATAAGGAAATAAACATTGGTATTATAAACATATTTATTACTATAACTTGAAAAAGTAGTTGATTTATTATTTGATATGTAAAAAAAAATATTGGTGAATTCCTTAGTTGTCCTTTTCCTACTATTTTTTTAAAACGAAATATTATGGTGGATTGATGGGAATTTCAATAACATTCTTTGTCGTGCATATATACTCTTTATTTTCCCTTCCTGCAGCAAAAAGTCTTGTTACATCACTGGCAAATAATGTTAATAATTATTACAAAATAACAATAATGCTTAAACTTTATTATCTGGTAATAAATATCGAATAATAATGCATAGATATGTTATTTTCATTCAAAATTAATAAATAAATAAAGAAAAAAAATAAATAAACGCTGTTTATACATTTCTCAACACCCACAAGTAATTGTAAGCAAATTATTATAATTTACAACTAAATTTTGTATAGATTTTACTTCACTTTCTTCTACCTACTTACTATTATTATCTATCCTTAAAATAATGTAGGTATTATTGTTAATTTGATTCCAATTACTTATTAGTATTCTTTTTAACAAATGCTGCAAATGAAATTGGACGAAGATTTATGATAATTAAAGATGACTCATATTCGTTCCTTGTTAATTTTTAGCTCTGCGTATCATATAAATATTATGTAATATGGATGCTATTAGTTTCATGAAATGGGTAGTTTTAAAAAATAGAACGATAACTCACAAACCACTCGCCGATTCTCGCGAAAATTTTCAGTCCCTCAGCCTCATCACTCGGGATTCTGAGCTGGACATGGTACAACGGCTTCCGTTATGAATTTAACGTACAATTTGATTCGCTCCTGTGATCGAGATCAGGCGAGTGCTTTGGATTTTACCAGGGCGTTTGAGCGTTTGACACCAAACTGTGGGTAGCAAATGTCGGTATATTGGGTTTGATCAGATGTCGCCCAAGTTTATTGTATACTGTTTGAGTGATCGGCATCAGCGGGTCGTGCTTGGTTCGCAGGTATCTTCATAGTTGCATATACAGTTGAGGGGGCCTCCTTGGCCCGCTTTTATATTTACTCTATACATTTGACCTGCCTGATGTGAATAACTGTGAAGCACAGTTTTTTGCGGATGACACCCAACTCTTATTACCACTTCGACCCTTCCCAGTATGAGATTGTTGCTGGTAGGATTAATGGTGACTTGGAATCCATCTCCAAGTACGCTGCTTCTCACAGCTTAAGGTTAAATCCAACTTTGGGAAAATTCTGTAAAAAAAAGTAAGAATGATAAAAAATTCAGAGTTTTTTACAGAATTCTGTAAAAAAGGTCAGATTGAAAAAAAATCCAGAGTTTTTTTTACAGAATTCTGTAAAAGAAATGTGGATGATAAAAGATTCCTAGTTTTTTATAGAATTCTGCAAAAAATATCAGATTAGTCATAATTCTGAGTTATTTTACAGAACTGTAAAAAAAGTGATTTGAAAAATTCCGAGTTTTTTTAGAGAATGAATAAAAATTTCGAGTTTTTTTCCAGAATTCTGTAAAAAAAGACAGAAGGATAAAAAATTCTGAGTTTTTTTTACAGAATTGACAAATTCCGAGTTTTTTTTACAGAATTGTGTGAAAATTCTGTAAAAAAAGTGAGAATGAAAAAAAATCAGTTTTTTTACAGAATTCTGTAAAAAAAGACAGAAGGATAAAAAATTCTGAGTTTTTTTTACAGAATTGACAAATTCCGAGTTTTTTTTACAGAATTGTGTGAAAATTCTGTAAAAAAAGTGAGAATGAAAAAAAATCAGTTTTTTTACAGAATTCTGTAAAAAAAGACAGAAGGATAAAAAATTCTGAGTTTTTTTTACAGAATTGACAAATTCCGAGTTTTTTTTACAGAATTGTGTGAAAATTCTGTAAAAAAAGTGAGAATGAAAAAAAATCAGTTTTTTTACAGAATTCTGTAAAAAAGGTCATAAGGATAAAAAATTCCGAGATTTTTGACAGAACTGAAAAATTTTTATACAGAATGATAAATAATTCCGAGTTTTTTGCAGAATTCTGTAAAAAAAGTCCGAAGGGTATAAAATTCCGATTTTTTTACAGAATTGAAAAATTTTGTTTTTTTACAGAATTCTGTCAAAAAAGTCAGAATGATAAAAAAATCGTAGTTTCTTTTTACGGTATTTTGTAAAAAAATTCGTGTGATAAAAAAATCGTAGTTTTTTTACGGAATTCTGTAAAAATAATCAGAAGGAAAAAAATACGAGTTTTTTTACAGAACCCTGTAAAAAAAGTGAATTAAAAAATTCCTAGTTTTTTTACAGAATTCAGTAAAAAAAGTCAAAATCATAAAAAATTCAGAGTTTTTTTTTTACAGAATTGTGTAAAAATAGTTAGATTGATAAAAATTCTGGGTTTTTTTTACAGAACTCTGTAAAAAAATGAGGATGATAAAAGATTCCTAGTAGAATTCTGCAAAAAATGTCAGATTAGTCAGAATTCTGAGTTATTTTACAGAAGTCTGTAAAAAAGTGATTTGAAAAATTCCGAGTTTTTTTACAGAATTCTGTATTAAAAGTCAGAATCATAAAAAAATCAGTTTTTTTTTTACAGAATTGGGTAAAAATAGTTAGAATGATAAAAAATTCTGGGTTTTTTTTACAGAATTCTGTAAAAAAATGAAGATGATAAAAGATTCCAGTTTTTTTACAGAATTCTGTAAAAAATGTCAGAATAGTCATAATTCGGAGTTATTTTACAGAATTCTGTAAAAAGGTCAGATTGATAAAAAAATCATTTTTTTTTACAGATTAGTCATAATTCTGGGTTATTTTACAGAACTTTGTAAAAAAAGTGTATTGTAAAACTCCGAGTTTTTTTACAGAATTCTGCCCTTTTACGCTTTCGTATGTGCCTGTAATAAGAAATAAATAAAATTGTTTTTTTAATTATATGTATTTATATGAGAAATCTAAATTTATCAATTAAAATATTGTTTCCAAACTAGCATGATGATTTGAGTTAGTTTGAAGTATTTTGTAGCAGGTACCTACGTGAACTCAAATTTGAGGCAAAAAAAAATTATCTTTACAAAAATCGTTGCCCATCTACTTAATCGGCCTGCATTTAAGCACAGTGAGATATACAACAGTAGATATATGTAAACACGTACCATCTACATACACATAGTAATACCTATCCCACCATACAGAGGCCGGTTGGCTGGTTTTACTGAATTAGACTGAGGCCCTGCTAAATTAAACAAAATCCTTGTTTAGGCAACACCAGTCAATTTGTCCGCTATGCCACAAAATTATTTTCTTTTTATAATATATATTGATTGAGGAACCTGACTATTACCTTATTCCGTTACTGAACTAAGGCACCTACTATCAAATATTAATGTACACAAATTAATCTTTGCTACTATGAACCGTTAAACACCCTGTATACATAGGTGTTTATATTCGCACACTTTAAAATCCGTTTGACGATATCGTAGGTACTGACATTTTCTATATGAATAATTAGATATTAAATTTAAAAAAAAAACTTGATTTATTAATAGTACATAATATAGTAGGAAATGTAAATTTATGTCTGACTCATAATAAGTTGCTACTACACATAGAGTTGCTTTATATTATTATAGCAGTTTTTTTTTCTTCACAATTATCATTAGCATTCTTTAAAAGCTTTGTTGTTTGTCTAGATTTTGAAGCGAGATTGTTACATTATTATGATTTCTAACTGAGTAATTCGGACTTCTTAGAAAATAATCTTTGCTTTACCTACATCTGTTTCAAATAATTCTACAGAGTGCGACCACTCTCTTAGTGAAAATCGCAATATTTAACATTTATAAAATGAACATGTTTTTTTGTCTGAAGTTAAAGGTTTTTTTATTATTTCTACTATTGATTTATGTATCAACAGTCCTCTTTTAGGGCGATACACTTTCCACAACTTGTATGATATCACCTGTAAAACTTTAACTAAAACTGATGAATGAGCACTATTTTTAGCGAGCTAAATGGGGCCGATTGTTCTTCAATTCTTCTTCCAAATAGTTAATGTGGATCACCCTAAATTATGTGTTATACGTTATTATATTTACAGTCATAAATCTTGTGTATAGGTAAATTCCCAACAAATACGGTTCTGTGAAATTCATATACATATAAATAAAAATCTTTTCTAACAATTCTTGCATGGAATAACTGATTGACAAAATACCGAAGTGTTAAACGATTGGGTATTGAATACGTAAAAAGTACAATAATTATAAATAAATACCTCGTTGGCTAAATGTTAATAACAAAGAACGAAACATGTCTCTTGTTGAATGTTATATTCTAATAATTTAAATACAGAATATGTTTATTATAATGGTAACCCGTATTTTTTACAAATGTAGATGTTTAAGTAACTATAATAGAATTTACAGTTAGATGTTTACACGATGCATATGTATGATGACTAAACTATGCTCATTTATTGAAGACCTGGTTATGCAGTATAAAAATAATACATTTTGTTTATTTTCTATCAAGGTAATTCAAACAAAAACTTATTAACTGAGACCCGTCTTTCCTAATTTAGTACAGTCTTACTGCCAATAGTTAAGTTCAGGAGAGTTTTGTCATACTGTCTTTATGAATTCTGATATGGCCGACATATCATCTGTAAATTACTTGGTTAGTACTATAATTCTGATTAATATACTTACCTAAGTGAGATAGAAAGAGAGCAGCAAGAATAGTAAAGAACACACTGATGTTCGGAGCTAATCAAATTACTTGTAAAGGACACAATTTCCTGTTCAAAGCAGCCAGAAAACTAAAAAACATAGTGCCGTCTGAGCCGAAGGATTCCTTCTTTCTTCGAAAACAGAAGAACAAACTGACGTCCTAACCCATATTTCCTTGTAAGGGATACGATTGCTGTACATGCTATTCCTCTTTAAACAGACAGAGCAGCCAGGAAACTGAAGAACCAACTGACTCACCGCCGAACTTGATACCATTTCTCTTTCTTTATAAAGGACACGATTGCTGTCTTTATTATACCTCTACAAACAAACGCAGCAGCTAGAAAACTGAAGAAGAAACTGACTGATCTCCGAACTTAATAGGATTTCCTCTTTCTTTGTAAAATGGAGTTGCTATGCCTATTCAAACAAACAGAACAGCCCAAAAACAAGAACAAACTGACGTCCTAAGCCATCGTTATGTGTAAAGGACAAGATTTCTGTAATTGCTATTTCTCTTCAAAAAAACAGAGCAGCCATAAAACTGAGGATTTCTTGTTTCTTTGTGGAGGACATGATTTCTGTACTTACTATTTCACTTCAAACAAATAGAGCATCCTGAAAACTAAAGAACAAACTGCCGGACGTCTGGACTTGATAGGAATCGTTCTTTCTTTGTAAAGGGACTATTTCTGTAATTCCTCTTCAAACGAACAGATCAGCCAGAAAACTGAAAAGTCCAAACCTGATAGGATTCCTTCTTTCTTTGGAAAGGACAGGATTTCTGTAATTAATATTTTTCTTCAAACAAACAGAGCAGCCATAAAACTGAAGAAGAAACTGACGAACCTCGTAACTTGATAGGATTCCATCTATCTTTGTAAACGACACGATTGCTGTACTTGTTATTTCTCTTCAAAAAAATAGAGCATCCTGAATACTAATGGACAAACTGGTCTGAACTTGATATAGGAGTCGTCTTTTCTCTTTCATTAAAGGACACGATTTCTGTATTTGCTATTCTTCATCTGGCATAATGAAGTAGTACTTCTATCGGCGTTCCCTCGCTCACCGGTTTTTAAGAATTGATTTTCTGTAATTACATTCTGATTGATATGTTTTGGTCCCAAAACATTAAGCAAGCGTTTATTAGCATATTAAACTTAACCTACTAAATTTGAAATCGGAAAAATGTGTATCAATAAATCTAAATAATGAATTATTCAAGTTTCAATTAATATAATTTGATTTGAATATTTTTCTTACCTCGCTCATTGAACATAACTTTTAAACCTAATAAATAAAAGCCAAATATGGTACATATTAATTGATTTATTAATAATCAACAGTTTATACATGGTGAACGTCAAATTTGGGGTAGGTCGAGGTTGCATAAGTATATGAGTTAATCTGGCAGAGACACTGGAAGACGCATTTGCATTTGGGATACATTGCTTCACCTGTGGGACTACAGTTGACGCTTGGAACCAGTAAAGTGTAATTAACGATATTTTATTGATTTTTTGTTGTTTTTTCTTTTAATACATTTTGTTTGCTTCACTTTACTTGGTTTGTCACAGTGTCTGTTTTCTTTCACGTTGTCTTTTTGTGCTGTTCTCTCTTCTTGTTTTTCAGGCTCTTTATGCTTTATCTATACTTCTTGTCGTGTTTTTCCATTTTGATTATCTGCTTCGCCTTGTTTTCTTCTTTTTATTGTTCGTTCATTTTTTTTTTGTTTTTTCAGCTTCGCGTTTCTGTATATTTTCTTTTTGTCCTGTGTTTCTGATTCGTGTTATTTTCTTATGTATGTATTGCCTATGGAGCTAGATCAAGCAATCTTTTCCTGGACTTGGAACTAGTAAAGTGGAATTGAATAGCTAGATGGAATTAAAGACCCGTACTCAGACGATTGATTTTTTAGTGTTTAAGCTTTTCTAATATTTGAAAATCTTTCTTTTTTCATCGTTTTTCTTGTCCTTTTCTTTTTTTCTTGATGTGTATTTTAAAAATCTTTCTTTTTCATCGTTTTCTTTTTTTATTGATTTTTAGTTTTGCAATTTTTTCTTTATTTTGCCTGGCGTTTTATTTTTTATTGTTTTTCCGCTTCCCGTCGAATTAATTCTTTTTCTTGTGCATCAGCTTCGTGTTTTTTTCTTTCTTTGTTTTGTTCTTCTTTGATACGATTAATTTGACTTCATAATTTAATTCTACGGATCAAAATACATAGTTTGAGAAAGTTTAATTAAGCGGTAGGATCCGCAATAAGGCCGATTTTTCGGTACCCTTCGAAATCTATACAATTATGACCTAAGGGGTTGTCGGGATCGCTGATTGATAAGTGGCAAGTATTATATATATTTGGAAAGGTAATTTAATTTCTAAAACGAATATGCAAAAATATACAGGGTAGGCCATAAGAAAAATTACAAGTATGTCATAGTTTCAACACCAGTCTTTAAAAAAAAAATAGAGACACTACTGGATTTCTCTCAAAAAAGTGCCCTGCGAATGTTTTCACAGAAACAAAAAATAATCATAAATAAATAAGTTACAGGGGTATGTTAAAAATGCACAAAAGTCAAAACCACCCTGTATCTTTTAAACGGTTCAAGATATCGAGGTGAGGTTTTTGGCATTTGATTTCGTTTGAAAATCGAGCTCATGACATATATATATAGTTATATTCGACTACATAGTTGACTCACTTTCAGTGAATATTTTCCCCAGGTATATATATATATAAAATAAGCTTTTGTGAGTTTGCTGTGGCTTGGGGCTCTAAAAGTAGCATTCATTTCGGTCAATTCTTATTGACAACTAAATTGAAAACTATCTACATGGTAATAAATAAATATACGTATTACTCCGTAAATTTAATTATAATATAGTCATATAAATGGTAAAACCAGAATATGTTAATTATTTTATTAGCAATATTGTCAAGACTAATTAAGATATTAAAACAACTAATAAATTTCAAACATGAATTTTAATATTTAGTAATGCGTAAGAATTGGTTAAATATCTTTGTTCAATAACGTATACCTACAGCTTTCATTTATGAAAATTTTTCATTTTTATATCAAATTTTAGGAGGGTTGGCAAAAAAACACGTTTTTTTAAAAATAAAAACAAATTTTTGTTGTTTTTTTTTTTATTTCTATAGTTCTTTTTGTTTAATAATAAAAATAATGGTCTTTATTTAAGTATTTCTTTATTTATGGGCGAGATTCAGTTCTCTTGCATCTTGATGGAAACAAGAGTCTGTTCAGCTAACCTTGTTTTAAACTGGCCACGTGCCCTTATGGACTAACGGCCACTGGTTATACGTAACCCACTCCAGTGGCTTTAGGATTTGAACTTGGGGGAGGCGCATCCCCAAAAGTCAAGTTTTAAGCTATATTGAATATGCTTGTAAAAAAATTGTAAATTTTCACGTATGCGGATAAGACTTTACTTACGTAACTGATCGGGCATGACGGGGAACATGGAAATAAAATTTAAAGGAAATACGTTTGTTAACTTTTTATAGGTATAGTAAAAGAAACTAAACAATTCTAAATTTGAAACAAAATAAAATAAACAAAACTGAAACAGCTCGTAGATCACACAATAACAAAATACATAAAACAAAAATAAAATAAAAACATAGACATGAGTATTCATACGAAAAAAATTATAACATCCAAAAGTTAAATTGTAAAATCTAATCTTCTTTTTTTATTGGCGAAACGGTTAATTACACTTTCAATATTTCTATGAACATACAATAAGGCTAACCCATTTAGACAATCTTCTGCGATGATGGATCTTAAATAACTTTTAATTAATCTTAAACTAGAAAAGCTTCTTTCTGCCGTTGCTACAGAAATGGTCATCGAAATTTAACCAATTTTTGTGGTATTGCACTTTGCGATGCACCAACTAGTTTTTCGTGTGACAAAACTGCACAGTATTTACGAAAGAGGCCTTTCTTTTCTTCTGAAAAAACTAGCCTTTCAAATTTTTTTAAATGGGCGTATGTTGGACGTCTTCGTTCCTCGCGTCCTCGTTTGGTGTGAATTGAAAAGGGGAATTCAAATTGTGGTTCAGGAACCCAATGATTTTCCAATAAATTATATTTGGTGATGTCAGGGATGATATCAATTTGCGTTAAAAGTGCGCCGATATCGCATTTTAATTGCCAAGTTCTGTGTCCATGAAATCTGCATTTTGATTTTGTGTTGAAATAGAAGCAACTGCATTTTCTACTCTCTCGTCTGTTCTTGATTTTTTAAAATAATTTAAAATATTATTTGCGACTGCGACTCGCTTACTCGACATATTGAATTATTACCGCCTATAGTGAATTTTATTATTCTAACCAACAAACAAAGTCCGAAATGTATAAAAACCAAACGCCGAACATCAAGGAAAAATGAAGCCGAAAAGGACGAAGACACCGACTCCTAGAAATCCGCATTATAGACCAAGAGTCAAGAGCAGTCCTGTTAAATTTTATAGACCGAATGCTCGATTAAAACATATTTATGCAATTAATCTATTTATATGTGGAGGAATTCATTTTCATTTTTTGAGGGGACCCACTCGTAGCCACTTCCTTAGAAGCGGATCTGAATAACGTTTTTAATTGATCAGTCTCCTTCCATTTAATGTAGAAAAATGCAAGGCAATGTCATTCATATAGATATATTACAGATCTTGGTAGGTATTATACGAGGCATGTTTTTTAAGTAAGTTCCGTTTTGGAATTAAAAAAAGACGTGCAAAGATATCGCAATAATTTTTACATGAAAGCCTGTACCTTAATCTACTTTTCTACATAATTTCCGTGAATATTGAGGCACTTGTCATAACGTGGCACCAGTTTTTGAATACCCTCCTCATAAAATTCTGCCGCCTGACTTGTTTGTTCCAAAAATGTTGACGAATTTGCACAAAACCCAACGTTTAGGCAGTGCATTGACTTTCCTTGAGCGGTACCATAATGAAGGTGAGGATTTTTTAGACCAAATTGTTACTGGTGACGAAACATTGGTGGCCTGCGTCACACCAGAATCGAAACAACAATCCATGGAATGGCGACATTCATCATCACCCAAAAGAGTGAAGTTTAAGCAAACAATTTCTCCGCGGAAAATCATGTGCACAGTTTTTTGGGACAGAAAAGGAGTATTGCTAGTGGAGAGAGGCGGCAGAATTTGAGGAGAGGTATTCAAAAACTGGTGCCACGTTATGATAAGTGCCTCAATATTCACGGAAATTATGTAGAAAAGTAGATTAAGGTACAGGCTTTCATGTAAAAATAAAATTATTGCGATATCTTTGCACGTCTTTTTTTAATTCCAAAACGGTACTTACTTAAAAAACATGTCTCGTATAAGTACAATAAGCCTACATTTTCAGAGCATATTGAACATTAACTAACCAATCTTACAATAAATTGGGATTTATCATGCGAAATAGTAAAACCTTTAAAAACAGAAAAACTTTATACTACTTTATGCAACACATACATATACGCTCGAG
This sequence comes from Apoderus coryli, assembly GCA_911728435.2. Lineage (NCBI taxonomy): Eukaryota > Metazoa > Arthropoda > Insecta > Coleoptera > Attelabidae > Apoderus > Apoderus coryli. The sequence goes on along the minus strand of OU452209.1, from coordinate 6,121,673 downwards.
ACTGGAATATTGTCGAATTCTTCTGAAAGTTCCTCTAAGATTTCTCAACTCGTTACATGTGTTTTGAATTTTATATTATCTCATTGTTCTATCTCTTCATGTGAAACTGAATTAGTTCTATTTTTTCTAAATTGAAAGTGATTTCATTTGCATATTTTAGTGTCGATTACACTATACTACAATGTCTGACAATCGATAAACAATCATTCGTGATCAATAAACTAAACTGGCATTTTGTTATTGAAAATCTCCTCCTTTAAACAATTTATAACAACAGGTAAGAGCTCTTGAACATTTTATTATACATTTATTATTATATTGCACAATGATTGAAAGTATATGTGTTGTTCTTCGAATAAATCAGTGACGTAGATACGTCTGGTTATTACTAAAGTCTGCCGTAATTATTTTGTAACAAGGCAAGCAATTATCAGTAGTAATACCCCTAGCGTCTTGATAATACCGAGATAATTTTGTCATAGAGAATGCCGAAAGCGTGTTGCTTGAGCAACTCGCTTGAAGGATTCTCTATGACAAACTGAACTAAAACATTTTCAGTAAAAAAAAATGTTTTAATCGTTTTTTAAAAAGAACTTACTACAACCCAACGAATATATTTCGAAAAAAATTCAAAATATAGGTTCAAGCTTACCAAAAAAAAATTAAAATTATACGTTACCTTCAAATTTTATCGAATTCATGCCTGGCTTTTCGCGCTCACTGTATACATAATAGCAAGAAATATAACATAAAGGTTTTGTGAGTGTGATTCTCAGTGAAAGACTTCAATTTATACTGTATCATGTATAAGAGTAAAAATATATCTTCAGGTACGATGAGCGAGACCATTAATAGTACTTCATATGCCATAATCTGAACCACAGTTGCAGAACCACTGATTACAATGTATTTACTACCTATTTTAAATGGTTATATCCGTTTCCTGTAACATGGAGGTATATTATAAGTTGTGCATAAATTAATGCTATTTGTGCCTTACTGACTCATGCATTTTATTATTTTTTTATTCATAGGCGCCAAACCTTGGTGGGTGTAAATTTGAATATGTTTAATAGTGTATTTACCCTATACACTGCTGAGGCTTAAATCCGGAATCGGGTGATTCTGTCACAGTTTATACAGTTGGTTCTCATTGTGGTAGTCCTGTATATTATTATTATTATGTTTATATATACCAGCAGCATTTTGACATTAGTTTAGTTTAGTTTTGACATTGTAATATTATTTAATAAAAATATTATAAAATATTTTGAATACAAAACATAACATGGCGCAGTCCAATTAAGAACCAAGAGCAGCTCTTTTAGAACGCTAAAAATGTCCACTCGTAAGAATAAGAGTAAGAAATCAAACCAGACATCTACAGAAATTCCAGAAGCATGTATTGAAACAACCAACCAAGCTTTACGAACTTTAGAAAAGAAAACCGAAGAATCGTTAAAAAATATGAAGACGGATTTCAAACAACAGCTATCAGAAATACAAAACAGTATGAGGCAATTGTTAGAAATTCAGAAAGATAGTAATAATAAAGAAAGAATTCCAGAAGAAGTTCAGAACTTAAAGACGGAGTGTGCAGACGATACTAACATGGAATATATACGTTTACCAAGCAATATACCTTTACCAGAAAAACTAAACGATTCTCTAAACCTAGCGCAGTTCAAAGACTGGAAAATCAATTTTGAAAATTACTTGTTGTATCAAGGAATACATCTAAATAAAAGTGGCCAGGTAACAGCTTTATTATCCACATTTTTTAATCAAGATATTCTAGATGTTGTCCGATTTGTATTGAAAATTGAAAATTTTAATCAAATTAAAGCCAGTCATGTTCTAGAAGAACTGGAAGGCTATTTTAAGAAAAAAGAAAATACTCGAATCAGACGCAGTCAATTCATGAATCGTAAACAAGAACAAGGTGAACCTTTCCCTATTTTTTATAGAGAAAAACTTAAATTATTTCATTTGAGTGACCCCTGCTCAAATTGTTTCGACCGAGCAATTACTGATCATATGATCGAATCGCTGTATGACGCAGAAATCAGAAAAAAATGCAGAACATTACCAGAATCAGCAAACATTAATGATGTCAAGAAACTTTGTGAATTGGAAGAAATCGCACAAATGGAAGAGACCCAAGCATATTCTTCTAAGGTACAGAAAATTGATAGATCAATAAAAAATTCAACAAATATAAAAAAATGTCTACGATGTAACAATGCATGGCATAAAAGTTTGAAAGATTGCCCTGCTATAAATTCTATATGCAGTCGATGCAATAAAAAAGGACATTTCTTAAATTGTTGTCGTACAAAGAACATAGGGTTTGTTGACTGCTCAGAAGATGAACCAGCAAAAGTTGGTTTACTGAAAATTGCTAACGTCAGAAATAATAACAACCGTCAAATTAAAGTTGAAATTCGAGCACCCACTAAAACCAGAAATATATTCACTTACATGGCAACACCAGATACTGGCGCAGACGTAAGCGTAGTAGGTGAAAATTTTATTCAAAAAGCCAATTTTACCTATGCAAATTTAGAAAAAACGCACGTAATGCTTAAATCAGCTGATGGTACAAAAATTAAGGTACTTGGATCTTTAAAATGTCAAATTAGCTATGAAAATAAAACTACAGAAGTAAGGATTTATGTTTGTAAGAATGTTAAAGATCTTTTGCTTGATAAAACAACACTTATACGACCTGGCATTCTTCATGCAGAATTTCCAAAGCCAATAATTTACGAAACGTGTACTGTTAAAAAAATTCATGAAGACCCATCTGAAGAAGAAATTAAAAAAATTAAAAATCAGCTTTTGGAAAAATACAAAAGGTCTTAAAACCAATGGATGGAAAACCTGTACATATACATTTGATGGAAAAATATGGGGCTCCACTCTCTCCAACATATCGGCCGGTATCTCACGAATAAATTCTTCAATATTGGCCTCCAGTGCGTGAAACGTTACGGGCTTGTCCCTGTAGACATAAGCTTTAGCATAGCTCCACAAAAAAATAGTCTAAGGGCGTTAAAACGCACGATCTAGGCGGCCAATTGAGCTGTTCCAAACGTGAAATAAACTGTTCACCGAACTCGCTTCTCAATTAAGCCATTGTTTCGCGCGCTGTATGGCATGTGGCCCTGTTTTGCTGCAACCACATGTCAGCCAAGTCCAGCTCTTTTGGGAGAAAAGAAAATTTAATCATCGCACCTTCATGGTCTTTGAAAAAGTACGGTCCAATCATGTATCGCGCAAATCTCTGCAGTATATATCGAACTTGCATTTGCTTTATCTTTACTTTAATTAAATACAGAGGCTCCCACTCCTCTTTCTGACTTAGAAGCATTTGTGTAGACGTGATGGTAATTTTGAAAATCTTTTAATATCCATCCACTTCAAGTAGTAGGGTATTTATTTTCGGACGGGAATATCCCAAGATGGGGTCTTTGATTTCTTGTAAAGGGAGAGGGTATGTGGAAATTTGAAAGGATTCAAGCAATTGGCGATATTTAATACCGATTGATGGAGCTGCGCGTTTTTTTTTGTGTTAAAAATTGTGATAAATCTATCTGATAAATTATCATTTTTTGTTGGGTGGTTTTTATTAGCTATTTTGGTACAATATCAAGCATTAGGTAATTTCTTCTTAATTCGCTTCGCAAGGTAAGTAATTGAGTATTTTGCCGAAGTATCCACATTTCAAAGTACCAAAAATTATACGAGCTTTCGTAATGCGACAGTCGGACAGCCATAAAGAGTCAAAAGTTCTATAACGGGAACAGATACAGCAGTTCATTAGTAAAGCACTAGATGACTTCTATTTGATAACTAAGGTAATTTGGAAGTAAAACGTGAAAAAATGGGTCTATTTTTTTGCTATTACTTTTAGATTGCTTTAATATTCGTAATCTTTGTGGCATGCCGACTTCACGAACTAATGATATTGAAGATTTGGAATCCAACTTTCTGTAACAGAGTAAAATAGAAAAATGCTTTTATTTGTTAATAAGGTGTACGTTGCCCGAATGCATGCACGCTGTTCTACTGAGGAAATCATTTTTATCGTTGTCTTTAACATATTCCCTTTAAACTAATCACACTGCCATATGATACTAATGATAGTTATTATTCTATGCTAATGTGGTTTTAAACGCTGACGCTTCTAGCAGCCATATACGTTGCCCACAATGCCAGTTAATACTTTCTGTGCATTTTTAAAAAACGGAATTTTGTGACATACGAACTCGCGAATACCCTGTAGAATAATTTCTCTTTTATATTATTAACGTCATTGTAGCACTTTTAGGTAATACTCAACTCATCGCAATTTCTTCTGCTGACATTTAAAGTTAACAACAGGTCAAAACAAAACGAAAAATAATTAATTTACATATTGCCTTTATACGCCCCTGTCATTAGTCACTTTCCCTTTATGTTTTTTTCACATAAAGACTGCAAAAAATAAAAATGATGTTAATAATAATTGGTATGAACTTTAACTTTAATTATATGTAAATACATTTATAGAAAATAATATGTTAATCAGCTAAAAATATGGAACATTTTTCATATTTGTGTTTTTTTTATACACGGTGAGTCACCATGTATACTTGTACTGTTTTATCTGTATGCTTATGCATTAAAAGTGTCAATAATTTAAAGTTGAAGTTTCAGGTTTGCTAAAAGCATGAATAAACAGTTTTGATATTTTACACATATTTGAGTATATGCGCCTTTTAAGGAGCTTGACGAAACGATCTATAAAATGGAAACTTTCCACTAGGCCCTCGTAAAAACTTATGCATTAACAGTGTCAATAATTCAAAGTCGAAGTTTCAGGTTTGCTAAAAGCATGACCAAACAGTTTTGATATTTTACACATATTTGAGTACATGCGTCTTTTAAGGAGCTTGACAAAACGTTCTATAAAATGGAAACTTTCCACCAAGCCCTCGTAAAACCTTATGCATTAATAATGTCAATAATGTAAGGTCAAAGTTTCAGGTTTGCTAAAAGCATGAATAAACAGTTTTGATATTTTACACATATTTGAGTACATGCGTTTTTTAAGGAGCTTGACGAAACGCTCTATAAAATGAAAACTTTCCACCAAGCCCTCGTAAAAACTTCGGCATTAATGGTGTCAATAATTCAAAGTCGAAGTTTAAGGTTTGCTAAAAGCATGACCAAACAGTTTTGATATTTTACACATATTTGAGTACATGCGTCTTTTAAGGAGCTTGACGAAACGCTCTATAAAATGAAAACTTTCCACCAGCCCTCGTAAAAACTTATGCATTAATAATGTCAATAATGTAAAGTCGAAGTTTCAGGTTTGCTAAAAGCATGACCAAACAGTTTTGATATTTTACACATATTTGAGTACATACGTCTTTTAAGGAGCTTGACGAAACGCTCTATAAAATGAAAACTTTCCACCAGCCCTCGTTAAAACTTATGCATTAATAGTATCAATAATTTAAAGTCGAAGTTTCAGGTTTGCTAAAAGCATGAATAAACAGTATTGATATTTTACACATATTTGAGTACATGCGTCTTTTAAGGAGCTTGACGAAACGATCTATAAAATGAAAACTTTCCACCAGCCCTCGTAAAAACTTATGCATTAATAATGTCAATAATTCAAAGTCGAAGTTTCAGGTTTGCTAAAAGCATGACCAAACAGTTTTGATATTTTACACATATTTGAATACATGCGTCTTTTAAGGAGCTTGACGAAACACTCTATAAAATGGAAACTTTCCACTAGGCCCTCGTAAAAACTGATGCATTAATAGTGTCAATAATTTAAAATCGAGGTTTAAGGTTTGTTAAACGATGGCCAAACAGTTTTGATATTTTACATATATTTGAGTACATGCGTCTTTTAAGGAGCTTGACGAAACACTCTATAAAATGGAAACTTTCCACTAAGCCCTCGTAAAAACGTATGCATTAAAAGTGTCAATAATTTAAAGTCGAAGTTTCAGGTTTGCTGAAAGCATGACCAAACAGTTTTGATATTTTACACATATTTGAGTTCATGCGTCTTTTAAGGAGCTTGACGAAACGCACTATAAAATGGAAACTTTCCACTAGGCCCTCGTAAAAACGTATGCATTAAAAGTGTCAATAATTTAAAGTCGAAGTTTCAGGTTTGCTGAAAGCATGACCATACAGTTTTGATATTTTACACATATTTGAGTACATGCGTCTTTTAAGGAGCTTGACTAAACGCTCTATAAAATGGAAACTTTCTACCAGGCCCTCGTAAAAATTTATGCATTAACAGTGTCAATAATTTAAAGTCGAAATTTCAGGTTTGCTAAAACCATAGCCAAACAGTTTTGATCTTTTACACATATTTGAAACTGTGCATTTCCGTTCTTTTTGAATAATTTTCACATTATTTTATATCGATTTGTTCGTTATAATATTTAAATATCCATTCTCACGGTTTTTCTACGTTAAATTAGTCAAGTGTAACAAATGGAAACAAGTGCGCAAGCTGACCCTTAACAGTCAAGTCCATTTACCCTCCAATTTTGTATATTATTCGTTTTTATATAATCATAATTCCATTGTGTAGTCTACAGGTGCAATTTTATTTTATTTACCTTTTTTTTAATACGAACAGAACATATGTTAGGTACAGCTGTCATAGTTTTATATGTACAGGTCGGTACAAAACACAGGTGAAACACTTTAAGATATGGTTTTTTTTTTCAAAATAGAGTCAAAATGTTTGATTTTATTACGCGGCAGATTTGCGTTTAAAACAGTATTACGTGTTTTTTTTTAGATAATTAAATCGATTAAAATTTGTTATCACATGCCTTTGACTGAAACTTTAACTGAGTTGGGAAACACCTTGAGAAACTTCATTAACTTGGTTGGTTTAAATTTGTAATAAATAAAACATTTCAAACAATAAATAAATACGCAAGTATTCTATAGGCAAAGATCCTCGAAACAAATTATACGATAACAATTTTTGTATGTCCTTTATTGCCAAACAAAGACGATTTAATTAACTGTTTTGTAAAAGAATAGAAAAATTATGCAAAAAAATAAAACAAGGAAAAAATTAATTTACTTTAATGTTTAGTAGGTTAGTATATTTTATTGTTTCTTTCTTTCACTAGTTAGTGCATAAATGGAAAAGAGTGTCATAACATTTGTATTTTTATGCAGTTTATTATTGTTTTCACTATCTGTTTTATAATAATTAGTGTGACATAAAAACTGTATTAGTATTATGTGCATCATAATTTATCAGTAGTGACTCATTTTTATACGTCAAATGAGCATTAAGCAGAAATGATATATAGGAAAAGCATTAATATAGCTCCAATTAAAATTAAGAAAATAATAAATAATTCTTGTTATTAAAGCAACCATAATAGCCAGGGTTAATGTTAGAAGCCTGAATGAAAGCGGGTGATTGATTATTATAAATAATATAGAAATAAAAATAATTACTAGAGATAGTGTTAATACCACAGATCTAGAAACTCGAGAGATATAACATTATCTGAAATTTCATTCATAATTCACATTTGTTTACAATCAGACATAAGTTGGCAGTTGATATATAAGATAGAAAAGGACAGATAGAAAAACATGGCAACGTTGTACCTGGTTCGTCGATTCGATTTCGTTTTATGTACCAGTGGCGTACGGTTTTAAAGGCATTCTTTATATTTTAATTAGGCGGTTGATGTTCACTAAAGTGATATAAAACAATGATAAATTGTAGGTTTTAAAAATAACGTTATTTTTTTTTTGGTTTATGATAAAAATATATTTTATCTTATTATTATTATTACCGCATCTCATTCTAAATAACTTTAGACTATTATGGTTATAGGATTATATAGGAGATACGTATACTATATAATATATTCTACAGTGTGTACCCAAATACTTGGTGCCCCAAAACAACAAACTATAGTTTGTAAATATCTTATCTATAGATAAGCCAGGAAGTTAATTTTAATAAGATCGCATTGCTACAGTTTGTGGATCACATAGGTCCTTGCTTGATCGACATCTGATGCTCTAAATATTCAATATCTACTTACCTACTAGGTTTGCTTGGAGAGGATTCGGCTACAGTTGAAACTGAGCTGAAAATAAAAATAAATATAAATACAATAGTAATACCACAGATCTAGAATCTAGATGTGTGGTAAATACACCATATGTTTATTACAATATTATTGAACATTATACCTTTATATAGACACATTTTATTAAGCATATATATAATTACCTGTACGACAGAGGCTCATTAAAAGTAAATGATAATTGAGGTTCAGCGTCTGGTCGAATTTGCTTTCGACCAGTAATCTCAGTTATCTTAATGCCGCTCACATCAAAATGGTTTGAGCATATTTGTGCATACTTGGGGACATACTGATTTTCCAGACCCAAAAGCTGTAGCCACCTTTAGCGTCTTTCCGAATTTACTGGAAACCTACAATATGAAATTATTTAATTCTTTTGGAACCTACCTATTCAGTATTAATATATTTAGTTATCTAACGAAGTGCTATCTTACTTTATAATTAAACCTTGATTTAAATACTGTAAGGTGAACCTAGCATCTCTATAACATCACAAAAATCAACAATTACATTAGGTATTTATTTACAGCAATTTATTTTTAATTTGTAGAGCAAGCAAACTACACTACTGATAAAGTCGTAACCTTACTTACCTCCGAAATATCAAATTTGGGTTGGAATTTTAATTATTTTTACAAACTATACACTGACGCACCATTGTTAATTGTTTTTTTATAGTTTTTGCACAAAAAACACTCAAAATTCCTCAAAATCACCAACCAAAAGCAAATAAAAACAAGCGCAAAGGATATTTGGCAACAAAGCTCAAACTACCGGCTGATTACAAGAATGAATGAAATCGTAAATTCTTCGCGTACTATTCAGTTGCTCTGCTTTACAGAGTTGCCACGTGTATTTCATAAATAAATTATGATTTGGTGAAATATGTCTTGAATATGTTAAAATTCATAAAAAAGTAACTAAAAAATATCTTGGGTAGGTATATCGTTTTATTATACACAAAAATTAGTACCATCACCTAAGTTATATTTTGCTTTAAAACGGTAAAAAATGCCGTATCAAAATAGTGTATTTTAAAACAATGCGGGAATCGGAGCGGAAGTTTGGCATTATCGATATCTGCAAATAATGATGTTTGATCGCTTGGAAATGTAAACAGTTTTATCTCCCCCTTTTCTAGATCTGTGGTTAATACTATATCAAAGAATAGTTTAATTAAAATATTAGTTTTGGAGATTAATCATAAGAGTTTCTTTTCTTTGATGTCCGGGGTATTGAGGGGGAGTGAGTGAGTTTTTTTAACATCGGAATTACAGGTTTGGAACTTAAATAAACTTGAACTTTTAATTTCTTACCCAATTTTGACGGTTTTTTTGTAAATGTAAATATTATTAAAAAAGTCTAAACTCCAAAAGTAAATTTCAATTTGTCAAACAAGATGTCAAAATAATTAACTTTTGAATAAATTAATGCAAATAGTATCTACAGTTTAAATGAAAAAATACAGTTTGCTTTTCTATATACAGGGTGTTTCATAATATATGCACAGGACTTTAGGATGTGATGAAAAAAATCCGTTTTCTACTCATAATAAACTATGTTTTGTGCAAGAATTTTTGTTTTAATTATAATTGGTAAAGATTTTGAAGGAGTAGTGGGTGTTACTCTCCCCAATTTCTACGCCACTGGAAAAAGTACAGTTTTAAGATACCCATTTGAACCGCCAATGTTTTCCACACAAAAAAGATACTCTTGGTCATAAGCTCTAAAGTTGACCGTTTTCGAGGAAAATCAACTTGTTGAAAAACATGGTCAATTTTTTGAAATAAATTTAATTTTTTCTACTAATTGCAAAATAAAAAAAAATAATACGACGTCAGCTCCACAAAATAAATATATTCATATATCAAAACACACGGCAAATTGCCTATGTCCGTCAGACATGTTTCGAGAAATTCGTAATTCTCATCATCAGTGACATTTGGATACAAGACAATCTCTTTAGTTTCACAATGTAACATACTCTCCTGTTTCTTACCATTTTGTGCAAAATTTTTGTAAAGTTTTATGCAAATCAATGTTAAAACATTGTTTTATGAAATCAAAATCAAATAATAATTAAACTATAATCGAGATTAAAATTATTTAACGGCAGATCGCTTATTTTTGTATTTTCTTTTTATTTGTCATAACTGATGTTTGTAATTTTTAATGAAAATGTTTTAAAGATATAACGTTATAGCTTAAAATTGTGCATAACCTCAACAATTTGTTATTAACTATTGTTATTTACAATTTTAAGCTATACATGCTATAACGTTATATCTTTAAAACATTTTCTTTAAAAATTACAAACATCAGTTATGATAAATAAAACGAAAATACAAAAATAGGCGATCTGCCGTTAAATAATTTTAATCTCGATTATAGTTTAATTATTATTTGATTTTGATTTCATAAAACAATGTTTTAACTTTGATTTATAATTTTTCACAAAATGGTAAGAAACAAGAGAGTATGTTACATTGTGACACTAAATAGTTTGTCTTGTATCCAAATGTCACTGATGATGAGAATTAAGAATTTCTCGAAACATGTCTGACTGACATAGGCAATTTGCCGTGTGTTTTGATATATGAATATATTTATTTTCTGGAGCTGACGTCGTATTATTTATGTGTATAATCATCGCTCCTCTTTGAATGGATTATTTCATAAAATGTTAAATTAAATGTTGGAAATGTCCGCCGTTAGCTTCAGTCCACGCAGCAATTCTTCGACTTTTTTTTTACGTTTTGGGGAATTTTGAAAAAACAACTTTTTTGTCATTTTTTAATTTACGTTTAATTAGAAGAAAAAATTAAATTTATTTCAAAAAAATTGACCACGTTTTTCAACAATTTTCTAAAGTTGATTTTCCTGGAAAATGGTCAAGTTTAGAGCTTCTGACCAAGAGTACCTTTTTTGTGTAGGCGGTTCAAATGCGTATCTTAAAACTGTACTTTTTCCAGTGGCATAGAAATTGGGGAGAAAAACACCCAAAAAGTCAATCATTTGGATAACAGAATTCCAATAATAATTCAATGATATTAAAAGGTCAGTAATAATTATTATACAAAGATTTAGATGCACAATTTCTCATAAACTTTTGAATGAATTAATACGAATAGTAGGTATACAGTTTAAATGAAAAAAATACAGTTTGTTTTCCTATATAACGCAAGTTTTACGACGCAATAAAGAATAATTAGATAGTCGTGGTAAGATACTTTTGAATAGCTTCTATCGTCGCTCTTATAGGTTTTATCATAGCTCCATTTTTCACAGACAGTCATAAAGGAGAATATTTTGAAAAAAAACAATAAGGCAAATAGTGCCCCTCGTACAGTGGCGGCTTGTCCTATGAAGCAAGTGAAGCAACGCTTCACCTAAATAATCAGTAAAATTAATAATATTTAAGTATTTAATTCTATTTTATTGTGTAATTAATTTTCTCCATATAAAATTTAAACTATAAATTAATGTATACTTAATTTTCAACCTGCTTTACCATAAAACTGTAATTTTGAATTTCGTCTTCATCTGAAGCAGGCTTTATCCTATACACCTATTTAACATACTTAATTTACATACCTATAGGTATTTCCCTCTTTTTTTTATTCGTGTAATAATAGTAAAACATTATTTATTTCGGTCTCCCTCTTCCGTGTATGGGACAGTTGACACCCTTGCCAGTGCTTGTGTCCTGTGACACACCAATAGCCTATTTATTTATCATACACGTCCTTATGCAGATGAAGCGTGCCTCAAAGCATTTTCATCTATTATTCAGCAACAATGGGCAACACTGCCATCTGGCATATACCCACTATACAACCACCTATCTCTCTTCGTATAAACATAGTTGCCAGCATTTAATTGTACTAAGCATAGCATACGAATCTTGCCATTAAAAAAACACTATAAGAACCACGCTTCATATAGATGCAGCAGAGATGTTTCGACCTTAGCTAAGGCCATCATCAGTATAACTTAGTGGAAAGGGACACACAACAAAATTATGAACATTATTTAAATTGATACTAAGGCATTAGCTACTATGTAACGTATCAATTAAAATACTTAATGTTAGCCCCTTCGCTAAGGTCGAAACATGTCTATAATTTTAATTAAACAATTTGGTGGATGTGACTGAGTTTTATTCCGAGAAATATATATACGGTTATTAATTAGTAGGTACTTACCATTGAGGTGGGGGGAGACGCTCTAACGTGGCCAAAAGCGGGTGCAGGTACGCCATATTGGTATACGATATCTATCATTTGTCGTGCTTTCAAGTTTATAGTGTTATTTACGAGTATTTTACAAGTTTACTTAAGTTTTTCGTGTTTTTTTTGGACGGTTATTTGACAATATACTATAATGGTGTCCTGTGCTGTGCGTAGTTGCAGTAGTAGAAGTGAAATCGACCAGAAAATATCAGGAATAACGTTTCATAGGTATGTACCAAATATTGTAAACATTGTACATGGACGTATTTAGGGTTTTTTTAGGCGAACTTATTAAAACACATTATTATAGGAGTCTGGTAGCATTCTCTTTCTGCACTGAACAATTGATACGTGCATTGTAGTTTATTTTTTTTTTACAAATTCTTTTACTTGATTTCTACTCTCAAACTCTCTACTTTTTCATCACTTTCTAGCAAAAAAGACCCCTAAATGTGTGTTAAAAACATATTCTGGTTTTTAGATTTCCTAAAGATCCTGCTGGTAGACATATCTGGACAGAATATGTGTCTCGAATTAATTGGATACCAACGAGAAATGTACACAAATATAATTTATCCAGATCATGATTATCTTCCTGGACCATTTTCTGAATTTTCGAAATTCATTATTGTTTATATTGCTGGATTGTTGTTTTTAGTTTAAAGAAGCAAATTATTTGCAGAGAATGTCGAGATGCATTAATAAGTGTTATTCTTTTATTAAAATGAAGGCAAAAAAAGGATTTACAAATTCCTTCAAAAGATGTTTTAGACGTTTGCTTCCAATCCGAAAAGATCATAAAAAATCATGTAGTAGCTACTAATGAAAAGTTGTCCGCAGGATTCATAATAAACCTTGTTTTAAAGGAATTTGTAAATAGTAATATATTTCCTAATTTAGTTGTGCACGGTTTTGATCAAATCAGTGTTTGATAACCATATACATTTACTGATCAAATCTATTGCGACTAAATATGTTAATACCAGGATGTATTATTTAAGTAAAAATAAAGTGGATAAGCATAGCGCAACATTTAAATAAAATTGTTTTGTTTAAGGGGTATTAATATATAATTTATAAAGTACTAACGTCTTTTATTCGTGTATTTAGGTATTAAATATCAATAATTACCTATATTTAAGTATTTTGTACACTGCTTAACATTTCAAAATAAAGTATAAACCCAAGCTGCAAATTAAAGAACAAAAACGTCAACAAAAATAGTTAGTCCGGCTCTGGAGAATCCGCCATATTGGTATGCGCTTACGCCCCACCCAATGCACCCGTTTCTGTACAATGTAAAATAATGCTTATAACGTCTCCTTATATCTCAATGGTACTTACCTATTTTTATCAAAAATAAATGGGTAGGCACCGTAAAATATTGTTTTTTTTTTAATAATATAATATATTATAATATCTCATACTTTAATATGGAAGAAGCAAGTGGAAGTAGTACACATCAGCAGCGTAAATTATATCAGGTAAGCGCAGTTATTATGAAAAATGATAGTTTATTTTTTAATTTAACTAAACTTAAGTTTTTTTAATCAACACTCCTTTTAAGAACAGAAAAATCTTGTTAAAAATATCCAGACACACCTGTTCCAGATTTAAATAAATGTTTGATAAATATAAATAAAGGCAAATGTTAATATAGGCCCTAGAAAAAAGGTTTAAATTATGAAAATTGAAGTAAATTAAGTGCTGGTTTATTCGTAGTTGAAAAAAACAAAAAAGGATCCAAATCGGCTTTTTCGAAACTTGTACAACATTTTTAAATGGAATACGCTGTATATTTTATGACAGATGGCATGCTATGCTATGCTGTTTCTAATATATTCTAGTTACATGGTGTCAAAGGTTCAAATTTGCCATAATTCGAATACGCCTTTAAATATTTTTTTCAATTTTAGTGACCGATCTGTTCTTTAAAAAAGTCTATTTTGACATAACCAATCTTTTTAAAAAATTAACCAGTGGCATGCTATAGGGATTAGTGGCAATTTTTATCCCCCTATTTTTTACGCTACTGAATAAATAGATCTTTTTATTTATTTTTTTTAAATTGCCTGTTGATTTTTGCTTCAAAAAGTAATAACTTTTATGGGTCTAAAGTGAACAGTTTTGCAGGAATTGTCGAAGAACTTTTGCCACTCTGATTGAGGTATCTCCAAAACATGCAATCTGAATGCAGCAACCGCTTCTTCAGGTGTCGAAAAACGTTGACCTCTCAGTTTGTTTTTTACGTACGGGAATAAAAAGAAGTCATTCGGTGCTCGCATTGTCGTGGTGAAGGGTGATCCGTCTTCGGCGGTTGGTTTTCCTGATTCCTTGGAAGAAAACTGGCAAACAAATGGTTGTGTACCACTCATAATTGACTGTTCTGCGTTGTTCTAGTGGTACGGTTGCGACAATTCTACTTTGGTTTTGTTATAGTGATCTAAATTATCTTTAAAAACTTCCAGATATTTTTGTTTTAACATATCTAGTGATAAAATTTCTGATGTTTCTTCTGAACTGATAGTGTTACAAATACTATTATTGGAATATCCCACAGGCAAAATGTCTCAATCCAATCAATTCCAAGAAGATTTAAACCCTTTGTTGATGATTTTTGGTTTAAACATATTTGGCATTGAATTTTTCCCAAGGAATGCTACCTTTTGCTTTGAAGCGCTGTATGCAATTTGGTCTGTTTGTATGATGACAGGTTTTCCAATTTTAGACCAAGATTTTTCATCAATGATAGTGATATCTGATGTTGAATCAAACTGTAACGTAATTTGTTGTTGGTTTATTTCCAAATCAATGTATTTTCTGGCTGAAAATGTGCTTTGATCAACAAAAATTGTGTTTGATTTTGTGAGTTTATTGTTCTTGAAATTCTTCATAATCTGACTGTTGTATGGTTTTTTCGATTGATTGAAACAGAAACAGTAACCTTCTTTATGACCGATTTTACCACAATCTTTACACTTGTGTTTTGAAAAGTTACAAAATTTCTTGAAATCATTGACTGACGGATGATTCGTCTTCAAAACCTTATGAACCTGTGGTGTTGTGTTTTTCACCTGTACAAGTGCAGTGTCACTTTTGACACTAGCTATTTTGTGGCATTCGTCAACTAGGTCTTCTAATGAAATGTCGTCCCGTTCGTATTTGTCAATTTTAGATAGCAAACTTGTTGCAATATCAGTGTATTCCAGTTATTTTAAACCTATGATAAAGATGAGGCATTTAAATTGATTTTCGTTCAGCTTTTTGAGTTCAAAATCTTCACATTGTTTATTTACAATGCCAGCATAGGTAGAAAAATCATCAAGTTCATTTTTACTAAGCTGAAGACACTTATATCATATGCTAAAGAGTGAAGACTGTTTGCCGAATAATATCTTTAAAATGCTTATTGTCTGAAAATTTTACGTGGATGTTTCGGTAGAATAAAATTGCAATATTTTTCATGAGCAGCAGTAATAGTAACTGTAACTGAATCATCTAATTTTGAACCATCTATTAAAAATGCATCTTCGCACCTTTTATACCACGACTTAAAGCTAATATGATTCTCTGGATCTGGCACAAATTCCGTTATATTTCTAGTAAGTGATTCAATAATTAGTTCGATATTTTCATTTCTTCCATCACCAACTCGTTGATTTGACATATGTAATGAAAGCATCTCTAAAATTCTTTCTGTTGCTCCAACACTTTTGATAATGCTTCAGCATCCATAATTCTCGTCGCCACTATTAACTACTGTTTGTATTTATGAAAATATAGTTAATAATAATACATTTATTTGCATTCAACTCATAACAACGTACAGATTAAGTCAGAATATCATAAATACATAACATAATACTGAATTGATATGCAAAATGGAGTTGAAAACAATTAAAAAAAGTTCTAAGCTCAACCCCAAAATTCATAACTTTAGAACTAAATTTCTAATACGTCCGACCAATAACTGCACTCCTTAGTCATGCCTTTTACTACAACCAAAGTTTACTACTTTCCACAAAAAATCTGAAAAGAAAAATTAAACAAAAAATCTATTTGAAATCCAAAAGTCGATTCCTGTATTTAAACTTAAAAGCTGGAACCCCTAACTTTTTGAAGTCCTCTGGTATGTTATTGTATAGCATATAAATTTGGTAAGTAAATGATCTCTTGAATAATGAAGTTTTGTGAGGCGGGGGCGAAATAAGTCCGCGAAAACGTAAGTTCAACGTATGAACATCAGTACTATATTTAATTTTATTAGAGAGGTATGGAGGACGATGGTTATTTATTATATTATGAAATAAAACTAGCGCATGTAGCTTTCTTCGATCCTGCATGCTCAGCCACATAGCCTCCCTCAATTTGTGCGAAACGGGCTCAAATTTTCTAATTCCATACACGAATCTAAGGCATGATTTCTGAACTTTTTGAATTCTGTCTTTATCAGAACAATCCAGGCACGGTCCATACACAACATCACAGAAGTTAAAGTAGCTTAAGACTAAACTATCGGTAAGTTTTTTTTCAAAGGTTGTGATAGTAGATGCCTATATAACATCTTTAATGACGAATATGCTCTCTGGATATTGATGCTCACATGGTTCTTAAACCGCAATTCGACATCCAATTCCAACTTGTTGAAGTTGATAACTTTAAACTTGAGTTATTTACTTTGATATTCAGTTGCAACTCCAACAAGCGCCTGTTTTTACCAAAGACAAGAACGTCAGACTCAGAGGCATTGATCATGAGACCGTGCTTTTGAGATAGCTCCACAATTCTGTTAATATCCTCGTTAATATCTTGATTAGCCAGATAATAGTCGTCATAAGTAAAGCTGTAGTAAATTTGCCGGTCATCCGCATATATATGCTCCTTGCAATGCTTTAGACTTGACCCTATGTAGCATGTGTAAATGTTAAACAATAAAGGTGAAAGTATTGAGCCTTGTGGAACTCCACACGTCAGTATTTCCTTTGAAGATTCCCCATAACTTGTTTGAACAAATTGAAACCTGTTTTGGCAAATAGCTGTGAAAGAATCTGATTGACTGTTCAGAAAACCCAACAAATTTCAAAACGGATAGAAGCGTCTCATGACCAATTGTGTCAAATGTCTTAGAATAATCCAACAGAACAAGCACCGTGCTCTTGCCTTGGTCCGTCGCACCAAAGATTAATCTACACAATAGATAGTCAGCCCAATGCATTAAAATCAGAACATCTCTAAGTATGCCTGCCACTACGTGGCGTAGACTAGCGTGTAAAGCATAGAGCAGTATTGTCACAGCCAGAAACCGTTTTGTAGTTTATTAATATCAAAAACAAAACGCAACGTATAACAATTATTTAGATCATTTGCAACAGATATGCACCGGCAATGCTGTATTGTCAGAGAGAGAAATTGATGAAATTCTGTATTAATCTGGAGGGGATACGCAGGGAGGGTAGAAAAAAAAACAAGCGAATGTGGTGTGTGTCGTGCTGTTGCCAATTCGTCGGTAAAAGAAACACACAGGGTGATTTATTACAAGTACAGTATTGAAATAAAAGCCTAATCTCTATGAATTAAATTTAATATAATAATATTTAATCCATGTCATACATGTTTCAAGACTAGACCAGTCCCATGATCAGTGGCGAACAATCGTTAAATGAAAAGCTTTTAGATAGAAACATACTTTTGACTAAATATTTCACGTAGACAATGTGGCAAAGATGTAACAAGATTGTTGTAGATCTTATAATACCTATAATAAAAAAATTATCAGTGCTACCTATATTATATTAGGTATACCTATTATAATAGTCTGTCTCTTCTTCAGGTATAAGTTCCACTTTATCGGTTTAGGTACTTAAATTTTACTTCTTTTTAATGTTTCTACCGGTAAATAATAAGTTCGGTAGGAATAGGGCTTTGGGTATGAAACAAAAAAGATAGAAAATAGAAATTTGATATAGGGGTAGTTCTAAGCATTTACAAGTTTGTGACGTGTAGCGATTTTCGATGCCGCCCCCGGAGGTATACATGAGGGCGTCGCAATGCCGTTTTAAATATCTCGTTTCGCTTTCTTGGAAAAAAAAAAAATTATAACTGATAACTGAAACTTAGTACTTAATACGTGGGCGTAAGAGGTAAGCTCACTTCACAGGTCTCTATTAATGAAAGAAAGTTAACATTTTGAGCATCTGCGTAAAATTAAATGTATCCGTTTGGTGGGTAGTTTTGATTACAATAAGTCGGTGCCAAGCCCAAGCCCGAAACAAAATAAATTTATATATTTACCTACTTCCTATTTGGCTTGGTACCGACTATTATGTGCATTGTTGTCTTTTGAATGATATTTGTATTTTGTTATTTTTCGTATTTTTTATTAGTTCTTTTGACAGCTCTGGTGTCATCAATACACCTGTATCCCGAATTGCATCAAATTGCGATGCTATTGAACAAGCATATAATCCTAAATATAATATTCTTTTTGAACTACCTGTATCTCGAAAACCAAGCCGTAGCGGACCCATGTACATATGAAATTTGTATCTTAAAATTAGTCAAAGAATCACCCTTTAAAGTTTGTACAAGTACTTATGCAACACCCTGTATACATAGATACTTTGATTTGCAATTTGCAAATCTGTCAAACTAGGTAATGCTGTTTTTTTTTATTTACTTTCAAATATGGTGTTATGTAATTGTATTCAAATTAAATGTTTGGGGATGATATTTACAAGTTTTATTTTTTTATATAGAGAAACTGTTATTCAGTTTTTAAGGATCAATCTGAAGCAGACGATTGTACTTGTTAAAACATGAAAAAAGTTATTGTCGTGATACTTTTAACACCCTGATGGTGGGTTTTTAAAGCTTTTTACGAAACGTGTTAACAATACAATCTACATAAATCGTTAGTTTTTTAAAGTTTTATGATCATTGCACAAAAACCAATATTAGGGAGACTGTAAGTTTTTTTTCAATTCGGCGTTGCAGAATTTGAACCTAATTGTGATAATTGTGTTATTTTACTAGTATAGATATTTTTGAGTAAATTAATTCGGTTATAATCGATGAGTAGAATCTTTGGAGTAAAATACATTTCACAAAAACCCTGAACCATATTTCTCAATAGATTTAAATTTTCATTAAAAACAGATTAAAAATTCTAATTTTTTCCATCCTGCATTTCGAAACCGTATTTTCTTAAATAATTATTGTCATGCTGGAAATTTCAAACCTTATTTACTTCAGCAACTTGTAAAAAGCACAGCCTTTTTAATATTAACATTTCTTAAAATCGATATTACGCGATAACGATGACTTTCTATCAATATCACAGAAGGATACACTTATTACGTATATAATTTGTTAGATTTTACATCTCCGAATTGAAACACACGCAAAAAATGTGCATAAAAAAGTTAGGGTAGCATTTCACGCCTGTATGCCCCTTTAATTTACCCGCCTCTGAGATTTATTTTTTCATAATGTTAACGACAAGTTGAATCTGCTGTTTGAGTTTGATCCTTAAAACTGAATCAGGTAATAACCGGAAGTCCTATCTATAACGCCAAATTTCGTTAATTTAAATATAACTTTTTGATGCATCCTTATATCCGAAATTTAAAATTAAATGACTAAAATAATATTATTTTAGTCATTTAAAATTATTGTCTAAAACATTTAATAAACCAGCCCTGTATATTTATACTATTATAGTAATTTCTTTTATTTTCGTCCATACACATTAATCTTTGCGTAGATAGGTATACGTATACCATATAATTTTAAACAAAAAACACTGCTGCACAGTAGTACATATATGATACCTATAATATAAAAACAAACTCCCACCTCGTAGGGGAAAGTATACTCGTCCTTGTCTAACATTGCCCATATGATTATTTTATTTCAACACAATACATATAACGCCATCTACAATTTCCATGGTTGCATGTTTTTCTAATAGATGTAGCTCGTGTCGAGACAGTTTCAATTTTTGTTTTATTTCCCATATACGCTGACTATCTATTGTGTAGATTAATCTTTGGTCGCACGAATTATGTCATCAACAATGTCCAAAAGCGCTTTAGCACAGCTGTAGCCTGGTCTAAAACCTGATTGATGTTCATGTATAATATTGTATTTGTTTACATGCGAGAGAATCTGAAGGTACATAATTTTTTCTAAAACCTTTGAAAGTACTGGAAGGACACTAATCGGTCTAAGATCATTTATAGAAGTTATTGTACTTGTCTTGGGGGAAGGAATTATCTTTGAAACCTTCCATTCATTTGGAAACTGGCCTTCTAAAATGCAAGAATTTATTATATTTGTTATGTAGGGTAGAATGTGCGGAAGACATAAAACGACCATCTCTAAATTAATCTTATCGGCCCCAGTAGCTAATGATTTTATATCCAGAACAAGAAAGTTAAACATTGATATAAAATGAACTTTATTGACGAAATGACAAAGTAAGTATTTCTTGACAAAACTTAATGACATGAACTGGTATTTTGTAATAATAATAAAATATGAATATATAGGGTATTTGATCGACCTTAACACAAAGGTAAATATTTTTCACCGACGAGTCTCATAAAGGCGAATATTGCGGAAAACAATGACCAAATAGTTTCCCAACGAGTCAATGATTTGGATAACAGAATTCCAATAACAATTCCGCTCTTTTCTTTCTATTTCTATTTAAATTGTTAGCACCGTTGATAGGTCTATAAAAATGCTGTTCTTGAGACCAGTGTTTACAAACACTGATTAAAGAACTTATATGTATTTGATTATTGTAAATTGTGTGTTAAATAAAGATTTTAAAAAAAATCAATGATAGTATTAAAAGGTCAGTAATAATTATTATACTTACAAAGACTTAGATGTGCACAATTTCTCATAAACTTTTGAATAAATTAATACGAATAGTAGGAACAGTTTAAATTTTAAATGAAAAAATACAGTTTGTTTTCCTATATAACGCAAGTTTTACGACGCAATAAAGAATAATTAGATTGTCGTGGTATGTAATATATGTGTAAGCTTAGATATTTCCACATTATATCTTCATAATTATAATTACTATTAATTTATTTATCATTTACTTAAATTATTATACTTACGTTACTAACATTTAAGTTACATAGTTTTTTATAGACTATTAATTTCGAATTGGTCGTAAATTCAAATAGAAAACAACAACTGTTAAGTAACTACAAGTTTTCTCTGTTGTAAAAATCAATGTGTATCTTGCTTCTTTAAAGTCATTTCAAATTACTGCCGGAACTGCTTGCGAGGTTAATAATTTCAACTATGCAAACGTTGTTTTTCAAAAGTAATTGGCCGCTCATTTTAATATATATATATATATTTTTTAATTTTTGAACAATCAATTTGTCTTCTAATTAAACGACAAAAATTACTAATACATATATTATACATTAGGAATGGAAACACTATACTAAAGGCTCCTTTAGCTTGGTAAAGGCACAGTTCGCAAATCACTTTACACATCGCAAATATTAATAATATACGAGGCACGTTTTTTTAGTATGTACCGTTTTGCGATTCCGCCGCCGCAGCGCTACGGTCGGCGTTCCGCGCATGCGCGCTGGTTACCTACATCTCTTGTCTACGCACTGATGCCATTACAGTCTGATTCCTCATTGTATACGTTGTTTACTGAGTGTTTAAGATGCCTCCGACAATCGTGAGTCCCGCCGAGTGTGAAGTACGGGCTGTTATACGATTTCTTAGTGATAAAGGCGTAAAACCGATCGATATTCATCGTGAGATCTGTGAAGTTTACGGACAAAACATTATGAGTGATGGAATGGTAAGGAAATGGGTGAGAGCATTTAAAGATGGTCGCACAAATGTGCATGATGAAGAACGGAGTGGGCGTCCTTCGGTCGTTAATGAAGATTTGGTGCAGAAAGTGGAGGAAAAGGTGAGAGAAAACAGACGCTTTACAATTTCATCAATGTGCGACGGCTTTCCTCAATATTCTCGTAGTGTTTTGTATCGCATTGTGACCGAGAACTTGAATTACCGGAAATTGTGTTCACTTTGGGTTCCAAAAATGTTGACGGATTTGCACAAAACCCAACGTTTAGGCAGTGCATTGACTTTCCTTGAGCGGTACCACAATGAAGGTGAAGATTGTTACTGGTGACGAAACATGGGTGGCCTACGTCACACCAGAATCGAAACAACAATCCATGGACATTCATCACCCAAAAGAGTGAAGTTTAAGCAAACAATTTCTGCCGGAAAATCATGTGCACAGTTTTTTGGGACAGAAAGGGAGTATTGCTAGTGGAGTTTCTGCCTCGTAATGATACAATCAATGCAGCGTCTTATTGTGAGACATTGAACAATCTGCGTCGTGCAATCCAGAATAAAAGACGTGGCAAGTTGAGTAAGGGTATCGTTTTGCTGCATGACAATGCCCGTCCACATGTGGCTAATCGGACCAAAGATCTCATCAAATCTTTTAAATGGGAAACTCTAGATCATCCTCCATCATACAGCCCTGATCTGGCGCCCTGCGACTACCATTTGTTCCTGCACTTGAAGAAACACCTGGGTGGTGGTCAACGTCTTCAAGACGATAACGAAGTCAAAACATTGGTGATACAGTGGTTAACAAGTCAGGCGGCAGAAATTTATGAGGAGGGTATTCAAAAACTGGTGCCACGTTATGACAAGTGGCTCAATATTCACGGAAATTATGTAGAAAAGTAGATTAAGGTACAGGCTTTCATGTAAAAATAAAATTATTGCGATATCTTTGCAGGTCTTTTTTTAATTCCAAAACGGTACTTACTTAAAAAACATGCCTCGTATAATTAATTATTGGCACAACAAAAAATAAGAGTGTTCGTGTCCCAATGCCAAGTATTTATTTTTATTTGTTATAACCTTCCCAAGGATTTCAAAAACTACATAATTTTTGTCTTTAAATTACTGAAAACTAAATATATACCTACGTACATACCAGCATAATAATAATTATTATTGTAAACGATAAATTAACGTAGGTACACTATATCATTACACAGTAGTACCACTACTGATAAAAACAATTTTCCAGTCGTCTGATTGGCTAATTAGAGCGAAAATTTTACTTTCAGTATTGCTTGGTACTTATTTATAATTATTTTTTCGTGTATCTAAAAGAGACAAGGAAAATACCTGTTAATCTTTAATTAACAACATCCGGAACATTTTTTTTATATTGTACCTACTTAAGTTAGTTTTTAATATTTTTGTCTCGGATCTCAACTAAACAGAAAAGTTGGTGCACGAATAATCGGAGATACCGACTTTCCCATGATCTGTAACCGCGTCTACATCTATTACGATAGTCGAAGAAGAAGAATATCGAGAGATCAGAAGTGGGAAGTCAATTCTCTATGGATTATTTATTTATTTATTTATTTAAGATACACTGCCCAGACAGATAAATAATCCAATTAAAGGGCAGGAAAAATTACAATAAATTCTTAATATCTAACACTAAATTTATATTCTAAGAAATATATTTTTTATACAAGACAAAGTTGAATTAAAAATATCAATTTGCTCGGACACAGAGTTACAAGTATGGCACATAAAATATAAAGGGGAACGCAACAACAAATTAGTACGCGGGGCCGGAACGTAAAATACGATTCCGTTATTACGCGTACGTAGATTTGGGACACACAAAGGAATCTGGCTTAAAAACTCTGGACAATCAAGAAGTCCATTAATAATCTTAAAGAGCAATACTAGAGCGGAATATTACCCTGGATAGTAAACATATTTACCAATACTCGAAAGAAAGAATTTCTTAAGAATAGTATTGAGAATGGAACTTCCCGGGACAACTGGAGGCTCTTACGTGACATGAGCATTTATGGAAAAGACAAAGAAAGTCTCCCGCATAACCTGAATATTATGCTAATAATCGCAGACACAATGCTGGCAGTTTTAAGTTTGAATTGGTTGCCTTGGATCAGGTAGAAATTGCTCTTTCTAGAGTCAGTACCAATGCTGTTGGTAGCGATCGTATCTCTGTAGAAATGTTAAAGAGAGCATGTCCTTTCTTATTGCCGATTTTGACTAACTTGGTTAATTCATGTATTGAATCGTCTGTATTTCCTGATGGATGGAAACTTGCTCATGTAATTCCAGTTCCTAAAAAACCTTGCCCAAAAGCCGTGGGGGATTTGCGACCAATTAGTATTCTGCCTGCCATCTCCAAGATCGTCGAGCGTATCTTCTTTGACCAGATAAAAGTGTATGTGGAAAATCATTGTCTTCTGCCTAGTACTCAGTCCGGTTTTCGATCTAACTTCGCCTGTTGTAAATTTTTTAATTTACAATAAAGACATTATTATTATTATTTGGTTAGGAACAAGAACCACACTTGACTGAGTAGAAAACTTAGCATAGATTTGCATTCCTGGGGCTATGGGAACGTGCCCAATACTAGAGCCTTATAGAGGTCATTATATGGACATTAGTAATAGGAAGAGCAGCGAACGAAGCAACCGTCAGAGTATCTAGGAAGGCACCTGGAGAGGGAGAATCAATTTAATTGCGAAACTAAGTAAAATAAGAGAATGTGAAGATAATTTGCAGACAGCAGGAGTATCTGGGCCTGGAACGAAATATCAGAACAAATGGGAACTTATCCCAGCGTTTTTACCAAGCGAAAATTCACTCAATTAGAAAATGTGTACAATAAATTAACCTAGAGACATTGAGATGGGAATGTTTACACAAAAAAATAGTCCAGTTTGTCTAGGAGCACGTGGATCATGTAAATAAAATATACATCAACTCTACAAATGAAATTGTTATAATTCTTTCCAAACTCAGTTATCATCACAATCATACATGTTTTGAGAACATTAAATTCTCATCATCAACAAACTTGGGAACTTCAGTTTGAAAGAAGTTTCAAAGGTCCAATATATTTTTAATAATAATAATAATCTCTATTGGGGTATAAACACTTTAAAAGGCATTACACAAGTGAAAAGAAAACACATAATGCCTGATCAAACGGCCTTAAAAAACTTTTCCAAGGATCGGTAGTATTGATATAGGCCGATAGTTTCTACATACGGACCTATCTATCCCCGTTCTTAAATATATAGACAATTGAGGCATGCATTTCAGCCGGCACGGTGTTCCATATTTTTTTGTTATTATAGAACATGAGAATGTTCTAATATCACAGGTCCTCCTTCTTTAAAATGCTCAGGAGATATGCCATCAGAGTCAGCTGCTATAAAATACAACCATTATTATGGATAACGAAGATTTATTAAAATTAGTGTTATTTGAAGAGGAAAAAGGTGAAGAGCAGATATTATTTCATCATATTTTCCTGACAAAAAGGCGAGGAATAAAAAAAAAGTTCTAGAAGAAGACAGAAGAAGGCTATTTTAGGTTACTTATGATTTAAAAGAAGACGAAATGAAATTTAGAGAGTTTTTTCGTTTTAAATTCCGGACATTTTGATTTTGTATTGGCACTTATACAAAATGACTTAACGATATCTGGAACATCACCCAATTACAGCAGGGGAAAATTATCAATTTTTTCCATCCATTTTCTCATAATCACAAATAGCAAAGTATTTCTGAACTTCCTCTATCAAAATTTCGTCCTCAATTGTAGTAAACTTGGCCATTCTTCCTCGACAAAAATCGCACAGCCACACGTCTAAACTGGTTCAGAGAAGAGTCAAGATGCTGGACTGGCTGGTTGTCTGTGTCTCAGACGCGTGAGCGGAACCGCATGCATGGTATAGGGTTGGAGCAGTAATGCGCGTCTAGCATAGACATCTTATATTATATATTATGTACTCTAGAATGCTAATTAAATCCAGCCGAATACCAAAAAGTGTAACGGGTATGCAGAGTTTTCACGAACTACGCATGTTCCTCAGTAACTTATTTTCAGTACAGAGTTGCCATATTTAAAACTATTTTGTCGTTCGCCTTACAGAATTTATGCGACATATCTGTTTTATAAATAAATCCATATGTTGCGTCATACGAAACTTCTTGACAAAATCAAATAATTAAATGTTATCGGTAAAATTGCATACTGTTTAGTTTTCAGCAATATGAACGAAACATTTTTTTCCAAATCTTATTAAATTTAGGAGATTTCGCAACAGCGTCTGTTTTCGCAAATGACGTTTCTCGTAGTGGGAATATCTGTCAGAGTCGGCTTCACAACAATTCAGATAGGTTTTATAATTGAGTTATGGTTTTATTCGTGGTATATTTTAATTGTTGATAGATATCTATTTGTGATTAAAATTGTTTTTAATATTTGTTATTTTGGTTTTAGTTCGTTTATTTAACAAACAATGAGGTGTATAGTGTTGTGGTGTAAAATGAAGGTTTCATTCCTGGTATTAAATATTTTCAGTAAGTTATTGTTTCGGGTTTCTAACAGTCTCAGTTTGAGTCAATATGTTACCATTGACATGATACTCATTTTTAGCTTGACAAAAAAAAAGACATGATGTTTGGATGCGGGCATTGGGATCCTAGTACAGAAAAAGTATGTGATGGGAATGTCATATGCAGTAAGCATTTCGCTGCAGAAGATATCATTTGTAGAGAAGACGGCAAGAGGATCACCCTCGTACCCGATGCAGTTCCCAAACTTTTGTTGAAAAGAAGAGATTATGTAAATGAGAGTGGAAGTTAAATTCTTAATCGTTTGATATCAAGACAATGTTTACTTAAAAGCAGTCTGTCAAAAATGCATGATATGTATGTCAAGAATATATTTCCTACGTTGTGTAGGTATACAAAGTTCGTTTGAATTCTGTTGTTAAACTGGAATATACTTAATTATAGAATCCTCCATGAAATTGCTGAGAATAAAAGTTCTACAAACCATGTTTTGTCACAAAATACTATTGCGAGTAGTACGGATGATATGGAAGTGGTTTACATGGACACGGAAAATATTTGTGAAGTCACTGTTTCTTGCACCCCTTCTTTGAAGGCTGTAGACAGGTAAGACGCCTAAGGTGGTTGTATAAACAAACAAATATTATATAATAATAAAATAAATAATTAGAATGCTCAAGTCCTTAAGATATTTTCCAGTATTAGAATTTTTACTTATTACTCGTTTCTGCTTAGATTTATTATTATTGGGTTGTACCTGTTAGACAATAAAGTATTTAGATATTTAATGTAATTTTTTATTTCTTAAATTCCTTTATTCCATTTTTTTATTTGAATGTTACCAAATGGTAAAATTTAATTTTCAATATACCTATAACATAACAGTAATATTACATTTAATCAAAGCCGGTCCTGTTCAAAAATAAGATACTGGTGATCATGCGCATTATGGACAGCTCTACACTTTTATCATTCTAGAGTATATATATATATATATATATATAATATAAGATTTCTGTGGTCTAGACTGGTTCAGAGAGGAGTCGAGATGCTGGACTGGCTGGCTGTCTGTGTCTAAGACGCGTGAGCGGAACCGCATGCATGGTATAGCGTTGGAGCAGTAATGCGCGTCTGGCTGTAGTTGCTGCGGCCAGACGTGCCAGCGAAA
Organism: Apoderus coryli; assembly: GCA_911728435.2. Classification (NCBI taxonomy): domain Eukaryota; kingdom Metazoa; phylum Arthropoda; class Insecta; order Coleoptera; family Attelabidae; genus Apoderus; species Apoderus coryli. The sequence goes on along the minus strand of OU452209.1, from coordinate 6,093,673 downwards.
CTGTACCTTTAAGGATTGTTAATTTAATTTCTTTAAAAAATCGCCAGTCTACTCTGGAAACCAATATTTTAGTTTGCTTACTGAAAATATAAGGAACTGCCCAACTGAGAAGGAAATTAAAGTTAAATTAAGGAACCTTCTGATTGATAACACAATCTATAGAAGAATTCAGCGAAGTATAATAATTTTAAATTTATTTTGTAGTGTTGTTGATTGTGGTTGTATTTTCTGAGTTTTATTTTATGTATTTTATTTGTAAATTATTTGTATATATATATATTATGTGCATTTGTTGTTATGGTGATGTTTTTTATGTGATTAAGAGAAAATATGGCTATAATATATTGTAACATTATTATTTATTGTCTTATAAATTCATGGTTAATGTTTGTATACTTTATCATGCTTTGTAAATTTGCCGTGTCTATGTAGGTACTTGTACGGTTGAGATAAAACAAATGATATTATTATTATATTAAAGTTCTTACTTGTTTTTCAATTAAGATATTTTTAATATGCATAATATATTCGTATTTTCAATGATAACAGTTTGCCCACCCCCTTGAAAATATTTATGCCGGCGCACATGTATGTATGTGTAGAAACAAACATTAAAACTCAATCGTTTTATAATATCAGTTAATTTCTATGAATATTTAAAAGATTAGGTGTATTCAAATTACTTTATATTATCTACAACCTATGAATGCTAGTAATAACTATCTTGTTATAGTATTTTTTAGTTAATTAATTTATTTACATAACCTTAACAAATTAAATTTTATTACTTTTATTAGATGCCATAATTCATAAACTAATTAATTACAGTATAGTTAGTTTAACTACATGTTTTTTGTGTTAATTAGATTACCTATTCAAAAATATGTAGGTATGATAATAATAATTGCATACAAAAGACACGGATATCTATAAGTACTGTTGCAATTTTTAGCCCCAAATTTGCAGCTTTGCAGGAATGGACAGTGGCGGCTGCTAAATGGAACGAAATAAGTGCCCATTAAGTGCACTATTTTATTTTTGCCTTACACCCTTACGTGATCATTCATGGGTGTCGAAAATTGAGGTATAATTTGAATTTTAATAATAAAAAAAAACTTTTTTCCAGATATTAAAAATATTAATATTAGTTAAGTGACCCCCCTACTGGCGCGGCAGGCTCGGAATCTTTTACCACAATTCTCAATCATGTTTTGCAATAAATTGTTCTGTCTACGTAGCTATTCAGCTGGAAATGGACGTCGATGAAGATTATTTTGTTAAAAAAAATTCTCATTTTCTTCTTGTTTTTTGAATTAAATGAACAAGCCAGGGAAATGTTTATTCATAAATTATTAGTTATTAGAAAAGGGGTTGTTGTAGATCACTCTGTTAAAAAAAAACGGAAAAATCAAAAAATTTAAAAATATTGACGATGCCTCAAAGGAATGTATTCTAAGAACAATTCATAATTTTTATGAAGAAAATAAAGGCTCTACTTTGGAAATGATTTCGAATAACTTAGCGAATAAGAGGTATTTTATTAGAGTGCGGATTTAAATATAAGAAAATGAATAACCGTTTATTAATAATGGAATGACGCCGTATTGTGGAAATGCGCGAGAAATATTTGCGTAAAATAAAAGAGTACCGCGAGTCAAAGAGAACGATAACACAGGCCAACAAAATGAAAAAAAAAATTTGGTGCCAGAAATCTAACATCTGATTTTAGATGTTTTTAATGTGCTGATTCCAAAAATGCCACCAGATTTTTTCTATCAGCTCTAGTTTTTGAGATACACGTTACAGGTTAAATGATATATTTTTTTCTGATAAAGGACAACAAATAAAGAAATAAATATGTACTTAATCGTCAAAATAGGAATTTCCCAGAATCTAATTAGCCAAATGGATACCTGGAATTGTCCCTGACCCAATGTTCCTATACTAGGAACTACTCAATACAATGCTCTTACTTACTTTTATACCTGTAATTGCCTATGACCCGATCCTTCTATACCTGCTTGGCTGTACTTGATTTAGTATATTACTGAGTTTTCCCAAGTAAAGTTGTGCTATCATTTTGTGTAAATTTTGGTCGTTTTGTAGTATCAAGACACTAAACTGAAACAATGGCATCCACAAGCAGACGTACCTGTGTAAATCATCCCGATGTTTTTTGTTATGTGTGTGGTGAATACACTTTGAAAGAGAGCAGAAAAAGGATTTCTGACTTTGTGAAAAGAGCTTATCTTGCCTATTTTGGCGTTCATTTAGGAGATCAAGATAAATCTTGGGCCCCACATTTCATATGTAAAACATGTGTTGAACATTTGCGACAGTGGACAACTGGAAAGAGGAAGTGCCTAAAGTTTGGTGTACCAATGGTTTGGAGAGAACCGCGGAACCATCATGACGACTGCTATTTTTGTCTCGTTAATATTAAAGGCATAAATAGAAACAATAGACACAAATGGACATATCCTGATCTAGATTCTGCAAGAAGGCCTGTAGTGCATTCGGAAGAAATACCCGTTCCATCATTCAGCAGTCTACCCAAACTGACAGAAGATGATACAGAAACATCAACATCTGACGAAGTTAAAAGAATTCAATCAGAAAACGACAGCGATTTTGAAGCAGATTTAGCAACTCCGCAGTGTTTCAATCAAGAAGAACTAAACGATCTTATAAGAGACCTGAATCTCTCAAAGGAATCCGCTGAATTACTTGCATCCAGATTAAAAGAAAAAAATCTACTTTGTCGAGGTACTAATATTACATTTTATCGTAAAAGAGATAAGGATCTGCTGCCTTTTTTCACTCAGGAAAATGACTTGGTATTCTGTAACAATATAAAAGGGCTCTTAGAAAAAATGGGTTTGCCTGAATACACTCCAGATGATTGGCGCCTTTTTATTGACAGTTCAAAACGTAGTTTAAAATGTGTTCTTTTACATAACGGTAACAAATATGGCTCAATTCCTATTGGTCATTCTACTACCATGAAGGAAGAATATGAAACAATAGCATTAGTTTTGAGAAAAATTAAATACGAAGAACATCAGTGGTCAATTTGTGTTGATTTAAAAATGATTAACTTCCTCCTTGGACAGCAGAGTGGTTATACAAAATATCCTTGTTTTTTGTGCCTTTGGGACAGCAGAGCTAAAAATGAGCACTGGGTTAACAAAAATTGGCCTTCAAGAGATGTCATGATTCAAGGAATACAAAACGTGATCAACGAACCTTTGGTTTCAAGAGAAAAAATCTTACTTCCGCCCTTGCATATCAAGCTAGGCCTAATGAAGCAATTTGTGAAGGCCTTAGATCGAGATGGAAATTGTTTTGGGTATTTGTCACGTAAATTTCCTGGCATTAGCACGGAAAAACTAAAAGCTGGTATATTTGATGGTCCTCAAATAAGGCAACTTGTTAAAGATCCACAATTCACCACATCAATGAACGAGACTGAATCTAACGCTTGGAGTTCATTTGTTCAAGTAGTACAAAATTTTCTTGGCAATCATAAAGCAGACAATTACGTAGAATTAGTGGAAACTATGCTTTCAAATTTTAATATTCTCGGCTGTAACATGAGTATAAAAGTTCACTACCTCCACAGCCACCTAGATCGTTTTCCAGAAAACTTGGGTGATTGTAGTGAAGAACAGGGGGAAAGATTCCACCAGGATATTAAAACTATGGAAGATCGTTATCAAGGACGATGGGATAGCCACATGATGGCGGACTACTGCTGGAGCCTTCAGCGAGACTGCCCTAGTAAACTCCATTCTAGAAAATCGTATAAAAGAAAATTTTTATGTGATTAGTGACTAATGTAATTATGTAAATTAAGTTTTTGCAATAAATACTTAAATCCATGTGTCTTTGTTTTTTTTAACTGTCAATAGTAATATTATATATTATAACAGTTATAACGTAAATTATATACACAATTTTTTAAAAAATCTCAAAAACTAGATCTGATAGACAAAATCTGAGAACCTTTTTACATTCTGCATCCAAAAATTACTCAGGAACAGTTAAAAAATCGCAGGCACCAAAATGTGTGTTGGCCTGTGTAATATATCTTGACGAGACGTGGTTTGATGCGCATGATACTTTGAAGTACGGTTGGGTTGTAGTGTAGACATGACTCAAAATTGTACTTTAAATGCTCCATGTTCAAGGGGAAAACAGGTTATAATTCTACATGCGGGAAGTGAAAATGGGTTCGTACCCAACGCACTGCTCATGTCAGCCAAAAACATAAGATAGTCTTCTGCGGATTATCACGAAGACTTGACCGCAAATTTGTTTGAAAAATGGTTTGCTGAACAGCTAGTACCTAACATTCCCCCAAGTTCAGGTACACTGAAAAAAATAGTGTACGTAAAACCAATGAATGGTTGTCATCAATATTTTGAACATTAATATTATGAATTGGTCACTGTTACAATGAATTTTGATCATAAATTAATAATTCCATACATAGAAACAATGTACGATGAAACATTAATCAATAAATGCAAGACATCGAAAATTTATGTTTTTTTTCATCAATATAATGTCACTATTTATTGCTTCAATGTTTTAAATTTATTAATTTATGCTCTTCGCCTTTAACACAATAATTTGTAAATCATACACCTATGAACAGCGAACATAAAGACTAATAAACGATCATCGTTGATTCAATGGATGCTAAGCATTAATTTTACGAACCTAACCGTTAAATTCTGAATAACGCGCGCAAATCAATGCACCCGGACCATAGACTGAATACTCAAAACATTGACATTATGACATTGTCATAGACTTTTTGTTTACGCATCCTTTTTGTTTTGTTTAGTTAAATGTATACAGTTGAAAAGTGAGGTATGTTCCTAAATCTATTTTTAAAATTTGTTCGCAAATAATACAACAAATGTAGAAATATAAGGTAAGTAGTAATCCTTTTATATAAGTACCATTTAGTAAAGTACAAAACTAAAGTCAGTTTAAAAAGAAAAAAAACACAGTGCGGTATTCTTTGGAATGTTGAAAACCCGCCGATACGAGGGGAGAAATTTTATGGGCTCTTCATGGATATTTTGTGCTATCCGCTAAGCTATGTTCCAAAGGTGCCAGTGGAAAGATAAGCCATTTAAAGTACACAATAAAAGACTCTCAAGAATCTTTTTTATTTTGTGCTAAAACAGTTCAAGAAATAGAAGAACATATAATAAACCTTAAAGGAAGAAAATCTGCAATTCAACCATAAGTACGGTTGAATTGCAGATTTTCGGCGAAGTCGATGCACAGCCTCCTAGCTTAACATATTAGCAATACTAAAGATAACTGCATAATAATAACAACAACAAAAACCCTGATACATAAAAAAGGCAATGATTCCTGGATGCCCTGCGGCACTACGCAATGTCCTGGGCCCAGACACTGCCGTTTCCAAAATGACATCCTGACTTCTATCATTCACATATGTTCCGAGTAGAGACACAGCAGACTCCCCAAAGCCCAGGTAACCCACAATGGCCAGCAACAAACCATGACCAATGCGGGCAAATGCCCCTTGCGTAGTCCAACAGCAGCATTGCCGTCAATCGACCCTGATCTACCGCCCCCAATGCATCATCCAGTATTTTAAGTCATGTCGTGGAGCAACTGTGACCCTGACGGAACCCAGACTGGACCTCCGACAACAACCCATGCCCATCAAGATATTTTTCATTTGATTGCAGATCACTCTCTCAATAACCTTGGAGATCGCTGGGAGTATATTAATCGGTCTATAAGATCCTTAAATGTTGATGGAGTTTTAGTTTTGGGATTCTTTCCAACATGTTGGGAAGTTCCTCGTTTCTATATAGTAATTAACTAGATGCTGTATAAAGGGCATTATAAACGGACAACTACTACTACTAGCATATCAATACTGATCATGTCACTGCCTACAGCATTTGACTTAATCCCAAGCAATGCATCAAGTATCTCCCCATGATCCACCATTGTAAATTCAAAGTTAATATCAGGCCTAATTTTATTACCTAAGTAAAAATTGATCGTTCCTGGGTCCGGATTGTTGGTAGAAGTGGCCACAAAAAAATCATTAATATTATCAACATCATGAATAAAAGACGGTATTGTGATATTTTCCCTTGCATAAATGTTTAGATCTCCTAACAGTTTCCAATTTTGTTTAGAAGAATTTCCGCGGACTTTAGTTTCCAAATATAGTTTTTTCTCCCTATTCACCTCAGACGAATCTGACATGTTTAGCATTTAATATTAACTAAATTAAAAATAAAGCCTTTAGATTTCGAGTGTCGTACAAATATGATTTAATTTATTTACAAAGCAGGTGCATCAAATCAATGGACGTACAGCAAGATAATTTTGAGTCTTATTTGGGCTTTTAAATTCTCTAACCATTGGTACTAGTATATTTGAGCCATACTGCACTTTGCAGTACACATAATACATATGTACCTATATGCTCGCGATTATTGATTGAATACAGAACAATAATCTTAATCTTCCGTAATAATAATTTCCGGCGAACACAATTACGTAAAACAATTATTATAACCCAATGTAATAATCAGCTAACATTGGTTTAACGTACAAAAGTCATAGATTCATGTTTCTCGTTCGTAACATTAATAACCTTCAGACATCGGTTGAATGTACAAAAGTCATAGATTAATGTTCATCGTTCGTAACATTAACAACCTGGTAACATCGTTTTAACGTACAGGAGTTATAAATTAATGTCCATCATTCGTAAGATCAATAACCGGCGAGCATAAATATATGTTCTTTATTTATTAATTCAACGTACAGAATTCGCTACCGAATTTATGTACGAACGTTCATTGTATTAATGTCACCCATCATCGGCTCAAATATAATGTTGACGTTCATTGATTTGAAGCACTTTTTTATTAATATCACGTACCTTTTCGGTTCAGTGTATCGTATGCATCTTATCATTTGCGAATGTTAAATAAAATACCTAATAATAATACAAAAAAGGAGGATATATTAAAGTTTATGATACAATTTTAAAAAAGAATACGTTATAGACCATATCTGCGAAACACACGGCCATAGTATATTTACGTTTACCTCCATATTACTGCATATTCAATCCGATAGAATTGGTTTGGGGCAGTCTAAAAGCACAGTTCAGAAAATGCAATCAGAATCCGACTTTAAGCGCTGTAATCCTAGAGAATATAAGAACCGTTATATCTGATTTAGACAAAACTGACAAAAAAATGGTGCGCCTATGGACGGCGGAGGTCGGCATTGACTTTACAAAGGAATATGGGGTTGTGGTTTTTTATAGCATTATAAACTGAGATTGGAAACGCTATTCAAGAAAGGGGCTGTATTTTGAGTTAGTTTAAAAAAATGTGTGAGGACTACTGTGTTTGATAAAATCTTAACTAAGAAGTCTCTTGCAGTGAAATACTGACGATAGCGAGAAAGATACTGGTAGTATTAAAAAAATGTACCTAATACTAACTACCATAATATATTTTAGATTTAGTGAAAGCTTATAATTTTATGGTTTCTTTTTTTACGACACATAGTAAACTTATTTATTATTTATTGCAGCACATAAAAATAATTATTGTGAACAATGTCACATAGAGAATAGATAAATGATATGTGATTGGTATTTTTCTTTTTTTCAGTGTCTATAATATGATTTTTAAAGCTATCATATAGGTGTGGCAGGCAATAATAATAATATGACATTATAAATTCTATACGTATCCCAATATCAACACATAGTCTATCAGTCTAAATTTTCTTCAAAACTTTATAGTCTGTTTGATGATTTTCAAGTTTCTCATAGGTATAGGGTAATGCCGGTCATTTAATATGTCATTTTTATTGGTTGATCTGGAAAGTAGATATAAAATCTTCAGATCAGTAAAACTATAAAAATTACAGACATAAACCATTTCGTAAAACTACATGTAACTTTGTTGGCCGAATTTTTTTTTGCTGGCACCACTACTTTTAATAAATTTAGTTTTTTCTGTATATAGAACTCTCCCCAAACACAAAATCATAAATTTCTGCGGAATTGCTTCCGGAGTGTAGAATAACTGAAACCATGTTTCTGCTCTACATTCTAGACACTTTTCTAAACGCAAACTTCTTGCGGGAATATGTTTCATCCATTTATCACATATTCGAATGGTTAGAAGATGTAGGGAAACTGGATCTCACGTTAGAAGAGGTGGTCAGGGCATAAAGAAGGCCACAAGTCAAGTTGACGAGCGTTTTCTCCGACAACAGGTCTTAAGAAATCGAACATCTACAAGTAAAGAGCTAAGTAATCAACTCGCAAATGTTAGAAATATCAGAATTTCTGCTTTAACCGTCAGGAGAAGACTAAAAGAAGCCGGATTGACTAGCAGAAAACCTGCCACTGGACCGTTGCTTACCGTAGAACACAGATTAAGATTCGCCAGAGATCATGTACATTGGACTATCGATGACTGGAAGAGAGTTTTATTCACAGTTGAAACCAGAGTTAGTCTAAAATCTCCAGACGGTCGGGATAGAGTATGGCGGAGACCTGGAGAAAGGTTTCATGATTACACCATATCTTCAAGGGAACCATTTGGTGGTGGATCAAAAATGTTCTGGGGTGGAATTTGTTTTGACGCACGCACAGAATTAGTCCCTGTTCGTCCGCGATCCATGAATGCAGAATTCTATCTAGAAAACATTATCCAAGACCATGTTATGCCGTTTGCGCCATTTATATGCAAGATAATGTAATATATAACTTTATTGTCATAAAGAATTACACTTTCTTGTAGACAAAGTCAGGTACTCAAAAAAAAAAATACAGTTAAAAAATTACAACATATACACAAGTGTGCAATCATCATATCAAATAAATAAAAAACAAAAATATAAATGTAAAATTACAAACATATACACATAACAATACAATAAACAATAGATCCATACAACAATACAAAACATGGGCACTACCAGACATAACAAACGTGAGCCCAACATAACAGTGTTAAGAAAAAAAAAAACTACCAGGCATCGGAAAAGAAATCATCAAGATAATAGTAGGCTCTGTCAAGCAACGTTCTTTTGACAGACCTTCTAAATTGCTTATAATTGTCCATGGCCATTAAAGTTGGTGGCAAGTGATTATAAATTTTGCGGTTTTCATAAATGAGAGATCTCCTTGCTAAGGCTGATCGAGGTATAGGTAGGTGTGCGCGCTGGAGCAATCCTGTAGGATAACGGTGAGCAGAGGGAGCAGACGAAGATATAATCTGCAAGTTTCTATGCAGGAGACATACAGTTTCTAATATAAATAATGAAGTGAGTGTCAATATTTGATGTTTCTTAAACAGTTCTCTACAATTTGCTCCTACAGCAACCCCACACAGATAGCGGATTGCCCGTTTCTGTAAAATAAAGACACCTTTGAATAAAGCTCGACTGCATGAACCCCAGAAGGCTATACCGTATCTCAGATGTGATTCAACTAGGGAAAAATAAGCGTTACGCGCAGCCTCCGATCCCAATGCCCACGCAACAACCCTTAACGCATAACAACCCGACGAAACTTTTCCACTCAACTGCCTCACATGTTCCTCAAATTTAAGATTTATATCTATGTGAAGCCCAAGAAATTTAACACACTTAATATCTTCGATGGGATTGCTCTCCAGGATCAAGTCACCAAAGTCAAAATTAAAAGACAAGATATGCGTCTTTGCTATATTGAACGAAAGATAGTTACAATCACACCACTCCTTTAGTTCTATCAAATCACTCTGAATATCTCATTTGATAACATCAACGTTCTCATTATCCCGCAGGAGTGTTGTATCGTCCGCAAAGGCCTCACACCGCAAGACCGTGTTATATTACCTAAATGAGATTAATATTCAAATCTTAGAGTGGCCACCACGAAGTCCAGATTTGAATCCAATCGAGCACCTTTGGAATGTTCTGAAAAAATCAATTCGACGTCATGTACCTGCCCCAATTAACCTGCAAGAATTGGAGCATGCTGTTCTGATACAATGGGAACATATCCCGCAAGAAACCATTCAGAACTTGATAACAAGCTTACCCAGGCGAATGCAAGCGGTTATAAGAGCTCGAGGGGGTATTACGCGTTATTAGAGTTCATCATTTTGTTAATTGGGTTTTTCGTTAGTTGAAGTTACAATTTTTTGTACCTTATCGTTCAATGTTGCCTAATTGTTAAAACTGTAAATAAAATAAATCTTCCTCGATGTAATAATATTTAATTACCCTTATTTATCTTACCCTTAATTAGACGTTGTTTATATTCACTGAAATTTACAATAATACAAATATAATATCAATATTTGTAGTAGTGCGATAATTTTGAACAGGAGTTTAAAATCGATTTCAAAATTGATATTTTGAATCGATTTTCTTTGAATCGATCCGATTACAAGCGATTTTAGAACGGCTATTTACAAATTTTAATCTTGTATTTCTCTTCAACCGTGTTACAATTTTTTTACAGTTATAAAAGAGAAATTTTTCTTTGAAATATGTTTTTTATTTCTTGTTAGCACAACGTTTCGGCTTATTCGCCTTCTTCAGGTACATTTTACTCTAAAATGCTACATTTACAGAACATCACAAGAACATTCAGTGTAAATAGGTAATATTAACATAAGAACATACAATTATTACAGATACTCTTAATTATTTTCTATTTACTTATAAAGTTTAATGATGGTTAAAATAATTAACATTTTATTTTGGAATTTCCGCAATACTTATAAATTATCAAATACAAAAAATAACATTGCAAGTGAGCAACAATATTATTCCGGGAATTCCCCGTTCCGGAGAATTGTGAAAAGCTGTATCGTATTTCACTGGTATCATAGAGCAGGAGCTGTTACCACAAATTAAAAGTCACAATATCGATTTCTTAAAGATCGATCTTATATTACGTGAAAAAGGTAGGCACCAGTGGGGTACCTTCTTCTCTAGATTCTTTCTTTCACTGAATTACACTTGCTGGCTTACAAGCTATACATATGCTGCAAAAACTGTGTCACCATTTTGAATTAGCGGGTATTATTTACATTCAGAAAGAATACTAGTTTTATAGCTCAATTCAAATGAATCCCAATATGCTATTTAAATTGTTAGGGGTTCGATTCAAGCTTTACAAGCGGTTTCAATTGAAACCGCTCGAAATAAAACGCAAAAGTTTGGGCTCAAAACAACTAATTTGATATTTAAAACTAATAAAGAAAATGAATAACAACAGCTACAGGGTGAATAGTAGTTTACGTCTTAGAAATAAAATACATTTTTATGTCGACTGTAATAATGATTGTTGATACTTAGGTATTTTATTTTGGAGTTCGTTCAAAAGATTAACCAGTCACTACCATTTGTAAAGCAAGAAACAATACGATTTTATAATGACTTCTCAATCTCTCGAATCAGCGACTGGACAAAAACCCATTGTTTTTTTATTCGCCCTTTAGATATATTATTTGATATGGGAAACCGTGACACCCTCCAACTACTAGCTTCTGTATATAATAATAAAAGTCCGACATTTAATTTACATGAAGGTATTTCGATGTTCAAAAGTGAGACCACACTGTATTTAAAACATATCATTCTTCGAACAAGAAAACCATAGAAATCTTATATTATATATGTACTCTAGAATGCTAATTAAATCCAGCCGAATACCAAAAAGTGTAACGGGTATGCAGAGTTTTCACGATCTACGCATGCTCCTCAATGTCTTATTTTCAGTACAGAGCTGCCATATTTAAAACTATTTTGTCGTTCGCCTTACAGAATTTATGCGACATATCTGTTTTATAAATAAATCCATATGTTGCGTCATACGAAACTGCTTGACAAAATCAAATAATTAAATGTTATCGGTAAAATTGCATACTGTTTAGTTTTCAGCAATATGAACGAAACATTTTTTTCCAAATCTTATTAAATTTAGGAGATTTCGCAACAGCGTCTGTTTTCGCAAATGACGTTTCTCGTAGTGGGAATATGTGTCAGAGTCGGCTTCACAACAATTCAGATAGGTTTTATAATTGAGTTATGGTTTTATTCGTGGTATATTTTAATTGTTGATAGATATAGGTACCTATTTGTGATTAAAATTGTTTTTAATATTTGTTGTTTTCGTTTTAGTTCGTTTATTTAACAAACAATGGGGTGTATAGTGTTGTGGTGTAAAAATGAAGGTCTCATTCCTGAAATTAAATATTTTCAGAAAGTTATTGTTTCGGGTTTCTAACAGTCTGAGTTTGAGTCAATATGATACCATTGACATGATACTCATTTTTAGCTTGACAAAAAACAGACATGATGTTTGGATGCGGGCATTGGGATCCTAGTACAGAAAATTTATGTGATGGGAATGTCATATGCATAAGCATTTCGCTGCAGAAGATATCATTTGTAGAGAAGACGGCAAGAGGATCACCCTCGTACCCGATGCAGTTCCCAAACATTTGTTGAAAAGAAGAGATTATGTAAATGAGAGTGGAAGTTAAATTCTTAATCGTTTGATATCAAGACAATGTTTACTTAAAAGCAGTCTGTCAAAAATGCATGATATGTATGTCAAGAATATATTTCCTACGTTGTGTAGGTATACAAAGTTCGTTTGAATTCTGTTGTTAAACTGGAATATACTTAATTATAGAATCCTCCATGAAATTGCTGAGAATACAAGTTCTACCAACCATGCTTTGTCACAAAATACTATTGCGAGTAGTACGGATGATATGGAAGTGGTTTACATGGACACGGAAAATATTTGTGAAGTCACTGTTTCTTGCACCCCTTCTGTGAAGGTTGTAGAGAGGTAAGACGCCTAAGGTGGTTGTATAAACAAACAAATATTATATAATAATAAAATAAATAATTAGATTGCTCATGTCCTTAAGATATTTTCCAGTATTAGAATTTTTACTTATTTCGCGTTTCTGCTTAGATTTATTATTATTGGGTTGTACCTGTTAGACAATAAAGTATTTAGATATTTAATGTAATTTTTTATTTCTTAAATTCCTTTATTCCATTTTTTTATTTGAATGTTACCAAATGGTAAAATTTAATTTTAAATATATACCTATAACATGCAGTAATATTACATTTAATCAAAGCCGGTCCTGTTTAAAAATAAGATATTGGTGATCATGCGCATTATGGACAGCTCTACACTTTTGGTTACATTTTTGTACTACGTGATCATCATTCTAGAGTATATATATATATATATATATATATATATATATATATAATACAAGATTTCTGTGAAGAAAACACGGTCCATCTGTTTCTAAAAGTTGAACAAAGAAAAAAGACAGAAATTATATATATATATATATTTTTGTTATTTATTTACCTACTTGTAGATGTGTTTATTGCCCTTCGTAAAACCCATATTAATAAACGATAAGATAGATAGAAAACAGACCCTTAAATTTTATGACTAAAAGGACAGATTAGGAACATCTACTTAAAATAATATTCACAAAAATGTTATATTTCCCAAACTAATAGAAAATATCTATAAAATCACCCAACTAATATACATAATACCAGTGGCGTGGTGTCTTATTACAACTGTTGTTATAAAAATTACCTTAGTTATCTAGTGTTTTAGTAATGTAACAAAACGCCACTGGTTGTGGAATTAGTTATAGTTTTTATCTTTATTTTTCTTAATAGTTTTGTGTAACAAAAATAAATGATTTTTAAGTACATTTTCTAAGAAATAATAATATTTTTGTTGAATATTATTTCAAAGATTGCAAATGTATCAGCACATCTGTTAAATAGTAAAATTATTTTTCTAAAACGACTTTTTTCGGTCAAAAACAATAAATTTCTTTAACGTCATAGTTATTTTATGGGTTAACATAAATATAAAGATTGTAAAGTGCAACCATATGTTGGTCATAACCATATTATATTATACTATTGTATAATTTATATTTTAATAATCCAGACCAAGTATCACTTTTTTCCGTGTACAGTCCCACAACTAATTTTACAATATACGCCACTGTTAAGTGTTTTTTTCTTCATACTAAAACGGTCTCATGAATAAAAAAAAAAATTGTTCAATAATAATAATAAATAAATCGATGTTTGCCATAAAACACAATTACAAGGCTTTGGAAAATCATTAATTAAATTCGATATAATATTATAAACTAAATTGTGATCAAATTGGACATTAATTAGATAGGTACCTATATATTGACTCATTCATAACATACCTACATGGGATTTGAAAGTATATACTTACTTGTATTATTTTTTTTTTGTACGATACTCAAATGTAACAATTTTAATTTATCTAGATATTAAATTGTATTACATACCGGATGATTCAGGAGGAAATTTGCGTATTCAGGTACCGAAAATATCTATAAAAGCTCCGATAAACATGGCGTGGGTCCTATCCTCAGTCGTTACACCAACCTAGGCTAAATAATGCAATAAAAATCTTAAACTGAATAATATTATAATATATATAATATAATTAATTATAGACCTATAGCGTTGTTAAGCGTTATTTCTAAGGTATTTGAGAAGATTGTTTCTGTCAGAATTATGAATTTCCTTAGTCAGTGTAACATAATTACTACTTCTCAGCATGGTTTTAGGTCGAGACTTTCTACCGAGACTTGTGTGACTGAATATGTCCAGCACGTGCATGATCTCGCTGATGGAGGCAATTACGTTGTTTCGTTGTGTTTTGACCTGTCTAGGGCCTTTGATACTGTCGATGGAGATTTTATGAGGAGCAAATTGTCCGATATGGGAATTCGTGGTGCGGTCAATGGCTGGATTGCGTCGTACTTGTCTGATCGGAAGATTAGTGTCAGGGTTGATTCGTCGGTCTCGGAATCTAAAAGTATTAATGTGGGGGCACCACAAGGGAGCGTTTTGGGTCCGCTTCTATTTTTACTTTACGTAAACGATCTGCCTCTGCACATTCCATCTGCAAGGGCTTTTATGTGTGCCGATGATACATCTCTGGTAGTCCACGACAAGAACCCAGAAGTACTGCGGATAAAAATTGGTTGTTTTCCTTAGGGTTAGAAGACGTTAAAACTGGATCTGTGCTCTAGAACAGCTCAGTAAGTTGTTCAATCGTGAAGACACTTTCCTCAATCTTCAAATTGTTACCAATGATTTTGGCGAACTTGTTCTCAGACCGGGCCAATTTTTGAAATTCCTGAAGTTTACGTTTAGATTCTCTGTCTTCTGGACACAGGTCACTCACGATTGAAATTGTACTACCCCTCAATTTTGGAGCGTTTTTTAGAATAGTAGATTTCTTAAGAAAACTGACAAATTCACACTTGAAATACGGTTCGCCTTTTTGTGACTTAAGATAATGTATATTGTTTAGGTCGGCTAAGCTTATTTCAACACCAAGACGTTCTCCAAGGACCTTTAAAGCTGTGTTTTTAATATTACTACTTTCTGGAACCTGGAGACCAAATATCAAAATGTTGTTTTTTCTTAAGCGTCTCTCCTGGGTTAGGTACATATCGATCCTCAATTATTGAACACCGTTGTTCCAGTATCTTGATCTTATGTGTCTGTTCAGCTAACAAATTATATAGCTTTTCATTCTCTAACTTATTTTCTTGTTTGTTCTTTATTGTGTTTTGACGTCTTGTGTGGTGACGAACTGTTGTTTTTGTTTGACTGTCTTATTCTGACGTTGTATGTTTATGGTTTAATGTACATATACAGGTATTTTTGTGTATAAGTTTTACCTATAGGTTGATACCATTGAATTTGTGTTTAGATTTTATATTGTTTTATTGTTTATTTACTTGCCATGCCTATGTACTATTAGATTTTTGTACTAACTCAAGGCTAATTAAGTTATTATTATTATTATATTGTTTAACCCAAGTTTATAGGAACGTTTATGTTTATTTTAAAACATTGTGATATCCTCCTGAATCACCCTGTAAGTGTTTACATCAGTAGTCTGAACAGGGTGTCGAGATTTCTTTGTAATTGCGGGGTAGCTCCGTTATTGGGAGTCCATAGGCGTATCTTTGATTTTTTTGTTTCGTCAGTTTCAAAATATGAACCAAACTTATGTTTTTTTTTTTAATGGAACCACCCTGATTTTTTTACCCATTTAAATTGCATATTGTTTTTTCCTTTCAAATTATATATAACACTTAACAATTTTATTTGTAGAAATCAAATCAAAAATCGAGAGAGTTATAGAAAAATTTATTATAATGAGGTTTTTTGAAAACCCTGTAAGTTTGGTGTAGTGTTAAATTATGTCAATAATTATTCCTTATGTTATTAATTTTGAAAATATAATTACAACAAAATCTGGACACTTTATACTTTTGCCCACACCATCATTTCTAAGTATTTTTCGATGCTGAATCCGAATCTGTAACGATTTTTTACCTCAATTTGCAAAATGCAAAAACTAATTTTTCACGCTTTTGTCCTGTTTTTGAAGTGAATACTTCTTTGGCCGCATGAGAGTGAATTTTCAAGGTCGCGTCACGACACGATTTACAAAATTTTCGTCCCGCAAAAGAGATAAGCATATAACAAATATGAGGGAGAGAGAGACAGAGATATTTGTGGTGTATGCTACACACTATATCCTATACCAGAGAGAAAACGAGTGCATGCATAAACACATAGGCACAGCTACACTTAGCGTGATATTTTACAAGGCAAATATTGTGTATTATACGAGATACTGTTGTAGTTTGAAATTCTCGTGAAAGAAGTATTCACTTCTATCACGTGTACTGTGCTGCAGGCATTTTTTTTTAATTTGAGGTTTTGTTTATCGAAATCAATTTTACGAAACAAAATACATCGAACACCATGGTTTGAATATTTTTTTTCACGAAATTTTAAAACTTCTTATGGCTTTGACGCAGCCTTTTTACACAAGCCATGAACAAACAACGGCAACACCGCAATACAGTTGTAAACCAGTCTACTGTACTGGTTGGCCCGTTTAAGAGGGACCACTACTTGAGAAACTATAAACGATGCCACAAATAGTTAAATAGAAACTTTTGTTGGGTTAACTTGAAGTTTTTATTTATTTAATTTTTAAGTATACAGGGTGACTCTATTGCAGTGAAGGCAGCGAAGTTCCTTATTTTAAATAGTACACCCTATATATTTAGATAGAACCCTAAAAGGAAAGGCAACGATATATAATTACATGGGGTATTGTTGGTGAAACGGTTTCACCACTGATATTTTAGAAACAGTGCCTTGAGGGCACCGCATGATATATCGCTGAATTTATCTGTGAACGTCTAACCTTAGTATAAGTTAATGTTAATTATATACATTAGATTTAAAAAAACCCATCATTTTGCATTTTCAGAATGAAAAACCATGTGGATGAATAACGAATCCAAAAAGCCTGCCCAAGACGACTATTCTGACATTGACAGCTTGAGTAGTGGTGAAGAGATACCGATATGGATGCGTGGCGAACAGAAATGGGTCTCCGGCATAACCGAAGAGACTACCTGTCAAGATGTGGTACAGGTTCTAATTCGGGAGGAAGAAAACCGGGTTAGTATCTTAATGTTGAATAACTTCGCAGATCACCAAAAATAAATGAGTTGCTTTAACCAATTGAGATAAATTTTGGGCAGTCCTAGGATGAAGCCACTGGATTTTGGTTCAAATCGCTTAACCCCTGTGATAGGGGTGGACATAACCAGTAAATTTTCATGTTTTAGTAGGGGTCGAGCACTGCTCAGTCACAAGTGCAGGGCACGAGCAGCTCCACAGGCCCAAATCCTGATCGCCGCAGGGCTTTTAATGGTGACGTTTCGACTTCTCCTTCGTTGGAATACGCCTGTGCGTGAGAATTTTAACGTGGTAATGCTGTTGCACATCAGCAATCACACGACCCCTGACAGAAACTGAATTTCGACCCAATGGCATAGTCTCTACGACGATTGGAGACTCCAGTACTGCTGCAATCTGTTGCTGGGCTGTCAATAAAGGCGTGAGTAAGATGGTGGGTTCGCATCTTAGACGACGCTCAGGGGCATGAGATGGAGGCCCTCTGGTGCGCCGTATAACGAGATCAAAGTCGTCCATTTAGTTTTCGCACTGTTGCGGCTACATCAGGCATTACGGCTCGGCAAGAGCAGAGAAGTCATTCTCTGGCCTGACTGATTTGAGATTTCTATACATGTATTAGGTTAATGAATTTTGAACAACCGATTGCACCAGTCGTCGACCTCGAGGTAAACTCACCAATTGAAGTGGAAAAAACGAAGTAAGTAAGCCGACGTAGAACGTTGAAGCGTCCGGCTGAAAAAAAAAAAACAACTAAAACCGTTAAACGTGGTGGACGTGATCAAAATAACCCAAATGTAAATATATTGGAGGACATTACAATCCTTCACCGCTCATTCACACAAATCCGGAACGAAAAGCGGTGGCGCAGTCGACATCATAAAATATTGAGACCATTGATATAACTCAATATTCCAAGGCTCCAACAGAGAGTTGTGGAATTTTAAAGATATCATCGCGGGATCGCGAACATGATCATATTGTGAAGAACATTGCTGACGCGAATACATACAAACACACGTGCAACTTAGAACCGAAAGTGATTTAATGAATGCGTGACTTTTGGGCCTTACGTAAACTGTTATTATAACGATCGCCTATCCGCTATTAAGTATGATAAAACTTAATTCAACACAAAAATAAAGGGTGTCCCAAAATTAACGCAAGTTTTGAACTAAATAGAAAACACAGTTTTTAGTCTTTTGATTGTAAGTTTTTTATTGAATCATAAAGTACATAGGATAGGGTGATATATGGAATAACGTATCGGGCAATGGCCTTCACTGCTTTGCATCCACATACGCACTCGTTTTTCGAAATTTTCCATGACCATTCTGTATAAATGTGGCTATCCACACGACCAGGTACTTTAATACCATGATGGCATCGATACGCGCTTACACATGTGGGCGTCTCTCCTTAAAAAAATGATTCGTTTGATTCGAACATAAAATTCTAACCTCTGAACCTTTCTAAAATGTCATAATTCATATTTATAAACAAACACGTTATATTATCCCTATAAGTTCGAGTCTAAAGTGGTTATGCCTTTTTTAGACTCGAACTTTTAGGTTAAACTTATCGAGCGTTCTTTCGTTTCTTATCTAGAGCAAAGAAAAGAATCACGATTCAGAAATCCAACAAATCCTGATTAATAAATCCGGATCAAGAAAACTATTGAAAGAAAGCAGCTATTGTTCAATAATGAAGACACGTGGTTCTATCGTGTAACTCTCCATTTTTACTAACCCTAAACTGTCAACTGTCGATTTGTTTTGTTTTTAGGGTTGTAAATTGTTTTATCGGAGTCGTTTAGGCGGTTTGGCATCCCCTCACTTCGACCTGCAGAAGATCTTTTGTAAATGACTCTAATCTATGAATTGCCCAGCTGTCCCACACTTTTCATGAAGTCATGCATTCACAGAGCACGTGTTCTGTTGTCTCTGTTGCGTCTTCGCAAAACCGACAAGTGTCGTCCTCGGTTAGGCCCATCTTTTTGAGATGGTACTTCACTGGGTGGTGTGCCGTAAAAAGGCCTGTAATTCGCCTTAGGTCGCTTCTCTCCAGTTGGATAAGCTTCCCTGCGTTGGCCTCTGAAGGTTTGATAAACCTTTTTGATTGTCTTAGGCCTGGAGTGTTTCTCCAATAGGACTTATGTTGTTCCTTTTCCCATCCCCGAAGTTCTTCCATCATATGGCTTTTTGGAAGGCCAAAGATGGGTTCCGGGCCGCAGAACGGAGCGTTTACGCCCTCTTTTGCAAGTTGGTCCGCCGCCTCGTCCCCCTCTATGCCTTCCATATCAGCGTAATCTTTTTCCCCTGAGCTGCCAGTTGCTTTAGGATCTGTTTGCATTCCCATGCTAGCTGGGATTTCAAAATCATGTTTGCGTGGCAAAGCGTCCGACGGTTTTTTTTAGGGTTGCAAACACTTTACTGGATAAATGGCGGCAAATTCAAATCTTGGGACACCATTTATAACAAACAATTTCGTGCTGGAAATATCAGATTTATTAAGTAACTACAACACAATTTCAAAATATTGTACAATAAATAATAATTATATGTCGTATAATAAAATAATTTAGATTGTAAGTTTTGTAAACTATCATTAATTTTCGCAGACTCTAATACCACTTGTTAGTTATTTTGATCTCAAAGAACTAAATTGGATAGACAGTTTTTTTTAATTTATCTATACGCGGCGTATGTTCTGTTTTGCTAAATACCTTTAACAAGTTTATTACACATAATAAATTGACGTGAAATTGTGTTAATAGTTATTGAAAATATCTTAAATATAATTACTAAGTAAATTTAATGAAATCTATAAAATTACTTAACATGTGCATAGATATATATACCTGGGGATATTATTAGTGTACGAGGTGCTTAATTGAGAAGCGAAACTTTTACTTATTTACAATTCTAACTATAAGCGTAACTACAGGGGTTACAAGCCCCCATTATGTAGAAAATTAAAACAAATCGGTTGTGTCGCCTTAAAACTTTCCCCATAAGATATAATAAAAAATATATGACTTAAGTAACAAAATTTTTATTTTAATAGCATTCTTCTTGGATTTGTAGCCAATTTTTTCAAATTGCTTCCGTTTTTCTTCATTTGAATCTCGATGCACACTCATCAAACATACTATCATATCATACTACTCAATCTATGGTAGAGGCACATATGGAGGACAATAGACTGCTGACTGGCATCGAAAGTCACAGCATTCTCGGAATGAACTCCGATGGAATTCCCTCAAGACGCGAGAAGAAAATTTTATGTAAGAAAAATTGAACGCCTGTGTTTGAACTGGACACAATGCAGTATTTGAGGATGTACCTGAAGAAGGCAATTGTACATGCCGAAACGTAGTAGACTGACATGTGATAACAACTCAAAAATTGTACACTTGGAGAGCCGTTCTGCCTGTAGCCGCAACAGTGCGACAACTAAATGGACGACTTTGATCTCATTATACGGCGCACCAGAGGGCCTCCATATCCCATGCCCTTGAGCGTCGTCTAGGATGCGAACCCACCCATAAGATCAGGTAAAGGTCAAGTGAAAGAACCATGGACACCGACGAAGAATTAAAAGAGGAATTCTACTCCCAGCTTGATAGATTGCTGATCAACGTTCCCGACTCCGACAAAATCATCCTGTTAAGAGACTTCAACGCTCGAGTTGGGAGAGACTCTGCTCTCTGACCTAATACCATCGGCAAAGAAGGATTAGGAAAGTGTAACTTAAACGAACTCGGAATGCTGTTCTTTATACTGTGGCTTGCAATTCTGTCAGACATTGATCGATTTGATTTAGATTCCGTAAAAGAGAAAACCGGAGTGCTTCGTGGCGCCCCTGTTTACTCTTAACGGAGCCCCAAACCGAACCCCTGGACGCAAATATATTGGTCTAGATTTATGAAGAAGTCGAAACAATCTAGATGTAAGAAATAAAGCTCTGATGAATGAATTATCTGAATTTTACAGGGCAAATATATGGGTTCAGCAGACCTTTACCAAATTACCGAACGATGGAGAGGTGTGGAACAGTCATTGGATCCATATGCGCGAATTTTAGATATATGGAATGCCTGGGGTGCCGCACAAACTGAGGTAAACAAATATCATCTTCATTTCTACTAACCAGTCTTCAATCTTATGTTTTGTAATGACACTAATGTCTTATTTCCTTTAGGTGAAAATTTCCTTGAGACGTTTGAAATCTGACCGACCTACAAGCCGAAGAACGAGATGCCGATCAGATGTTAGTGTTCATTCAGATAATACGAAGCATATGTGGAAAACTATTCACCCGAAACGTTTGAATGCGATGCAAAGTAATGAAAAGACACCGTCTAGTACAGAGGAACTGCTAAAATTAGTACTTGCACAAGGGGAAATCATTAAAAGACAGTTAAAAAAGTTGAGGTAAGTAGTTATTTTTACACAAATGTACAAACCTGACGTATATACCTACCTTCTTACCATTTTAAACAAAACTAAATCACACTACACACACATTTCAACAATAATAATAACGAATTCACATTTTTTAGGCACAGTGAACATCAAATAGGGTTTTTAGAGGACAAAACGCACAAAGCTCGCGTGAGGAAGCACGGCAGTAATTACCTATTAGAAACGTACCTCAAAGGCCTTTCAGAAGCCCTTGAGCCGCAAACCTGTGAAAATACCGCCACAGATAAGAATAGCGACAGCGGCGTTATGACTGAAGCTGATAGTGAACAAGGCACTACGAAACAAACTCAAATAACCGAGGTAAACATAAAAAATTAATTTAAAACTACGCCATTTTTGTTTTTCTTCTACTCTATTGTCAAAAGTCAAAAGAAATTAAATCGGCCATACAAAGAAGAAGATGTTGCCAAATTGCTCGAGGATTTTAAATTATTGTTTCTACATTTCAGATTTCGTTCGAACGTTGCTCACCATCGTCAGACGTTTTCAATCAAGAAATTAAAGACGACGACTGCAGTTCAACAATAAGTGAATCAGCGATTAAAGAACAATTAGATCTGTTAGAAAATATTGTAAAATTAAATAAGAATCTATTAAAAGAAGAAGAGAATCTAGTCAAGTTAGAATCGAATTTGAAAAAGTACGATAAAAACAAAAAATCGGATGAGAAATCCGATGATACAAACACAAAAATGGTGCAAAGTTTGACAAAACTTCGTGGTGATATGGCGAAAAGCGCATGCGAAATGCAACATAATGAGGTTGTGTTAGAGGAAACCGTAGAGTTGCTTGAAAGCAGACGTGTGTTTTTAGAAAACTTACATCGAGACTTGGCTAATGAAGATCGGGAATATGAAATGTTACAGGCACTGTTGTTCAGTAATATTAATCATGTTAATATTATTAAACAACAAAAATGTAATAATACTTTGTACCATAATACCAAAGAATTGCTAGATACCTTAGTATAAGGTTAAATTTTTAAATTTATTCTGTAAATAGTAACTCAATAATACCAAATATTTTTGTACCTAAATATATAAGCGATATTAACACCATTTTTTTTATTATTAAAACTTGTTTGTTATATGTAATATATATATTTTTTATTGAAACGTATCAGTGTTGTCACTAAGCTTACTGTATCCCACGTTCCTTTTATATAATCTTAGCCCAAGCTTTCTTTGACTTGGCTACATACATATATGTTTTATCGACAGCGGATGGGAATTAGTCATTGAGATATAAGGAGACGCTATAAGCATTATTTTACATTGTACAGAAACGGGTGCATTGGGTGGGGCGTAAGCGCATACCAATATGGCGAATTCTCCAGAGCCGGACTAACTATTTTTGTTGACGTTTTTGTTTTTAATTTGCAGCTTGGGTTTATACTTTATTTTGAAATATTATGCAGTGTACAAAATACTTAAATATAGGTAATTATTGATATTTGATACCTAAATCCAGGAATAAAAGACGTTAGTACTTTATAAATTATATATTAATACCCCTTAAACAAAACAATTTTATTTAAATGTTGCGCTATGCTTATCCACTTTATTTTTACTTAAATAATACATCCTGGTATTAACATATTTAGTCGCAATAGATTTGATCAGTAAATGTATATGGTTATCAAACACTGATTTGATCAAAACCGTGCACAACTAAATTAGGAAAAATATTACTATTTACAAATTCCTTTAAAACAAGGTTTATTATGAATCCTGCGGACAACTTTTCATTAGTAGCTACTACAAGATTTTTTATGATCTTTTCGGATTGGAAGCAAACGTCTAAAACATCTTTTGAAGGAATTTGTAAATCCTTTTTTGCCTTCATTTTAATAAAAGAATAACACTTATTAATGCATCTCGACATTCTCTGCAAATAATTTGCTTCTTTAAACTAAAAACAACAAATCCAGCAATATAAACAATAATGAATTTCGAAAATTCAGAAAATGGTCCAGGAAGATAATCATGATCTGGATAAATTATATTTGTGTACATTTCTCGTTGGTATCCAATTAATTCGAGACACATATTCTGTCCAGATATGTCTACGAGCAGGATCTTTAGGAAATCTAAAAACCAGAATATGTTTTTAACACACAAAGTGATGAAAAAGTAGAGAGTTTGAGAGTAGAAATCAAGTAAAGGAATTTGTAAAAAAAAATAAACTACAATGCACGTATCAATTGTTCAGTGCAGAAAGAGAATGCTACCAGACCCCTATAATAATGTGTTTTAATAAGTTCGCCGAAAAAAACCCTAAATACGTCCATGTACAATGTTTACAATATTTGGTACATACCTATGAAACGTTATTTCTGATATTTTCTGGTCCATTTCACTTCTACTACTGCAACTACGCACAGCACAGTAGTACATTGTACATTGTCAAATAACCGTCCAAAAAAACACGAAAAACTTAAATAAACTTGTAAAATACTCGTAAATAACACTATAAACTTGAAAGCATGACAAATGATAGATATCGTATACCAATATGGCGTACCTGCACCCGCTTTTGGCCACGTTAGAGCGTCTCCCCCCACCTCAATGGAATTAGTACAAGTACACTTGGCAAGTCGCACATAATGAGTAGCGGGCTTTAGATACAAAAGATACAGCGGTTGAGAATAAGGCTGGCGTTACATGCATCCGTCGGCACGAAATTATTTCTATTGGTTGAAATACTGGCTTCTTACGGAGCTTTATATATTCTGACCAATAGGAATAATTTCGTACCGTCGGATGCATGTAACGCCAGCCTTACTCCAAATATAACGAACATTACCGAGCAGCCAAATTCTTAGTATTCGTAAGCATACATTAAAATGCCAACGTGCCGAGCCAATCAGAGCATTTGGGGCGGGGCTTTCCTTGGCGCGCATTTGAGTTTGAATTTAACCGCTATTCAACTTATTTTATTATACCTAGCTGAAAAACCTTCATTTCGTATATCGGAAAAACGATACTCAAATATATTTATGTATAATTTGAAGATACCTATTTAATTTGAAAATCATTTTATGCATTACAGATACGAAGTCAGGAAATAAAAAAGGCACATTATTCTCAATAGTTTATTTGTAGCTATATACAGGGTGTCCTACGGTGGTAACCCATTAGATTATTTCAGAAACTACTTCGAATTGAATTTTGAAAATTTCAGTGTCTATATTGTTAAATATGCTCTACTCAAATAATATAATAGCAACGGCATAGCACTTCCGGTTATATCGGAAGTTGATGGCAACTTTGTTATTTTAAATGAAACACCCTATATATTATTACATTTTTGGATTCTAAATAAGATTTCAGACATATTTCATGTATCATGTCCTATACCTAACGTCAGTCATTTTTGACTTATAAAAAGATTTATGTCAAAATTGACAGTTTAGGGCTCCATAAGAATTCCGTTTTTCCTTGTAAATCAGTATTTAATAATTGTTTTGCAGGTATTTTCTTATCAGGTGGGATCTTCTTTTTCGAATTGACAAGACATTTTCTGATTAGTTTATACAGGGTGGTCAAAAAATTATATTGAAAACGGTTCAAGAAAAACAGTTGAAAGTCAATTTTTTCCAATGGCATGGGTATATTATTATTATTTTATCTTCCGTAGCATTAAAAAATAATGCAATTTTGTAATAGGTTATCATTTTCTAAAATGTATAGTTTTCGAAATATCGTCATTTTAAATGGGGG
Source organism: Apoderus coryli (assembly GCA_911728435.2). Lineage (NCBI taxonomy): Eukaryota > Metazoa > Arthropoda > Insecta > Coleoptera > Attelabidae > Apoderus > Apoderus coryli. The sequence goes on along the minus strand of OU452209.1, from coordinate 6,067,797 downwards.
TCAAATCGAACAATTAAATTATTTTTGTATCGTTAGTTGATTAACTTTTTTTAGTTGAAAATTTATTTAGTTTAATCTTCTGTTCATTTCTGCTGTATTATTTTAAATTTTAGTCTTAGTTCGTTGTAATACTTGATTTGTATACCTCCCAACCTGCTCTAAATGATTTCTCAAAATTCTTCCTAATTTCTCTAGTCATCGTTAGCAAATGGGGGTTTCTCTCGTTTAATACTCTACAGGTGATATTAATCACTTTATTTTATTCTCCATGAATTAATAATAAATTTATAATATCAATAAGTATTTTTCATTTTTATTAATTTGACGTTTACTTTGACGTTAAAATGACCATAATTTCATGGCTAACTAAATTAATTAGCTAGCTTCCAGAGAGACAACGGTAGGCGCTGCAGAAAAATTTAAAATGACGATATTTCGAAAACTATACATTTTAGAAAATGATAACCTATTACAAAATTGCATTATTTTTTAATGCTACGGAAGATAAAATAATAATAATATACCCATGTCATTTGAAAAAATTGACTTTCAACTGTTTTTCTTGAACCGTTTTCAATATAATTTTTTGACCACCCTGTATAAACTAATCAGAAAATGTCTTGTCAATTCGAAAAAGAAGATCCCACCTGATAAGAAAATACCTGCAAAATAATTATTAAATACTGATTTACAAGAAAAAACGGAATTCTTATGGAGCCCTAAACTGTCAATTTTGACATAAATCTTTTTATAAGTCAAAAATGACTGACGTTAGGTATAGGACATGATACATGAAATATGTCTGAAATCTTATTTAGAATCCAAAAATGTAATAATATATAGGGTGTTTCATTTAAAATAACAAAGTTGCCATCAACTTCCGATATAACCGGAAGTGCTATGCCGTTGCTATTATATTATTTGAGTAGAGCATATTTAACAATATAGACACTGAAATTTTCAAAATTCAATTCGAAGTAGTTTCTGAAATAATCTAATGGGTTACCACCGTAGGACACCCTGTATATAGCTACAAATAAACTATTGAGAATAATGTGCCTTTTTTATTTCCTGACTTCGTATCTGTAATGCATAAAATGATTTTCAAATTAAATAGGTATCTTCAAATTATACATAAATATATTTGAGTATCGTTTTTCCGATATACGAAATGAAGGTTTTTCAGCTAGGTATAATAAAATAAGTTGAATAGCGGTTAAATTCAAACTCAAATGCGCGCCAAGGAAAGCCCCGCCCCAAATGCTCTGATTGGCTCGGCACGTTGGCATTTTAATGTATGCTGTATTCGTATATGTATATAAGTCAATTCAAAGCGAATAACCATTTGCAATTTGTCCAGAGATATGCAGAAGGGAGAATGAGCTTCGCTGAATGCACATCCACTTTTCCGACGACACTATGCGTGCCGCCAGCTTCTAGTCACAAACATCAAAACACTGTTATGGTTGCGTAGATATTGAATTCGGTACAATAAACAATTTTAGTAGAGCTTTTATCAGCACAGCATGCCATAACTACCCCTACACTTAACACTAAAAATTAACGGATATCCCTTTTTCTTTAAACTACTACTAAACACTAACGGCACTAATAAAAAACATAATATGCAAAATAAATCAACACAATTAAGAAATAGCAGCAAAACACTGTTTTAATCAAAGGCACTCTCATGAAACACGACACCAGCTTTAAGTGTTTCGATTTTTTGGCGTTTGTGACTAGAAAATGGCGGCACGCATAGTGTCGGAAAACTGGATGCGCATTCGTCGAAGCAAAACGCAGTGACCTTATTTTCATACAGAAATATGTTGTCCCCTATTTTTTTTAAGTAGGGGTTTTTCCCAGTAACCATGTTAATAACAAAAACTAGGTTAAAACTGTAATAACCACTGTGACATAATCAAACTTAGAACCGGTAGATCACTTGAATTCTCTAGTCATTCAAAAATGACAGATGATCTGGGGAGGTGCCAGATTATTCTGTTTTGTTAAAATGTTTAGTATTTTGAAGGATACAAAAAAAAAACAAAACTTTAAATCAGTTACTATCATTTTTATTTTACAAATCACAATGATGCGGCCATCGTGGGAACGGTATACAATCCTTAACATTCGAAATGCCTAAAATCGATGCTAAAAACCTTTCGAAACCCAATCCAAAACCACCGGTAGGTACTCCACCAAACTGTCTTAACTCTAAATACCATTTTAATGTCGATTCCATACCAACTGGAATACGCTCTTTTAAAGCTTCATAATTATTTTCACGTAAACTTCCACCAACAATTTCACCGACATTAGGAGCTAAAAGATCAAGTGCCATAACCTAAAAATTTGTTTACAATAAATTATTAATTTAATTACTTTGTTATACTACTTACATTGTTAGGATTAGTTGTGCATTGTTTCATATAAAACGGTTTAGTATCTTTTGGCCAATCAATAACAAATACTGGCGTATTATCGAAATATGCCACTAACAAAACTTCTTGTTCCTTTGTAAACCCATCTTTAGGGTCAATTTTATGATCAAAACGTTCGATTAACAAATTCACGGCGTCAGAGTAAGATATTATGGGAAATTTCTTAGATATCCATGAAAAATCGACGCTGCTATTATCTTTTTTAAACATGTCAACTTCTTCTGGAAGTTGCTCTAATAGATTCGAAGTTATATGTTTCATTAATGCTTCAATAAACTGCATTAAATCTTCTAGTTTATCCAGGAAAGCTATTTCAGCTTCTAACATATGGAATTCCGATAAATGTAACCGTGTTTTATTATTTTCCGCGCGGAAGATTGGACCGATATTAAAGACTCTACCTAAACTGTATGCAGCAGCCTCTAAATGCAATTGTCCCGACACTGTGAGATAAACTTTTTTATTAAAATATACTTCATCAAGTTGGCTTTGTCTATCAAAATCAGAAGACGATTTCGTATTATCTAGTTGACTATTATGGATATCGTTAGCTTTTATTTTAAGTAGTTGGCTTTGACTAGACATTAACTTCAACAAATTAACACTGTCTGGATTAACTTTAAACACTTCCCCTGCTCCTTCACAATCATTTGAGGTTAAAACGGGTGTATTAACATTGTAAAAGCCATTTTTATCTAGATAATTGTACATTTCTACAGTAGCCCTGTGTCGTATGCGTAGTAACGATGTAAATTTACTAGTACGTGGACGTAAATGCAAATATTGTCTCATATACTCTGGGGCATAATCTTTTCTCGGCAAAAAAGGGTAACCGTCTTCTAAAATACATGCTCCGGTAATTTCTACATTTTCTGCCTCAACTTCAATTTGTCCGCGTGGTGTAGTTTTTAAGCAGCCTAAAACAGTCACCGAAGCTCCATAAGACAGTTTTGGAGGTTTCTTATCCTGCTTTATAATAATCTGAAGCTTTGTCAACGTTGAGCCATCATTTATATCTGCAAATATGACTTCTTTCTGCTTTCTCAAGGATTTTATCCATCCCTGAAATAGTTATTATAAATTCTATTTGAATTTTAATATGGGGGACTAATAAATTTTTCTATAACATACTTTAACTTCAATTTTATCACCAATTTTACCGTTTTGTAGAATGTCATTTACACTTCTAGTGCTTAGTTGTTTAATAATATTTTTATTTGAATAAAGACGTGGTTTAATATTTTTAAATAAATTATTTAAAAACATTTTAAAACTTATACTTTTCTTAGGTTAAGGTTACATTATTCATCTTTGTTTAATGTTTAGGAACAAGACCGAATAAAGTTATAGAAAGCGGATAAACATGAAGCTGTGTTGTCAATATGTTTCAGTAGAATCGGTTGTGGCTTGATGGGCTAACATCTAGAGTAATTTATTATTGCTTGATGTCCGTAAATCATTTTCAAAGCAATAAAATTACGCAACACAATATTTAGTAAATTGAGTAACGTGTCTTAGTTTTACTAAAAAAAGATTTTCTCACTAGAAAATAAATAAAATTTTATATTTTCATTGTAGCTAAAATATATTTATTTAAATATTGCAACGCTGTCTAGCGTTGATTCACTACCTCTAGAATTTACGAGGACGAAGCCTTAATAAAAAGAAGATAGAATTTATGATACTTTCACACTATTTGTAGACATTTTTCAATTCCAAACGAGAATCATTCTAATAAATCTGTGTTTAAATTTTATTGATTAGAGTGGATTTCTCTCAACTTGCAAATATGCACTTATTTCGTCAAAAATCTATCGATTGCCGTATAAACTTTAATGAAGACTAATTGTATAAACGGTTAGTTTAAAAAAATCACCCATGACTAAATACAGTTGCAGCTGTCAACCGTTGAATTTAATAGGTTATGTTCAGTACTTCAAGAAATACACAAAATAATTTAAAATATGAATTTAACATCGTTCAAAATTAATAAGTAACTATTACGCTTCTATAAATTAAGACTATTAACATGTCGGGGTTTACTTTCGGTGCAGCCAAGTGAGTATAAATCATTTACTTAAAAATATTGTAATTTGTAAGTCTTACGCGGCGGTTTACTTGCTAACTGCGTTAATTTTTTTAGAACTACTGCACCTCCTCCATTCGGCACAACAAATACCTCAACATTTGGAGCTCCAAATACTGGTTTCCAGTTAGGCGGTGTACCAAATGCTCAATCGCAACCAGCTTCAAATTTATTTGGAACTTCAACATCACTTAAACCTAGTTTCGGCGCTCCAACTGCCATTGGTACAACTCCAGGGCTTTTTGGAACTACTACTACAGCTGCCACTGCTCCTCAAATGAGCGGAGGGTTGAATTTTGGCGCTCCGACAACAGCCTCAATAGCTCCAACAGGTAGGTAACAGACAACTTTTATCTAATTAAAATACAATTGATTTAAATATGTTTTAGGGAATATGACTGGATTTGGTGCTACTTCTATGGCCCCAACATTGAATTTTGGTGCCCCAACAACATCAGCAACGTTTAATGTGGGTAGCACTTTGGCGGCAACGCCAGCGTCTACTGGTTTGACGTTTGCCGCGCCATCAACAGGCACCAGTGGTGGAGGTTTGACATTTGGGGCAACTAGTCTGACTGGCGCGGGTCAACCTACTACAGGTTTAAATTTTGGATCTACGTCTACTGCTGCAAGTACTTCTGCTGCTCCAACTTCGTTGTTTAGCGGATTTGGTACAGCGGTATCAAGTAGTACAGGGCTAAACTTTGGTATAACTCCTAATCTAACAACCAGTACAGCTGGATTAAATTTTGGTAAGTGATTTTTCCTTATTTCTAAAATGACACTATACCTTGCTATTTCTAGGGCTCGGAGGGACTACCGCCTCGACACTCCCTTCAAATCCTATAACTGCGTCAACGTCAACAGCACCAAGTAGTACTGGCCTTGGCGGCATTGCAAGCGCACAAATTAAAACGACTGTCTCAACCCAGAAAGAAGTTCCACCTAAAGACAATCCGTTACCAAACGAGATAATGCAAACAGTGGAACAATTCAAAGAAATGCTTAAGCAACAAAAAAGCCATTGCGCAGATATCGCGCGGTGTTCAGTACGTGAATTCCGTAAAGTTGAACAGGAAATTGATTCCTTGAACCAGTCGATCAACGAGATTGAAAATCAGTTGCAAAAGGATCGAATTTTGGCGGAAAAGTTGAAGTATGAAGCAGCGAAAAGTCTGCAGCACGTTGAGATGGCACAGCGTACTCACGACACTCCTCCTGGTTTACAGTACGAGAATACAGCGCCATTGCGGTATTTCTTGGAGTTAGCGGACAGTTTTGAAAGACAGATGCAGAATATTAAAGCACAGATTGAATGCGCAGATAAGTTTGTGAAAAGTAACAAGTCTGATAATGTTTTAACACCCCAAGGTAACTTGCTCGAAGGTCCATGAAGGGTATTATTTATATTAAACATTTGTTTCAGATTTAGCTATGGGTATGCGACGATTACATGAAATATTTGTGGCTTTAGCCGGTAGATTACAAACCGTTCACACTCAAGTCGAATCAGCTAAAGAATCCTTTCTTAATATTCGTAAACATATATTCAATGACAGTTCTGATCCATTTGCACAGTTAGCCACAACGCTAGAGCAACACATTTATCTGAAAAATCGAATGGCAACATTCTATTCACCACCGAAGGTTGCTTGTGGTCCGACTCCGTTCGGTAACTTGATCTTAGGCAATGTGAATGCTACGCTACAACAACATAGTAATTCACCGCCTGCGTATGGACAGGTGGCAGCCACTGCGGCGCCGTTAACACAAGGTAATTAATGATTGGAGCAACAACTGGCTCGAAGGTCCTAATTGTATTGGTTTTGTTTGTCAGGTTTCGCTACTGCGCCAAGCTTCGGGATGCAACAACCATCAAATACGTCTCTTTTCGGAACACATACAGCAAATGCGACAAACGCTAATACGTCATTTCAGTTGCAGAAACCACCAACAGGAAATAAAAGAGGCAAAATTTGATAGTAAATGCATTTTACAAATATCTTTTTTGTTTACACTTAATGATAATATTAAATTTAATAAACATTTATATAATTTAACAATTTTTTAAATAAAGAATATGATTGAAAGAAAAAGGAATTATTAGTATCCACACCGATATATCCCATTAATTAATTCTTCAAATAGCTCCAACTTGGAGGACTGGTACCAATAATTGCAGAGCATCTTGAATATATGAACAACTATTTGCAGCCTGCAACGAATGCCGCACAAATTAAATGAGTAACTTTAAGCAAAAGTAACAACTTACCTCGAAAAATACATTCGTTATTAAATCATTAACCACTTTCTTATCAACAGCCATTTCTGATGCTTTTGAATTCAATTTATCTGTAAACTTGTTCGCAATTACTAGAACAATGCCTTTTAAAATTGTCGTTATCCTAAAACACATCGAAATTAAGGGAAATTTTACTTTTGGGCCTTTGAGCTGTGAACTTACTGGACTAGACTATCTGCCTCATCAGCAGTACTTCTATGCTCTTTCACCAAGAGTAATTCCCCAGCTTTATGAAATTGTTCAACGGCTTCAGCAGTTATTTGAGCTAAAGCCTCAATGCTACGTTCATGCAATTGATCAATTTCACATAAAGTCAAATTATTTAACCATTCCTCGCATTCTAGCCAGGTATTAATCACTTTATCGTATGTTAATGGTATTTTCATTTCACTAACGGAACTTCGAAGTGATTCTCTAGTTCCTTCAATTGTCATAGTATGGTTATTGGTTTCATCATCGTCTTCAGGTAGTTCGCATAATTCTCTCACTTGCTCCATAGTTTCATTCATATCACTTAATTTATCACCTGATAATACTTCAGTTATGTTTTGTAGTTTCATTGTACATAATTTTGAAAGCATTTCTAATGCTTCTAAGTGTACTAGACCTTGGTGGTCATCAAATAATGTTTCATAGTTTTTCTGACGCTTTTTCGCAGCAGTGGAACTCTTAGTAGATATTGCCTCTAATTCTGAACGTTCCTTCGCTTCACGTAGAACTTGTGATAAAACTGGTTTACCACTATCTAACTTCAAAAATGCACGCTTCTTCTTTAATCCTGGATCACCTTCTTGAAGGACTTCCATAGTCTTCTTTCCAATTGTTTCTAAAGTATCTAATCCACCATTGATTACTCCTGATACTAAATTGGAGAAATTACCTAAACCAAAACCAGAATTACTATTTTCCCCTTCTTTAGTAGTACATCGTTCATTTTGATTAATCCTTGCCATTTCCTCTGGATTTGGTGCTCCAATACCGGTTTCTAACACAGTTGTTATACCTTGAGACACATGATTAGTTAATGTAGTAACACTTTGTGTGGCAGTTGTTAAAAGCGAAGTTACACCCCATCCACCCCACGAAGAACTCCATGTTGGACTCGTTTCTTCGTGTTTTGTTGTTACTTGTTCTACACTACCTTCTTCGTAGTTAACTGGCTCCCAATCATTGTTATCCCAACCATCTTCTATTACATCATCATCTTTTTCGGTTTTTTGTATTTGGGGAAGTTCTGGTTCGATAGCCCAATCAAGATCTGTATCGTCCCATAGATTGGGCTCTTCTGAAGCATTTCGGGAAATATTAATGTCATCACTTCCCTCTTCTTTAATATCAGACTTGATATTTCTAGTGTCCTTAATCTCTAAATTATCATTTGCAGTTGTTTGAATGCTTGGAACAAACAATTCGTTCTCCGGTGATTCTACATCATTCTTTAGGGATTTTTCGTCTTTCGCACTGTTTAAATTTGACGATTGATTTATACATGGATTTAAATCTAATTTTTCAATATTTAAAATGTCTGTATCAGTAGTTTCTCTAAAATTGTTATTTTCTAATGACGATATTCTATTATCTGGTTTAGTATTATTACCACAAGTATTCTCTACGTTTAAATTATCTAAATTTACAGTTATTTCTTGATTGTTTGATATTTTATCGTCTATTTTAGTTGGTTTACCATCGTTTGCGTCTTGATCTGAATAGAAATCTTCATCAGCACTTTCAAAAGCCTCACTATCTGATGTTTCCATATTGAATTTAGTAAATATTTAACTAGAATACATATGGTATACTCATTTGTTAATTAGAATCTGATTTAATACTGTAAATGCGTATTGAAAAATGTTTATTTATATAAAATTGAGAAATTAACAGCTGTTTTAATTTATTAGTAGATTTGATTGACATGACATTGACATTTTATTTATGTTTTTGCAACATCTGATGTGTCACTATGAATTCATTTGAACTAATAGGCCTATTCCATCTTCGCTAAATAGAGCAATTCTCACTCACTGTTTTAAATGCACGTTCCTTTTACAAAACTTCTATTAAGTGAGAAACTCAATCTTATAATACTAACGTAAGTCTTATTTTATTACATCATTGTTAAAATGTTTTAAAGCCGAGGATACAATATACAAGAGATATGAATGGCAGATAATCATTTATTTATTTAATTATCATTCGCAAACACCTAAAAGTAAGTAATTACATGCAAAGGAAATAACAAAAAAACCCATACAGCAGATCATGTCACACTAGCCTAGCTGATCTGAGTTGTAGGAGAATAACGGCTATTCTATAGAATTATTTGGATTAGCATCAAACCAATGGTGAATTGGGTGCTGGAACCCAGTGTAAACTAAAATTGGCTGAAAACACCTTGCTTTTGACAAAAAAACAATAATTCCAACTATAAAAATCAGCAATTTTTACTCACCTCACTAAATTCAGCGACAGTTTCATTTACAATAAAAATGCATGTGAGGTGAGTGGCAGGTAATAATGTCAGTTAGCTGTGGGGTCTGTCCTTAAAAAACGAGGTGTAGGACGACCAAAAATGAGACATCGCTGTGCTAATTCAGTTTAAAATTTATCGGATTTAATTCTTAATTATTACCTGAAATATTCGCTCAATCAGCTAGTAATACTGTATCCTTCAGTGTGCAACAAAAATGATAACTGAAAATTGAGACCTGTGGAAACAGTTTTTGCGATTTTAAAATTACCCAAAATTTCCTTTTTATGCAAATTTTGTAAATTCACTCGCATATCTGTTTCCAAAAGATCTGAAACTTTGTATTTTAAATTATATTAAAGAAGACGATGTGTCTTAATTGATTACTTTGTTAATCAAATTTTTATTACAAAAGTAAAATAAATAAATAGGTAGGTATTATTAGGTGTACGTATATTTTCCGATGAATAAATTCCAGGAATATTTTCGCATTCACAACATAAAAAAGTAATAATATACATAAAATTTAAATAAACCGATGTTTAATAATAATGAGTGAGATATAGAAAGAATTTGATAACATTGTTTACAATACTCGGAGACTCAAAAACATTATTCAAAATAGCACAACGTAAATTTGGTTGTTTTTAAAATATAATAACACAATTTTAATTTGCGAATTAATATAATTTACGTATTTAATAGTAAGAACTGTTTAAAAAGTTAATTTTAATGTATGGTTTAGAAAATATTTAAGAAATTTTGTTGCAATTACATTTACGCATACTGTGTATAGAAATAACATATTTTACTTGAATTCTATGGAATGCATATGTTTTCAAATATGTTATTTCCCAATGTTGTCACGTTGTACAACAAAAATTTCCTGACTACAATAATTGTACAATATCATTAATACAATAATTATAATAAGTTAATATATGGGGCCTATTTCATAATATGCATAAAATTATCTATGAGAACTTTATACAAATATATTCGCAGAGTAGTATATTAAAAATTAAAATATTGTTGATCTGGTATTATCTTTCGGAGTTTAGTGTAGAGTTCGCAATGCTGTACTAGTCGCATTCCAAACACAATTCTAAACGTCTGTGATTGGTGGGCGGTTTGAATGACGTCACACCCGCGACCCTACGTATTATGCTGTGTTGCCAGTAAGTCGCATACCTCAATCAGTTAAGAGAATGGTGGATATAACGGGAAATTAATAATTAAAGTCTAACATGTCAATTAAGACAATAATTTCGCAAACAAAATTAAATATAGTTAGTGACTTTGTAATAATCAGAGGAAAAAAGTTTTAATTATTAATGTTTAAAAGTAATAAATTAGTAATTATTAAGATCATGTGGGAAAGGTTAAACGTAAATCTGGCAACGCTGCAGTACAATGGAATTTAACATTCCAAAATGGCCGATAGCAGCGCACAGTAGTGTTAAACGATTGTAGAATGTGTGCGTGCTAGTTTAATGTGTAATTAGAATAAAATTATTTTGTGAATGTGTTGTTTATCTAATTTAATTTTTATGTTACAAATAGTTAATATAATAATAAGTTAATTAATACAACGTCCGTACAAATTACAATAATAAATCGTACCTAATTTATATTACTTATACATAGGAAAACAAAAAAAAAATACCTTACGATTAGTAGTGCATTCCTAGTTCATTTCAATGATAAAATACTTTTAAACGGGAATTATGCCTAGGAAACGAAACGGCGAAATACCTTTACCTGATGGATGGGATTTTGGACGGGATTACGATGGAAAGGTTTATTTTATAGACCACAATTCCAAAAAAACCACTTGGATAGATCCTAGAGACAGGTTAGTAGTGCATCTCCTACTAATTATTAATACTTTTATTTAGCAATTTGAATTATAAATCTGGTGTGATTAATTTCAAAACAAACATCTAGCAAGCATATAAAATATCAAACAACAAATATTTAGGTATTCATTGACTATTTATTTGATTGTAGTAGATTTTTATTTACGCTATTATTTGTTTAAATAATTTAAGGAATGTGTTAATTTCTTGAACTCAAATAAGTAGATATTTTAGTAGTAAGTAGTGTACAATAAACTTGGTTTATTATTCATGTGTCTAGTGGGTGCAAAATAAATAATTAGTAGTCACTTACTAGATATGTACCGGGCGTAAAAAATGACATTCGGCAGGTCAGTTGGGTTTATCTGAAGTTATGATAGGTAAGGGTTGTATAATTTGAGTGACCTTGAAAGTAGATGTAGGTACTTAACCTCAAAGCAACCCTTAAAAGTTGGAATTCTCAAGGTCAAACGGCAGGTTATGGGTAAAGTAAAATTTTGAATTAAAGGTTTTTATTTATTACCATTTAAAATTTACTATTTCCGTGTATTTTTTTATTTATATACCTACCTATTCTAATTGATTAGATAGGTACTTACTTGGTACATAGAAATTATGCGCTATGTAATAGGTAGGTATGATTTATATACCGATGTACCTATAATGTAGTTTATAGGCGTCCTCTAGCGGTAATTATGTGACTGAAAACAAAACGAAAGAGTAAATAAATACATATTAAAATTATTGTCAGCTATAAATACAATAATACATACCTAACTACCTATTATGTGGATATATTATATACGAGTCGAGTATAACGTTGGCATCATAGTAATAATACCACATTGAGTGATGATAATAGAATTTTGAATTAAAACCTACGAGGTGCGACTAGAAAATATTTTGAATATATCTGTAAAATATTATTAAACCCTATTTTTATCCCTAAATTTAAATTAGGGTATGCATGAGATATTGCATTTGATTATCCACTTTTAGAAGGTTGTTATCTGTGAGCCTCTTCTCAGGCTTTTGACAGATGGGTTTCTGTCCGGATCAATAGCGCTTCAATGGACTCAAAGTATCGGAATCTACTTCTGCTTCAAATTTTGTGTTCAGTTCTTCAGGGATCTGTACTGGACCACTTCTGGTCACATTATACATCAGTCATCTGGCAATTCTATACGGACGATGCCAGGATTACAATCCAGTGACACAGATTGGGGATGTTTCAGGGATCCTCAAGCTCTCAAGTTATTATGCACATTTGAAAAAATAATCCGCGTGTCTCACTTGCTATTATCAATGCTCAGGGGTTAGAGAACAACGAGGGGTTCTGAAAGGTGCTTCTAAAAAGATCTTAAAAGAGAGATGTGCTGGATTGAGCAGAAACAACTTCGTCACAAAAATAGTGGTATATGCGAAGTGAAGATGCAGTGATCGTGTCTTCTGTTAGCTCGTTTAAAAACTGTTTTTGTAAAGAGTCAATTAAATTAATTAGTGGCAATGTGTACTCGGCAAGTATTTATTATCGGAAAACCGCTCACTGGTTTAATAAATAATTGAGCCTTTGCTAATTTGTTGCGCACTCTATTTTCCTATAATTCAATCCTTTGGAAGTTTGTTTAATAAATTTGCTGAACAGCAATTTGTACCAGTCTTAGCCTTATCAAACATAATGACCTTGCCAAGATTGGAAAGTTCGGGACTTTTTGTGAATAGTCATTTGAATTAATTCGTGGCAATGCCTGGGTTCAAGCGTTAGAAAACTCTCTATATTTTGGCGTCCAACGTGGGGCTATACTATTTTGACGCCAGTTCCTGTGCAATATGTACATTATCATTAACAGTCTCGTTCTTGTCATATTGACAGCATTATCTAAGTACACTTCTTATCAAACGTACAGACCTTGCAAAGGTAGGAAAGTTCGGGACTTTTTGTGAATAGTCATTTGAATTAATTCGTGGCAATGCCCGAGTTCAAGCGTTAGAAAACTCTCTATATTTCGGCGCCCAACGTGGGGCTATACTATTTTGACGCCAGTACCTGTGCAATATGTACATTATCATTAACAGTCTCGTTCTTGTCATATTGACAGCATTATCTAAGTACACTTCTTATCAAACATACAGACCTTGCAAAGGTAGGAAAGTTCGGGACTTTTTGTAAAGAGTCAATTAAATTCATTAGTGCAATGCCTGAGTTCAAGCGTTAGAAAACTATATTTTTTGGCGCCCAACGTGGGGCTATACTGTTTTCTTTTTGTACGGTTGTATAATAATCAGTTGTGACTAATGTTTCTTGAAACAAATCTCGCATCATTTTTGGCGCCATTTTGAGAACAGATGATTTTTGTCCGCTTTTCTTTCATCTTGGAAACAGACGACTGACGTTATTTTGCAGTTTCATGAGATCTAGAGTATTTTGGAACTAAGTGATCCTAGCTCTTTTCTATTCTTCGATCAATAGATGTGGTATCCAGAGAGCTAATAATTTTTGACACACTCCAAGCAACATATTTTGCATTTGGCTGCTGCCATGTTTAAATTCTTCATACCAACGAGAAGTTGTGGACTGACTGCCAAAAAAATTCAAAGTTCGTAAGATTTACCATAAAAATTTCCAAGGAATTGTTAAAATTGTTTAGATAATGGAAAGTATTATACGTTCCTTCACAGATTATACAAATATTTTTTGGAATTTTAAATGTTTACCTAAGGCATTTTAGGCATAAGTTAGAAACGAAAAAATGCGATCCCCTGCTGGCATCACCTTAAAATTTACTTTTTAAAATATATACAAAAAGTCTAATTATAGCCTAATATTTTCCACCATGGATTTTATGGACAGATGTTACAAATTCTTTGCATTCCATTCGAAGACCTTTTTTTTTTCGTTATATACTTTTATAATATGTGTTATGTTACTATAATCTCTTTCGGTTTTACCTACTAATGCACCCGTCTCTTTCTGTTCCCTGTTATTGCTTGCCTGACCTCATACTATTATACAGGGTACCCTAAATGAATGTGCATCGTTCTCGGCACTAAAACAAATGATATTGCTATCTATCTACTGTGTGGCGAACGAATCTGTAACACCGAAAGGAATTCGTAGAAGATGTGTAATATTGGCTTTGATGAGGATCTCCTGGTGTTTTTTTATACCTACCTAACTAATCGTAAACAGTTCGTTGAATACAATGGACATAGGTCTGATTATTTCATACCCACCAGTGGTGCCCCACAGGGCAGTTGTCTTGCTCCCCTTATTTTCTCCATTTTCATTAATGACATATCGGAAGGCTTTTTGAGCAGTTACTTGATTTTTGCAGATGACTTCAAGATTTACAGAGCTCTTCGATCTCTTGCTGATTGCGAATTGTTGCAGGCTGCTCTGTCGAGTCTCGAGCTGCGGTGCCATACTAACAAACTGCCTTTGAATGTGGGAAAATGCACACTTGCTGTATTCTCCAGGTCGCGGAGCACACATATGTTTTCGTACCGGTTATGTAATACCATTCTTGACTCGTGTGAGGTCGTCAGGGATTTGGGAGTCTATGTGGACACCAAGTTACAATTTACAACACATACACAGCACCTACTATGTGGCTCTTTTCGTATGCTTGGTTTTTTGTTTCGAATAACTAAAGCATTTAACAACGTTGAGTGTCTGACCAATTTGTTCAATGTGTTAATCAGATCTAAGCTTGAGTATGCTTCCAATATATGGTCTCCCATATATCAAGTACATATAAGACAGGTTGAGAGTGTTCAGCGTAGATTTCTCAAGTACTTAGCGTTCAAAATTGAAGGGCATTTTTCGTCGCGCGGATATGGTCATCGCATGCTCCTTGACAGATTTAACATGAACTCTTTGGCTACACGTAGATTATATGCTGGACAGGTGTTCCTCTTTAAAATAATTAATAGTATGATTGACTGTCCTCAGCTGCTGGAGCGGTTTGGTTTCAACATTCCACGGTTTTTTCCAGAAACGCTAGGTCTATATCCATACACTTCGTACCAACTATGAGTATCGGGCACCTTTGTTTAGAGCATTACAAGAGTGCAGTGCACGAGGGATCAGCAGTGAGGTCGATTACTTTGACCAAACACTGCTTGGGTTTAGGGCCCAGTTGTCTCGCCTCCTATATCGTTCCAAAGATTAGCTTACTGTGAGATCTTATTTATTATATACGCATATTCTTTTCCTAAATTAATTTCGATGTCGTTAGTTTTAACTCAATAATGTTTATGTTTGCTATCTTAGCATTGGTAACAATTTTTAGTGTTATTGTTTCTTGGATAATGTAAAGTAATTACCTAAATATGTACAATAATTTTTAAGAGTTTGCCTTGTAATTGGGTGTTAAACCTGTTAGGCAAGAAATGAATAAATAAATAAATAAGATGACGACAGTCCGACTGATGGTTAAGTTGACGAAATCTAACAGTAATACTAATTATGATCGTTATGTTTAACCAAATATTTAAAACAGTTAATTATAGTTCCTAAACGTCAAAGTAACAAAAAATTCCAAGATATTTTAATTATTTGCGATAAGTGTTAAGTAGTTTTAGATTTTTTTTTTGTTTGAATCAAGCTAGATTACCAAAGTATTTAATTTATTTCGTTAAGTTGTTTTTGTTTTTCATAAGAACGTTTTATTTTTTGTTCTCTGTATGGAAGATTTTCATTTGAATTCGACGATATTTGAAATTTTAAAATGGTTTTGAAGGTCCCCCTCAAAAACAAACTCGACGTGTTCACTAGAGATGATGAATAATTATTATTCTGGGTGACAAGTTTTAAAATGAACACTGTATAATATCATTCATTACACTGTTCATTAATAATAAAAAATCATCAATTACTTACTTACACCATATTACGATATTTAATTATTAAGTATTTATGATAAGCAGATTTTAAATTATCATATTTTTATAGATCTTTGATAAGATAACGAAATGTGTTTTGCTATGATAAATATTTTTTTATTATTTTACGGAATTCCAATGTATCTATCTACCTAATCTTTATTGGAATTTGGAATTTCAGTGCCTATAAAACAATTTTTTACGTCCCGAACAACATTCTATGTGGGGAATTTTATGGAAATAAAAATAAAATAAAACGAAACGTCGAAAAAATAACTTGTGATATAGAAATAAAAAGTTGTCTTATATAGAAAATGTAGTATTAACATCTATGAACCTAAATACCCAAAAACTAAATTAATTAGATAATTATTGATTTTTATTGCTCTGTAAATGGTGTAAACTGTTGGGAATTTTTGTTGTTATTATTATTTATTTAATTCATCAAAACATAAAATGAACATGGCTTATATAAATCAAAAGCAGACGTGTCGGCTGTTCTTTTAAAAATGTACTGTAACAAAACGCCACTGGCTCCGTGGAATTTCGTGCCATATGTAGGGTGGTTTTTATCAATTTCAATAGCTTTTGTAACGAAACTATATGGATTTTTTTAAGTAGGTACATTTTCTAAGAAATGATATACTACGAGGGTTGCCTTTTATATTTCGGAACAAAAACAAATATTAATCATCGAAAATCACTTTATTGTTTTTCAAAATATTCCCCATGAAGATCTATACACTTTTGCATGCGTTTGAACCAATTGTCGAAGCACTTTTGGTAGTCTGATTGAGGTATCTCCAAAACATGCAGCAACCGCTTCTTCAAGTGTCGAAAAACGTTGACCTCTCAGTTTGTTTTTTACTTACGGGAATAAAAAGAAGTCATTCGGTGCCAAGTCAGGACTATAGGGCGGATGACTCATCAAATCGATGTTTTGGGTGCTCAAAAATGCAGTTGTTTGAGCCGATGTGTGAGAGCTCGTATTGTCGTGGTGAAGAGTGATCCGTCTTCGGCGGTTGGTTTTCCTGATTTCTTGGAAGACAACTGGCAAAATATGGTTGTGTACCACTCAGAATTGACTGTTCTGCGTTGTTCTAGTGGTACGGTTGCGACATGTCCAGTTTTTCCGAAAAAACAGGTGACCATTTGCTTGGAAGTGCTTCGTGCGTGAACAACTTTTGTTGGATTTGGCTCATCTTGAAACGCCCATACAGTCGACTGCTGTTTACTTTCGGGCTTATACGCGTAAAGCCACGATTCATCACCTGTCACGATGTCACAGACGTGTTTCGAAGCACCGCGATCGTATTTTTTCAGCATTTCTTTCGACCAATCGACACGAGCCTTTTTTTGAGCGATTGACAAATTGTGTGGGATCCAACGCGAACAAACTTTTTTGACAGTCAAATGTTTATGCAATATTGAATGTATGCTGGTCGCACTAATGCCTAAGGTTGTCTCAATCTATTGATAGGTCACATGACGATCTTGCAATATCAGTTCGCGCACAGCATCAATGGTTTTCGGAATTCGTCTTGGAGTGAACTACGACCACGATACCATCGATAAACACTGGTCCTGGAGCTTCATCGCCAAAAATTGAATTAAGTTCATCCATTGCTGAGTTAATCCACGTCAAAAGTTGTAAAAAATAATCGCACGAAAATGTTGATGAAGATGAATCTTTTAAGTTACTGTAAACAACACAAATAGGGCTCGTATGTCAAAACGTTCTGAGTACGTATAACCTCAAAAATGTCCAACATTTCGATAGAGCTGTCAGTTGCCAGATTGCAACAGCAGGGTTGCCAAATGCCGAAATATAAAAAGCAACCCTCGTATTTCTGTGTATTATTTTAAAGATTGTAAATGTTTTAGCACATGCTTGGGTCAAAGTCTATAAATTGTCTTAATGTCATGTTTATTTTGTAAGTTTCGTAATATAATACCTACAAAGATTGTGCAAAGTGCATCCACATGTCTCAAAGAATATTTTAAAAACCATAATTTTGAATTATATTAATTTACCTTTTTCCCAGTTGTACAGTTTGTTAGATTAAGATTCTCTTGCCTTAGATTTTCTTTTAATGTTTTATTGTGTTTATTTATACATAGGTATCCATTTTTTATTGATATTCATTTTACTTATTTATAATTATTAAATTGTTGTTTTTATAGCCCCAAATCTTGTTTTTATTTAAAGTAAAGCTTCTAGTTGGGGAAAGCTTTAGATATATATCTTATAGGGTCATTAAAAAATGCAAAATAAATTATTTATTCAAAAACAGTTAAAGATAGGTATAGGGTAGATGAAATACTCGAAAACAGATACGGAGTCCACCCTGTAGGTATATTTTTAGTAAATAATATTCACATAATAGTACAGGAGTTATAATGATTAATTAACCGAAATAATAGTCAAGAGTTTACAACATAATCACACTTAAATTATATAACAAGAAATCACTGCATGGTTTCCCAGTCGTTTTGTGGTAGTTTTATCTATGACAAAAGTCATTGAGGGTTATAAAAAAAAATCAAAAATCTATATATCTCCTAAAAATATTGAAGATAAATTGAAACATTTTTGAGTTACCTCTACGAGCTTATAGTTACACGCTAAAGAAATCATGAATTCAAATCTAAATCAAAAGATTATTCAAAATATTACTTTTTTTACCTTAAAAAAATAAACAAATACATTTTTGACTCACCCCGTACAGAAATTTAAAGTGTATGCTAAAAATTTCTAAACATTTAAAATTTATTCGATTGCAATCTAGAAAATTTGTTAAATGTCAGCTAATTAATGTTTTTTTTGCATCACCCTGTACATGCTGCTTATTAATTAATGTTATAATCTGATAAATACTCAATTTAAATAATAAATCCACTTGTCAAATTCAATAAACTTATAAAATTTTATACTAAATACAAACTATAAATATATTAGATAGGTATTTTAAATCTGCTAGTCTAAAAATGGCTGCCTATAATATGATTATCATCATAGGTGACGTTATTTTTTAGAACTACCACATCTCTCTATTTGAAAATCGTTGGTGTTAAATTAACGTTAACGTTAATAGCGGCGGACGTTATTTTTTAGGATACCATATCTCTCTATTATCGTTCGTTGGTTTGTCATAATTTGGTAGTATTTGTTTCTAACGTTGGTGTCACTTATTTTAGTTTAGTTGACACTTCTAGTTCACGTCATAATTTGGTTTTGGTAAGATGTTTTTTCTAACGACAGACAAATTGCTTGTGTCAAATAGTTTATTATTATTTTCTTTGTTTACATTAATAGCCTAAGAGTTTTCGGCATTATTTTTATGTTTAAGACCAATTTCTATCAACATGTTGTATATTGTAGTGTTATAAAATGGTTATTCCATATAGTTGTAGTCAATTTAGAAGTTGTCATTGTGTATTTGAAGTAATATTACTAATAACCTAAAGTGACAGTGTCATGAGAGCCGTCAGATGGAGGGATCTGATCATATATTTTTCAATAACCTAAGTCAGATGGATGGGAAATAGTTGATATCTTCCTCTGCGTCGCACAGAAAATGAACTTTTGCAGATGTAATTAAGTGAATTAATAAAATAGTGTGGCCGCCTTAAATCCCCTTGAAAAGTACCCGTTGGGATGCAGCAAAAAACAAATTTTCCATATAGACAGACTTGCGGCTGCACCTTCGGTGCAGCTTTAAGTTAAGTCACATAGATTGCGGTCATTTTTTTGCAGATTTTCGACGACAAAGACAGCACTATCAGATTTTATAAGGATTAACCTTAAAGAGATGTTTCGGACACACAATGTCCATCTTCAGTGGCTTCACATTTCTCAAATTTATGTACCCTAATTGTCAATACATTAACATGATCTAATTCTAAAATAAAGACTAAATATTTACCACATATCAAATGATTGTAATTGACGAATAACGTTTTGAACATAGTTGGTATGTTTAAATATTTAAAAAAAATACCTACTTAATTGTATCTGTTATTTATTATAATAACAATAGGTATGTTCATACCTAGTTTGTTATAAAATTTAAACAATACTTTATGGGTAACAAAAACCAAATATTTACTTCCTATTTTACTATATATTTATTACATAGTCTATCACATTCCAAACACATGAATCATTTTTATTATTTTAGATAGGTAAGTAGCATTTATATTGATCTTTATTTAATAGGTACTTATCTTTTTCTTTTTTTTTTTAATGGATATTAATTGACTTAACTGTTCTTTTTTTTTGTTGCACAATTTATTTGTTTTAGGTTCATTACTTTATTGTCTCCAGGAGATGGCCTTTAAAATAAATATTTCTGAGACTACTTTGAATATGGAATGTTAATAATTTGAATTTTCAAGTATATACTGTAAGGATAACAACAGTAAATTCAAATAAAACCCGATAATAATGCAAATAATTGAATTTCAGTACAACAGCTTTTTTCTATATTCGACTATTCTCTAAGAACATAATTATCTAACTAAAATATCAATTCTCTCACCATCTCAGACATGTTTAGAGAGTATTAATATAAACAAATAAAGAAAGTGCAGTACCCTCACTGTTTAGGAATCTTGTGTCATATGATATAATGATTGAATATAACTAATAACACATTAACTATTATAGGAAGTGTGTTAAAAGAAACTAGTTGCAGGTCATCGAATAGTACAATGCCCTTTCTATACTAAAAGTCTTATAAAATAATGGCGCAATGTCAGCAGATGCCCCATTCTTTTGGAAACCCATCTCGGACTGACATTTGTAATGTCAACATGATTACTTGTGACAAGTAGTATCATATTTATTTGCTTTCTAAAGCCATAATGACCTACTAAAATCATTTAAATTTTAAAGTGCTATCACTATTGTAATAGAAAGATGTAAAATTGTCAATATTTTCAAAACTATAAATCTCCTCATAAACTAGCCCAAAAAAATATATATAAAAAATGGGGGGGTTGCCATTTAAAAAGCAACATCCGGAATTTTGGAAATTAACAAAAAACTGTTTTTCTTGTTAAAACATTTTCATATTTTGATACTAGATATCAATAGTAATCATGATTTAATTCATAATAAACCAAAACCTCGATGCAGTAGAATTATTTTTAAATGACGCAAGTTGACACAGTTGACATTCGAATAAGTATTGATTTTTTACCGTAATCACCAGACGGGCTACAATTTCAATAATAATAAAAAAGCTCAATGAAGTGGGTGATAGAGATGCAAGAAATGTATCGATATATTCTTTCTTTCATTATTAGAGATGCAAGAAATGTATTGATATATTCCATTCGATCTCAGTTTCTTTTTAAGGTTGAACTATTGTCTCGAGGATTGCAACTGAGTCTATTATCTGCTTGTAATAATAATAAAATAATAAATTTTGCGATAATAATAACATAATCTTGTAATTCGTAATAAAAACATCTGAACAGAAAGCACCGGGAGTCACGTGAGGAATTAAGAGCTTGTCATTGGCCAAAGAGTAAAAAGAGAGTTTTGCACATATGTCCATGAAGCATAAGGGGAGTTATGCATCTAGGCGCCCTTTTTGAATTGAATATTATATGTGAAGAAGCAAGTTTTGCATATGATTCTCAGCAAATTTGGATAGAGCCGAAAATTTGAAAGGTTGAACTCGATTTTCACCATTTTTGCATTTACCGAGTTTTGCATCTAGAGGGCTCATTTGGAAGAGGGCGTCATTGACAGAGCGTGCGGTTCGCATGCGGAAGGTTCTGAGTTCGAATCCTAGCTCTGGCAATACTTTTTTTTCTTCTTCTAATTTTTGAATAAAGGTAAAGGTTAATTTGTTACGTTAGTTTATTGAAAATAATACAATTATAATAATAATAATTGTGTTTCGTTACGCATATATTTTTGAATATATTTATTATATTGTGTCGTCATTTAAGGCACACCTGGGGGCTCTGCTTTTATAAGCTCTAATATCAAAACAGCATTTTATGAATGTTAATAAAAAATTCCAGCATCTTTAAAAATGGCAATAATATTTGAAAATAAATTAATTCAATCACGATAATTATTGATGGTAAGCTATGTAACTATTAACTAGGTATATTCCGAATCCTAAGTAGGTATTCTATAGCAATTCTTCAAATACCTGAATTGTATAAAATACCTCAACTAGTACCTAATATATTTATTATACTATATGGCTAATTAAAAATTACATTCCCACAACAACGTAGTATAGTGTTTCCAGCTTACAATGTATACATTAATAGCATACCGGAGAACAGACATTTAGAAATACAAGGAATTTTATAGAGGCATGTATGTATATCTGCGTTTAATAGGAAAATAATTTTGTGAATCATAAGAAATAATCATATTTCACTTTCGAGAAATAACTGTATATAAAATATTGTTCATTATGTAAACAGTTCCAATGTGACGTCATGTTAGACAAACTAAAACAAATATTAATCATCGAACATCACTTTATTGTTTTTCAAAATATTCCCCATGAAGATCTTTTGCATGCGTTTGAACCAATTGTCGAAGCATTTTTGCCACTTTGATTGAGGTATCTCCAAAAATTGCATTCTAAATGCAGCAACCGCTTCTTCAGGTGTCGAAAAACGTTGATCTCTCAGTTTGTTTTTTACGTACGGGAATACAAAGAAGTCATTCGGTGCCAAGTCAGGACTATACGGCGGATGACTCATCAAATCGATGTTTTGGGTGCTCAAAAAGAGAGCTCGCATTGTCGTGGTGAAGAGTGATCCGTCTTCGGCGGTTGGTTTTCCTGATTTCTTGGAAGACAACTGGCCAACAAATGGTTGTGTACCACTCAGAATTGACTGTTCTGCGTTGTTCTAGTGGTACGGTTGCGACATGTTCAGTTTTTCCGAAAAAACAGGCGACCATTTGGAAGTGCTTCGTGCGCCAACAACTTTTGTTGGATTTGGCTCATCTTGAAACACCCATACAGTCGACTGCTGTTTACTTTCGGGCTCATACGCGTAAATCCACGATTCATCACCTGTCACGATGTCATAGACGTGTTTCGAAGCACCGCGATCGTATTTTTTGAGAATTTCTTTCGACCAATCGACACGAGCCTTTTTTTGAGCGATTGACAAATTGTGTGGGATCCAACGCGAACAAAATTTTTTGACAGGCAAATGTTTATGCAATATTGAATGTATGCTGGTCCCACGAATGCCTAAGGTTGTCTCAATCTCTTGATAGGTCACATGACGATCTTGCAATATCAGTTCGCGCACAGCATCAATGGTTTTCGGAACAACAACTGATTTTGGACGACCTTCACGAAATTCGTCTTGGAGTGAACTGCGACCACGATTGAATTCACCATACCATCGATAAACACTGGTCCTTGAAGGAGCTTCATCGCCAAAAATTGAATTAAGTTCATCCATGCACTCTTGCTGCACGAAAATGTTCACGATTTAATTCCATTTTTGGGCCGAGATGAATCTTTTAAGTTACTGTAAACAACACAAATAACGCTCGTATGTCAAAACGTTCTGAGTACGTATAACCTCAAAAATGTCCAACTTTACGATAGAGCTGTCAGTTGCCAGATTGCAACACTAGGGTTGCCAAATCCCGAAATATAAAAGGCAACCCTCGTATATATACCACCTATTTTTGAATTGAAGATGGCTTTAAATTTAACAATGAAAAATCCAGGGCCGTAGTTAAAAAAACGAAGTTGATGATGGTTTTTTAACACATTCGTGGACAATGAAAGATAACGGGATGTCCAAAATTAATCACATGGTTTTATGTTAATTTTAACAAAAAAAAAAACTAAAAAAATGGTAGACGCATTTTTTTCTGTTTACTGGGACACATTTTACGCATCCCATAACTATTGCAGGTAAAACGCGACTGTTAACCCTTTGACGCCTACTGGTTTCACTGCGAAACCACTAAAATACGAATTTTTATTTAAAGCGCTGACGGTTTCAGAGTGATACCACCATTAATCACGTGCTCTAGGGAGGCGATCCTATTGGTGCTGAGCATTTGACGCGTGTTAAGTGTTAATATAGGATATTCTTCACTTTGTTCACGATTCACAGGTGGTGTACACTGCGTGCTGTTGTGTGCAACTATTTATTGTTCTTTTGGATGTTCTTGCATAATGGCAGGTCCGGATAATGTCTAATTATTACGTAAATGAAGGTTTTGTGAGGCTCATTAGAAACATTTATTAGCATTTCACGTGGTATTTTGTTCAAAAATGTAGCTGGTTTCACCTCGAAACCAGTAAGCAAATGACGCCATATTTTTTTCAGAAAAGTAAAATATGCAAAATTCTTTTGACATGTTGAAGAGACTGGAATCTGATGAACTTTTCAGGCTTATTGATGATATAACATCCGATATAAGCGACCTTAGTGAAAACGAGGAAGATGAGCAAGTTGAAACACCAGATAACGCTCATAAAATAATTTAATTGATATTATGAACTTACCTATTGATGTTGAAGATGATGTCGAAATGTTCGACGAAAACGATGGATGGGAGAGTGAGGATGATATTCCACTTTCAGCTATCAAAGAGAGGAAAATGACTCAAAATACTATTTGGACAAAATCCTCTGAATATAGTATAAAAAATTTAAAAACATTCAACGAAGATACCCGGCCAAATATTGATGAATCTTTGGAACCCCCGAGAGACATTTTTTGGTTTATGTCTAAATGAAAAGAAAAACTGTTTGTTGGAATAAAAGCTATATCCGGACGCGCAGTTTAGAAATTCAAGCAGGAAACCTGCAAATCTTAGTATAAGCTTTCTTTAATATATTTTATTTTGGGTTTTGTAATATTTTATGCAATGACTAATGGCCTACTGGTTTCACTGTAAGACCCCCTTCTAATATCTATTTTCGAAAACTGAAATTTTTTTTAGTTTCTTTACTGTACAATATTTTCATCTTGTTTACACTTCTCGTTTAACAAAAATTGCTTAAAAACGTTAAAAAAAAAACTCCGGCGTCAAAGCCTGACGGCCGTAGAAAGTTGTCCACGAACGTGTTAAAAACGAAACGTCGTAGTGAAAATTTGTAAACGCTATCTTATTCTCCTCAAAAAGTACCAATGAGACAGTGCTTTTAATTTTTTTATATCTGTAAAAATAACGTCAGAAATAAATAAAAACGAAAATTGCAAAAAATAGTTTTTCCAAAAATTCTCGAAAACGGTTAAAGTTACTTTACTTTTGAAAACACCATTTAAAAGGTGTTTAAATTGTACAACTTTTCCAATGCTATCCCATTCTTCACAGTGTATAATAGATGGTAATTTTAATTTTTTAAAACGGCAAAAATTTTTAAAATAATAAAATTAATATGCCTTTTTCGTAGTTGCATCAAAGATTTTATTTAAAAAATAAGCCTGATTTTCAAATAATAATAGATTTTATTAAAATATAATTAATTCAACGTCTCAACTATTATTATCGCATTTGCTGTTATTTAAGAAAATAGGTGGCTATGCTAAAACAAGAGACTTGACTTTATTGTCAAATTAAATAAACAACTATTATTGACGTTTCTTTATACCTAGTTAGGTATCAGTATCGTCATTAATTCGGAGCTTTTCACTAAAGTTATTATAAGGATTATGAACAATATGAACGAAATTGGGACACCCTGTGCACAAGTTGACATAATAATTTTCAGCTGTTTGACAGTGTGTCTTAAAAACAAAGTATCTAGGTATATTATAAATATGACTTCAATAAGGGATACATAATTCTGAATTGAACGATGTGTTTGAATAAGAAATTAAAATTAAAAAAAAAAAGTGTATCAGAAGGTCAAAGTATTCGTAGAATTCTGTTTTATTTAATATTCTCCATACCTAATATAATGTTTACATTATTATACAACATCGGTCATGGTTGTTATAACTTTTGATCTAGGAGGCTGATGTGAAAGGTACAGTGTTGCCAGATGAATATACGGTATGTTAGACTAATTTAATTTATTGTACAACTATGAAAGACAGCTAAAAGACTGACGATATGATTGCTCGAGATGACTATAGGAATTTTAGTTGTCAAACTTTCTAATATTTCGATGAAAACAGTTCGCTATATGCAGGCGTTCGCCATAAATGTGGTCATTATATGCTATCATCAAAAGCATATATATTTAAATGAAAAGAGATTTTGTACCGCAAATTTTATTCGCTTGGATCAGAGTTCGTTATAACCGAGTTCGACTCAGTTCTGATTTAATTCTTTGTTACATCCCTTGTTTCGGGAGTAGGTTTGTCTCTATTTGCCTTAAAAAACTATACACACGATTTAAATGATAAATAAATAACAAAATCCTTCCCATAATAATTTATATGTAATGTACCTTGGGCGAGGTTTCCGCTATATACTCTTTTCCATTCCATTTTACATAGGCTGTCTTTAATCTCGTGTATATACCAGACAAAGATGTATATCATCAGTGATCAGGTTCATGCGAATTTCTTGGTGCTAAATTGTATCGTATCTACTCGTATTTTTCCTATGATTAATATGGATGTAGTATAAATGTTAATTAGGTGAAACACGGAGAAGTTTGGCAATACTGTGCACAGAAAAAAGGAAAAAAAATGTTAAAAGGGGCTCGACTGTCACACACAGCGTCATAACATTCCATTCTCTGTCTCTTTTCATTGTTATAGATCCATCTTACTTTCACACACGCATAAGTAAAATGGGGGTACTATTCTATTGAAAAACATTAGGAGGTGTACAATAATAATTATTTTGAATTGGAGTTTGTTTCATTAATAGGTATTTAAATAATTTATATAAATAAATTACAATAATATTATTCAAATTGTTGATTGAATTAGGTATTTGTTTAAATGAATAACATTACCTGACTACCTAATACTACAGGGTCGTTCAAAAAGCTGCGATTCCTTAGGTCCCCCACATTTTACACGAGAGTAGCGTAAACTAAGGACTTTAGATGGCCCCACATCTTTCTTTAATTTTGATAACTCCAATTTGGTTTGAATTGGCAATAAAAAAATCTTTCAGAGTTTTAAAATACTTTCAACTGCTGGCAATAAAATAATGAGCGAGGTTAAACATAATAAAAATTGTAAAATAATCGAAATATTTTAAAGGAATTCATAAATCGTGAACAGTGTCATTAGTTATATGTTTGTAAACAATACAGCTTTAACATATATGATCCGTTTGAAGCTATTTACATTCCACTGCTAGTTTATTGAGGATGCTGTGGGGTAAAACATTCACATTTTCTGTGTTTCTGTCTTAATTTTGAAAAAAAAAAATAACACACAATTACAGCAATAGGTTACTTTTGACATTTAACGTCATATTAATTAATCGGAAATCTATTTACACCCGACACACGCGTAAATGCTTAATAAAAGACACAATTAAGTTTATTTTATTTTTTCTAAAATAATTTGGTTCTTGGAAAAATTCCATATATATATTTCATTCAATTCAATTCATTCAAAATCTGACAACAATCAAGAAAAGATGAGAAATTCGGTGGTGTCACACTTTATTGGAAGATTTTCACTATAAACATATTCCACCACATTTTCCTCAATAAATCCACACATTACACAATAGATTTCCACATGGAACATTATTAGATACTTGAGTTTCCAACAAATTTAATTTACTCAACTCCCACAATGATATATCAATTATTAAAACATTATTTTATCTAAAAAAACTACTAATTTATACTTATTTTTATTTTACTACTATTCACATGAACTAAATCTGGCAGAAACGTTTTTAAATGACACATGTTGACACATTTGGCATTTGAATATTGATTTTTTACCGCTCTCACCAGACGGGCTACAATTTCAAGTTCATAGTAGAGATGCAAGAAATGTATTGATATATTCGATTGGATCTCAATTTCTTTTTAATGTTGAACTATTGTCTCTAGGATTGCAACTGAGTCTAGTTTGTTAAGTTAGTTTATTGGAAATAATAAAAATAATACAATTATAATAATAAATATTATTTTTTCTCGCGACTTTGTGGCGACCAACAATTTCGATTTGTAAAAATATATTTTTTAAATACATTTGTTGAGTTTTACTCTTTTGTAGTACACAGATGTGGGAAATTAAATTGGAACAAAGAAATCTTTAGGAAATTGAGTTAGTTAGACTAGAAAACATCAGTAAGTGTTGATTTTACCTTGTAAACAATTTTGTTGTTTTTCGTGAATAAACATATTAGTTTCGAAGCCTCCATAACTTCTTCACTTCTAGTAATTGACTTGATTCCCAATATTACATTTGGTTTCTTGCATTGCAGATATACAAAACCACAATCATTCGCGGATTGCATCGGAAACGAACTACCTTTAGGATGGGAGGAGGCTTACGACGGCCAAATTGGACCATATTATATTAATCACGTAAATCGTAAGTCATTTTATCGATACAAATATCCCAGAAATATCTGATGATTATTTATCTCTTCCCATAGAATCGACACAATTGGAGGATCCTCGACAGGAATGGCGGGCGATACAAGAGGATATGCTACGAGAATACCTGCAGACTGCTCAAGATGTACTTGAGGTAAGTCGATTTGGTTTAGTTTTTGAAATTTTTCTATTGTTACTTTACAGAAAATCACAAATACATTTTGTGTATCGAGTTTTTTCACCGGACTTGGCTCATGTTCAGGAAAAATACTCCGAACTTGGGTAATTTAAGGTTTGTTCTAGCAAAGATTAATCTACACAATAGATAGTCAGCCCAATGCATTAAAATCAGAACATCTCTAAGTATGCCTGCCACTACGTGGCGTAGACTAGCGTGTAAAGCATAGAGCAGTATTGTCACAGCCAGAAACCGTTTTGTAGTTTATTAATATCAAAAACAAAACGCAACGTATAACAATTATTTAGATCATTTGCAACAGATATGCACCGGCAATGCTGTATTGTCAGAGAGAGAAATTGATGAAATTCTGTATTAATCTGGAGGGGATACGCAGGGAGGGTAGAAAAAAAACAAGCGAATGTGGTGTGTGTCGTGCTCTTGCCAATTCGTCGGTAAAAGAAACACACAGGGTGATTTATTACAAGTACAGTATTGAAATAAAAGCCTAATCTCTATGAATTAAATTTAATATAATAATATTTAATCCATGTCATACATGTTTCAAGACTAGACCAGTCCCATGATCAGTGGCGAACAATCGTTAAATGAAAAGCTTTTAGATAGAAACATGCTTTTAACTAAATATTTCACGTAGACAATGTGGCAAAGATGGAACAAGATTGTTGTAGATCTTATAATACCTATAATAAAAAAATTATCAGTGCTACCTATATTATATTAGGTATACCTATTATAATAATCTGTCTCTTCATCAGGTATAAGTTCCACTTTATCGGTTTAGGTACTTAAATTTTACTTCTTTTTAATGTTTCTTCGGGTAAATAATAAGTTCGGTGGGAATAGGGCTTTGGGTATGAAACAAAAAAGATAGAAAATAGAAATTTGATATAGGGGTAGTTCTAAGCATTTACAAGTTTGTGACGTGTAGCGATTTTCGATGCCGCCCCCGGAGGTATACATGAGGGCGGCGCAATGCCGTTTTAAATATCTCGTTTCGCTTTCTTGGAAAATAAAAAAATTATAACTGATAACTGAAACTTAGTACTTAATACGTGGGCGTAAGAGGTAAGCTCACTTCACAGGTCTCTATTAATGAAAGAAAGTTAACATTTTGAGCATCTGCGTAAAATTAAATGTATCCGTTTGGTGGGTAGTTTTGATTACAATAAGTCGGTGCCAAGCCCAAGCCCGAAACAAAATAAATCTATATTTACCTACTACCTATTTGGCTTGGTACCGACTATTATGTGCATTGTTGTCTTTTGAATGATATTTGTATTTTGTTATTTTTCGTATTTTTTATTAGTTCTTTTGACAGCTCTGGTGTCATCAATACACCTGTATCCCGAATTGCACCAAATTGCGATGCTATTGAACAAGCATATAATCCTAAATATAATATTCTTTTTGAACTACCTGTATCTCGAAAACCAACCCGTAGCGGACCCATGTACATATGAAATTTGTATCTTAAAATTAGTCAAAGAATCACCCTTTAAAGTTTGTACAAGTACTTATGCAACACCCTGTATACATAGATACTTTGATTTGCAATTTGCAAATCTGTCAAACTAGGTAATGCTTTTTTTTTATTTACTTTCAAATATGGTGTTATGTAATTGTAATCAAATTAAATGTTTGGGGATGATATTTACGAGTTTTATTTTTTTATATAGAGAAACTGTTATTCAGTTTTTAAGGATCAATCTGAAGCAGACGATTGTACTTGTTAAAACATGAAAAAAGTTATTGTCGTGATACTTTTAACACCCTGTTGGTGGGTTTTTAAAGCTTTTTACGAAACGTGTTAACAATACAATCTACATAAATCGTTAGTTTTTTAAAGTTTTATGATCATTGCACAAAAACCAATATTAGGGAGACTGTAAGTTTTTTTTCAATTCGGCGTTGCAGAATTTGAACCTAATTGTGATAATTGTGTTATTTTACTAGTATAGATATTTTTGAGTAAATTAATTCGGTTATAATCGATGAGTAGAATCTTTGGAGTAAAATACATTTCACAAAAACCCTGAACCATATTTCTCAATAGATTTAAATTTTCATTAAAAACAGATTAAAATTTCTAATTTTTTACATCCTGCATTTCGAAACCGTATTTTTTTTAATATTTATTGTCATGCTGGAAATTTCAAACCTTATTTACTTCAGCAACTTGTAAAAAGCACAGCCTTTTTAATATTAACATTTCTTAAAATCGATATTACGCGATAACGATGACTTTCTATCAATATCACAGAAGGATACATTTATTACGTATATAATTTGTTAGATTTTACATCTCCGAATTGAAACACACGCAAAAAATGTGCATAAAAAAGTTAGGGTAGCATTTCACGCCTGTATGCCCCTTTAATTTACCCGCCTCTGAGATTTATTTTTTCATAATGTTAACGACAAGTTGAATCTGCTGTTTGAGTTTGATCCTTAAAACTGAATCAGGTAATAACCGGAAGTCCTATCTATAACGCCAAATTTCGTTAATTTAAATATAACTTTTTGATGCATCCTTATATCCGAAATTTAAAATTAAATGACTAAAATAATATTATTTTAGTCATTTAAAATTATTGTCTAAAACATTTAATAAACCAGCCCTGTATATTTATACTATTATAGTAATTTCTTTTATTTTCGTCCATACACATTAATCTTTGCGTAGACGTATACCATATAATTTTAAACAAAAAACACTGCTGCACAGTAGTACATATATGATACATATAATATAAAAACAAACTCCCACCTCGTAGGGGAAAGTATACTCGTCCTTGTCTAACATTGCCCATATGATTATTTTATTTCAACACAATACATATAACGCCATCTACAATTTCCATGGTTGCATGTTTTTCTAATAGATGTAGCTCGTGTCGAGACAGTTTCAATTTTTGTTTTATTTCCCATATACGCTGACTATCTATTGTGTAGATTAATCTTTGGTTCTAGGATCAATATTAACGTAAATTAACTAATAAATTTCAACTTAACCTTACTTTTTTAAGAGAAACTTCTTAACGCGCGCTAAGAGTAAAAGCTAGCGAGACAAAAATCTGTAGCAATCAGCATATGACCTATCTCAACTTTATCTTCAAATAGGTATCTACGCGCACATTGACAACATGAAGATAGTTTTCAAATGTACCTATAAATAATAATAATAATAATAGCTTTATTACTCAACAGAGCAATGAATACAAAAACCAACTATAACTAAAGCTTAACTATATTAAATAACAGTAGGTACATCAATAAACAACGAAAATCAACCAAAGTACACAAGTATTAATGAACATCAAGTTCCTTTAGTATTGATTCCGCGGAAGACAATATTTCATTCAGAGAATCAAAAAATATATCACACTGATCATTAACCAAATTAAATTGCCGGCACATAGTATAAATGGGAGATTTTAATATAACATTTGTTCTGGCTCGCTCATTATAAAATGCAATAGAACCTCTAGCATTGATACGCGGAACTAACAGAGATACCTTTTCCAGTAGCTCAGGGCACACTACATCACTATTGAATATCTTATATAGGAAGCTTATACTAAACAAATTTCTCCTTAAACTTTGGAATTGAAATCGGTCAATAAGATATTCCGCGATCCGGGTAAGTTCCATCAATCTTAAAGCACAAACATTTTAAAAATTTACGCTGAACGTTCTCAATCATTTGAATATCACAGTCATAGCAGGGGTACCAGACCAAAGAGCAATATTCAAGCTTGGATCTTACATATGCAAAATATAGAGTATTCAAAGTAACGACACTATCGAAATATTTGCTGTTTCTAACAATAAAGCCATAAGCTTTGGTCGCACCAGCCACCATATCTGTAATAAGTTCCTTGAAAGTGAAATGCATGTCAAAAGTAACTCCAAGATCTTTAATAGACTGCCATTTACATTATAATAAAAGATGGTCGGGGACGTTTTGCGGGTATAAGAAACAACATTACATTTCTTAGGATTGAGGGAAAGTCTGTTTTGTTCACACCAAGCATTCACCAATTGAAGACTGCCCTGTAGCGAAATACAATCCTGCGGTGTACTTATCGTTGTAAAAATCTTTAAGTCATCTGCATAAATCAGTTTACTACAATTCAACAATTCTCCCAAATCATTAATGAATAATAAAAATAATAGAGGTCCCAAATTTGAACCCTGAGGTACTCCAGATAGAGCTGTATAATATGTCGATGTATATCCATTGTATGACACAAACTGAACTCTATCAGTAATATAAGATTGCAGAAGACAGACGGCATCAGCGCTAAAGTCAAAATGCGGAAGCTTTTGTATAAGGATTGTATGATCAATTCTATCAAACGCCTTGCAAAAATCGGTGTATACAACGTCAACCTGACCGCGGTTATCCAACGTCCCAGACACGTATTGTGAAAAAATTGACAAATCTGTAAGTGTGGACTTGTGTGCAATGAAACCATGCTGATACTGGACCAGCCCATGTTGAACAATTGGATAAATACGATTGTAAAGAACTACTTCAAGTAATTTAGAAAAATTAGACAGAATTGATATAGGCCTATAATTGGTTATATCCGCACGATCTCCGCTCTTGAAAACAGGACACACCTTAGCATTCTTCCAGACCATAGGAAAAGTATTACGTCTTGAAATTAAGTTATAAATTCTACAGAGAGGAACGCACATTACTGAAATTGTATCTTTGACCAAGAATGAGGGAATCCCGTCAGGTCCGGAAGTAAACCTGTTCTTTAATTTGCGAGCAGCCATAACTATCTCTCCCTCAGTTATATTTCCAAATGTGATATCCTTTCCACACAGGAGCGATAATGTATCATCATTACCACAACCCTCAGGTCCCACAAAGACACTTTCAAAGTATTTAGCAAACGTTTCAATAATACTTTGCGGATCCTCAATAACATTGTTGTTGTATTGCATAGAACCCGGGAATGCGTGACTGCTGGCGCGACCTGTTAACAAATGACCAGAAAGATCTGGGATCAGTGACAATATGATTCTCAGCAACACGCGCGTAATTTTTATACGAGGTACCTACTTATTTGTTGCTTCAACAGCCTTCTAATTTCACTGAATTTGTCATAGTAATAGCGAGATTTTGTATTCTTATATTTCTTATGTAAAACGGCTTTAAACTTAATATTTCTGATAATCTCAGAGTTAAACCAGGGAGGATATTGATGGCTGAAAGTCCTGTAAAGGGGAACACAGGAGTCAAAAACAGAGTAAAGGTCAGCATAAAACAAATTTAAAGCGTCATCAACATCATTACAGTTGTACAGATATGACCAATCACGCTGGAATAATATTTCATAAAGAATTTCATAGTTCGCCCTTTTAAAATTATAATTTGCTTTCCTATCATTTGATAAATGAGACGCATCTAATGTGAAAAACATAATATTAATAAAATGTGCATTGTTATGTGTATTCTTTATTAATTTCACTCTGTATATTATAAATCTTATAACTACATACATATATATTATATATATATTTTTATTTAGGTACCTACCTAATAAAATTGTATAGGTACTTTGGGTAGGTAGAAAATAACGTTACACGAAATTTCCAAATTCCTATCATAGCAGAGGATATATAAAGTCAACCTGTTAAAACGCATTGTTGCCAAATTTTACATTTAGAAATCATACGAAAAATAGATATTTCATTTTTGAGATGATTTTTTTCTGTTAATGATGGTGAGTTCTTACAAAAAAATAAAATGGAATACCAATTAAGTTCAATTTAAAGGGAAATAGTACTTGAGGAAGATTTGGATATATTCTTATTTTATGTTATTTGAGGTTGCATTCTGCACATGTTGTGCTAAATTTTAGAGAACATTGAGGTTATTATTTTTTTTATACGACGCATGTTTTTTAAGTAAGTACCGTTTTGGAATTAAAAAAAAGACGTGCAAAGATATCGCAATAATTTTATTTTTACATGAAAGCCTGTACCTTAATCTACTTTTCTACATAATTTCCGTGAATATTGAGGCACTTGTCATAACGTGGCACCAGTTTTTGAATACCCTCCTCATAAAATTCTGCCGCCTGACTTGTTAACCACTGTATCACAAATGTTGACGGATTTGCACAAAACCCAACGTTTAGACAGTGCATTGACTTTCCTTGAGCGGTACCACAATGAAGGTGAAGATTTTTTAGACCAAATTGTTACTGGTGACGAAACATGGGTGGCCTAAGTCACACCAGAATCGAAACAACAATCCATGGAATGGCGACATTCATCATCACCCAAAAGTGAAGTTTAAGCAAACAATTTCTGCCCGGAAAATCATGTGCACAGTTTTTTGGGACAGAAAAGGAGTATTGCTAGTGGAGTTTCTGCCTCGTAATGAGACAATCAATGCAGCGTCTTATTGTGAGACATTGAACAATCTGCGTCGTGCAATCCAGAACAAAAGACGTGGCAAGTTGTGTAAGGGTATCGTTTTGCTGCATGACAATGCCCGTCCACATATGGCTAATCGGACCAAAGATCTCATCAAATCTTTTAAATGGAAAACTCTAGATCATCCTCCATACAGCCCTGATCTGGCGCCCAGCGACTACCATTTGTTCCTGCACTTGAAGAAACACCTGGGTGGTCAGCGTCTTCAAGACGATAACGAAGTCAAAACATTTGTGATACAGTGGTTAACAAGTCAGGTGGCAGAATTTTATGAGGAGGGTATTCAAAAACTGGTGCCACGTTATGACAAGTGCCTCAATATTCACGGAAATTATGTAGAAAAGTAGATTAAGGTACAGGCTTTCATGTAAAAATAAAATTATTGCGATATCTTTGCACGTCTTTTTTTAATTCCAAAACGGTACTTGGTCCTTTGTAAAGATTTTGAAAGGAATTAGATAAACACTTTAAAACAGCTAAATAGTTCGATTTGATCCAGGGAAGACTCTAGGCTTTTGTTGATCGTGTCATATCCATTGTTGTTTAGTTACAGGAGGTGGAATTTCTTCGTCAGTTATAAATCTACGCTAAAAATCGCTTGGATTACTCTTGTAGAGTTTCTGGTGCAATTTTTGATCGAGTGTTCGCAAAGTTGGCACACTTTTTCGATCAATTTTGTAGTTCAGAAACTTACTGATTGGCCGGCCGTAGAACATAATGGAGTTTTTTTATGGTGCCCTCGTAGTAATAAAAGTTGATTCGGAACTTCATAACAATAAAATTATTATTAATAAGTAATAATACGTATAATAAATTTAAAAGAATACGAAATTCTGGTAAATATGACAACGCCTGTATGGGTCTCTCTTTGATGGAATGGAATTTGCGTTCGGCCATCATCGGAGGCCCCCCTAAATACATTGGAATGCGGCGGCCTGCTGCGATCGTGCGGCGTAACACAGGTAGCCTCTCGGCTGCTGTATATTATTACATTCAACTATATCTATATATCCTACACAGCTTTTGCGATTTATCTCTCTTTTATTATTCCTTGTTGTATTCTTTCGTCTTTTTTTTTATTATTTTCTTTCCTCTCTAGCGCTATCTTTCTATCTCGACCTCTCTCACTCAAACAACATAGAGGCTGAACATGGACGTACGACTTGTTATCGGTTTTGGTTTGGTGAATTTGTTAATTCTTAATTTTAAAAGTTTTTCAAACTCTAATAAATCTTCGTCAACTGAAAATTTGAGCCATTAAATTGCAATTTCTTCACACATTGTAACTGTAACTATTGGAGTTTTAAGAAAATAGATTTTCTTGATAAACTGTAAATCTGCACACTTATTTGAACAACATCAACTACGTTTCCTGGGCACATAACCTATTGCATTGTGAGTCTACCAAAGTTTAAATAAAAGGAACTGGCTATTTTTTAAGAACAGATTTTAATCTGACAATAACTCGAAATCTAACTCCTCAACAACTCAGGTCAGTTGGGTTGATGTGACACATCACCTGTCACTCACTGCACTTTATTCATTTCTGTTGTAAAATGAACGAAAACTGTCAAAATTATCAATGGCAATAGTGTATTTTGAGGTTAATTTCTCATTTAACTGTCATTTAAACATGTGTCAATCCGAACTAAAACATGTATTAATCTTTTGACAAGAGACATAAACATTCAATATGGCTGAAAATGTGCATATACTTTTCTTGATATTGATTGTTAGATCCTTGAAAATAAGTATTGTTGGTCACCGTGTATAACCTTCGGCATTCCACAGACCAATAATTGGCTCGTGCCGAGTCAGTACCTATTGTACCTATATAGGTAGTCGAGATATTAGTGGTATTATTTTAATATCTACCTTAAAAACAAAACTATGACCTCTAGTAGGTACTGCACAATAATTGTTTTATTATAACACAATAGTACTAATAAAATTTAGGTACCTACCGACTGATATAAAATCATTTTCTTTTAACGATTATAATAAAACAGATGATGATCATGATTATACCTAGGCAAGTATTTAAAGAATGTTCTTTTATGATTCATTTTATGTTATTTTGACTTCACTACTAGATAGGTACTTACAAAACAAATGTCGATCTGATATCGATTAAATTAAAAGTAAAAATCGAGACGGACGATTGATGTTACAACAGCTGATTTTGGTAATCAGCAGCTGCTACAAGCCTGTATGTCCTATCACCACCGATTGAATTTAATTTAAAACATGAATATAACTAGTCAATCTCCCTATTGTTCGGTCGACCTAATCGTTTCTTCGAAAATCGAACACGATTTTTATTATTATTATTAGTCGTAAAACAGTAAACGGTAAAACCGATGTAACTGTTGCTCAGTTCCTAATTTGAGGTTTTTGAAATATTGATGTCATCCTCACTAATCTTCTATAGCGAGTAGTGGACCAACTGATCGCCATGGTCCTCCATGAAATTGTCCAGCCTGTTCCTAAAGCTGTCAACCGTTTGCGCCATTATCACCTCTTCAGGTAATGAATTCCATGCATATACAACTCTGTTTGTTATAAAATTCTGCCGAGGAAGTCTAGCACAGCTCTCCTTGTCAAGTTTCTTACTATTGCCACGCAGATTAGGATTTCTAGCAGGATGAAATACATCGAGATTCACCGAGTAGTAGCCACTAAGTATCTTGTATGTTTGAATTAGATCGCCTCGTTGTCGTCGATCATAAAGACATGTCAAATTTAAAAGCCTCAATCGCTCCTCATATGGTATATGGCTAAGTGCATGAGGTAGCTTAGTGAATCTCCTCTGAACCCTTTCCAATGCCTCCATGTCCTTAATGAAGTAGGGGGACCAAACGCTGTTGGCATATTCCAATAGTGGTCTGACATACGATTTATACAATTGCAATATTAGAGAGTTTGATCTCGATTTGCAAGCTCTCTGTATCAGATACAGTATATTAGCTTTCTTCACTGTGGCGGAAATATGGGCCTCCCACTTCAAATCCGCTGTTACTATGACACCAAGATCCTTCTGCTGATTTACAGATTTAACGCCATTTCCATTGATGAAATATGGAGTCCTGGGATTATTAGCTCCGATGTGTAGTACCTGGCACTTCTCTAAATTCAAGTTCATCAACCAAACCGCCGACCAGGACACTACCCCATCAATGTCGATCTGGAATTCATTATCGTCTCGCAGTGGGTTACAAAACAATTTGGTGTCATCCGCAAAGAAGCTCATGTTTGACGTGATGGTTCTTGTTAAGTCTGATATATATGCCAGAAAAAGCAATGGCACCAGTACAGACCCCTGCGGGACACCACTCAAGACCGACAATTTAGCGGATAATGCACCATTCGCTCTAACTTGGAAAATTCTTTTTGTAAGAAACATCTCAATCCACCTCAGGAGTGCCCCCCGCACGCCGTAATGCTCCAATATATTTACAAAATAGAGGACAAAGACTGATCTGGCATTATGAATATATTCACAATGTTTTAATAATATTTTACAAAACTAGTGCGATATATTAGGATTTCTAAGATTATGTATTTTTCTAAGTAATATTTACGTGTATAAAGCTTTTCCTCTTGGCTTTACAGCAAATACAAAGTCAATCAAAGTGGTTGTGATATTTCATTACTATCGAAATCTATCGATAATTGCCACCTCTAGGGATGTTGCTAAATTCGTGTTGTTAGGTTAGGACGCGCCATTTTTTTTTTTGTTTAATTCTTTTTTAACTTTACAGTAAAAAATTCTCTACCTCTTTAATTATTTATCAGTCAAAGAATTGTCTATAGATTACTTTTAATTTGATTCTAGAAGGCTGTGAAATCATTAATTCGGTTCTAATTAGACATCGAAGTCGCCTTTGTATTTACATGCGAACAATGTTGCCAAATATTCGTAGTTTTATTGGAAATTAGTGACTAGACTAGGTTTATATAAATGTGTAAATATTTATGAGTTTAAATTTTTAAGGAATAAACCGTACCTATTATAGTAGTACCTATTTCAATGTCAAGTTTCAATTTATGTTTAAATTAAAACAATAATAAATATTTTATGAATTCCTCCAGTCGAAAATAAAGATGAAGTAAACTGAACAAGGATAATACAAAATAAATAATGAAAACAAAAAAAAAATACTAAAACAACATGAAACAATGCGGCTCTCTGCCTCTGAGTGAAAAAATGGACAGAGAGAAAAAGAGAAAGAGAGATGGAATGAGATGCCATGCAGCTGGTGAGCAGTGGGTTTAATAATAAAGACGAAGAAAAAAAAGAGGAAGACAAACTGTTGGAATGCATCTCAAGAGTGTTGTTGATATAGGGTGGAACAATATTTTTATTGAATTATACAGGAATGATTAACTAACCTTGTTATGTGTTTAATGATTCTATTCTACATTCTCATTTTTGTAAATTTGAACTTAAGCTTTGGAAAAAAGCTCGTTACTCAGAACGATATTAATGTAAAGGAAGATCAGAGATCAGGATGAATGTGAGTAAGTTTTCCTCGGACTGCTCCACGGAAACGGGTAGTGTTTTTTTGTTTTGGAGGTCGAGAGCTTTAAATTGGCAACACTGTTTTTTGTAACAGCCGATTTGGCTGTGTTCGACTGTTTTGGGTTAGTTGGGTTTGGGTTGCGAATAATTCGTGAGAAACAGAAATCCAGGACATAGTCTATTTCGATATCGGAAATGCCTTTGACAATGTCCCTTTCTAAAGACTATTAGCCATTGGTGTAGTTGATTGTGGTCGTTTATTTGGTTCAACATCTTGCTTAAAATCGTAGGTGGCCTTATTAATAGCTCGTATTTTTTTTTCATTTTGGAAATGTACAAAGTTTCCAATGGCTTCTGTCTGCGTCGACAGTACTTGGAGTATAGTTCCTTGTACAGCCTTATCTGTTGATGTATTTCTATCCCAGGAAGTGCTAGCTTCTGCGTTTATTATTGCTATATATCCCTCATGTGTTATGTTGCTACTACTGCTTGGGGTAGGGCTATTTTTTAGAATTGGCGCAGTCTTCGTAGTTTATTTTTTCTTTTAAAGATTTTTATAAACAATTTTGACAAAACTCGATTGGCCTTTGTGAGTGGACTAATATATCTCCATATTTTTGGACTAAATATTAATCAGAAAAACTTAACCTCAGGGGGTCACATGGTTGATAACCCACAAACCGTAACATCCAGAAAAAAATCAGTTGTCTCACCCCAAAACCTTCCCGAACGTTGAACTATCGATATCACCTCAATAATTTATGGTGGAGTTCATTGAGGATACTGTACAATATTACCACCTGGGTATCGAAATGTTTTCATCAAAGATTTAAAATCTAAAAAATACACTATTATTTATATTATAATTATAGAACTAATAATAATAATAACATTCTAAACCAACCCAACTACCTACCTAACTACTTTGGTCAAAAATTAGAAATAAAAAAAATTGCCAGAGCAGGGATCGAACCCAAGACATTCCGCATCCAAGGCCACACCGATTACCACTGAGCTACAACCGACCGTAAAAGAACTGGACATTTTTGAGGTATTTGTGTTGTTTACAGTAACTTAAAAGATTCATCTCGGCCCAAAAATGGAATTAAATCGTGAACATTTTCGTGCGATTATTTTTTACAACTTTCGACTTGGATCGATGATTAATATTTGTTATTGTTCCCTAATCCCGAAATATAAAAGGCAACCCTAAAATCTGTAAGAAAATTGGTAAGAAAATAGGTTTTATGCGAAGAAGATAATTTTGTCTATCCGACTGGACTAAAAAAGTTTTATATAATATACAATAGTGCTGCCACACTTTAATTATTGTCAGTCAATATTAATTTCATGTAGAAAACAAGATATAAATCGGTTACAGATTTTGCAAAATAAAGCAATGAGGATTCTATTGAATTGTAATATTTATAACCCAGTCAAATGTATGCTGAATACCTTAAAATGGTTGTCTGGAGAATAGTGTGTTAAGCGTTCTACTCTTATATTAATGTATAAAATAATTCATAATAAAACTCCCGCCTATTTACAACAATTTTTCTACTAAGCGTGGGGACATGCATGACCGAAACTTAAGAAAAAATACTTTATATAATATAGAATTTAACAGTAGAGAATTTTTATCAAAATCTATGTTTTATGATGGAATTCGAATGTACAACACATTACCAGCAAATGTAAAAAATAGTCCAAATGTTAAAATTCCTGTTATTTCTTGAACGCACCTCGTAAGTGGCATAATAACACTAAGGAACTGCAAAAAAAAATACGAAATAAATAAAATAATACACGGAAATTAAATATTGTACGGCCACGGTCAACCGTCCGACCATCTCGAACGGCCGTAGTCCAAGGTCGCAGGCGTATGCCCAAAAAAAAAAGGTGTATAATAATAATAATAAACAACAAAACCAAAAAAAAAAAGAGGAACACGAAGAAGAGAAGAATCCATCTCTCGAGTCTCATCAATTTTCCGTCCGCAGTAAGCGTTATTTCGTCCGTGGGTCAAGATGTGGCCCACCTCTACAGTACCACCGGCTTATTTTAATTCGGCTGAGGGTTTTGTACCTTTCAACAACAACAATAATACGGGGTTGATTAGTAATCAGACAGTTACGTTACCGTTTGATGTGAACAATTCGCATGGGGGTAGTTTTACGTGTCGGACATTGCCGGCGTTTAGTGCAAGACAAGTGTATCCAGTTTTAAGGAATTTTTTAACGCTGCCTGCTTCGTATGTGGTGAACGGTCACAGACGTGTTCCTGTGGCATACCAACGTTTAGATGCATTTGAGCTAGTTGTAAGTGGAGTTTTATATTTTCATTGACGAAATAAATTAGAATCTTAGATTTAATGTTTTGTTAATTAAAAAAATTCACTCGAGCCACGAATAGTTCTCATATTTAAGTGTAAAAGTGATATTTTAATGACCTTTTTGTCATTTATCTCTTTAAGTAGATATCGGGTTTTGTTCCTTTTTCTTCTATTTGGAGGCACTATTTATACGTTGTACATATTTTATATTTCAGATCTTCTAGGTCAAGTTTTTGTACGCAAATTAATTGATTTTTTTTTTAGTTTTATTATAAAATTTATTTTGCCCCCTTTTTTACTAGTTACGAACGCCTGCCTGTTGTAGGTTATCTTATATCAAAGCTATACGTATACATATAATTAGCCAATTTTTCTGTTATATTTGGGAAAACATTTTTTTTTTTCGTTTTTGACCCTTTTTTACACTATTTTCCTGTGTGCCTGTGTGAACCAGTTCATTTATGTAACATTATTTAGGTTATATTCTATCACAACTACG
This sequence comes from Apoderus coryli, assembly GCA_911728435.2. Lineage (NCBI taxonomy): Eukaryota > Metazoa > Arthropoda > Insecta > Coleoptera > Attelabidae > Apoderus > Apoderus coryli. The sequence goes on along the minus strand of OU452209.1, from coordinate 6,025,250 downwards.
AAAAATTATTCCGTATTCCGAATAAGTTTAGGAAGTATATATTTTTTTATTTTGACCCCTTTTTACGAACGCCTATGAAAACAAGTTATTTATAACACATTTTATAGCTTATATTCTATCAAAGCTATAAATAACTAGTCAATATTTCTGCTATGTTTAAGAAATACGTTTTTTCTAACCTTTTTACCCCATTTTACACTTTTTTCGAATGTCAATGTGCTCTAATTGTTTAGGTTAAATATTTTAGGTTATATTTAATTAAACGCGCAAAAAATTATTCAATATTTCGGATAAGTTTAAGAATTATGATTTTTTAAATGTTTGAACCCTCTTTTAAATCCCTTGCCTACGCTCAATGTTAATCGCCACCTATAGTTTAGTACAGTTTCTCCTGTAGTATTTTCGTACCAAATGTGGTTAAAATCCGTTAAGTGGTTTTTGAGTTATCACGGATACAAATTTTTTCTGACCCTTTTATAGAATTTTCACGCACGCTTATGGCACATTAATTTTTGTCGTGTATTTTTAACACCAATTCAACTAGTTAAATATAATTTTTTTTACATTTTAAATATTTTTTTTTAGGTATTATTCAATTAAATGCGTAAAAAATTATGCAGTACTTCGGATAAGTTTAAGAACTATGAATTTTTTTAATTTTTGAACCCTGTTTTAAACCCCTTGCCTACGCTCAATGTTTCCCAAAATCTAATCAGCTCCTTGCCATGTCCTATAGTATTTTTGTAGCAAATTTGGTTAAAATCTGTTAAGCAGTTTTTGCGATTTCGTGGATACAGACAGACATTTTTTTAAAACTACTTATTTATGTATAAAATGACCAAAAACAAGTATTTCCGGTGAAATAAAAAAAAAATTGTTCATGAAACTAATAGTCTCCATATACAGGGTGTCCGGAAAAAGGAGGTCAATCCGTTAACCACAGATGCCTTGAGCAAAAATAATATGAGTTTTAAGATGTAATTTTTCATTTTAGCCCTCCATATGAGATATACTGATTATAATCAATCAAATGTCTTTAAATCTCACCCATGATTAAAATCATATCCGTCATTTCCGAAAAACATATAAAATTGTTTCGTCTACGGTCGATTTTTCGTTATGTTTACTTATAAATTTACCGATAATTAAAAATATTAACTTTTAAACCTTAAACTACTGTCAAATTGTGACAACTAATTGGACAACAATAAAACATTGCTTAAGTAGGTATCCAAGGTAACACCAGAGTTGCTTGATATTTCAACATTATAAGATTAGCCAGAGCCGCCGAGGCATCAAACAAGAGCCAATACTTTTCAAAATATCTCAAAAACAAATGATTTTATCCAAAACTTAGTTCAAAAGTCATTGGCTTAGGTGATAAAAACTTGGGTCAATAGGTACTGAACATCCTGTATTTTGGCTATTAAGACATTGTTTTTTGTGTTCTTTTTTGGAAAGAAGTAGCTCTTTATGCTGAAGCTACACATTAAATTTGAATCCAATATCTCAATAAATACTAGAATTATTTAAAAATATTGGTTTTAAATTTTCAACTTTGACGTCCTGTATATCGAACATGGAGGGCTAAAATGAAAAATGACATCTGAAAACTCATATTATTTTTGCCCAAGGGATCTGTGGTTAACGGATTGACCTCCTCTTTCCGGACACCCTGTATATATTACATATTATATGATATGGAGAGCTAAAAATTCATAAGGGTGACCTCAATGGAATTTTTTTCTGGAACATTAAATTTGTAAGTTTCTCTTTTTGCCACTGATGAAGAAACTGGTGTAAGTTTCGAAACATGTTTGGATGCTGATTATAAATTTCTATTAAATTTATTTTTGTGGAGATTCGACTTTTATTTCGTCATTGAAAAAAAATTTATTATAGTTACGTCAGAAACTTTTTATTACTTTCCCTTTGCGGGAAAGTATTTTGTGTTTTTTTTTTTACCTTTGGCTTGTTACGGGTTCTTGTTCATTATTCAATAAATCAAAATAAATTTCGAAGAAATAGTCCATAGTTGTTTTTGTTTTACGTTTTTGACATATTTTTAACAAATATTTGCGTCAAAACAATTAAGTATCTATGTACGATTTCTCGTATAATTTTGCCTTCTTCAGGTGTGTTTTCATACATTTATAGGTCGTGTTTACAGTACAAGAAACTGTAAAATTAAATTAATCGAGGAAATTAATTACTTAAAACAGGGTTGTAAAAATCATGATTTTTTAAAAAAAAATCCTAATATTTAATTGTATATTGTCTTTACAACTTTTAAATTGAATTTGTAATTATTTACGTCCAAAAGAATAAATAAATATAATAATGATATTGTAAATAATGTATGTTTTTTTAATATCCCTTTTTGCATATTTTTAATAAAGTACATGCATATTTATGCGCATATTTATTACATATTTTTGTGCATATTTGAACTTCTTTACTAATAAACTTTTATGGGAAATACAACAACTGTGCCTAAAAAGAATAATATCTTTGTAAATAGACAAAAACAAGATAATGTTGGTCGCCACAAATTAATTCTTACCGAATATTTAATAAGATTTTTTTATATGATTAGGTTTACTACTGAGGATGAAGGTTTAAATCTTGGAAACATGTATCACTAAGAATAGATAAAAAAAAAATAAGACTATGGAGATGACGTATTTTATTTGCCTTGTTCTAATTCTTCCCCAGTTGAGGGTTATGAGCAATTTTAATCTCAAGAATTGTGTTCCAATCTACAATTTAATTTAAACCATTTTGAAAACCAGTTGTTATTTTTGTTACAGGCCAAAAAGGACATATACCATGTGAAATCCCAAAGGCTGATGATAGCTCAAGATGAATATGATCATCTCAATAATGCACTGAGTAACCTTAACACCTCAAGAACTAGCCGTAAGTTTATTTTTTAACACCTCATATTCATGTACATGATTGTTTATTGATTTCGCAATTGATTTCTTGATTTATTGTACCTATCCTATCAAAAGTGTCCAAATGAGACCACCCTCTACATTCTTAATGCTTTAGTTAATGCTTCAAAAAGCTTATACGGAAATCATTCAACGACGAGGTATTTTGTTTTTTAACAAAGCAATCCTTGAGTTTTTGTTTGCCCGGTCTAAAAAGATCAAAGAATTCACAAACACACAACGCAAACAGATCCACGGTATTTTGAGGGACACTTAACGAGCGTTGAGGAAAAGTTTGAGAGATGGAGGGAGTATGAAATCAGAAGGATGTGTCCTGTTCCCTCTCCTCTTTAATATATACTCGGAGGAAATATTCTAGGAGGCACTGGAGAATGTGAAGAGGGCATTAAAATCAACGGCACACTTATTAACAATAGACGATTCGCTGACGATACGGTCGTGGTTGAAGACAGCCTCCTACATCTTCAGAATATGATGGACCTCATCATTGAACATAGCACAGAGTATGGTCTACACATGAACGTACCCAAGACCAAGATGGTTGTATTCTGAAGGACACCAAGACGGGCGATCCTTCAAATTAACAACCAGGTCTTGGAACAAGTGGAGCCCTGGTCAACGAGAACAGTGACCCTAAAATGGAAATCAGATAAAGGATAGAACGGGCCAGAAGGACATTCATCTCCATGAAGAAACCTACTTTATGGCTCCGAAAGCTGGACACTCTGACAATCAATGGAGAGCCGCATTGACGCTTTTGAGATGTACTTGTATCGCCGTATACTGCGTATATCCTGGGTAGCCAGGATAACCAACGAGGAAGTACAGAGGAGAATAGGTAAAGAGCTGCTGACAACCATCAAAGAACGAAAGCTCCAATAGATCGAGCACGTTATGAGGGGGGGAGCGGTACGAGCTCCTCCGACTCGTCATTGAAGGAAAGATCGAGGGCAGACGGCAGATCTCATGGCTAAAGGACCTGCGTCGATGGTTCGGACGGATATCTATATTCAGAGGTGCGGTTTTACGCACTATTATAGCCAGTTGGATCGCCAACGTTCGTGGGGTGGCGGCGCCCTAAGATGAAGAAGAGATCCAAAAGAACGAGCAAAGCAAAGCTCCCAAATTGCAGCTTTTACTGTGCTTTTAATGCATGTTTTTCAAATCAAAGTTTGTGCCAAACTTTTCGAGATCCTGTTGTATTTAATGTGTTCTTTGTATTTTTTTTAGTGTGTTCAACAACTAGCAGTGTAAGTACAAAATATGATCCTGATCTACTAAAGTCTGATGTTGCCATGGCGAGAAATCGCGTATCCCGACTGAAGTCCGAATTAGAGCAAATTCGAAACGAGATGAACTACACACAACGTGGAGTGGAAACTTTAACAAAGTAAGTGTTGAAGGTTTTTTCTTTGTGATCACTTTAAAACTGTTTTTATTTCTCACTTTCTAGTGTGGAACAAAAGCTCAGCATGGCTCAGGGTACCTATTACAACATCGTTGAGGCGCAGGCTATTATGACCGAACTGCGTAACATTCAAAAATCTTTATCGTCCGGTGAAAAAGAAAAAGCTGATTTAATGCAGTCGTTAGCAAAGCTTAAAGATGACTTAACGCGTTTACAGTTGTCTGAAAGCTCGCCTGATGTCTCAACGTTGAGTCTACCGCAGGAAAAGTCCAGTACAGCCTCGCAAACTGATTTATCATGTGAGTTAGTGCCAATTGGTACTCGGCTCGCGGAAATGGCGAAAATGCGTTTGGAATACGATGAGGCGCGGAAGAAAGTTCAAAACATCCAACAGCGATTAGCTGACTTGGAAGAAAAGGTGCAACCAGGACAGGTTGAGTCCGACAAAGATCGCTTACTGTTGTTCCAAGAGAAAGAACAGCTGCTTCGCGAGTTACGCAGTATTAAACCACGAATGCGTTCGAAAGAAGAAATGACTGATATCCAGTCGGAATGTCGTAGACTTGAACGTGATTTGAACGAAGCGCTAGAGATGTCGAATCGGGCGATTGCCGATAGATTGCGATTGCATGAGGAGAAGCAATTATTGTTGCAGCAGTTGAAAGAGGGTCTGCGACAAATGACGCAGTTGGAGTCGCGATTGAAGACTTTGTCGGCGAGTACGTTGTCGGTTAGTAGTAGTTCGAGTCTCGGATCGTTGTCCACGACAAGTAGTAAGGGTTCGTTAAGTTCAGGCTTGAGCTTTACGGATATTTATGGAGGACCGCAATGTTCCGCGCAGAATTTGGCTGAGAAACCGATTGATATGGCGGATTTGCATAAACGAGTCGAACGGTGAGTAATCTTTCAACTTTTAGATTTCGGGGTGTTAAAATTCAAATTAATTTGCAGATTGTTAAGAAATAGCGACAATATTCCATCACCAGTACGTTCCCAACCATCGTTATCACCACGTAGTTCGCTTTCATCGGTATCACCACCCATATCACCAATGTATGAGAATCTACCATGCCTAGTACCACCGCCAACCTACGAACAAGTCGAACGTGATCGCAAACTACAGTCCGAACAGAGTTTGTGCAAAACACAAAGTATTGAAGAACGATTGTCGGAGTTACGGTAAGATCTCATGTATATATATTTGATTTGAACCCACATCTCCCGATTGCCGGTCAGGCAAGGCATGTACGAATTAAAGAAGTTCCATACATGTGCCACGGTAGTTTAATTGGTCAAAACACCTGACCGGCAATCGGGCGATGTGGGTTCAAATCTTACTTGTGTCCCGGAATTTTTTTAATTCGTACAGGTTAGTTTATTTCATTTCTTTATATATACATATATATATATTTTGTGATAATTTGTTTAAATTATAATTTCTTAATTAAATTGAATTGTATTCGTGACTAATTTAGTGACAAATTTGACTTTAGACTCACATCGAACAGTAGCGAGCACCTGAACAATTATACGCAACCCCAAAGAGTCTCCATACCAAATCTCTCACCACTGACTGATTATCTAGAAGCGCAGGCCTGTAGTAACAACATGTCGCAAGGTTCCGGACTGGGTAGGCCACATTTCAACGCTTACGATCCGTTAATTACCGTACGAACTCGTCCTAATGCCTACGAGAACGATTCCACGCAGTTCTCAACTAGGCCACGCCCCTATTCTTATGAGGGTGCTACTAGTGATATCGCCCAACTATCACCGATCTCTGAAACGCCACCTACGAACGAAGATGTGATTATTATGACGCGGGAACCGACGTTGTCACGTACGTCATCGTGTGGTACAAATACACGATCAGTGTCTGCAGCGGTAAGTGATGAGTCGGTTGCTGGAGATTCTGGAGTGTTTGAGGCGAGTGCTAAACGAGTTTCGAGTTCGGAATCGTCATCAGACACGGATACGGCGCAAGTGCGCATCAAGTTGCGTTATGCGCATGATGAAAATGTTTTGAATGTGACGGTGGAGAAAGCGAGGAATTTGAGTGCGTTGTTAGTGCCTGATGATGCTCAAGTGTAAGTACGAAACGTTATTTTTACATTTTTTTATTTGATTTAAATATTTCTATCCAAATTTTGTTAAATTTAAACTGCTTATTTACTGTAATTGAAAAATGCTTAACTAAATTCCAAAATTCATGACTAATTCTTGACTTACAAATGCACAATTGGATTCCAAAATTAGTGATTAATTCGCAAATTTTTAGTTGCATTCTGAACATCAATAATTTAATTCCATAAGAAGTGACTAATTCCTAAGTATTTTAAATTAAACTTATTTAAATTATTTTGGAACTTTGAATTTATGCTAAATTTCGAAAAGTGACTAAAACCTAAATTGTAAAATTAGTGACTAATCTAGCAAAATTCCAAACCTTTGCCTAATTCCAACCACATTTCAATATTTTCATCGTATTTCTGTAAATTGTGACTTCATATGAAATCTAGCTGCAATCTATCCATATTGTTGACTAATTCCTTCTACAGAATGTTTTATAATTATTTTTCTATTACAGATACATTAAGACAGCTCTACTTCCTGCTTCATTACCTCAAACTTGTTGTACCAAATTAGTCGCAGATCTGCGTAAAGCCACCTTCGGTGACATCTTCAATATGCCTGTACCTGCCAACAAAATCCTATCCAAAACATTACAGGTCAATGTCTGGAGCAAATTTGGAAATGACCAACGTGACATCTGTGTGGTAAGTGGTCAAAATTACTACTTGACTAATTCCTTTAATACCTATAATAGAGGTACTAATTCCTAGGCTTAATTGTTAGTTTTGATTCCATAGCTATTGACTAATCCTCTTTATTTAATTCTTATGTTAATTTTGATTTTGGGGCTTAACTGTTGTGTATTACTAGTTGATTAATAATTGTTTAAAACCTATGTTGATTAATGCTTTTAGTGACTAATTCCTGACTATTTTTGAACACATACTTGGCTAATTTCTGTAAGTCTCGAAATACTAATTTCTAGAATAATATGCTAAGGATTTTCTTTTCTCCTGCATTCTATGGCTGAATTTTTGACTAATTCTAATATACTGGACTGTTCTATTTTAAAGAATTAGTAATATTTTTGATTATTCAATTCCTATTGACTAATCGTCTTCATTTACTTAGTTAGTTAATTTTAATTTTGGGGCTTACTTCTTGACTAGTGCATTAATTGTTGTAAATTAATGCTTTTGATGATTAATTTTTGACTAATTCCTCTATACAGGGCTGTTCACAAGTGAGTTTAGCGGATTTCAACATAAACACAGTATCTCAGAAATGGTACAACGTCCTATGTCTACAAACGGAACTGCAGATGCCATCTAGCACTAATAATTTGCATGAAACTACAAGTACTAATAGTAAAAAAGAGGAAAGCAGCGACGATTCGACGATTATATCGTCGCAAACATCGACTTTAACACGGAATCAAGAGACTGTACTGCCGGCTAGCGGACCAACTACACCGTTAACGTTAAACTTTGAGGAATTGTACAATTGTCTGAAGAATACCGCAGAGTATGAGAGTGGGGATGATTCGGAGGATGAGGAAGACGATGAGGATGAAGATGACATTGACGTTAATGAGGAATTGTTGGATGAGTGCGACGAGGAAGGGATTACGGTGGAATTTCGGCCGCATATCGATAGGTAAGTGTAATTGTTAGGTGAAAAAAAAAAAAAATGGCGTCGAAATTTGAATTGAATTATGTTGAATTGTAGGTTAGATGTTGTGTTGGAGCACTCTGAAGACAAATTTTCGGATAAACAGACGAATACGGAATGCGCTTTCTATCCGGAACATGCGAAGCAGATGAAGCTTGCTGCTGCCAATGGTGGTGCAGCGATTATCGCTGGTGATGATCGTGGCGTCATTAAACGGTCGCAAACGTTCTCGCCCAGTGCACAAGTGTCAAAGAAGCAGTACATTTGCAAATTGAATAGGAGTGATAGTGATAGTGCGATGCCCTTGTATCGGAGAGGTAAGCTTAGGGGTGTTTCTTGCAATTAGTTTGTGAGGGGTGATATAATTGTTTGCATAAGCGATCGAAGTTGGTTGAATTACCTGTGCTTTACATGTCTTTGACATTTACTCATATAATTCAGTAACTATTGATTTTAATGAAATTTCTATAGAATAACTTCTCAAAGTCGATTATATATTCTATCGATCGGTACAAATGTCATATCGATATCTCCATTATTAATCAAGGTATAATACGAAATGTACATTCACTACAGTGGACATGATGGTATCGTTCTCCTTGAAATTTATAAAAATTACTCAGTTACTATTGATTTTACGGAAGTTTTTATACAATACGTTCTCAAAGTCGATTATATATTCTATCGATCAGTACAAATGTCATATCGATATTTCCATTATTAACCAAGGTATAATACGAAATGTACATTCACTACAGTGGACATGATGGTATCGTTCTCCTTGAAATTTATAAAAATTACTCAGTTACTATTGATTTTCCGGAAGTTTTTATAGAATAACTTCTCAAAGTCGATTATATATTCTATCGATAGGTACAAATTTCATATCGATATCTCCATTATTACCGAAAATATAAAATAAAATGTAATAAATCTTCCTTTATCTTAGGTAACAAACCTTTCGAACGTCACGCAATCGAACGTCGCTCTCTACGCTTTAGGCGACCATCATCAGCATCTACAGCGTCCCTCTCTCATCATTCATCATCGAAAGCTTCAAATCAAAGTAGTCACGTGCCTCAAACGCCTCGCACATCGCTCGATCTCGAGTTGGATTTACGAGCGCAACACGCTCGACTCGGTTTGCTCGATTCAGAATTGGGTCGATTGAGGGAATTGAAACAAAGACTGGAAACTGCCAAAGAGACAAACGATGTGGATTTGGCCACGTATTTGTTGGAGGATCGACAATTTCAATGTTTGATCCAACAGGCTGAATACTATAAAACGAGTAAAACGGCGGAGGAGCGTAAAGTGGAGAAAATGTTGCGGAAAGTGTCGAAGGAGATTTACAAGTTACGGAAAACGAAGGCTGGAAATGGCAAACCGGATCTAATATCATTTAAGTAAGTTGTAATGTTTCTTTTATTTTTTTTTAAGTTTAGCTGCCTTATTGGTCATTATGCTACTTCCGGTGGTCAAAATGACTTCCGGTGTTCGTATTTAAAGTCTTCGACCCTGTCAACGTAGAAAGAGCTCATAATAGAGCAAATATAGAGCGAAAATACATTCCCTAACAGGGTCCAACTACTAATAAATCCTTATTCTGTTATTTCCAGAGAAAAAATGGCATTTTTCACCCAAACGCACACAAACATACCCTATCTACCAACCGATGACCATCAACAGTCAAGCCAAGACATCGCCAACACCCTGACGCGAATCGAAGAGGACGAAACGTCATCCGTATTACGTAATAACCAGTACGACACGCGGGAGAGTAGTGCAGAGGAGAAAGTGTTAGGGGAATTACCAGCAACTAGGTTAAGTAGTAACAGTGAGGAATCTGAGCGGTACAATTATGTGGTCGACAGGGAATTGGGAGTAGAAGTGTAGGATATTCTAGGCTGTATTTAGACTATTCCTCGCAATTTTAGGGAAATTTTGGGGAAAATACTTTTTTTTTTGTTTGCAAATTTGCTGTTCTATATACGGATATTATGATATAAAATATACAGGGTGTTCCATTTAAAAAATAAACAAATTATGTTGCTAACATTACTATTGTAGACGAAGCAGCTCGAAAAATATATAGGGCGTCCCCTTTAAAATAAAATTAATATTTCAAAATTCGTTCTTTTGTGTCTATTGCAGGCGGAGCAGCTCGAAAAATATATAGAGCGTTTCCTTTAACATAAAATTAATATTCCAAGATTCGTTCTTTATAATATTGTTGAGCCTATTTTAACAGAAAACATGCATATTATATTGCGTAAAACATGTAGGGTGTTCCATTTAAAACCAAAATATTTTATTTTTCTAATTTAGGTAATTTATAATGTTTTTTGACACTATTTGAAATGAAAATATGCATATTTCCGAATAAAATATACAGGGTGTTCCATTTAAATTTTCGTAAATATAGTTGTCCGAACATTCTCTTATTTATTGATTTTTAGTGTGACTCGTTCTAGGTGAATAATTCTTTAGTTGCCAATGTTTCAGTCATGTCATCCTCAATACAATTTACATAATTTATAATAAATCCATTAAAAAACAAAACTAATATAAATAATAAAGTGAATAAATTTAGTAAAACAAAAAAAAAACAATCACGGTAATAATTGAAAAAATATAAAAAAACAAAACTAATTACAAATGTTTTTGGTTTTGTTTTGTCACTAATATACTTTTATTACTTATATTGTTGAACAATTGTTTTTGTTTTATTAATTGACTTTAATTTATATAAAATACTAAAGGAAATTGTGTCCGTTTAATTTATATTTCTTTGCTTTCTAATTGCTTTATGTTTAATGTAAATTGTAGTGTTCAGAGGATGTAATATCAGTCCGAAACATTGGAAAATCGGTAAATAGTATTTTCACTTAAATTTGGATGCATGTATCTATTATTTTCATTTAAAACAATCTTAATTCCAAATATAAAGGGTGATTCATTTAAAACACAAGTTTATTTGACAATATAATTGAGATGATACACGTTGAATTTGGGATATTTTCGATTTGCAAACAAACTTTTAATTTGCGACGATTTAGTTATTTTTTTTCTACCATTTTGTTTTTTTAAAGATCTGAAATGAAGTATTAGATACTCCATATTTCTTTCTTTTCACCCCTTTAAATTTATTATTAATCTTAAGTGTTTTGTACTTTTTTCTCTATACACTTTATTATAAATTTGTTTACTTTTTTTAAGTTTTTATAATTATTATTGTGAAATCATTTTTTTTTGTATTATATCCAATTTTTATGACAACATTGAAAGAAAAAACATGCAATTAAATAACATAAATAATCATAAAGAACAAAACAATACAAAACACAAATATAAAAAACTTCTCAACTATATTAGTTGAGAAATAAAATTAATATAATATATTAAAATAATAATTTTTTAATTAATAATGATACTTTTTATTTAAAAATATCAATATATTATTGACAAAGTGATTAAAGTATATTTTTATTTTGTATTTAGAATATTAAATTTTGTATTATATGTAAATAATTATTGTTTTAGTAATTATTATTTTATTAATTGAATAATAATAGTTTGTAGTTTTATTCTTAATGCCTTTTGTGTACAATATTTACAAAAAAATAAAATTAATTTAAATAATATTTAGATATTTGTAAAATAGTTTAAAAAATCAAAATGATATAATAATTTGTAGATTTATTAATTATTAATATTATATATTTTGTGGTTCTAAGTAATTATTATTATGAATATTTAATTATAAAAGAAATAAATTGTTTATATGAGACATTACTCTATTGTGTTTTTTTTTACTTTCACGCCCATAGGGAAGTATTGTGAACTAAAAAAATTTAAAGGATTGTTAGGGCCGGTATTATAAAATTGTTATTCTGTAACCATTTTGAAATTAGCGGGTGTTATATACATTCAGAAAGAATACTAATGTTATAGCTCAATCCGAATGAACCCCAATATGCTATTCAAATTGTTACGGGTTCGATTCAAGTTTTACGAGCGGTTTCAAATAAAGAAGAAACAAAGAATATCATCTTGAATAATAACAGAATCAAATTATTATATGAAACAAACAAACAACTAAAATAAGCTTTATTAATCTGTATTGAAGTAATGCAAAATTACTTACCATTATAATCTTGGATCACTTTTATTTAAAAGAAAATATTTAATTATTAAAACTTTATTAGAAATAAAACGCATAGGTCGGGATAAAACAACTAATTTAATAATTAAAACTAATTAAAGAAAATGAATAACAACAAGAAATAAGTATGTATAATATAAAAGATAAAGAATAAAATAATTAAGCGATAATGAGAATTTAAAAGAAATCTTAATCATTACTTGTACTACTTAAAAATAGGAAAATTAATATAATTCGAATAATTATATTAATTCCTGTATGAAACTTTAATTACTATTGAAAATGGAATTTATTTCAATTACTAAAAGAAATAACTTTAAACTTTATATAATAAAAACTGATTTAACAAAAAGGCCTTCAATTAAAAGAATATCAAAACTTACGGAACTTTATACAATTGACTACTTCAGAATAAAATGAGAAATGAACTTAGTCTTTAAATAAAAACTAGAAAAATTTACTAAGGTCAAAAACAAATTAAAATATTTAATTTAACATTTTATAATTAGAGAAAACACGACTTGACTGAACCAAGGCTAGGACGATTCTGATCTTAAAGTCCTTTTGCCTTTCCAGAATTGCCTCATAAAAGTTACATAGTAGGTAATAAAAAAATGAAAATAAGCCAATCAGAAAAAAGACATCTTAATAACAAAATATTTTTAGAAGCCTTGTACAATTTTTATGACGCAGATAACTTTTAGACCCCCCATGTTTGTCGTATCACATAATATTAGGGTACGTTCGTATTTATGTTTAGAAAAAATAAGAACCATATGTCAACAAATCTATGGGAATATTTCGTGTTATCGTAAATATATTTATTAGAAAAAAGGACTTGTTAGATATTGGAAATTCTCAGAAAGAAGTGCCACCCATGTATTCTAGAATTAAGTGCCAGTGGCGGGTTCTATTCTGTTACAATTCAACCTCCGAAGTTGAAATTCAACCGGCGCCGGCGGCTAAGAATGTTTGCGTCTTATAAAACATAAATGGGTTGTGGTTCGCCAACTAGAGGTTGAAGCTTTAGTCTACAGTGTGGGCTGCTCAGATGCATTGAGTTTAACCAATGAAATGCTTTCTTTATATTTTGAAATATTGGCGCGTTTTTCTTTGCCTTCATGATTCTGGTTATAACTTATAGTCTTTTTTATTGTGAATTTAATTAGGATTGTGTAAAACGGTATTTTATTTTAATACAATTTTAATTAAAAGAGATGAGTGCAAAAAGCAAAAGAATATATTCGGAATTAGACTGTCATGCTCTTGTTGATATAATAATACATTTTCTATCGAGGAGTGAATAATATTTATCTGATAAATAATAATGAATTATAAAAACATTATATAGTGTAAAAACTGATGCAGTAACTGGGAAACAAAAAGTAAGTTTTTAGTTGTTGTGTATTTCCCGGCTTGTTGATTTTTACATTAACAGATTATTTTCAAAATGTTGCATTTTTAAAAGAAAGGCAGAAACACGGCAGTTTTGATTTATGTTTAGCAATTTAGTATCCGAAATCTGCCGCATGGTATTATGGGTAGGATATACAGTGCTGTTTTATATTGAAGTTTAAACATATATACATTTTAATAATTTTGTCTCCTAGTACCTAATTTTGTTCAAAATAGTTTCATTATTAATCACATGGAAAAAGTCCAAGAAAAGTAATTAATTCTATTTGGCAGATATTTTACAAGAACCAAGAAGCGTTCCACATTTTGGTCTGAACATCTAAAAAATTAAAATTACTTACACCTGATACTCCTTTTATTTAACCTCAGCTTCACATAGTTCCACGCACTAAATTGTTCACTAGATTTAAAAACTGAGTAGCCCGACAATATTAGAAACTATATTACCGATTTGTTTAGTAGAAACATCACTATTACGCGACGGTCGCGGCGATGATTGAAAATTTATTAAAACAATAACTAAAAACAAATGTAATTATATCCACTTAATGTATATTCGCGATCACAATTTAAAATATTGTTTGTGTTATTATAAAATACCAAAAATATCTTCTAAAATCTATAACACATCTTTACAGTTCGCGAAGAGATTGTGTACTGACTACAATATTTTATTTTAATCACAAAAACTAATTCTAAATCGTACATATTTCATTACAATATGCCGAAAAGTCGATATATCGTCGTGCACAAAGAAATACAAAAACGTACATACGTGATTCCATTGTAACTAGAATAATATTTTAAAATATTACAGATAAGAACACAGAAAAAACGACTAATGTAAACAACTGAGAAGTTTTTAGAGTTTTGTTTTATATAGTCAGTTAACATTTTACTTGTTTCTTTTCTTAACGAAAAATTCCGACATAATTTAGAATAATAATTGAACTAATAACTAATCGTGTGATAAAATATAGGTCTATACAGGGTATCCCGGAAATGGGGAATCTCTAGGAAGCAGATAGAAAATATATAACAAGTTCTTACAGTTTTTTACCTACAGGTTTTCTTTACGGAGATATATTCTTGAATAACTTTTAAAGTAATCTGTATAATATTTCATATGCAAAAATTTCGAAGTATCCTCCATGGTTTTCGAGTGATATTGTTCGTAGCATCAAATTGAAGTCTAAACTATGGAAAAAATATAAAACATCTGGGGATCTTCAATTTTTCAATGATTTTAGAGTTCTGCGTCACAATATAAAAACTGAGGTGAGTTCCTCTTACAGGGTGTACTTGCGTGATGCTGAGCGTAGATTGAGTAGTGATCCTAACAAGTTTTGGCCTTTTGTCAATTCCAGAAGCAAGTCTGGGCGATTGCCTGGTAGTATGACTTACAATGGTAATAATATTGATGATCCGCAGGAACTTGTCAATAAATTTGCGGAATTTTTCAACACATCATACGTTGCATCTCAGGCATTTGATATTGATCAGGGATTGTTTGATGTTGTGAATGTGTCTCATTTACCGGATCGCGTGATTACTGAGACGGAGGTCTATGGAGCTTTGAGAAGGTTAAAAGCTAAATTTACATCGGGTCCTGATGGTATACCATCTTTTGTAATTAGGGATTGTGCCACTGTGTTTGCTAAACCATTGTGTACAAGATTCAATGTTCCTTACTTCTAATGACATTATTATAGGCCATGTTAGGCGTCAGATTTCATCGGTACAACATGGCTTTTTTCCCGGTCGTTCTACGTTAACTAATTTATTGGTTTTAACACAGTTTTTAACTGAGCGACTTGATAACGGGGGTTAGGTAGATGTAATCTACACTGATTTTTCTAAAGCGTTTGATAGACTTGATCATGGTATTCTACTACGTAAACTGTGTCGTTATGGATTATCTTATAATTTACTGCTGCTTTTGAAGTCGTATCTGAAGGATAAATTTTAGTATGTGGAAAGTCGAGGATTTCGTTCCGCAAATTTTAAAGTGTCATCCGGTGTTCCCCAGGGCTCTGTCCTTGGACCATTGTTGTTCCTGTGTTTTATCGATGATATTTCTAGTGGCTTGACAAATAGTTCGTTATTATATGCTGACGACTACAAAGTATATTCTGTCATTAATAGTACTGAAGATTGTTCTCATCTTCAGGACGATTTGAATGTTGTATATGAGTGGTGTGTCCGTAATAATCTTTATCTCAATATTGATAAATGTTTTAGTGTTTCCTATACCTACGCGGAAAATAAACCCTGTCAAATTTTCATATTGTATAAAAATAATAGTCCATTAACAACTTGTGATGAGTTTAAAGATTTAGGTGTTTGGTTTGATGGTAAACTGAGCTTTACTAATCATTACAATAATAGTTTCAGCATCCTATAGATCTCTGGGTTTTTTGTGCGCAATTCGAAAGAGTTTGTGACACCTCAAACACTCATTGTTCTTTTAAACGCATTTGTCAGATCTAAACTGGAATATGCATCTGTAGTATGGAATCCTATGTATGCCATACATATAACTAATATTGAACGAATCCAGCGTCGTTTTGCCAAGTTGCGGTGGTTTCGGGTTGATGGGGTTTATCCATCCATTGGGTTTCCTCATGATATACTGCTAAACCGTTATAATCTAGTAAGCCAGATTCCTTTTTGTGTCCCAAATCTACGTACACGTAATAACGGAATCGTATTTTATTTTCCGGCCCCGCGTACTAATTTGTTGTTGCGTTCCGCTTTATATTTTATGTGCCATACTTGCAACTCTGTGTCCGAGAAAATTGATATTTTTAATTCAACTTTGTCTTGTAAAAAAAATATATTTCTTAGAATAATTTAGTGGTAGATATTAAGAATTTACTGTAATTTTTCCTGCCCTTTAATTGGATTATTTATCTGTCTGGGCAGTGTATCTTAAATAAAATAAACTATAATACAAATTGTATACGATGAACGCAAGTAAGGACCTCTTAAAATAGTGTTCTTGAAACTAATCTAGCTTCTTTAGTTTATCACGCCTTGAAGATTACATTTTTACCAGCCCGTATAATAGAGATTAAAAAGAAAATAAATCTGAGTAATCTGTACCTTCAATTAACGAAAGGTTCTCTTGGTTACTGCCAATCAAATGAATGCAGTGATGAGCGATAGGGATTCTTAGCGAACACAAGAATTAGTCAAAAATTCTTGCAAGCTTTAGAGGGTAAGTTGAAGCAAAAAAATGAAACTTTAATTTGTATTTTAGTTGTTTGGTTGCAAAGTTGTAGTTATATTGTTGGCTTCTAAACTCACTAGTTTTGAACTTTTGAACTTAAGGAAGCTGATTCGAACTTATTAATTTAAAACGTTGGTAAAACGGGAGCCTTGTTTATTATCGAGAACGTGAACCGATTTTGAACTTGGCATTCTTCTCATTCTCTTCGACATTAATTTACTGATTTTTGGATTTCGTGATTAATTCGAAATATTGTTACGTGCTAAATTTCAATTGGGGGTCTTATTGGCGAAATGGGAGAATTGAGTGTGCTCCGCCACTACACGCCATGATTTTCTTCACTACAGATACATAAATAAATATTAATTGCACCTCGTAAAATAATTACTGTACTTCAACTACGTAAAAATTCTCTAAAAGCAAAACGCAAATATAATTCTTATTGACATATATTTAATGGTCATCTTCGTTTCACCAGAAATAGGTTTTACATATAGGTACCCTACCTGATAAAAGTGCGACCGGCTAAACACCTACAATTTTAACTGTTCTGGATGTTCGATTTGTCAGTAGTCATAAAACCTCAGCAGCAAGTATTAAAAACGAAAATCATCGTGATATTAAAAACATCATTGTGCTTTAGCATCATAATAATTGTTGTGACTACAAATTTGCAAAATTGTCGTTTGAATAATCCTTATGGGATAATGGGCTAAGCCTTACCATAGCTGAGGTTTATTTTCCTTCAATAATTGGAACACAATATAGCCCCACTACATCTCTGTAAGTAACCATTTTCTGGATAGTAATTATTATTTTTTTTAACATATTGTTCGCCTATTGAATCGCATTATTTAAACTATTAGTTTTCACTTAACCGATGCAATAAAATTAATTAATTTTATATAAATAAAATATATAGATATTTACATGAAACATAACGGAATTAACTACTCTAACTTTAATTAATTACATAAACCAACAACAAAAAAAGAAAATAAGAAAACAAATCATAATTATTCTGACATTTAATATATTTACAATGAAATGAGGAAAATAATACTGATTCTGTGGTGACGGAGAAGTGCGTTCTGTGGTTTGTGAATGCATGAATAATTCTTCTAGGGCTTCATTTTTGGTACCGGATCACAGTACCAGGGTTTTAGTACCCAACCAGATAGTCGGGGTTTTGGGAGAGCCACCTCCTGATATCTGAGTGGTCGTAAACCTGTTGTTACTAGGGAGTTTATATATACCCGTTCCTGTAAGCATCCGCCTAAGCTTGGTTGGGTGAGACTGATACGCCAAGCACACCTTGTCCGATACCGGTCCTGAACCAACAGGGAAGTTATATGTGTGTGTTCGTCACCTTTTTATTGAAATGTTATATTATTCTTTAATGCATTACGCCGCGCCGTGATACTACCCTACTATAACACAAATATGATTGAATTACATAATCTAAATTTAACTTAAATTGACATTAAGAACTTAATTCAAATCAAACTTTAACATCGGGTTTTCAGATCACTATGCTCAAAAAGCTGGATTTACATATAAAAACTCACAACCTGCTGCCTCTAGCACATGCAAGCCAAAAAGTAGGCATTTTAGTGCCTCTGCAATTAGTGAATTTCGATTTCTGCTCAGTGGGCTCGATGTTAATGGTCTGTGCGGCATGACTTTTGATGGGGCATTCGAGAGATTTTGGCAAAGACTTGAATGGAGCTTTGATGTGGCGTTTCCTTTGAGGTCTTCGAAACCCAGTCGTAGGTCCAATAATTTAAGAATTTACTTCTCGGGCGAGCTTCAGCATGACTACGATTATCTCCAAAATCTAAATTGGCTCAGGCAACATGTCTCGAATGATGACTTACGGCGAACATATAGCGAACTTCGTAGAAATGTGAATCATAGAATATCGTATGAGAAAGGTGCGATTTTTAGTAATCGCTTGGAAAATTCCAGCAACAAAGCCATAACGGTGTGGAAAATTTTCCGAGAATATACTGGAAAGGTCCAAAATCGTAATAAACCAATAGCCCTCACTCACAACAACAATATTATTTGAAACCCATCTGAGGTCGCTACTGTTTTCTGCACGTACTTCTCAACTATAATTGCGGATAAACTACATTCCCATTTTAATGGAAATTTGTCTGCCCATTGTACTGTGGGGACGAATAATCTCAGAAGTATGTTTTTTGGTCCAGTGTCAGCGGAGGACGTTGCAAGAGTCCTATCTAAATTCCCTAATAAAAAATCTACGGGTATAGACAGTATTCCAATAAAGGTATTAAAGGAGTCTTCTGACGTGTTCTGTCCCATAGTGGCGGAGTTGTCAAGTATGTCGGTGCATCATGGGAGATTTCCGGAGCAACTGAAGAGGTCCGTTATCATCCCATTACATAAAAAGGGTGACCAGAAAGCCATCGCAAATTATAGGCCAATAGCTTTAATAAGCACTGTGTCGAAGGTGATTGAGAAGCTTGTGGCCGAGAGAATTTTTGAATTTTTAAGCCAGTGTGATGTGTTAAGCGGTTGTCAGCACGGATTTAGACAAGGTTTTTCCACTGAAACCTGCACCGTCGAATTTGTTCAACAGGTTCATGATCTGATTGATAACGGCTCCCATGTAGTGGCTCTTTTATTCGATTTGTCCAGCGCATTTGACGTTGTTGATAGAGACTTTCTATGCCAAAAATTAGAACAAGTTGGCATACGTGGACCGATCAATCAGTGGATACATTCTTATTTGAAGGACCGAAAAATCGCGGTTCAAATTGAATCTGTTGTGTCAGACTTCTTAAATGTTGATCTGGGCACTCCTCAGGGAAGTATACTGGGCCCATTGCTATTTTTACTTTACATTAACGATCTTCCTGCAAATATCACACACGGTTTTCAGTACATGTATGCTGATGACACCACTCTTTTATTATCTGACAGGGATCCTGAAATTTTAAAACATAAGATAAATGTCACGCTCGATGAGTTTCGAATGTGGTGTCGGAGTAATAGGCTGATAATCAACTTTGACAAAACAGTTGCTATATACTTTAATAAGTTCAGAACATTGGATCTCAACATAAACTTTGATCATATCCATCTTCCTCTATCAGATTCTGCTAAACTGCTAGGAGTTTTTGTTGATCCGGATTTCAGCTGGGTAACGCATATAGACCACCTTTGTAAAAAACTTAATACGTCTTTATATATTATTAATTCGCTGAAGACTTGCATGAATGTGCATGTCTTACTTTCAATATATTATGCATTGATCTATTCAGCAATTGCGTATGGTATAGTGGTCTGGGGCAGGTCTAGTATGATTGACAGAGTTTTTATACTACAAAAACGAGCAGTGCGTTGCATTTTTAATATTCCTTTTAGGGGTACTTGTAGGGACGCTTTTAAACAAAATCGTTTGCTCACAGTCCCATCTATTTACCTATATAAAACGCTCTGTCATATTTACCAAAATAAAGATGGCGCGCGTACGTGTGGAGACAACCACGAGTATTCCACTAGGGGAAGGGACCGATTGTGCTTGCCACGTCCCAAACACGAATTTTACAAAAAGTCACCAAAATACGCGGGCTACCAATGTTATAATCTCCTGCCCGAGGACGTCAAGGGTTGCCAAACTGAGACACAATTTAAAAGAAAATTAAAGCTGTATTTGATTGATAACGTGTTCTACAGCTTTCAGGAGTTTGTTGATACTAATGGACGGTAGTTTTTTTTTTTTTAGCGATTGTAATTGTTCATTTGTTTGTTCATTTGCTGTTTATTTATTTTATTTTTTTTTCTCTGAATGTTGTTATGAGTGTTTTTATTTTAAACATTATTGTTTACATATTGACATGTCTATGTACAGAAATGTACAATAATTTATGACTGAATAAAGAAATTTGAAATTTAATTAAATATATTACATATATCAAATCATGTAAAACTACACGTGATCACGTATGGTTCTCCCTATGCAATTATATGCAATTATTATAGTTACATATATTATGTTTTTTTTTTTGGCTTACTTTCGAAGTAGTTAGAGCAAAGATTGCTTTGTATTTCCTGTGTACAGTATTAAATACGTGAATAATAGATTTGTATTAAGTAACGATATCCTGATTTTTTTTGTTTTATATAGTTCACAGCTTACTTGAGTATTTTAACATATTATTGGTAGGGTTCATACGCCTGAAGTTGAGCAGAGATATACCGAAGTCCGGTAGGTTTCGGACCCTTTCCTGCGCAAGTCCGTGTCGCAAGCTTAGTTTGGAACTACGTCATGGTCGTTACGAAAGACCCACGACCCACGCATTTTGAACTAGCTGGGATCTTCTTCTTATGGTGCCTATCCGTTACGGATGTTGGACACTAACATGGCTATTCTTACTTTGTTGACTGCTGCCCTGAAAAGTCCGGTAGTGGTTAAGTTAAACCATTTTCGCAGGTTATGCAGCCAGGATATTCTTCTTCGTCCTGGACCTCTTTTCCCATGCACTTTACCCTGAAGTATTGTCCGAAGCAGGTCATACCGTTGTTCATTACGCATTATATGGCCCAGGTATTCCAGTTTGCGACGTTTTATGGTTACGACTAGTTCGCGCTCTTTACCCATTCTATGTAGAACTATGTAGAACTTCTTCGTTGGTGACTCTGTCTGTCCAGGAAATCCTCAACATGCGTCTGTAGCACCACATTTCGAATGCCTCGAGTCTTTTCAGTGACGCTTCAGTTAAGGTCCATGTCTCCACGCCATATAGAAGAACGGAGAACACGTAGCATTCTAGTAAACGAACTTTTATTTCCAGTTTTATATCGTGGCTGTTAAAGATTTTTTTCATTTTGACGAAAGCTGATCTTGCCTTCTCGATCCTTATCTTAATTTCCGTCGATTGGTCCCACTGTTCATTTAAGTTTGCACCCAAATAACAAAAGTTGGTGATTCGTGTTATAGATGGTTGGTTAACTAGTAATTGACCAGGTGGTATCCTATTTTTGCTTATAACCATGTATTTGGTTTTTTTGATGTTAAAATCAAGCCCAAACCTGCTACTTACTTCTGCCACCCTGGAGACAAGTGTCTGCAGACCTTCAAGACTGTCTGCGAAAATGACAGTATCATCAGCATATCTTATATTGTTCAATCGTTGTCCGTTTATAAGTATTCCCTCGTCTATGTCCGTTAGCGCTAGGTTCATAATGTGCTCTGAATATGTATTGAACAATAATGGGGACAATATACACCCCTGTCGCACACCTCTTTTTATCTTTATGTCGTCTGTTAACTGATCCCCAACTCTTACAGCTGCAGTTTGTTCGTATTAGATATTGTTTATTATACGGCGATCTCTGCTGTCTAGGCCAATTGATTTTAATATTTTCATCAGTTCGTCATGTTTTATTCTATCGAACGCTTTCTGGTAATCAACAAAACACACATATATATCACAATTCACGTCTCTACATCTTTGAAAGAGAACTTGTGTAGCAAAAAGTGCCTCACGAGTGCCCAATGCATCCCTGAAGCCAAATTGTGTATTTGTCATGTGTTCTTCACACTTTTTATATATTCTTTTAGGTATAATTTTTAAAAAAGTTTTCAGGAGATGGCTCATAAGGCTTATTATTCGATAATCTTCACATTTTTTGTCGTTGGGTTTTTTAGGGATTGTTATAAAAGTTGATCTTAGCCACTGTTGGGGTATTTTTCCACTTTGGTATATATTGTTGAAGATCAAGGTAAGTCTTTTTACTTCGTCTTTATCCATAATTTTCAAGAATTTTGAGTAGAACTCGTCTGGACCTGCGGCTTTTCTCTCCTTAATGTTGTTTATAGCAGCTTCTACTTCCGCTTCAAGAATAGGTGGTCCGGTCTCGTCATTTTTATTTTGTGTGATGGTGACATTCCTATCGTCATCAAATGTTGTTGTCACATAATTCATCCATGTTGTTTTTGTTTCTTCAATATCCACTATAGGATTTCCTTGAGTGTCTGTTAAGTGTCCCGGCCTTTTTGATTTATAGATGCCTGCTGCTTCTTTGATCTTTTTGTGGAGGTTGAAGGAATCGTGTTTACGTTCCAATATCTCGATTTCTTCACACTGTTCTTCCAGATGTCTGTTTTTAGCTTCTCTGACAGCTTTTTTTTATCTCTTTGTCTAGAAACTGATATGCAACGTAGTCTTTCCGCTTGGATTCTCTTCTTCTGTCCATCATCTGTAATATACCGCCGTTCATCCATGGTTTTTTCTTTTCTGTCTTTTTCGGTCGCAGGTATTTGTCTAATATTTCCTTCCCAATGCCTTCTAAGTGGTTTATTTCTGTGTCAACATCATTAACTACTTCTGACTTAGATATGTTGTTCTTCAGAAATTGTCGTACTTCTTGTTTTATGTCATCATCTCGTAGTTTTTTGAAATCATATCTTATAGGATTAGGTTTGTGGATTTTTTTAAATTTCAGACGAAACTTACCGACAAGTGGGTTATGGTCTGACTTAATATCTGCACCAGGGTAGGTTTTCACTGATGTTATTGAGTTTTTGAATCTTTTGTTTATTAAAATATAGTCAATCTGGTTTCGTATGAGATTTTCTGGCGTGTCACCGGGTGAGCGCCATGTGTACAACCTTCTGTGTGGTAATTTGAAGAGTGTATTGGTGATTACCAACTCTTCTTCCGTAGCAAGTGTGAGTAAGCGTTCTCCTCTCTCATTACGCAGCTTCATCGCGTTACAGGTTCCTCCTGGGATTTTGTTTTTTTTTCACTTCCGTAGTAAATTAACGGGGCAATATGGAATACATATCTGAAATATGGTCTTGCGTCTTGCAATGCTTTGAAGTCCAGAAGATTATAGGTACCATGGAATATTTCCTAATCGTACTCTTCTAAATCCGAAGACATTTCAACTAGTTGAGGTGAGAGGTAAATGACTAAACCTAGCGCGTGAAGAATTGTTAGGATTTATTGGAATAAATGTAAATGAACTTCCAAGATATAAACTCTATTGATCTCGGCTGGTCTTTCTCTGTAAGCAAAACAATGACAAGAAATAGATTTCAGCAAATATTGTCATCTAAACGACAACACATTAATTCCTAAAGACAATAAAGGAAGAATATTCAAACTTCTGTTGATTGTTTCATCCATCATGGATCTAAGAAACTAGTTGTTCACGAGAGCGTGATTCTATTCAAAGGAAAAACCACGCTGAAGCAATACAACCCTATGAAGCCCATCAAAAGAGGCTACAAACTTCGTTTGTAGCAGACAATGACAGCTATCTCAAATAGTTTCAAATCTATCAAGGTAAAAATGAGCTTTTTGAACAGAAATGTTGTAGTTACAGTCTTGGCGAACCTGTTATTTTGCCCCTGACAGAAAAATATTTAGAATACATACAGACAGACAGACTTTAATCTGGAAATGGTCTTCATTGTCTCAGGGAACTTTCCTTATGGGTCAGGAATATTATTGTCAGTCCAAGAATTAGACTTTGCGGAACTCTTTAACTATTGTAATTTGAAAGAGAAACCTTTGAAGCCACAGACGCATAGCCACAACCACATCTTGCACGGAGTTAAATCAGTCAGCGTAGCTCGTACAAAATCTTCCTTCTCAAGGTCTTCCTTTGGAGGCCTTTTAATAATTAGTACTAGTAATTGAAAAGAAAAATCAAATAATACGTTTTTAAATCTCAACAATTTTATTAATTAATAACAATGATAATTAATACTGGTTAAATATTGTCCTAACAATAACTATAAATTCATTCATTAGACTAAAATTTATGTGGAATTCGGGTCTGAGAATATTGGTTTATCTGTTGTGGCTTCAATCACAATTCCTTTAGCACCAAACATTTTCCTCAAAAACGGTCTCATCGATTCTAGAAGCTTTTGTGCCCGTAGAGCTGAGTTCTGAAACAAAGAACGCAAGTACTAGTGAATGACAAGTTAACAATGGTACCATCTAGCGCTGAAAGAAATTCTCACAATTTTTAATGATTACACCAGTTATGAAGTGTTTTTTGTTGTTAGTTCAATTTTAATCTGTCCGCTCTTACAATCATATAGTCTCCAACAGTATTTGAAAGGTTCGTAATCAGCGTGAAAGAAGATCCAAACAGCTCATCCGGCACATCAATAGACACTGGCTTTCCAGGTTCGAAAATTACTATATCTTCAGTGGTGGTCGGTCCTTTCGGTGTTGTAGTGGTTCTCGGTCTTTCCCAGTCGAATTGACTTATTGCAGGCTGCAAACATGCAAAATCACCTGAATAAACATTTTGTCAAATTATTTTACAGACTATGGTGTATTTCGTATTACTGTATTATATACAGTGTGTATCAGACAAATGAAATGATTTGGGACGTCTTTTTTTAGAAAGTTCTAGATATATTTCATGTACAGGGTGTCCCATTTTGGCTGCCCTTACGGCATATCTCGGTTAATTTTAAAGATAAAACCTAGTGAGTTTCGTGAAGCTTAGCTACTAAAAAACTGTCCCTGATAGAGTTTTTTGCATAGAATCCAGTGGTGTGGATGGATTTTTTATGAGGAAAACGATTTCGGAGACATAAATCTTCTTCTTCTTCAAGTGCCGTGTCCTCCCAGAACATTGGCGATCAGTCGCATGATCTTCACTTTGTCCACAGCAGACCTAAACAGTGTCGTAGTGCTTACTCCATACCACTGGCGAAGATTCCTGAGCCACGATGTTCTTCGGCGACCAGGACCACGCATTCCCTCTATTTTTCCTTGAATGACTGTATGAAGCAATTCATATTTCGGATTTCTCATTACGTGGGCAAAGTACTCCAACTTTTTTCTTTTTATGGTATTAAGCACCTCTCTTTCTTTAGTCATACGCTGTAGAACCGCTTCATTCATCACTCTGTCCATCCATGATATCTTCAGCATTCTTCGGTAAGCCCACATTTCGAAAGCCTCAATCCTCCTACACATTGCCTCAGTGAGGGTCCATGCTTCCATCCCATAGAACAATATGCTGAAGACATAGCAACGCAATATGCGTATTCTTAGGGGAATTCTTAGAGCTCTGTTGGTTAACACTTTCTGCATGTTCTTAAATGATGTTCTCGCTTGCTCTATTCTGCTTTTGATTTCTTGAGTTAGATCCCATTCTTCATTCACCCAGCAGCCCAGGTATTTGTATTTTTGTACTCTTTCCACTATTTCTCCATTTATGCTAATATCTGTTAAGTTGTCAGCTATATTTTTGTTTTTGCTGACAACCATCCATTTGGTCTTCTTTGTATTTAATCGTAGACCCATTTGTTGGCTGCGGTCTGTTACCGCTGATAACAGTGTCTGTAGATCATCTTTATCTGTTGCTAGTAGGACTGTGTCGTCCGCATATCTTAGATTGTTGATGACCACTCCATTAGCAATTATACCCTCTGTTCTGTCTTCGACGGCTTCTCTGAAAATTTTTTCTGCATATAAATTAAACAGAAGGGGGGAGAGCACACAGCCTTGTCTAACTCCTCTCATAATGGGCACTTCTTCAGATGTCTGGCCGTTAATTCTAATGTCAGCTGTCTGATTCCAGTACAAGTTGGCTATTATCCGAACGTCCCGTCCATCCAGACCTATATCGTTCAGTATAGCTATTAATTTATCGTGTTGAACAGTGTCGAATACCTTCTCGTAGTCTACGAAACAGGCGTATACATCTACGTTTACGTCCCGGCATCGTTGTAAGAGAACCTGGACGCTAAACGGCGCCTCCCTTGTACCGAAACCGCTTTTAAAACCAAACTGAGACCTGCCAATGTTTTCCTCACACTTGCTGTATATTCTGGAATGAACGATTTTCAGGGACAACTTTAATACATGGCTCATTAAACTGATTGTTCTGTAATCTTTACAATTAGCCTTCTTTGGTATAGCAACGAAGGTTGACTTGAGCCAGTCTTTAGGGATTACTCCAGTCTTGTATATGCAGTTGAGCAAGCTTAATAGAAGTGTAAGAGTCCTATCTTCCTTCAACGTTTTTAAAAGCTCTATTTGTATTCCATCTGGTCCTGGTGCTTTCCCATTTTTTGCACCCGATATAGCGTGCGTATGAGTTCCGCCTTGGTGATATCCATTCCGTCATCCAGGGTAATATTATGCGAAAAACTCCTACCATCCACAAAGAGATTTTAAATATATTTTTTCCATTCCCGTAGTTGTTCTTCTGTGCTACTAAGAATTTGCTGTCGCTCATTTATGACAGTGCTGTTGTTGTTCTTTTTGTATTTTCCAGTTATCTGTTTGATTCTTTTGTGCACATTAAAAGAGTCATGTTTAGCTTCTAGCTGCTCTATTTCATTGCACTGTCCGGTTAACCACTCTTCTTTCGCTTGTCTAATCTTAGCCCTAACTTCTTTTTGCACTTCTTTGTATCTGGCAAGATCTTTATTTTTATATGATCTACGGTGGTCCATTAATTTCAGGATGTCATCGGTGATCCAAGCTTTATTTTTGGTTCTGTTGCTTTTCAGCTGAGTTTGACTAACTTCTACTACGGATGTTTTAATCTGTCTCCACGATATAAATCAAACCTATGTTTTTTTAAATTGGACATCCAGTATATTTTTCTCTATTTTCGTGTGGCTTGTAAAAATATCAAGCTTCGTAATTGTATTTACAAAGTTAAGCATTTGTTGCACTCTATAATTGCATGTTTTTAACTTTTCCAATGCTTGAATGCTTAGTAGATATCCAGCAACCTAACAAAAGAACATTTAGACGTCTACAGCAAAATTTAATATCTCACGGATCATTTAAAAAACCCAGACATGTCCGAGCGTCCCAATTAATTATTATTTAATTTAGTCCAATAATTGGCTGATACACACTGTACATTATCCATCAATAAATAAAACTTTTTAAAAATGTTCATCCATGAAATACCTATTTTTGTAAGGGTTTGAAATAGTTAAACCCTAAGACAATTTTTGTTACAACTTTTTAGTTTTTATTTATTCAACTATTTTCCAAAACTTCTGTATTTTTACGAGAAAAAAATGTAGGAGTTATCAATATCAAACATGGGTCAACCCAACAGTTGAACTATGATTTTACTGTTCGAAGAAGTTCAGAACTATGATGGGAGGATGAAAAATTACTCATTTGCTCGTCTAATTGGGCGTTTGCGAAATATTCCTTGTCATTTTGTAAATTAGTATTTTCAACCGGGGTTGAATAGACCAAATATTTCAGAATTAAATATACAAAAATTTAAAGCAGTAAGGTCAGGGAAGCGGACTGGCCAGTTTACTACCTCATTGAAGTGCTTTCTTCCACATATACAAAATGGGCTACATTTTGCGTAATTTGAACGGGAATCTCTTCATGATGAACAGTTCATTCTTCAAGAAGATGACAGTATGAGTCACAATGATTGTCAATAATTTCTAGCCCCAAATTTAATGGAAACTGATAATTTTTTACTAAATATAGTAACCAATCAAATTACTTAATTTTATGTCATGTGTCAAATTTCATCCAATCACCTCTGGATTACAGCGATAATACCCTACATGTGGTGTTTTCAGTTTGGTGTTTTTTCTATTAAAAATTAATTAAACGTCAAACTGACAAGTGGGTTAAAAATGTCGCGAAGATTTGGTATTGCATCTAACGATGCAATTAATGATATTATATCTAATAATATACCAAAAAATACAATCAAATCAAAAACATATGTATAGAAAATATTTATCGAGTTTTATGCGACCAGAGAATACGAACTGAATGCTGAAACGAGTTTGCATAATTTGGCTAATATATTGAAAGATTATGCGGTAAATATGAGAAAAGCTGACGGAACTGAATATAAAGAAGCAACTGTAAAAACAATTTGGATTACTACGAGTAGGCTACTCCAGGAAAAATACTTCAATGACCCGTTTACCAGTGTGATATTCAAAAATGCGCGAGATGCAATAAATGCTAAACATAAAAGATTACAGCAGGATCCACACAAACGAAAATGCAGTTCATCAAATTTGAGTTTGTAAACCAGAAGGTTTACAAAAAAAAATTTACCATATTGTAGCTGTTGAGTTAGCTTGGCGAGGTGGTGAACCAGCTGATTGCCTTATAGATTATTTCACGATTGAGAAAAATAATGATGGAATGCCAACCAACAGAATTGAATACAATCCAATATTCAGTAAAACATGCCAAGGAGGATCGAAAAGTTGTACAAATAGTAAGTGGCTTGTTCCAAATATTGCAAACGAAAGTGGATGCCCTGTTCGGTTATTCCATAAATTATTGTCCAAAAGGGGGAAAAATATTACTTCAAATCGCCTATTCTTGAGACCAAATCGTTTCTGGAAATCCGAAAGTGACACATGGTTTGACAATATACCGGTAGTCAAGAACACAATTAATATGTGGACCAAATCATCCACGCAAGCTATTGGCTTGGACACTTGGGCTGTTATCAAGCAACACGCTTTCGGCATTCTCTATGACAAAATTATCTCGGTATTATCAAGACCCTAGGGGTATTACTACTGCTAATTTCCATCAAAAAAGCTATGAGGATTTTCTTCAGCCCACAGGTTTTTGACCTAGTCAGTAAATCAAATATTAATAAGCCATTAAGAAAAACCACCCATGCTAAAAAATTTCGAATCAGTGTATAACTACTTCTGCCACTCGTGGAAGTTGGACTTTATGATAGGCATAAAACTATCGAATGGCTTACATTTAGGACACTAGTCTCTGGGATTTTTCAATTAAATTAAGTACGGCTTTTTGTAGAGCTTCAGTTACGGATACGCTGAGAGTAATTTCTCTTGGATCATATTTCCACTCGTCCCAAAGATGCCGTAAGCAAAGTTTAATCAAAATAATTTTTTTGGAAAAGTAAATCTAAAGATAAACCAAAATGGTGGAACAGAACCCGTGCAGAGTCGTAAAAAGAAAAACTTATTAGGTTATAAACGATTGCAAATTGAAAGTGAATTACGAAAAATTGATAACGATATTATCGTTATCAACTAAAGCCGAACGGACAATCCAAAAATTATTTAAAATCAATATAAAATATTATGCATATCTCAATGGTATGGTAAGGACTGTTTCTATAGAGGAACATTGAGTGGGACATAAATAAAATTAAATTAAAAAAAAAATTTCTATAAATATATTTCCGACAATACAAAAAATTGTGATATAAAAAAATATTTACAAATTATTTATTTATCTACATATAAACAAATTTTTAAAAATTACACAAAATAAAATTTATTAAACAAAAGCTTTGAGAAAGTTTATATAATACAAAATATGTACGTATAGTTATATTATTTTTTATTAAAAAGGATTGTACAAATTAAAATCAAGAAAGCTCCAGAAGATACAAATATAATTAAAATTTTGAAAAAGGTTTTTTAAACAAATAGTTAGGTATATATATAGATATATACAAAGTGTAACAATAATTATGTTGTTCTTGACATATTATATGTGTCACACCCTGTATATGGCAAACTGACTAGAGTCTCTTATTTACAGCATTGTACCTTCAAAAAATATATTCGATCATAATAAAAACTTATTATAATGTTATTTCTAATTATAATTTATTTATGTCCCCCCAAGAAAGCTCCAAAGTTCAGGCCTTTATGGCCGCTCGCCGATGCATCTCCCAATTTATTGGAGACCACAGTAAATAGTGGGCCGACAGCTTGTAATTTCTCTCCAATCACTCCGGATATGATGGATGATAGTGATAGAATGGGATCTTTCGGTGGTTCGATATGGTGAGCAGCGTTTTTCGCAATGTTTGTTTTATCCAATTGGTCTACCCATGCAGTTTTGTGATCAATGAATTTATTGATTTTCTGTGTGAAATGACAAACAAAGAAAGAAAGATTTTATATCAAAAGCATCATAAGAGTTATTCAAGGAATTATCTACGCTACGTTATAACATGAAATCTACTAAAAAAAAATTTACAATTTTAAGGCAACAGTGGCATAGAACAACAGATAAATAATCCAAACCAAACTTACGTCAAATACAAAACCCAATACTGCGTTTTTAACACCAGTTACAACTTCAATTTTTCTTTTGTCTCGGTAGATTGCTTTTTTGGCCATATCCTCCTGAAAATTTAAAGGATATTAGTGATTAAGTAAGTGACCATAAATGGTATCCATATGCAACTTATTTTTCTTCTGTGTCTAAAACAAAGTTGCCTAACAAAACGTCAAATTGTTGATAACAAGTACCAAAGAGCAGTTGTCAATTTTAATTAAGTAACGTCAAAGTTATTTCTCGTAAATTGTGTATTTCGAAAACGATTAAAATAGAAAGTGATCAGGATATAGCCATTTTTTTTAAATGTAATTTTGTAAAAACGAATGTGTTTGTATTTTATTATTTTTTATGTATACCTATCTGATAAGTTTTCAGCGCACTTGGTGGCTTTTATTATTATTATTTTATTTATTTTTCTTTGGGTGATAGATTCTTTATTTATTAAAAATGCAAAACTGAAACTCATCCTTTTACAATAATTTGTGTTACGTCGATAACGCATCACACGCCTTCTTCAGGTGGCTAAAATATGAACAATAATATGAGATATGACAAACAATTACTGAAAAAATTACTCACATTTTTCATTTATGAATAAACTCTTAAAAAACATTTAAATTCTAGGAACATTTACAGTTAAAAATATTTTTTTTTGATATATAATTTAAAATGTTGACAGATTTTTTATTTTATTAAAAAATATTTATAAAACCAGCGTAAAATGATGCTTATTGAATAATCCTGAACCTCACCCTCACCCAAAGAAAAAAATATCACCTGCATTTTAGAACACTGAAAATTTTGTGTTTTTTATGTAGAAATATTCCTAATAATACTTTCTGCAATTTACGCCAATAAAAGTGGTCGTAGCTGGCCATGAAACAACCCAAAACTAAAGTTGCCCACTGGTTTAATGCACATTTTGAATACATAATTGACAAAAACAAGTTTATCAAAATCCGTCAAAAGATAAAAAAGTGACAATGGTGGTAAGTCCTTAACGCGGACACACTGTATATTAAATTTTTATTTATTTTTTTCCTTTAATACATTGCATGACTGATGATGTGAGTATAGATCGTCGAAACATGTCTAATATAACATTTAAATTTTCAATAGAACCCCTGTTGAGCTGACGTGATTGTTGTTTACTTTTTTTTAAACTTATATATTTTTAAATGAAACGCTCTGTATTTTATTGCTTTTTTGGATTCGTATGCCATCCATAATATATGCCTAACTAGAATAGTCAGGTCACAAAACTATTTTATATATTTTATTAATTTTGCAAACAATTTTATTATAACAATTTTGTTATTTTAAAAGTTCTACCACGATTTTAACATTGTATATCAAATACAGGGTGACTGGTGATCGATAGTACATTAGAAGTTTTGGGAAAAACTCCAATCCAATTTATTAGTCTATAAATCTTATACCTAACTTCAACTGTTTTTTGATAAATAATAATTAATATACAATTTTTTTGGCCCAGAATAGGTTTCAGGAAAATATTCGGCATTTTGTCACCTGAATAGACCGACTCTGGGAATTTTGACAGTAGCTCAAGAATATCTTAAAAAACTCAATTATCTTGACAGATTTACTTATAAGGTTACAGGGTGTAGTGTGATCTACGAGTAACAATAGGCATAAGGCATTTTTTTGAAAAGGTATAATACCAACCAAATATTCTCAAAATCAATGAAATTCCTATGCCTACATAATAAGGTTTCCAAAATAAAAGCAAGTTTGTACAAAAAATTTGATGATTTTGGTATATTTTAATCAGGTTTTGCCACGAAATTATTAAAATTATAATAATTTGATATTTAGTACATAACTAGTAAACCGTTTATTGCTTATTAAAGAAAGCGTCTTCAACACAATGTGACAAAATTATAGATAGAACATGCAGACAGTTCAATAAAATTTGGCAGAAAGCTTGGATAGCGGGGGTCAGGTTGACGTTATTTATACGGATTTTACCAAAGCCTTTGACAGGCTTGACCACGGAATTCTGCTGCAAAAGCTTTCGGAATTTGGTTTATCTGTGGATCTTTTAAAATTTCTGTCTACTTATCTCCATGAACGTAAATTGTATGTGGAGTACCGTGGTTTCAGGTCCGGTATTATCCGTGCAACATCTGGAGTGCCGCAGGGTGCTGTGTTGGGTCCCCTCTTATTTATGTGTTTTATTAATGACATTGTTAATGACGTGAAATGTCGATCTCTACTCTTTGTTGATGATTTTAAGGTTTATTCACTGATTACCTCAGCTTCTGACTGTCTTCAATTGCAGAATGATCTGAATGTCCTGCTAGACTGGTGCATTCAGAACAGGCTTGCCCTTAATTTGGATAAGTGTTGTTCTGTAACTTTTACTCGTAAGATAAATCCAATAAAATTTGTGTATAACATTGGCTCTGTTCCGCTTAAAATATGCGATGAGGTTAAGGATCTGAGTGTGCTCTGTGACGCTAAACTTAGTTTTGTGGGGCATGTGATTGATGTGGTTTCGTCTTCCTATAAGAGTCTGGGTTTTGTTATGAGAAATACAAAGCATTTTGTGTCACCTAAAACTCTTATTTTACTGTATAATTCCTTCGTTAGATCGAAATTGGAATATGCGTCTGTTGTGTGGAGTCCTGGTTATGCGTTGCACTCGAATAGCTTAGAGAGGATTCAGCGAAGATTTGTGAAATACTTGTGGTTTAAGTGTGACGGAGTGTATCCAACCATGGGATTTCCCCATGATGAACTTCTGGGTCGTTTTAATTTTGTACCTCTTGATAAGCGTAGAGAATATGCCTCACTCCTGTTCCTATTCAAGATCGTGAATGGCATTATTGACTCTCCGGACCTACTTTCAATGGTACCTTTTCATGCTCCACATACGAGAAGGCGTAATTATGGTTCTAGCTTTTACTTGCCTACCGCACGTACCAACTTGTTGCTTTTTTCGCCATTGTTTGAGATGTGTTCTGTTTGTCACTCGGTGAGTACCGATATTGATGTGTTTTTTAATACCATATCTTATATTAAAAAAAGTGTTTTTTAGATAAATATTTGTTGTTAAACCATTCTGACTATTTTTTGCGATTGTAATATTTGTATTATTTATAATTTTGAAACGTGTATTTATGTTAATATGCCCTGTAATTGGATGTGTTTCTGTCTGGGTAGATGTAACCTAAATAAATAAATAAAATGCATCGTGATTTACAATTAGCTTTAAAGTAGCCAAAACATTTATTATATTGTCTTCATCTAAATTGAACTTGTAATGTACCTTATATGTCTGCGATTTTGTTGTGGTTTTTAAAAATACATCATACCTATAAGAATAAAACCAAATTTCAATTGTTTCTAATTAATTAAACATATTATAATATTGTGTTAACATAATTGGGCTCCACCTACGTTCCTTTCAATTTAAATAATTAATTAAAAGTATTAAAGTTATTCTATTATTGCATAAAATAGATATAGAAGGTTGTTTACGACACTACATATAAATAAATGTAGTACTTACTTTCAGTTTTCAAGAACAAGAGTAAATATCTCTTAATATAACTACTGCTTTTGCGAATAAAGCACAATTCAATCGATAGTATTAGCACCTAAGTCCTTATTTAACTTGGCCGCTTAGGCGTCATACAATCATTTTTGAACCAGTGTGTCAAAGTCTAAGACGGAAATCCCATAATTTTGAAAATTCGGTTCTTGTCTCAAGTATTTTAAACTATGCGATGCTGCCACGTCTAATACTAAATAGTGGCTGTTTTAAATACAACACCTTGTATATTCTTTTATTTGCAGGATACCTTAACTTTCCTGAATTATTTTCCATTATTTTAAAAACAACATATTCTCAAAAAATTGTTATAAATTATTGAAATTTTACTCTATTTTGGAGATTACTTATAACCTAATTTTTTTCCCTTATTTTTCTTGAAACATATATTTAGAATACATGACATACTTTTTTTTTCCTCGACGTTTCGACAAAAATTTTCTTGTCTTCCGGATTTTTTTTTATTAGTTTTCCAACATTATTCGCTTTGTAATATTTGGTAAGAGAATTTTTGTTTAAAAATCCTTTTAGTAGCCAGTGAGAATTTCGATTCTTTTTTAGTAAATAATAAAAAAAAATCCTGAAGAAGACAAGAAATTTTTTGTCGAAACGTTGAGAAAAAAAAATAAGTATGACATGAAATAAAAAAAAAACTTTCATTCCATTTTTGTTGTTTAATACGAACCTAAAACCCAATAACGACGTCAAAAAAAAAATCTAAAAAATAATTCGATTTTTTAATAGACTATCGTGTATATACAGGGTGTCACACTTAATATGGATACAAGCCAATAACTCTTTAATCATTTTTGGTAGGACGGTGTACCGCTACGAGATACACATTTTCATCGAGGTAAAAGGTGCGGTACCTCATTGGCGAACTTTATAATGGGGCTTAAATTTTTTTCGTTCAAGAGTAAACTACCTCTAGGGCATAATTTCTTTCAAATCTGATACATTTACTCGAGTCTTTGTCATCCAAAATACTTAAGCTCTAATTTTAATAAAAATTCATACAGTGTCTGTCATTACAAATTTATGAAAAATGCATTAGAGACTATGATGGCTTGGTCGAAGATTTTAGATCACAGTTTAATTCATATTTTTCAAGATAATGTTTTTTCGTAGTTTCAACGTTTTCCTTATTTCTTCTAATAATAATAATACTCGTTATTGGTTAGGTACAATCTTCTTCGTCCGCTGCTATCCATTAATGGATGTTTGCGATCACTTCTGACCATTTTTTCTGATTTCTGGTGGTGTGAATTAATTCACCTGTGGTTCCTATTTCTGTCCAATGCTTGATGTTTCGGAGCCACGATATCCTCTTTCTGCCTACACCCCTTCTTCCCTCTATTTTTCCTTCTATTATTAATTGTAGGAAATGGTACCTTTCTTTGCGTATCACATGCCCCAGATACGCTGTTTTCCTGCTTTTTATCGTGTCCAGCAATTCGCGTTCTCTTCCTATCGTCCTCAAAATTTCCTCGTTGGTCTTTCTTGCTGTCCATGGGACTTTCAGGATTCTTCGATAGATCCACATTTCAAATGCTTCTAGTGCTAACCTTCACTGTCCAGCCTTCCATACCATACAACAGTATGGACAATCACAGAAAGGAAACAAATTTTACAGACCACTTGCAAAGCTTTTTTGAAATACTTTCAATATGCACATACCAGTTCAAAAGTGAGTCGATATCAACTCCCACCAATATTACAGCCTTTCTCTGGACTAGAATAGTAACGTGAAAAAATATTACACAATGAGACTGCTTGAAGGAAAACAAAATTGGAGTACATGGAAGTTTAAGTTAAATATTTTGTTACGGAGTGTTCCAGGTGCAAATGATATTTTGGAAGGTAAATTGCAAAAACCTTTACCTTTACCTGCAGAAGGAGTAACAAATGAACAACAAACCAAGTATGACAGAGATTTCGCTACCTTTAATCAAGCTGATAGTAATGCTTTGCTTTTGCTTACTCTCAATATGACACAAGATACTTTACAAAAAGTTATGAGATTTCATACAGCTAGAGATATGTGGTTAGAACTTCATAGATTGTTTGACGGTGCTGTTGAGGAAAAATCGTGTGATTTGTGCACGAAGTTTTTCAATTATAAGAAAGACGCTAACGGTGATATTTCGACGCATGTTTCTAAACTCAAAAATTTGTGGAGTAATTTACAATATGAATTATCAAAAGAAAATTCCACAAATGGAAGTACCTGTAACTGTGGTTTACCAGATTTATTGTTACTTTGCAAAATTTTGTCAACTTTACCAGATGATTATTTTTCATTTAAGTCAAGTTGGTCCCTGATGGTAAAATCAGAAAGATCAGTTGAAAATTTAACAATCCAACTTAGCTCTTTTGAGAAAGCATTGTTAAGTAAAAATGAAGAAAGTAATCAAGAAGAAGTTCTTTTGGTAAAAGGTACGAAAAAGAAGAATTTTTCAAAGAATTCAAAATTGAAGAAAGAAATAATTTGCAAGTATTGTCACAAGGCTGGTCATATGGTAAAACAGTGTTTTAAATGGAAGGCTGATGGAAGACCTCCTAAGGTAGATAACGTAGGTAATTTTGCACAGACTTCTCGCATCAAATGATGAAAACTTAAAATCAAAATTTTTAAATTATCTTGAAAATAAATTTAAAATTACTGTCAAACCTACTTCATATTTTTTGCGTCTCCAAATTGAAAGAAAGAGTACAGATGGTTCTATTAAAGTCAGCCAACAGGCATATGCTAGAAAAGTATTGGATCGCTTTTCTATGAGCGAATGTAAGCCTGTTAGCACTCCAATTGTGAAAGAAAATGTTCAATCAGGGAAGGATGAAGATTCTAGTGTGATTGAAATTTCTTATAGAGAAGCTGTGGGAGCATTCATGTATTTAATGATTGGAAGTCGTCCAGATTTAGCCTACGCTATAGGAGTAGTTTCTAGATCACTAGAAAATCCTAGTCATGCTGATTTTGTTAAAATTAAAAGAATATTTCGATACCTTAAAGGCACTTTAGACTCTGGTATAACTTACCAACGCGATGCAAATAAAAACGTTATAGAATGTTTTACTGATGCAGACCACGGAGGTGATGAACTTACGGGACGATCTACATCTGGAGTTGTATGTATGTATGCAGGAGGTGCAATATCTTGGATGAGTCAAAGATAGTCTTCAGTAGCAATTTCAACTACAGAAGCAGAAATTGTAGCTGCATGTGAAGGTGCTCGAGAACTTGTCTGGTTAATGAGATTGTACAATGAAATTCACGATTTGAAAAGTGTTCCAGTCCTATTCGTTGATAATGAGGCTGCAATCAAA
This sequence comes from Apoderus coryli, assembly GCA_911728435.2. Classification (NCBI taxonomy): domain Eukaryota; kingdom Metazoa; phylum Arthropoda; class Insecta; order Coleoptera; family Attelabidae; genus Apoderus; species Apoderus coryli. The sequence goes on along the minus strand of OU452209.1, from coordinate 5,987,340 downwards.
TTGGCGCAAAATCCTGAATTTCACCGGCGTACAAAACATATCAGAATTAGACATTTCTTTGTTCGAGAACTTGTAGTGGATAAACAAGATAGATGGTGAATCACAAATCGCTGATTTGTTAACTAAGCCATTATTCAAACCGAGACTGCAAGAACTTCGAGGACGATTGGGAGTAACCAATACATTGAATAAGGGAAGGTGTTGAAGTTTACACTGTATATATTCAAGTATTGTTAATTTTCATATATATATTGTTGTTAAAAATATTGTCAGAATAGATTTAATTGAGTTTTGTCACAAGAAGTTTATATTTCTTTTTATTCAAATATCATTTCAGAATATTTAAGTATTAGGGTGGTTTATCGAACTTTAACATTACGAGTGAAAGTAGTGGAAGAAAGAGTACAGGAGGTTGTTAAAGTTCGATAAACCACCCTAATACTTAAATATTCTGAAATGATATTTGAATAAAAAGAAATATAAACTTCTTGTGACAAAACTCAATTAAATCTATTCTGACAATATTTTTAACAGCAATATATATATATGACAATTAACAATACTTGAATATATACAGTGTAAACTTCAACAGTTTAAAAGCTATATTGATCTGCTTATTATTGTGCTGGCATTTGTTGTTGTTACTAGTGCATTCAGCGCTGTTTGACAATTACTACTTTTATAGCTATTAGCTAATAAGTATTAAATGGAACGATAGGCATTACTTTTTACTACTGGTATTACAAAGACTAAAAAGCCATACACTTTGCTGAAAACTGTAAATTGATATGTCCAGTCGTTCTCGAATTATCGGCAATAAACTTAATGCACTTCAGGAACTCTGTTTAAAGATGAAATGTTTTGCACACCCTGTATTTATATTTAATTAGTTGGATATTTAAAGGGCATTTTTTCTGAGACTGTCTTTAAATGCCTTTATTATTATTAAATTTGAAAATGTAGTACATTGTAATGCTTTTTTCACTTCCCGCTAGTTGCTCAGCAACGCCGACAATACAATTAAACCAAATTGATAGTTTAAATAATTTCGCTAGTTTCGAAGGTTTCAAAGCTAGTTATATCATGAAAAACAGTGATAGTGAATATATAGTTTAACACCACCTAGTCAATTTAATACATTTAACTGATCGTATTTAGGCTTACGCCAACAGGGTGAGTATAGGTAAGTTTCGAAAAACAAATAAATATTTTCTTAAAAATGATGTTTAATTTATTCAAAAGCACACTATTGTATATGAAAACAGTTGTAGAAAAAGTAGAGTGTGAAACTCACATGATAAAACTATTTCATACTCGTATGGTTTGCAGCACTCGCCTGCGGCTCATGTTGCAAACGATCATACTCGTAGGAAATATATGTAATTTCAGGTTCGTTGCACAATATACTATTATGCACCAATTTCTTTAGTGACAATGATTTACTTACATCGTTAGTAAATTTCCTTATTTCTACAGGGCACACCTTCCTGTTAATTATATTTTTTGCTATTTCTGAACGAAAATTAATTGCCACGATCCTTTTTACTCCTCGGATTACAAAGAAGTAAAGCAGTTAAATTTGATAAATTGTTTTATTTAAAGTAGTTAAAAATCCGTTTTAAATTATTCGATTTATGTGAGGATAAAAATTAACATATACGAGGGTTGATGATCCTTCAAGTCATCTGGCAATATTGCATCGTATTCTTGTTGTTTTTGTTTAAGCCACGTTCACAATATCAACCAATTTCGTCGAGTAGTACGACAGTTGCTCAGAGTTTTAGTTTTTTTGTAAAATGGGAAATGAAAAATGTCGATCGGTGAATCGCTGTCTGTTTTTCAAAGGGAAGACGCTTGATGATATAATAATAATAATAATATAATAATAATGCAGTTTATTTGTAATCCCAAAATTAACATTAAAAATACAACAATATAATAGGAGCTACATAAAAATATAGTAAAACAAAAAATATGTCACATAACATCACCTAAAAATAGCTTAACCAAGGATTACAAAATGGGTTAAAAGGCAGTTAACACTGATTTAAAATTTTAACCCAAGAAAGCATAGTTACATACAAAAATAACATATCTAATGGTTGTGCACTGATGGCAAATAACAATATTCTTCTTAAAACTAAACAAACATATTTTCCTTTAATTGATTGACAAAAATTAAAATCTAAGAGAAAAAAAGAGAAAAAAAAAACCACTCATTCCAACTCTACTCCTTATTAATGTGCTTGCAAATGTACAATCTGTTTCTTAAATAAATATTTTCGATAGGCAATTCTGAAACCGGCCAACGACAGCTCTTTAAACGATGATGGAATTTTGTTATAAGTCGCGTAAACAACAAATGAAAATGATCTCAAAAAAATTGCGCTGCGATGCGGTGGGGGAGACAGCAAGCCTTTAAATCTTAAATTTAATGTATGAACATCTGATCGAAAACGTATTTTATTGTAAAGATACGGAGGATGCTTTTTAAGAACAATGGAGTGAAACAAACAGGATGCATGCAAACTACGTCTAGATTCCATGTCCAGCCAATTAATATTCGCGAGTTTGTATGACACCGGATCAAATTTCCTGATACCATAAATGTAACGTAGACAGCATTTTTGAACTTTTTGGATTTTGTTTTTGTTAACTACTGTCAAACAAGGGCCATATATTACATCTCCATAATTAAAATGGCTAAGAACCAATGAATCACACAATGTCGTTTTCAGTTTTACTGTAAGCAAATGTCTATGAGGATACAACATTTTCAAGTTCATGTAGGCCTTACGCAGACATTCCGTGACATGACCATTAAAACGCAAATCCGTATCCAAATACAAACCAAGATTTTTTGCTGCTGATACACAAGGGATAGGTTTATTGTCTATGGGGGGGGTAATAATTATTACTAGTAAAACGAAATATGAAATAAAGTAAAATCAATATAAAATTAATTGCCTAATAATTTATGAATAAAATTACGGAAATACTAAAAACAAAACGGTCATTATTTTAATATTGTTTATCACTACTATGATAATAAAAAGAAAGCGTACTTTTTACTAGTAATTTTCTTTGGCAATAAAATTGTATTGCAAAATGTTATTTCAAGTAAAAGTAATGTCCACTGTATTTGCATTTTATTTATAACACATTGTGTATTTAAATAATTATTAATAATTTTTTTACAGCTTAAAAACTGGTAATTATGATTATGAGTCGGTGTTGCACATGCAGACAAATGACTGTCATTTTCATATATCATGATATATCAGAGATATTTTGAAATCGTACTTTGCTAAAAATTTATGATAAAACTATCAATAACAAGTTGGATGCAGTGTAGGTAGGTGCTTCAACTTCGACTTCCACTATTAAGCGATGGTATAACGAGTTGAAAAATATCAGGAAATCCGTGCTTGATGAGTTCCGCCCCGGACCCCCAAATTGAGTATGAGAAAACTGTTGGCGCAATAGGTATCGCGATTGCTGAGGTGTACAACAAGCTGAATCGTGTAACCACTTTCTAGGAATGTGGCCTCGTTGAATCGTTGACGCGCAACTCGAGAAACTCCTTCAAGCGCTATTAGACCTTCAAGCAGCAGTTGAAGCAATGGACTTTTCCCGGCGCAAAGCTCCGAGGAAGAGAAAGAAGGTCCTATCGGCGGAGTTTGTGCAAGGAGTGATTCACATTGACTATATGGACAACGGAGGGACGATCGTGGGGTAGTAACATAAGTGTATAGCCCTCAAAGGGACTATGTTGAAAAATAAAACTAATACAAAAACAATGTTTTATTTTTGTTGATATTGTTAGTTTATTTTCGAGAGTTTATGGGGGGGGTAATAATTATTACTAGTAAAACGAAATATGAAATAAAGTAAAATCAATATAAAATTAATTGCCTAATAATTTATGAATAAAATTACGGAAATACTAAAAACAAAACGGTCATTATTTTAATATTGTTTATCACTACTATGATAATAAAAAGAAAGCGTACTTTTTACTAGTAATTTTCTTTGGCAATAAAATTGTATTGCAAAATGTTATTTCAAGTAAAAGTAATGTCCACCGTATTTGCATTTTATTTATAACACATTGTGTATTTAAATAATTACTAATAATTTTTTTTACAGCTTAAAAACTGGTAATTATGATTATGAGTCGGTGTTGCACATGCAGACAAATGACTGTCATTTTCATATATCATGATATATCAGAGATATTTTGAAATCGTACTTTGCTAAAAATTTATGATAAAACTTACCATGTGCGGATCCAAATGATAAGTATCCCGTTTACTTATCGATCGACATTCTGTCAAAGTAGACAAGCCCAAACAGCAAAGTACAGCCAATGACCAAAATAAATAGTTCATTTTGAATGTTTAATTCTGAAACAAGAAAAATAGTTTACGTCTATATCAGTATGTTACAACTTTTTGATGAAGATGCCTGAAAATGGATGTAACGTCTCGATGTGAAACCTTTTTTTAACAGATAATTAATTTTTCAAAGAAGAACAACTGCCCAATAAGTTTTTGCTTCTAAACAAGAAATCAAAATAAAAAATTACAATCGCTAACTTAATTTAGATAACTCATTTCATTTTAAAAATATGACCAAGTTTGTTATAATAATTGTTAATAGATTAATAGAGATAGATTGTAAAATAAAAATAGATTGACAAAAAATAGTAAAAACGGCAGTATTTTAATAGACAATATTATAGTTCGAATACAGCCATCAAGAAAGTTATTTAAGGTCCTAGACATGCCTCAAAACTGTTTGAAACGTCGATAACATTGTAAATTAATCCATTAATGGTTATTCATTTGAGGATAAATGCTAAGAAGGGGGGCAGCCTTCCTAGTTAAAGTTATCTTATCACTGCTCTAATAATGGCGGATATAATGATAACAGTTCTGAGCAAAATAACCTGGTTTGTCAGGTTAATTGTAAGAAGAATAATAAATGTAAAACTTGGAGAACTGAATATCTTAGAATCGTACACCGGCTGTCAAATGCATAGTTTCACCAGACCTCCGAATTCTTTCTCTTACAAAATGACAATGTATTGACTCAGTAATTAAAGGATAATAAGATATGCAGATGATTGACAGCCATTTTTACACCTGGAAATAGAGTTCACAAACAAACCCCAATATTCGACCGGAAGTTACGACATAAAAGTTAAGATCTGTATTGATAATGTCAGTGTAAGAGTCCTTATAAGAAAAGTAACTACAGGGACTGGCAAAACTATTGGGTTAATGATTAGAGTTTGCAAATAAATATAATATGAATGAAACAAATAATTTTTGGCAACGTGTTATTTTCTCAGATTAATCTAAATATAATCGGATGTGGAATTTACGAAGAAAATTTGTGTCCGACAGTAAAACACGGTGGCAGAATTTTGTAACCATGATCTGTTCAATAGTTTTTCTTAGATTAATAAAATGTAAGAAGATCTATCAAATTACATAATAATTTTTAATAAAACTTCAAGTGGATGAAACTTTTTCCGTCACTGTATAGAGTGACACGGCCACGCGATACGTTATGATGGTATACGACACGAGCGGAACACGTTGGGAGTGTAAGCATCAATATTTATATGAGCAAAAATATTTATCATCAGTTAAGGTCTGAAAATAATGAAGTGACGAATACACTTATTATAAAAAGAATGTTTGAATTAACTAAGTTTCCGGTTTCTACTATTAATCTAGTTATCAGAAAAGGGGTTGTTGTAGATCATTCTGTTAAAAGAAAACGGAAAAATCAATATATTCGAAGAACAATTCATAATTTTTATAAAGAAAATAAAGTCCCTACTTTGGAAATGATTTCGAATAAACTGAGCGAATACCCTAATTATAATTATCGATCTTTGGAAACTTTAAGAGGTATTTTGTTAGAGTGCGGATTTAAATATAACGCCGTATAAATGCGCGAGGAATATTTGCGTAAAATAAGAGAGTACCGTGAGTCAAAAGAACGATAATATATCTTGACGAGACGTGGTTTGATACGCATGATCCTGTGAAGTACGGTTGGCTTGTAGTGTAGACATGACTCAAAACACATAGCGCAGTGCGAGCAGCATCGGTCTTCTAGAAGGCCGAGAGACATGACAGCCCACTTCTACGGGCAGCGGTTTAATACGATCCCTAGGAACAAGGAAGAAGGTTCAAGTAGCCAAAATGCCATCTATGACCATGAGGTTCATAGCGCCAGCAAAATCAGAGAGAGTTCAACTGGAAGAAACGTTAGCAGACAACAAAAATCAGCACCCATGGAGAGATATGATGATAGATAGACGTTTAGGACATAGTCCCAGACCTTCTAAAGACGAAAGGAGATTCCCTAGTGTCTGTCTGTCTGTATACACGATAACTCAAAAACCACTTAACACGAAACATTGAGGTAAGGGGTTTAAAAAAGGTCAAAATATTTAAGAAATTCATACTTCTTTAACTTATTCGAATATATTGAATGATTTTTCATTCATGATTAGGTAGGTTATCTTCAATATACAACGGCAGCAGACAATAACCTACAGTTAATAAATTAAATTTGAGTGAATGAATGACAGCAGTGTCATTTCAAATCATTAAATTGATAATCCACAGTATCATGCACTACTTCATTAAAATTTTCAATTGGTTTAATAAAGTATAACCTAAAATATTAACCATAAAAAATCACATCGGCGTTCGAAAAAAGTGTCAAAAGGAGTTGAAAACTTAAAAAAAAACTCATATTAGCTAAACATAGCACAAATATTGCCTAGTTATTAATAGCGTTGATAAAATATAACCTATGAAGTTTATCATAGAAAACTTGCTTACATAGGCGTTCGCAAATAGTGTAAAAAGAGGTCAACAATGAAAAAAATTCCCCAAACATACCAGAAAAATTGGCTAAATATATATAGATTTGATATAAGATAACTTACAAAAGGCAGCATGAAAAAACTTCTTTACATAGGTGTTCATAAATAGTAGAAAAACGGTCAAAAAATTAGGCTCTAAAAGTGCCTTTGAATTGGTGTTAAAAATGGACGACAATAAATGCATGTACCATTGGCGTCCGTGAAAAAAATAGCTGATATCTACAATAAAGAAAAATATTTTCTTTATAAATATAGCTTGTCACCCAGAGTCTTCTATGTAGGTAATAATTGTATTCCGTGTTTGGTTTAATAAAGAATTGTGCAAACAAATCTGAACGTGTATTACCATAAAATATTTCAGACACTCTTTTATGTTTTTATATTAATATTAAGCAATATTTTGACGCAAATTCTTTTATTGTAAACAATAAATATTGTTAATAATAAAAAAAGTTGTTGGTAAATTAAATTTTCAGTAGTGGTTATGTAAGCACAGGTACAAGTTCAAGTTAATCAGTGATTAAGCACTTTTTCTTTGTTAATTATTTATCTCGACCAACTCCGGGTTAGTTGTTACAAAAACACAAATAATATTCAAGGTTCCAATACAAATGAATTGTACTTCCGTAATTACACCTCTGGCCACGACAATAACTCCCTCTATTTGTGCCGGTAAGCTTTTATATATTATTGACAACTTTTACTGAATCATCTCACGTAATTTTTGAGAACATCATACACGAATAATTTTGTTCCTAATAACTAGTGTTAGAAACACCCTGTACATTTTTAGATTCCTTGGAGTAAATAAAGGAAACTCCCAAAAGAATTCACATGTTTATACGTGTAAAAATAATTAAAATATTGAATATACACAAAAAGTTTGCTGAATACGATAAAATAATTTGATGATGTAGTTGCAGTAGTTGTAGAATATGTATATGAGTACGCCACTGGAATGTGCATTTATTCCGATACAAAACAACTGAATTCCACGTGACAATGATGACACATATTTTGTGCAACGTTTCGTCTTCGGCAAACCATCATCATAACCCATTCATAAGATAACTACTCATCTGACATAAACGCTTATTAATTAATTTGATTGTGATTTGTATTAAAAATGTAGCTTTACACATTTTTTAGTTTTTTTTGCTGTATTAATAATTATAATTTGATATTTGTAAAATAAAAAGGTATATTTTTGAAATTCTAAAGAAAAGCTTTATCGCCCATAAGAAAAAAATAAAAGTGATGATGGTTTACAGAAGACAAAACGTTGTTTATCATTTTCGCGTAGAAAAATTAAAGGAAATTACTTCTTGTTTGGTGATAGGTTCTTAACTAATTAAAAAAATAAAAATTCCACACACACTACGCCTCTACTAATTAGCGTTTACGGTACTCAATGGTGCTCCTCTAATTATAATTACCCTGTATAAAGATTCCATTTTTTTTTGGGTATAATTTAGCAGTTTTTGTTTTTCACAAAATAATAATTTTTTCTAATGGTTTTCATGTTGTACAAAATTTAGCTAATGAGTTTACAGTTCATTTGCGTTCACCTTGTATATGTATTTATTTATAAAACGTATACTATACAAAATATCATATATTAATCTTTCAAATTAGACCATAAAAACTAAAAGCAGAAAGAAAAACGAAAACATCGTTATTTTTAAGAACCATTGAGATAAATAGGAAAACCGGATATAAAATTAATAAAGAGTTGAAGTTTTGATACTATATAAGTTAGACCACCCTATACACAACTTTCTCGATATATAAGATTATGTCATTTCTAAATGGTTAACCCTGTAATAATTAACAGATGTCGACACTATTGTATGGAAACTCTAAAATTTACCGGCCAATATATACCTAGAACAGTGAGCTGTTTTTTTTTTGAGCAAAACCATATAGAAACGCACAATTATTATTGCAGAAATTCAACACAAACTATTTTATAAATATCCAAACAAAATCAACACAAATGAACAACCCTTTACTTAAACTAGATACTAATTACCAAAAACAAACTACACTAATTAACCAAAAAAAAAAATTGCTAACATAACGTGATTAAAACGAAACATAAACAATATAAATACTATTAGTATAAATTAAATAAAGAAAAAATGGTTTCTTACACTGAACGTGCTCGAACATTAACTAGTTAGTGAATGGGTTGGTGATCTCTAAATGCTTCTTATTTTCCCTGGCGAAAAGAAGTGTTTTACTTATGTAGGTCGGTAATACTCGTGTTATAAAGCGATTATTGTCGAGTAACGGTAATGAATTCGATAGGATAAGTAATTATTATTTAATACGAATGGTTAGGTCTTGATATAATATGAAGAATATGGTATACCGGGTGTGTACAACGCAGAATAGAAATACAAATATACGGATGACGAACTTAATTAGGAAAAGAAGTAGAATAAAAAGGTTTGATTTATGTTTGCGAAAAGTTATAAACAAAAAGGCTTGTACTCTTGTTTAAAACCAAATCACTCTTTCTTTCCGGAATTGCAAATACAAATTAAAATGCTGTTATGTGTCTTGCATAAAAAATAGAAAATAAATAAAATACAAGTAACACGCACAGGGTTCAAAGCACATTAGCAAGAACGGTTTTATTCGATCATTGCCAAAAACCATAACATGAACATAACCATAAACACAAAACTTTATGACTATTTATCTGTGGCACAAAGTAAGGTTCGCGGACACCGCTATTGTTCCTTATTTCAGTTAGCTTTTGAGCATGCGCAGAGCGATGCTACAAAATGCGTACATTTAGTAGAGGACTTTTCGCAAGCAATATTTATGTATTGAGAATAGAAAGACCAAACGAATTAATCGTTTATCAAAATCCTATAAGATCTATACACTTTTGCATGCGATGAAACTGCCCTTCAAAGCTTTCGTTGATCCACAACTTATCAGTGGTGATCAGCAGGCAGTGTGACCCAAATTTCCAACATTCACGAAGAACTGGTACTAGCACGAGAGATGATCGTCGTTTTTTCTGATTTTCTAGAGCCACAGTTGCGGCATGACCAGTTTTCGTGCACCATGTGCTTTTTAACGCTTCGGGAACGAACAACTTTTGTTGGCTTTTCTTCACATTGAAACACCCAAACTGCCGATTCGCCTTTTTTTTTCTGGCTCATATGCATAAATCCACGACTGGTTTTCGAATAGCATAGATGGTTCCTAGATTTTGGACGATCATCTTTAATTTCATCCGTGAGCGAACTACGGCCTCGTTTCAATTCAGTGCATCAGCGATATAGAGTGGCCTTGGATGGTGCTTCATGTAATACGTTGTATTAAGTTGATTGATGCACTGTTCTTGCATTAGACCACGTCGAAAGTCATAACAAATCATAACTCGAAAATTTTCACGACTTAATTCCATTTTTTGACCGAGATGAACTTATTGTAAACAGCACCAATATTGCTCACACGTCAAAACATGTCAAAATTCAAGATTTCACCCGGCAGAAGCAGTGTTGCCACTTGTCAATACATAAATAGCAACACTCGTACAAACTGCTAACGTTAAATTAGTTTCAGGAAATAATACAAACGTTGCACGAGCCATTTTAGACTGTGGATCTCAAAAATCTTTTTCTTTTCCAAAAGAAGGAGAAGAAAATGTTACTTTAGGAGTTTTTGGTGGGATTTGAAATAGTTCCAAAACTCTTAGTGCAGAGTTACATGTTTAGAGCTATTCTTTTAAAATTAATATTTCAAAAATTATTGAATATCTGAAAATGAAAAATATTTTTGTCAATATTATTACAATAAATTATAAAGTAGTTAGAATATTGGTGCGGACAATTATTATGAGAAATTTTAACGCTTACCCTACGGGTAAACCGCGGCGGTTTTTAACGGTTTGATTTTCTGACTCAAGGAAACTAATACAAGCGGCTGCACTTGCGGTTTCTTCCGCGACTGATTTTATAACTCTGAATTGTTGCAAAATGGCTCGCTTGTAAAAACCGCGCTAAAATTTGTAATTGATAGAACTTAGATGGCGCACACACACTACGCGGCAACCGCGGGCGGTTTTTTGGCCAGTTTTCGGCGTAGCGCACTGTGAATATATCATCGACCGAGTAGGAGTTTGTATCAAACGAACCAGAGTTCTCAGGATGCTCTCTTCAAATTTGATGCTCTCTATCAACGAAACGTGTCCCATATCCACGGCTAGTGAGTAGATGGACCCAATATTTAAGTTGATCTCTTCTTTTGCTTAGTATATACATACTGCTCTATTGAAATCCATCTTCAAACTGTAAAACTCGTGGGCAGTTTCACGTTTATAATCGTAGTGGTTCCGCGGGTCACCGCTTGCTGGAATAATCTGTAATGTTGCCGAAGCCTTAACAGGAAATGTTGAGAATTAGAATATTATGTTGCTTTTGAAGCTTATTTAGAGTAGATTATTATAGAAGGACAATTAAATATTTCTAAAAATAAGTTTGTTCTACATATTTTAAAGATACTTCTATTTCTGATTTGTAGAAGTTAGATATGTTGGAATTAGTGATTTTGCATAAATTAACAGTCAGAAAACTTTAGAAATTGAAATATTACAACATTTTTCAGAAACCACAGTAGTAAAGAATGAACAAAATAGGTATGAAATATGTTTACCATGGCTTGAAAAATTATGTCGAATTAAGATCGAGAAAATATTACTTGTAAATCCTAAAAGGTTATTAAAGACTAATAAGTTTATAGAATATGATAATGTTTATATGCGAGATAACAGGGAATATTAATAATATATTATCATCATACTGTGATGTATTTTATTTGACAAAATTTTAATTTCATTAATTTTACATAATTAAAATAAGCTTGTATATTCTTGAAATTCGGTGCGGGGATATTATATTATATTATATTATATTATATTATATTATATTATATTATATTATATTATATTATATTATATTATATTATATTATATTATATTATATTATATTATATTATATTATATTATATTATATTATATTATATTATATTATATTATATTATATTATATTATATTATATTATATTATATTATATTATATTATATTATATTATATTATATTATATTATATTATATTATATTATATTATATTATATTATATTATATTATATTATATTATATTATATTATATTATATTATATTATAAAATTGCATTCTAAACAACTTTTGTTAGTAGAATTTTGGCGCAAATTGTAAAATAAAGTTACTCCATTGATGATTTTTATAAATTTGTTGATAAAACACCCTGTACAAGAGCTCATTTTTTGGGTACCTTAGTTTTAAAACAAGCAAGACTCATTCCCCAAATGTCACTCCAAAATTCAAAGATATTTTGTCCTTCACACCTTTTGTTACATCTATCATGGGACACACTGTATATAGTTACGTAACCACTGATGATGGAACTTGAAGCCCCGAAATATGTTAGGTAGATAGAGTAATATATTCAATTTATTTCGTGAAGGATATACTTTTATTCCTATTACAAAAAACATTGATTTTCCCTAAATTTTAAATTTGATATTTAGTCCTATTTTCATTTCAAGTCCTTAATTGGTTTTTCAGATACTGAGTTCTAAAAATCCAGAAAAAAGAACACAAAATCCTATCCAGACATTCACCATTTCAGTTGTTATTAAAAAAGAAAAGAAAATTAAACTGTCATATGTGCGTCAAAAAATAAAAGTTTAAATTAAAAAAGCACTCAAAAATCAACGATTACTTTTTACGGAAGTAAATTGTGATACTGTTGATGATAGTGACAAACCACTCATTGAGAATGATTTGTATAGAAAAATCCATAAAAATTTTTTACCAAACAATCCAAGAATTTCATAATTATTATTCTTTTGTCTATCAGAACCCACACATTTCGGTATTCAATGAAAAGAAAACAACTTTAGAGCTTTTATGAAAATCTAGCTCTTTCCAAGTGCTCTAATGCGGTTCCAAAAAATCTTTCGATGTAACAAAATATTTTTCACTAAAATATTTGTGCGACAGCAGTTTTTTAGTACACCATGTATGGTTTTATTATAAAGTCTATATAATATATTCGTAATATTTTCATTTAACGAAATGAGGTATATTTGGGGTTTTATTTATCATTTTATTTTTATTTTGGTAACATTGAGGTCAAGGAATACTGCACACTAGCCAATTGCATATTATACGTAGACATATTATACCTATGTGATGATATTAGATACAGAAAATGTGACATAATTGGTTAAAAAACTTATGTATTCATTATTTAAATGACCTATCCAATTTCGAAATATCTTAATATATTTTCACCATGCCGAGTGTAACATTTATATAAGTAAATTATTATCTACTATATTTTTAAATATGTTATACTGATGAGGACATAAAACATGGTATTCAAAACATTTTAAATTATAAAAGATGTTAATTTGTTTCGCGATTATACGATTTTTCGGTAGTTCAAACGTAAGTGTTATATTCTTGACTTGAGGTTCGTTGTTTGATCGTGCGTTGGCTCTCTTAAACTTTTGTATATTTAGACTATAAAATACACGTATTTAATAAATTTATTTCAAATAACCAATAAAGACAGTAATATAATTAAAAATTATTACATTTTTAATATATTTATTGGTGTAGTGCATTAATTAAAACCGATTTATAAAAATTTTAACTTTGTCCCAGGCCCACAAAATTTTGAAAAAATTTTATATATTCGTTAAATTTAAATCAATAAAAAATATATACGACTAAACTTAATTTTTGTAATTCTATTTCACAGATTATTTTTTTAAGCGTTTTTACTATTAGAGAGAAAAAAAAAGATAAATTAAAAAAGTGAGTTTGGATTTTTTCGATATGAGACCAAACTGTTCCCGCTATGGAAATTATTGTTCCAAACTTGCCACTTGGAATAACTCATCATCTAAAGTAGGCATATATTAGTCAATACATTTTCTGCAAAACACGTACGATTTTGCTTTTGAGGGGTAAGTAAACTAAACTCTGCTTGTCACAATACGCCCATGAGTCTGCACTGAAACCCATCATGTCGAACGGACCCTTATAGAAAAAAAAGTCTGCGAAAGGCTTAGTTCTTCTGCAAGGCAAGTAATTGATTGCCACCGGTTTTTCTGTACACTTTCGCTGATAGCGGCAGTGTTCTTAGACGTTTTTTGATGTACGTGCGTTGGTTGATTGTTTACCAAAAGGGTAGACTCAAATTTGGCCACCAAACGTTGGAGAGTCAAGTTTGCCAGGCTACCTAGCCTCCCTAAAATGGACGCAATGTTTGCACTAACGAAGACACATATAATACAGTTTTATCATGGGATTTAAACAACAAGTTAGACAGACGCCGCCGCCAAAAGAACTAGGTTATATTTTAATAAATCCGATTGGTATATTTGAATTATGAATGAAAGAATTATTGTTATTTCGTCAGGGTAATTTTATTTTATTTCAATTGGTTTGACAAACTTTCCGGTGGTCAAAAATTAAACCCTGTTTAGCCTGGATAAAGTCTCAAGACCCAATACCAAACCACTCAAAAATCACGCACATAGTTACCAAAGATCGCAATTGAAAGATAAGGTCTCACGCTATATTATTGGAGCTTTTAGTTCCTCTCGAAAACTTTGAAACAATCATACAATTTTAATTATCCAATCTATAGTAACTTAGTGAAATACAAACAACGAATTCATGTTAAAATTGTTTTAAATTACAATATATTCTATGTCGTTCCAGTTTTTGATTTAACTCGTTTATCTCTATTTTTCAGCATTCCATTTCATTACACAAACGGTACATATATACATACACGTTCGAACGTTTGTTATGTAACATTAAACAAGCAACATGGATTTACCAGAATAATATTTTATTGAATTTCTAGATCACTAAAGAATACGGTTTTGTATGTATTTTTTTGCAAAACAAATAATGCTAATTAATAAAATTTAATCAATCAAACTAGCTAACTAGCAATGCGTTAACATAACAAATAAAACAACTAACATTTTAACGACCCTGCGATGTGGTTTTGGGATTGCGAAATGTTGTTTATGTCTTTATAAAAACCTTTTACTAAATGAATAAATAATTTAGTTATGTGAATTTCCATCAATTTAATTATTATTATTATTAAATATTAAACAACAAAATATAGAAAAGAAAATTATAGGCAAAATATATTCCATTTCATTCACGTGTCTTTAGTAGGGAGCAAAAGAACATTTATTTATCTTAATGGGACTTGGACTTTCGTGGAAGGCCTCTCAGAAGGTATTAAAGTCCTTTGGGGAAAAGAGACTAATAATTGTACACATGGAAGTTAAAAAAGTTTTGCTGACTTTTGAGTTTGAGGAAGCCATGAAGGAAGTGACACCATCAGAAAACTGGCGAAAAGCAATACAGCATGTGATTAAAGAGGACGAGAAAATGTGAGATCTTGACAGCCTGATCGATCAGACAATCAATCTTTTGATTATAATTTCAAGAGGGGATGGCAGTTCTTCAGACGAAGATGAAGAATATAATAACCTAATATAATTTAATTGTTGTATAATAGTACCTACTTATTTTATCTATGTATGTGTAATAATAATATATGTTTATTAGTTCTAAACGGTATTACATAAATTTGTACAAAAAATGTATTATTACAACGATTAGAACTAAAGGGCGTGAAATCTCAGCCTCTAAACTAGGTTGAGTGCTGTTGAAGCCCAAGAAAAAATACACAATAAAAAATAAAAAAAAAATCAGTACTACACAATAAATACAATATTAAAACACATAAGTATACAAAAATAAAGTGTTGGGTTAAAAACAGTGCAAACAAAATGCCCAAATGAAATGCCTAGACGCTGTCAAGCAATATCTTTTTAATCGTAGATCTGAACACATGCAAACTCGGAGAGAAATCCCCGGTTAACTAGCGTGGCGACATTATAAGAGAACGATCTTTTAAATATTTCATTTTTATGAACAGGGACTGTTATTAGACTTTTACGTCTGATGTTTAGATTATGCACATCAGTTCTATACACAATTCTATTAACCAGATAAGGAGGGGTTTTATATTTTATTATTTTGTAAAAGAAGCATGTTGAATGGTGAATGCGTCTGTTATACATATTCAGCCAACCTGCCTCCTTAAGTTTGTGAGATATGCGATGTCTTCTTCGAATGCCAAATATGAACCGCAAGCAAGAGTTCTGCAACTTCTGAACTCTCCATCTGTCCACACTATCAAGACAAGGACCGTAGATGCTGTCACAGTAGTAGTAGTATAGTTTCTTCATTTTTAAAAATGCCTAATATGTTGTGTTAATTTTGTTGTGCAATATTGGCATTATTGATAATATATATATAAACATTCATTCAATAAGTCCGTTGGATAAGTAAGAAAAAAACAAAATTTTGACAAAACTCGATTTTATTATTCAACATAGTTGCCTTAGAGAGCAATACAACGAGTATAGCGATTTTCCAACCTTTCGACATAGTCTAATAAATAATATAGTAGTCCCCGCACTGTAAGTGTAAATGCTATAATTCAGGAATCAATAGTCAGATTGCTGTCAAATTTATACACGTATCGTTTGAAGTTTAGTACTAAATAAAAATCATATGGTAATAATTCTAGTAACGCCATCTATGTGTCATCCTGCGGACTTATTGAATGACCGAATACATAATTATTTATAATTTTTATTTTCTTTAAACAAAGTTTTGTTAAATTTTAATTATTTCTATAATACCTGCCTGCACGGTATTATTTTCAGCGTATATTTAATGGAAAACAATCGGGATAACAAGAGGCAGTTGACCCTAAACCGGGTTGTACTACCTGAACTTAATGAAAAGTAAAAATTTTGCATTGAAACCAATGCCAAACCATGGAAGTGGCCGAAATTATATTGGGTCACCCTGTAGGTCTTTTGCCTACCTAATTAGATTTTATTACTCTACGCACTTCCGAAATATACTATAACAACAAAATATTAATCCTCGGGTGCTATTCGAACAAACTATCTCTGATATTAGATTTGTTGATATTCATTTTAGTGAAAGTATGTTTTATTTTTTAAATAATCACATACATATTACAATCACAATTTTTGTAATTTGGTTTACTTGACATAAAGCGGAAGTACAATTTGATATGTTGCATATACTCGAAACTTACCTAAGTTAAATACAAACAGATTCTATACAAATTGCTCTAGATATACAGGGTGTTACGAGGAAAATTTGAAGCATACATATTAAAAACGTTCATATAAACAGGGCCGTTTTCATGATACGAAATGTTACTATTACTGATCACATTTGCATGTAGAAAAAAAAATAAAGCGTTTAAAACAGTGAAAATGTACGCTACAAGTTTTTGCAAAAAATAGTGTCCTCGTGTGGTTTTCAAAAAAATACTTTCAGTTTCCATAAACGTCTATATGCTACCATCGACCGGTAATTACATTGTATCTATACATGCTTCTAATGCCTAAAAGACAACAGAGCGAAACTGTGTTGCCAACAACACCTGCAGGACAAGGTCCCGGAAGAATATTCGGATGATATTGAAGAACACTGGTCGTTATTTAGATCCGCTATGCTATCTGCTGGTGAGGAGACGCTAGGCTATATGCGAACGAAAACATCAGGATTGCTTGGGCGAAAATGATGAAGAGATTCAACTTCTAATAGACACTAAGCGTAAAGCATTCATCACCTGTCAAAATGACCGCAACTCTATACTATCTATACCATCTTTTGTAATTAGGGATTCTGCCACTGTGTTTGCTAAACCATTATGTACAATATTCAATGTTTCTTTGCGATTGTGTAGTTTCCCCTCTGATTGGAAATCTTCTAGAGTAACGCCGATTCATAAGAAGGGAGATGAACAGGATATTTTAAATTATAGACCAATTTCCATACAGTTGTGTTTTTCTAAAGTTTTTGAATTTGTGCTCCATGATATTATTATGAGCCATGTTAGGCGTCAGATTTCATCGGTACAACATGGCTTTTTTCTCGGTCGTTCTACGTCAACTAATTTATTGGTTTCAACACAGCTTTTAACTGAGCGCCTTAATAACGGGGGTCAGGTAGATGTAATCTACACTGATTTTTCTAAAGCCTTTGATAGACTTGATCATGGTATTCTACTGCGTAAACTGTGTCGTTATGGATTATCTTATAATTTACTGCTGCTTTTGAAGTCGTATCTGAAGGATAAATTTCAGTATGTGGAAAGTCGAGGATTTCGTTCCGCAAATTTTAAAGTGTCATCTGGTGTTCCCCAGGGCTCTGCCCTTGGACCATTGTTGTTCCTGTGTTTTATCGATGATATTTCTAGTGGCTTGACAAATAGTTCGTTATTATATGTTGACGACTTCAAAGTATACCTATATTATGTCATTAATAGTACTGTAGATTGTTCTCATCTTCAGGACGATTTAAATGTTGTATATGAGTGGTGTGTCCGCAATAATCTTTATCTGAATATTGATAAATGTTTTAGTGTTTCCTATACACGGAAAATAAACCCTGTCAAATTTTCATATTGTATAAATAATAATCCATTAACAACTTGTGCTGAGTTTAAAGATTTAGGTGTTTGGTTTGATGGTAAACTGAGCTTTACTAGTCATTACAATAATATAGTTTCATCCTATAGATCTCTGGGTTTTATTGTGCGCAATTCGAAAGAGTTTGTGACACCTCCAACACTCATTGTTCTTTTCAACGCATTTGTCAGATCTAAACTGGAATATGCATCTGTAGTATGGAATCCTATGTATGCCATACATATAACTAATATTGAACGAATCCAGCGTCGTTTTGCTAACTTGTTGTAGTTTCGGGTTGATGGAGTTTATCCATTGGGTTTCCTCATGATATTCTGTTAAACCGTTTTAATCTAGTATCATTAAATACTCGATTTTGTCTTGTATAAAAAATATATTTCTCAGAATATAAGTGTTAGATATTAAGAATTTACTGTAATTTTTCCTGCCCTTTAATTGGATTAATTGGATAAATGCTTCATTCTTTCTACATTTTTAATCATCATTAAGCAGTGTTATAAAATATACTGTTTCATATTACCAAATGATTGTTATTAAAAAAACTTTCAACACGTAAATTAGTATAATGTTTGTTTTCAAAACACTAATATGTTAAAATAGCAAATAAATAATAACTTTAATTGATGTTCCACTGACAAATTTTACGTTATATAATTGGCGAAATTCTTGTGTAAAAGTTATGACAATTTTGATATCATTATCGCAGGTAATGAATTTTTTATTGGTGTTAATAATGTACAGTTTTTGACCCAAATAATGCACAGTTCTAATAAGTAATTAGTTTTCACTAGTGAAGAAGTGCACATATTAGTCTTCTTGCCAACATAAATTCTATTCTCACAGTGCACCTATTTTATTTTTATTTTATTTATTTCTTAGTTCCACCGATTGATAACAATACAACATGTTACATTATGGGATTGTCAAACATAATAACTAATAGATACATATTAATCCGTTGTATAGTTCAAAAATTCATCCACAGAATAAAAACATTTATCCACAAAATAATTTCTCAACTCCAGCTTAAATCTCCTAAATGTTAGGTTTTTAGCAGAAAAAAAGTTCGTTAATCTAGCAAATAGCAAAATAGTTTGAACATAAATTATAACATATTATTTATTTTTTTATCATTCTTGAACCGTAATTATAATTTTTTTCAGTTTACTTTTCTTGGGGTGTTCGGTTCTCATAACAAATTTCTTTATAAAACTTTTCTAAATAAAGACAACATCCATCTTTTTTTTGTCAAATAAATAAAATAAAATGACAACGACGTTTCGTCACTAATTAGTAACTTCTTCAGGTTGGAATCAGTTTTCTACCACAAATTCGAATACATTGGTAAAATTTAAATTTGTAAAATTTGCTTTTAGAAAATTTGGTACGAAATCTTCTTGTTTGCAACGAATTGGCAAGCTTCCTGTTTAATTGTGTATACTCTTTTAATTTTTGCTTCATTGTTGTTCCAAAGGTGTTCTCTATTTGATTATAAAACGACAGCATTTTTTCCCCCATGCCAACTAACATATTGATTTTTTAGTAACGAAACGTCGTTGTCATTTTATTTTATTCTATTTATTTGACGAAAATAAAGATGGATGTTGTCTTTATTTAGAAAAGTTTTGGAAAGAAATTTTTTATAAGAACCAAACACTTCAAGAAAAGTAAACTGAAAAAAATAAATAAATTGTAACATTATATTTTTTGAAACTGGGACAGCGAATCTACTGAAATTTTAGATTATAAGATTGAAATAGTATATTGTGTACTTAATCGGAAAATACACCTCCATCTGGAAATGGTCTTAGTCATCTCAGAAAACTTCAAAATGGTTATATCCGTCTTTATCTCATTTTCTTTAGCATTTTCACAATACTTTCCCTGCGTGGGGAAAGCGGAAATGAATCGCATGAAGTTTTAAATTATTTACTACACACTCAAAAACATTGAACAAAAAATAATCAAGTACGCAAAGAAAAAATAATGAAAATCAAATACAACTAAGCCAAATCTAGATTAATATTAAATATTAATAATCCACGTCCATAAGGCTCAAGATCTGGAAGTTTCTTTACTACATGATGTTGCTTCAAATTTAAATATGTCGGTAACATTAGGGAGATCATAATTCATGGTCTCTCGTTGATTTTTCTCCGTAAAAAAGTTCCATGTTATTTATCGTCGAAAACTGAGGAAATTTTGCAGGTACAAGAAACTTCTTTTGACTTTTCTTTCTTTAGAATCAGAGATTTTGGTGGTTGGTGAGGCAATATGATTTTTGGTTCTTTTCGATGTGGACTTGGATGATCTGTTACGAGCGTCGAATAAACCCTTTTAACCCTTTAAGGGGAATGGGGATATACCCCAGCGTCTTCCAAGCAATTTAACCTGGGCAGGAACTATCGGACGTGCGACATTGTGATCCACTCTGATTGCCAGGCGGCCATATTAGCGCTGAGTTCATATGTTATCAGCTCAAAAATGGCGTGGGAATATTTAAGAGGTCTAAACGAATAACAGAGTTACCCTTGTTTGGATTCTGGTATCAGAGGAAACGAAAAATCCAATAATTTAGCAAAAAGGGGGGTGTCAACTCCTTTTGTAGGACCTGAACCGTTCTGCGGATTAGGGAAGCACACCTACCAGGCGAAGTTTAGAATTCAGAAGGCAACAGACAAAATCTTCCTAGACTAAGACACTCAATGAACAATCATGAAAGATCAAAAAATCGGTTTGGATCTCAGTAAGAACTGCGCTATGGATTCTTACAGGACATTATCGGCTTAGGAAATATATGGCAAGATTAGGCCTATAAGAGAGAAGAGGATAAAGAAACTCCTGATAGCCAACACAAGGACCACTTGAGGCATGAAATCGTGCAAGATGGAGACGTGTTGTCCCTGAAACCAGCCAAGCTAGTGGAGTTCAAGAGCTCTAGAACTTGAAGGGAGTTGTAGTTTGAGACATAGATCAAGTAACTCAAGACAGGGGGACACAATAGACCAGAGGTTCCCAAACTCTTTTGTTTCATAGATGACTTTCAAAAAAAAAGGTTACAATTGATGATTTGAAAAAGTGACTACATCCAACTTTACTTCTTTGAAATAAATGTACATGCACCCTCCCCCTCCCCCTTACGATTGTGAACTCTCATTTTTTGTCACGCCGAACGTAGACCCCCGTCGAGTCTCGCGTAGACCCTGGGAATTACTGCAATAGACAGTATTGCAGTATTCCGACGCATCCCTAACTTTAATCTTAAATCTTAAAAACAACCATACCTTTAATTTTGATTCAAATCTATTGGTGAAACGAAAATCAATTAATTTTTTGATTTAGTTAATTTAGTAGGATATTTTTTGCACAATTTGTTTAAAATCTGTTGAGCTAGAATAACAACAGACAGAAAGACATTATTAAAAAAACGACCAAAAAAACGCACCTATTTCCGGTAAAAAAAAAAGCATTAAAGGAATAGCTTCTCAATACTATATGCAATATTGAGAGTGGGAGCTAAAAAATATAGGGTAATCAAGGCTTTCAACCTTAACCTTAGACATATATATCACTTCGAATAAATTTAATTAATATTTAATTATTGCAATAATTGAGGCTAAGAAAAAAAGTGAATGTATCGTTCTAATATAGTTTATCAAACTCTGTTATTCCTTTTATTATATTTTAAGATCTTGTGAATAATTTTTCCATATAATGATAAAAAAATAATTACAGTATTATTAATATAAAAAAAATCTGTCAAGGATACTGGCTTTAGCCAATCAATTCGGTTTTTCAGGTAACATTGATTAGTGAACATGACATTAACATAATACATTTTATATAAGTCGAAGAAATAGTCCATAATAATAATAATTCTCTGGTTAGTTAGTGATATAAAATATCCCTTTCAAAATTTCAGACTGAAATTTTGTATATAGTTTTAACCTTGTTTTTAAAAAGAACCATTAAATTGGTGAATGGTATCATTTAAAGGCGGAAGTAGACTATAATATTGCACTAAGTGAAATTCTGTATTTTACAATATATGCCTGTAAAGTAATGACTATTGCTGCATGTGAATGTTCCTTTGTTTGAAACATTGCAGCTCCTTCTTTTTAATCGGGATTTGTTGTTGGGAAACAATATTTTAGTTCTTTATTTGTTTACTCTAATATGCCTTCCATGTTATCACCCAACCTTTCATAGATTTTAACTCCTATTTTAAAAGCCCTAAGTTGCAACTAAATTGGTATAGGAATACCAAGGAGAACTTAGAGTATTGGAGGATCACAATAGGGTACCGGGGCACTTGGAATCGAAGGCAACGAGAGAGTGGATTGGATGACTAGACAGACCTCTAAAATCCCATAAAATTGCCCGGAGCCTGCGCTAGGATTGTTTAAAAGAACCGCGTCCACTTAGGTTCTTTTATCCAACAGGTGTTTCTTAAGTTACCTTGTGTAGGTGAAAATTTTCTCCTATAAATGGATGATAAGATACCGCATGTTCTTCTAAGCACATTCTAATTGGGTGACAGACGACATAATAGCTGAGGGAAAGTTTCTCAGGGAATTGAACTATGAATACAACATTCACAAAAATCAAAATATTAAGGAGCTGTATACTAGGAAATGAATAGTTGACGCCAAGAAAAATTTTAATAACTCACGTTACTGTGCGTCGCATAATAGATCCAAGGAGTGTTGGAAGATAATTAGGGAAGAAGTGAACTTGGGTGATGATCATCGATACCCTTCTACATTTGTCGACAGAGATGAAAGGAAATATCCATGTGATGAACATGGAGCGGAGAAATTTAACCAATATTTTCTTGATTCATTGAAGATTTGGTCGCATCGAGTGATACAGCATTGAACCGTGAACTGCCGCCTTTTAACAACCAGTCTCCCTTCCTACACCCTGTTCGTGAGTGGGAAGTACCCGAGATTTTACGCAGGAGAACTTGAAAAAGTTCATGTGGCCCAGACGGTATACCCTGCTCTCTCTTGAGGCATGTGATCGAGAGTATTGCATATATTCAAGTCCGGTATTATCCGTGCAACATCTGGAGTGCCGCAGGGTTCTGTGTTGGGTCCCCTCTTATTTATGTGTTTT
Organism: Apoderus coryli; assembly: GCA_911728435.2. Lineage (NCBI taxonomy): Eukaryota > Metazoa > Arthropoda > Insecta > Coleoptera > Attelabidae > Apoderus > Apoderus coryli. Next base: position 5,963,664 of record OU452209.1, on the reverse strand, counting down.
ATTAATGACATGACAGTAAGCAGAAACCCTCCTCAAAATGCTGTGTTAAACTTGGAAGACCAACCTATTGAACGAGTGCAAAACTTTAAATACCTTGGAACCAACATAAATGAACAATGGAATCCCGAACAGGAAATTTGCTGTCGCATACAACAAGCGAGGCAAGCTTTCACAAGCCTAAGACCCTTTCTTTGCAACCTGACATTGTCCCTCAAATTAAGATGCAGAATGGTGCAGTGTTACGTCTGGTCCATCCTGTTATATGGAATGGAAACGTGGACTCTGAAGATCCGGTCGATAAACAAGCTTGAGGCTTTTGAAATGTGGTGTCTAAGAAGGATGCTACGTATATCGTGGGTAGACCGAGTTCGAAATGAAGACGTTCTTAGAAGGGCGGGATGCGAAAGAGAACTTTTCAACATAATCAAGAAGCGGAAAATTGGATACCTGGGCCACATACTACGAGGAGAGAAGTACAAAATACCACAGATAATTCTCCAAGGAAAAATTGAAGGGAAGAGAGGAGTAGGACGTAAACAGATGTCCTGGTTGAGAAACATCAAGAACTGAACAGGCATTAGCAATACGGGCGAGCTCTGTCGCGCTGCGGAAGCAAGGACCCTTATTATGATGAGATAGTCGCCAACGCTCTAGAAGTGTACGGCATTTTAAGAAGAAGAAGATTAATGACATTGTTAATGGCGTGAAATGTCGCTCACTACTCTTTGCTGATGATTTTAACGTTTATTCACTGATTACCTCAGCTTCTGACTGTCTTCAATTGCAGAATGATCTGAATGTCCTGCTTGACTGGTCTGGTGCATTCAAAACAGGCTTGCCCTTAATTTATAATTTTGAAACGTGTATTTATGTTCATTTTATCGTTTTGTAATGTGCCTGCCCTGTAATTGGATGTGTTTCTGTCTGGGTAGATGTAATCTAAATAAATAAATAAATATTTTAACACATTTGATTAATCAATCTTTTCTTGATGGGAAATTTCCGCAAGACTTAAAATTGGCCAAGGTTGTACCCATTTTTAAAAAAGAGGATCCCCATAATATAGAGAATTATAGAGGCATTTCAGTTTTATCTGTTTTCTCAAAAATTTTTGAAAATGCATTCTATGATCAATTCAATGGGTTTGTAAATACATATATAATATACTTGGTCTAAATCAATTTGGTTTTAGACAAGGTATGTCTACTCGGGATGCGGTTATCCAATTCGTAAATAATGTGCTGAAAGCGTTGGAGGAAAACCAAAAATTTTAGGGTTTATTTTTCGAATAATCTCGTGCGTTTGAGACCGTGAATAATGAAAGGGTTTTATCCAAGCTTTACAATTATGGCATTTGGGGAACATCTTTAGATTGGATAACTTCCTATCTATCCGGAAGAATACAGAGCGTAAATCTCAATCGTGATTGGGCCACATTTGAGTCGTCAACTCTTGAGGTCAACGTTGGCGTTCCTCAGGGTAGTACATACATCTGCACAAATAAAATCCGTTCGCAATATAGCACTTTTTGCAGACGATACTTCAGCAATGATTTCTGCTGATAACATTAGCGGGTTGAGTGTTAAAGGAGACGAATGCCTGGAGGATATGCGAAGATATTGTAGTGACAATGGTTTGGTATTGAACCTTGCGAAGACAAGTCATATCCACTTTTCTGATAAGGAGGTCGAATATAGTGTGAGAATCCGGAGTGGTAATTCCAGCCTTGTACAGAAAAACACTGTAAAATTCTTGGGTGTTGAGGTCGATTCACTTTTAAATTGATGCATGCATATTGAAACCGTTTCCAAGAAGCTCTGTAGACTATCATTTTTAATCTGGAAACTCAGAAGCTTCGTAACTCTTGATGTGTTGTTGTCATTTTATTTTGCTCATGTGCATTCTGTGCTGTCCTATTCGGTTGTAGTGTGGAGTAACTCGCGGCGCATAGACAAAATTCTGATATTACAAAAAATAATCATTGGGACAATGTCATTTAAATCAATGAGATTCTCATGCCGTCGACTATTTAAAGACTTCAAAATTTTAACAATAACATCAATTTATATTTTGGAATGTGTTTTTATGTGTATTCAAACAAGGATAAATTTATATGCACAGGACAATTCATTATGATCTGAGATATAACTTAAATCTCAAACTACCTGTCCATAGACTCTCCCTTACGGCGACTAGTTCATTAGTAATGCCGTTAAAAATTTTTAATCATCTAATTTAGCATTTCAAATTGGTTCGTAGCCCGAAGCGGTTTAAAATCAATGTTAAAACCTGGTTATTGAAATATAGTTTTATACACTAAATTAATATTTTACAATATTTGTCGTTTGTGAACTTTTATGTTATGTATTCTGTGACCTGTATTTGGTATAATTTATGACGCTTTTTTTGTACTACTGCTGTACCTGATGAATACAGATTATGATTAATGTAGCGATCAGCGTTTTAATACCCCCGTGAAATGTAACAAGGTCTGTAGGGCCTTCCAATGAAATACCGCACCAGACCATTACCCCTCCGCCACCAAATTGCACTTTCGGAGAGACACAACATTGAGGGTGTTTTCTGTTTTCTCCGGGCCTTCTCCAGACTCTTTGACGTCCGTCAGGTGAATATCGCGTGAAACGAGACTCGTCTGTAAAGAGAACATTTCGCCATTCGTTCATGTCCCAATCTGCCTAAGTTCGAGCAAATTCCAGGCGCTGCCTTTGATAACCTGCATCTAATAAAGGACCTGTAGTAGGTACACGAGATTTTAGATTCTCTACTGCTAACCTTCTGCGTACGGTATCAGGTGAAACTAAGGTACCGTGAGCATCTACCAGTCTTCTAACCAAAGCTGGAGCAGAGGCTGTTCGCTCTCGAAGAACCTGTAATTGGATAATTTTGGAAATACCACAATCTTCATAAAATTATTTAATGCTTTAATAAACCTGACCTATACAGGGTGGTCCAACGAAAAGTTTGCACCTAGCTTTTCTCTTTTTTTTGTAGTCGAATGCGAAAATGCTCGGACACGTCGATTTTGCTTTTGAGGGGGACACATTTTAAACATATTTTTCGATCTGCGCCTTTAACCCCCTAGCGGGGGTGAGTAACAACCCTAAAATTTTAAATGGAAAGAGGGGTCTAATGACATATCATTTGAAAGGACACAAAATTGTCTTTCTAATGATACCCTATTTGTCGAATTTTACTAAAACAGTTAATACGAAAACGACTTTAAAGACATTAAGCCGATAATTTTGGTATTAATGAGAAATACAAATAAGTTTTAATTATTACGACTGAAAACAACTACAATCATTTCTAAATTATTTACTTTGAAGAAAAACGGGATTTCAAAAACACTATCTTATTTATCAGAACTAAATTCCTCACTAATCGTTTGCGTTTTTTGTTGAAATAAAAACTGCAGATACGTGTAGGAAAAGAATTTACACCGTTTATTTTAGTCTTTTCATTGATTCAGTTTGGTTGCTTCTCAAGTTATTTTACTTTTACCGTACAAAATGATTTATTCCATTCTAGAACGAGTTGAAATTGTTAAACTTTATTTTCAAAATAATAGTAGTGCTAGACTTACGGCTCGCTTATTTAATGAGAGACATCCCGATAAAAATGTGAATGATGTGTACGTTGGCAAGTTAGTTAAAAAGTTTGTAGATACCGGATCTGTCTGTAATGTAAAACACCAGCCGCAGAAACCGATCAGAAATGAAGCTGTGGAAGTCGCTGTTTTAGGGCATGTTGAAATGGATCATAGTCAAAGTACCCGTCAACTAGCTGAAGCCTCAGGTGTCTCCCGTTCGTCCATAATACGAATTTTAAAAGCGTACAAATTTCATCCGTACAAAATCAAATTAGTACAGGAACTAAATGAGGATGATCCTGATAGAAGGCTGCAATTTTGTGAAGCAATGAGCCAGCGTTTAATTGAAGATCCGCAATTATTATTTAACATTTGTTTTTCCGACGAATGCACATTTTATTTGAATGGAGCTGTAAATAGGCACAATTGCCGTTACTGGGATGACAGTAACCCACATTTATTCCGTGAGGTTCATACCCAGTATCCTCAAAAAATAAACGTCTGGTGTGGCATATTAGGAAATCATATTATAGGACCACTTTTTATTCCTGGAAATTTAACTGGTGAAGTGTACCTAAACATGCTTGAAGACACAATTGATCCTTTAATAACACAAATAATAGAAGATGACCAAAATCATACTGCTGATCGGCTTTATTTCCAGCAAGATGGAGCACCTCCGCACTATGTGGCTCCTGTAAGACAGTTCTTAGATGACCGGTTCCCTGGACGGTGGATTGGAAGGAGGGGCCCAATTGAATGGCCTGCCAGGTCACCGGATTTATCGCCTTTAGACTTTTTTCTTTGGGGGCACTTAAAAAATAAATGTTTTGCCACGAAGCCCGAGTCCATAGAAGATCTTCGCCAACGCATTACAGAAGAGTGCAGAAACATAACACCTGATATGCTACAAAATGTTAGAAATAGATTTGAACAAAATCTGTATTATTGTATGGAATCAAATGGGTCACATTTTCAACATTTGTTAATGTAACGTTTTAATAAATCAATTTAACAGCTTGTTTACTTTTTTTACAAAGCAATGTTAAAACTAACAAACATTGGAATGTACTAACGATTGCAGGTGTTTTCACTCGCAATAATTAAAACTTATTTGTATTTCTCATTAATACCAAAATTATCGGCTTAATGTCTTTAAAGTCGTTTTCGTATTAACTGTTTTAGTAAAATTCGACAAATAGGGTATCATTAGAAAGACAATTTTGTGTCCTTTCAAATGATATGTCATTAGACCCCTCTTTCCATTTAAAATTTTAGGGTTGTTACTCACCCCCGCTAGGGGGTTAAAGGCGCAGATCGAAAAATATGTTTAAAATGTGTCCCCCTCAAAAGCAAAATCGACGTGTCCGAGCATTTTCGCATTCGACTACAAAAAAAAGAGAAAAGCTAGGTGCAAACTTTTCGTTGGACCACCCTGTATAATGTATTATTTTAATTTTCTTATATAAAAAGAATATAAAGAACAAAACTGTTTTAAACTACTTAAATAAGACCGCATTTCCGAATTTTCGTTACTTTCGATTTTTTAGTTCCCTAAGCTCCCCGTAAATATGCCACTGGAGTAGAATAATCAAATTTAAGAAGAGTAATTAATTTGTGAGTGCACATGCATATGTGCACTTATAGACGAACCCCTATTGATATAATGTAACATTATGCATGAAGTATCTCTAAAGAATTATTATTGTAAATATTGAGTTCAATATTAAATAATGAAAGTGAATGGCATTATAAACGAACTAACATCAATGTAAGTATACAAAATAAAATTATTTCACTTAAAGTGTAGGTACCTATATAAACTCGGACATATGAGACTTAGTTATTTCGTTATTTGATAATTTTTAACTAATAATTTCACAATATTATTGACCACTTAAAATTAGCAAATATCTTACAAACTTGTAACGTAAATAACTCTTGCACTAATTAGTTTTTAATAATAGGGAATGTATTATATTTGACAACGTTTCCAACTATATAATGTTTGACTAAATATAGGGTTTATTACGGTAGCCGCTTGTTGCGAATGCTATCATGGTAAGAAATAATAATAATAAACCCTTTATTTTTAAATGGGCGAAGTCTAGCCTAATGCCATTCCCACTCAACCTATTATACCAAAAATATACAATACACATAAAAACAACAGAAAAACAAAACAAATGTATACTCTTTCGAATCTCAGTTTAAAATTACCACAACTCGATATCCCTTTGTAATGTCAATACCGACCGCAGCCGTCCATAGGCGCATCATTTTAACTTTTCATAACAATACATGCCCTACGATGTTTTAAAAATCCTTTATGTATTAACAATTGTATGTTCATTTGTATAAAAGTATACTGTATTTTTCCTTGCCGCTCCAACACGGCAACATATAAATCTACGCTGAAAAAGACTGTTTTTATTCTAAAGAAGTAGTCCATATGGAAGTGGAGTAGAATAATTATATATTCTTGAAATAAAAGTCACCTCCACACAATAAATTTATAGATATCTCCAATAAAATTACATTTGTCGATAATTACCAGACATGTTTCGCAGCACCGGGCTGCATCATCAGTGCTTTCAAAATTTCTTACGAAAAGCTATAACATTCTAGAATACAACATCAACATTACATTTGGCCCGATTTCCATTCTGTCGAATTTTGCAAAAATTTTTCAGTCTGTACTATATGATCGTATTTATAGTTTTGTTAGAAATCAGATTTCCACTGTACAACATGGTTTCTTTTCCCATAGATCTACTGTCTCTAATCTAGCGGTCCTTTCTGAAAATGTTTCTGAGGTTTTAGATCACTAGAGGCAGGTAGGACATACGGTTTTCTGGTTAGGAATTGCAGGGAATTTAGAAACACAGATACCCTTAAAACGCTGTACTTTAGCTACGTGCGCTCTAAACTGGAATATGGGTCACTGATATGGTATTCATATTATGTGACTCATCAAAATACGGTCGAAAAAGTGCAACGTAGATTTTTGAAGTACTTAATGTATAAAGCGGATGGTCATTATCCTCCAAGGGGTACTGACTACCAATTAATGACGGATCGATTTGAGATACCAAGTCTTGAACTTAGAAGGAAAATAAATTCTTTGCGATTTCTTTACAATTTAGTTCACTCCAATATAGTTGTTCCCACTTGCTTTCAAGAATTAATATCAACGTTCCAAGACAGCATATAAGGTCCAGTACAACAATCTATTGTGGTTATGCTAGGACGAATCTTATGTTGAGATCTCCTATTTCTATTTGTACCAGAAACTACAATCTTATGTGTAAATATTGTGATATTTTTTCGTGTAGTGTTAAAGAAATTATGGATTGTGCCATGTCTCATGTTACTGATTAGTATTACCATTAAGAGCTAGTTTTCTTTTTATTTTAATTTAAGTTTATTTTTTTGTGGTTTCACCGTTTTGGAATTATTATTATTTTGTCCTGTAATTGGCTTCGCTGTTGGACAATAAATGCTATTATTATTATTATTATTATTACATCTATCCAATACATACAAAATCTCTTTTTGAGAATTTTTAAAACGCCATTGCTGTGTGAGAGTGCAATCGATTAGGAACCGTTTTTTGACAAAATTAAAAATTTTTCAATGATTTACAAAAAGAAAAAAATATAATAATTATAAAAGCTCATATTATGAATAGTAGGAGTTTTAGATTTGTTAATTTTAATGTCTTAACTTAAATCTAATACTGAATAAAAAAAAAATTATGACTAAATAATAATAAACTTTTTTTCACACAATGATAAGTTTGGAAGTTAAAAATGAATATAATACAATTAAAATAATTTATACATCCTTCTTTCCAGAATTGATAAAATTTCAAAAAACAATAAAAACATGTAATAATCATAAAAAATATAGCTTTTCGTAAGAATTTTGGATAACCACTGATGATGCAGCCCGGTGCTGTGAAACATGTCTTGTAATTATCGACAAATGTAATTTTATTGGAGATATCTATTAAAATTTATTGTGTGGAGGTGGACTTTTATTTCAAGAGTATATAAGACTGTTTTTGTTTTTAGAAGTTTAAACATAGATGCACACGTACCTAGTACGTGTCACAAAACAAAAGGGTAATGTTTTGTGGTCCGTGTTCGAACAGAAAGGACCATACCTTTATAATAATTAATACTATTGTTAATACTTGTTATGCATATAACTAGGTACATTTATAATAATATGCTTTTGATATTATAAACTAACAACAAATTTTACTCACTTAGTCAGTTACATTTTCTATAAAACGTAAAAATTTTATAATATGCGTATTCGACACTTCATTATTATTTTTATAGCTCCCGAACAAAAAGAGGTCGTTCTGCTGGCGAGATGTCGTTGAGTGAAATAGTACAAATAGGACAATATTAGACACTCATAGACTGGATTGACCTGATTATTCATTTAAATTCTCAAAACAATCGTATGGTTACTTTTCTCAAAACTTCTAATGAACTACTATCGACCAGACAGAGTGCGCAATGTGCATGTGCTTGCGAGAATGTGAAAGGATCTCGAAGTCATGCACACACTTAAAGAACGAAAGTTGGAATACTTAGGACACATTTTCAGAAACGATAATACGGACTTCTCCAATTAATAAAAGAAGGAAAAATCGAAGGCAGAAAAGGACCCGGGCGTCGAGGAATATCGTGGCTGAAGAATTTGCGACAATGGTAGGGTGAGACTACGACAAGTCTCCTTAGAAAAGCAGACGACAAAGTAGAGATAGCGTTAATAATTGCCAACGTTCGAAGAGGACAAGGCACTTAATTGATGATAAATATTTAAAAGAAGACGCTGGCTTTGCACATGTAAATCTTGATACTTAAACTCCCAACGTGTTCCGCAATTCAATAGAAAACCAATTGGGGTGATTAATCCTTACTGCATCCCTTCGTGTATCCCTTTGAGCAAAATTGACCGTTATTTATTTATTTATTTATTCAGACACTACAAACACCTGGTAGGTAATAACAAGTAATGCTTAACGACAAAATTAAACATAAAAAGACAACACACATAACACATTACGATACAAACTAATACTACCCAAACTAGTTTATCACCTATGAAGACCTCAACTATTGAAAATACATCTTATCTGCTTAACGCTAGTATTAAATATATCTAGATCCATATCACAAATCACTTTGTTACATTGCCTACACATTATATTTATCGGAGAAATACTAAATACATTTACATGAAATAGATCTTTAAAATTATTTCTTAAGTGTACTTTAGGAACTTTGAAATATATAAAATTAATTAGATCACAGTCAAGTTTATTTATATTATTAACAATATAGTATAAGTATATCACACATTGCATTTTGCGTCTATCACAGAGCGTTTGAACATTGTAACGGGTGAACATAAATTTATAAGATATTTTAAATGGGTACACACCATGTTCCCTCACATATAAAAATCTTAAGAATCTCTTCTGAACTCTTTCGATGTGATCGCCATGAGTATATGCTGTTGGCATCCAAATAAGAGATGCATACTCAAGATGAGAACGCACTAAAGTATTGTAGAATCTGATAATAGTAGAAATATTGAAGGTTTTACTGTTTCTCATTATGAATCCCAATGATCTATAAGCCTTGTTAGTTATGTACTGATAGTGCTCATTAAATCTAAAATTAGACTGAAATATTACTCCTAGATCCTTAGTCTTATCCTTCCTTACTACTGGTATAGAATCTATATGATAATCGTACGGAATAAAGTTAACTTTCCTAGTAAATGCCACGACGGAACATTTCATAACATTCAATGACATTCTATTCCGTTTGAACCAATTGGCCGCCATGGATAAGTCATCTTGCAACAATTCGCAGTCCCCAATACTGTCAATGACCCTAAACAGCTTAAAGTCATCCGCAAAGAGCAAACCAATTGACGAACGTGCAGCACTTGGGAGATCATTTATAAATATATTGAAAAGTAGTGGACCCAAAATACTACCTTGGGGCACCCCAGAAGGAGTGCCGAACTCAAACGAATTTTTTCCGGATATTTTAACGGTACATTTTCTATTGCATAAATATGACCTCATGAACCCAACTGAATCAACAGAAAACCCCAGCTTCCCCAACTTTGTGAGCAGTAGTCCATGGTCGACCTTATCGAATGCCTTGGCACAATCCGTATAAATGACATCGAGCTGCTCACCCCGCTGAATAGCCATAGAAGCGTACTCAGAGAATGCCAGCAGATTGGTGGTCGTTGATCTACCTTGTAAAAAACCATGTTGGTACAAACTAAAGTTGGGCTTCATCCAGCTGTATACATCACCATAAAGGATACGCTCAAATATTTTGGCTAGACTATTAAGCACAGTTATAGGACGGTAGTTTGAAATGTCATTAATTTTTCCACTTTTATGTATAGGGGTGACGAGACCAAATTTCAAAATTTCAGGAAAATTGTTGGTCTTTATTGCTAAATTATAGATATGTGCCAAAGGTTTCGCCAGAAACTCCATACAGCCCTTGTAAATGTAGATTGGTATGTCATCAGACCCACAACTTCTTTTCGATTTAAGATTTTTAAGGGTTTCCAAGACACCCTCCTCAGAAACCGAGCTAAACTGAAAGCAACCGTACTCCGGTGCACTCGTCACGCTTCCTGACAAAGTTTCATTATAGACCGAACTGAAGAATACAGCGAAAGCATCCGCAACTGCATCCGCACCCGTAAACAACTCGTCGCCACAAATCATCTCAGAAGGTATCCCACTACGACCCCTCCGACCATTAACGAATGACCAAAACTTCTGCGGATCCGTATTTATGGCACATTCAATACCTTTATGATAAGTTTTAGATTCTAAATTTGTTTGGCACTTAATGGCTTTTCTTAAGGCAATATATTCAGGTTTAAGTTCGCTTGAACCTGTTTTTAATTGGGTGTGTAATGTATTTTTCTTTTTGATTTTATTTCTTAAATCTTGAGAAAACCAATGCGGATACTTATTAAAATGTTGGGACGAAATTCTATATTTAGGCACACACTTATTAATACAATCATATATGGTGTTGTAAAAAGTCTCAAGACCCCTATCAACATCTTTCAGAGACAGCAACTGTGACCAATCGCAGTCAGATATCAATTTATAAAGCAAAGTAAAGTCTCCCTTGGCGAAATTGTACCTATGAAGTGATTTGAGATTGTTGTTATGTCTAAATAATATTTTTCCTAATAAAAAAACAACGCGATAGACCCTGTATACTTCTTAGTATTTTAAATAAAAATCAAATATTTATTTCATTGGGTTGTATGACCAAAAAATGCTAGAATTCGTATAAAATTTTACGTAATAATTAAAAACTGGTATAATAAGTTTCTACTGAACTTAGTGGTATCACACACATCATTGCGAACAAACCGGTATACATACAAATACTTTCGCTCTCTTCATTTTACTTTTACCCACACAAAACCACGTCAGTTTTATGTAGGTATACAAACCCGTTGTTTCTACATGAACTTGAATTACGTAGTGTATATTAACAAATATTATGCTTAATCTACAACGATCATAACCATGATGGACATTTTTATTTGACCGATTAGGGTCCATTGGCATTTTTAACGTAACATTAGTATGCAACACCGATGAGCAGTGCAATAACGAAACGGTAGTAGATACACGAGTAGTTTGACATAAATTCCTAGGGGTTTTGCATATACACATAATAATAATTGCCTTAATTTGCCCAACAGTATAATAAAATCCTTTACAGGACAAATACAATACTTAAAAGATAACTATATAAAAATAACCAATTAATAATTCTAATCAAAATTCAAATATATACAACATAAAAAAAAGAGACTAAAAAGATAAATTTAACTCACTACCAAAGTGCCGACTGACAATCTGGAGAACCTCCCTCAATTTACAGCTAAATATGTCGCAATCAAAACAAATCCCATTGTAATAATTACATAATTTTTCATGTCAGTTGCAGTGGCGGCTTGTGGCAGTTTAATGTGGTGAAGTATAACATAAAATAAAGTCATATACTTAATAGGTAGCTAAAATTAATAGGGATATCCCTACTTCGTCAACTGCATAAAATATTGTTTTCTTAAAAACCTTAAGAATAATACTAAATAAAACACATTTTATGAAACTGTCAATCAAATTACTTTTATGCTACCTGTTAGCAAATTATAATACGTTTCATTATTATTAGTATTATTAAAATCTCTGCTTTTATGCATTTGCCTTTATTTATATTTATCAAACATTTATTTAAATCTGGAACAGGTGTGTCTGTATATTTTTAACAAGATTTTTCTGTTCTTAAAAGGAGTGTTGATTAAAAAAACTTAACTTTAGTTAAAATTAAAAAATAAACTATCATTTTTCATAATAACTGCGCTTACCTGATGTCAGCGAAAATATAATTTACGCTGCTGATGTGTACTACTTCCACTTGCTTCTTCCATATTAAAGTATTAGATATTATAATATCTTATATTATTAAAAAAACAATATTTTACGGTACCTACCCATTTATATTTGATAAAAATAGCTAGGTACCTACTAATTAATAACCATATATATATTTTTTTAATTCACTCACTACTTTTTTAGATTATAAAATTTCAATTAAATATGTAGGTAAATAAATAGAAAGACTAATTTGTATTCAAAATATCAAAACTTTAAGCTTCCCGAAAAGAAAATAAAAATAAACTGTTGCCCTCGAGGCCCGAATAGCTCTCCATATTTAAGTGTAAAAGTAATAATTTTATGACCTTTTTGTCATTTATCTAAATTTAATACATTTTTGTTTTGTTTTAGATATCAGCTATTTTTTTTTTAAGTATCGGGTTTTATGCTTTTTTCTTCTCTTTGGAGGCACTATTTATACGCAGATATTTTATATTTCAGATCTAGGCCAAGTTCTTGAACGCAAATTAATTGATTTTTTTAGTTTTATTATAAAATTTATTTTGCCCCCTTTTCTACTATTTACGAACGCCTATGTAAACAAAATTGTTATGCTGCATATTGAAGGTTATCCGTTAAGTGGTTTTTGAGTTATCACGGATACAATTTTTTTTCTGACCCTTTTATAGAATTTGCACGGACGCCTATGGAACATTAATTTTTGTCGTGTATTTTTAACACCAATTCAACTAGTTAAATATAAAATTTTTTACATTCTATTTTTTTTTATTTTACCCCTTTTTTTACTATTTACGAACGCCTATGTAAATAAAAATTTTATGCTACATTTTTAGGTTATCTTATATGAAAGCTATATAATAATTATTCTGGTATATTTGGGAAACATTTTTTTTTTCGTTTTTGACCCTTTTTTAAGACTATTTTCGAACGCCTGTGTGAACTAATTCTTTTATGTAACATTTTTTAGGTTATATTCTATCACTACTATAAAAAATTATTCAATATTTCGGATAAGTTTAAGAACTATGATTTTTTAAATTTTTGAACCCTCTTTTAAACCCCTTGCCTACGCTCAATGTTCATCACCACCTAAAAATATCCTGTAGTATTTTCGTATCAAATGTGGTTAAAATCCGTTCAGTGGTTTTTGAGTTATCACGGATACAAATTTTTTCTGACCCTTTTATAGAATTTTCACGGACGCCTATGGTACATTAATTTTTGTCGTGTATTTTTAACACCAATTCATCTAGTTAAATATAAAATTTTTACATTTTAATTTTTTTTATTTTACCCCTTTTTCTACTATTTACGAACGCCTATGTAAATAAAAATTTTATGCTGCATTTTTTAGGTTATCTTATATCAAAGCTATATATAATTAGCCAATTTTTCTGGTATATTTGAGAAACATTTTTTTTTTCGTTTTTGACCCTTTTTTTAAACTATTTTCGAACGCCTGTGTGAACCAATTCTTTTATGGAATATTTTTTAGCTTATATTGTATCACAACTATGAAAAATTATTCCATATTTCGAATAAGTTTAGGAAATATATATATATTTTTTATGTTTTGACCCCTTTTCCACTATTTACGAACGCCTATGAAAGTAAGTTATTCATGACACATTTTATAGGTTATATTCTATCAAAACTATAAATAACTAGTTAATATTTCTGCTATTTTCAAGAAATACGTTTTTTTAAAATCTTTTTTACCCCATTTTACACTATTTTCGAACGCCAATGTGGTCTAATATTTTATGTTCAATATTTTAGGTTATATTCAATCAAATGCGTAAAAAATTATGCAGTATTTCGTATAAGTTTAAGAACTATGAATTTTTTTAATTTTTGAACCCTCTTTTAAACCCTTTGCCTACGCTCAATGTTTCCCAAAATCTAATCAGCTCCTTGCCATGTCCAATAGTATTTTTGTACCAAATTTGGTTAAAATCTGTTAAGCGGTTTTTGCGTTTTCGTGGATACAGACAGACAGACAGACAGACAGACAGACAGACATTTTTTTAAAACTACTTATTTATGTATAAAATGACCAAAAACAAGTATTTCCGGTGAAATTAAAAAAAAATCATGAAACTAATAGTCTCCATATATACATATATTGCATATATGATATGGAGAGCTAATAATATTAGCATAGCACTAGAAATTTGCGACTGTGTGATAGATATAGATATAATCAAAATAATAATCGACATATAGGTACAAAACACTCGCCAAGCGTTGTCATATAACCTTATTTTACATTAAATCTCTGCTGCATCTATATGAAGAGTGCTTCTTATAGTGTTTTTTAATGGCAAGATTCGTATGCTATGCTTCGTACAATTCAACGCTGGCAACTATGTTTATACGAAGAGAGGTAGGTGGTTGTATAGTGGGTATATGCCAGATGGCAGTGTTGCCCATTGTTGCTGAATAATAGATGAAAATGTTTTGAGGCACGCTTCATCTGCATAAGAACGTGTATGATAAATAAATAGACTATTGGTGTGTCACAGGAGACAAGCACTGGCAAGGGTGTCAACTGCTGCATACAGGGAAGAGACAGACCGAAATAAATAATGGTTTACTATTACTACACGAATAAAAAAGAGGGAAATACCTATAGGTATGTAAATTAAGTATGTTAAATAGGTGTATAGGATAAAGCCTGCTTCAGATGAAGACGAAATTCAAAATTACAGTTTTATGGCAAAGCAGGTTGAAAATTAAGTATACATTAATTTATAGTTTAAATTTTATATGGACAAAAATAATTACACAATAAAATAGAATTAAATACTTAAATATAATTAATTTTACTGATTATTTAGGTGAAGCGTTGCTTCACTTGCTTCATAGGACAAGCCGCCACTGGTCAGTTGAAATCGCAAAAATAAAAAAAAAAATCGGCGGCATACATCTATCAGTTTGGAAGCATGGACGTATCATTATTTTAGCAAAATAAAAGCAAATTTATATATATATATTTGGTGTGTGAATATTTTTTTGTAATCGGGTTTTATGGTCCCCAAATCATCTCGATTGGATTGAAAATAGAAAATACAGTGGCAGTGGCAACTACTTGATCACTTGACTGGTTTTATTTTGTCTTTTCTTTCTTACATTTTGATGGACTTAATAGCAAATGATTTCTTTTTCACCACAAATCCACACGGTTAAAATTATTTTGAAGCTCTTTACAATCACTAATGCCTTTAATTTCAAGAAATATTCTCAGATCATCAGCAAACATTATTTTGCCACGAGTTAGTTCTTCTTCCAAATCATTAATAAACAAGTTAGATCCCTGTGGAACACCATTATATGTTACAAACTGTTCTGTATTTGATATATATGATTTGAAAAGGTTTTGTCAGTCATTGTCAAAGCCGAACAATATACCATGATATACTCTATCGAAGGCTTTCGCGAAGTCAGTGTAGACCATATCCATCTGACCACCAGCATCAACCACCCTTGAGATAACCTGTGCTATTAAAGATAAATTATTTATTGTAGATTTATCCATTACCATGTTGAATTGAAGTGATCTTATCACGGACAGTTGGATATATGCGAACAAACAAAACACGACAAAATGGATATGTAAAAGAAATGCAGTGAAGTGTAATTAAAATGGATATGGTATGCCTGTATTTGTTACCACATGCATCTCGTATGTACTTATAGAAGAAATGCTCTCAGAGAATACCAGTGGTGGCTTGTGGCAGTTTAATGTGGTGAAGCGTGCTTCTTATGCTGTTTGGGCAAGATTCTTTTGGTAGGTGCTAGGTCTTAGTGTAAATAAACGCTGGCAAATATGTTTATATGAAGAGCGATAACCGGCCGTCAGATGGTTGTATCTCGTTTTATATTGGGTATATGCCGTCGGTACGAGAAATGTCCTTGTCGTGAAGACGCAACAGAGACAACGACACATGCCTACCTTTGAAGGACGACTTTAATACCGGACGAGGCAAGGGAATTATTATTATTATTATTAAAGCGTAGTTTACATGTAGAGTGAAACTCCTTCTCCTCGGTCCAATGCCATGAAAAGTGATGTATGACGATCTAGCGCCCGAACAAAAAGAGGTCGGTTTGCTGGCGAGATGTCGTTGAGTGAAATAGTACAAATAGGACAATATTAGAGACTCATAAACTGGATTGACCTGATAATTTTTTACTAAATATAGTAACCATCAAATTACTTAATTTTAAGTCATGTGTCAAATTTCATCCAATCACCTCTGGATTACAGCGATAATACCCTACATGTGGTGTTTTCAGTTTGTTGTTTTTTTTTTTATTAAAAATTAATTAAACGTCAAACTGACAACTGGTTTAAAAATGTCGCGAAGATTTGGTATTGCATCTAACGATGCAATTAATGATATTATATCTAATAATATACCAAAAAATACAATCAAAACAATATGTATGGAAAATATTTCTCGAGTTTTGTGCGACCAGAGAATACGAACTGAATGCTGAAACGAGTTTGCATAATTTGGCTAATATATTGAAAGATTATACGGTAAATATGAGAAAAGCTGACGGAACTGAATATAAAGAAGCAACTGTAAAAAACAATTTGGAATACTACGAGTAGGCTACTTCAGGAAAATACTTCAATTACTTCAAAATTGTATTCGACCGTTTACCAGTGTGATATTCAAAAATGCGCGAGATGCAAGAAATGCAAAACGTAAAGATTACAGCAGGATCCAAACAAACGTAAATGCAGTTCATCAAATTTGAGTTCAAGTGATTTGGCTAGAATCCTTGGATTATGGGATGAATGTACACCAGAAGGTTTACAAAAAAAAATTACCACATTGCAGCTGTTGATTTAGCTTGGCGAGGTGGTGAACCAGCTGATTGACTTTTAGATTATTTCACGATTGAGAAAAATAATGATGGAACGCCAACCAACAAAATTGAATACAAACCAATATTCAGTAAAACATGCCAAGGAGGATCGAAAATTTGTACAAATAGCAAGTGGCTTGTTCCAAATATTGCAAACGAAAGTGCATGCCCTGTTCGGTTATTCCATAAATTATTGTCCAAAAGGGGGAAAAATATTACTTCCAGTCGCCTATTCTTGAGACCAAATCGTTTCTGGAAATCCGAAAGTGACACATGGTTTGACAATCTACCGGTAGGCAAGAACACAATTAATATGTGGACCAAATCATCCGCTCAAGCTATTGGTTTGGACACAAAGTGTAAAAAGATATCCAATCATTCGAACACATCAACTGCAGTTAGCCATTTGGCAAATAAAGGAATTCCTGAACAGCAATTAATAAAAATAACAGGACATAGCAGCTCTAAATCAATTAAACCGTACTTGAATATTAACCAAGAACGCCATGGTGAAATAATCAACACCATGCGAGGAATTTCTTCAATTATCAAGGGTATTACTACTGATTATTCATTTAAATTTTCAAAGCAATCGTATGGCTACTTTTCTCAAAACTTCTAATGAACTACTATCGACCAGATAGAGTGCGCAATGTGGATGTGCTTGCGAGAATGTCAAAGGATCTCGAAGTCATGCTCACACGAAAGTTTGAACACATTTTCAGACACAATAATACGGACTTCTCAAATTAATAAAAGAAGGAAAAATCGAAGGCAGAAAAGGACCCGGGCGTCGAGGAATATCGTGGCTGAAGAATTTGCGACAATGGTAGGGTGAGACTACGACAAGTCTCCTTAGAAAAGCAGTCGACAACGTAGAGATAGCGTTAATAATTGCCAACGTTCGAAGAGGACAAGGCACTTGAACAAGAAGAAGAACAATAGCCCTGTATATATTTTAATAAATAACCATTTTAATAATTTTAGATTTGCCGAAATAAGTATTTGTCAATGTGATGCATAGTTAGAGTTATCCAGTTACAAAAGTATCTTTAATTTTTTAAAAGTGCTAATCTTGGAAAATTATCCTCACCTCAATAAACTTTCTTCTTCTCCTTTATTGCGTTCAAACACGCAAACAAACACCCAAAATGCAATATCCAATCGATGGTCAATTAAACATAAATATATATTTTTTTCGTAACAGTATAGTTAATGTCAATATTTAAAATTATTGCAAATTATTAGTATAATGTAACGTCATGTTTCCTTGTCGATGACAAAATTTATGTTAACTGATTTTGAAGACTACCCATGCACAGTATTCAACGAAAACCACTAATAGATACTACAAAAAAAATGTTGTTAAAACTCTCATTGTTTATTAGTTTGTACGGTGCAAGCGTTAATTGTTTTCCAAGTGTTATATCGAATAATAATAATAATAGAGCTTTTGATGGCAACAATGATCTCAATGTAAGAATATAATAGTATCTATAAAAAGCTGTTTGGGTCAATTTTTGTTTTATCAACATTTTCCAGAATTTCGACAACTTAGTAGTACCAAAACTCGATACAAATCCATTTGATGCAGATCTGACGGAAAATATAATTAGTTTGGATGAAGTTCTATTACCAAATAGTACTAAAGGCAAATTCGAGCGGAATCTATTACCGATATCTGTCAACTTTCCGGCGGAATCAAATAGCGTAAGTACAAGTAACTATGGCGTTGTGAATGATAAATGTGAATTTATTAGTTTTGATAAAGAAAAACATATTTTTTTTTGTGACGGGATTAAAATTATGCTTTTCGTCTTTCTTGACTTGTTTCCTATGGCAAAAATAGTAATAATAATAATAAATCTTCTTTATTTGGAAGAAATTTACAAACAAGGCGGAGTTTATCAATATGCTACTCCAAGCACTTAACTTTAATTTGTTTCGATTAACAACAATACGACAACGAGACAATAAACAATAATAACAATATGCTGCAATGGAGAAAAAAAAAGATATAAATTTGCATTATTATGCTTATAAAGAAGAAAATATATATAAATATGATAAAAATCAGCATTATTAACATTAATAATGTATAAATACATATAGCCAATCTTAGGATATAAGACAAAACAGACATATAAATGAAATATTAAATATTATTTAATAGCCTGAAAGGCTACTGACGTTTGCTCAACAACATATCTCTTATTTTTATTCTGAATGAGTTTAAACTGAATTGTACATGTTGGGAAATACAAGAGTTATACAATCTTACTGCGTTATCAGTAAAACATTATATATGTAGCAGATTTCTTGATCTTACATTAACGCTGTGAATGGATGAACGCTGGCTCAGCTTATCAAACAGTACTTTCGGTATATTTGTTTTAATAATTTTAAATGATAAAGAGCAAAAACTGAGTTCCCGTCTTTCAGACATCTCTAGCCAATTAAGTTCTTTAATCTTATGTGATATCTGATCATATTTTCTCAAGCAAAAAACAAAACGGCAGCAGAAGTTCTGTACCCTCTGTATTCTGGCTTGATTTTGTTTATCGAGGTACCAACTAGTCGGACAGCATTTTTTTTAGAGAAGGTGTGAAATCATGTCCGTATCAAAACAACAACGTTCTAAAACATTTCTTTAATAAATAATTAACATGTAGGTTAAATTTCAAATCGGGATCAAGCTCCACACCCAAATTTTTCACATTGGTGACCAGATTCAATGGGACATCACCTATCTTAATACACCCATCTGGTATTAGCGGACGCAAGTTTTTATTACCAAAAAGCATAACATGACACTTCTCTGGATTAAGTTTTAAATTATGTTTTGCCGATTGGCTTTGTAGGGATTGACGATCCATATTTATATTTTTAATAGTTTCACCAGTATTTGTTTTATTAAAGGATAAATAAACCTGTGTGCCATCTGCTACAATATGAGAAGAAGCGGCCCCAAAATTGATCCCAGAGGAACTCCAGAACTCACATTTTTTAAAGATGACCGATTACCTATTACGTATACACGTTGAGTCCGATTGGATAGATAAAACTTCAATTTGGCAGACAACAAAGTATGACTTAGTATCAAAAGCCTTCGAGAAATATAAAATTACAATAGTTTATCATCGATTCCTCTAACAATGTCATCCGTCAGTTGGTTAAGAGCCGTGGAAGTATTGAATCCTGAGCGAAACCCAGCTTGACAATCCGGAAGAATTTTAGTATCTTGTGTACTTTACAGACTTTAAGACTGACTCAACGTACTACGACCGAAATTGAAGCAATTTGAGTAATTGCAACGAAATTCTTGCCGAATTAAAATCTGCCTTTGGAATACCAAATAGCATTCGTGTTTGAGCCGCCCTGTATACTTAAATGTGCCCTTATTAGAACAAGATACGACCCCATTGAAAAACAAAATCAAATTTTCTACAGTTGTGTCACAGTAAGTAAGCTAGACTGACTCTGTGTATTTTCTAGTTAACATTTAAGTTAATTACCTCATATTGATAAATTATATGACTCATTTACTTTGCATAGAATAATTATTTTTCTCAAAATTTAATCATAAAGAACGAACAATTGAATAGTGACAGTAATATAAACTTTTAACCTCGACATGCTTCATTTACGATTCGAATCGATTCATGTTCAATTCTATTTATTTTCAATTCATGCTTTTGTAGACAAAAGCTGATCGCAGCTAAAAAAAGCGAACTGTACTGGACGTTAATATCCTTTTACTTTTAGTACTTCATTGACAAATTACATCCGCTTACTTAAGCATCTGTTTTCAACTAAATTTAAGATTAGAGGGAGATTTTTTTACGAACTGGATAAGATCACTTCAAAATTTAATTCGTCAGCAGGAACCTGAAACTTGTAAAGTTAGAAAGCTAATATTGGATTTCGGTGTTGTTCACGGAATAATACTTTTGTCTTGCTTTGTATCATATGTAAACCATACGTAGAATAGTAAACGCAAAGGGGAAAGTTAAAATATAGTATTGCAAAATTGCTTATGTCAAAACCACATCGTTTTAATGCTTGGTCAAAATTCGTTTTATTATACTAGGTATTTATTATTTTTCTACTTATATTATATTTTTATAATTTAGTTAAATCATTATTAGTTTCGTAATGTCTGCATTAGATCGTTTTCATCTTTACACTGATGGATCAAATTAAGTCGAAACCTGTGTTACCAGCCTGCGTTTACAAGAATATTTGGCGCCAGCAACGTTTGTTCCATATAAAAAAATAGGAAACACTCAGACAGACAGACTGCCTTCTAGAAAAAGTCCTTATAATATACCAATGTATAGACAAACTTTATTTGTTGTTGTGGAGCTAAGTCTGATGATACCTGTATAAGGTGAAACATGTCATAAATGTTTTTCATTACAAGTAATTGACAAACCTCTTTGAGAACATGGACCAATTTATGGAAATATATACTAGTACTTATGGGACACGCTTTGTACTAAGTTGAAACATATCCTTTTCTTTATAGATAAACAAGAACTCCTCAATTAACAACGTCGAGAAGAACCAGACAATTACAACGAAAAAAGCTGATGTAATTTTAACGAAAGGCGAATTAGATGCCTTAAACAATGGTAGTTACGTGGATATAACTGATCTCAGAATGCCACGTCAACAAGAAGTTTTTAATGAGACTCTAACGTCGAAAGAAAAGGAGTCTCAAGAGCAAAGCAGTGAGGAGGATGGGGAAGGCGGGAATGCTATCACAGGATTGTTATCAGCATTCTTGGGGGGATTAAGTAAAGTAAGAATAATTATTGTATTAAAAAAATTTGTTCCTAATTTCAGGCACATGTTTCGGAGTTTCAACTCCATAATCAGCCTTAAAGGCATTTATATTGCAGCCTTTTAGGTTGATCATTGAGTTGAAACTCCGAAACTGGTCTCGATAATTAAGAACAGGAACTTTTTTCTTTGTAAGAATTATTATTAAGTTTGTTGATGATTTTTTTAGCCTGATGGAAGTATAGATTTAGAGGCTATTGTTGGATTGCTAGGCAGCTTGAGCACGGTAATACAGTTTGGAAGTAGAGAGAAAAAATATTAATTAAATATTTTTTTAGCAAAATCCCGATGGATCGTATGACTTTAATGGTTTAACGGAATTGTTACGAGGTTTCTTCGGTGTCAGTATTTTTTTTTAAATTATTTTATTATTTTGTAATATTATTTCTTATTGTTAGGGTGGTGGAGATGAAGGTGGTGGTTCCGACATTGGAGCATTTGCTGGGGGACTTATTGGAGCTGCTATAAAAGGATTAGCTAATCCCCCAGGAGCGGTAAGTTAAACTAATAAATGTACTGTCTATGTATATGTAGGCAAAACATGAGTTTGATCGATTTTGCCGGGTCAGCAATAGAGAAAATTACCTAACCTAAAATAAAATAATTAAATAAACTGGTGCCCCTGAGGCACGAATTGCTCTCCATACAGAAATATACCTTTATGTTTATTTTTGTTAATATGTTTGTTTAATTATATTTGTTAATATTTTGGCATTAAATTTTGAAATATGTTGTATCTAAAACGGCAACCTTTTGTTAATTTATTTGCGTGTATAAAAATTGCTTACTTCATCTCAAATTTGATCGCGCGCCACTTATGATGTCCCTCTTTGAAAAAAATCATAGATTCAGATATAGCACGGAGTTGGAAGTTATATTAGGTTCGGTTTCATATATTTAAATACATAATTATATTTTTTTTAAATTTATTTTATTTTCTTTGGGTTTTTGGGTTCATAAATAATATATTATTTCCGAATTATTTGTACATTTTATATTTTTTCAATATTTGTCATTTATTTTGTAGTATTTTTTTAATTATACGATCTACGTATCGGAAATTTTTTTGAAAATAAAATAAATTATAAAATTGACCCAAAGGGTTCGAGCAAAAATAAATAAAATAATTATATTAATGTATTTGGCTTTTAAAATATTTTTTATACTTTAACCCCCGTTTCAAAATCTTTCTGGCAGCATTTTCGACACTGAGTTTTTTTGCAGTAACTAACTTTTGTATTCCACAATTTCAATATTGAGAAGTGTACCACTTGGTATTTTTTTTTATATTTTGAGTCTTTTTAGTTTAGGACGGCCTATACAATATAACGGATATCTTTCGGGCTCTATTGCCATAAAGGAAATTACATGATTTTTGTTGAAGTTTTTACTCTTTTTATACCCTTGGCCTATGTCCTATGAGTCCCATAATTTATCAGTGACTGAAAAATCTAGCAAGATGGGGATGCCAACAAAGAATTATTGAAAACAAGAAATATTAAAGTCCAATAACGAATTCGATTAGGACTGGGGATATAGTACACTAGAAGAGAGTGGAATGACAAGTAAAATGTCCCAGAATATGTTTTTATTTCCATTTTAATGGAAATTAAGCTCTGAAAAAGTTTAAGCTAATCGAACGAAACCTTGGTTGAAATCTAGACGTTGATTTTTTACTTTTACTGAAAAAAAAATAGAAAGACTAAGAAAGTGAGTTTAGATTTTTTTTTGGTTTGTTATCTACAAAAAAAATAGAGATCAAGGCAAAATAATTTCATCACTGGCTGGACTTGAATTATCAGTAGTAATACCCCTAGGGTCTTGATAATACCGAGATAATTTTGTCATAGAGAATGCCGAAAGCGTGTTGCTTGATAATAGCCCAAGGCCGCAGGCAATACCAAATCTTCGCGACCTTTTTAAACCAGTTGTCAGTTTGACGTTTAATTAATTTTTAATAAAAAAAACACCAAACTGAAAACACCACATGTAGGGTATTATCGCTGTAATCCAGAGGTGATTGGATGAAATTTGACACATGACCTAAAATTAAGTAATTTGATTGGTTACTATATTTAGTAAAAAATTATCAGCACAATTTTTTCAAATACTAAAATGATTGTTCCGTAACTAACAATTTAATGATATTTTAAATAATTATAACTATTGTCACAAGATAAAAAATCATACTTCACCCTAAAAGATCCATTACTTTTTTAATAACCACTTGCTGCTTTGCAATGAAGCAATAACTGTAAATAAAAAGCTTTTTATTATGTCAAAATTCGTCTGATATCACTTTATCCTTACAGTAATTATTACATTATTTATAAAATGTGTGTTTTTGTTGTATTTCTTTTTTGTAATAGATAACTTGACGTAGTTTAATAAAAATTGAGGACGGACGTACTAATAAAACCTTTTATTTAATTAATCATTAATCGCAGGAGTTTCAAAATCGTACTACTGACGTTTTCTTCCAATATTTACGATTAAACTTTTCATTATGGGTACATGCCACGGGCAGACTTATTTGTTTACAAAAGTCTATTTATTTTATAGTACACTTCCTTATAATATATTTTGTTTGGGATTAATTAATAATTTTTTCTATTATTAATCACTTGTATTAATAACAGATTTTTATGTTATTATTATGTTACAAAACATAAATAGAAACACCTCACAACAAAACCCACACATAAGAAAAATATAACTGTATCACATAGATAAATATTCATCTAAATCATAAGGCTCTAAATGTAGTAATAAATTTCTAATTTTGTTTTTAAATTCCTTAAAACTATTAACACATTTTAGGTTGTTCGACAATTTGGTGAAAAATATTATACACATGTAATGTGGGCCCTTCTCAGAGAGTGTTAGGCGATGTACTGGTATTATACTCATGATGTACATTTGTGTCAAAACTACACTTATTTTTAAAAAAGAAAACAAGACATTCCTAAATCTAAAATCCATATATTGTTAAAAATCCGTCTCGCCTAAATAAACCTCTACAAGAAGAATAAGAATGAACTTTTTTAATAATTCTCAGTATACGTATCTTTGCTACGAAGATGGTTCGACCGTAATATCCCTTCCCCAACTCAAAACTGACTCAAAATTTGCAAAATACATGATCTTAAGGGTTCTTTGATTCATGTATAGCGTTTCCAATCTCAGTATATAATGCTATAAAAAACCACAACCCCATATTCCTTTGTAAAGTCAACGCCGACCTCCGCCGTCCATAGGTGCACCATTTTAACTTTTCATTACAATACCTACATGCCCGACGATATTTTAAAAATCCTTGATGCTGAATAATAACAGGGTCTATGGCCGGAAAAATAAAAATGTGATCCACCGATTTTTTCCATATGTCAGTTTTGTCTAAATCAGACTTAGTGACACTGTGATATTAGCATCATTAAAGAAATTGAAACCGACAATGTGCCAAGGCCCCGACTTAATTCCACAATTTATTGTTTTAGACTGTGCTACAGTGTTTATTAAACCTTTGTCCTATATATTTAATTTATCATTAAAAAGAAGATCTTACCCAGAAGTGTGGAAGAGTGCGAGGTGACAAATCGCAGGTACACAATTATAGACCAGTGTCTATCACATCGGCATTTTCGAGGGTTTTTGAGATGTCGTTGTGTGAAGCTCTTTTCTTTCAGTTAAAACACGTATTGATTCCTGAACAACATGGTTTCTATCCTAAAAGGAGCACTATTTCAAACCTGT
Organism: Apoderus coryli; assembly: GCA_911728435.2. Classification (NCBI taxonomy): domain Eukaryota; kingdom Metazoa; phylum Arthropoda; class Insecta; order Coleoptera; family Attelabidae; genus Apoderus; species Apoderus coryli. Next base: position 5,938,087 of record OU452209.1, on the reverse strand, counting down.
CATGTTTTTCACAGTTTGTTGGTCGTGCACTGGATAAAAAATATCAAGTTGATGCTATTTATACTGACTTTTCTAAGGCCTTCGATAGAGTAGATCATAACTTGCTTATATCTAAATTGTTGGGAATCGGGTTCAGTCAAGCTCTGGCTGAATTTGTTTTGTCCTATCTGAACGATCGTCATCAGTACGTCGAAGTGAATTCAAATCGAGTAATTTCCGAGTTACAAGCGGAGTGCCACAGGGCACATCTCTTGCCCCTCTTTTATTCTCTCTATTTGTAAACGATATAGGTTCAAACATTACTAGTAACAAATTATTATTTGCAGACGATTGTAAAATATTTCGTATTATAAGAACAGTTGACGATTGTCAGGAGTTGCAGAGAGATGTGGAACAGCTGTCGAGCTGGTGTACGATAAATAAATTAGATTTAAACATCGGCAAGTGCAACATAATATCCATAACTAATAAATTTAATAAAATTATATACGATTATAAAATTAATGACTTGACATTGGGCAGGGTGGGGTCAGTGAAGGATTTAGGTATTATCATAGATGCAAAATATTCATTTGCTGAACATATCAATGAAACGGTTAACGCTGCATTTAAGAGATTGGGCTTTGTTATCCGGAACTCGAGAAATATGAATGATCTGAACACTCTGACTGCACTTTTTTCAAGTCTTGTCAGGTCTAAACTTGAGTATGGTTGTATTATATGGAATCCGGTTTACAGGAAATATGAGACTCTGCTGGAGGGTGTTCAGAGAAAATTTTTGAAATGTATGGCATTTCGAATTGATGGTCGTTATCCATGTAGAGTAGCAACTTTTGCTGGACAGATTTCAATTTGATTCGCTATTGAATCGAAGGAAAATATTTTTTCTTCAGTTCTTGTATAAAATCTGCAATTCATTGATTGATTGCCCTGAGCTTCTTTCTCAGGTTCCGTTTACAGCACCAATCCGTACAACCAGAAATGCGCATCCTTTTTTGAATCCCATTCCTAATTCCAATTACCTTAGGCGAACCCCAATATATGCTGCCTCTGAGCTTTTCAATATACACTGTTCTGATGCTGATTTGAATTGTATTAAGTATCAAAGATTTTGTATTTTCATCGCTAGTGCAATTCAGGCCCATTAAAATTGAAATGTCGAAGTTGTTCAATTTGTTTTTTTTTTGTATTGTCTCTTTTTTTTTTTTCATCTCTTTCTTTGGGTTACTGAATGTATTATGTTTTTTATATTATTTCTGTTTATTATACATTGGAATTGTATTGTATTGTCTTATTATTGGAGATTTCTCCGTTAGACAATAAAGCTTATTATTATTATTATTATAACGGTTCTTATATTCTCTAGGATTACAGCGCTTAAAGTCCGATTCTGATTGCTTTTTCTCAACTGTTCTTTTAGACTGCCCCAAACCAATTCTATCGGATTGAATATGGAGGTAAACGTAAATATACTATGGCCGTGTGTTTAGCAGATATGGTCTATAACGTATTCTTTTTTAAAATTGTATCATAAACTTTAATATATCCTCCTTTTTTGTATTATTATTAGGTAATTTATTTAACATTCCTGAATGATAAGACGCATACGATAACTGAACTTGGGGGAACATTAGGTACTAGCTGTTCAGCAAACCATTTTTCAAACAAATTTGCGGTCATGTCTTCGTGGTAGTCCGCAGAAGACTGTCTTATGTTTTTGGCTGACAAGAGCAGTGCGTTGGGTACGAATCCATTTTCACTTCCCGTATGTAGAATTATAACCCGTTTTCCCCTTGAACATGGAGCATTTAAAGTACAATTTTGACTCAAGTCTACACTACAACCCAACCGTACTTCACAGTATCATGCGCATCAAACCACGTCTCGTCAAGATATATTATCGTTCTCTTTGACTCGCGGTACTTTTTTATTTTACACAAATATTCCTCGCGCATTTCCACTATACGGCGTCATTCCATTATTAATAAACGGTTATTAATTTTTGTTATATTTAATTAAATCCGCACTCTAATAAAATACCTCTTAAAGTTTCCAAAGATCGATAATTATAATTATAGGGTATTCGCTCAGTTATTCGAAATCATTTCCAAAGTAGGGACTTTATTTTCTTTATAAAAATTATGAATTGTTCTTCGAATACATTCCTTTGAGGCATCGTTAATATTTTTAAATTTTGATTTTTCCGTTTTGTTTTAACAGAGTGATCTACAACAACCCCTTTTCTAATAACTCGATTAATAGTAGAAACCGGAAACTTAGTTAAGTCAAACATTCTTTTTATAATAAGTGTATTCGTCACTTCATTATTTTCAGACCTGTGATGATAAAATTTTTGCTCATATAAATATTGATGCTTAAACTCCCAACGTGTTACGCTCGTGTCGTATACCATCATAACGTATCGCGTGGTCGGGTCACTGTATACAGTGACGGAAAAAGTTTCATCCACTTCAGGTTTTATTAAAAATTATTATGTAATTTGATAGATCTTCTTACATTTTATTAATCTAAGAAAAACTATTGAACAGATCATGGTTACAATATTCTGCCACCGTGTTTTACTGTCGGACACAAATTTTCTTTTCCTTCATATTATATTTATTTGCAAACTCTAATCATTAACCCAATAGCCAGTCCCTGTAGTTACTTTTCTTATAAGGCGGCTTTCTTTGACAAGCATGATTTATCATACGTCTTATATACGAGGGAGAAATGTATCAAAAAAACGCTGAATTCGATGCCCATTTCTAATGTAAAGAGGCATCGGAACGGATAGCCCCGGTAGAATTGTTAAACTTATATATTATACATTAGGAATGGAAACACTATACCTAACAACAACTCGAAGTGCATAGCTCACTGAATTCAGCTTTCGCACAGTCTCTGCTATGTGCGTTGACCAATCCAAATTCTGTTTCAAATAAATACCCAAAAACTTAGTGTTTTCCTCAAGTTCTATCGATCTATTTCCCAAAGGTATGCAAAAATTAAAAGGAATGGAAGCTTTTGTTCTAAATAAGACTGCGCTTGTCTTATTATGATTCAATAAAAATATATTTCGTGTGCACCAAATCAAAACACATATATTTCTATACTTTTCAGAAAGGGGCCGGAATTTTCACAGGAAAAATCCTTGCAGGAGTTTTACCAGCCTTGAGCGGCCCTGTAAGTATGCCGACTACTCTATAGTAGTTAATTTTGTTGCTTCGACTAATCTTAAATACTTTAAAATCTAGCCACCATCCAACAACGGAACGGGTAACAAAGGCCTCCAACTCGACGCAGGTGGATTCCTCACAGGCCTCCTGAAAACTCTATTTTCTGCAAGCAGTGGTGGCGCACAGGTATAATTAATACTATGCATTACTGGATAAATTTTCCGGCAAACACTCCTCCGATCATCCTGACTGTTAAACAGAAACTGAACATGTTTCTGTGTACTTGACTTCCACAGCGGTGTGCGCATTAGTAGTCAATATGCGGTTGGTCACTGACAGGATGATCAGGGAAACGTTATTGTTGTTTTTCTGTTGATTTTTCTTGGGGTGTTCGGTTCTTTTATTACAAAACTTTTTTAAACAAAAACGATATCACATTTCAATTTTTCGTCAATTTAATTACATAAAATGAATGATAACGACGTTTCGTTACTAATTTGTAACTTCTCCAGGTTTGAAATAATTTTTTCTGAAATTACATTATTTTAGATGATTTTTGTTTATATTATATTATATTATTTTTTTTGATTTGTTGGAATTTATGTTAAATAGGTAATCCAAAAAAGTATATAGGGTGTCCCGAAATTAACTTAAAATAATTTAAGGGGACATTCTACAAGCGAAAATAATTTTTTTTTCATATGAACATATATCGAAAAATGCTGTTGCTGACGATGGGTTTTTAGTAATAAATGAAAAATAACTTAATGGCAAAGCGGACTAAAATGCTGGTTTTACATACACAAGGAATTTTGTTTAATTTAGCAGGGTCCCAGTCTAATTCAATAGGAACCAGACCGAGGCATGGGTCGACAGATACTGACGAATTCGTTTCGCTCTTGTTATGAGCTCGTCAGAGTATCATAGTCGTTGCCTATCTACAAATATCAGCCTGCATTTAAGCACAATAGGATACACAACAGTAGACACATGTAAACACGTATCATCTACATGTACATAGTAATGCATATCCTATACCATGCAGAGGCCGAACAAATTCAATGTATTACTATGTACGTGTAGATGATACGTGTTTACATGTGTCTGCTGTTGTGTATCCTATTGTGCTTAAATGCAGGCTGATATTTGTAGATGGGCAACGACTATGGTACTCTGACGAGCTCATAACAAGAGCGAAACGAATGCGTCGTCAGTATCTGTCGACCCAGGCCTCGGTCTGGTTCCTATTGAATTAGACTGGGGCCGTGCTAAATTAAACAAAATTCCTTGTGTATGTAAAACCAACATTTTAGTCCGCTTTGCCATTAAGCTATTTTTCATTTATTATATTTACGGATATGAAATCCTTTTAATTTTTTTTTTTTAGTTTTTAGTAATATTTGCGAAACGCATCTCGATATCAATATGAAATTTGGCACACTTACGCAGCACATTGTAGGATTATTAAAAAATATTATATCCCATGGTTAGAAAAATATCAGGGGTGGGTTAGGCTGGGGGGTCAGAACACACTTTGTCCCAACTTTTTTTTGTGTGCTTTTTTTACTTTTTTTTTTTGTATAATTTTTTTTTTCAATTTATTAAAAAAAAAAAATTATATATTCCGATTATTTTAATAATCGGACACCCCAAGAACAATCAACGGAAAAAAATTAGGATTATACGGTTCAAGAATGCAAATTGCTCTTTTTCGTCAAAAATTTAGTTATTTTGTTTTGTTATATTAAACAGGGTGGCTCGAAATCATCAATATTCTCAACAATCTTCTCGTTGATAACATCATTGTTGTCAGCTGCGTCGTCGTTATCTTCAAAATCTGATTGGAGTCAATCTAGGGCTGTTAGTTACGGATAACGTTGGTATAGTTATAACAAATAAGTTTTAACATTTTATGAATCAAATTTATTGTAAATTTCGTAGGTAGTAGTAATTGCATGTATTTTGAAAATGAACGATAATAAAATTATGTTTCTATAAAATGCTAATCATTATAAAGATTTGTAGTTTTATTTTTTAGATTGTCCTTAAAAGAATTAACGGTAATATTAATTAAATAAACATATATATTTAAAAAAAAATGAAGGGTTTTCCTATTGGGAAAATTATGCAATATCACCTTTTTCTTGTTACTAATCGCCATGATTAATAGATTTGTTTAATAATTAGGTTTTAGAAAAAAATCTTACGCAAAACAAATAATTTATTTAAAGCATAATTATCTCACAGTTTTAATTGTTTTTGTAACAAACAAATGTCATTTTTATAACAATCCAAAAGTAATTGTAGCTAAGTGTTTATTACACTTATACCGAGAGATTTTGTATCAATTTATACAGGGTGAATCTGAAAAAATTTGAAACTTTCTACGTTTATATAAGAAGGAAAGAGCTTCTTTGTAAAAATACTTTCTAGATAGCGGCACTTCCGGTTATACCGGAAGTGGATATGAACTTCCATATCTTAAATGAAACACGTTATATATTATTATATTTTTAGATTCCCTATTCAATTATAAGTATTTTTTCTTGACCTTTCCCTATACTTATCTTCAACTGTTTTTGAAAAAATAATTTATTTAAATTTTCTTTGCCCAAAAAAGGTTAGCCGAAAAAAATTGTTATTTCATAGCCTCAATAGATATTATCTTGAAATTTTTGAAGGTACTTTAAGAAAGTCTTAGGAAAATTATGTCTCTTGACAAATTGAACCATAAGGTTACAGGGTGGTCACAAATTATTGTAGTATTGTCACCTACTATAAATAAGCAAAAGTCAATTTTCTCAAATGGAACACACTGTATATTATCAAATATTCTGAAAGACAATCAAATTCCCTTTCAAATGATAGGCTATATTCTTGTATTTAAACATTGAGGTTTTCGAAATAAATGCAAGTTTCTAGAAAAATTGGATTTTTTCTGGAAGCGGGTATGAAGTTTCTTATCTTAAAGCAAACACACAATTAGGTAGTTATTTTATTTTTTAATTATAATTAGGTACTTGTCTGAAAATTATATTTTTATAATTCAACCAAACTAATCTAAAGTGACTAGCAAACTAAATGCAACTATAAAAATTGTTCAAAATGTTGGCCTTCTAAATAGGGTAAAGAAAGGTATGTTCGTGATAGAATTATGAAAATTTGTCAGCAAGTTATCTTTTGCTTTAGATTTTAGTAAGTGTATGTTCCTACTAGATGATGCAATCTGTCGCGTTTCTATATCTCGAATATTCCAGGCATTAGAAAACTTTGTTTACATGTGGTGCTTATTACGTTGTGATTTTTGGCGGGTTTTGCAACTGGGAAGCGATCTACAGGAATAACAGGAATAATTGAAAGCTGAGATAATGAAATTTACATTCATCTATAGTATTTTAGATGAGGAATCTTCCTGTACACAATAATCAACAAATTTTGACTTAATTTTACCGTAATTGCTTATTCCGTGGAGCTTGTTTGTTACAATATTTTTCATGCGTTGAAGACATTAAAAATACAAGGGTTATTCAATGTTAAATATCTTTTTTTGTGTGCAGTAAAATTATTCCATATTTTTAGATAATGTTATGTTTATAATAGACTACAAACCTAAACTAAAGGTAAGGTTATTGCACATTAAATTGTAAGAAAAAAAAATGGAGCACAGTGGATACAATGTTACTAGTGTTTGGTACGATATCACCTAAAATGTCAAGCATCTGACGAAGAAATTGTTTTATTGTGCAATCGATGCACTGGAGGACAGTCATTTGAAAGTTTTTTTTAAGTAATTTTCTAAGTTTTCTCATAAACAAATACATAAATCTCAAGAATAACTATTGGGTGTTAGTCCCTCACAATTGTAGCAACAACGCATGTTATTTCCATTACTCTCCAACGAAAAAAAGGAAGTCATCACGAATATACCTTACTTTACCCTATTTAAACGCTCTTTTTCTGACTTCATGAGTTGTCGCTTTTTCAACTCAACAACTCCTTTCTGTCATTGTCATCGCTTAGTGCATGATATGACATAGATTGAACTCGTACATTACACTTTTGTTAATAAACAACAAGCGTTTTATCAGCTATGAACTAAATCTCGGGTTCTTTTAATGTTTTGTGACGTTTAATGACATTTCATTAGCCACCTAATTAAAATATGTATAACGAAAAAATCCAATTTCTCAAGAAACTTCATTTTATTTCGAAAACCTTACCATTTTGGTCTTTCAAAATATTTGAGAAAATTGACTTTTGCCTATTTTTAATAGAAGATAATACTACAATAATTTGGGTTCAACTTGTCGAGAGAAATAACTTTCCTAAGATGTTTATGTGATATCTTTATGAAAAATACTTTAGTCTCCAAAAAGGTTTCATTGAAAAATAAATTTCAAATTTGCAGTGGTACAATTTTAAGTGATATGTTTCTAATTGCATGTCTAATTAAATGTACCATCATCAGAGATTTCCTAATCTTGGAATGGGATACTGATCCTTGTTGGAATTATTTCTTCATTACATACGGTAGCAGTAAAAAATTATAACAAATACTTGTGGAACGTCTGGATAACTAACATACAAAGTATATAGAATTCTACACTTCTCAGATAGCGATTTGTTATTGGTTTTATCCTATAAATAAATCAATAAATAAATAAATTAATAATAATTTACCAACATTATTGCTGTTCTATGTCAGTTCAGTTCAAATAGATAATATCGTGCAGATAATGAACAAATCTTACTAGTAGTGAGATTTGTAAGTTCCTACAAAATGCAAGAAACCAACCCAACGAATAAAAAATAAACTGTTGCTTTCGAGGCACGAACATAGCTGTAACCTTTTTGGAATTTTCATATGTGGGAAATAAAAGTCTAATCTCCACGAAATAAATTTAATAAATCTCTCTAAGAGTCATGAATCCAGCAAGCATACCTGTTCCGAGGCACCAGGCCTCATCATCACTGGTTCAGTTATGGGTTTGACAAAAATCCAGCTTGCGTTGTGTAATTAAGTATGTGTCACAGTACAATAAGAAAAGAGAAATGTATTATATTATATTATTTCGTGGAAGAACAAAGATTAATATGAAATAAAAGTGACAAAAAACCTAAATCTTACAAAGTTAAAATAAGAAAAAATCTGTTATTTTTCAAGCTTAGTATGCAATATTATTAAACAAAGTATTGAGCAAATTTACCTGTAGAGAGGTAGTACAAAGGTTTCCTTAATCACATATAATTACTATTATTGATACAAAATTTCTTAAAGTAATCCAAATTTTTTTAGCCTATCTTAGATGCTTAAATTTGAATTTTCCATGTCTAACTATAATGATGACCTGAGTTTATGTAAATTCTAGTCCGGTAAATATTATAAGGCAATTAAGTAATGCCAATGAGGTTTTCGATTTAGATTTATTGTGAAAAAACAACGTCTTCTTTAAGGGATCGTTTACACCGGTTATAGCTAGGCAATACAGGTTATATGCAAACGAAATCTATAGTTGTGAAAGTTAGAGATGTTCAGTGAGAAAAAGTGGTAAAAGTGCCAGAGTTTCTGTGGAGGAGATAGTGTTACCATACTGTCAAAGCATAAATGCAACATTTGTGTATTTTGGAATTACTTTATAATAACAAAACAACACAACCATAGAACCAGAAGTCAAACGATCCAGGTTTTTTAAAGATGCCAGCCAGTAACGACTAATTTTATTATATATTTGCTATGCTGTGTTCAATAATTGATCACTGTTGCTTGTGAATGTTTCTGTAATATAGAATAGAAGTTAAGTTAAAAAACTATTTTTTTTTTAACTTAAGCAGAGTTAAAACGGTATAACAATTATTTAGGTGGACATTAGTAGGAACTCAAAGTGTCCAATCTCCCACGACTCAAAGAAACGGTTGCTACTTAAATAGACTAAAAACGGTAATTTATTCAAATAAAAAAAATAAATAAATAAAACACAACAAATTCTGTATAAATTGCATAAAATTTAATCTAATAACAATACGTTCATAATAATAATCATAATAATAACCCCATGATATAAATAATAATTATAATATCAGAGCGTAGGTACTTTCAACAAACTCTTACTGCCAATATTAGGTAGGTATGTCTTTTGAAAAGTGTTTAAGCAGTGTGTACTTTAATCAAATCCAAGGTGATCTAGTTCTGTGAACTGTTTTTTTTTTGTTTTGGTGTTTTTTGTTCCTATTCCTGACAAATACATAAAGATATGTCCCAGATTGGTACACTAATTAGCGGTTAAAATTTAGATTTATTAATTATTACATATGGTTGCGCTGCGCTGTGTTAATTAATAATGTGCTTTTGGTAACCTTTCCTTGTTGGAATATATCGGAGTTAAGCTGAAATAGTCTGATAACTATGATCTCCTTCTAATATCTCTTCAGAATTTTTGTCAAACATGGATCTTTCGATATTATAGAATTTTCAAATTCTAATGACTGAACTAGCTTGCTTTGTTATACCAGAATGACACTGAAGTTCCGAGGGAAAATTTTAGATTTTTTTGCTGATGCAAAACAAAATTTACTGCTTTGATAACGCTCGGATAACTAAATACAAAAATAATAATAATTAGTTTTTTCAGTTGATTTTTCTGGGGGTGTTCGGTTCTTGTAATTCCAGAAAATATTGTATCAAACCTGAAGAAGTTACTAATTAGTCACAAAACGGCGTCTCTTATCATTTTATTTAATTAATTTGACGAAAATAAAAATTGCATTTGTTTTAGAAAAGTTTTGAAATAAAAAATCAGCTGAAAAAATTAGGATTGAAGTTGAAGCCCGAATCATTTATATTTTTGAACGTTGACTTATTTTGCAATATGACGGACTGTTATACCGCTGAAATGGAATTGATGGCATACAACCCATGGATCCTAGCTTATTCTAACTTTCAAGCGACCCTTGTAAACTTCAACAGTTTCATTTTAAACACAAAATGATCACTTGACATTCTAAAGTGATATTTTCCAATAAATTAGAATATAAAAAAATGAGACTTTGAAGGTTTTTCTATTGATATTATAATTACTTAACAATATCATGCAACAAATAATTAATATTTATAATAATAAATTAAATTAGTTTAATTATAAATTTTAAGAGACAGTAAGTGTAACTAATGTCTGTTCTTATAGTTGGTAATTTTTAAGTAAATAATCCTATGATGAAATGTATTCGTATACAGGGTGTTCTGTATAAATATAACATAATAAACAACCCCGTAATTTTAACCGGACAAAGAAAATGTTGTTCAAAGTCAATCGTAAATAACTTTTTTAGTGAATTTAAAAACGATGAGCCCAGAAGAAGTGGCGTTGCTCTACAAGACGCTGGCCGTCCGATTATTCAAGAAGACCTGGACAGGGAAGACGAAGGGCCACAAACACAGTTGAAGATCGATTTCTTTGTCTTCAGGTTCTTTGAGAGCGAACAGCCTCTGCTTCAGCTTTGGTTAGAAGACTGGTAGATGTTCACGGTACCTTAGTTTCAACTGACACCGTACGCAGAATCTTCGAGAATGCAATTTGGTGGCGGTATTTCATTGGAAGGCTGTACAGACCTTGTTCCACTTCACGCGGGTATTAACGCTGAGCGCTACATTAGAATGTGCTTAGAAGAACCTGTGGTTCCTTATCATCCATTTATAGAAAATTTTATCTTGATGCACGACAATGCTCGACCGCACATTTAATCTATGCCCGAAACGATGAGAAGTGTTATTCAAGCTCACACTGAAAAATATTCTAAAAATGAACTGTATAGTAAATAATTATTTGGTTTTTATTTGTTTAACTCAAACAAAATTTATTTGACTCAAATAAACAGTGTTTAATTAAATAGAGTTATTTGATTTTTCAAAAATATTTATTTGGCCTGGGGTGGTTTGGCAGAAATAAATATTTATTTAATTTAAATAACAGATTAAAGTTAATTCCTGGTTATTTGAAACAAGTCCACCGTTATTTGAATCAAATAAATAATAATAAGATGAACCGACGCGCATGGCTGTTGGGGATTCAACTCCATAGCGCACGCGTTTTAGTTTAGTATCAGCCCAATGTAGAAGGTGTTTTTCATTGTGTTAGTTATGATATATTATATAATAAATAAAAAAATAATGTCCGTTGAATCGTTATTATTGTGGTGTGGAACCTAAGGCACTTATATGACCGCTTTTCGTATGTAAGTGCCTTAATGTTAATACTTAAGTTAATTATAATTAAAACGGTGACAAAAAAATCTTAAAATGCTTGAGTACTAATGCATGTTTGTTTATTTCATATAAGTATATGTATAGATATCTAAACCTAATATTAGAATAAGATCCTTTTTTTATATTATCGTAGTGAATTGATAAAATAAGGGTAGTAGATAGTAAATGATCTTGAAATTGAGATTTTATTTAACAGTATTTAATACAAAGATGGCGGCTTGTTTATATTTAGGAATCAACAAGAAAGTCACCCAATGAAATATTTATTCAGTTCAAACAAATATTTGTTTGAAACATATTCACGGGCGTTTATGTCAAACGCGAAATCAACTTTAGGTGTACCTATATTAATAAACATTGTTTTGTTTTAAATATATGATTTGTTCTATCCAAATAAATAATATGATTCGGCAAAATCTGGTAGTTTGCTTTCAATAAATACTTTGTTTGTTACAAATAAATGTTTATTTCTTCAAACATTCTTTTTCTAGATATTAATTTGCAAATATTATTAATAATAAAACCAGAAACTGTTTGGATCAATAGTTCAAAAAACACCAACCCACGTAATAATTTGGGGATTGTTTCATTTTGAACACCCTGTAGATCTGATTTAAGATATATATATATTATTATTTTTAAAGAGCACATTATTTAGTTGTAGCCAAAATTGTTGGGTAATAGGTTCTTTCATTATAAAAGTCCATAAAAAAATCTTAAATCAGATCTACAGGGTGGTCAAAATGAAACAATCCCCAAATTATTACGTGGGTTGGTGTTTTTTGAACAATTCATCCAAACAGTTCCTAGTTTTATTAACAAATATTCGTAAATTAATTTCTAGAAAAAAACATGTTTGAAGAAATAAATATTTATTTGTAACAAACAAAGTATTTAGTGGAAGCAAAATATCAGATTTTCCGGACCAAATTATTTGTTTGCATAGAACAAATCATATATTTAATATAAAAAAATGTTTATTCAGAATAAACAAATATTTATTTATTCCAAGTAGCAGCACCTTTGGAATTTTTCTTCTAAATAACTCTAGTTAGTTCAAGCAAACAAATATATCCTTACATTTTCGGGCCTTGTTAACAAGTAAGTATAAGTACTAAGTCAAATAAATATTTATTTAAATCAAATAAATACTACTTGGGTATTTCAAATAAACCATATATTTGTCTCAAGTACATGGGTTGTTTGTCGTATACCGAAGAAATATTTGTTTGGTTCAACTCCATTTTTTTTGATCCAAACAAATCTTTTTTTCAGTGCATGAAGGACATACTCGATTTTAGAAATAAAGAAAAATTCTTAATACCGCCGTTATCCGTGTTTTAATTTTTTTGATGCTAATAAAGCATTATTCCATTATTTATTTGAGACCAGTGTTTTTCCTTTAAGAATCCAGATATCGATACAAATCAAAAAACAAGTTGGTCAGAAAAGATGGGGCTTCAAAATGTTGCACAAAAGATCATTATGCGGTCGTGAGTTTTTTCTACAGGGTGTTGAAAAGTTTAGAGTAAAATGTAAATTTTTGTTCACCCCTGTATAACAATAAATCCGTTCGAAATTTTTGAAGTTTCGATATGAAAAAATGATGACAGTCAAACGGCCTAAAACTCGAAAAAAAAATTGTCAAAATTGATGCAATACTAAAAAAGTTATTTAGGAAAAAAATGTGGGTGTATGACAGGGTGCTACTTTTGAAAAACGAATATCCCCTATAATATCTGTAATATTTATTTTGATATTTTTAAGTTTACATTATATAAAATATACTATTATTCTATTTTTTTTATAAATTTAATATTGTATTGTTAGATTTACATAACAGAGGTATGTATTTCTTTAAATTTGCATGCCGCTTTAAATAATTACCAGTCTAGTTAAAACTGTCAACGAAATGATTTAAAATAAGCAACAGAGCTTATCAATCAAAATTTTATATTGTAATTCCCATAATATTCTTGATTCTAATTACATTTAATTTTAGAATACCAGCAACAAATCCATTTATATAATTTTGAATAAAATTAAAATTAAGTTGACAAATTATTACTATTATTAACATAACAAAAATAATTAATTTCAATTATGCCATCATCAAAATATTATAGATATTATTATTTAATTTTAAAACTTCGCAATTTTAAAATGTTTAATGTTGACTTTTATTAAGTGCAAACTAAAATTGAGACTTTCTTTTTTTTTTTTGTATTAGTCTTCCAGGTAAAACCATAAGCGTAACAATGATTTTTACGTTAATATTATATTAGCAAAATCATTATTTTTAATGGTCGAAATTGGTTTGTTTAGACAGGGAAACCCTATTTCCTGAGTAGATAAAGTAAAATCGACATACTTGTCATGGGTTGGATATTTGAGAGCTATTTAATAATAATAATAATAAATAATAAATCAGTTTATTTGCAGCAATCACTTTACACAAATATTACAAATAAACGAAAAACAGTTTATATTTACGATAACTGCAAAAGGGGCTAGAAAACAGCAAATACAATACAAGACTGTCAGTTAATTTCAATTTTAACCCCTGTTGCAACACATGTCTGTGAGGATAAAGCATTTTCATAACGGTGTAGGCCTTCTGCAAACATTGAGTAACATGACCAGCAAATCTCAAATCCACATCGAACTCAACTCCAAGACTCCTCGCAGATCTCACTGAAACCAAGGACTGATTATTAATCCTAATATTTAGAGACTCTTTAACAGTGTTCCGACTTTTTCCAAATACCAAAATTTCGATTTGGAGGGATTCACTTCCAGTTGATGTTGAGCAGATCGGTCAAGAAACAAACCCAGTTCATTATTAAGTACAATGTTTGCATTGTGCACATCGGATGGATCGAATGAAAGCCGTATTTGACTATCGTCAGCATAATAATATCCAGTACATTTCTGCAAACACTCCGGTAAATTAGCGGTATATAAACAATACAGTAGCGGACCCAAGACTGACCCCTGCGGCACACCACATAGTAACTCTCCCAGATCCGATCTGCCCTCTGAAGTCTCAACGAATTGATATCTACCATCGAAATATGACCTTAACAAATTGATCGAGTTATTTGAAAATCCAGAATAATGAAGAACGGCGAAGAGCATTTCATGATTGATAGTATCGAATGCCTTTGAGAAATCAAGAAGTACAAGGGCTGTCGATCTTCCGCAGTCTATATCATGAAGAATATCATTAACTAAATCAAGCATCGCCGTTGTATAACTATATCCTTTTCTGAATCCGGACTGCCTCTCAGGGAGTAGATTATATTTATTTAAGTGATTAAGTATCTGCCTATACATAATTTTTTATAAGATTTTAGAAAGAGTCAGAAGTAATGAAATTGGTCTAAGATCACTAAAGTCAGAAACACATGATTTTTTTGGTAGCGGATGAACTTTGGATACCTTCCAGATGGACAGGAAAGTACCAGACACCAAACAGGAGTTAATTTATTATATTAACAATATATGGCAAAACCCCAGGACAGCACAGCAAAACCATCTCAACACTAATCGAATCTGCTCCAATCGCTCTAGACTTCATGCCAAAAAGCAAGTTCATAATCAAATCTTCATCGATAAGTGTAAATTCAAAAAGTTCTTGAAAAACGATTTTCCGATTTGTTAAGTAATAATTTAGAAGGTCAGGATCCGGCGTTTTATGTCTAGAAAATTGCAAAAAATGTTGATTAACCAGATGCAGATTATTCAAATCACCAGACAGGGTGATATTATTTTTATTGTTACTATAAATATCCATTCTTGACAAGCTTTTCAAGAGCACCTTCTGATTATTTTGATTGGCAGTAAGGGTATACTCAAGATAACATTTCTTTTCTTTAATTCCTAAAATTGCATAACGCTATCTTCGTTCCCAACTGAGATAGATAGGGCGCTTGCAAATTGGCCATTTTCAAAAGTTTTTTAATTTCGCATTCTGTAAACACATTCTCCTGGCACTTTTTTAAGGAAAATCCTTCAGTAATATGCGTATGTTCACAAGAAAACGTGCGCAGAACAAAAGTGCTCGCGTGGACCCTCACAAACTACAGAAGTGGCACATCAAATTTCTGGAAGGTTGAACAAATATCAAAAACGCGGGGAGGCCGTCTACTGTAACAGCTGACATCCATTAAGAACACTCAAAAAGTCCGTAAACTGCGTCTATGGCACTTGCAGAGTGCTGTATTTTGATGCGCACACTGATCATCGAACTTCTCGGAAAATATGG
Source organism: Apoderus coryli (assembly GCA_911728435.2). Lineage (NCBI taxonomy): Eukaryota > Metazoa > Arthropoda > Insecta > Coleoptera > Attelabidae > Apoderus > Apoderus coryli. The sequence continues at coordinate 5,922,381 of OU452209.1, read as the reverse complement.
CTGGAAACAGCTCCGCCAAGGGCTTGATAAACGTTATCCGAACTCTGTTCCATCGAGACAATTGGTAGAGAAATGGATTGCTGAATTTAAACGTGTTCGTACCAGCACAAATGATGGAGAGCGAAGTGGACGCCCAAATGCGGCTGTTATTCCAGAAAACGTCAAACAAATTCACAAATTGCTAGCTGACATTGTAAAGATATCAGATGGTAGTGTTTTTACCATTTTACACGAACATTTGGGTATGCATAAGCTCTGTGTAAAGAAGGGTGCCGCGAAACATCATGAACCTGACAGCAGATTTTTATTCTAAGAAAATTTATTTATTTTTTAACTTGTTTGTTTTTCTGGAAAAAAGTGTAGCGAAGAAAATGATTCTCAATGGGTCGCGTTATCTAAATAAATTGTTTCTGTGTACTGTGCAGCAAGTTTTCCAAATATTCTCTTAAAAACTGGTAAAGGTAGTCTTTTTCTGCTATAGTCATATTTCCTCAAAGTTGTAGTTGCTATCTTTACGGCCCGATAATTTCGTAATGATTTACTTTTAGCCTACCTTGTATTTCAAATTAGGATCACTTGTTAAAGCTTTTCGCTTTTGTTTCGCAACACCCTGTATGTATATGTATTAGGGATACGTTATGGGCTCCAAAGTATATAATGGAGTAACGCTATATACCTATAACGTTGCGTCCTCCGATTTCGGAGCCCATAACGTTTTTCAAAATGTTATACCTACATATTTGGATAGAGGACGGTCTAAAGATTCACATGCCAAAAATTTGCTTTGAGCCCATAAGGTACCCCCAGTATATACTGCGGAAAAAGTATATCAAAAGCGCTAGTGTCGCATGTCTGCGGATACTGCTAACACGTTGCGGGCTCCGACCGTATAATCGCAAAATTCTAAGTAATACGTCTACGTTGCGGGCTCCGAAAAATTGCAACTCTGGTTCGGCGGGTGGGGTATCGATTTTTAGAATTCATTTTAACAGTTGTGAGATATTATTTGCAGTTTCGAAGCACAAGGGAGAATAGGCGTACGAGTTGGGTGGTATTTAGCGCACGGGTTGAGTGTCTAGAGTGAAGAGATTTCCTAGGTGCAGTGGATATAACAAAAATAAGATACATGTTGCCTACTGTTTTTGATATAGATCTAGTATACAGGGTGATATTAATTTTTTGCAATCTCGTAAGGCATAAAGATTTTTAAATTTTAAATAATGAACTATTTTACTTCACTTTTACAACGTTTCTTCTATATTGTATTTCTTCAGGTACAATTTCTACTTATCGTGACATTGGATTATCTTTTAGATCGATGTATACATAGGTTTACCATGCCAAATAAATTTATATATTTTTTCATGTAATTCCTAAATCTTCTTTCAGTCTACATATATAGATATCCTTTACGCATAAGTAATAAACCATAATTAAAATAATGTTTCATTTCATGTTACTAATGCAACGTTTAGGCATTATTTGACTTCTTCAGGTACAATTTCTGCTTAGCATGAGGTTCGTTTATTTTGTAGATTGTTAGCTCCATCTACGCCACATAAATTAATATTTTTTCTTGCATTTCATCAATGTTTTGTCAGTGGGTCGTTTGTGATCTGCTGATAAGATATTGACACACTGGTCAACTAGTCAAATTATATACCAATAATATCTGTTGTTTCATAACATCGTTTGTATATACTTTTCACAATTTTGTAACTTGGCATATTTAAAAAAAAAAATAGAAGATAATGTACTGAATATGTCACGATAAAAAAATTATACTAATTTTCTTCCAAATTACAATTAATTATTCTCTGTTATGCAAGTGTTAATGGATACATTAATGATATCGAAAATAAATATAGTGCTAAAAATGTTGATGGATTACAATTAATATAAAAAAAGTAATTAGCGAATTTGGATAAATTGATGTCAAATTTTAATAACGTTTCGTGAATTTCACAACCAGTTCAAGTGCAGTCTTGCAAAAGGAAATGCAAAATGCATTGTTGGTTGCAGTTTATACAAGTGTTTTTTGAACGTATCGATGGCTTCCTCTGGTAACTGAAGCCTTTTACCACCAATCCTTTCTTGATATTGGGAAAGGTAAAGAAATCGTTGGAACTTTATGGTGGTTAATCTAACAATCCAACTTCCATTGTCTTGGTGTAAGATGATTTATCGTTGGAAATTGAATTTTCGGAGCTCAGCGCAAATTTCCGGCAAAGAAACTGTTGTATGCCAATCAGCAGCCACGGTTTGTTGATGTTGCGGAGGAACTGTTGTTACATGACCTGCTCCATCATCATTGACACGTCTACTTACAAAATTTTGAAGAAATTGTTGAATCATCAATATCTTGAATGAGTGGGTCAATCGGAACTCTTCACACAAGAGTCTATTGTGCTCAATCAATTTTTTATAAAGTCGATTATTTTGTTGGGTGAGGAGATCTGCTCATAATCAGCTGTCTCTTGATTTCGATGGACTAATAAGACTGAAAAATAATTTAATGGCAAAGCGGACTAAAATGCTGGTTTTACCTACACAAGGAATTTTGTTTAATTTAGCAGGGCCCCAGTCTAATTCCATAGAACCAGACCGAGGCATGGGTCGACAGATACTGACGAATTCGTTTCGTCAAATACCAGCATTTTAGTCCGCTTTGCCATTAAATTATTGTTCATTTATTATATTTACGGACATAAAATCCTTTTAATTTTTCATTATTTGGCATTAAACATCGACGGCAGAATGCTTGGAGACCACCGTCCGAGAATTGCTAAAACCCAAATATTTGGGAGATGCTGGCAGGAGGATAAAATGGTCTCCTGCTAGCGTTTTGTGTTCATACTATTTTTATTTATATTTATTTCTATTTATACGACTGGTTTTACCTATACATTGAGTTTGTTCGGCCTCTGCATGGTATAGGATATGCATTACTATGTACATGTAGATGATACGTGTTTACATGTGTCTACTGTTGTGTATGCTATTGTGCTTAAATGCATGCCGATATTTGTAGATGGGCAACGACTATGGTACTCTGACGGGCTCATAACAAGAACGAAACGAATTCGTCAGTATCTGTCGACCCATGCCTCGGTCTGGTTCTATTGAATTAGACTAGGGCCCTGCTAAATTAAACAAAATTCCTTGTGTAGGTAAAACCAGCATTTGAGTCGGCTTTGCCATTAAATTATTTTTCATTTATTATATTTACGGACATGAAATCCTTTTAATTAATAAGAATCCTTCCAATGTACCAAACCTGGATTTTGTCAATTGCAAGTTCTGGTCTGATAAATTCTTCTTCTATACATAAATAAACCATATAACTCCTCTCCGATATGGATTTCTTCACGAAAAAATATTCTTCTCTTGCCAAAGTGGCCAGGAATCCAGACCTGCTATTAGAGAGTCTGTTTTGACAATTGCACACTGTTTTTGATGTGGATCTTGATGAGCTCAGGGCCTTTGTGGCTGATTGGCAATCAGAGAATATTCTAATTGAATTTCGCTAACAGTGCCCTTTTTAAGCGTTGCAACCTTTTATTTCTAAAAGTTTCTTTGAAAATAAGTGTGTTAATTCATGTATTTGAGCAGTTGTTTCAAGCGATTTTTGAATTTTTTTTTGGTTCATGAGGTACAGCAATAATTTGTTCGATTTTAAATTGACACCCTGTATATGTAAATTACTCATCTCAACAACAGCGATTTATTTGTGATTGAATCCAAACCAAAACTTTCACAAAGAAAAAATTCAAACTCCAACGCAATAGATTAATAATTAAATTTATTTATAATTATTAATTTAATTTATATTTTCATATATTTTATTGCAAATAAATATTTATCTAAATAGAAGGTGTTATATCTATGCTTTGCATATATTTTAATGCTTTTAATTAACCCAATAAGAGATTGTGTGAATAAATAATATTATGAGCTTTTATTATTTAAATGGATTTTATTACAGAAATTGAAGAATACATTGGTCTATTGGTGCTTGATGGTTAATGTTTCTCGGGACAGTTCCAAATTTTCAATTCCTGTCCCGATTTATTAGAATAAGTAATTCCTTTTATGTCTTATAGAATTTGTGACGAATTGTTTCGAAAAAAAAAATAGTTTGACGATGTAAAAGATTAAATGCACATACCGGGTGGACCATTTAAAAATGCCCACCACGAATACTTTCCGTGGAATTTGTCCATGTGAAAGTGACACAATTTCTCTTTCTTCGTATTTTTTTTAACATTTCTATGGACGTCACTCTTATAAAAAAAATTGTCGCAGTTTATTTTCTTAAAGTTGCAAAACAGATGAGTAATTTTTATTTCAAACACATCCTTCCATTCTACCCTATAAATATAAAGGAACTACACTAATTTGCCCGATTAAAAAAAAAATCTGCGACAAGCGGGAATTGAACCCACATCTCCCGATTGCCGGTCAGGTGTTCTACCAATTAGACTACAATGGCGCTTATGGAATTTCACTAATTCCTGCTTGCCTGGCTTCCTAATTCGGGCATGTTAATTTAATTCATTTTTCTATATATCGGTTCTCAACTTCAACTTAGTTGAATATCTTTCTTCCGCTTGTAACTTTTATTTGCAGCTTCCAATAACATTGCGTTATGTCATAGTTGATGTCGTAAAATTGGTAGCACTGCACATAGGAAGCAAGGTAAGCAATTAGTGAAATTCTATATGAGCTACAGTAGTTTAATTGGTAGAACACCTTACCCGCATTCGGAAGATGTGTGTTCAAATCCCTGTTGGGTCGTGGATTTTTTTTTAATTAAGGCATGTTTTGTATTTTATTTTTCTATTATTGATAATGTTTAGTTATCAACGCAACTATAACTAGTTTAAAAATCTAAATTCCACATTTAAGAATGTTTCAAGTTTAGTATTTTCACAGTACATACCAAAAAATATTTATTATACGCAAGAAAAATGATCGCCGACGCAGAATAATCTTGGGGTTGCTAAAAGTTTCGTGGCCATGGTGTACAGGATGGCCTAAATGTCATGTTCCTGTCGCATCAAGTATGGTCATGCCTATTGACGCTGTTCAACTGTTTTGCACCCCAAAAATTTAGTAAAAACAACTAAGCAAACTCATTTAATGTAACAATTATATTAAGGATTTTTTGACAACAAATGATACATATATTAAAGTGTCAACAATATGTAATTTACATTATCAAGAAATAACTATAAACAATCAAAACAATACACAAAAGATAAAGAAATAACCAACAAATTAACCACAACAAAGATACTAGAAACAACCAACTCAAAAATACATGAAACAAACAAAAACACCTGCATATGAGAAAACCACATATGTTCAAACGTTTTTGTGTAGCATTTATTGCAGATCTTATCTCCAAATTAGTAACTGTGGCAAAAGCATTCTGCAATGCTTCTTCCAACAAGTCTCTTGAGGTAATTGATTGTTTGTAAATTAAGTCTTTAATTCGTCCTCAAAGATAGAAATCTAAAGGTGACTTTGCTGGCCAAACTATAGATTTTCGATTTCCTATCCACTGATCACCAAAATATTCATATAAGTAGTTAGTTACCCTTGAATTATGTGGCTGCACTCTCTCTGGATATCGGTTTTTGGAAAGACTCTTCGCATCTTCTATATTTTCATTACACTCCATCCTTGCTGCAATCAGAGCGAAGATTCAGGAGAAGAATCGAGCCCGGAGAAGATACAGGATGATCTTAGCCCCTGAAGACAGAGCAAGTCTCAACAGACTCAACGCGGAAGTGAAGCTGAGATTACGGGAACATCGTGGGAACCAATGGCAAAGGAAGCTAGAAGAGCTAAACACTAAGGACGGTAGCGCATGGAAAATGATTAAAGCCCTGCGGGCCACGAATCCTCAGGTACTCAGGTATTCATGGGGAAAGAGGCAGGATCGTCTACACGGACCAAGAAAAGGCTGAGGCATTTGCTGACTGCCTTGAAAGGGAGTGTAGGGAGAATATACATCCTGATGACGACGAGGAGCTAGAGGACGAGGCCCACAGGTTTGTTAGACAGGTCAGGCGGCGGGACATGGAAGGAGAGCCACTAAGACCAGCAACCACAGAAGAAATTCGGAGCATAATCCATCACCTGAAGATAAAGACGGCACCAGGCCCCGACGGAATTAGCAACAAGGCGCTAAAACCGCATTGCAGGAATTGCGACCATCATCAACGGCATCTTACGCCTGGGACACTTCCCTGCGAAGTGGAAAGAGGCTATAGTAGTGATGCTACCTAAGCAGGGCAAGGACCTGAAGTTCCCTCAGAACTACAGGCCCATCAGTTTACTGAACGCCCTGTCCAAGATAGCAGAACGAATTATCCTCTGGCGACTACGCGAGTTCTCGGAGGAACTGGAAGTAATCCCCGACGAGCAGTTTGGGTTCAGAGCCAATCACAACATGGAGTTGCAACTGTTAACACTCGTTGAGCATGCAGCACAAGGACTAAACTGAGGCCAAGTCACGGGAATCGTATTTCTGAATGTGGCCAGAGCCTTCGACAGGGTCTGTCAGGAAGGACTCATCTATAAGATGCACACATTAGGATACCCACCAGCGATGATCAAGCTAGCAGACTCCTACCTACAGGACAGGCAGATTCGCGTCAGGAGAGGGAAGGAGGTCTCGGAATCATGGACCCTGGAGGCTGGCGCGGCGTGCTGCAGGGGTCAGTACTATCCCCCCATCTTTTCTCCCTTGCAGGTCAAGCTCCAAATGGTTAAGGCAGTCGTGCGACCTGCCTTGACCTATGCTAGTTCAGCATGGGGATACGCGGCACCATCGTATCTGAAACGATTGGAGGCCACGAAGAACAAGGCAAGAAGGCTGGCAGTGGGTGCACCCTGGTTTGTGTCAAACGCACAGATCCGAAGGGACCTCAAACTCGACGCCCTCAGGGACATCATGAGAGCCCAGAAGGTCTTTGCAATGGCAGAGACAACTACAACGTAGAAGACGGTGCCAGTGGTACCGGAGACCGAGGAGTCAACTCTGACGAAGGAATCCACAGGACTAGGACACCAATTAATATTGGTTCTTTCAGGTCAGGTATACTCATCTAAATGTATGTTTCAGAATGTTTTCTAGGCACCACCAACAAAGGACAACAGCAACAGATGACAATCAACATCAGAAGACAACAGCAACAGAGGACAATCAAGCGAGGACATGGAAAAGGGAGGGTTCCCGAGCCATACTACAAAGATAAGGCAGAGTTTTAGTTTGGGTTAGAGTTCCACACTTCCTAGGGAAGTGGTAAGGAACTCCCTAGGTGTCATGATGATTTCTCTGCCTTGGCATAATCAAAAAAAAAACAAAAAGAAAAAAAACCTTATGAAGCAGTTGTACTCGACATACTGTTGCCTAGTACTTAAATAGGATGAGGAAAACGAGATGACGTCCTCATGGAAACCGATGCAGCGCATCTTAAGAGTGATCCATCTTGTCGAAGGCGTCAGTGTAAATTGCGGCAACTTGCCAACTCTCTGCGATAGCGGGAAATATGTCTTGTAAGATATTGTTTTAAGTTTAAATAGTGATAGGTACATCGATATTTTGAACCTTTTGTTTAAATTATCTGAAGAGCAACAAAAACGCGAGTCGTCAAGCGATTTAAAAATAACAACTTAAAGAAACACACGTGCGGAAATTACTGCAGTACGTTAATTAGAGTATCCACCAGAATTAGGTAGTACTATTTATTACTTCACGGTTCATACGATTCGAAATATCGTTATCATTAAAAAAAAATAGTGGTGGCTACTTCTTGCAATAATAACAATACACAAATGTAACAAATTCACCATTTACCAAAAAGGAGAACGAAATAAGAGAGTATCGACGACGGGGCGGGAGTACCATTTACTGTACCATTCAATTAGAAAACTGAACGTGGTACTAACTTAGTTTAGTATAGTCCTTTACACGAGTTCGGTTCGGTAATACATATAATTTTATTTATGTATTTAAAAAAAAAATTCTTCGTATTTTAAACCGTTAAGTGTGTGTGAAGAGCAACAACTTCCGGCTTTATATTAAAGTAAGTTTTACTTTGTTTATTTTTTGTTGACATTGCCAATGCGCGAGAATTTGGTGTGCTTTTACTTTCAATATATTAATATAATGCTGGCCAAAAGTGCTACATTTATTAAAATAAATATTGTTTGTTCAAATTTTAGAGCTTTCGTAAATTACATAAGTTTAGGATCTTTGAAAAATATGCTCTTACAACGACTGTATTTTTTACTCTAATTCTGATAGATTTACCCCTCCTTTATGCTTGGATCGATAATAATAAAGATTTAAGAGTTTAGTTAGGTGAGTTCTTTTGATAGGATAAACAATAAAACGTTATAGCTCTTAGTCACTCTAATCTTCAAACGATAATAGAGTTAAGTTAGGGTGGAGTTTCCGAAAATCGAAACAAGTGTAAAATATGCCATGTGTTTTTACATACGTTTAAATATTCAGCGCATGAAACGTTTAGTTTTGTTGAGGGTTGTTTGAAGGTAAACATTTTGAAAATAGTTTCTAAATCGTCAATTTTTTCGTAAAAAACCAATATTATATTTAAAAAAAACTCCTAATTTATGCTAATTTTTATTTTAATACTATTCACATGAACTCAATCTGGTAGGATTTGTTTTTAAATGACATACGTTGACACATTTGGCATTCAAATATGTCTATTTTACCGTCGTCCCATCTAGGTTCCTCATGGCATACCTGTTGGCCTATGTGTTAACGTTTACTCTTCGTAATCGTAAGGTTGCGAGTTCAAAACTTGGTCATGGACACTCTAGATATGAATGTACGGTTATGATATAGCGTAGAAAATTTTGATATATGCCACGAGAAGGAATGTTTAAGAATACATATTTATTTTGACAAATTTTTGATCAACTTAACATATTATTGTATTTTCTACATTAAACATACGGATTCAACTTTTTGAAAATATGATAGAAATTACAAACCACAATTTTGATCATAAATACGTGTTGACGATTTTATAAATCGGTCCGCTATCCAGTAACGAATTAGAAAACTCACTGCTTGTTCTAGCGAAACTCTCTCAAACTGAAAGTTTTCCACATGAGATCGAATTACTCAAAAAGTCGAAACCTAATTCAATTAGTAGACAAATCAGCAAGCTTTCGACGTTTTTTGAACGAAAACGAAATCATCAGAGTAGAATAAAAAAATCAAATTTTTCATATCAAAAGCGGCAGCCAGTTTTACTATATGCTAAACATTCATTCACTAAACTTCTACACTACACTACACTAAACGTGAACAGCTGCTATTTTCTATACGTGAAAAATTTTGGCCCTTATCTGGACACAGTTTAGCAAGGAAAACTGTACACGAGGGCATCCCATGCTTTACAGCAAAGCCGAAATTGGTCACGCCTATAATGGGAAATTTGCCCCAAAATCAAACATGTCCTGCTCCACGATTTTATACTATTAGGGTCGACTATGCAGATCCATTTCTATTGAAAAATCGAATGGGTAGAGGCTGCAATGAAACATTTACTACTAGTTTAAGACGTTTTATTGCACGACGTGGAAGGCCTAGTCAGATATATTTTTTTGTTGGCGCAAATTCAGAACTCAAACAATTTGGCGAATTCTTAAATTTTAATTCAAACAGATTAACCGAAGTAATTGAAAACGAGGGCATTAAATGGTACATTAATACATTACATACATTAATGACACAAATCGAAGCTGTTTTAAACTCTAGGCCCATTTATCCTTTACCTTCCGACTTGTCGCCACTTCTCACTTTCTTATCGGTCGTCCAATTACATCAGCGGCTGATTCAGATTTGTGTGAGGTGCCTGTCAACCACTTAGACCATTATGAGCAACATATGCAGCAACATTTCTGGTCGAGATGGTCGTTGGAATACATTTCACAACTTCAACAGCGTCAAAAATGGACGAAGAAAGACGAACACCTTCGAATTAACGATTTGGTTATTATCAAGCAAGACAATCAACCGCTCTTAGAATGGTGCTTGTGGCGCGTGATAGAAGTACAACGGCATCCTGGTACGGACGGAGTAGCTCAAGCTGTGCCCATTACCATTATATTCTTGGATATCAAGCAAACTTTTGAGACTATTGATAGGAGTTTCAGAAATTGCTTTAGCTTGGCTTGCCGACTATCTACAGAATAGAAAACAAAGGACAAAAATTAATGGATTGATTTCACCGGAGATAGAGAATGTTCATGGTTCAATACCACAGGGTAGTTCTTTGGAACCGCTCTTGTTTCTACTCTATATTAATGATGTTGTGCATAGCGTTGATCACAGCAAAATTCATCTATTTGCTGATGATACTCTTGCCTATTTTTCGAGTAATAGCCTTTCCGAAGTGGTAAATACCTTGAATATGGATCTGTGTCGGGGCTGATCCATAAAATGAAACTTGGTTTGACGCCAGGTTATCTGACATCGAAATTGCTTGTGAACTCGGATGTTCATGACTACAACACAAGAACAAGAAATGATTTCAGAGTTACAACAAAAAACAAAAAATGCTCTGAAAGAACATTATTTCATAAAGGCCTTGTAAGGTATAATGAATTGGACGTATCTGTGAAGGACTGCACTACCATTGCGGTCTTTAAAAGAGAATTTACTTTATCTCTAAAAGGGGGTCACTAGACTGTTTGTGTTTGTAATTATTTTATGTTCTGTTTTGTAATTGTGTTTTAATTTTTTTATTGTTTACAAATGTATTGATATTTTTTGTTTTTTGTATGAATTTATACATCAATGTAAATAGCATATATGCTAAATAAAGGATTATTATGATATTAAAAATGATATACATATAGAAATACAGTCGACTACAAAACATAAATTAAAAGCAGTACGTCAAAAAAGCATGACTCACTATTAGTAGCTTAGGAGCCTTTAGAGTAACACAGTGTTGCATTGTAAAACATAAAATGTTGCTAATATACAGATAATGTCAAAATTTCTGCTGCCCAAAAACTGATTCAAAACGATGTTTTAAACGAAATTCACGTACTTTTTACTAGTCATGTGTTGGTATTCTGACAGTATATCCCTGTCTATTCTACAAAATTCCTTGCTTTATTAACAGAAATTTTCATGATGTCGTTACGTAGATGATATTGTAATATGTTTTTCAAGTAAGGTTTTAAAACGTTATCTAACGAAACCTTGAAAGAAGAAACCAAATAATTTTGATTCGTGGATCGAGCTTGAGAACTCTTAGATTTTCTGACAAATGCTTTTTGGAAACAATTTCTCGTATCTTTATCTCATCCAATCCGGTAAACATGCACCCACATTGCCTCAACTATCCGTTGCACATTCTTAATTTCAATCCTGCGTGATTGCTGTTTAATAACAGCAGTTCATGCTTCCTAACTGCTGCTCATTTCCGATCCAGTTTTCCAGGAGCTTTAAAATACAATTACTGCGCAGGCTCAAGACAGCATGTGGAGCATTTAGAGCCGCAGAGTGACCTGGAGCCCTTATCAAGTTAATCCTGATATTGGTAGATTTAATTTATGCCTTCGAATAATGGTAACTGGGGACTTTGTCCGATATGTCACAAAATTTATTTCCGTTAATGTTAGTAAAAGTATATTAAAAATCCCAGACCAATATAGCATAATAGTATTATGTTGTTTTGTAAATGTTGATTTGTTCTTACTTATATCGGACCCTGTAGATCGAAATATTGACCAATACCCAGTAACGTGGTGTAAAAGTGAGTAAGTTGTACGAAAGTGAAATGACTATGCGGTGTTATGATGGATTTTATCTTTATAATAATGAAATAACATTTGAGAAAGTGTTTTTTTTTTTATGAATATTATAGTTTATAACAAATAATAAATTATTGGATATTATTATTAAGATTCTATTTATCTAATCGATGAGTACTGATTCAAATTTTGATTTGATCATGTATTAACAGTGTTAGTCCAATCGTTTACATATACAGGGTGAGTCAATCAGTGGACTTAATTGAGTGAATTGTTGTAAAAAAACCTTTGAATTTGAAAAAGAAAGTTTTTTGTTGACACTTCAATTTTTAATTATGTATGACTTTTAGGTGAGATATTGTTCTATGTGATAAATGTACACGGTGATCCAAATTGGACAATAATTTTGATAGTATTTTTAGAGGAGATAGGGAAAAGTTTCCAATTAAATACTGGCCTTGTTATTTGACAGAAGATAAGCATATATACAGGGTGTTCCATAATTAATGGTACACAGTAAAACTGCAGATTCCTTGGGTAGAAATATTGAGATTTCGCCAAAATTACCTAAGTTCAAAACTTGATAATAATAACCAATATTTTGCATGCTATTATATGGTGGGGGATTTCTGGGGGCGAGGAATTTGAATTTGAATAGAGGGCGCTCTCTGCAGCACTCAGACTACATAAAAACAAGTGTACCTTTTTTTTGCTTCAGTGTATTTACGATTTTATTAAAAATATCACTTCTCTCATCATTGTTACATAAAAAGGTATACTTTCTGAATGTCGCTACGAGCAACTGTTTTCGAGATATTTGCATTTCAATAGACCACCCCGTCCTAAGGTCGACTTCCAGTAATTGCCACTTGTAATTGAACTTCTTATTCCACGATAGATTAATGATCCAACAAAGATAGAGTTTGGTATTTATACTGTCACAATACTAATCATGAGTCATTGAGGATATCGCGACTAAAACTATCCTTATCAGCAACTTCTATCCTCACCATTTCTGGGAGTAAAAATGCCCCCCGTATAAGTGCGGCTGTTAGCTTGATCCTTCAATTGTCATTCTAGGCGTAGCATTTTTAAATTAGCTTCATTGAACGTTTGTTAGTTTTGACGAAATACCTCATTGTTAAGTGAAGTTTACATACTATTTTTTGATGATAATTAAAGGTCGTACTCCACGACTTGCCCTATAAATCTCTGTTCCCCAGCAGAGATCAATGGAGCCTGCATGTGTGGGTGGGGAATATTCCTTATTGAACCATCAGTGACAGGTGCCCGAGTTAACGGCAGCAGACCCAAGAGGCAACAAACATCAATATCTGCGTTCTTACGCTACTCTCATTGATCTGTATGCTCAGGAGTTCGATCAGAAGCACTATGAGCGACAGTCAATACAAATTTCCTCTGATAGCCAAACGACCATAAAGGCCCCAAGCTCATCGAGATCCACATGAAAACAGACTCACTAATATCGGAAGAAACAATAATGTGACTCTGGTCTTGATCTCTGGCGAATATAATAAACAACATAATATATATTTCTCTTTTTTCTTGAACTCTTCTTTACTATTTTATAAATGAATTAGTTTCTTGGGATGAGGTTCCAATTAAAACAAATTGCAGGTGAAACAACTTTGTTTGTTATTTGACGAGATGACAAATTTTAATGTTTGAAAAATTGAACGCATGTGGCGAAAAAGAGACGATTTAGAATGTACGTGCAGAAGGGAATTATGCGTTGACAAAACATTGTAAACTGACAATAGTTGTTTCACCTGTAACCTGATCCCAAGAAAGAAAGCATTTTATAAAATAAGAAACAACATTTTCAGCATTTATTGTAGTAGTATTAGATATTTTCTGTACTTTGCTATGTAAAAGCTTCCTCTCGTTCATTGCTGACAATACAACTGATAATTTGACCACATTATACGAGTAAAATAAATAATCTCATAAGAACTTCATTTGCGTTCATTTAAAAATATTTTAGGCCACCGTGAGCAATTGTTACTAATTTATTTATAAAAGTAATCAAAATGTCATTAATTTAAATAGAGTTGAATGCTGTAAGACCTTCTAAAATCACTTCCGATTTCAAGAGCTACACGAAAGCTGGTGTTCAGTATTCACCTTTATAAACAAAGATTGCTGCGAATTCAGTCCGCGCTTCAAATCCTCAACTTTTTCAGTCCGCAAAATTCCAGTATATTTGGAGTAATTTTAAAGATGTTCGATTCGTTATTTATTGTTATGTTTAAGAGATCTTTTACTTACTACGTTTTCAAAATTGATAACAAAATTTCCACCCCATTAAAAACTTACAACGTATCCAGATTCAGGTGCCATTTCAGACAGCTCTTCTACAGAAATTGAATTTTTACAGATTCGGTTCTTTCTTTTTTTTTAATTATTATTTCTTTTATACGACTTTAGTTTTTCGTATAGTACTAAGAGTTAATAATATTATAAATATTGTTAATAACACATTGTCTTTTTTTTAATTTTTGTGGTGTAGCAGGGTTCAAATTTAAAATCAGTACTACTGCCTTTTTAACCCTTTTTGTAGTTCACGCTGTAGTATAATTTTTGGAATATAATTTAGAATTTAGTTTATTTAAAATTGTAAATTGAACTGTAAATAAAATGATTATTATTATTATTGATAGTGTGGTTTAATGTTATATTTTTTGAGAACAGCTATGGTTTCATTACCAATTAAACATCACAAAATACTGAAAGTTGCATTTCTCTTTGAACATTCTCTCGAATGATCAGGATAAACTAGCCAGAGCCAGAACTTTGTCGAACCAAGGCGGAAATTCAAATATTTAATTACAACTAATGCCACCTGTTAGTGGGTAGGATTAGAAATAATTGATTAAAGTTAAAACTTCTAATTATTAAACAAGGTCCTATTTAATGGTTATGTGCCAACAGAGTTAGTTGATTTTAAACATGATTTTGTTGCGCCACGGTGTATGTTACTTATTGAAAGTAAGAGTAAATAAAATTGGCGTGTTATATATTATAAAGTAGAAGGGATATTTGATCAAATACTGTCCGATAAAAGTTGTACTGTGGTGGGGCCAGATAAATATATTTATACCGTTCTACTTTACCTGGCTGTATATTATCGAATTGAGTGGGACATGTGTAAATTAAACTATTAAACAACCTATTTTTGTTGTCCATATATATATATATACCATAGTTTATGCAATTTTATTTCATAATTTCTTTTATTATTTTAGACTAACTATAAGTACCATTGAGAAGTGTTCGGTAAAAATCGCTTCAACATTTCTCTGTAAATTCTTTCGTTTTGCTTAATCGTTAATGTATAATTTTAATAGGTGCATAATTGATACCACAAAATAACAAAATAAAATCCAAATTATTTACCTCAATTTCGCGAAAAAACAAGCTTGTCCTTGATATTGTAGTTTCATGCTTGATTTCCGTTAATTTCTAACAAACGATATAAAAACAACTACTGTGTTTGATTGCCATCTAAAATTGCTGTTAAAATTTGTTATTTGCAAATATTTTTTGCTGTTTAAAATAATTCATGTACTTTCTATACGTAAAAATAATATTCTTCTTGTCGCAAATCATTTAATTAGACTATAAAGAAGTGTTAATTCGTAATAATCATTTCTGTCATTTACATTCTCTTCAGAGAGTTTTCCAATTTTGGGGCCACTGGCCTTAAAGGTTTTTTGTAGTCTTTCGTGAATCATCCTTTTGGTGAGTGAATCTGCTCTATATCTTTTGCAGAATTCAGTTAAATCAATCGCCCGTTTCTTATGACAATATATTCCAATAGTTATTATACAGAATTACTAAGTAATTATAGACCTATTAGTCTCTTGACTGGTTTTTCGAAGTTACTAAAAATTATTTTGAAGCAATTAGAAAATAATGAGGTGCCATTAGAAATATTTATTGATTTGTCGATGGTTTGTGATTGCGTGGATAGACACTTTTTGTTGCACAAACTAGATTTGTATGGAGTACGTGGTAATGCTCGAAGATGGTTTGAATCATATATATTTGGAAGGCAACAAACACCATCTTTTGAGAAATGGAAAGCTAGATGCTTCAGGGATTGAGGTGAGTCATTTTGGTATAGCGCAGGGAAGTGTTTTGGGTCCCTTTCTTTTCATTGTGTTTCTTAATGATTTAAATACTGTACTGGGCGAATCTGATGTGGATCTAATAAGTGTTGTTGATGATACCAATTTGATTGTGAGTAATTCAAATTTCCAGTTTTTGTGCCGGGATGCTCATGTTTTCTTCGAAAGTGTTTTGACTTGGTTCACACGGAATATATTGTTATTGAATCATAACAAGACAAGCGCGGTTTTATTTAGAACAAAAGCTTCGAGACTTTCGATTCCTTTTAATTTTTCCATACCTTTAGGAAATAGATCGATAAAACTTGAGGAAAACACCAAGTTTCTGGGCATTTATTTAAGTCAGAATTTGGATTGGTCAACGCACATAGCAGAGACTGTTAGAAAATTAAATTCAGTGAGCTATGCACTTCGAGTTGTTGCTAGGTACATGAATGAAAGAACCCTTAAGATCATGTATTTTGCACATTTTGAGTCAGTTTTGAGGTATGAGTTAATTTTTTGGGGCAGGGACATTGACGGTCGAACCATCTTTGTAGCACAGAAACGTATACTGAGAATTATTAAAAAGGTTGATACTTATTCTTATGTAGACGTTTATTTAAGCGGGAGGGATTTTTAACAGTATATGGACTTTATATTTACGAATGTCTTGTTTTCTTTTTTAAAAATAAGTGTAGATTTGACACAAACGTATATCATGAGTATAATACCAGGACTGTAAATATAAACTACCCAGTTCATCGCCTGACACTCTCTGAGAAGGACCAACATTACATGTGTATAAAATTAATCAACAAATTGTCAGACAACATAAAATGTGTTAATAATTTTAAGGAATTTTAAAAGAAAATTAGAACCTTATTACTACTTTTAGAACCTTATGATTTAGATGAATATTTATCTATGTGTTATAGTTCTCTTATGTGTGTGTTTTTGTTGTGACGTGTTTCTATTTATGTTTTGTAACATAATACTGAAATAAATGCTGTTATTATTATTATTGATTGATTGGTGCGGGCAAGCTAAGTGTACGGAGAATTTTATATCAATGCCGCAATTATTGTTAATTTCTAAATGATTCAGGAACAAAAAACTTATTGCAAGTTGTACGCGAATATAAAAGTATGAACACTGCAATGATTAAGTGGGAAAATATAGCTCATTCGTACAATATTAATAAGTAAGTAAAATTTTAAAGTGGAGGCATACTGCCAGCACCATATACTACAGTATACCGGGAAGGGATTCGATCGATTATGGAGAAACTACACTGTGGAACAATCTGAAAATATGGTGTAGTACTTAAGTCGCCGGGACCAATTCGGCTAAAATGTTTTCAAGAATCTAGCACTTCCGGTTATACCGGAAATTGGTGTCAACTTCCTTATTTCAAATACGACTCTATATAAATTCTATTTTTTTTGGATTCTCCTTGTAATTCTAAATATAGTTCATGCATACTATGTTGTACCTATCGCCAGCCGTTTTCGAAATATTTGAAATTTTATGTCAAAAATGACGTTTTCAGAATAAAGAATAATAACAATTTTTTATTATATGGAAGCTTTAATAATTTAATTTGTTAGAATATCCTAGGAGATATAGATCTACTTTAGGCGCCTACGTATATTTTTTTAGTAAATATTAATACAGGGTATTTGAAAAAAAGGGTAAAAAGTGTCAAAAATCAAAATTTTTAAATGGCAACCCTCCCTTTTATTTTTTTGCATCAAAAATAAGGGCAAGTGGGTCGAGTCGACTTTAGGGATTATTTTTGTCAAATGTCATATTTATTTGCTATCTAAAGCCATCATGGCCAACTAAAATCCATTAAATTTCAAATTTATATCACTATTGTAATAGAAAAATGTAAAATTGCCAATATTTTGAAAACTATCAGTTTTTGGGATAGACATCCTTTCATAAACTTGCCCTTATTTTTGATGCAAAAAAATATAAAATGATGGGTTGCCATTTAAAACTTTTGAATTTTGACACTTTTTTCAATTTGATTTTTTACCTTTTTTTTCAAATACCCTGTATTAATATTTACTAAAAAAATATACGTAGGCGCCTAAAGTAGGTCTATATCTCTTAGGATATTCTAACAAATGGAATTATTAAAGCTTTCATATAATAAAAAATTGTTATTATTCTTTATTCTGAAAACGTGATTTTTGACATAAAATTTCAAATATTTCGAAAACGGCTGGAGATAGGTATAACATATTATGTATGAAATATGGTTAGAATTACAAGGAGAATCCAAAAAAAATATAATTTATATAGGGTCGTATTTGAAATAAGGAAGTTGACACCCATTTCCGGTATAACCGAAAGTGCTAGATTCTTGAAATCATTTTAGCCGACTTGGTCCCGTCGACCTAAGTACCACTTCAGATTTTCAGATTGTTCCACAGTGTAGTTTCTCCAGAATCAATCGAATTCCTTCCCGGTGAGACACCCGGCACAGTATGTAAGTCTGTTTAATTCTCGCGTAGTATAGTCCAGGGAGAAATGTATCAAAAAACGCTGCAGTCGATGCCCTTTTATAATGTAAAAAAGCATGGGAATGACTTTGATGGTACTATTTATGTTGCAACTTGTATTGGAAGCAGAAGGCAGTGGTCCGAATCGATGGAAGAATAACCAATGAATGTTGTATTCAACGAGGCGTCAGACAGGGATGCATCCTCTCCCCGCTGTTATTCAATATCAACTCGCATATAATCTTTAAACAGGCTTTGCAAAATGAAGTCCTTGGAGTGCAGATTAACGGTGAAGTTATTGATAACATTCGATATGCCGACGATAGTACCAGGGCCCTCAAGAGTTGTTGAATAGTGTAAATACAACAGGTAGGGAAATGGGTTTGAAAATAAATGTTAGTAAGACAAAATTTATGATATTCAGTCGCTTCCCTGCAGATAGACCAACAAAATATTGAGAGAGTTACCCAATTCAAATACCTTGGTTGTTATATCACGAACATCTAGACCCTGATAAAGAGATTATGTGTAAAATTGAAACAACTTTTCTGAGAATGAAATAATATTTCTCTAATGACAACTTAAATCTAAAATTACGTCAAAGATGATCAAATACCTGGGACATGTTCTTAGAGGAGACCAATACAAGGTGCTCAAATTTATATTAAAGGGTAAAATCAAAGACAATATTCGCGATTGGACTGAAACCGTAGACAGCTCGCCAATGTAATTGCCAACGTTAGGGGCACCTGACATGGCACCGAAAGAAGAAGATACATTTGCAAAAAAACATTATAAAAACTGTTGTGATATATCTCCGCAGAGGTAAGAACATTAAAATCGAACCAGGGTTACGTTTGGTCATGTATCTCTTGTCGTGCTATTTCCAATGATTCCACGGACCTCAAAGCTCTTATAATAATTCAACTGTGGGATGACATAGATAATCTTAGAAACGAACAACAGCGCAATGTGGCGAAAGTTCAGTCTGGTGACAATTTGTTCAAGGATATTTTGGAGGAGATGAAGGAGCGTAATAAGCGTCAGGCTTACTTAATAATTTTTCATTTACCTGCTGAGTAGGATCAACAGATTTCTGGTACTGAGAGAAGGGAAAGAGATTTAAGAGAATATTGTGAATGTGGTACAGCCGACTGTTGAATTGGTCTAGTCTGATTAATTAGAAGTATCTTGTGCAGCAACTGTTAATTATTTCTTTGAAGCCCAAATTACAGTGCTTCCACAAAGCAGGACAAATATGCCGCAGTAGATTATCCACAAATACCTTCGCTCAACTTTTGATATATCGTTCTTTTGTCTTTGGTAGTGCATCGTTAATATGTTGAGTGGTTATTTTGTTTTCGAATCCCAAAATCTGTGTCCCTTAGATTCTTCATCTTAAATCGTTTCATCAGATTCTCCTTCAGAGTGTTGTTCATATTGATATCATTCACCTGTTCTTCGAGAATATACACATTGGTGATACATTGATTGCCTAAATCCTAATTGTTTATGGCTCATGGTTACCTTTATTCATAATCAATAACTGTTTGCTATTATCCTTGCCTCGTTTGATTTCATCAATAGAAAGAAGTAAAATTAGTTTTTAATGTCCATATTAAGGCTATTAAAATAATAGTTTTAGTTAATTTGGAATATTTATGCTTGGACAGTGCCATGGTTTATGACATAAGAAAATAGATAATATCATAAATATCAAGGTAATAGCGATTCTTAATAAATTAATTAAATTATTTGTAACCAATAAAAATGAGGACACTGGAGCAACTTTGATGAATATAATTGTACAAAGCACAGTTTTTTTTTCAATAATAAACTGGAAAAACAAGCAGTTTTCAATCAAAAATGGTGTGAGAATGCCTAAGAGGTCTTAACGAACTTAAGGAGGAAACAGACAGAGCAGAGCAATACTCTGGCAAAATCTTCCTACATTGATACACTCCAAGAAGTTCCTCGGAATCTTCAATCAATAAAGATCCATGATCTGTTTGGATCTCAGGAACAACGGGCTACGTATCCTTACAGGACATTGTCGCGTTAGGAAACATACGGCAAGATTAGGCTTAGAAGAGAGCCCTTTCCAGTTAACATTTTAGGATCACTCCTCTACGACTATTTTATCTATATATAATTGAAGACTGGAAATTTCAAACGTGCTAAGTGCCAATTTTATTAAAATTCCTTTTTTCCATCAAAAATGAGCTTTGTGCCATTGGCAACATTTTATAAAACGTGCAACCAAGTCCAACCGAAACAATTTAACCGCTGTCTCTAAATGGTGCCCGCTCTAAGAACACATGGCGATCCTAGCGTGCTAAGTGACATCAGTCATCTGTTTGTGTTAGTTGTGACATGTGCTCATCTAGTTTAACATGATTTTAGTTAGGAGATACAGCTTCTTGCAGTGCCATCGTGATTTTGCGTAAAAGAGCTTGTTAACCTTATGGTTCCTGAAGATTGGCAAAAAATACACTGGAAGAATTGCTTCATGAAAGTCACATAAGTGTCAATAAAATAAAAGATTTAGAAGCTATGATTCCGTTTTTGGAGATTTAGGAACATAAAGATTTTTACAATAAGTTAACACAAGTTTTTTCTTGGCACTTATATAATAATACTTATAATATAATACAGTGTGTCCCAAATTTGGCTTGCATGTATTGCTATTTTGGAAACAAAGCTACAAGATCGATCAAATTAGGAAAGTTCTAGAGAATTTTATTACAAACTGAAATCTGCTTTAAGATTTGTATTATCTTTTGTGGTATTTGAGATAATGAGGCAAAGCCAAAATGCTGCATTTTGAATTGTTGCCTGAGGCCTGTGAACGACTGGTGGTATGCTTTTATGGTTAATACATTATTAGAGCACTTTTATTAGAAGAATTGAACGAAGGTAAAAATAATTTTCCAGCTTCCTTTGTTTTCGATATATTTACATAAACTTTGCATTTTTTATGGATGTTGTGTAGTTTTTATGTATTTTTTAAAAATACAAATTTCATGTAAATACCTCGAAAATCTATGAAGCTAGAGAATTATTTTTACCTCCTCTAAATTCTTCTAATAAAAGTGCCCTACTAATGTATTATCCATAAAACCATACTACCAGTCGTTTACAAGCCTCACGCAAAAATTCAAAATGCATCATTTCGGATTTCCCTCATTATCTCAAATATCACAAAAGATGAAGAGAAAATATTCCCCATGAAGATTTATACACTTTTGCATGCGTTTGAACCAATTGTCGAAGCACTTTTGCCACTCTGATTGAGGTATCTCCAAAACATGCATTCTGAATGCAGCAACCGCTTCTTCAGGTGTCGAAAAACGTTGACCTCTCACTTTCTTTTTTACTTACGGTAATAAAAAGAAGTCAGGACTCTATACGGCGGATGACTCAACAAATCGAAGTTTTGGGTGCTAAAAATGCAGTTGTTTGAGCCGATGTGTGAGAGCTCGCATTGTCGTGGTGAATAGTGATCCGTCTTTAGCGGTTGGTTTTCCTGATTTCTTAGAAGACAACTGGCAAACAAATGGTTGTGTACCACTCAAAATTGACTATTCTGCGTTGTTCTAGTGGTACGGTTGTGACATGTCCATTTGCTTGGAAGTGCTTCGTGCACGAACAACTTTTGTTGGATTTGGCTCATCTTGAAACACACATATAGTCGACTGCTGCTTAATTTCGGTCTCATACGCGTAAATCCACGATTCATCACCTGTCACGATGTCATAGATGTGTTTCGAAGCACCGCGATCATATTTTTTAAGCATTTCTTTCGACCAATCGACACGAGTCTTTTTTTGAGCGATTGACAAATTGTGTGGGATCCAACGCGAACAAATTTCAAATATTTATGCATTATTGAATATATGCTGGTCCCACTAATGCCTAAGGTTGTCTCCATCTCTTGATAGGTCACATAACGATCCTCCAAGATCAGTTCGCGCACTGCATCAATGGTTTCCCGGAACAACAACTGATTTTGGACGACCTTCACGAAATTCGTCTTGGAGTGAACTAAGACCACGATTGAATTCACCGTACCATCGATAAAAACTGGTCCTTGATGGAGCTCCATCGCCAAAAATTGAATAAAGTTCATCCATGCACTGTTGCTGAGTTAATCCAAGTCGAAAGTTGTAAAAAATAATCGCACGAAAATGTTCACGATTTAAGTCTTTAAGTTACTGTAAACAACACAAATAGCATTCGTATGTCAAAACGTTCTGAGTACGTATAACTTCAAAAATGTCCAACTTTACGATAGAGCTGTCAGTTGCCACATTGCAACACCAGGGTTGCCAAATCCCGAAATATAAAACGCAACCCTCGTTGCTCTAACTGTTTCCAAGATAGCAATAGATGTTAGCCAAATTTGGCACACACTGTATATGGCACTTAGGCCGTTTCCAATTTCTTTTCTGAAAATATTTTTTATGATATAGAAATATTGAATTCTCTGATGTTTTGATTTAAGTTATGTATTCAGAGTAACTCGAGAAATATGTTCTATTTTTTGTAGTGCGATTTTGCAAACATGAAGTAGGTATTTAAAAAGTGTTTCTTAAATATCTCAAGTTTTTATTTTTGGCACTTAGCACGTTTGAAATTTCCAGTCTTCAATTATCTTTAAGAACTAAAAATATATCGTTGGTAATCCCGGAAAAAATCTTGTACTAAACTTACCCGCAGTAGTGAATTTTATAATAATTTTCTCATTAGGATTATTTGACGAATCATGTGAGTCCTGAACGAAATTTACGGCAAACCACAAGTATTAATTTTAAAAACACTAACGGCATCGGCACTTAAAGTTTGTTGTAAGGGATGTGAAATGTCCACTGAAATATGTTTAAAATCTTCCGAAAATAATTTCCACTTAACTTACAGCAGAAGTTTCGAAATGTTAATTGAAAAGTAATTAATTTTTAATGATTTAAATGTACACTTTAATGGTATGTAAATTAAATTGTTTGTCAATATTTATTCTGTTTTAACGTAACAGGTGTCTCAAAAAAAAAAGTAGTTTTGGCTAAATATCAAATAATAACAATTGGAAAACATCTTCCTGAAGCCAGTTTTCGGAGTGACCTTCGGAAGGCTAGTCGCATTTGCTGCGATCATATCTATGTCATCAAACCGGTTTACTCTCAGCAGATTTTTTAATATCAGGTAGCCGTCGAAAGTCGTAGGGAACCAAGTCGAGAGGCTGGCGATGTTTCGTAATTTTGTGTTTTGCCAAAATGTTGCGCATTATTACCAGGGGAAGAAGCCAGTAGCCGCTGGCCCATAAATGGAACCATTTTATTTTCACTATGGCACGAAATATTCTTAAGGTAAAATTATTTGTTGATCGTCTGAACTTTTGGAGTATATTCATGGTTCACAATGCTTTCATAATCGAAAAAAACCAATCAAACAACCCTAAAACCCCTTACCTTTTAAACACATTTTCATCATCATCGACCATTTCCAAGTTGTCCTGAGTCATTCACAAGCGTTTTCTGGTCCTCAGATATTTGTTAGAATTATTGTTGCTGCTGGAATGCCTTACTGTCAAAAGATATGCGGTCAGACTAGAACTGGAATTTCACTTGTAAAGTGCCAAATTCGTAGTATATTTCGAGGGTCGAGGATCGGTCAGTTTCGCCATCTCAACAGATATCCCTGAATTAAAATAATTCATACTCGTTAGCGAGTGAATGCTGATGAGAGAGATGAGAGTGAATTTCATTTGTAGAGTACCAAATTCGTAGTTCTGCTTTCATTTAGTGAACAATGTCATTAAGTGAAGACGTCGATAATGTGATTGCAATGTACAACCTACGAAATATAAACATTCTAGAAACTCTAAGAACGTGAAATAGTGGATGCATTGGTTTATTTGTCTTGCCATTGCTACCCAAGCATTTTCGGTTACATCTTTTCGTTAATATTCTGCCAACTTATAATCATTGTATAAGCAAGTATATTTTTCTATGGCATCTACTAATTTTGCACTAAATTCCTGTTCATTTCTCTTTCCCCGAAAGATACACGCTGGCGACAGCGGAGCTTCGTGGGACAAGGGCGTAACCCGGTATCTTAAGCGTAATGTGGGTCATCAGTGTTCTCAAACCGTTTCTCAAATCCCAAAACACACTTTTTGACCCTTGGATATGAGGGAGAAGAGTTATTCAGTGTTGAATAGTCTCCTCTAATTTAAAGTAGGTAGGTAAAGTAGACTCTTTCAAATAGAAGTATTTGATAATCGTATGCTTAGCACAACTAATTAATTTTATTATTTTAAATATTTTACTAATTAACAATTTAATTAGAAAGTTAGTTAAGTTACTTCAAAATTCTTTAATAAATCGTGTCATCTTACGCGTGATTCTTCAAGGAAACAAAGTATTAGAAAACATTTTTGTGCCACTGTGTACCAACACAAAATTTTTGGGGTCTAGGTTTACCAGACCGTCTCTCAATGACAACCAGCTTGAGTTTAGTTATCCTACCACAATTTTTTGAATTGTTATTGTATATTTACGTAGTTCTGTGTCTAAAAAATGTTATATAATATTACGCTACACATATGTAACAATCTTCTTTGCTATTTTATAAAAGTATTAAAGCAATTTGAATAATAATAATTAATATTTGGCACAAAGTGAAATTAACAATTATTATTATGAAATTTCAGTGACGATATGATTTGTTTAATAATATAAGTAACTGGTAAATTTGATTTTATTAATGTTTCGTGATTTATGTTTAAATTTTTATATTTTAGTTGATTTTTTTTGTTATGAAAATTCGTAAGTATAGGGGATTGAGAAATATTTCGTATCAAACGTGTATGGAGTGCTTCAACAAAATTATTTGTCGTGAAAGTTGATGGTTCATTTGAACTTTTATAATTTTTAAGGTAATTTAATGAAAGATTTTTTATTTAAACGTATGCAAATAGGCGAAATTTATTTTCAAATGAAGTTGTGTATATTTTTTAGCGCTCCATATCATAATCGTGGGCATACAAGGAAAACCAAAAAGTAAAAACGCGAGAAAAAGTGATTTTAATGTTTTTTTTTTGTGTGTTTGGCTTCATAAACTAGTCTATTAACCACAGATTTTTAGAAAATGCTTAGATTTTTTATATTATGCCCTTATATAGACGGTTTTCTTATGGCTGGCAATCAGTTCATCTAAGTTTATGGATAATTGAAATCCTTCGTCGATATTATGTTTAAGGAAATTATTAATAACGTTTTTATAACAATTGCAATAAGGATCAGTTTTAATTCGTATTTTATTTAAATGTGTTTGAAAGCAGCCATGATTTAACTTTAATCTTATATTTGTTGATGAGCAATTTCTACTGACATTGAAGCCAAGAATATGTGGATTTTTTTTTTGTTCGTTAAACTGGCGTTTATTTTATAATAGTGGTTATTGGAAGTCACTTCAACTTTTTTTCCTACATTCAAAAATATTTATAATAATAATATTGTAAAAATAAACATTTTACAAATGGCGAAGTTGAAGTTAGTTTATACTTCTTAACTTAACCTAAGTATCAATTAATTAATCATAAATACCATCGAACAAATCAATTATTAATAGGTAATAGCAATAACAATAAACACAAAATGAAAATAAAACAAAAACACATAAATCTTAGACTTCAATCAACTTCAATCAACTTTATATAAATCTGTGTATCAGATTCTTTACTGTTTGCTTAAAACGATATCCCTTTAACAGTTTTACATCATAGGGCACCTTGTTATAGATACAAGCTACATTATACGAGAAGGATCTTTCAAAAATTGCCGTCAAGTGCATAGGCGGTGTTATAGTATATTTATTTCGTATATCTATATTGTGTACATCTCCCCTGAACGACACCCTCTCATAGAGATAATCTTGCATTTTGTCAGAAATTATTTTGTTATACAAAACAAGAGAGTGCAGCATCCTACGTTCTTCCATCCTCAGCCATTCCATTTCTCTTAATTTGGCTGTGACGCCTCGTTCTCCCCTCCTTATTCCCCCAATCAATCTTACACAAGAATTCTGCATCAGCTGAATTCGACCACTTACCTTTTTTGTTAGGCATGGCCCATAGACAGCATCCGCAAAATTAAAATGCGATAACACTAGGGAATCACACAGTACTTTCCTAGTTTGGTAATCTAAAAGCACTTTTGACACATTTACTTACATGCTCCGAAAATCGCAGGTCATTGTCAAGAATCAGTCCCAAGTTACGGGCTGATTTTACGCTTTCTAGTTTGGTATTGCCCACTCTTATATCAACCAAATGACAAAAATTTAATCTAAAATTCTTATTTCCAAACAATAAAAGTTCGGATTTTTTGGGGTTTATTTCTAGACAGTGATCCCTAGATGCTTTAGTGAGTTTCTCCTAAAGAACTGCATGTACACAAAAACCCTGGAATATTAGTGATATGACATGCAGATTTTGCTCTTTCATCTACGATTTTGTTTCCCAGCACACCAATATGCCCTTTAGACAAAACAAAGTTTACATTGCAGTAGTTAACATTTTTAGTGTTTGTGTGCAATTTTATTTAATGTGCTCTTTGAACAATATTTAGGCAAAACTGAAATACAGGGTTTTCCATCAGAAATGGTTTATTAGCATTTTTTTTTATATTAATAGCACAAAATTACTTAATTTTTTCTGGAGTTATTGAATGTTTCTAAATGAGATTCTTTACTTTTTCTGGTCAAAATAATAAGCCAAAGGTTCATTATCGGAATCAGAATGAGAAATTGTTTATTAGCATTTTTTATAATAATAGGACTTAACAGATTTTTCAAAAGTTATACAATGTAAACACCTTTTAAATGGTGTTTTCAAAATTAAAGCCGAAGAGGGAACGTAACAACAGGATATGGAAGGAAACTTTGAGCGTAGGCAAGAGGTTTAACAAAAAGGTTAAAAAATTCATACTTCTTAAATTTATCCGAAATATTCAATAATTTTTCATTTGTTTAATGGAGTATAACCTATACCATTAACCATAAAAAAACTATAGCACATTGGCGTTCTAAAATAGTGTAAAAATGGGTTATAAACCGAAGAAAAAAAAACATAACAGAAATATTGATAGAATATAACCTATTGAATGTCTCATAAAAAACTTGTTTACATAGGCGTTCGTAGATAGTGGAAAAGGGGTCAAAACAAAAAAATATTTCCTACTGTATAGGCGTTCATAAATAATAGAAAAAGTGGTACAAATTAAACTGTCTAAATGACATATTTAGGCTTCTAAGTAGTTAAATTTGTATGGATGTCTACAATAAAAAAAATATATAATTTGGAAATATAGCTTGTCCCTCAGATTTTGGGGTTTGATTATACAACAAATTAGTTTTGCTGGTCAGTTTTTCTGTAACAAATTCGGAAGTGATTTAAAGTATTTTTCAAAATATTGAATTTTTAGTAGAAGCCTGAAAACATAAATTTTTTTACAAACAATCATTCTTACATTAAAAACCATTACCTAGGTTTAGGTATAGGCCATGCTTCATAGTGATCTTCAATTGACATTCCATTTAACAATGTGATATAATAACATTGAATATATTAATTTTATGAAGACCCCTAATAGCAACAAAAACTAAAAAAAAAATACCCTATATGAAAATTAAATTTTTGAAATAAGTAGGTAGAAAATAAGAAATTTGAGAATGGAGGACTGATCTGTGCGAAACTCTGAGTGACTGAATTAAAATTATACAGGGTTTTAGTAAATAAGTGCGACAAACTTCAGGAGTTAATTCTGCATGAAAAAAAGTTTTCTATCTAAACATATGTCCGCAAATGCTTCGTTGTCTGAGATACGGGGCGTTAAAGTTTTTCTTAAAAACTGAAGATTTATTGATTGCTCTGAAACCGGTAGAGATATGCAAATGAAATTTAGTGGGTTTTAAGAGGTAGTTATTGCGCATTTTTGACATGCAATTAAGAATTTTATGTTCATCAGTAGCGCGCATATGGGTAATGATCTCAATTTTCTTAATATAGCAAACTGTCATTATTTTTACATACAGAATTATCTCCTGGAGTTTGTCGCACTTATTTACTAACACCCTGTATAAATACCAGCACGTAGTTAGAAAATGGTTTCGGGGTAAGTCGGGAATTTTAGAATAACGACAAACGCATTTGGTTGATTTGGTATTATTTAATATTTTATGTAAGTACCTGTGCCAAATGGATATACTCAAAGAAGTTATTACAAAAGTGCGTCTCGATTTTTGTATTTAGAATTATGTTTAAAATATCATCAGGATCAACTTGTATATCCCAGTGAATCGACAAAAGAGCCACTGAGTATCTTATTTCTTGGCCAGATCTTTATACGTTTCATAGATGAAAATGAACGCTCTGGGCTATTAGTAGGCGATAGATGTTTGGAAACAAATTTGTTGATAGCAACTTTCTGTCCATCTGTCTTATTTCCCATATATGGAACACCAAAGATAATATTTCGCTTTTATTGCTGAGTCGGAAGTATCGTTCATGTAATAAGCTGACAATGATTCCAGCATGTGGGCACCTGCCAAAAGTATGTGGAATGCAGACCAGTTCCATTTTCTGAAAATCTATTTCCTATAAGCTTGTAATTAGTTGGTCGATGCATTGTAAAAATATAGCTATTCTTTATATAATAATCAGTGGTAGACTAAACTAAACAAAGAAAAAAAAGACTAAACTTAACAGCTTTTCGCACACTAGCAAAGGAACTATAATTTCTTCTTCTTCTTCCTCTTTGTGCCACAGCTAAAATTGTCGAAGCCATTGAAGAAACTATCCTTGTTGCTAAAGAAATATCCTGCAAACTGGAAACAATACACTATCCTGGCGTTCGATGAAACGTATATCACATAGTTTTAGAAGTCTTGTCTTTTTACATGGAGGAAGAAGATTTTCAACATTTGTTTTGGGAATTTGATTATCGCATGCGTAAAGAAATTCATTGATTTATTTTTTTCAATTTCGGAGGGGTCCGGACCCCACTGGCTACGTGCTTTACAGAACGTCAACTTCTCCTTTGAAATGGACAATGTGGATTGAGTATTTCCACATGCCATTGAACATGTTTGTTTATAAGATCACCTTTCTGGATCTAACTGGATAAACCTTTGAGCATTCAAAATATTCAACCGATCTTTTTTCATTTGTAATTGTCATTGTGATTAAAAAAAATACAAATGATTTTTGGACGCATTAATTTTGTTTTACCACAGCCCAATATGAATTTTTCTAATTATAAAACAGGTTTTAATGTTCAAATTTTAATATACTTTAATTATAATTACTGAAATATCAAAGTGACCTTCAATAAAATGAACGTCAACTACCCAGCAGTATAAAAACACGAGTTGTGACTGTGGCAATTTCATTTGTTTGATCCGGCCTTGATCGCAGGAATTGCTTCTGGGTTATTTGCATAAATCCGAGATTTCACAAAACCTCAAAGAAATAAATTGCCCTGCGTTAAATTCCAAGATCTTGGTGACCAGTTAACATCACAACTTCATGCGATGATTTTGCCTGGAAATCGTTGCTGCAAACTCAAGTTTAAAGTTCTCAACTTCAACAAGAAATCTTGGCTTGAAATTGGATGTCGAATTGCGGTTTAAGAGGCATCAATATCAAGAGAGCATATTCGTCATTAAAGATATTATATCCCCATAGGCATATACTATCACAACCTTTGAAAAAAGAACTTACCGATAGTTTAGTCTTAAGCTACTTTAACTTCTGTGATGTTGTGTATGGACCGTGCCTAGATTGTTCTGATAAAAAAGTTCAGAAATCATGCCTTAGAGTCGCGTATGGAATTAGAAAATTTGAGCCCGTTTCGCATAAATTGAGGGAGGCTATGTGGCTGAGCATGGAGGATCGAAGGTAGCTACATTCGCTAGTTTTATTTCATAATATAATAAATAACGATCGTCCTCCATACCTCTCTAATCAAATTAAATATAGGACTGATGTTCATACGTTGAAGTTACGTTTTCGCGGACTTATTTCGCCCCCGCCTCCCAAAACTTCATTATTCAAGAGATCATTTACTTACCAAATTTATATGCTATACAATAACATACCAGAGGACTTCAAAAAGTTAGGGGTTACAGATTTTAAGTTTAAATACAGGAATCGACTTTTGGATTTCAAATAGATTTTTTGTTTAATTTTTCTTTTCAGATTTTTTGTGGAAAGTAGTAAACTTTGATTGTAGTAATAGGCATGATTAAGGAGTGCAGTTATTGGTCGGACGTATTAGAAATTTGGTTCTAAAGTTATGAATTTTGGGGTTGAACTTAGAACTTTTTTTAATTGCTTTCAACTCCATTTTGCATATCAATTCATTATTATGTTATGTATTTATGATATTCTGACTTAATGTGTACGTTGTTATGATTTGAATGCAAATAAATGTATTATTATTATAAACCCGTCCTGGTGAAACCACATGTCGTTTAGTAGAGACTACAAGAACTCCATTATGTTGTAACGAATG
Organism: Apoderus coryli; assembly: GCA_911728435.2. Classification (NCBI taxonomy): domain Eukaryota; kingdom Metazoa; phylum Arthropoda; class Insecta; order Coleoptera; family Attelabidae; genus Apoderus; species Apoderus coryli. The sequence continues at coordinate 5,891,349 of OU452209.1, read as the reverse complement.
TCGTTGACAGTGCAAATCCGGCGCCACAAAGTTGCTTGTTGTGGATTCATTTGTTTCTCGCGGATTGCGTGAGAATTTTCTCGGAACAATCACAATTGACAGCTGTCAAATTTCAGAGTTGCCAAGTAAACTAAATTTAAATAGTGGTTCTACTATTATTGAGACATCCAATGTGGCAAATATTTGTATTTCATCTAGTACGTTGTTTTTATAATTGTATTTGTTAATAATATTGTTCTTTTAAGAAATAACCATTTTATTTTTCAATTACATATTGTTTTGTAATATTTATAGCCCAGAAATTGAATAATAACAATATAGTATAGTATTCCGGACATAATCTAGAATTTATGTTGATTTCTATTCCAACTTATGTCTTACAGCATTATAGTGAGAAATTTATTAGGTTTCCTTGTTAAATGAATCTAGATTATATTATTATTAATGTTTTATTGTTTGATTTATTGAATTCTATATAGCAATTTATTATTTTTTGTTTCAGATTCCGATTCGACCGTTTCTAGTCACAACGGACCTTTTTTTTTAACGAAACAAGGAAGAGTGATATAGCATTAAATTAATTAGAAATTATTTAAATAAAACAATGAAGTATCTCGTAAGTTCAGCGTGTGTTCTAAGTCTTGTTATAGTTGCAGTAATTGCAGCACCTGCTCCAACGAGTTTACAGGTATGTCATTGATGAAATTCTATAATAGAAGTACTTTGGTATTGAAATGCATATACAGTGGGGTTTAAAAGTCGTGCACAAATTCGATAAAATATGAATGAAAAAAAAAAAGGCGATGGATATGGTTTAGTCACGTATCTGATCAAAACTTAAATTGCAAATATTTTATTTTTGAGGTTATAACACAAATGATATCAATTATGCTTTAATTCTTCTAAAATTGATGAAGATAATTCCTTTGGAGTCCCAAAAAAGTAATTGTTTGTCTGTTTGCTGTCTTTGGAGTTGGTTCATCTGGTCCAATCCATTGTTCTGATTCATTTTGAAGTTCAATATAAATGCTTTACTGACAACATCAGAGCTCTTCCATTATCCATGCACAAATGTTGATGTAAAACATTGCGTATACACATTGAATGGATATCCTTCGGCCACTGTCTGACTGCTGAATACGATGCAAAAGGGTCTTTCAGTATTTAATTTTCTCCATTTACATTAACGACATCGGATTGAATATAACGAGTAAGTTTCTGCTATTTGCAGACGATTTTAAATTATACAGGTTAATCGAAAGTAATGCAGATTGTCTGCAACTGCAGGCTGACCTAGCAATGGTTGAGAGATGGTGCATAACCAACAAATTACCAGTAAATTTGTCAAAATGTAGGTTGCTGACATTTTCGAAGAGTCAGTTTCCTATTCGTTTTAATTACATTCTTAACAGCTCTGTGCTAGAATTATCTTCTACCATTAGGGACCTTGGCATGCTGATTGATAGTAAGTTAACTTTTAATCAGCATATAGATGCCCATGTTAAAGGTGCATTTCGGTCTCTGGGCTTTGTTATCAGAACAACAACAAATTTTCACAACATTAGTTGCTTAAAGATGTTATATTTTTCCCTGATCATCATATGGTCACCAATATACCGGGTTCATGAGGACAGGATCGAACGTGTCCAAAGAAAATTTTCTAAGGACGTATATTTCAAGGATCATGGACATTACCCTATAAGGGGATATGATAATGCACTATTCTTACGCGGTTATGACGTTCTTTTTAAATTAATACATTTTCTAATTGACTGTCACCAGCTCCTGAGTCAAATAAAATTTCATATTTCGCAATACTATGCCCGCAACAATTATATATTCGAAGTGTCGTATCTTCGAACAAACTATAAGGGACGTGCGCCATTGACTAGAGCTTGTAAGTTGACGAATACATTTAATTTACATAAAGCACTAGATTTTTTAGATGGCAAAATTGGCAGCTTCCTGACTGATCTGCGGAGATGCATGGGAAATTTTTATTAAACATCAGTATTATTGTTTGGGTTCTACTTGGTTGTTTTTATGTTTTATATAGTTATTGTTAAGATCTGTGGTGTTGTTATATGGCCCATGGATACTCCTTCATCTGGTTATTTGGTATTGTGAATAATTGTGGTACTTTTGTAGTTTGTTAGATTTATTTGATATTAATTGAAACTATGTAATCTTTGTCTTGTAATTGGGCTCAGGCCATTATTTAAATTAATTTCTTCAAAATTTCGAAGTAATGTTAAGTCTTTCACGTCAGTTACCGAAGATGGCAGCAAAATTCACTCCTACTGGCATCGAAAACCTTATATTCCAACCCTAGCCAAATTTAACGTCGCGGAAATACCACGTTTATATTCGTGTGAAGCGCACCATATGATTGTTGGGTTGTTTGCATTTAGAAAGTAGGTTGTAAATGGCGAACGGATTCATTTATTAAATATTCCAAATAACTTTTACCTTTTAAAGTGCAGTCGAAAAAATTAAACAATGTAATGAGATACAGGGGCATAAGAAGGATATTGACAATGACCACATGAGTAAAAATTAGCCTGTGTGCGTTTTTTCTTTTTACCTCCATATTTTGTGGGATTTATGTAGAACTTTTAATCCTCACTGCATATGTTTATTGTAAAAGAGATTATAAAAATTATTGTTAAATATTATTAATTATCTATGCTAAATGTTTCTTTGACATAATAATCAAAACCTCACAACAACTTCTGAAACTCTTCTTTAGGACAATTTGAAAACTACAATTATTGTAAAAGATTTAGTTAAACTCTGTTCACAATGGTAGGATAATTCCGAAGCTCTCACTCAATCAATCCACAAACAAAAATCAATCCATCATTCACAATGTAAGGTATGATCTCTCTAAGTGTATCGTCCAATATTTAAACGATCTGAGGTTTTGGATTTTTAGGACTTTTTCTTCTTCTTCAAGTGCCGTGTCCTCCCAGAACATTGGCGATCAGTCGCATGATCTTCACTTTGTCCACAGCAGACCTAAACAATGTCGTAGTGCTTACTCCATACCACTGGCGAAGATTCCTGAGCCACGATGTTCTTCGGCGACCAGGACCACGCTTTCCCTCTATTTTTCCTTGAATGACTATATGAAGCAATTCATATTTCGGATTTCTCATTACGTGGGCAAAGTACTCCAGCTTTTTTCTTTTTATGATATTAAGCACCTTTCTTTCTTTATTCATACGCTGTAGAACCGCTTCATTCGTCACTCTGTCCATCCATGATCTCTTCAGCATTCTTCGGTAAGCCCACATTTCGAAAGCCTCAATCCTCTTACACATTGCCTCAGTGAGGGTCCATGCTTCCATCCCATAGAACAATTTGCTGAAGACATAGCAACGCAATATGCGTATTCTTAGGGGAATTCTTAGAGCTCTGTTGGTTAACTTCTGCATGTTCTTAAATGATGTTCTCGCTTGTTCTATTCTGCTTTTGATTTCTTGAGTTAGATCCCATTCTTCATTCACCCAGCAGCCCAGGTATTTGTATTTTTGTACTATTTCCACTATTTCTCCATTTATGCTAATATATGTTCAGTTGTCAGCTATATTTTTGTTTTTGCTGACAACCATCCATTTGGTCTTCTTTATATTTAATCGTAGACCCATTTGTTGGCTGCGGTCTGTTACCGCTGATAACAGTGTCTGTGGATCATCTTTATCTGTTGCTAGTAGGACCGTGTCGTCCGCATATCTTAGATTGTTGATGACTATTCCATTAGCAATTATACCCTCTGTTCTGTCTTCGACGGCTTCTCTGAAAATTTTTTCTGCATATAAGTTAAACAGAAGGGGGGAGAGTACACAGCCTTGTCTAACTCCTCTCATAATGGGCACTTCTTCAGATGTCTGGCCGTTAATTCTAATGTCAGCTGTCTGATTCCAGTACAAGTTGGCTATTATCCGAACGTCCCGTCCGTCCAGACCTATATCGTTCAGTTTTTAGGACTGTATAAGTAAAAATCTTCATAAAAAATGCGACGTTTCGCTGTCTATATTGCAGCTTTTTCAATCACTAAAAAGTAAGTATAGATTTAGCAATAAACAAAACATTATTGAAGACCTACCTTTTAAACAATTAGAGTTGATAACAGAGAGATTAATTAAAAACAACATTAGCCTAATTCTATGTAGGTAGTCATTAAAATAAATTAAAATTATTGTATGCAATTAACAATTTTTGGTGTTGTTCGAACGTGTATTAAAGTGAACCATGTAGTTGATTATTAAAAGTGTAAAAACAAATCACACTAAAAACTAAACTAGATAAGGCATTTACAAGGAACTATCCAATCACACTGAGAAACCACATAAGCTAAAATTAACATTTTGAGTCGATCACGTATGCACATATTCTATACAAGTTTTTTGATTTTTTCCTCTTTTTATAAATATCAATCAAGTTCAAGTATTGGGGGTTTTTTATATTTGGCCTAACAACTGATGAGTTGGTATATTTTTCAGCTCAGACTGGTTTAAAAAGAACAAAGAAATATATGTGAATTTTCTCATTCAAATTATGTCTATTTTTTTATAAAAATTAAAATATTTACAATAAAAGACGGAATATTATAGGGCCCCGAGGTTAGGTTATTTTTTGATTTTTAGAGGCCTTCAAAATTTCAAAAAACTAGGGACGTGTCTCGGCTTTTCTTTTAAAAATGCACCATTTTGGACACTCTGTATATGATTGGACTACATGCATAATGCATATGAACGGATATAAGTCCAATTTGCAACTACATTAAACACGTAAATTGTCCGATAAAACAAAAAAATCGCAACTCAAATTACTTATTATATAATATTAAATAAATTCTATTGATATTATACAAGAGATGTTCCTGTTCTATTCTAGCACATTAGCAATAACAATTTTAATTTATTGACTGGCATTATAAGTATGTACTCAATTTGATGGGAACTTTCACTTTTTTCTTTCTTTCATTCAATGCACATGATTCATTATAAGAAAAAATGGGCACTTTCTTTGACCTTCACCATATAACAGGTATCTGCTTTTTGGTTATTATATAATCATTATGTTAACGTTTTCTTTTTTGGGAATTTCCATGCTTAATTAAACCAGATTTTAAAGAATTCTACTGAAAAACAGTAGGTAGTTCAAATAATTATAAATTAATTATTGCTTTTTGTTTAAATATTTTTCAATCACTGTATTAAGAAGATGTCCGTGGATATTTCACATTGCCATGGAGTTCTTTTAGGTGTTTTTTGATTCTTCTTCAAGTGCCTTGTTGCCTTCGAACGTTGGCAATCATTAGCGCTATCTATATTTTGTCGACCGCTTTTCTAAAGAGTCTTGACGTCTGGGGTCATAACGTAGCACTCGAGCACGAACGGAGGGCGACAGACCTCGGCAACACAACACGGACCTCATTTTTACAAATAATGCTGCGCGATTTTTTTTTTTTTATTATGCCAAGGCAGAGAAATCATCATGACACCTAGGGAGTTCCTTACCACTTCCTTAGGTAGTGTGGCTCGGGAACCCTCCCTTTTCCATGTCCTCGCTTGATTGTCCTCTGTTCCTGTTGTCCTCTGTTGGTGGTGCCTAGAGAACACTCTGAAACATACATTTAGATGAGTATACCTCACTTGAAAGAAAGAATAATAATTGGTGTCCTAGTCCTGTGGATTCCTTCATCAGAGTTGACTCCTCGGTCTCCGGTACCGCCTGGCACCGTCTTCTACGTTGTAGTTGACTGCTTCGCGAATCAGTGGGTTTGCATGGGTCTCTGCCATTGCAAAGACCTTCTGGGCTCTCAACCTCATGACGTTCCTTAGGGCGTCGAGTTTGAGGTCCCTTCGGATCTGTGCGTTTGACACCAACCAGGGTGCACCCACTGCCATCCTTTTCGCCTTGTTCTCCGTGGCCTCTAATCGTTTCAGGTACGATGGTGCCGCGTATCTCCATGCTGAACTGGCATAGGTCAAGGCAGGTCGCACGACTGCCTTAACCATTTGGAGCTTGACCTGCAAGGGCATCTTGCTCCTTCTGCAGATCATCGGGTAGAGCTTCGAAATGATGACTTTGGCATTCGCGATGCTCTTCTCGATGTGCGGTCTCCATGACAGGGATCTGTCCAAAGTTACCCCCAGGTACTTTGCAGTGTCCTGCCATTGTATGTCAGTACCCTCGATGTTGACGAAGTCGTCGGGGCGCACTTGTCTTCTTCTGATGAGGAGCGCGGTGCTCTTCTCGGCATTAATCTTGGTCTTCCACCTGGTGCACCATTCGGTGAAGTTGTCCGCTGCTCGCTGCAGGTATCTTGTCATCAATTCCGCACTGTGACTGCGGGCAATCAGGGCGGTGTCGTCTGCGTAGAGTGCCAAGGTATTCTGGTCTGTCCTTGGGATGTCGCTGGTAAAAATGGAGAAAAGATGGGGGGATAGTACAGAACCCTGCGGCACGCCGGCCTCCAGGGTCCGTGATTCTGGGACCTCCTTCCCTGTCCTGACGCGAATGTGTCTATCCTGTATGTAGGAGTCTGCTAGCTTGATCATCGCTGGTGGGTATCCTAATGTGTGCATCTTATAGATGATTCCTTCCTGCCAGACCCTGTCGAAGGCTCTGGACACATCCAGAAATACGACTCCCGTGACTTGGCCCCGCAGGGCTTTCATCATTTTTCATGCGTTACCGTCCTTAGTGTTTAGCTCTTCTAGCTTCTTTTGCTATTGGTTCCCACGATGTTCCCGTAATCTCAGCGTCACTTCCGCGTTGAGTCTGTTGAAATTTGCTCTGTCTTCAGGGACTAAGGTCATCTTGATCTTCTCCGGGCTCGATTCTTCTCCTGAATCTTCGCTCTGATTGCAGCAGGGATGTCTTTCGCGAATTGCAGAAAGTCTCTGTTCCTCCTTTTGGAGGAGGTGCAGTCTCGCAGGGCTCCTTGAATGCTGCGTTCAAGTTGCAAAACCGCGCTGCGTTCAAGTTCCGGAAACCGCTTCCAGTTGGTCCTGTGTTCCATGTAGCTGTCTTCATCCAGTGTTCCGTCTCCGAGTTGCAGTAAGACCGGTCTACGGATCCTCATTTAGCGTTATTATTTCGTACGGTGCAGTGATATTCTTGAGCACTGCGACGTCCAAGACGTCAGGGCGTGAGACACGACTGTCGATGTGCATCGGAGTGACTGGCCCTATCACTACATCATCCCTTTGTTCGGTCCACGAACTGAGATTCCTGCCGGCTGGGTTGAATATCCTGCTGTTCCACTCCGGTGACTTGCAATTCAGATCCCCCAACACCACCGTGGATGCCCTGCCTGCGTTGCTGCGCGATGAATCCCTGTTTGCCTTAATAACCCCTCTCCTCCGTCTCCTGGACCAGCTTTTTGAAAATTCCGGCACTGTTATTTCCAGTGCAAGCCCAATATACTCATTTAGGTTTAAATAAGACTGTCAAGTCGATTAATTAGCTGCATTATATTTTTGAGAAAACACAGCTGATGGGTTGAACGCTCAAAAAAAAAGTCCATCGCGCATATCGGGTAGATTTAGAAGCTCCTACATAGCTAGAGCATGAGATGTCTGTGTCAGTGGAACAGATGAAAATATGGATTGAGATACTCTAAAAACCACCCGATTTCTTTGAACTCAAAATGGGAAAAGTTCTTTGACTTTAAAGTATTGATCTTTATTTGCAAATAAACTTTCAGTGAGATCTTTTGATTAATGCTGTAGAAACTGAAACGTACGTCGAAGGACCAGGTCGAAATCCATGCTGACACCTATTCAAGTTTCCGGAAGCACTCAGGAAACCAAACATTCTCTCGGAAATCATCCTTTCGAAAATGTTTGAAATTGAGCTCAACAGAGAAATCGGTCTGTAATTCTCAAGAGCATTCGGATCTCTTTTTTTAAATACAGGAACTATAACAGCCTCTTTTAATTGTCCAAGGAAAATACCACTTTGAACGGACGTATTTCACTAGAAATCTCGTTTTATGTAACGGGACTAAGAACATACTTTGAGGATTCACCATATCCACAGTGCAATGGACGGACATGGATCCAGCAAAATGCGACTCCAATTTTGAGATATATGTATAAAAGAGGGTTGCTTACCTAATTTGGGTTTGATATATGATTATGGTTGTCAGGTATTGTTGGCCTTTGTACATTTACCTGTATGCTCTCTGAAAAAGCTCAATTTATTTTATTTAAATTTATTAAGCAATCAGAATACAATATATGTGTATATGCTGACACGGGAGCTGTTGGAGCTCTCAAGTGGCGTTGTAAGAACTTCTCCAACGACAAGTCCTCTTTAACCGTCCTTCAGGTCTGCTGGCCAATTCTGTTTGGGTCTTCTATTGATTTGTGGTTCAAGAAGTGTATGAAGAAGTATAGTTGTGTGATGTTTCTTGCTTATTTCATTTATAACGTCTCGTCTTTTACCATGGAGCATTTGTTACCATTCTAAGTATTTTGGACTGGCTTCTTTGTATTAGTAGTAGTAATTTATTATCTAGGGACAATTTAGAATTTTTTCCTATAAGCCAATTGATCTCTTTGATTTTTAAATCAATTTGTTTCCGTTTTTTAATTACATGTTCCTTTCAAGTCAAACGTTTATCCAAAGCATACCTAGAGATCTTGTAGATGTCGATTCCGGTATTCCTATTCCATTCATAAACACTGGAAGGCATTGCTCATCAATGTATGTTAGAAGCCTTACAGCTTCTCTTACCATTTTTGGTGTTATTTTGTCGAATCCAGGAGCTTTTCGCATATTTAGAAATTTTATTTCGTTTTGAACGTCATTTAAGGAGAGTGATTTTATTGGGGATGTGGTTGCAGCCGTCGCTAATAGGTCTCTATACAACTCCTCGACAGGATTGTCATTATTGGGCGTAAATACCTTGGCTAGGTGCTCTGCAAATAATGTTGCTTTTTCTTCATCGTTTCTAGCCCATCCCATTTCTGGTATTAATTCGTTACGTATAGAAGATTTCTTGAGTGTTTGATTGGTTTTCATATCGAATTGTCGAAACGATTGAGGTTCGTTACGTAATAATGAAACGATCTTTCATTAGTTTCCTTTATTTTTGATTTTAGTTGGTTGGTTAGGCTATTTAGTACATTTTTATCTGTTGAGTCATGTTTACGTTGCCATTTTGCCCTTGCCTTTATTTTTTGTGCGATTAAGCTCTAAATTTCCTCTGGAATGTTATGAACGTATTTATTGCGTGTTCGTTTTCATGGATGGTTTGCAGTCTGGTGTTTTGATTTAAATTACTTATGATATTATCTCGGTATTTGTCCCAATTTGGTTTTTTGTTGTGTAGTATTGGAGTACGTGCTTTATGAATAATTATGCTATTGTGACTATAATAAAGAAGTACTTTTTTTCTTCTATCATATTCAGAAGTTCTCTTCCTTTTGTTGTTACCGCGATAGATTTTGGACCCGAGTGTTTGGAAAAGTCAGTGATTGCTCTTTTTTGATGTTGTGCCGTGAAAGGCAATAGACTGCAACTGAAAAAGCTCCAAATGGTCCTCGATTTATTAAGCAGAGTTTATACACACACTGTATTTAAGACGTCATGGCAATATCCAAATACGTCATTGCGTATTTAATAATTTCAATCATGTTGTCTAGAAAACTATGTAATGGACAATATTTGAATTTTAATTATTAGATACACATAAACCACATTGTAATGACGGTTTTACAAATTTCTATCATGAACTGACATTGAATAAAGAATCAAATTAATATTATCGGTAAGTAATTCTATTTTCTATTATAATTCTTGACAGAATTTTTATACCGTATGTCCTTTACAGTTTCTAAAATCAATATTTTGACCCCATTATCTGTTTTAGATTAATTGGCCTTGATCATACAAATTGGCAATCTTTAAATCAGTCTTTTTCATTCTGGTTATCATAGTAAAAATACTTTTCAAAACATTGAAGAGTTTATACCGCTCAAGTTTTAAGATTTTCGGGTTTAATTTATAATAAGTTATGGGTGACTTATTATCGTAGCTTATTAGCCATTAAATTAATAGGATTTTTGTACTCTGGAACTAATTCGCCCTCACAAGCGTTTACAATAACTTCAGATCCATTCGCAGAGGTATCCCTCGATTTAAATTCATAACGGTTGTCATTTTAGTTTTGCAGATAGAGCCAAGTTTAGAAGCAGATCTTCCACTAAAAGGTTGGTATAGCAAAATGAATCTGTCAGGCATATTTGCCCGCTTTCAATATCGTTAATTGTTCCTCAATGCAGATAGTGTACTAGCAGATTTATAACGACATCCAGCCACTGTCTAAATGTATACCACACCATTTGAAAGAAAATTTCGTTAGACAACTCCTGCACATCTTTCTTTTCCAAGTTTCGCACTGGAACTATTTTGGCTAGCATGAGAGAAGTCTAAATGAATGAATCTTTATTACTACTCAACCTTCTCTTTGTATTCTTTCCTTGAGGGATGTCAATTTTAGTGTATTTAGGTGGTGTTCATAACACACATATCACTCAAGCCCTTTGTACTCTTGCGATAGCCTCTATATCTTTAACTTTTGAGCCAAATCGAGGACCGTCTTATGTATGACCTATAATTTCAAAAACTCGTGTGTCTTCTCTTTAAAATGTCATCTGCACTATAAAATATCAATCTGTTAGCACGCTTTGTTATATGTGAATCCTATTAAAGATTCATTACGTGATTTGGCAGGAGTTGTTCAGCAATCTTTAATTTATTGAAGAAAACTAAAAGATCTCCTAAAAGTTGGAAGCAAGCTCTTCAATTTTTGAAGGTATCAGCGGACCATTGGCATGCAAGTATCGTTCTGTGTCTATTCTATCCAAATCTTTTAAAGCTAATATTAGTCGAAAAGAAACGGAGCTCATATGGTCAATAAATGCATCTAAGATGATTGATTTTGACGACCAAATAAATTTTGCCCTTACAAGTCAAAACAAACTGTGGATCTTCTGATATTAAATTTTCATATTTACGTTAACTAAAGCTGGAAGTTAATTAATGGGGGACATTTATGTGGTATGTACAATTAAAAAACAGCCGCAACGAAACTCTAGAAAACCAAAGGTAGTTGAGGAAAAGGTTAAGAACTCACTAGATATGTCATGTATATTTACCTCTTGTCTCTTAGAATTTTACAATTCGAGAGTCCAATTTTGTTGGCTACGAATATCGCCACTATTATTTCAATAATAAGAGGAAGTACACAGAAAAAAAATATATATTTCAAAACAAAGCATAGATGAATTAATAATAATTAATAAGTTAAAAATGTAAGAATAGTTTAGTTATAGATTTTTTTTAAAGTTGACAAATTAATTAAAATGACTAGGTTGGAGCTAGCGCAAGCACTGGTGGAAGCTCTAATAGTAACTCCAATGGAGGCGGATTATCCAATATATTATCAAGCATAGATTTACCAGGATTATTGAGAGGTGTTAATAGCTTTGTCAAATTAGTTGGAGTATTTTGCCCACCTTTATCCCAGGTAAACACATATCGAAAGTCGTTGTGGCAAGACACTAATTGGAAAGTAATGCAATCAAAGCCTTTTTTTTTGCTTATACCGTAATCTAAATTCTTACTTGTGGAATAAAATTAACATTCCTAATATTTCTACATAATATTTCACTGGTGTTTAGACATTTTTTCTTAAGAATTTGTTTATGTCATAATAGTATAAAAGAAACTAGACGGGTGTGGCGTCAAGTTCTCTGTTAAGGCGTTTTTTAGCGGTACGAGTTGGTAGAAAATTATTGAAAGCAAAAATAAACAAATGTGATTTTTTAATGGAATTAGTTTTTTTTATTCAATATAATATCTTAACAACTATTTTGGTCAATATTTTCATTCTAGTTCTTAATATAATCAAAGCATCCTCAAATTTTTTACTTCCGATCCATTTTTCGAGGTCAGGAAACAAATGACAGTTGCTGTGGGTTTAATCTGGTGATTTTAGTGATCAAAAAGACCGACTAACTGCCCCATATAGTACTGATCATCAGTGATGCTTTTGCCCTTCTTAAAATAATTACTTTCGCGTCTCAAAAAACAGTCATTCTTCTTCCACGATCAAAATTTCACCTGTAGAGTGTCAAATTAGCTATGGAAATATTTTTCTGGTGCAATATTTCATCCAGCCTTGCACCTAGCTAGCACAAAGGTTATCCATGCAGAAATGTTCATGTAAAATATTGTTTACACGTTCAGTAGACATCGCAGTACTCTCAGTCATTTTTGTGATCATTTAGGCAGTTGTGACCTTAACGGGTGAGTCTTGAATATGTTTTCAATAACAAACGTTGCTTCCCACAAAATGCTATAACTCACTAATCAATAGTCAGGCTGCTGTCAAATTTATACACGTTTTCTTTGAAGGTTAGTACTAAATAAAAAACATATTGAAAAAATTCTAGTCACGCCATCTGTGGCCTTTTTGAATGATCTAATAGGTATAGGAAACCCTATCCTGTGCTTTGTCTCAACAAAACAACATCTTTGATTGCATTACATTTTTTTCAAATTGGCGAGTCAGATCCGTACTCAAATATCAGAACTCGTCAATTCATAAAATTCTTTTAAGGTACTCGACAACGTTATACAAAACGTTACCAGTACCGCATTTAGAGTATTCGGCAGAGCAATCTTACGCAGCGGCGGACTGGGTGGGGGCAGTAACGGGGGTGGACAAAAAGTGAATGTCGTCCTACCGACATTCCCCCCAGATGAGGATTATGATGAGGATGAAGAAAATGAGGAAGAGGGTGCTAGTAGTACTACAACTGCCTCTAGTACTGGTGTTCCAACAACGGTAAAACCAAAAATAAAATTATGATATAATTGTTTAATTGATTGAATCTTGCTTGAATACTATGCAAGAGAAGTCTTTTCTGTTTTTATTATGACGGGAAATAGAAAAGAGAAAAAAGATCCTGAAGATGAACTGGAAAGGATTAAAACTTGTGATTGTAAAATAACCATATTTATAAAATAGTTATAGTGTTATTAACATGTATATGTAATTTTTACGGTTTTTAGTATGTTTTATATCAAAATACAGCCAATTATGAGTGCAAATGGATTTCTGCTGATCTTCCTTTTGGACAATAACAGCTTGGCTACAACATGAACAGCGATAGTTTTTGTTTTAATCAATGTTTCAATCGCTGTCTTGAAACTGGATATTCTAAAAGCCAAACAAGTGCTTTTTGATAGGCAGCTTCTGATTTTTTGAACTGCTTTAATAACATATTGCAGTAGTATTAATTGCTATTTATTATTGGCTCCCTGTACAAATGACTTTAAATAACTCTCCGACACTAACTGATTTCATTTTAAGACTTTTCTGTCTCTTGTAAAATTGACGATAGACTTACAGATTCTCTACAAAAAACTTATTTAAATCCCTTGAAATTGGTCACTGGTGAATATTCAACAACTCTAACTCACTCCTAATGGCCTTATGATGATGATAATTTGTTAAGCAAATATTCAAAATCAGCAGCTTCCCCAAAAACCTTTCTGCAACATTTTAGTACTATCCGCATAACTTTGTGCCATCAGGTTTGTTCGTAATTTTGAAAAATACCAAAATGCGATTAAATTAAAAAAATTTACTGTACAGAGTGGCCCAAATTCGACATTTTTTTAAGGGAACTCATGTTCCTGTCAAAGATAGACAATTAACCAAGGTCGTCCAGGGTCAAATTTTAAGGAAAGGAAATCACTTTATTGGTTTTCAAAATGTTCCCCATGAAGATCTATACACTTTTGCATGCGTTTGAACCAATTGTCTAAGCACTTTTGCCACTCTAATTGAGGTATCTCCAAAACATGCATTCTGAATGCAGCAACCGCTTCTTCAGGTGTCGAAAAACTTTGACCTGTCAGTTTGTTTTTTACGTACGGGAATATAAAGAAGTCATTCGGTGCCAAGTCAAGACTATACGGCGGATGACTCATCAACTCGGTGTTTAGGGTGCTCAAAAATGCAGTTGTTTGAGCCGATGTGTGAGAGCTGGCATTGTCGTGGCGGCTGTTGGTTTTCCTGATTTCTTGGAAGACAACTGGCAAACAAATGGTTGTGTACCACTCAAAATTGACTGTTCTGCGTTGTTCTAGTGGTACGGTTGCGACATGTCCAGTTTTTCCGAAAAAACAGGCGACCATTTGCTTGGAAGTGCTGCGTGCGCCAACAACTTTTGTTGGATTTGGCTCATCTTGAAACAACCATACAGTCGACTGCTGTTTACTTTCGGGCACATACGCGTAAATCCACGATTCATCACCTGTCACAGACGTGTTTCGAAGCACCGCGATCGTATTTTTTGAGCATTTCTGTCGACCAATCGACATGAGCCTTTTTTTGAGCGAATGACAAATTGTGTGGGATCCAACGCGAACAAATTTTTTTGACAGTCAAATGTTTATACAATATTGAATGTATGCTGGTCCCACTAATGTCTAATGTTGTCTCAATCTCTTGATAGGTCACATGACTATCTTGCAATATCAGTTCGCGCACAGCATCAATGGTTTTCGGAACAACAACTGATTTTAGACGGCCGTCACGCAATTCGTCTTGGAATGAACTACGACCACGATTGAATTCACCATACCATCGATAAACACTGCTGCTTGATGGAGCTTCATCGTCAAAAATTGAAGCACTGTTGCTGAGTTAATCCAAGTCGAAAGTTGTAAAAAATAATCGCACGAAAATGTTCACGATTTAATTCCATTTTTGGGCTGAGATGAATCTTTCAAGTTACTCTAAACAACACAAACAGCGCTCGTAGGTCAAAACGTTCTGAGTACGTATAACTTCAAAAATGTCCAATTTTACGATAGAGCTCTCAGTTGCCAGATTGCAACACTAGGGTTGCCAAATCCCGAGATATAAAAGGCAACCCTCGTATTAAAGTGTCAACAATATGTAGCATTATGCAATGCTTCCTCCAACAACTCTCTCTTGAGGTAATTGATTCTAAATTAAGTCTTTAATTCGTCCGCAAAGATAGCAATCTAAAGGTGTCAAGTCTAGTGACCTGGTTGGCCAAGCTATAGGTGCTCAATTTCCTATCCACTCATCACCAAAATGTTCATTTAAGTAGTTAGTTATCGCCCTTGAATTATAGAGAGGTGCGCCGTTTTGTTGAAAATAAATACCATTTCTCCGTTGATCTAAAGGTAGTTCATCTAAGAATGGTTCAACTTGTGATCTTAAAATCTGAATGTATCTATCTGAATTAAGCATACCATCAAAAACATAGTGGCTAATGAATCTGCCGTCAAACATACACACCCATACATTAAAAGCAGATCGTCTTTGGTTCCTGGCCGTCGCTGTTGAATGCTGATTGGCTTGGGTTCATGTATAACAGTTGTACCCATTAAATATTCCCGCGCTACTGCTCTTGGGACACCTGTTTCGTCCTCTAACATTCGGGTGGACGAGCATGGGTTATTTGCAGCATACAAAGCATTGACGTAAATGGAACAGCTTGGACGTTCTGGCGTGCAGCATACAGCATGTATGCAAGGCTTCTCTAAACTATTGTATTTTATTATTTAGAAGTACAAACCGTGTTGAACATGAATAATTTATACCAGACCAGGAATTTTGATATAAGATATATTAAAAACCAGTTATTTTTGTGATCGTATAATATTGTATAATTACGCGACAAAATATGCTAACCAACTACATTTTCTGTTACAGTTGTCAACTCTTGAAGACGATTCCAATAACAACATAGCCAAACGGCATGTAAGAGTTGCACGTGCTGCAGCAGAACAATCAGAAGACACCGCTGGCGATTATGATCAGGAAGGTGCTGAATCCGCGCCTGAACCGGAGCATGATCTCTCCAATGTCGATGTCGACGATCAGGACAGAGATAAGCGATATTCGGCATTTGGAGGTGACGGTCATGCTTCAGGTGGTTCAGGCAATTTCCTGTTCGATATCATACGGGTAAGCAGCTGAGGACAACCGTGAGGTTTAGGTTAGGATAGGGTTCTAGGTGAATTTTTGATGTTAGGGGGAGTTGTCTAAAATTTGAACGCGATTCTTCAAATTAATTTGGGCACCACTGGTTTTGGTTAAGAATTTCTTGCATCTTCAGGTACATTGCATTAAGGGTACTAAGAAAATTAGTGTTTTGGCATAATATCACGAAAATATAGAAGCGTTAGTAGTTTTGAATGTATCAGCAAGTGATGAATCTGCAAGTTCATTATAAATTGAGGTCATTGGAATAAAAGGCGTCTACTCCACAAAATGATTTATATATATACGTTAAAATTATTCTTCGTTTTAGCTGCCAGACATGTTTCGGACTACACGTCCATCATCAGTGGCTTAAAGAGCTTGTACAATGTTGTTACATGTGAGAGTCATACCTCATACAGAATTAACAGAGCGGTTTTACATGGATTTATGATTTAAACGTCTATACATATCACCCTGATGGAAAATTGGTTGTTAAATAGTTAAAATAAAATAAAATAAAATTAAAATATAATTAAAGTGTTGAACATTTGTTATTCATCGTCAATGAGAACAGTTTTGGTGAAATAATTATTTCACCAAAACTGTTCTCATTGACGATGAAAAGAAAGAAAAAGAAAACAAAGACTAATAGTAACAGAAATAACAAATGTTCAACACTTTAATTATATTTTTATTTTATTTTATTTTATTTTATTTTAACTATTTAACAACCAATTTTCCATCAGGGTGATATGTATAGACGTTTAAATCATAAATCCATGTAAAACCGCTCTGTTAATTCTGTATGAGGTATGACTCTCACATGTAACAACATTGTACAAGCTCTTTAAGCCACTGATGATGGACGTGTAGTCCGAAACATGTCTGGCAGCTAAAACGAAGAATAATTTTAACGTATATATATAAATCATTTTGTGGAGTAGACGCCTTTTATTCCAATGATAACATTCACTCCTCGATAGATGGATTACTTCAGAAAATAAATTGAGGTTATTTTAATTGCGTCTCTGTTTTTGAACACGGACATAACTTATATTAGAAATTCTCAGTGGTGCCTTGATTTTTTGAAGTTGAAGGACATTTTTCAAAAACATGTTTATACAGGGTGTTTCAAAATGACGAGAAGGGGTGATTTCTCAGGTCATTTTATGGAAAAAATACGACAAAGTGTTCATTTTTTTTTTTTGTAAAAAATGGTTTTTTTTTTTTAATTAAGTCAAATATCTCCTTACCGATTTCTTTGAAATTTGGTAGCGTTGTTGCTAGAAATAGGGAACTTATATGGCCCTAACTAGATCAAATTTATTAAGTCCAGTGGCGTTCAGAGGGCAACTTAATACAAATTATTGACAAAAAAAATGTACACCACTGACTGTAATTTATTTTCGATATTCTCTTGAGATAAAGCAAGTAAAACTACAACTTTTTTATCTCTAGTATGTTGCTTACACCCAACAATAATGCGATACCTTAGGTCCTCCACATTTTCCACAGAAGTAGCGTAAACTAAGGACTTCAGGTGTTCCCACATGAAAAAAATCCAGTGGGTTTAATGAGAGATAGATCGTATAGGCTATAAGTGAGATCCACTTCGACCAATCCATCGATTTCCGTTAAAAACTCACGAGTAACCCGGTTAAAATGCGTTATTCATACGAGTCCAATTAAGTAATTTTCTCGGGCCTTCATTGATTTTAGTATTACTTGTTATTTGGTATTTCGGGCTAGAGTTAAAATCATACTGTGGTTATTTATGAACTTAATGGGTAAGTACTTTATTAGCTGGCTTTGTTCCGTGTTTTGGGACATACCAAGCTTAGAAGGCGATCATCAGCTCTGCAAATAATTAATAACGTTGGCATACAGTTCATCGTTATCGCTTAATTATTTAAGTCATTGGACTTGGTTGTTTTTATGTGTTTGTTGTCATATTTCCTTTTAATTTGGTTTGTTTAGTTGATTGTTTACTGGTTCTTGTTTATTGTCTCGATTTGGGAGCATTTGGCGAACCGTAGAAGTCGAAGTGGTTCTATTATTTTAGACCGTACGGCGACGTTCAACGAGACCTGATGTTGAAAAGGATCTTCAACTATCGCATGCGGATTTTCGTCACACCATAAATGGTTATTATGAAAATTTCTTACTGCATTTCTTGAAAGTATTTAGATTTGAAACTTCTTGGGATGAGGGATTTCAACAAATTGGACAGATTCAAAATGAGTGGTGCAGTCAAATAACATCAACCTTATTAATTTTTAGTTGAATTATTTATTCGTAAATATTCTTGTCATGTTGAAAAATGTTTTCAATTTTTATGTCTGTTTAGTTGGTAGTTTACTGGTCCTTGTTTATTCTCCTGATTAAGCGGATTCTGCACGGCAGGTGTTGTTGGATCCTTAAGAGCTGCCTTGAATGGCGAGGTTCTTTGGAAGGGTGGTTGACGGGAGGCAGCATTTGGCGAACCGTAGGAGTAGAAGTGGTTCTATTATATATGAGACCGTACGGCGACGTTCAACGAGACCTGATGTTGAAAATGATCTTCAACGATCGCATGCGGATTTTCATCACACCATAAATGGTTATTATGAAAATTCCTTATTGCATTTCTTGAAAGTGTATGTCGGTCATCTCGACATTGGTATAGTGATTCAACGAGGGTTTATTAAGTTGCGCCTTTAAGGCTACAGAACTTAATAATTTTGATCTAGTTAGGGCCATTTAAGCTCCCTATTTCTAGCAACAACGCTGCTAAATTTACAAGAAATCGGTAAAAAAATCCACTTTATCTTGGAAACAGTGCATTTCCGGATTTATGTTTATGGAAGTTTTGATCATAAAATGATCTGTGAAATCATTCCCTTATATATAATTTTGAAACACCCTGTATATCAGAAATAAATTCTTAATCTAATTAAGTATATTTAACATCAATTATTTGTGACAAGCTGTGTAACAAAATAATTGTTTAGAACCGTTTACAGAAATGAATAAATAATATTAATGATTTACTTATCTCCCAGATAAAATCAATTACAAATTAAATACAATGTAATTCAATTTATTAGCTTATAATTCTCACAATACCAGTTTGAAACATTGAATAAAATTCTGATTCTATTCTCACGCATAATAATAATTTACTTCTAATAGATACAGTAATTGACTTGATTTTTTCAAGATATACTTATACCATAAATCACTGAAATTCTATGTCGCCTCTTCACTCTCCTCCTCAACATAATTTAGCATTTAAGCTAAGTTTAAGTATTGTAAAAATGTTATAAATAAAAATGACTTATTATTAAAATATTGTTTATTTTAATCGTCAATATTACACTACGAGTCCAGGTGAATTTAGATGGGGTCATGGTGAATTATAGTTAGAATTACAGTACCATATTATAAAATAACGACGCTTTCCATCAGGGGAAGTGAAATTTCTGCAAAATATTCTTAAACGGCATTTCTCAAGTTGATAGACAATACTTAAGTAGAACATGTTGTCGTAAACAAAAATAATGGTACATACTGAGATTTTTCCGCAAATATTTGTGTTCCCGTTGTGAAATTCGACACGCAAATATCTATTTAGATGTATCTGATTCAGGATCATCGCAAAATGGTCGACATAGATCCCATAATATTATTTAACACAAACAAAAAATTACAAGAATTATGCCGTCTACAAATGATGGTTAATATGATGATGGCGACTGTTTAAATGGTGATTAGAGTATTGAATTCGGAGTTCCACAGGGAACTGTGCTTGGCCCACTACTATCCAATCTGTGTATAAATGATCTGTTTAGCCTTCGCTGTTTTCTATATAAGCACAAGAGTTGGGCCGTAGTTCCGGAAGAGATTTTCTAGTAATGATGTGTTTAAAGAAAGTCCGCTGCTTGACAGCACAGAATTGTTTGTGTGAATTTTTTTTACAAAGTTACAAAGACAATAGGACAAAGATTTTATTATATATCTTTCTGTTAAGGTTTGTCATAGAATTCCGAATAAACTTAAACTCATTAATTCCAAATTTGGATACTGTCGTAATGTTAACTGTTTTGGTTGATTTTTGTTTCAACTTAATTATACATGCTGTCGCGTCCACAGCTATTTTTGTGTATTATTATATTTCCTAATTACTTAAATATTCTAATGACTGAATGCTCTTGTCAGTTAGTTTTAATTAATTCAATTTCTTAATGTGTCGTTGTGCCGTGTAAATACGCCTTAAGAACTTTACTTATCGCGGATTATTGTAAATGTATAAAGAAATAAACAATATATTATTATTGTTATTAATTTTAAACAAGTTTACAGTAGACTTTCTTCATCTATACCATTAAGAAGTTCCTTCTGCAAAATCGAGCATATCTCTCTTTTGAGATCTTTTCAAAATGGCGTATTAGAATATTTCAGAGACTACCTTGAATTTCGGTATCTTAATTAATTGTCCAATATGGTCTACTCAAATAACACAATAGCAAACACAATACTTTCGATTATACCAGCAGATGATGGCGACTTTGTTATTTTAATACTAAAATTAATGTGCGCAACAGATGACCAATTTCTTGACATTCTTACTAAGCTATTCAACAACCATACCTAAAAAACCACCTGCAAAATATTGCGAAAAACACCGCCTGCTAAGTCTGATAAATCATACAAAACCGAATGTATATACGAAATGTGAAATGAAGATTTGGATTCCGTAATCGTCAGCTTGCAGGTTCTCATCCAAAGATGCAGAGATATGAACAAAGACGTACACCTGTGCTTTATTGATTTCCCAAGGCGTTTGACAAGGTCAAACACGAAAAACGTATCGAGGTTCTCAGAAACACCGGTATTGATGGCAAAGATATCCGTATAAACGCTAATATGTATTGGAGCCAAACCGCCAATATTAAAGTTGGTAACTCGCTCAGCAGCGGAATTTAGACAGGGTTGCGTTCTGTGACCGCTCTTGTTGAACATATACTCTGAGGAAATCTTTAGAAAAGCTCTAGATGAAACATCAGACGGCGTCAAAATAAATGCAGAAACGGTTAACAACATCAGGTATGCGGACGACACAGTAATAATAGCAAATGACAATGAAGAACATCATAGAATGAAACTTTATTGTACAAACATGACATTTCTCGGTAGTTCGGTAGATATCAGTATACATCTGAAGAAGCCACTGTGTTGGTGAAACTACTAACTAAATTACAGCTAACGCTTTGGGATTTATGATAACTTATAACTATTTGGCTAATTTAATTATGACTTTTAAAAATCACGTTTTCTAAATGACCTCCACCGACTTCAACACATGTTTCAATATTCGAACTGTTTTTCGACGTCTCGGCTTCTTTAAATTTTGCAAAGAACCATTTTCACGCCAATGACGAACCCATAACTTAACAGTTTTACGATTTGGCGCATGACCCCTATTGTTTTTAAACTGACGCCAAACTTCTTCTATCGTATTGCTTCTTATGTAAGTTTCTACACAAAACACACGTTGTTGGACTGAGTAATCCATGAATGTTCAAACGGATGTTGTTCAAAGCAAACAAATTAAATAATTATTGATGAAAACTAATAAACTTCTCGTAGAAAAATGACGTTGCACGAAATTATTAATTTAAAATTTATTTGTGATTAATAATTTACTTAAATCCCCAAGACTACAGAAAATAATCCCACAGAGAACAACCTCTCGTAGGGAATTTATTTTAATAATATAAAATG
Organism: Apoderus coryli; assembly: GCA_911728435.2. Lineage (NCBI taxonomy): Eukaryota > Metazoa > Arthropoda > Insecta > Coleoptera > Attelabidae > Apoderus > Apoderus coryli. The sequence goes on along the minus strand of OU452209.1, from coordinate 5,869,529 downwards.
GGTAGTCTCTTATGGGGAACCCGGTATAAACACCTCGGTTTATTGAGGGCAAAAATTTGCAGAAAAAATGTCAATTGGAGAAATGTTGTTCAAGAATATTTTGTCAAAATTTCTTTTCCCCACATGACGATGATGACGACAAAGTTCCTAAAGTAGTTATTTCATATGGTACTATATTTCTAAGTATACATGTTCCCCCAAAATTGGCCTGGACCTGTAGTCAAAGTATAATATACGGCATAATCATTTTTTTATTTACTATATAAACGTTAAATTGTTAATTTAAAATCAACACATGCGTGAAAAATAATTAACCATATATTTATATTATGACATGAATAAAATATTTATGCATCAGATAAATGTATTTCATAATACCTAACTAATATTCCTAGTAATAAATATTATTTTTAACACAAGGTTAGCTTTTTTGAAAAGTCTGTTTACGACATTCAATTCATATTAACAGCGCCAAGCTACGCAGACAGCACAACGACATTTTAAAGACATCTTTTAAATGCTTGAATCAGACAATCAAGATGTCTTATTAACGCTTGCAGACATATTTAAGGCGTCTGTTTACATCTTAAAGATTTATTAGAGAAGATGTTTAAAAGTTACTTTCCACATACAGGGTGTCTTATTGGGAATCGAATCGATCTGCATTAACAAGCATACATATACAGGGTGACTCAGATTTATCCAGCAGTATTTAAAATTTAGCTTCTACTGGTCAAAATGAACAAATTTTGTTCTATAAAGTTTTTTTCCATTCTTCACCGATTTCGAGATATTGGCATTTACCGTTTTTTTTTAAGTTTTAAATATTTCTGAACACTTAACCTAAAGTTTTCCTAGAACTACACTCACCAGAAAAATCATCTTATATCAACTGAAAGGTAATGAAATTCTCTTTCAAATCATGCTAAAGTAAATCCTGGCAGTTAACTCTAGGTCCATTTTTAAATGCCTCAAAGTTAAAAACTGTAAATTCTTCAATTTTTCTCTCTCACTTCAAAAAATTTTATAAAAGCACTAGCAAAACTTGGCAACTTGTCAATATCTGGAAAACATGCTCATCCTAAGGAGTTTCGATTGTAGTAAAAAGAAAATAGTTTTTTTTGCGCTGCGATTTTTTTATGACGTTTTATTAAAAAAAATATTTGGTATTTTTAACCGAACATGCGAAAACCGCTACAGACCGCTCATGTGGTTAAATATAAGCATTGTCAAAACCGCACAAAACAGTTGCTGTACAAAGCTTTCATTACGCAAATGGTAACCACGCACGTTAACCATGCAACTCTTTAAATTAAATTCATTTTAATGTAGCTTGATTTTTTGACCTCGCAATTTTACAATTTGATTATTCTTGGGTATAGGCCAGTAAAAAAAAAATTAACTAAAAAATATGAATAATAAAATAAGTGGATAAATCATAATTTATGGAAAATTTGCTTATGGAATTTTTTACAAGACGTTGCAGACATTGAATAGACATCTGTAAGACGTCTTCTGTAAAGTGACTTTAAGCTGTCGAAGGTCGAAGACATTCCGACATATTTTGGACATAAAACAGACAGTCTTTAAGATGTCGTGTGCTGTCTGCGTACTGTGTCTAAAATCGTTTAGAATAGAACCCTCGCTTAATTATTGGGCTAACTAAACTATCTAACAAACACTTTGGGATTATATTCTGATTGACTAACTTTTTGACGTTTACTTTCACTGTTTGACATACTAATATACTGAAATGTAGAGTGTTTAAGAATACGGCCGACAGAGCGGCAAGGACTGTCGGTACCGTATATAGAATGGTAGCTGGTACTGAGAATCTCGGTTACGGCCTATCAGGCACAAGAGATCAATCACAACAAAATGGACAGGAAGGACAATTACTACAAGTACAAAACGGACAGACAGACAACAATTTAGCTGCGGCTGCTTCACATGTTTCATCCGCCACTCATCATCAGGTACACTGCACTAAGGGCAATGGGAAAAGTACTAACAATCACTATTTTGGCATATCACGAAAATTAGGCATATTGTTAAGGATATAGAACTTTGTACACTTCTACTTTCAATTTTAAAGTAACAGGATTTTCTTTTACAATATTTCATAATGTAAGCCATACATCATCGATGTTGGTAATTTATTTTTTGTTTCTTCATTTTGTCAACAATTTGCGGTGACCTGGTTTTTATATAACCTCACAACATCTTCAATCTATACTAACGGGTGATTCAATTTGGTTTTTCACATGAAAGTAAAAGACGGAAAATTTACTATGCGACACAAATCAGGTTCTATGCCGTCTATTTCGCGTCTGAACTCCTGTTTAAGCTCTGCCTGCAATAGTGCTTGGTTTATTCTTGTAGACTCTGCTCTTCAGATACCCCCAAAGAAAGAAATCTGCGGCAGTTCAATCACATGATCGAGGCCTGTTGAAACCAGAGATTTGCGATGTCCACATCTTCTACCTGCTCCCTCAAAAACTCTGTTATCATGTTCCGATAGCGAACCCCATTAACAGTAACAGCGGATTCCGCATGATCCTCAAAAAAAAAAACAAATTCGCGTGCAGCACAGTACACGTGATAGAAGTGAATACTTCTTTCACGAGAATTTCAAATTACAACATATTTATTTCTCTTGGGTAAAGTATATATATTATTAATATTTTTAATTAACTCATAATTTTCAAACGAATCCAAGCATCACGAAGCCCAAGCACAATCTTCTTTCTTATAGCTGACCCTCTCTAATATTTCGTTATTATATATGATTACTGTTTACGTCTACCTCCATAAAAAATTGAATTCAATATCTACACCGGTGGTATCGACAGTATCTCGTATAATACACAATCTTTGCCTTGTAAAATAACACCCTAAGCAGAGCACAACTAAGGGAGTTGTTCTCTCGTTTTCTCTCGCCGCTATATACATAATAGTGTGTGTATGGTATAGGATATAGTGTGTAGCATACACCACAAATATCTCTGTCTCTCTTTCCCTCATATTTGTTATATGCTTCATCTCATTTGCGGGACGAAAATATTAAATCGTGTCGTGTCGTGACGCTGCCAAAGAAGTATTCATTTCGAAGATGGGCCAATTACGCCTCCAGACCAAAAGGCACACCAAACAGTCACTTTTTGCGGATGCATTTCCTTTTCAACAATCTCTCTTGGATTTTCCAATCTCCAAATACGGCAATTCTGCTTGTTTACAAAGTCACCAAGATGAAAATGTGACTCGTCGCTAAAGATTATTTTCATTGAAAAATATGTAAGGCCTACTTGCTGCGATCGATGACGAATCGATGTGCTTGGATTCTCGCCCACACTTTCGCGCAGAACGACAATATTTTCTTCCAAACGACCTCTACGTGCATGCTGAGGGGTTCTAGTGTTACCTACGGATCCAGTTTGCTGAAATTTGTGGACCACATTCTAAATTGTCCTCTCAGAAGTTCGATTTTGCGCACTCACGTAGGGCACGAAACGTATTTTTCCTCGATCGCCCATTTTCATAATACGATTAGACAATTTTAACGTGTTGTTCCGTGGTGTTATAAATCTCACATTGCCGTTGACAAATACAGTGGCGTTTCAAAATTATTTTATGCTCTAATATGGAAACCCAAATTGAATCACCTTTTAATAACTGTGTAGGTATTTCATGTTTTTACGAAACTTGAGTCTGTTTACATTTTTTTCTACTGAGGTTTCATAATAGCGACTTTTGGATAGTTATTTCAATTTTGAAAAAGCAGTGGTGCGAAACAGAATCATTGTTTAAAAATCTTAATAAAAACACTGTCTTGCGGTAATTCGCAACTGAAGTGACGAATTGAAGGCGAAACAGTAGTCTACTCCAAACAGAAAGTGCAAAACTTTGACTGACTGGATATTAACAGTTAGTGTATAGAAATCGAACTGGGCAAATGCCCTGAACAAATTTTCTGTTTGATGTGACTAAGGTGTCACACACTGGGGATTGAAATTCTATCTGCTTTCGAACTCTAACAGTTCTCATCAGTATGGCTAGAAAGCCATATAGCATAGATGTAATAACGACGGTTTTGTGTATGTAAATATACAAGAAGTAGTGGTTGCTTCGAACATGTGCGAAAACACACGTCGTTCTGGATTTGCATGGTTTGAAAGAAGTAGCGGAGAAGTATCCTGCGAAAACATGCGTTGTTCTTGCACCGAAGTGCTAGGCTATTCACAAGGTTGGTTGAGTAAGTCTTGCAACGATCGTGCACAAAACACATTGCATTTCTTCTTGCCAATGGTACGTTTTCCAGAAATCCAGTAAGCATGTGTTCCATAAAGGCGTCATATACAGTCCATATATAGTCACCCACAATTTTAATCTAAACATTCAAAGAGAACTGATGTTGAAAATGATTTTCGACTATCGCATCAGGATTTTCATTACAACATGAATGGTTATTATGAAAGTTCCTTTTTGCATTTCTTGGAAAACTCGCTTCATTAGTAAAGAAAATCAACATCAGTAGTTCAGGAATTCCAATTTTTGTACAAAAGCCATTGACAGAATGCCGTACTACGTGGAGGAAAATCAGCAGGAATAAGTGCTTGAACGCACTGGATGTAGTATGGATGTAGCAAATTGTCCTTAAGAATGCGCCAAATAGTACTATTATTTACTTTCAAAACCTCGGCAAGTTTTCGAGTAGAAGTACCTGGATTTTCTTCATCAATATCATCCAATATCAATATCATCCAATTTCGGCAAAAAGAACTGTCTCATCAACAGTCACTGCTTGACCGGCATCATGGTCCAGCCCAAAATTCACACCAAACACACTTTGTGGATGCATTTTTTTCACACATCACATGTGGGTTCTAACAACCCCAAAAGCGGCAGTTTTGGACGACCAGTGTGTTTGGTGTCTTCAACAAACCCTGTCTCCCGGACTTTTTCAATTAATCTCTTCACAGTTGAAGAAGTTAAAAACTATTCCGATCATATTTTGTATGAAATTTTGAAATATTGGTCAATAATAAAGACACGTTGTTCTATCGTGTAACGCTCCATTTTTACTAACCCTAGACTGTCAGCTGTCGATTTCTCATGTTTTTTGGGTTGGCAACACTTTACTGCGTAAATGGCGGCAAGTTAAAATCTTGCGGTAAATTTTGGGACACCCTTTGTTTTAAATTTTTATCTCGTAAACGAGCAACATGTGAAAAGATTACAAGAAATAAAAAAATTGTAGTTTTAGTTGCTTTATCTCATGACAATTATCGAAATAAAATTACAGTCAGTGGCGTACTTTTTTATTGTCAATAATTTTTATAAAGTTGCCCCCCCTAACGCCACTGGACGTGATAATTATGATATATTTAGGGCCAGATAAACTCCCTATTTCTAACAACAACTATGCCAAATTTCAAAGAAATTGCTAAGGAGATAAGTGACTTAATTAAAAAAAAAACCGTTTTTTACAACAATAAAAAAACGTTACCATCTTATATTTTGAAAACGGGGAGTTTATTGGAACTTTTTTCATAAAATGACCTGAAAAATCACCCCTCTTTAAATTTTGCCGTGTCTCTTTGAAACACCCTGTATATATTAACAAAATTAATTTTACAATGTTAAAAGTCATGAAAGAAAACATTGTTTAATTTTTGTGGTAAGCCAAAGAAGTAATTTAGAAAAATCATTAAAAATATTCATTTAATTAACTAAACTATGCTAAATTTGTTGTAATAATCCTAAGTTTTAACATCATTTTAACAAAATACTTTGCATATCAGCTGCTTTTTGTGACTGTACTACAGTGGCGGCTCGTGGGTAATTTTTTTAAGTAGGCACTAAGTAACAAAATTCAAGCGCCTTAGACGAAAAGTAGAAAATTATCAAGGTAAAAAAGAACACGTTAAAATCCGGGTTTCGTAAGGTAAATCTATTTTTTTTTTATTTTTAAAAATTATACCCCATTCACTACTCTACGAAATCCAATACATAATCAAATACAAATAAAATACAAAATTATTTGTATTGAATAAACATTAATATTACTACCTAATTACTACATACCGCTACCGCAACAAGTTGTGCAGCACAACCACTAATCTTTACCTGTACTAGTCAAAATATTATTACTATTATTATTAAATAATTAAATACATACACTTTTTAATCAATGGCAATAGTATTTAAACAATAAACGAACAAATAGTTCAAACAACGTAATGTAAAAAACAGTAAACAAAAATACTTAACATACAAATCGAAATTCGTGCAAATAGTATACCTACCTATCTACAATAGATAGAAGGCGGCCGGGGTGGTAGGTGCCTAAGCTCAACGTAAACACGTTCCTACGCAATAGAACACATATTATTTCAATAGGTATTATATAAAAGTTCTCAATCACCACCAGTTTTTCTGTATATTTATTTAAATATATTCAAGAAAAAGTACAACAATTTTGAGCAAAATACATGTATTTTAGGCTGTATTTGGTAGTACATACTATTACCCGGTGACCGGTGGCGCAAAACTTTTGATATGTACATAGGCATATGTGTGTAGGCGACGATAACAGTTGCGAAGTCTCGGTAGTGGGTTATAGCACCAGTGGTAAACCTATTTTGCGGTAGTTATTTTATACCTACAGATAAATATTGAATTAAAGGGGTTGTTTTGAAGGTTTAAGGTAGAAAATGAAATTAATATAAGATATAATAAATTGAGTATTTAATTTAGGGCAAAGTTTTAAAGGTAGGCAGTACCTACCTTGCCTACCCCGACCAGCCGCCCCTGTTGTACTATTAAACTGACGTATTGACAATATAAAAATCATCAGTAGAAACAAAACTAATTTTCGAACTCAGCAGCAAAAAGTAATCAGGCAGTAATTCAAAGAAAAACCATAGCCTCTTTAAGGAATATATCTTGACCTAAATTTGCTTATGAGCATCTGAGTTCCAGAATGAATTTCTTGAAAGGTTTATTGACAAATAAACATAAACTTGTGACTCTAAATAACCCGAAAAAATGTCAAAAGGCGAACCAGAAATACCAGAAATAACACGACCAGGAAATGATTCGTGCAACAGTTTCTCTGGCTGTATGGCATGCTGAACCCTCCTGCTGAAACCACATGTGGTTGAGATCTATATATTGGAATTTTGGCACAAAAGAGTCAGTTAACATTTCACGATAGCGAACACCATTCACGCTTAATGTTTGACCAACTGAATTTTGGAGGAAAAATGGGCCGATGAGGCTCCCGCCCAAAATAGACTACAAACATGCATCTCTTTCTCAACAATCACTCGTGGATTTTTGGCACACCAAATGCGACAATTTTGCCGATTAATGGAGTCACTAAATATGATATTCGTAGAAAAATGCCTATCCAATTGTCGTTGCCCATGGTCTTCCTGCTTCAGCCCGTGAGTCAATTGATCTTTGTACGCATGAAGTTGCTAATCTTTTGTTAACATTCTATGCATAGTGGTTGTGGACTCACCAATTTCCTCAACTCTATGTCGCATTGATGTGGTTGGGATTTCCTCAACATTTGAACGCATTACTGCCATATTTTCAGTCGATCGACCAAGACGAATGCGTGTTTCTGTTTTCATGTCATTAACAGACCCAGCTTGGTCAAACTTTTTCATTAATCTTCGCACAGTGGTTCCATTTGGAACATTATGATGGCCCACTATTGTACGCATTTTACGAACTGTGGCTGTTAAAATTTAACCAGTTTGGTTATCATTTTTCACAATAAGATTTCGTTGAACAGGCATTTTTTTTATGTCAAATCATGACACTAAAAACTGGCGTTTTTATTCCCTTTAGTTTTCAAAGATGTAGAGCCTTGGATTGTCTAGATCAAATGCGGTAATACTTATCAGGTTTAATAACGAGATTTTAGTGTTTTTTAAGTTTATTAAGAACCTCGTCATTCAATTCAAAGTGACCATGGTAATTAATATTTTTGTATGTGATACAAATCACGAAACCTTTCATAACAAAGACATTCTAATAGCATGAATATCATGACTCAAAAAAAGGATATAAAGCGGCCTTTCACATAATATAAACACATATTTTAACTGCCCCATTATACAGTGGATAGTTAAAAAATGGGAGAGTGGGCGTTCTTATTTTGCAGTACTATTATAAATATAAAATGGTAATTTCTAGGTTTGCGCTTGGTAAATTACACTTAAAATATGTTATAAGAAAGAGAACTGTGCTATTTCAATAAAAAACTCAACTGTATTTGTATTTATTATACAAATTGTTGTAACTGCACACAACTATGTTGTAGGTATGTAGAGCAATAACAACTGTAATAAATAATTAATTATTTTGTGATTAAATTAATACAGTGCTACCATTCTAAATAGCTCCAATTTAACCCATTATTTGGACCTGAAATTCGTGCAATTAACTACAGCCTCCATGGCCATAATATTTTCGCCCAGTCCAATATAGAGAAAAAGTCATGATGCTAGTTGTTGTAACCGTCCTCTCTGAGAATTAGAAGCAACTTGACCAAAGACTGAACATGGATCAATTGTTTATTGAGTAATAAAGGAACTTATGATGTTTTTCTATTTGATTATCCTGCATTTGTTGCTATTCTTTTGTCTCCAGATTCTTGAGGGTTTGCTTCTCACTGATAGTTGATGGCCACCTCTCAGCCCAGCATCCCAGAAGCCTCTACAGTCAAAATTGCGTTTTGACCTTTCGCCCCTTTCTTCATCTTTGTTAAGGTAAAGAACCGCTTGTTTTGGCTTAGGATGTCCTAAGAACTCAAAGTTCAAAAAGTCTGTTGTCTTACGACTTTGTGAAAACTGCCGTTGTGTTGGTGTAGAATACTTCGTCGTTGGGTTAGTGCCTTTTACAGGATCTGCTTTTAGGACAAATGTTGCGACCATCTTTTTGGATGCCCTTTTAGAAAGGATGATCTGTATATTTTTTGCATCTAGAAACACGTCAACAGAAGACTGGCGTTTATGTTCGGGATAAGAATAACTGAATGATTCATCACCACTGCCACACCTGCTTTGGCTGAAGCCTTTCAGCGTTTTTGACAGCAATTGAGGCCCTAGCTGCTTTCTTTTCTTCGATCGACACATGCAGTCTATAATGGCAAAATATTTTGTCAACACAATTCCACAAATTTTGTGAATTGATGTTTTTGATTCCTAAATCTGAATTTTTGGTGCACCTGCCGTTAGATCGTAGCAAGGACTCACCCGTCCGCCCCTAACCCAACGATACAATTTTGACTGATGTGGTGCTTCATTGCCGAAAGCAGAAAACTTATGTGGCTTTGGATTTACGTTAATTAAAGGTGGTTGTTAATCTTAGGTAAAGACATTTGAGTTGTGGCGCCAGAAATATGCAAGAATCGTTTGATCTGTGCATGATGTGTATTCCTGACTCAATACAGCATAGTAGGTTTTGAGTTATTTTCTAGCTTGATCGGTACTATCCGCCCAATTGTTCTTCAGATGTTACAGCTCTAAGTTTCCGTAAAATCAATCGCTCTATCAATTTTTCCAGTTTTGTCGAAGCTCTGTCGCTTTTCATGGATTTGGGAAGATTTGAACGAAAAAATGTTACTCCAACATGAGGAGACAATAGTAATTCTCCTACAGGGGGAATGTACGGGTATGGCCTTGAATTTTTCCAACCATGCTGCCTTTATTTTCTCAATTGTGCAAAACGCCGTCCTTTCATGGGTCTATTCAGTTTTGGGAATAGGAAATAGGCGAACAAATTTATTTTCGAAAAACGATTTTAGGGACCATATTTTAGTTATTTTACAACAATTACTAGGGTTTTTATGTTTGTTAGTTTATTTACGATTAATTTCTAGAAAATCAGTCAAACTGACTCAATTTTTTCCTAATTTTTTTTTCTGCTCTGCATCTTTGTAGATTTATTCATTTTCATAAAAAAAAACCCACACAATTTTTTAGCTCTGATTAATATTTCGGTTGTAGTGATATTGAAATCACAAGTTTTTATTTACAAATAATTTAGATTTGATTGTAATTTATGGTGTTGACTCTTATAACAACTAAAATTTACCTGCCTGTCTAAGCTTAAACTTTCATAGTTGAGGTTTCTAAAGTCGTTTTTGCATTAACTGTTTTATTAGAATCTAACAAATAGGATGTCATTAGAAATGTAGTTTTCTGACCTTCGAAATCATGTAACTTAAGAGGGGGATAGTTAGGTCAAAAACCGAGTTAAAAACATCATCAAATTTTGACTTTTCAGGCACATAGAAACCTCCACTAACGCATATCTGGTATGGGATTAGGTTTTCAAGCGGAAATATTATATAGTTAACACAGAAATTGAGTTCAAACATGGGTCATTTTTTCAAATTTGCAGGCATATTTCTTTCGATGAACTAATACGTATCTGGTGGCAAAAATTTTGATAAGGTTTTAAAGATTAAGGATAGGACTTTGACGCACAATAAGTAATGAATTCACAAATTGAGTTCAAACATGTCCCAGTCCATTTCAAAATCAACGCGCCTGGGCACTTCTGCTTTTGTGAAACGAGGAAAAGCTCGGTGTATGCATACCATCATGTGCTATTAAGACGATTTAATTTGCTTTTGAAAAACTGCTCGACATATAATAATATTATACAAGGTTTTTACTAGTCGATTTTCTTGGGAATGAGGTTCAGATGAAACTAGTTTTTTTGAAATAATATTTATTTTATTTTTTATTTTTTTTTCCGTACGACGTTTCGACAACATTACGTTGTCTTCTTCAGGCAACAGAATTTTCTTTTTTTTTTTATAATTTCTTACAACATCTTTTCATTTGACCAAGGCATTTATATGTACCAGAAATTCAGATTATTTCTGTTCAATATTGGGCATTGTTTTTGTATTTTATTTATTAAATAATAAGGTTCAAGAAAACTTTCAAGAAAAAAAAATATACAAGGTATTTCTAAAAAAGGTGGTCGAATTGGGGACGTCTAATCATGAAAAAACCTAAATAGTAATTTATCGAAAAATCCTTATTTACAAAGATACAGGGTGTTAAAGATGACTGCCTGAGGACGATTTTTTTGAAATATTTTCGAAACGAGTAAAGATTAATTAATCAAATGTACCATATTTATTCACCTAGTTAAATGTCATAGGCGGGTAAACGGGGGGGACCCTTGACTTAATTCTAACCTAACTTTTTTTTCTTGTAACTTTTCTTCATTTTGTGTCAAGAATGTGATAAAATAAGCTTTTCTACATAAAAAAGGCATACTTGTTTTTTCTCGAAAAACTTTAAGGTTTTCGAGAAATTCGAGTTTGCAAATTTTAGAACAAAACTGGTCCTTATGCAAAAATTTTGGAAAACTTTTGGTTAGCAAACTGTATTTCAATATCAATTTTATTAATGCTATTTACTAAGGACCAGTTTTGTCTTAAAATTTTCAAACTCGATTTTCTCGAATACCTTTAAGTTTTTCGAGGAAAAACAAGTATACCTTTTTTATGTAGAAAACTTTATTTTATCACATTTTTGACACAAGTGGAATAAAAGTCACAAAAGAAAAAAGTTAGGTTTAATTAAGGCAATGGCCCTCCTCGTTTACCCTCCTATGGTCATCTTTTTTTATTCAATTTCATGCTAGTTTACGACATTTAACTAGGTGAATAAATATACTACATTCGATTAATTCATCTTTACTCGTTTCGAAAATATATCGTCCTCAGGCGACAAATTACAAGGTTTTTTTTATGATTAGAATTCGCTCACAAATTTTGACCACCTTTTTTAGAAACACTTTCTATTATGTACGATTTACAGTTAGGTACTAAAAAAATTGAAAGTGAGTGGGTGTAAAATAGTGTCACACTATACCGAACAGTAAAAATAGTATATAATTAACAATTATTATTATCATGATTATACATATTTTCATAATATTACAACTAATAGACTTGGATTATGTATTACCATAGACATATAGAGTAACCATTAAAAACACCTTATGAACAATAAAATTAAGTTAATGCAAATAGACCAATTTTAATTAGTTATTTAAAAGTGAATGGTTATACTTGGAAATTTCAAAACTGTGCTTTCGTAAGTTCTTATTAGTTTTTAACAAATTAACCACTAATAAATATAGTATCTTTATTCATATATATAATTTTAAATTTCCACGTAATACGGAAACTTTATTATAATATACCGCGCGTTAACCACATACAGTGTGTCCTAATTTGGCCTGCGAAACTGTTAGAGCTACAAGATGGGTTAAATTAGGAAAGTTTTATAGAGAAATTTATTACAAATTGAAGCACGCCTTAAGATTTGCATTAGCTTAGCTTATTGTGTTGCTTAAGTTCTACAATGCGAAATTATAGCCTGCCTGCACATAAACAGAGATTTCCGCATACTTACGTACACAAATTTTAAATGTTTTATACAGCCAGTTGGCAAAAACACAATCGGCAAAATTCCGTATAAAATTGCAGAGCCCAATGCGCGCCTATACACTGGTCACTGTTTCCGACGCACTTCATCCACGCTACTCGCCGACTCAGGTGCAAATTTGCTAGCGATAAAAAATCATGGTGGATGGTAATCATCTACAGTAACAGAAAGTTATGTGGACAACTCACTAGAGAATAAGAAAAATGTGGCAAATAAAATATTCCGAAACGATCTAATGACGTCGGTATCTTCTTATGTGGAAAGTGATAATTTGCTCACAGTAAATAATACGGAAAACTGTAATTTTAACAGTAATAATCAATGTATTAATAATTCAAATCTAAACTTACAATCTAGGATAATTATCAATAATTATGCTCAAGGCATAATAAATATTAATAACAATTATTGAGAGCAATTTGTGTGGGATATATCAGTTATAATTAATTATAAAATAAAGTTCTTTTGGTTTAATATTGTATTTCTAATTTATGAAGAGGCAGGTGAAAAACAGTTGTAATCACCACTGGCGGTAAAGCCGCTGCCCTTGATACTAAGTTGGCTAATTATAATAATTATTCCAACGATGATAACTTGGATATGTTAGAACTTTATTTTAGAACTAGTTTAGGATCAAGCAATCGCTGATTGTGAAGTTATCTCCGCATAATGAACAACGAACGTCCTACTGGGCTTTGCCCATCATGGGAAAATAGATCTCAATTTTGAGAATATTATAAATATTATTAATGTACAATTTTATATGCCTGCCATTATTTGTATAGTAAATGTTGACTATTGTTTGAGTATTATTTGTATTAATATTGATTAATTTTAAATTTAGTTGGTTGCTGGATCCGGTGCTTCGGAAGAATCAGACGAAAAAGAGCATTCGCCCGGAGGTGTAGCTGAATTGGATATTGCTAAACATGCTGATGGTTACACGGAAGGAATTCCCGGACCAATCACCCGATTATTCGTTATCGCCAATCGAGGATTAGCGAATTTAGTACAAGATCTTATACTGGTAAGACAAAGAAATTTATTTTGTTTTCATTTACAATTTATTCAAAGTTTTCTCGCTCAAACTAAATTATTGCAAGAATTTCCTTAAAGGAATTGCAACTTTCTGGAAATTAAAAGAAAATTCTAAAACTAAAGGAAAATCTTATTAATATTTTCTCTGTTTTATTTTCAGCGTTTGGCTCAAACCAGTGAGAAATTGGTCAACTTCAAAGCAAGATTGATCACATCATTAATTTAAAAAGTGTAAAAATTTAGTTAAGCACCTTGAAATTTGTAAAATTAATTTTCTTCTTTACAACAAACACAACATCTTTGATTTTAGTCAAAAGTATAAATTTACTTGTATATTTCATAACCTACTTGCCATGACAGATGACAGTCAGTTATAGTTTCGTATATTTTGAAGTATATTTCCGAAATTTGAAGCCTATTTTTAATAGTTTATTATTATAATGTATTTTGCCTTTTTTATTTAATTTTTATTGTAAATAAAGTATTTACTAGTTTTTTTTACTACTATTTAATGAGCTTATTTTTGGGACAGATTACTTTTACCAAAGATTAATGTACATTAATCTTTGCTTTTACTATTAACTAAGCCTCACATATACGGGGTATTTCATTAAGCTTGGACAGTGGACAGGAAATTACAGTCGTAGGACATTGCAGATAAAATCCACCTTAAGAAATTGTGGGAAATATTTTTTTAGTCCTTTACTATACCGCTAGGGAGCGTAATAGATATTGTCGTACTAAAAATGCATTTTTTTGGCAAATGGCCCAATATAAGTTAAAGAAAAACTAATACCACTATAATTCTACTAAGATCCTACATCTTTTTGGTCTCATACTTTTTATTGTTGGACTTAAGATAAAACTAGTACGGAAGGACGAATTTTACGAAAGAAAGCCTTGTTGATTACGAAAAAAATTAACGTACGTTACAATTGTTTTTGTTGCCCCGTTAGATGGCGCTATTAAATGGAATGATAAATTAAATTTGCAACAAAAATTAAAAAACGGCATATCTTTAGTTGTTATTGCCAAAAGAAGCGGTATAGTTAGGAACAAAAAACATTATTTTCCCAATGTCTAACGACTGTTGCTTCCTATGACACGCAATAGGTAAAGTCCCGATAAAACAAATATCATTTCTTTTTGTTTTTGTATTTTTTTTTTGGGGGTAATAGTTGTTATTGAATAAAATTAGAATTTCTATACATTTTTTTTTATTTTTTATATATCTGTTGAATTAGAAAAAAATATGTAAATATAAGCCTGAACAAATTGCTCATGGTATATACTGTTATTATGAATTTGTGAAAAATATTGTAAATATGGATAGTCTTTTTGATAAAAATAAAATTATATATTTAAATGTATTTACTATTGAGTTTTATTTATTTTATATTTATTTATTACCAATATAAATTTGCGCTGCAGAGCATGCATAATCCAATTAATCTAATAATTGTCTAAGCAGTTTAGAAGTAGCGACAACAAAGGACTTAAAAAGCTTGAATATTTGGCAAGACCTCTACATTTTCTAATGAGAAACCAATAAAAGCAACCCATTATATCAGTTACATGTGGTACGAATGTAAATTTGCCTTCAAATATTACTCTAAGCTTACGCAAATTATCACAGCGATCAAGCAAGACAGCATATTATGGAAATCAATTTACGTGTGATATTCTTGCCTCAAGGTCACGCTTGAGAAGCTTTCAGTGTTCACGGCCCTCAATATTGGGAAATAGTTTCATATCGTGTGCGAAAACAATTTATTAAACACCAAATCATTATCAAGTTCATTGATAAACACAAGGAACATTAACATACCCAGGTTGGAACCCTGAGGGTCGCCAGATATATTCTATTGACTGGCAACTTTCGACTTGATGAACCAAAATTGTTAGTTTTTCCGACGAAGTCAGGTTATCTTTCACTTCTATCTACTTTCAGAAGCGGGCACTATAGAGGCGGACAGATTTCGAGCATTTGTTTTGATTTTACATTTAATTTTATTTGATTTTGTATTTGTTGTTGAAAGTCACTAATTAAATTTATTATTTTCGTTTTTGTTTAATTTTTTTCCAGAAATCAGTTGGTATTTAAATTTTTTACTTGCAAACGGTGTGTCAAACAGGAAAAAGTAGAGCATTTTTTTGTTGTAAATTGAACGCACGCCACTGGTGATAGTAACATAATAATGTTGTTTTAACAATATTATTAAATTTAAAATTTTTAATAAAAATGGAAGCATTTTTCGGATATAGTTCATATTACAAACTGGTATTATATTGTGGTTCTCTGTCTGCCTCTGAAGTTACTGATTTTGAAACTGGACCACCCTATATTATTGTTATTCCTACCAGTAGGATCCTGAAGATCGGATCAAGATGAAGGTTTAAGAAAAACACTGCATCACTTGGAATACCTGAAGATCCTAATTTATAAACCAAATAAGACCAAAGACGTTAGGATTTTTTTTAGACTGTCGATTTAGTACTGACCTCTAATTATCTTGCATCATTTGTGTTTGGTTAGTACTAAATAAAAATCATATGGAAAAAATTCTAGTAACGCCATCTATGTGTCATCCTTTTTGAATGTAAGGGAAAACTAAATAAAACAACACATTGATTTTTATATAATAATATGATTTTTTTCCTCGAGTATATTATACTGAATTTTTAAACAAAAATATATATACATATAAAAACAATATACACAATATAAATTTTATATTTACAAAATACATAAAATATTTATTACTATTATCATAATATATATTATATACTTAACTATATTATTTTTTTATAATATATTAAAATAAAATTAATCACTACTAATACCTAAAATACTAAATTATAAAAGACTGAACTTTGCTTATGATGTTTTCATTCTTATTTTATTTTTTTTTTTCTGTTACAATATTTTCAAATTATAGTAATTAAATCTATTATGTATTAGTTTTTTTTATTATTCATTAAATAAGCTGATCATAATATCCTCGTTTTGTCTACAGTTTTTCATTTTATATTGTATTTTAAATATTCATTAATATTTTATTGTTTAATATATATTTTTTTTTTTTGCAAAATGTAGTAATGAATTTAATTTCCATTAACAAATATTGTAGTCCCACGAGAAATGTGTTAGGTCAGTACCTATCCAATAAGCCATTTTGTGGTGCCTAAGGATCTCAAGAGAGGCTGCTCAAAACCCCTTAGAGATATTGCTTATAGGATTTTATAAAGCTGTTACTAAACTCTGTCCAAGAATGGTGAATTTTAAATATAATAAACTAATTTTAGTAAATAAAAAAATATCTACACTGCTGTGAATCGACCTCAGGACCTCCAGCTTTCCAAGCTGGTGCTCTGCAAATTAAGCTATTATTTGAATAGGTAAAGTACGTCTGTGGTGGATTAAATTGACATCAAATCTTGTGAGACCTGATTAAGTTATTACAATGTCATTGAAAGAAGCGAATGTATTCATACAAAAGTTTTACTACAAACTAAAATCATTGAAATACTAATTTATATAAAAAAAGTAATAATAGTAATAATCATAATTTTAGTATGTAAAGTATTGCTTTCAGTTTATAAGAATATCACGTAATAAGTACACGATCTCTACTTTAATTAAGAAGTACATGTAGTTTACTTTTTTACAAACTTTCTAATACTTTTAAAAAGAGTAATTCAATCATTGAGAATGGAAAAAAGCAACTACTTAGATTATAGTGATTTTTTCTGTCAACTAAATAATCTAACATATTACTATTATTTTGTTACTTTTGATCTGATCTTCTAGAAAGTAATGTTACTAAGTAATTATATTTCAGTCAAATGCTACATGTATATTATTATTGAGATAGGGTGTTAATCAAACCGTTTTTAATACCCTATTCATAAGAAAATGCAGCATACAATTTAATATTGTATTTATTAAAATCATTATGCTAATAATGATAGTAATTATTAAATTACATAGGGTGCAAAAGTAGTGCATCAGAACATAGGATGAGGAATAAAATATTGTTTAGACTTAGACCGAACTTTTTAATCCATCCATGGTCAAATAAAACGGGCCTTATTCATAAAGAATTGAGCCGAGCGTATCAATGCATGATTTGCGGCTGTCTATTTAACTAAATGAATACTCTCTGACGCATTACCTTTCCACCATGTATGTTTAGTAACGTGGATCAATCAAAAAAAAAACTTCAGCCATACACCATGAATACCATTTAGTAACCTCTTTAAGCCTGTCAGCAAATATAATGTGGAAATTTTATAGCCTTTCATTATTAACACAAAATCATACAATATACCTAAATCTTTCTTTTAAGATTACCCATAGAAACTCAACCAAACAAGCGAAAATATCTTCAGGCAACATGTATTTGTTATGATTGTTTTGTTGTTATATATTTTTGTAATTTAGTCTATTTTGAATAAATCAAAGATCTAATTTTACATAAAGATTTAAGTTAACCGCCGACGCAAGAATGTGTAAACATTGCAGTCTATTTTCACAAAGATATATAAGTTTAAAGTCTGGGTATAAAGATTGCAATCCAATTCTACTCAAATATATAAATATTTAGCTTTAAGTCCAAATAAAATGACATGAAGATTAAAGTCTAAGTCCACAAAAATGTATAAGAGTTGCAGTCTAATTCCACAAAAAAATGAAATGAAGATTAAAGTCTTAGTCCACAAAAATGTATAAGCATTACAGTCTAATTCCACAAAAAACATATAAGTTTGAAGTCTAGGTTCACAAGAATATATACAGATTGTTGTCTAATTCGCCAAAAATTCGTAAAGATTCAAATTTAATTCCAAAAAAACTAAATATAGAGTGAAGTCTAATTACAAAAGAATATCTGTCAAGATTGAACTTTAAAACTAAATAACCATTTAAGTCTATGTCCACAAAAATATGTATAAAGATTGCTGTTCAATTCTACAAATATATATAAATATTTAACTTGAATTCCAAATAAAATTAAATGAAGATTGAATTCCACATAAATGTATAAACATTGCAGTCTAATTCCACAAAAATATATAAGTTTGAGGTCTAGGTTCACAAAAATATATAAAGATTGTAGTCTAATCCGACAAAAATTCGCAAAGATTGATACATATTTAATTCCAGAAAAACTAGATACAGATTAAAGTCTAATCATAAAAAAATATATGTCAATATTGAACTTTAATTTCAGATAAACTAAATAAACATTGAAGTCTAATTCAACAAAACTATATACCTAAGTTTGAAGTTTAGATCCACAAAAATGTGTAAAGATTGCTGTCCAATTCTACTCGAATATATAAATACCTATTTAACTTGAATTCCAAATAAAATTAAATGAAGATTGAAGCCTAAGTCCACAAAAATGTATAAACATTGCAGTCTAATTCCACAAAAATATATAAAAATTTTAGTCTGATCCGACGAAAATTCGTGAAGATTGATACTTATTTAATTCCAGAAAAACTAAATACAGGTTGAAGTCTAATCATAAAAAAAAATATATGCCAATATTGACCTTTAATTTCAGATAAACTAAATAAACATTGAAGTCTAATTTAACAAAAATAAATACTTAAGTTTGAAGTTTAGATCCACAAAAATGTGTAAAGATTGCTGCTCAATTCTACTCAAATATATAAATATTAAACTTGAATTCCAAATAAAATTAAATGGAGATTGAAGAGTAAGTCCACAAAAATGTGTAAACATTGCAGTCTAATTCCACAAAAATATATAAGTTTGAAGCATAGGTTCACAAAAATGTATAAAGAATAAGGTCCAATTTCTACTCAAATATATAAATATTTAACTTGAAGTCCAAATAACATTAAATGGAGATTGAAGTCCAAGTCCACAAAAATGTGTAAACATTGCAGTCTAATTCCACAAAGATAGTTAGAAGTCTAAGTTCACGAAAATGCATAAAGATTAAGGTCCAATTATCTTACTCAAATATATAAATAATTCAACTTGAATTATAAATAAAATTAAATGAAGATTGAAGTCTAAGTCCACAAAAATGTATAAACATTGAAGTCAAATTCCACAAAAATTCGTAATGATTGGAATATAGGTAAGTCCAGAAAAATTAAGTAAAGATATTAAAATCATTTGTTTGCCCAAAAATCTATAATATTGAAATTTAGGCCCACAAAAATGTATAAAGACTGTAGTCTAATTCCACAAATTCGTAGGAAATAGTTTTTTTGTTACAAGTACCAAGAATGACGTTTTTGTAAGACGAAACAAATGTTTTGTCATACGCTGCTAAAATTTGGTTATACGTTTTTTACAAATCTTCAGAAATTTTAAATTTTTCCATAATTGTTATGCCATTCGAAATTTGGCAGAACGTCACATACTTTTTTACTTCCTGTAAAGTCTCGTTTACCATAAAGACTATGATGAATGGGAACACCAAAATGGCGTACTCGTTGTAAATGAAGATGTATTATTAAATTATTTGCACGAAAAAGTCAGTACTTATTTAATGTAAAATGTCGAAGAAAATATTTAAATTGACAAATTTCCAAATGTTTTTGTTTCTTTTGAAGACGAATTCGGTTGGTTACAAGTCTAAAAAGGCTAAGATTTTGTCCAGAGGAACTCCAGAATAACTTAAGATTGTAGTCTAAATCCGCAAATGTATATTGTTTGAAGTTAAAGTCTACAAAAGAGTATAAACATTGCTGGCCAAATTCACAAAAATATTTAAGGATTTAAGTCTAATAGAAGAAAAAGATAGGTAGGTATATATAAATGTTTCCTTGGTATATTATTTGAAGTATTTTCTAGTCGAACCACGTAATACAAAAGAGTAGCGTTAGTGAATTGTTGTTTCTAATAATAACATTTTTCTACAAATTATATTCTACTTATCCATTAGTTATTATCTATTTATTCAAAGATATTATTAGTTACTTGTGATTTATATTTTCTCTCCTCTCATCATCCATATAAAAAAGCTCTCCTAAATAGTAATAAATTTAATAGTAAGTTCTATATACAAACAAGTTAGAGAATGGTTGGATTATTATTCGAGAAGTTTTTTTTTTTAAAAAAAAGAGTTATTGTGTTACACTAAGTGTTAATATTAATTTTGTTTTGGCTACCCTGTAAAAGGAAGTGCAGTATATCAATACAATAACTATAGGCCATTTTTGATTGGGTTTTATTTTCATTCTTCAATAAATAGTAGGTAAGTATATATTGGACTGATTTGTGTCATTTAAAAAATGTTTTTCACACTTTTTTTTAAGTTTAAAATCTTGCGACTCCCTTTCTTAATTAGTTCAATTAATTATTATTATCATATTTTATTTTCAAATTTAATTATATGGACTAGTTTTAATTTTTGTTTTACGTTAAACTCATTTAACACAAAGAAAGCATTGTTTTTTTTGTTAATATGGCACATAAAAATAATTTTTAAATGGTGTCCCATTAAAGAATATATTAATAATATTATCACTTCACTCAAGTACGTTGTGATCACTTGATTTATAATTCATAACATTATTTTCTACGTGTTACCTTCTTGCGAGTATTGTATTTGGTTAACTGTATTTTTAGAAATCGTGTCTATGTACTCGATTCCGTCGTACGCCACTTTTTCGACGTTTCCTTTTCGTATCACGCTGAAATGCTACATTTCCTGGATCATCGGCTAGTTGCGGATATTTGTGAATGCTATGGATATCCACACCTATAGCGACAATCAATAATTAATAATAAGAATAATAATCTCTTTATTGTCTAACAGGTATTGCTACCCAACAAGACAAAATCTTACATAAACAAAAACAATTGCGTAGCATTAGCATACAAAAATACCCAACTTAGAACTAACTGAAAACTAACTGAAAAATAGAAAAATACAAAAAAGGAAATACACGCATCAAAACGAAAGAAAATTGGGAGGATTACAAGAACAATTAATAATTAACACATGAACATAATTCATCAAAACAAATCCAAATCAGTAGCCCGCAAACATGTCTCTAAACTTTTCTTAAAAGAATCAAGCGATACATTAAAAAAATCAACGTTTTCATTAATAACTAATCGGTTGCTGTATTTACAAGCCCGAAATAGCGGTGCTTTAGATTCATAATTAGAACGAAACCATAGCTGCTGAAGCAACCGAGGACAATCCAACATATTGTTGATCAACTTAAAAAGAAAGATCTGAGACGCGCAGATGCGTCTCTCGGCTAACGGCCGCAATCCGAACCTTGTCAGTGATCACACCCACGAGGAGGAGAATATCCATCAATTTTAAATGACAAATATTTTAAAAACTTACGTTAGATACTCTCCAATCTCTGTATATAAACACGGTAGACGGGCGACCAAATGATTGTAGCGAATTCCAAAATAGACACGACAAAGGCGAAATAGAGACTTTTCAGGCAGTCCATGTTGTTGAATTCTCTGGTCTGTCTAAAAATAAATCCTAACATTCGCAAAGCCTTAGCAGAAACTTGCTCAATGTGGTAGTTGAAAGATAAATCACCAACCAAGTATACACCAAGATCTCTGATTAAAGCGCAGCGTTCCAAATTTGAATTATCGATGGTGTAGTTTCGCAAAAACGGATTTTGACGTCTTGTAAATGTCACCGAGTGCCATTTGTTCAGATTTAGAGGAAGTCTATTTAGATCACATTCTGAGAGCCGACACAGATCTGTTTGAAGCTGTGCGCAGTCGTTCTCACAAACAACAGTGCGATACAATTTTAAATCATCCACAAACAACAAATAATTGCTATTGAAACCAGAGCCAATATCGTTTACGAATATTGCAAAGAGAAGAGGAGCCAACGTACTGCCCTGCGGAGTTCCACTTGAGGCTGTGAATGAACTTGAACTCAATCCATTGTATTCAACAAATTGTTGCCTTGCTCTCATATACAACTGAAAAAAAGATATCAGATTCCTGCCGAAGCCAATGTCGCACATCTTCTGTTGAATCAGGGAATGATCAATCTTATTGAACGCCTTGGAAAAGTCAGTATAGATTGCGTCGACTTGCAAACCAAATTAATATTAAGCATTTGCTACAAAACATTTTTTTTTAATCTACCTTCATATCCATCTACATCTCCATGGGATATAAGTTCCTCCTTCTCCTCCTCTGTCCAATCTCCTCGACCTTGAAAACCAGCTGCAACCAATTGTTTTTCTAGTTCCCAGGCTCGTTCGATTGCACGTTTGTGCGCATGACGTAAAATTTTGTGCGTTTCTTGTCTAGGATCAGCACCATATTTGATTATTACTAATGCATCAGGGTTATGAAGTCGCAATTCCTTCATTGTCGTGCTGGTTTGGCCGTGATCAGTGATTTCATGAGTTGAAACGTTGAACATACCTAAAATGATTCATCATTTAATACAAGTAACTCTAACAGAAAAAAAAAAACACTTACCACCCAATCTTCGCAATTCCTCCAAATCATCTCTGATCTTCAACACATTATCCTTGACAAAATAGAACACATCTTGTTCATGCACACTAAACTGAAGATTAAGGAAAAAGGAGTTGTTAAACACTGACGTAACGACGTCTTGTACAACTCCGTTAACTCCTTCGACAACACTCACGAGTGCACGTCCATTTACTCTTGAAATTAAAACGCCTTCACCGAAGACAGATTTTCTGTAAGCTACCCGTGGTAAAAGACTTCGAATCTTTGGTTCAACTTTGAGCAATGGAGTTGGAACGAAGTTTAGGTCTTCGAAGCGATCGTTAACCTGAAAGAAATCGTGTTTCCAATATTCAAGTCGATGCTCAATTAAGTTTTATTTAAAAAAAAAAAACGTTTCAATAATATAAGATTAGCTGAAGGTCTTGAAGCTAAAGACATTTTTCTGAAAATTACTTTAATCTTGCAATTTTTAAATTATAACAAACATCATTAATATAAGCTGCATTTTAATCTATAAAAAGCTCTCTACTGCAAGTTTTAAACTGTGCCAAAATTTCTTGGGTTTAGCTAAACTTTAACCTTAAATAAACCTATAAAGAGAACTTTAATCTTGCAATTTTTAAATCAGAACAAAAATCACTAATGCAGAGATAAGTTTTCCATTTATTAGGATTCCGTAAACTTTATTCTTAAGTAAACATAGAAAACAGCTTTGTAAGTTTTAAGCAGTACCAAAAGTTATTAGGTGTATCTATTCTAGTCTTAGATAAATCAGTAAAGAGTTTACTCTTGAAATGTTTAAACTGTACTAAAATATCTTAGGTTTAGCTAAACTTTAATATTAAATAAACCTATAAAGAGAAGTTAAATCTTGCAAAGTTTAAATTATAACAAACATATCTAGATTCAGCTGTATTTTAATTTTAAATAAACATAAAAAGCACATTTAGAAGTTATATTGTACTATATTTTATTATCTTTCGATATACTTTAGTCTGAAGTAGACCTTTAAATATAGCTTTAATTTTTCCATTTATTAGGATTCTGTAAGCTTTAATCTTAAGTAGCTAAGTAAGTTTTCAATAGTATCAAAAGTTATTAGGTTTATCTCTCTAGTCTGAAGTAAATCAATAAAGAGTTTACTCTTGAAATGTTTAAACTGTGCCTTAGGTTTAGCTTAAGTTTAATCTTAAACATATAAAAAGAACTTTAATCTTACAATTTTTAAATTATAACAAAAATCACTAGATTCACCTGTATTTTACTTTTAAATAAACATAAGAAAGCACATTGCAATTGAAAGTTTGGAATTGTACCAAATTTTATTATATTTAGATAAATTTTTGACTGAAGTAAACCTTCAATTTTTCAATATATTAGGATTCTGTAAATATTTACTCTTAAGTAATCATAGAAAACTGTTTTAAGCCGTGCCAAAAGTTATTAGGTTTATCTACTCTAGACTTAAGTAAACTAATGAAGAGTTTACTGTCGAAATGTTTAAACTGTACCAAAAGTTCTTTGGTTTAGCTGAACTTTAATTTTAAATAAACATATAAAAAAACTTTGTATTTCTAACATTTAAACTGTACCTAAAGTTATTAGGTTTAATTAATTTTAATTTCAAGTAAATCAATATAGCTTTGATTATGCAATTTTTAAATTAAAACCAAAGGTATTAAGTTTAGCTATATTTTAGTTTTAAATAAACATTAAAAAAAGGTTTGTATCTGTAAGTTTTAAACTATACCAAAAGTTATTATGCTCCGCTAAACTTTAATCTAAACTGAAGATATACAAGCAGTTTTAATCTTGCAACTCCTAAACTTTAAACCAAGTTATGATGCTTAGCTAAACCTATAAAAATCATTTATCAGTAGGTTAAATCTTAAAAACACCTTGAATATATTTTACGAGACGCGCAAGTACAGGCAGCTTTTTAATACTAAAAACTCTTAGAAAGTATCTCTAAATTACCTTATCGACAATACACCGTAGCCCAGAAACAACTCCAAACTCAGGAGCAAGCTGTTTCGGTGTTACCTCTCGACGTTTCGGCTGATAAATCATGTCATTAATATATTTAGATCCCAACATCTTTCCAATATCATATCCATACAACTTCAACCAACTTTTTATGTCATCCATATACGGCACATTATATCCAGCATTAATCGGATCGTTATTGTAAAATCTATAAATAAAAACATCGGTAGGAGTAGTTAGTTTCGTCGCCAAGTCTTCCCACGCCGGTGTCATCCATTGACCAACAACTGGATCATATAAACGTTTGCTGATGTAAATTAATTTCGTATGTGGATCCAGAATTCCACCATAGAAATCCACCGGGAGGTAAAAGTCTGGATTCGTATCCAATATGGAGTTTCCAAAAGGTGTGCGTCGAATTTCTTTTATAATATTCCCATTGATATCGAACAGAGCTAATGGTGATCCATTTTGATCTGTTGCAACGTAGAAACGTTGTTCAGACGTTTCGACAGTTATTATTACTCCTCGCGCATCGTAAAGGAATCTAAAGGTTCTTCCTGATTTCGGGAAATGCACGTGCGTAACTAATTCGGGATTAGTTGGATGGGAATAGAAGTATTGCGTAACATTTCCTTTGTCGTCATTACATGCAATCAAACGACTACGGTCATCATAGAAATACCACGTTTGGAATTTATCGCGTTCGAACGCATGGATTAGTTGTCCACGAGGATTGTACCGATATTTCTGTTCGCCACGACGGATAACGAATCCACGACTATCGTAACTGTTAAATTCTACATCACCGTATTGCACAACGCGATCACCACTATCGTATCCAAGTGTTATTTTTTCATTTTCCTTGATCACAGCAATGATATTACCATTTTCATCGTAAACGTATTTCCAATTGCTTGTTCCCAATACTTCCAAGACGTGCCCATCGGAATTGTACGAGATCCTGTCGAGAATTTGAGTACGTCCTACTTGGATCTTCTGCAACTTCACGCGATTACGTGTATCGTATTCCAATTCAATTCGAAAAACGTCGAATGATTTAATATTCATTAATATACTCTTAATCCGTCCATGATCATCATAATCGGTTATGGTAAAGTACTGTTTTGAAGTATCCTGCATTACCGAACGATTAAATGTATTTCTGTAGATTCTCAGATCACTAACACCTTCAAGTGATCCTAAATTCTGATTGTACTTCAGACGAAGTTGCGGTAACTCCTTTCCATTGATATCGACATCAATACTAGATAACCTGGCATTACCATCGTATTGATACTTGTAATGTGCGTTATGTAATCCACTTTTAATATTAAACCGCCACTTCTCGTCTTTAACTATGCCGGAATGATATTTGAAATCCTGCTTCAATTCAATATTTGGTTCAATGATTTCAATGGTCTTCACCAAGTCCAACGTATCATGGTAGGTGTAATGTACTGAACTCATACCGGCTAGTGACGTCTCTAATCGCCCTGAAGAGTCGTATACGTTCGAAACTCTGCCCGATTGATGTGGGAATATTTTCGCCAGGATTTGTCCATCGTCGTTGTAGATGATTTCGTAGATTTGGCGATTGTTCATTGGTGAGAAGTATTGGTATTTGAAGAAACCCAATGAAATTTGGATTGAGAATGTGTGGATGTGACCTCGAGGTGTAGTAAGGGATTGGAGGGCGCCTGAATCGTCGTATTGGAGAAGGTAGTCCGAGCCGCGAGGTGTTGTTACTTTAAGAGGCTGAAAAGACAGTATTGTTAATAAACTCGAATAGATTAAAGATGTAATAACTTACCAAACTACTAAACATATCTTTAAACGCATAAATCATCGACGATCCATCTGCATACTTAATTTCATTCAAACGGCCAGCCCGATCGTATTCATAATTCTGCGTAATCTCACCCCATTTCCAACTACTCAATCGACTGAATCTATCATACTCCATCTCAACTTCTGCGAAGATTCCATTACGTGGGCCCCAGCGGATAGGTCGCGACGATCTGTCATAGGTCACATTCAATAACTCAACTTTGTCATCCATAAAAACTGATAATGATGCTGAATCACGATCGTATTCCATTGTCAAGATATTTTCACCGTTAACCCGAATTTTCCGACCAACTTTCGATATAGTTCTTGGACCGATTTTCTTGGAATTTTGGTTATTTGGTCGGATGTAGTATCGATATTCGAATCGATTAGCTAGATCACCACCGATCTCGATTCGTTGCTTGGCTGGTACTGGGTAACTTTCACCTACAAAAGAATTATTCGGTCAGATAAAATTACAACTTCGTTTATTAATGACTCATCTTACCCAATAAAGGATCTTTTTCTATCAATACGTTATAAGGAACAGTATCAGTAGTAACAGTATGTCCCCAAGAACTCATACTAGTTACTCCACCGTCATTAAGTAACAGGTATCGATTCTCAATCTCGTCAATACGATTGGATACACTGGATCCTTTAATCAACATTGAAACATGCTTGTAATCATTCTCACTAACTTTCACTGTAGCTCCTTTTAAGCTAAGATCAAATGAAAGATTAATAATCTTTCCAGAAGGAGTTACTGCTGAAGTTAACCGTCCAAACTCATCGTAATTGTAGACATAACTGTTCCCACTGCTATCGAGTTTCGTTTTCAATAATCCAGTCGCCCCATGATAATCAAAAGTCACATTAAAATTATCTGGAGTACTGATTTCATGTAACATCTTCATTTTCGACATACGCAAGCGACACTTCTGTCCTTTGGTATTTTCTATTGAATTTACCTGAGCAGAATAATCTCGCAACAGGAATATTTTATTACCAGACGCATCAGTAACAGTACTCAATTTCCCGTTGCTTGTATTCACATTGTAAGTAAAAACGTAGATAGTTTCACCTGTCAACATGTTTTTCGTTACGATATGTTGACCGAAACGATTGAATATATATGTTTCCTGGGTTTCCGGTGAATATATTTCGTATTCGCGGGAATCTGGGACGCTAGCCATCACAGAACGGATGCGGTAGTTTGCTTGGTCTGCTATGTGGACGTGGCTATCCGGAGTTACAGTGACTGCGGAGATTGTGTTGAATTTTGAGGTTGCAGCAAGGTAATGGTCAGCTTCAAAACAATCACAACCTGAAAATGTGGAATCATAGTTAAGGCATGTTGAATTTATTAAAATGCCGTTTTCTGCTCTATAGGTATCTGCAAAAACAGAAACGCTCCAATTACCGCATACGCGCATAGGTCTAAACTCCAAAGATGTTAAGAAGGAAGTTTAAAAATAAAATAAAAATGGCTCAAATACCTCTTTCCAAACAATTGCATTTTGATTCAGCTCCAGCGTAAGGGGCGATTTTCCCATCTGTTCCTATCACTCGAACTCTATTAATTCTCTGGGAATCACTTTCAGCTACATAAAGATTTCCAGAACCGCTGAAAGCGATGCTTTGAGGCATTACTAACGTCGCATGTGTAGCTATTTCTATGTCATAGCCTCCTATAGGCGAAGGACAATGCAGTGGACGACCTGCAGGAGAAAAAACAAAACTATTAATTACAAGAAGCTTAAGGAATTGATTTCTCTAGCTTACCAGCTATAATTTTGACCCTGCCATCAGTAGTCAACTGTAGAATCATGTGATCGTCGATAATATGTAAAGTATTGTCCAGAGGATTCACTGAGAGCTCTGTAGGCCAACGCAAATGGACTTCTTCAAGACTCAAAGTACCTTCACATGGCAAGGGCTTCCAATGTGATTTATGCATGTGGTTTCCTAAAAATTAATACATTTGCAGACTTTGTTAACCTAAATTGAAGGGAAAGTTTAAGTACCTATAACTGTTGTCACAATACCATCCCTATCGACCATTCTGATATTGGTACCATCAGCAAAATACAAAACATTATCATTAGAAACAGCCACACCTTTAGGATAAGCGAGTTTGGCATCACGAGCTAAAGCTCCATCACCACAATGAGCTTCATCACCTAAAAAAATCCAAGCATTAGAAGCAACTGTTTTGAATTTAAGGAAAAGTCTTTATCTACCTGGTAGACATCGTTCTCCAGATCCTACAACAGTCTCCCAGTTATGCTCAGGATCAGAATAATCGGATGTACTACGTACTTTAATAATTTGATGAGATTCTGGATCGGAAATGTATAAAGTACCATCGATTGGGCTTAGGGACATGTGGTACCGATAAGAAACTCTCGTAGCACTAAAACATCACAACGATTAATATTTGTTTAACCAACTCTTCGACATAACTTACTTTAATCGGACTATTGTCCGTACCAAACCATCTGGTTGAATCTTCCTGATAAAATTAAAGTCACCAACAAAAATGGAACCATCATTAGCACTAGCAAGTGCTACAGGAGCTAACAGACGTTGTTTAATAGCTTGTCCATCGCATTCTAAACATTCTAACGGTCTCTGATGTCCGTCACCCATTGTCGTTAATATAACACGTGGTTTATGCTTCAGGTAAATGTTTGCTCCATCACCTTTCTGAAGAATACCTTCATGGAAGTTGTAGCGATGATGTATATCCAAATTCCATCCACCAACTTCGGAAATACCCATATCTTGTCCACTCAACTTTGTCGTTTGTACATCCCAAATAATGTCGCGACAATCCGTGTACTCGTAGCCAACCTTAACGATTGCATTCGTAACTCCATAGACTCTCTGTCGATAAACGTTCAAACGATTCCAGGCGTAGGTGAATTTAATGTAGGGATCCGCTTCAAATACTTTTTCATACAAAATTCCTTCAATAGTAATTTTTAAATGAATCAATTTTAGAGTTGGTGGTATAATTTCGGGAGTTAATTGAAGTTGAATGGTAGATAAATAGCCGGCTGCACGGGAACTATGGTAGACGAGGCTCAGTCCTGTTCCTGGGATCATTAGGCTTTCTTGGATCACCTAAACAGAAAAATTATTATTATTGATATAATATTAGAGGATTTTAAAACCTAACAATACCTGTGATTCTGCTAGAATAGCGCTTTTCTCTGGACAAGCTCCTTGGAAGCCATGCTTCCACGTAGCTAAAACTACCGGTTTCATCGTGTCATAATCATGGGAAGCACACGGTTGTGGCTGAAGCGCAACCATTTTCTCTTCACCAGTCGTCATAACAACATTACCAATAATCACCACTTCATTCCACGGTACAAAGGCAACATGACTTTGTGGTCTAAACGGTGATCGACCGAATTGTAGAGTGACCACACCACCCCCATTAACAAGCAGATCAAACCAACCATCGTCTCGAGTCAATGTAAATCCTTCTAAAGGTGTTGTGGTGCTTACGCGGACTCCCATGAGGCCAGAACCGATTGGAGTTACCACTCGACCTCTCACAACAGCACACCGACTAGAGAAATGATATTTTAGTATGAACATTTATTTCCAATTTATATAAGCCGGACGTTAGCGACTCCGGAGTAATATACGAGGTATGGACATAAAAAACGAGACGTTCAGTTTTGCTTTAAACGTTAAACAAGATCAGTTGACATACAAATATTGTTAATTTCCGAAAGTGTCTCGGAAATTTTAGTTTAACTTTTATAATGATTTTAATTAATTCTCATTATTTTACAGTCATACCTCGTTTCTAAAAAAACATTTAAACTAAGATAAAAACTCTTAAAAATATTGATCAAGCAGAAATGAAAAATGACACGTCACAAGTGGATTTATATAAAAAAAAAACAAAAATAAAAGTTTAGAAAATACACAAACATTACAAAAAACAAATAACAATATTCCAAAAGAAACATTACAAAAGGTATTTTCGATTAGGTAAACTGCACGTTCGCAAGCTAATATCTTTCTTTTGGAACATTTTATATTAAATTGACCATAATATTAACTCTTCGCTCTATTGTGTGAGAAATAATAGAGGGGTATAAGAGCAGCCTTACCTCGTGTTGAAGTGATTCCAAAACATACTGAGCAGCACAGAAACAGAGGAAAACAAAGCTTTCATTTAATGAGAAAAGTTATTTACTTTTTTTTTTATCAATTAATCTACGTGATTATACAGGGTGTCCACGAACAAACTCCATCCTAAAAGATGAAAATGGCGATTCTACATACATAAGTGCGAAAGCACTTTCCTTTCTTGTGTCCTAAGATGCTTCCTCTGGGAGTTACAGCTCTTTAAAGTTGGTACTCCAAACCTGGTTTTTGGTCAATTAATTTTTACTTAGGTACTTTAAATTCACACCAATTTCAATGTGGTACGTTATTTACATATAATAACTGTTTCTTTCTGTTATTGGTAGTCAGTGTGTATATTCAAGATGGGGATCTACCGGACTAGAAAGCGAACTGTTCATCGATCATAATTGGCTTAAATATAGTTGTTATTAACTTCTCGAAAAGTATGGGAATGGAATTGGGAATAAAAACAGGACTGTAGTTTGACACGTCACTTCTGTTTCTAGACTTAAAGATAGGGGTGATGAGACTAGAGTTCCATGCAACCGGAAAGTGACCTGAGTGAAGAGATAAGTTGAAAATCAATTGAAGAGAAATAGCAAGAGAGAAACGACACTTAATGAGGAACAATGGACGGATTCCATCAGAACGGGCCGACTTCCTTATATTCAGTTTACTTTGTACATCAAAAACCTCAAAAACTGAGCAGTTTAAAAAAAAAACAAAACATCAAGGTGAATTGGTATGATAAACAACCTGAAAGAACCACATTGAAATGACGATATTCAAAGCGACAGCAGAAACATGGTCATGTCACAGTCTGCTCGGAAAGACATAGCTATAGAGCCAAATATGCCACAAATGGAAAGCCTTTAGCCACATACGTTGTGGCCAAAAACTGGCATGAAATATACAGAAGCGTCTACAAAAATGGAAACGGCTCGCCTGCCTAGGAATAAGAGGAGAGATCTGATCTATCTCTATAGCAGCGATGGAAGCATTGCGACGAATATTTTAATTTAATTGATTTTGCCCTCATTACTTCTTCTTAGGACGCTGTCTCCCCACGGAGGTTGGCGTCCACTGGGTATAATGTTGAGGGAACCTTTCCACACTTCTACCAAGTACTAGACATCCAATGGCCACCAATAAAATAAAATAACAATTATTATTTTTAAATCGTTTACAACATTCTGTATGTCAGCTTAATTCTTTAGGATTTCTTCGTGGACACCCTGTATGTAAATATAAAAATTAAATTTTGATAAGAAAAATGTGTGTGGAGGATTGTGTTAGTCACATGGGGCACAACATTGCAGAGCTAAGAATAACAATTAGAAAAATATATAAAGAACAGAGAAACGATTAATGTTACATACCTTTCATTAAATGATTCCGCTTTAGCGTAATTCTGTAAACTACCCTCATCGATCAGGAATTTCATTCGTTCGAAAAATGAAGCAGTTATTGCTGGTGGTTGTTTTCTCAGAAGAATATCGATAGGTTTTGGCGACGAGACACACAATTGACTTGATTTACAGGCGTGATTAAGGCAGCACTCAGGATCCTCACAATCGATGAGACCATCTAGAGTATAGTGTTATTAAAATATAAAAACGCACTAAGGAATATCAATTACCTTTGTCATTATCTCGTCCGTCATTACAATTTTGTTCCAGCAGAATACTGCAGTCTCTACCATCCCAGCCATTATCACATTTACATTCCCAAAGAGAATTGGAACCAAACTTACATTGCCCATGGGAACTGCAACTGTTGGGACAACCTTCAATCGTACAATGTTTCCCGTTCCATCCCGTTACACAGAGACATGTCCCGTTCTTGCATTGACCGTGTTCGTTACACCTCGAGTCGCATAATTTCATGTTGCAAAACTCGCCTGACCAACCTGAGTCGCAAAGGCATGCTCCTGATACACAGTGCCCATTGTTGCCACAGTCCAAGTCACACAGTTCTAAGGAAAAATAGTCAAATTAGGCCCAATTAACTAATTTCATTACACCAACCTTTTGAGCAGTCATCGCCAGCCCAACGAGGCTCACACATGCATGTTTGAGACTCCAGATCGAATGAACCATGCCCAGAACAATCAGGAAGGCACTGTAATGCATCTTTGTCCATTTGTGAGCAATCAGCTCCTTTCCAACCCTTCTTACATAAGCATTGACCTTCGAAACAGTATCCATGGGAAGAACAAGTGGGGTGTGGACAATCCACTAAAGAAAAAAAAACAAAATAGGTCTCCTTTTCTTCGAAATAACTATTATACTCATTCATTAATTACCCGATTTAGTAAATACATTCTCATTCGGTTATTTAGTTAGGTTACACAAATGCTTACCCTCCTCACAAAACTTGCCCTTGTATCCTCTGATACAATTGCATTTGCCATTTGAACAATGGCCATGCCCATGACAATCTGGTACTTCGCATTCATCATGCCTCAACTGACATTCTTTACCTTTCCAACCAGGGTTGCATTGACATTCACCGTTGATGTATTCGCCACGTTGACTACACAGTACTGGACAAACGCCTGATGATGTAGCAATAGAAGAGAAACATGCATTAATGAATTAGATAGATGGAAATCGCAGTGAAACGTTAGTAAGTATGAAAGCAATGAATCAATTAGTATCAGCTAAAGTCTTACTTTCACTGCAATCATCTCCACCAAATCCAGGATTGCATTGGCAATGACCCATTAAACATTCGCCTTTACCACTACATCCATTTGGACAGTTATGGGTCATATCGTCAGCGACTGCAGCTACGAAATTCACTTCCTGCGGATCACCATCGTCATTGTAGAGCGACAGGAACCAGTGACCTTGCTCCATATAATGGGTTACTTCTTTCTTCACATAAGACTGTAATAAATTATTATTAATATGTGGTTTTCTGTCTGCCTCTAAAGTTTCCGCTTTCGAAACTGGAGCATCCTGTATAATATTAACCTTAGAAACTTTAGAGTATTAAAGTATACTATTCAATCATCAACATGATATATCTTCACTAACAGTTGATTGTTTAGATGCAACTTTATATTTCACTCGTCTATCAGCTACTAAAAAGTGTCCCAAAATTAACGCAAGATTTGAATTTGCCGCCATTTACGCAGTAAAGTGTTGGCAACCCTAAAAACAAAACAAGTCGACAGTTTAGGGTTAGTAAAAATGGAGCGTTACACGATAGAACAATGCTGATTTATCGAGCAAAATCATCCTAAGCGACAAAGCACATTTTCACCTTGATGGGTATGGTAATCGCCAAAACTGCCCCTTTGGGGTTTCTGAGAACCCACATGTGATTGTCGAAAAACAAATGCATCCACAACGTGTCACTGTTTGGTGTGGATTTTGGCCTGGAGGCATAATTGGACCATACTTTTTTGAAAATGAGGCTGGTCAAGCGGTGACTGTTACTGGTGCTCAATATCGTGACATGACACATTTCTTTTTGCCGAAATTTGATGATATTGATGTGTCCAATATGTGGTTCCAACAAGACGGTGCCACATGCCACAACCCACCCCGTCTTCACTGAGTTTAGCGGCCATCACAAAAGTCACGTCTGTGACAACCTCGACAGGTTTTCTCAGATTAACTCTTTTCCGGAACTGTTTATCCTTGGTTCTTCCATTATCACTAATTTATAATTAAATAATTATAATTCAAATGCGTCGCAATCCTATGTACTTTATGATTCAATAATAAACTGACAATCAAAAGAATAAAAACTGTGTTTTCTATTTAATTCAAATCTTGTGTTCAATTTGGGACACCCTGTATAATGGAACAACTAGAAATAACTTACATGTGAAGCCCTTGTAGTTCTGGCTTTAAATCCGCTTAAAACCTCCAAAATATGATATTGTGTATGGGTTGGTAGAGCATTCCTTCTAGCATACACGCCTATGCTAGCTCCTCGTGGAATGCTATAGTCAAATTTAACGTACGCAGCTTCAGATTGATAAAATTGCATATTCCAATAGCCGTATGGTGGAATTTCCTTCGACAATCTTTGACCCAACGCTATCTGTGAGAAAGTTGTACCGTCTGGTGGAAATGACTGTGCTGGGAACGTTCGGGCTCCTAGGATCATACACAACAACGATAAATACGTGTAATAAAATGTTGAATCATATGAATGAAATGCATGCGAAAAATGAATCAAATAACAAAGCACAACAAAAATATTAGTAGCATGGAACCAATGAGAAACATTGAGCTAAGAGTGTGAATTATTAATACTAGACGAAGCTCTGCTGTCGAAATGATTTCAGCTTTTGGTTACCTTCCAAAATCAAAATAGTAGGCGGAGGCGGAAGCTTGGTCGTCACTTCCGGACAACCACCCATGAATCCGCGCTCTGTAGTGGATGAACTAACATCCATCAATGTTGTTGTTGAACTGAAGCCCATACCATAATCATAATCCTCGTCATCAGTGACATTTTCTCTATCTAAACACGGACAAGAACATTGACAAGCCGCTCCACCATGGAACTGGTGTTCTGTATTAATCGGTTTAGGCTGTTCAGCGTTATTATTACTATTTCCACTTAATTCGGCATTGGGTTGGGTACCGTCTGTAGGTACTGCCAACGAAAGCACGTAAACTGTTTTCGGATCGTGTTCATTTGCAATTGTCACATTCACAATAAGTTTTGGGGAAAACACAAAAGCTGGATTATCTTGTACTAATGGGATCGGCACAAACTTATGATTAGTTGGATTAGTTTTAGATTCTTTTACTGGTATATCATCAGGTTTTTCTGGCGATAAAGCAGCGATATTAGCATCTGTTAACTCTTTTGAAAGCTCTTGTGAGTTGTGTACTTCATATGCAGTAAAAATTGGAGAATCGTGTTGGAGTTCGCGTTTTTCTTCATTTGAATTGTATATATCGTCCATGTCTTCACTATTGTCTAGTTGGAACAAAGAGGAGTTATCTACATCTTCTTCGGAGTCAGATATCTCATCATACAAGCTGTCAGATACGGTAGAAGCTTCAGTAATAGGTTGTTCCTTATCTATGTGTAGCTTGGCTGTCGTACCGGTGATATGGTCTTGATAAGTAGTAGCTTCAACCTTGTCTATGTTCTGTACAGAACTCTTAAAACTTGAAGAAGTTACTTGATGATTTACAGTAGTTGGTGCGATTTCAGATGCATCGTTAATAGTAGTTATTTGAAGTGTCACTTCATCTTTCGTTGATGAAGTCTCTGGCAAATCATCACCTGA
Organism: Apoderus coryli; assembly: GCA_911728435.2. Lineage (NCBI taxonomy): Eukaryota > Metazoa > Arthropoda > Insecta > Coleoptera > Attelabidae > Apoderus > Apoderus coryli. The sequence continues at coordinate 5,833,294 of OU452209.1, read as the reverse complement.
CATAGTGTATTGTGTGTGATCTGGTGAGGCATTAGCGACTGCAGTTGTGCTATTTTGTGAAATAGCGAGAGTGGAGTGTGATGTCGTGTAAAAATTAGTTAAAACACTGAAACCTACAAGTGCGTCACTTGAATTCTTAACCAACACATCATGCAAACTAGAACTGTCATGCTGGAACACTACACTATTATTAGCATGCTGAAGAATACCCGAAGTGTAACTACTGACATCTCTACGTTTGCGTGCAAAAACTTCGTTATTACCTTCATTGCCGCTGGTTGGAGATGGTTTTGTTTTCAATGGCGTCGATTGATTCGTGTCTGTATACGAAACTTTTGAAGCAGGAATTACTTGTGTATTTTCTGCGACTAGAACGGCACATGAGTTTGAGTTTTGATATGACCAACTTAAGAGACTAGACGCTGCAAAAACACAAATCAGAGTTTATTCTGCTGCTTTAAATAAATAATTAGTGGACTCACCTGAAATGTAGCATAACGCTGCTAACAGGATGACTGAGAGTAGGATAAATGCTATGGCAGTGTATTTCCAACTGCATTTTGATGTTAAGCCTTTCCTGAAATGGAAGCGACTGGCTGGTGGAAAATGTGTCGAGTTTGGCCTTCGTAAGTTATTTCGGACGGGTAATACAGGTATCGGAGCAGTTCCGTACGGTGGAAGGGTCCCACCCATAGTTTGATGGCCGGCTGTTTGATGATGGTTCTTCATCATTTCTTTTGATGGACTGCTACACGATGAATTCGACTTATAATCTATAGTTGAGCTCTTTGGATGGTCTATAAAACAATAGAACATACATTTTTATTTCTTCCATATCGGTATAGTAGGTAGGATCGTTCGGTTAGAGCTTAGGGGAAGAGATCAAAGTTGAAATGGATGAAATTTATCTGTTCCTGACTTCGACTATTCCCGAAAAGACTGTGATTTTTTAAAAACCAATGAGCCCCGAAGAAAACGTAACAATTTATAAGGAGAAGCGGTGTTTACTCGTATATTCCTGTAATAGCTGCTGATAAATGAAAATTGTAGGGAGTCGCATGATGCCAAACTCTTTAAATAGAGGTTGATTATGCTCGATGGGTCCCACACATGCCAACACCATCTGTCTTCGAAATGCCGCAAAAGCGGATGCAGAATTATTGTTATTATTAAGAGAGCCTCACATTTTGCTAAAGTAAGATTTCGTACCAGGAACACATAAGATTGAAGAGGTGAATTTAAAGTAATAGGAGAACCACATTTTGCTAAATTCTCACTTTCTAAAAATTACGATGTCGAACCAGGAACACATAAGTTTGGAGAGATGAATTAAAGTATTAGGAGAGCCACATTTTGCTAAATTTACATTTTCTAAAAATCACGATTTCGTACCAGGTAGACATAAGTTTGAAGAAGTGAATGAAATTATTAGGAGGACTATTATTATATCTTTTAACAGGTTATCCTCGGATTAGCGCCTACAGCTGAGGCTGCAAAAAGTATGACATTTACAGCCAGTTCTTCAGAATCTCTGTCTGCGTCCGAAGTTGAGGAAGAAAAATATGTGCAAAACTATTCTAATCACATACATACTGGTCACCGCAACAGTAAATTAAAATTTGTGCTATTTTTTTGCTAAACCAGCATAATGTGGAGATCATGGACATAGCAAAAAGTGACACATTAACAGCAAGTTGCTCTGAAATCCTATCAATAATTCTATTGTAATCATTAAAGAATCTAATCAATTGCAGTAATTTGAGAACTGTCGAAGATTTAATTGAGAACTGTCCAACTAGTTTTTTTGTTTGTTGGTTTCATAATAATTTTTATCTTGTCTAAACTTAGTAGAAACAGATTCAGTTTCTCAGTCTAGGAAAGATAAACGATTCATTTCAAATGTGGTTTCTTATAATTAGTAAATGTTAAAACAAAAATTCATAATTTGCATTTAATAATAAATATTTTCAAGTGTTGCCTTTTAATCGCGGACATCTATTATTTATTAAATTATATTTGAAAAAAAATGCTACAGTTCCTGCTATGCTCCTATGTATTTGTTATTGGAAACTGCAACCACGATTTCAAAAGAATTATACTACGCCACTGACATTTGTTTACAACACTCCTTCTGTCATTAAAAAGGTAAATATTGACCTTTATGTTATGAAGACAAACATTGAAATTAGATGACATTTCTATGTTTGTTTATTTTTCTGAGATTACAAACGTCTTCTAAATAATTTCCACAGGTATTGTAGCATTTATTAGGTCATTGAAAAAGGACATAATCATGTCGTTACTATCCAACTATGTTGAATAGTTCGAGTTTTGTCAACATTTTTATTATTGAATGTCCTTATTTCCACACTGTGTATAATTTTGAAGAGATTTAAAAACACATGTAATAATTATACATATGGTTTGAGAATATTGTTTATAATAACGTTATTACAAAAATATTTTCTAAAATACCGACATCATATGGCAAACGTAGACGGTTAGATAATCATAACAGACCTCTGCCCTTTTTCCCATATAAGAAACATAATTTTATACATAAGATTTTACCTACCTGAGTTCGGTATCTAAAAATAATTACAACAGCAGAATAAGAAACGAGGATCTTCTTCAAACAAAAAGAACATACGGTAAATGGAACCAATCTTTTATACAATAAAAAAACAATACATAATTATTATTGTATTATTTTTTTTCTGATTCACTAATAAACAGAACTGTGATTACGTTCATACAACAACTGTCACTATAAATGCCAAATAAACACTTACTGAGCGTTCCGCTTGGTATATACACATTGCCTGAAGGAGTTCTGACGAGACAAGAAGGTTCGAAATCTGGTCCTGCGTCGTGTTGCGATTGGGACTGGGGTGGGGCCGAAGCTAATCTGCCATTTAGCCGATTCATTGTTGGATTGCGAGGTGGGACATCTGGTGGCCGGGGTATACCATCTAATAAACAACCTGAAATAAAAAATAGTACAACCATTATTGACAGAGTCCTTTCAGCCGTCCCACGATTGATCTCTCGCAAGTTAATCGTTGGAAAATTTGTTATTGTAAAACTGTCGATGGGACCTAAAACTGTTTTCAAAATAGTGGCACTTCCGGTTTTACCGGACATATGCCTGTACCTGCTTGGGGAATCTTGTTATTTAGAAGGAATACAAAAACAAAAATTATAAACTAGTTGCGAAAAAATAAAATGATTTTTTGGCAACAAAAAAATGTTCCTTTAAAGTCAAGGACTTATCAAATCACCTTGGTATAAGTTGCCCAGAATTTAAATTTGACAAGATTGATGACAGTTCCAGAGCAATTGACTGTTATGCCCAACTAATAACACAACTTTAACAGCCCTGGGAAGCTTTTAATAGAAAGAGAAATATTAAATTGCTGATATTTAAAAAAACTAAAAATTTTCGAAATAGACAACTTTATACAAAGTTGCCGTTATTCTTAATGGTAAATAAGATAAAACTATAAAATTTTCGGCAATACAATTCTAATAAATTACGATATCTGATTTTGTTCTTAATTTTAACCCACTCATTTCTCAAATATTTGGATATATCGAAATGATAATGCTTTATTTGCCTATATAACAATAGTTATTGGCATCGTCACATTCAGTACATAAATAATAAACAAAATACTCAAACAACAAATGCGTGTGTAAATAGTACAAATACAAAACAGTAAAACAAAGTACATAAAAGTTACCTAAAACTTCAATAAATAGTCTAAAGGGACACAATTCAAATATTACAACAACAATCAACAGACTATAATATAACTTAAGATTATGTAAAAAATTCACTCAAAATTTGTAGGTGAGATAGTCAGCATAGTCATATGGGAGAATCTCAAGAAGTTGTTTTTTCACTTCAACTTTGATTGTTGTTCGCAATATCTTTTATCTGACGAGGGAGGTGATTATAGAACCTAACGGCCATAACCTGAAACTGTCGATCTGTCAAAGGTAATCTGTGCCGGGGTAGACACAGGTTTTTCGAATTAATCTCATGTCTCATCTGACTTTTAATTCGCGAGTCATAACATTTTGTGTGAAGCAACTTTTGTTATTGAGAAAAAATGAAATAAAGTGAATTTGGAGTCTTGATAAAGCATAGCATGGTGAATGAAAATACAGTGAAAACCAAACAATAACAGTTTTGACATATAAATCTTGATATACGTCAAAAACAGCTGGATTTAGGTATAGGACATGATACATAATACATGTCTAGAATCTTATGTGGAATCCAAAAATGTCATAATTTATAGGGTGTTCTATTTAAAATAACAAAGTCACTATCAACTTCCGATGTAACCGGAAGTGCTAAGCGGTTGGTATTATGATATTTGAATAGACCATATTGGGTAATACATATACCAAAATTTTCCAAATTCAATTCAAACTACTCTCCGAAATATTTTAATGGGCCGTCACCATAGGACACCCTGTATAGTTATAGGTAAACTGCATAAATAAAATTATGAAATCTTTGAAAAATTGAGTGACAGTAGATCTGTATCTCACATTTGATGGAGAAGGAAATGTGTCTAAACTCAAAGAAGCAGCGACTAATAAAAATAGAGTTTTGTTTCTAGAAAAATAAAAGAGCCCACATGGTGTGAAAAAAAACAACTTTTATTGGCATATTTCAAAGAAAAATCTGACTCCGAAAAGGTTCCAACGTTGTAAACGTTCAACAATATAGACATCACTGGTACTATTCAAGAAGAAACCGAAAAATTGAAGCGTTCGGGGGAACAAGGTACACAAGCCACATTTTTAAAAAAATTGAAATTAGTATAAGGAAGTCTTTCTTAACAAAGTCACAAGCCACAGTAAAAAAAAATCGCACAGATGGTGTCACAGTCCTCATAAATTCTTGTTGCCTAAATCGAATATTAAGCACATTTTTAACCAAGAAGGCATAAGCCATAAGAGAGGCAAGATGGCCACAGGGCAACAGCTCTTCGTCAACCGAAAAATGCATGTCCAGCGACGATTCTAAAAGTGATTTCGACTCGAATGATAGATAGATAGACAAGGATTATTGTCCAGTAGCTGGTACCTCTGGTACTTCATCGGAAGACGATTTATCGATAAGTCAATCAAAATGAGGCTTATGCCCCTTTTGCCCTTTTTTTTTGCGGCATGGGTCCTTTTGTTACTGGATATTGCAAATTATATTTTTTTGTGTTTAACCCAGCCCAGGCTCTGAATTGTTGCATAGTAAGGTTTAATTGTAATAGAACCTAATTGTACATAAAGTTAAATTTAAAAGCCGGGTTGCATGTCCTAAAAAACCATTTTACATTTTATGTGGATTGTGTCCTTTTCGACTGCACAAAATGAGCCAGTTAATTTATTTGGAATATTATTTTTTTTTTGTCTAAATAAATAATATTTGTTCAGTCTCAGTCACAAAATGATAAAGCTAATGTGTCAAGGGTTGCTCTAGAAACACCTGCCAAGGCCGCCCCATCAAGGTGGAGAAAAAATATTCATTGTAGCAAGAAAGACAAAACAAAAATTAAGCGAAATCTGGGGTACAGTTAAATAAATGTTAGACACATAGATTTTTGGTTCAATTAAAGCCGTAAGTACCAAAAAAAAGTTTTTATAAGAAAAAACAACAAGGCAAGAATCCTCCAGAAAAATAAATTATCAGTATTTTACTAAGGTAAATGAGTTAGACGTACAACTCTGCAAACAAGAGTTTTTATCAAAAGATGGGCTACAAAAATCATATTTGTTTGTGTGCTAAATATAATAATTTATAGCTCAAGACCGAAATGGTTATGATTATAGTGTAGCGAAATGTATTTATAAGGCGAAAATATTTTAGAAGCATAAAAGTCACAAGCCACACTTTTTTTTTTTACTATTTTCAAAATATAAATTTTTTCAAAAACCAATTTGGCATACTTTTATTACAGGATGATAGATAATCCAATTCTCTATGAGTGTGATTAAAGATTGTTACTTTAAAAACGCATTCCTGATTTCAGGATTTAATTGAAACTTTAAAACCTCTTTTTCTCAATAAAAGCTAAATGTGGCTTAGGTACCTTGTTCCCCAAGCGCTTCAATTCATAATTGAAGCTCCTGATGATAAATATTTATGAAAGTATATTTCATTATTATTTTGTGCTTAGATTTATAGAAGAAATATATTCCAAGTTGTTTCGATACGGTTTGGTGAATTTTGAAAAGACAACTTTTCTATCATTTTTTTAAATTTTGCAAAATTGTGAAGGTAACGTTTAATTAGTAGAAAAAATTAAATTTAAAATTAAATTTATTTCAGAAAATTGACAATGTTTTTCAACAAGTTGATTTTACTCGAAAACCCTCAACTTTAGAGCTTAACACCAAGAGTACCTTTTTGTGTAGAAAACATTGGCGCTTCAAATGGCTATCTTAAAACCGTACTTTTTCCAGTAGCGTATAAATTGGGGAGAAAAACACCTACTACCCCTTCAAAATCTTCACCAATTATGAATTTAAAAAAAAATTCTTGCACAAAACAGAGCTTATTATGTGTAGAAAATGTTTACAAAAGGTGTTTTTGTACGATAAAAGGTTTTAGAGAGTAAGTTCATAGAAACTTTGTTTCATATTTTTGGAGGAGCTCTCACAGGTCTTGCGCATATATTATGAAACACATGTATAGAAATCAAAGAAGCATTGAAATTTGAATTGCGAAATTTATTGGAACCCGTTAACGTTATTGTGAAGATAACCTAAGCTTTAAACAAGATTTATATTACGTGATGCCCGTAAAGTCAATTTTCACTGAATGTTACCATTGAAGTTTTTCCTATGGGGCATTAAAGACAGAAGTTAGTAGCTAAGCTAAGTAGCTGAGTAAAATTAATAATAATTATTAAAAAAAGTTAATAACCATTATTGTAATCCGAATATCCATAAGCATTCACTGAACAAGCACTTTCCTCGTACGTCACATAACTTTCCGCGTAATACACATTTTTATCATACCCCGTACAACAAATATGTTCATCATTTTGTGTACAATAAATCGGATAATCCTCATCTAAAGATGCAGGTTTATCTAAGGGTCCGTACGCGTATATACTTGTCATGTTCGCACAGAATGATTATTATTACGAAACTGAAATGAGAGACACTGACATTGTATCCGAACGACCGTCACGCACAGACCGATACTTCTTGACTAAGTGATGTGAAGAATAACATATCTAACAACTGTTCCGATTTGAAAGACGATTGTGTATTACGAGAGGGTCTTTCTTTTTACCGAAAAAACACAACGTATGGGAGGATAAGCAGGGTTGCCGATAGTTTACGACTTGAATGTATTATTGCGTCAATATTTTTAAAGATTATAGATACATGGGCTATTGATATTGATTGAGGTTTTGACAAAAGTCGCCTGTGAGCTCACGCGGCACCCACTTTGCACAGAGCTTTCGCATACCCAAATCAGTATTTTGACCATTTGTCAGTTTTTCTCGTAAAATTACTGATGAAAAAATTTTGAGTTAAAAAGAAATTTACCCTTAAAAGAAAAACTCGAGTGTTTTCTGGCAAGATAAATTAATGACCGAATATATGAATGAACAACAACAATAATTATCTTTATTGATACAATTAAATTATTTAAATGACCAGTTATTAAATACACAATTGTTATAAATTGTTTCAGTATCAAATTATCAGTAGTAATACCCCTAGGGTCTTGATAATCTTCTTCTTCGGATGCTATCCACTAATGGATGTTTGCGATCACATTTTCCATCTCCTCTCTATCTCTTGCGGTGTGAATTAGGGTCTGTATGTCATTTATTCCTGTCCACTGTCTTATGTTCCGCAACCAGGACAATTTCTTCCTTCCTATCCCTCTACGGCCCTCTATCTTACCCTCCCAGAAGTATGTTTTTTGGTCCAGTGTCAGCGGAGGACGTTGCAAGAGTCCTATCTAAATTCCCTAATAAAAAATCTACGGGTATAGACCGTATTCCAATAAAGGTATTAAAGGAGTCTTCTGACGTGTTCTGTCCCATAGTGGCGGAGTTGTCAAGTATGTCGGTGCATCATGGGAGATTTCCGGAGCAACTGAAGAGGTCCGTTATCATCCCATTACATAAAAAGGGTGACCAGAAAGCCATCGCAAATTATAGGCCAATAGCTTTAATAAGCACTGTGTCGAAGGTGATTGAGAAGCTTGTGGCCGAGAGAATTTTTGAATTTGTAAGCCAGTGTGATGTGTTAAGCGGTTGTCAGCACGGATTTAGACAAGGTTTTTCCACTGAAACCTGCACCGTCGAATTTGTTCAACAGGTTCATGATCTGATTGATAACGGCTCCCATGTAGTGGCTCTTTTATTCGATTTGTCCAGCGCATTTGACGTTGTTGATAGAGACTTTCTATGCCAAAAATTAGAACAAGTTAGCATACGTGGACCGGTCAATCAGTCGATACATTCTTATTTGAAGGACCGAAAAATCGCGGTTAAAATTGAATCTGTTGTGTCAGACTTCTTAAATGTTGATCTGGGCACTCCTCAGGGAAGTATACTGGGCCCATTGCTATTTTTTACTTTATATTAACGATCTTCCTGCAAATATCACACACGGTTTTCAGTACATGTATGCTGATGACACCACTCTTTTATTATCTGACAGGGATCCTGAAATTCTAAAACATAAGATAAATGTCACGCTCGATGAGTTTCGAATATGGTGTCGGAGTAATAGGCTGATGATCAACTTTGACAAAACAGTTGCTATACACTTTAATAAGTTCAGAACATTGGATCTCAACATAAACTTTGATCATATCCATCTTCCTCTATCAGATTCTGCTAAACTGCTAGGAGTTTTTGTTGATCCGGATTTCAGCTGGGTAACGCATATAGACCACCTTTGTAAAAAACTTAATACGTCTTTATATATTATTAATTCGCTGAAGACTTGCATGAATGTGCATGTCTTACTTTCAATATATTATGCATTGATCTATTCAGCAATTGCGTATGGTATAGTGGTCTGGGGCAGGTCTAGTATGATTGACAGAGTTTTTATACTACAAAAACGAGCAGTGCGTTGCATTTTTAATATTCCTTTTAGGGGTACTTGTAGGGACGCTTTTAAACAAAATCGTTTGCTCACAGTCCCATCTATTTACCTATATAAAACGCTCTGTCATATTTACAAAAATAAAGATGGCGCACGTACGTGTGGAGACAACCACGAGTATTCCACTAGGGGAAGGGACCGATTGTGCTTGCCTCGTCCCAAACACGAATTTTACAAAAAGTCGCCAAAATACGCGGGCTACCAATGTTATAATCTCCTGCCCGAGGACGTCAAGGGTTGCCAAACTGAGACACAATTTAAAAGAAAATTAAAGCTGTATTTGATTGATAACGTGTTCTACAGCTTTCAGGAGTTTGTTGATACTAATGGACGGTAGTTTTTTTTTTTGCGATTGTAATTGTTCATTTGTTTGTTCATTTGCTGTTTATTTATTTTATTTTTTTTTCTCTGAATGTTGTTATGAGTGTTTTTATTTTAAACATTATTTCTTACATATTGACATGTCTATGTACAGAAATGTACAATTTATGACTGAATAAAGAAATTTGAATTTGAAATACCCTCGATCAACAACTGTAAATACTCATACTTCTTGTTCCTCATGACGTGCCCCAGATATGAAGTCTTTCTCTTTTTTATGGTGGTTAACAGTTCACGTTCTTTGTTGATGTTGGACAGAACTTCTACGTTTGTTATTCTTGCAGTCCACGGTATCTTGAGCATTCTGCGGTAAAGCCACATCTCGAACGCTTCCAATTTGTTAATGTTGTTGACTTTAAGGGTCCAACCTTCCATCCCGTAGAGAAGTACTGACCACACTTTAAGAATCTCAACCTCAGACCAAGATCGAAGTCCGAGCAACTAAATACTCTCCTCAGTCTTAGGAATGCTTGTCGGGCTTGTTCGATGTGACTCTTGACCTCGATATCAGAGGTCCAGTCTTCAGATAACCACATGCCCAAGTATTTAAATTTGTTCACTCTGTCTATGCGCATTGCGTTGAATGTTAACTGTGAGTCTTCAAAAGCATTTAGGTTCCTTGATATTATCATAAACTTCGTCTTTTTAGTGTTTATGTTTAGACCCATCAATCTGCTATGTCTTGATAATACCGAGATAATTTTGTCATAGAGAATGCCGAAAGCGTGTTGCTTGCCCAAGGCCGCAGGCAACTCCCTTGAAGGAATCTCTATGACAAAATTTTGAGTATTTATCAAAGCCTGAGGAGTATTCGATAAGATAATTTTTTATTTTGTAGATATCAAAAATTTGATTGTCAATCTGACGTTTTGATAATTTTCAATACAAAATGTATTAGTTTTAATCAAACAAATATTATTCATTTTTATTTAAAACTACAGTTGGGAAAAGTACAATTGGTAAATGTTAAATTGGAAGAAGAGTTTGCTGAAGTTGACGGATTGTTAATTTCCACTGTTGAAGAAATTCCGCATGGTGTTGATTATTTCACCATGGCGTTCTTGGTTCATATTCCAGTACGGTTTAATTGAATTAGAGTTGCTATGTCCTGTTATTTTTATTAATTGCTGTTCAGGAATTTCTTTAGTTGCCAAATGACTAACTGCAGTTGACCTGTTGGAATGATTGGATATCTTTTTACACTTATTGCCGAGTGGACCGACGTTTTAATTCACCGATTTACAATAACACTAGTTTAAAATTGAAATTTGGAGTGCACCGTTTTTTAGTCATGGCTTAAATGTTCTAATCTAAGTATTAGTTTAATCCGCCCAAAATGACAGATTAAATGCAGCATTAACTAAAACTCAGATGTTTTTAGTGCAAAAACATATTATATAAACATTATTCTAGGAAAAACATTAATTAATAGTGGAATATATCATTAGGAATAAGTAAAAATAATAATATATGTATAAGCAAACAGAAAGAGAGAATGGACTTAGATTGGGAAGTATTTGTAGATGACATGGATTTTATAGAGATCATTGATTATGGGTTTCCGCATCAAATTAATATCAGAACTAACATTTTGATACGACTATTTAACGTTTTTTAAGGGACTGCGGTACATCTTGCTTGCCTATCAGTTTTTTATCTTCGATGTTATCATGGTATTTGTGAAATATATTAAATAATAAAGTAAATAAAGTAAAGTTGTAGAATGTCACAGAAGTTCTTAGATATCTATTAAAACGAATAGATATATAGATCCATAGTGAAGTCTACATGTTATAATATCACTTATTTACCCCAAAAGTAAATGGTACCTAGGTATGACATGTTGCAAAATGTAGTAGGGACTTCACTTAATTAAAACGATAAGGTAGGTAAAGGGGATAATATGTAGCTGATAGATTATATTATGAGGATTATTGTATGTATCTTCATTGTTAAATGCTGTCGATTAGACACACACACAAGTTTATTTGAATTGGTCCACATATTAATTGTGTTCTTGCCTACCGGTATATTGTCCATGTGTCACTTTCGGATTTCCAGAAACGATTTGGTCTCAAGAATAGACGACTGGAAGTAATATTTTTCCCCCTTTTGGACAATAATTTATGGAATAACCGAACAGGGCATGCACTTTCGTTTGCAATATTTGGAACAAGCCACTTACTATTTGTTAAACTTTTCGATGCTCCTTGGAATGTTTTACTGAATATTGGATTGTATTCAATTCTGTTGGTTGGGTTGGGTTCCATCATTATTTTTCTCAATCGTGAAATAATCTATAAGGCAATTAGCTGGTTCACCACTTCGCCAAGCTAACTCAACAGCTACAATATGGTAAAAAAAAATTTATAAACCTTCTGATGTACATTCATCCCATAATCCAATGATTCTGGCCAAATCACTTAAACTCAAATTTGATGAACTGCATTTTCGTTTGTTTGGATCCTGCTGTAATCTTTTGCGTTTGGCATTTCTTGCATCTTGCGCATTTTTGAATATCACACTGGTAAACGGGTCGAATACAATTTTGAGGTCATTGAAGTATTTTTCCTGGAGTAGCCTATCCGTAGTATCCCAAATTGTTTTTACAGTTGCTTCTTTATATTCAGTTCCGTCAGCTTATGCCAGATTTGATTACCCAAATTATGCAAACTCGTTTCAGTATTCAGTTCGTATTCTCTGGTCGCACAAAACTCGAGAAATATTATATTCCATACATATTTTTTTGATTTGATTGTATTTTTTGGTATATTATTAGATTTTATATCATTAATTGCATCGTTAGATGCAATACCAAATCTTCGCGACATTTTTAAACCAGTTGTCTGTTTGACGTTTAATTAATTTTTAATAAAAAAAAACACCAAACTGAAAACACCACATGTAAGGTATTATCGCTGTAATCCAGAGGTGATTGAATGAAATTTGACACATGACTTAAAATTAAGTAATTTGATTGGTTACTATATTTAGTAAAAAATTATCAACAGTATACTTAAATAACTGACAGGGCACACATTAAAGGGACGTAAGCATACTAGATGTAGACGCTCAAGAGGAACAGGCGTTTTTATCGGTGATAAAAAACAATGCACCTTTTTTATCGCTGTCAAAAGGACAAAACAGTCAGTTAATTTATCAAAAACAAACGTTGCTTTACACAAAATGCTATAATTCACGAATCAATAGTCAAATTGCTGTCAAATTTATACACGTAACGTTTAAAGGTTAGTACTAAATAAAAATTCTACTAACGCCATCTATGTGTCATCCTAGAGCCTTTTTTGAATGGACCAAAAAAAATATATTTGTTTTTTACCTACCTACCTCGACAGTTGTCGATACTATCTTTACCTGTAGGGGTCCCACAGGGATCTATTTTGGAACCTGTACCTTTTGTCTTATATATGAACGATATTAACAGCCTCATCAAGTGTCAAGATGTGTGATGAGTGGTAATTCTGTGGAAGCACAGAAGAACACTTAAAAAAATGAAGTTTTGGTTTCATAATTATTAGACAGCTATTGAAGGTTTCTATAAATAATATCGAGATAGCTATTGTAGATATCGTGAAGTCTCTTCGTCTCCACATAAGTAGAAATCTAAATTTTAAGGATCAATGTGATTATTTGATTAGTAGTCTAAACTTGTTAACAGTTATGCGATATATTGACAAATGACGATCTATGTGTAATTTGACATCATAGAAAACTTGTGAAGATGTGTTTAAGAGATTGAAATCATTTACCCTTCGTTCACTGTTTGTTTATGAATTTTGTGTTTTTGTGTATTAAAATCAGGGTAATGCTCCTCTTGAAGGGACACCAATTTTAGAACAAAGCTAGCTCAACAATGTTCTAAGTAAATGGGTATTAATATGTTTAATTTGCTACCCAACGAGATCAAGAAGACTGTTGAAGTTGATAAAAGAAATTAAATAATTTTTAATTAATAATATAAAATGTAATCTGACGTTCTCCGTAGATAAAATCTTTAAAATTGGAAGGTTTTTTTTAGGAACAACATGCTACAAAAACCGAGGCAAAAATGTTGAATTAATTAATTAATGTATAAGTGGCTCGCAAATTACTTTAGTATTATCTACTAGTTTTTTCTTTAAAAGGATTAAAAAATAGCTTTGTCAAGGCCGATTGTAATATACCAAAACTTTTAACGTAATATTGTGGTTGTTTTGGTTTACTTTTTGGCGTGTCCCCAATTCAAACTTCTGCAAAGGTGGTCATTTTGAGGGTTTTTTTGTAGATCAACACAACTGAAAAGCTTCTGCTTATAAGTTATAATATTTTGTTCTTAGCATGTTAGCTACGAAGTGCAACACACCGGGTATAAGTTAAGGTAAAAAAGTACAACAAAAAAGTATTTTACGTCTTTATATAAATTTATAATATATAGTCACAGACCGCGAATCAAAAATGAGAGTAAAATGTATATCAGAAATTTTCAAAAAGACATAAAATATTAAACTAATTATAAAAATTAATTGTGAATAAAGGATACTTCCATTCCTGGAGCTCCCCCAGAACTCACAGAGGCAGGAAGTACTGCCTAGTTGAATCTGTTACCGGCGAAATTCAGAAAAAAATCTAACAATGCATACAGTGTTTCTCAAAAAAAAATGTAATGACCTATCTTGTGGAGCTTGGTTTTATAAGAATCTTCATAAAATTATTAGTCTTCAAAATATTCCACAAATATATTACATATAATTAATTATAAAATGTAATTTGATGAAGTTTCATAAAAAAATACATTGTTTAAACTAAACTAGGAAGTTCGAACTTTTAAAAACATTTGACAACGCTGTTCATAATCGGTTCCACAGATGTCTTAAAAGGCAGTAGTGTACCACCAGCTTTGGCTTATGCTATTATACAGACCTTATAGGTATGTATATAAGCTTCTATTAAGGAAGTTTGACAAAAAGCGACCCTTCGAAGGTTCAAAATCATAGTTTCAGGTTAAACTAAACGAACACAATCTTATATGCCACTATTATATTATAAAAAGCTAGATCAGGATCGTATTTAATTAATTTATGGTAACATCTGCGTTTATGAGTAAGTTTTACAGTTTTTGTGTATAATTGGCAAATTCTGCGTAAAAATCCACATCAGCAATAGCAGGTAAAATTTTCCGATGTATCAGGGACTTTCCATCTTGATTGGAAAGGCACGGTTTCCCATTTCACCGAATAATTTATTAATGAGTTAAATACATCATCAAATTGATATATCTAATGAAGCTCAATTAAGTACGTAAAAAACCATGATTTTCAAGATCAGAGACTTATTATTTGAAATTTAAAATATTTCTAAATCAAGAAAACATATAGTTATTATGGTTTAAAATTTTATAACAAAACTAAAGTCATATAAATTAACATGTGCATCTTTTTATACTTAAATCGATCTGAGTACTGTCCTGGCAGAGGGAACTGGCAAAAAAATCTGAAGTACCGATCCAATCCACTCGACTTAACCATCATGGGTTAAGAAGATTATAAACAGAACAATAATAGCCCATATGGTGTTTTAGGCAGAGATACACTATGTCCATTCAAGTAGTAACACAATTTTAAGCAAAAATCGAACATATCGGGTTGCTCCACACTCCAAGACACAGCCGCATTGACCCTCACACACTGACTTCTGTTGCTAAGGTACGACTTAAACCATCCCAGTGGAACCCCCAGAATTCCGTAGTGCTGTATCTTGTTAATTAGGATGTTATGACTTACACAGTCGAATGCTTTGGAGAAATCACAGAAAATTGATGCTGTAGAGTGGAGATTGTTCAAGTTGGAGTAAACATTGTTGAAGCCGGAGAATATAGCATCATTAGTGCATTTGTTAGCTAAAAATCCAAATTGGTGGCTAGTTAATGCAGAAATGATAGAAGTCTCCTTTTAACCAGTTTTTCAATGATCTTGGATAGAGTAGATAGAAGTGCAATTGGACGATAGTTTGAAGCTTGATCCTTATCGCCTTATTACAGATGTCTTAAGGCATTCTGGAAAAATTCCATTTTGGAATGACTTGTTAATTAAATCTGTGAAAAGGATTAATGTACATTCCGGTAGATTAGATAACATTTTCAAAGTGATTCCATCACGAGAAATCAAGGCAGACTGCATTCTCAAACAGCGATTGAAAAACAGGGACCGGATATTTGCGTTCGTCGCGAGAATGCTGCCGAGGTAAGAGAAACTCTCTATGTTCGGTAGTCTTTTTCTCTACTCCTGTATGTCCTGTTAAATGCATTTAGTATAATATATTGAAGATCCTCTTCGGTATCAGCTAGAACAACATTGTCATCCGCGTATTGAAACTCAATGACTAATGTGGATACGATCTTTGTCCCAGCTTGCAGTCTACGAAGGTTCAAGGGTCCGCCGCCGCCATCAAATATGACACAACCCTTCTTTACGCCAGTTGTTATTGGAAAGGGTTATCTCGGTCCGCTGCTGTTGCGAATTGCTGCCTGCTTTCATATTATCGTCAAGGAGTTTGTTGAGCTTGAATATCATCCACAGAGCCTTACAGTTAACAGAGTCGAACGCCTTTATTGTATAATACGGTTGTGATTGATAGTTTTGAATATATTTCTGGATGCTGACTTCGACTATTTACTTCATTAATATACCAGCTTCAGATTTAAGTTAAGCGGAGTCCAAGCGGCTATCGCGCAGATCTGGTATAAGCGATGACCCTCAAAACTTTCGTAATTCTTGAATAATTTGGATCCCAGGAAGGTGAATCATTTGTTGTGAATGTTAAACACGATTTTTAATGTTAAGAAATAGTCAATTTTGGAGAAAAGCGATAATTTTGTTCAAGGCATCGGCAGCGGCGGGAGTTCAACCTCAAAAAATAAGAAAGGCGTCCCCGAAGGTTTCAGAAATATATTAAAAAAAACGTTATAATCAAAATATAGTAATAAAATTGTAAATATACCTTCTAAAAATAGGCTTTATTCAAGGAATTAGAACTATACTTGTGACAATGACATAACAATATAACAGGTTTTAAATTTAAAAATACAAACAATTAATATATATAACACAGTATGATTAAAATACTTAAATATAGGTACAACAAAAATAATTTAACAAAGTGCAATTATTTAATTCAAAAATTAAAATAGGGGGCAGCCTTAGGGGACGTACTGTATATCTACGAGGTACAGTAAATAGATCGCATATGGGACACGTACGTATCTACGTTGTTATATTATTAATGCATTTCACAATGTTTGTAAAGGCTAAAGGCCTGCTTCAGGTAGGCAAAATATGTATGAAGTTCCACTATTAGAATAGGTGAGGTACAATAGATATTCCAGGCCTTTTGTTATACCGAATATCATCGTCTCTCAAAGAGCACAAGATTCTAAAATTAGCATTTACAAATTTTTTGACGCTTACATGATTTTGTACAATGAATTGTTATTTTTTTGTAAGAAATATAATTTATATCGTAGTAACTTTTTTTTTATGTTTAGGAAATTCGATATAGGCACTACAGATTTGAAAGTATTTCATTGAGGAGAACAGAATCCCTAAATCGATTCGGTGCTGTTAATGTGGCGTGTTATGATCATAGAAAAAACATATGTTCTTTTAGTTAGTGAACAAGCTTTAAGTGGATATTCTAGTCATAAAGTGACATTTGTTTTACATCTTATTTTCTATTTTTTAGATTAGATAAGACTTTTAATTAAGTGTTGTTATTTAATTTTGGTATTTTAATATTCTAACATAACCTGCAATATGATTTAAAGAAAATGATTATAGGAATATTCTAAAAATGAAATAAAATCCAGACACTTCTATTCAAATTAGGAGAAAGAGTGTTAAAGTAAATCAAGGATTTCTTCGTTCAAATCGTTGATTGAGAATTATTATAATAGAGACCTTGTTGGCATTTCGTTTTCGAGCAAATATCAAGCCAAAGCGGAGCTAAGACCAACAAAATCAAGCCAAAGTCGCTTAAAAATCAAGGTTTTGTTGACAGTTTTCTCAGATAATCGTGGTGTTTTGTATTCTGCTTCTGTCTCATCACTAAAATGGAAAGACCGCTCAAGATTCAAGCTAAATCGAACAAGGATCTGAAGGCCAATCGTTGGCATAACTGTATTGCATCGGAAGCAGATTAGCAGATTACTAGAGTGTCTTTTTTCTATAAAAAAATCTTGTTGATAGTTGAGCATAATAGTAGTTTACAAAATATAAACTGCAAATATTTTTTTATTAAAGCCATTATCTCAAATCTGATATAATCCTTAAAAGTAATTTATTATCCTTTATCGTTGTACTTACATTGTGACAACCGTTCTCCTTGGATAATATTATCTCTTTCTTTTGTATAATTCATTTCTATTATGCAAAAGTATATAGGGCTATTTCTAATCTTCAAAGACGATGTCAAGTGAAAAGGGTATAGAGTACACAGTAGTTGTAGCTACCATGCGGCGTTAAAAGTGATATCACTTTAATTCACGCGATGTAGGTAGGTACCTTACATTACCTAGTTTGTTGATGAAAAATGTCTGAAGTTATAATCACAGGAAGTTTTTTTACTTTTCTATTGCCGAAATATAGTTGGAATCAATTTTGCCGTCTAAATGTACGGTAAGAATAAAATTAGATTAGTCTCAATCTTGTCCCGTAAGAAACCCTGTAAGAATACGTAGCCGGCGCGTGCTCAGATTTAAATAGGCTTCTGCTTCCGCTTTTTCGTGATAGAAGTTTCCAGGGATATCTTGGATTACCTCAAGCCAGAAGGGTTTCACCAGGGTGCTGTTCTGTCAGTTTCTTCCTTGATTTGAAACATATCTTCCTCTCACCGAACAAAACTTCAAAAGTAAGCCAGTAAGCAGCTTTTTGACACTCAGTCAGTTAAGAATCTTTTATGAGAAAAAACGGGATAACATCTGGTCAGGCAAAAAGCTAGAATAATCTGACAATTGCCCCCTGCATACTAGATGAAGTACTTTCTATGCCAAGCGACTAAAGACAATGAGGCTTGTATACTACCAGACAATGGATGTGTTTCACTAGCTAACCCTAACTTATTCTTGATGGGACTCAAAGTTGTTGTTGATAAAGAATCTTATCTGTTTTTTACTTCTTCTAAAGTTCTAAAAGCTGCTATTTCCACATAAATTTGTGTACAATTCTTATGATGGGAAGATATGGAGAACGAGTCAGGTCTTACGAAGATTCAAATCTTCAAATGCAAAATTTTATAGGGAATTCTAACGAAATCACACTGGTCTGGTGCGAAGTATAAAACCTAAAATTATTTTTTCTACTTCATTTTTTAGGTAGGGCACGTGCCCACGTGCCCTTATGCACCAATTGCCACTGACAGCAGCGAACCGGGCCAGCCCTTTCCAATAACATCTGGCGTAAAGCAGGGTTGTGTCATTGCACTGACCTTATTTTCGACGTTTGTGGGAACGGTCATTCAACTTGGAAGGATGAACGGCCGGGGGAAGAGATATCGTCTACATATTTGATGGCGGCGGACTCTTCAACTTTGTAGACTGAAAGTTGGGACGAAGTTCGTATCCACATCAGTCATTAGATGTGAAGACAATTGTCTATCTAGCTTTTATCCTTTAATAAAGGAAGCAGCTGTGATATGAAGGTTTTTTTTTTATTCTTGCTGCTGTGACCTAAAACAAGCGTTTACGGATTAATGCAGCGTGGGACGTTTTAAAATCTTGATGCACACTATATAATTTCAGATGCATCATCAAATTTACCGTGTAAACGGACTAATCTCTCCTACCTCTAGAAGAAACACAATAATAGTAGGTATAGGTATAGTCGTTATAATATATTATCAGTTTTTGCCTCTAGCAACATTGGGTAGATGTGAACTGTTTAATGCTGGTAATAATGAAAAACAACGAAACAGTAACAGCAACATCGGGAGCAGTGAAACTATAATAATATTCTACGGGCAGTTATTTTGGCCTTGCGGCAGCGATGGTATTTCAGGCTCCGCAGGGAGCAATCATTGCGGATTAGTTATTCCTCTCTCTCCTGCTTTGCTTTTAGTGCGTATATCAGGTCAAAAATAAAACTATAACTGAGCGTGTAGAGTAACACGAGGAAAAACAAATCGATAATTATAGGGTTTTTTTTTTGGAATATTCCTAATTTATACAGTGTGATTTAAGTATAAAATGAACCTATAATAAAATTTCCCAGCTTAACGGGGTTATTGTGAAAAAAATCCCTATATGTATAGACTCATCATTTCAGAAACCCGGTATCTTTCACTATAACTTGTGGAGTCTCTTTATATTTTGAGTATCAGTGTCGACAGCGCGCTTATCCAAAAATATCGTGTTGCTTTCGTTGGTTTTTTGCAGAGGCCTGTCTATCAATTCAATCCGCTCAGGTTAACCCTGTTATGGCCCGCCAAGGCCCTGAGTCTCTTTAGCATTGCCACATCAGTTTAGTTGGGACTTTAGGATTCTTTAGAGCTCTTAAAGCTGAGTTCCTGCCTGATCATATCTTGTTTCTTTTATATGTATAAATTGCAACCACTTTCTCCTGGAATACAAATCTTAGATATTCATTCACCAACTTCGACATTAGGTTCTCCGCCCATCTGTATGCCAGGTGATTCTGGAACAGTAGCACCATTGGTGGTATTAAGGATCGCCGTGGCTGTATTTCTTCCGGATAACAATAAACGCTGATTGTTATGTTTTCTCAAAGGACCAATTGAAATTAATATTGAACTTGTATAATGACTTTTTTTTATTATAAAATTGAGTTTTTTATTGAGTTATGTATGAACTTTAATTGACTTTTTATTTAGTTACAAAAGTGTTACTATAGAAACATAAAAACACAAAGCGTTAATAAAATTAAAGGACTGGACTATAACAATCTTAACACTGATCGCTAGTGTCCGACTTTGAAGGAGCTTCACCGTGCAATTCAGGGAATCACAACTAAGGCTAAGCTCTTCTGTAATAATTGTTTGCCACTGTGCTGACGAAACATGTATGGCTATTAAAATAATCTAGTATTATTAAAGATATTTTGTGGGAGAGACTTGTTTAATTAAGAGTTCATTTTTCATATATTATTAAAGTGTATAAATTTTAACGTTAGAACTCTCCCTCTTCCCCAACTCCTTACATAATTGATATCAAATTCTATCAATTGGTGCGTACGCTGTAACTCCACTTCCCAACCTTTAAGAGTTTGAAATCTCACGCACGTTCCAGCAAAAATCGTAAACAGAGGAACGTTGCCTAGCAGGTTGATAAATTGCGTTTACGTGCTTGTCAATAAATGTAAGTTGTAAAGGGATAAAATAAACGTAAGTATATTTATGTCTGTCCAAAAGAAGGTAAATTAAATTAAAAATATAATTAAAATCCTGGATGGCAAGTCAATAAATTATCAGCGTGACGTGAGGAGTTTCCCGTTTAAATTTTTCATTCACTGGGTTAGTATAAATAAAACCTCCACAGGCAACTGAACTTAGAGAAACAATAGTTCTGGGTAACGATAACTGCTGTGTCAAAATTGAGCTTGAGCTAACGTTTCGATGCTCATACTGTCAGCTTCCTCAGAGCAACTTTGAACGCGGTTAAGATGAAACAACACCGGCACCAGCACATTACTTGTTCACCTGGGGTTGGTCGGCAATGGAGCCATAATAATAATAATAATAAAGTGGCTTTATTAAACACATATTACATCGATATTACATATTATTGTGTTTATAAAGGCGAAGTCTAGCATAAATGCTACTCAACTCAACCTTAGAAAAAATTAAACAGTAAATTCTAAAAATTAATATGTATAACATAACAAAATTGACCAAATGAAATTTAGGCATTAATTAAATGTTAACACGTAATTATATTTTAATTACATTGAAAAATTGACAAAATTAACTAATCCAGAGTAATTAGTATTATTGCGAAGCAAGAAAAAAATCACGACATTTTCTACGGAAAACATACAAACTTAGATGTTTGAAATCGTTAGGCACAGAGTTATATACAGTTGAAGCATTATAACTAAAAGATCTCTTAAACATGGCGGTACGGAATCTCGGAAGACATAATTTTGTGCTATCTCTGATATTAACATTATGCAAATTGTGCCTGAATTGCAGTTTATTTCGAAGATATGGAGGATTAGAAGAACCAAGAAGACGAAAAATGAAAACTGAGTAATGGTATTTTACACTTGTTTCGATACGCAACCATTTCAGTTCGTTAATCTTGCAGGAAACACGATCAAACTTTCTGAGACCAAAAACATACCTACAACAGGTATTTTGAATTTTTTGAAGTCGATTGTGCGTGAACTTGTCTAGGCAAGGGAAGTAGCAAATGTTGGCGTAGTTTATTATTGATAGTACTAGAGATTCACACAATTTTTTTCTTAATTTAAAGTTTATCAAACTAATATTAGAGTACAGTAGTCTTAATACCATATAGCACTTCTTAACAATCATTGACACATGTTCATGAAACCTCAGCTTCACATCATAAATAATGCCCAAGTTTCTCGCTTTACTTACCATATTCAAAGACATACCATTCAAGTTTGGTCTCAATTTTGAATCAATCAAGCTTTGAAAATTTTTCGGACAAAAACATAACACATGGGTCTTATCAAGATTTAAGCGCAAATTATGATTGTGTGCGTAATGACTTATTCGCGACAAATCTTCATTTAACACACTACTAGCCTCTGCCACTCTAGATGGATCAAATTGAAAAGAGACCTGCGAGTCATCAGCAAAGCAATTTATCTCGGAATACTTGACACAATCAAAAAAATCTGCAGTATAAAGTAGGAAAAGAATAGGTCCCAAGATGCTACCTTGTGGTACTCCAAATGTAACAAGTCCAGTGTGAGATGCATTGTTTTTGACAACGGTAAACTGTTGACGATTTATTAAATAAGAATTTAGGAATTTCGATGACTGTTCATCGAAACCGTAATATCGCGCTTTTGAGACAAGTAACTCATGATCAATTGTGTCAAAAGCCTTGGAGAAATCCAATAAAGTAAGAGCTGTAGCCTGCTTTTCATCAAGAGACCTAAATATATTATCAGTAACATTAAGTAATAAAGAAGTAGTGCTATAACTTTTCCTAAAACCTGACTGATGCGATGAAATAATTTTATTGTCAAATAGAAATTGCGACATTTGCAAATTTACAATTTTTTCCAAAACCTTGGATAAAGTTGGGAGTAGACTTATCGGGCGAAAGTCAGAATAAGAAACAGGATTAGTGGTTTTTGAGAGAGGACGTATTAAGGACAATTTCCAAATATCTGGATAACAACCCGATTCAATGCAACAATTCATTATGTGAGTAATGTGAGGACAAATATGAGGAAGACACATCTTTAACATAAAGGCATTAATATCGTCATGACCATATGCATCGGATTTCAAAGACAGTACTATATTAGAAACTTCTTGCATTGTAGAAAATTTTATGGAGAATTTCAAATCTGGATTAAAACTTCCATATGAGTAGTCAGAGCTAGTTATTGCACAACTACCACCGGTAATAAAGACTGATAAAAAGTAATCATTAAAGTTATCTGCATTGTTCAAGTGTCCTGGGATATCAGTAACACTCTTATTACGAATATTCAATTTGTATAATGCATTCCATATGTCTTTTTTTGTTCGTACTTCTTTGACAATAATTTAGGTAGGCAATTTTTTCACGCCTGATAGCACCAACAATGAAGTTCCTTATGGTTTTATAATCTAACCAGTCAGCCGGTCGTCTGGATTTTTTAAACTTTGTTAACGCCTTATTCCTAATAAAATAATAATAAATAAGTTACTATATCCATTTAAACTAATAATATAGAAGAGATATGTCGTTAACATCCGCTTTTCGCTGTCCAGAAAGTCGAAAATTGGGAGTCTTTATTGATCGAAAATTACGACTAAGGTCTCATGTCAATAACATTGTTCAGCGTTCTTATTTCCATTTACGTTATTCGGTAAAATAACTGGACATATTGGGATAAATCCTCCCACAAGTTGGTAATAAATAACTTTTGTTGCATGGGGATTTTCATCAGAGTTCATTATGTAAATTATATACACCGGATCTTGTAAACGAAACCATCTTAACAAAGGGTTAGTGATATGGCACCATACGATTAAGAAGCCTTTCCCTGTATTTACATCAAACAAAAAATGCCAAAAATATGTGATTTTGTCGAAGTGGGATTTCTCCAGCTTCAAAAAATGAATAAAAACAGGCCTTTGCTAAAGGATATAGTTCAAATTACTCTAAAACGAGGTCATCATCATATTTTTTATTAAACAACTTACGATTCCCAAATTAACATAGACCTTAATTTAATTCCCAAAAGACTTTTTAATTTGAAATTTGTAGAGAGGGGAATAACGAAAAAAAGAAAAAATACCATTCTTAAAAATCTGAGTTCTATTTTTCCTGCACATAAGTTATTTTTTGTTGTTTCTACAGTTTTCTTGGAATTTTAAATCAATATTTTTATTTTTGATATATTAGTTTTAATTTCTTATTAGTTCCTTATTTTTAAACCGTTTTATAATTTATTTCTAATTTGTTTATGTACGTATTTTACTTCTTATTCTTTTCATAATGTGAATTTGTTTGAAAATAAATTGTTTTGTAACTATCTATATTGCAATGTATTTTTTCTGTGGATGTTAAGAAGACTCTATAATATTGCATTAAACAAATTAAAATTACGATTTTATAATATGTAGGTAATCACTAATTATTTCTAAACATTTTGGTAAAAAAATCAAGAGCGTACGATGAATATCAACCAAAATAAGTTCAAATGAAAAGTTGCAAATCTTTAAACGTCATTTTCTCAAAACTATCCGAAGTGCACTTGCACAATAAATAGTTTGTAAATACATCTGGAAATGGTCTTAATCGTTTCAGGTAACTTCAACATGGTTATATCCGTCTTTATCTATTTTTTTTAGCTTTTCCTATGCGGATCGGGAGAGTAAAAATTAAAAAATGTGATTCAACAAAAAATGGCTGTTGTTGTTTAGTGGCGTGTGCTAAATTTCATAAAAATATCAGAAAGTTATTAAAATTATGGTAAATAAACAATTTTTGTGTTTACACCCTGTACGTTAAAAGTTAACTAAGTTAATTGAACTTTTGTTCATAAAATAACATAAAGATCCACACTCTTACTGATGAGCATCTTCTTATGAAAGAACGTATATAGTCAAAATAAGGTTTACACAATTTTCCAAATTTGACGCCAACTATCGGGTCCGCCATCTAACGTTTTTTTTTCAACTAGTGCTTATTTCGTGAAGGGTAACACTTAGCTCATGTCTGATTTGACAGATAATTAGTTTTATCCTTCCGCTGAACGAATATGGTTGTGTATACGCTTGAACAACGCTGGGAAATATTGCGACATTACTTTGAAAATCATGGTAATGTTGCAGAATGTGTGTGTGCATCGTCAGCTCCGTATGTTCGTTATCTCGTGAAAAAAGTGAAAGAAACTGGCATCCTCATCGATAAACCAACGCGTGAAAAGCCAAAAACAGTGCGTACACCCGAGAATATTGCTGCTGTGGCAGAAAGTGTGCGTGAAGCGCCATCAACATCAATTCACCGTCGGTCTCAACAATTGAACATTTCGGAGACATCATTGAGACGAAGTTTGCATAAAGACCTTGGTATGACGCCATACAAAGTCCAATTGGTTCAGGAGTTGAAGCCAACTGACCATCCAATGCGTTTTCGCTTCGCTCAGTGGGCCTGCGATCGACTTACAGAAGATGCCGATTTTGCCAAAAAAATCATCTTTTCAGATGAGGCTCATTTTGATCTTGGCGGGTATGTAAACAAGCAAAATTTTCGCATTTGGGGCACAGAAAACCCGCACGCATACATTGAAAAGCCGATGCACCCAAAACGAATCACTGTTTGGTGCGGATTTTGGTCCGGAGGCATAATTGGGCCATTTTTCTTCGAAAATGAGCAAGGAGTGGCCGTTACAGTCAATGGCGATCGTTATCAGGCCATGTTGAACGAATTTTTGTTCACAAAAATTGAAGAGGAGGATATTGGCAACACAGCCGAAGCTACACTCGATTTTTTGCGCCCTGTTTTTGAAGATCGCATTATGAGCCGCAGAGCTGATATCGTTTGGCCACCTCGGAGCTGCGATTTGACACCGTTGGACTATTATTTGTGGGGTGCCGTCAAAGATAAGTGTTACGCCGACAAGCCAGAGACAATTGACGCTTTAAAGGACAATATTCGTGAAGCCATTGGTGAAATACAGCTGCACACAATCGATAATGTGCTTAAAAATTGGACCGATCGTGTAGGCTACTGCATGGCCAGCCGAGGCAGCCATTTGAATGAAATTATTTGTCATTATTAACCGGAAGGATTGTACTTTCAAATAAAAAAAGAAATTTGAGAAAATATTCAGCAGTTTTTCTTTTATAGCATTTTCAAAAAAAAAAAGTTATCTGGCAGACCCAAATATATTGTCTCCTCATCTGTTCAAGTTGTTACATTTACTTAAAATTGCATGTACCTAATACATAAACATTTAGAAATGCAACACAATTTATAGAAATCATGCCAAAACCAGCTCTTTTGTATGGGAATGTTGGCATCTAGGTGTATTATAGCCCTTCTATTCCTACAGTGAGTTTGACCCATAGGGAATTAACCCGGATAAGCCAGAGACACGCAATCCTCGTAATATGTGACGCAAAACGCTATGCCAAGAGAGGGTGGCTTGGGTGCTGGTAGTTTATTGGGGGGTTTCTGGTATATAGGATGAGTTATATGGCCCCCCTATTTACCTACAACACAACATGTGTGCGGGGAAACTGGAGGGATTTTCACAGAATTGGCACTGGGATTGTGGAAATTTGCAGCGCCAACGATGGGCGATAAACGGCCGGAATACAATAATAAAACCTCTTTATTTTAACACTTCATAATTAAGTAGATTTTTGGTGTTTAACATGCTTTTAATTAATTTAACTAGGTACACCACAACCAAAAAGTACTACACTGATACAAACATTGTATATTTTTAAATGACATCAAACATTGATCATTTTTAAATGGCATCAAAATAAGCGGACAAACTATATGGTTCTAAGTATACTAAATATTGATTGGAATTTTGTGTCAGATATAAACACATCAATTGAAGAAAAATTTATTAATTTTATAAACATAATATCCGGAGAATGTATTAGAGTGTTTCCTTTACGTAGAAAACCCGATTTCAAGACTGGACACGCTATTAAATGGTTTACACCTGAAATTAGGCAAATGCGCGAAACACTTGCGCTATTGAGAGGACTGTCTACACAGTTTCCACAAATCGAAGGTATAAAAGACATGGTTCGCTCTTATCGTAACTCGTATAGATCTCGTATTAAAATGGCAAAAAAAAAATGCGAACGATACGTATATTGCAGATGGTTCTAATATTGCTACGGCTACATGGGATATTATCAACCATAAAAGGAATAGTTCTGCTACCCAACAATCATTAACAAATCTTACTGCTGATGATTTCAATACATATTTTACCAGTATTGCGGAAACTTTAACCCATGACTTATCCTCAAATATCAGTCCTCTGGATTTGTTGTCTATTGACATTCCTGGCAATTTTGAGTTTAATTAAATATCTTTTATTGAGATGAGAGGTATAATAAACTCTTTTAAAAATAAAAGCTCGAAAAACATTTTTGATTTGAATAGCGTAATCATTAAATATATTAAGGATATAATAATTATACCATTGACAATATTGATTAATTTGGCGATCTCATCCGGTATGTTTCCGAGTTGTCTGAAATTTAGCAAAATTATACCGTTATTCAAAAAAGGATCTCCAGATGAATTGAACAACTATCGCCCTATTTCTATAGTGCCTGTTCTAGGCAAAATTTTTGAAGAGATACTCTTTAAACAATTAGCCAACTATTTTGAAAGAAATAATTTATTTTCTCCGAAACAATTTGGATTTAGACCGAAACTTAACACCATTTCAGCTATAGAAAACTTTATAAATAGCGTTATAACCGCGTTTGAGAGTAGAAGGCTTGTGGGGGCTTCTTTTCTTGATTTAACAAAGGCGTTTGATTGCGTTTCACAGAGATATCTTGTTGGGTAAACTGGAGCGATACGGTATGAGTGAGAATTCGATTCGTTTGCTGAGTTCCCATCTCACTGGTAGGAATGTCGTAACGATGTTTGAGTCAAAGTCTTCTCAGCCCTTGTTGAGCTCTTGTGGAGTCCCACAGGGCTCGGTGCTCGGACCTCTATTGTTTTTGATTTTCATTAATGATTTACCGCTACATCTGCCATGCTCTGACCTGACATTGTTTGCAGACGATTCAACTATTGTCGATGTTGAACTCTCGAGTGATGATCTGGCCTCAAGTATGATTAATTCACAGTCGAGGGCTGCGGACTGGTTTGCAGCTAACAAACTCTGTATGAATGCCAATAAAACAGCTACTAAAATATTTACATTACGTGAGACGGATGTTGCTGTTTCTGATGGTCTGGTAAAGTTTTTGGGTGTCACTTTGGACCAAAAGCTAACCTGGGCAGGTCATGTCGAGGTTACCATTACCAAGTTGTCTAAGGTTGTGTTCATGTTGCGAAGCTTGAAGAGTGAAGTCTCTTTTAATGTTTTGAAATCAGCATATTATGGCCTTTTTCACAGTGTGGCTTCATATGCTTTGTCAATTTGGGGACACTCTTGTCATGCTAGTCGGGTATTCGCAATCCAAAGACGAGTGGTGCGAATAATGACAGATTTAAAGTTTAGAGAGGATGTCAGACCTAAATTTAAAGAATGTAAAATAATTACACTCCCGTGTCTCTATATCTACAATTCAATTATGTATGTGAAAAATAATTACAATCTGTACATAAGGCATGATGAAGTTCACAACCACAATACCAGAAACAAAAATGACATTCTTCCTGAATATGTGAGGTTGGGTAGAAGCAGAAATTCTGTGAATTATTATGGTCCCACATGCTATAATCATTTGCCAGATAGTTTGAAAACACTGAGCCTTGCAGTGTTCAAAAATAGATTGAAAAACTACTTACTTGACCACGCTTTTTACTCCATTGATGAATTCCTCAGCACTGACTTTCTGTTTTGATTTAGTTATATACATTTCTATGTTTTTATGTTGTGTTATGTAATATTTTAATATTTATATATATTATAAATAAAAAGTACATTTTAATTTATTTTTTAAATAATTTAATTGTTTTAATATTTTTTATTCTATTTGGTAAATTATTGTATAATTTTATACACATACTTATAAGGTGCATTATTAGCGAAAAGATTTAAACGATGTATTGGGTATGTCACATAAACTGTTCTTGTGTTACACTCGTGGGACTCAGATAAATCATTAAATTTGTCCTTATTGTTAATGAAAAAAAATAAACATTCATAAATATACAACGCAGTGACAGTCATTAGTTTTTCTGATTGAAACACCCCTCTACATGATTGTAAATAAGACATTTTGTTTAGTATTCTTATACATCGTTTTTGCACCAGAAAGATACTTACTATCTCTACCCCAAAATTCAAAGTTTGCATGATTTTTAATGGTGCTTTATTGAGATATTGACCTACAACTCGTAAAGCAGCAGACAGAATTCAATTTATTTACTAATCAATTAATATGCCTTGTCCAATCAAAAAATTCATTGATGATAACTCCTAAGAATTTGGTTTGTGTTCCAAGTTCTACTTCAGTATTTAAGTCAAATAAAATAGCATTCGTTTTTTCCAGAGTTAATAATTAATTTATTTTGGGTGCACCATTGTGAAAGGTCAACATAGAAATATCTTAAGTCTCGCTGCAAGTTATTTTGACCTCCTATAGTGTCATCAACATAATTTACTATTGTCAGATTTTGTTCTTGTTTCAGATTATGTATGGCATTAAAATAAACTAGAAAAAGGATAGGCCCAAGAATGCTTCCCTGTGTAACACCAAAGTTATTCAATTTCATTTCCGAACAGGCGGTTTTTCCATTTGTGGATATTGATACCTATCAGTCAGATATGATTCTATCCATTTCAAAGAGTTTCCACGCACACCGTACAGATCTAGTTTTTTCAATAATAACTTTTTGTCAAGGCTATCGTAAGCTTTAGATAAATCTATAAACAAACCAATTGACATATTGTTTTTTTCAAGGTTTTCCAAAATAATATTTAAAAACTCAAAGATTGCTGATTTTCCCTTTGAGTAGCCATGTTATTATTATTATTAGTTTTATAATTGTAATGGTATAAACAATAGTGTATTTTTTATATTTTGAATCTTACATATCACAAATTATTGAAGCGAAATCAATAGTTCAATTTTCGGGAAAGTTTTTTTTTCGACAGAACTTGTTCTTAAGTTATTATTTACTATTATTTCTGGGACACCTTATATAGCGATAGTTCTAGAGTAGGTAGATCTGTGCCAGAATCTGGTGAAGAGTAAAATTCCCTGTTATATACACCCAACATATATGTATAATATTAAGAGCACATCAGAGTCCCGCGTCGTCATATTGCATTGACATAAATCGGAAAAGGGTGTAACTCGACCTTTTTTTTTTCTTTACTTAGTGTTTCTCTTTCTATTTCGTTCGTACTTCCTTTTATTATTATTTTTTTTTATTCAGAAATCTTGTAAAGTCAAAGGCGTAACATAGGAGAAATATTAAAATTTTATCCACAAATTTCCAGTACGTACTCATTTATTAGTGGCATTTTCAACATTATTGCGTCCCTTTTATAAAAAGTGGATGCGTGTAACTCAATTTCCTCTCTCTTTGCTCCTGAAGCTTTAGTTTGGCGAGGGGTGCAACAAGCTCTTTTGAGATTATCTGATATTTTTTGATCTTCCTGAAATATTTATTATTTTTAAAATAATAGTATACCAAGTTAGAGCGCCAAAGATCTGTATTCTCGCTCTATTATATAGCCGTATCGCCTGTTCCTTTTAGAGATGTTTTAATACCATTCTTGGATTTTACGGAGCTACACAAGTGGCTCTCACTTTGTGTCATGAGGTTTTTAAAAGGAACACGGCTATTGATTTTTATATTACACTTATATACAAACTACAATCAAGTATTTTAATTTTGGAATGCAATATGACTTGATATGAGTTTTTCCTTTTTAATTTGGATATTTTTATGATTTCTTCTAACTACTGATGATGAACTTGTTTCGATTGATCATATAATCGAAACAAGTTCGGTTCCGAGGGGAAAAAAAAGGAAAAGTTTTGATTGAAGATTGTTACTAAGGAAGCCTTAACTAATAAATGTATATAATTATTGGGCAGGTTAGTTTTTGTCAATTTCGTAAAAGATTTTGCATATATTGATATTGAAAATCAAGTTAAAAAAACAGTCAAATAGTTTAATTTTTGTTGAGTGCAACTTTATATTGGGTTATCTATTTCGAAAATGTGTAGTTTTAAAAATATATTAATATTTACCTCAGTACCCTTGGCTATACACTATGCATACCTAATTAGTTTCGTCAGCCATGACATTCAAGAATCTCAAATCACACAAACAAAAACTTAATAAAGTTTGTCATCGAGTGAAAGAAACCATCACATCTCAACAATGGGAAGAGGTCAACTCCAAAGACTTTGAAGAAAAAAGGTCCAAAATTATGCAAATCGAGTTTTACCAAAAACTACAACTTTGAAAGACGATAAAATAGTTCATGCTTCTATCCAAAGAATTTTTAACAATAATAGTCTATATCCTTTCCGATTTAACTATCTTTTTGCACTAGAACTAGTTGCCGAACGAATGATCTCTTTCCAAAACAGCAAGATCCTGTATATGAGAATATGAAAATCGGTACCAAAAAGAAAATTTTGGTAGAGAGTGTATTAGAGCTGATTTCTTAGCTGCCTCACCACATTTTGCGAATATACTCACTCAAATGGATGAGACATCTAGAGCCTTGGTATTGAGCCGCAAGATCAAACGTCGGCTTATAGCAATGATAAGGAATCTACTCAAAGTTCTGCCTAAACCCCAATTCGCATAAGCTGTTACATGCAAGTTTATTGCAAAGATAAAATCGAGGGTCCTCCAGATTGCTAACGAGACATTAACGACATTGAACCAATTCTTCAATTATAGGAAAATGATTTTGGATTGAAGTTCTAAACATATTTTTTTCCTTAAAAATATCTAAACTAAATTGTCTACTACGCTACTGATATCATCCCGTGTTGGTTTTCCTGAATAAAAAGAAGTTTATCCCTTCTCAAATTTGTGTCACATTATTCAATTTGGAATGAAAAGCATTTTCAAGAGAGAAAAAAAAAGGATTGGATTCAGTACCTTTGCTTTCCCGTATACATAATACTAGAAAGATTATAGTAGGTATTACATAATATAAATCGATTATTTTTTGTGCTTATTCTACTCGTCATTCTGCAGCATTACTAGTGAAAAATATGTATTAGTCCCCGTCATCTATAAACTGGGTTACAAAATAACCTATACATATTTTTCCCCCCTGCTATTCTTTGAAGTAGGTCTTCATCATACGCGTAGAGCTCACTTCAAAGTTGCAAAGGATATTTATGTTAAACATTAATACAATTTTCCCGCTCATATTGTTCTTTATTTGAGAAAATCAACAACTGGGGAACTATAAAACTCAAACTGAAATGACATTGTTATATTTTCAACTAATCCAAACTCCAGCAAACTTTTAACTTATTTATCACAACTCCATATAGCTAGTACAATAGAAGGTAAATAAAGACAAACGCTTCCGTGTTTAGCTTACCTGCTTTCCAAAAAATTATTAATAATGCATCGTGAACACTTTGAAAATTCAATAAAACTGTACTTTGTGAAACCAACAAAGTAATAACATTACTGTTTATGCCGAAGCTCCGAATAAATACGAAAATTTACATCAAACTATCGTTTGAAATGGAACAATATAGAGAATGTAATATTGCCGCGTAGATCTACTGAAACGACTTGTTTATATCGCTTTTGTTTGACATTTGCAATTTGATTTTTGGTTTTAGTTACCATTTCGAGAGAGGTAAATAAGTTGTTTTGTAAACAGATTGCATGTGAAATTTCTGAAACAGTATTATTTTCATGCTAAACTAAAGTGAATTTTATTCTCAATTTCATAGAGATATGTAGCCGGAACCCAAAAGCTTTGGATTTTCCTAAGCTCCCTATCGTGTTGACGAGATTTAAATATTAACATCAATTGCAAAATAAAAAATTACACAAATAATAAACGGTTTGTTACTAAAATTTGTGTGCTTTCTTTATTGCTCTTGTACCGGCACGGCATAGTGTTTATACGAGGGTTTGTACGTGCAGTGTCTCCCCGTATAGGTGAAACGACTCTTGTAAAAGAAAAACAAATTAAGAGATTTGCCCTGCTTAATTTGAAAACTAATTTTGAAAAAACCAATATAAAAAAACTGATTTTTTACACTAGTAAAGGGTCCTTTCCTTTAAGTTACAACAAAATGTTATAAATAAAAGTTACTCAGAATGAAAATCTGAGTAACTGTATAAAATTCCAAAATCATAAGACTGCTTTGATTTTTTGAGTTTTTCTCTCTTTTCTTTGAAAAACTGCCTTTCGGACAGCGGATACTACAAAATGGCACTGAAGAAAAATGTTCATAAAGAAAAGGTGAATAAGACAGTAAAATTTGAAAGCCGTCTGGCCATATTTTGAATTTTATCTTTTTAATTTTTCATGTTTAAAAATGTACAAATAATAAAGAATTCTCGAAAATTTGATGTTTAATTTTTAAATAACAATTTGTAATAAATACAATTTGGAACAATAGACACCTATAAATATTTAAAAGAAGACGCTGGCTTTGCACATGCAAATCTTGACGCTTAAACTCCCAACGTTTTCGCTCGTGCCGTATACCGACCGTGTCTGATACAGTGACTGCAAAAAGTTCCATCCACTTGAGGCTTTATTAAAAATTCTTATCTAATTTGATAGATCTTCCTTCATTTTATTTTTCTAAGAAAACTATAGCGATCCCCCTCCTCTTTTCCCACGGAAATGCAAAGAACAAAACAAACCATTGCAGGCAAATTTTAATAAAAACATTAGCGGTAATAAGGAGGCAAATGAAATTGTGTCAACGAAAATCCAAGAGGAAATATACAAAAGTGTCGCATGCAAAATATAGCAAAAACAATAGCAGATGATATTGTGTCAAAAATATATGATCTGCGAAACGAAAACGAATTTTAATAATAATAATAATAATTCTCTATTTGCGTTTTAACCGTAGTTATCTGCATGGTCATACATATACTAAAACTACTATAAGTAATATAAATAATTTAAAATAATGTAAAAAACACAAAATAAAATAAAAAACATTACCATAAGTAAACAAACAGAACGACATCAACAACAACATAATAAGTGTAAAATGACAAATCCTACAGAAACAAAACTTTTAGTCTATATTATACGAGTACATTTAAAATTTGAAATTAAGAAAGTCAGCTTAAGTGTACGGAATTATTTCAAGAAGGTGCAGTTTTACCCCTTGCTTAAACCTTACATTGTCTTTCATGTTTTGGAGAGAAAGTGGCAAGTGGTTGTAAAATCTGATTCCCATGATCAAACACTGTTTATCAGTCAGGGCCAGTCTGTGCTGAGGTAAGCATATCCTATCTTTTTTTCTTGTGTTATGTTCATGCATATCACCGTGTCTATTTAAACCCTCTGCATTATCTCTGACATATAAAATACATTGCCAAATATATAACGCAGGAACTGTGAAAATATTTAGTTTTTTAAACAACGGCTTGCATGAATCCTTGTAATTCGCTTTTGCTGTTTTCTGTCCCGTGTGGGGTTGTCAGTCCTCCATCGGGCGCGTCCCCAGGTGGCGGATAGGGGCAGGCTCTCCAGATATGGAGGGTACCGGAGAAATAAAATATCCGGCGCGGACCAAAACTGACAACGAAGCGTCTGTGTTTCAAGTTGAAGCGGCTTCAAACGACGTCTGACTCCATGTTAGGGGCGGTCGAAAACTAGATGGAAAACTTTAAACCCTTCAGAAGGCAATGGGAAACCACTGAAGTAATTTTTCCCAAGAAAACCATATGGACGAAAGACTAAAAACAAGGCCCTCAGTCTCCGGCAAAACGAGGGTGCTAAGAATCCCCGGAGTCAAAATTAATATAGGAACGTGGAACGTGCAAAGTATGTACGAATCTGGCAAACTAGCAAATATTGTACAAGAAATGGATAGACTCAAAATATCAGTTTTAGGAATAAGTGAAACCCGATGGCCTGGATCGGGGAAATGCAATACCCAAGACAAAACCTTTTACTATTCGGGTAACGATGATAGAAACCATAGAAATGGAGTAGGAATGATCATTGATGGGAATATGGCAGGGAGTGTCACAGAGTTTATTCCATATTCAGACAGAACAATGATGATCAAAATACAGGCAAAACCTCTAAATATTAACCTGATACAAGTCTATGCCCCAACTTTGGATAAAAGTGACGAAGAGGTAGAGAGTTTTTATGCTGAAATTAAAGCGCTGTTGGACCTTACGAAGCCACATGATATCAACATTATTCTAGGTGACTTCAACGCAAAAATTGGTTGTACACCGGTCGAGGAGATAGTCGGTCCCTGGGGATTGGGCGTGAGCAATGTTCGTGGCGATAGACTAGTTCAGTTTTGTCAGGAAGAAAACTTTAAAATAACCAATACCTGGTTCTGCTTACCACCTAGACGACTCTATACTTGGAAATCCCCACGAGATACACCTGACAATGTAGTTCGGAACCAAATTGATTTTATTCTCGTTAATAAAAGATTTTCCACATCAGTTATGAGAGCCTGCACTTATCCTGGAGCTGATGTACCGTCTGATCATGTTCTCCTTTTATCTTCATTTAGACTTAAACTATCGCTAGTAAGACGCACATCTTGTAAGCAAAAAGCCTTGGCAACTGAAAATCTTATGAATGATACAGTTAGGACGGAACTACAAAATGAAATTAATCGAAGATTGAACGAAATTAAAGACAAACAGGAAGAACTGGACAACAATCAATTATGGGAAGAAGTAAAAGTAACCTTAAATACGGTGGCACAAAATAAGTTAGGATATAGAAAGGCAACTCCTAAGAAAAAATGGATAACAGATAGTATTCTTCAATTAATGGATGAAAGAAGACACTACAAAAATCTAAATGTGCAAGAGTATCGACGATTAAATAATGTTATAAGATCAGAAATTCGAAAAGCCAAAGCCAACTGGCTAAAGGAGGAATGCCAAACAATAGAAAATCTACAAGCTTTACATGACACCAAAGGAGAACACAGTAAACTTAAAGAGGCTGCTGGAATATACAAAACCAGAGCACCTACAGTACTTGTCAACAATAACGACGAAATTATTATCGAGAAGGAGGAAAAAGCAAGACATTGGGCGAACTACGTTAGAGAACTCTTTCAAGATAATGAAAGAACACATTTAGAAAAAGATAACAACGTAGATAACAACGTAATAACTCGTACGGGTCCTGAAATAACAAAGGATGAAATTCGTCATGCCTTAAAACAAGCCAAAAAAAATAAGGCAGTTGGCCCTGATGACTTGCCAGCAGAGATTATCCAACTTATTGATGAAGACAATCTTTCTCTTTTAGAAGTAATTTTTAACAAAATTTATAATGAGGGTCGTTATCCGGCAGACTGGCTCAAATCCACGTTTATTCCACTTCCAAAGAAAAGCAAAGCAAAGAAATGCGGAGACCACCGTTTAATTAGTCTAATGAGTCATGCCCTTAAAATATTCCTTAGGGTCCTACACAACCGAATTTACCGCAAGTGTGAGGACAATATTGCAGATAGTCAATTTGGATTTAGAAGTGGGATGGGAACCAGGGAAGCACTTTTCAGTGTGCGTGTGCTCATACAAAACTGCAGAGATGTTCAGAAGGATGTCTTCATATGTTTTGTGGACTTTGAAAAGGCCTTTGACAGAGTAAGTCATGATAAACTAATCGACATATTAAAAAAAGCAGGCTTAGACGACAAAGACATTCGTTGTATACAGAGTCTGTACTGGCATCAATCTGCTCATATAAAAACAAATGACTTTACAACTGAAGATATTATCATATGTAGAGGCGTAAGACAAGGTTGCATACTATCACCTCTTCTATTTAATCTTTATTCGGAAACCATCTTTAAAGAAATCACGGAAGATAAAAATGTTGGAATTAAGGTAAATGGGGTATATATAAACAACGTTAGATATGCAGATGACTCTGTCCTAATTGCGGATAATATTGAAGATCTGCAACAAATGATCGATGAGCTGGTTCGTGTTGGTACGGATTATGGTCTTAAAATAAATAGCAACAAAACAAAGTTCATGATAGTAAGCAGAAGAAGGCTCCCATACAACAATGCAAGATTAATAGCAGACGGCCAAACATTAGAACGTGTAGCACAATATAAATATCTAGGTAGCTGGCTGCATGAAGATTGGGATAATGACAAAGAAATTAAATGTAGAATTGAAACAGCTCGAAATAACTTTTTTAAATTTAGAAATGTGCTAACTAGTCGTGACATTAAATTAAAGCTAAGATTACGTTATGCCAAATGTTATGTATGGTCGGTGTTGCTCTACGGCGCAGAGACCTGGACATTGAAGTCATCTTCCGTCAACAAAATAGAAGCATTTGAATTGTGGATGTATCGTAGAATGCTAAGGGTGCCATGGACAGACAGAGTAACCAACGATGAAATTTTAAGAAGAATCTGCAGTGACCGTGAGTTAATGCTTAATGTCAAAAAGAAGAAAACATCGTATTTTGGACATATAATGAGAAACTCAAAATATCAAATGCTGCAACTTATTGTACAAGGAAAAATAGAGGGAAAGCGAGGGATAGGCAGAAAGCAAATGTCATGGTTAAGAAATATAAGAGATTGGACGGGGTTAAGAACGATAGGAGAGTTGGTCCACACAGCAACCGACAGAGAAATGTATGGAAATATGGTCGCCAACATCCAACAATAGTGGATAGGCAGTCGAAGAAGAAGAAGTTTTCTGTATTTTAAATATTTTTTCGCTGTGAGATGCATTACCCCAGAACAGAACGCTATAGTTAATAAGGCCCTGAAAGTACGCCATATACGCGCAACGAACAACGCTCTCAGAGCATGTACTCGCCAGTCTCCTCAAAAGGTAGTTAACACTCGACAATCTTTTAGAGAGGTTATCAATCTGGGAATTCCATGTCAAACGCGAGTCCAGATAGACCCCCAGAAATTTAACAACCTTAT
The DNA here is from genome assembly GCA_911728435.2 of Apoderus coryli. Lineage (NCBI taxonomy): Eukaryota > Metazoa > Arthropoda > Insecta > Coleoptera > Attelabidae > Apoderus > Apoderus coryli. The sequence goes on along the minus strand of OU452209.1, from coordinate 5,795,260 downwards.
CGTTAACGTATTGACCCCTAAGTGAAAAATCAATCCGCTCTGTTTTTAATATTAAGGCACAGTCTATTGGATTCGAACCATTTTTCTGCCATGACAAATTTATTATCGAGTTGTTTGTTATTATTTTTGTTAGACTCATACAAAGTAGTATCATCCGCATACTGAATGATTTGAGTATCTCTAACAAAAGCAGAGAAGTCATTGACATAGAGCAAAAACAAAAGAGGACCCAATATCGAACCTTGGGGTACCCCTATGGTTACATCCCGTGCATCAGACCTCTCTCCCTCGCACTCCACTATCTGCTGTCGATCGCTCAGGTAGGACTCAATGAAGTTCAAAGCAAGCCCTCTCACACCATACAGAGGCAATTTTGCTAAAAGAATTGTATGGATCACAGAATCAAATGCTCTGCTAAGATCACAGAATATTGATGTAAGGGTCTCACCCCTCTCCATTGCATCAACAATAGACCGCACCAACTTTAGGATTGCTTGTTTTGGAGAACTTTGCCTTCGATAACCATACTGTGATTCTGAGATAAGTTGGTATTTCTCTAAAAATTCGTATAATCTGTTATTAAAAGCGATTTCTATTGGCTTAGAGAGGATTGGTATTATAGAAATAGGTCGATAATTGCTAACCTCTCCAGGATCATCCTTTTTATATAAGGGAGACACTTTAGTAAGTTTTAGTTTTTGTGGAAATTTTCCATCACTAAAACATTTATTTATAATTATTTTTAAAGGTACACAAATTCCATAATTAATTTTTTTGATGAGACTATTGCTCAAGCCGAATACATCCTTCGCGACGCTCCGAGACATACTCTCTATGATCTTAACAACCTCCAGCTCATCAATAGGTGACAAATATAAGGTGTTACTGGCAGAACCAAGAAATCGCGCGCACATAGCCACAGGATCTAAACTTCCAACATTTATATTTCCATCAAATGCAATACTTAAAAAATATGTATTGAAATCAGATGGCTTTATTTGAAATGGTTTTTTGGGGTTACTATTTTGAAGCAATGGGTCTTTAATAGTTTTCCAAATTGTTTTCGATTTGACATCAGAGTCAGAAATTAATCGCTCGTAATATTCTTTTTTTGATTGTTTAATTTTTGTTTTATAAATGTTCCTAATTTTTCTAATTTCACTATCAAATAACAAATTTGGAGTTTGCTTATTAAAATCAATGAGAAATCTTAGTTTTTCACGAAGCTGTCTTAATTCGTTATTAAACCAAATTTTTCTTGTGTTTTTATAGTGTATTGTTTTAGTTTTAAAAGTTAAAAATTCATTGACTGCCTGTAACAGTACGACATGAAACTTATTCAACATTTCATCAACGTCTTTAAGTAGGTTCAGAGATTCCCAATCATACCCCTGTAAAAAATCTATACATTTCTCCACACCTTCCTGATTAATTGGTCTAAATTTTAAAATTTTTGTTTTAGATTTTATTCCCTTATCACTGACTATCTTACACACATTCACAATACCTTTATGATCGGTCAAGTCATAGCAATCAAATAACGATACACTACATAAAGACTTGGCATTAGTTATACAATTATCAAGACAAGTGCTGCTCGTTTTACCAATTCTTGTTGGAGAATGTATTAAATTTTCGAAACCAAAAGAACTAAACATGTTACTAGCAAATTGTTTATCTTTAGAATCTGATAAAAAATCTATGTTAAAATCCCCGTACACATAAATGGCACCCTTAAGATTTTCTAATACAAAAAATATTTCTTGCATCGTCTCAAAGAAAATTGACATTTCACCCAAAGGTGATCTATAAATACATAAGACTATTGCATTATATGTGGGAAACTCTACAGCGACAACCTCGCAATGTACTTCTTTAGAGAGCCTATTAACCTGCCTCAACTCTCTAGCTTCCAAAAACATTTTAGTATATATAACAACACCCCCATGAGCAACACTTGATCTACAGAAAAGACTTATTAAATTATAATTTTTTATATTACATACTTTGTAAGATTCATTTGTTAGCCAATGTTCACAGAAACACAACACGTCATAATCACCAGTTTCTATCATTATCTCAACTTCATCAATTTTGTTAAAAAGGCTACGAATGTTCACAAAAAAAGTTTTAAAATGTTCAGGGTCAACACTCTTATTATATTGTTTGTGAATCTTGGTTGGATTGAAAAAGGAGATAATATTTATTATTATAATAATTGTATTATTTTCATTATTTCCAATAAACTAACGTAACAAACTAACTACTTTACTCAAAAATTAGGAAAAAAGTATTGCCAGAGGTGGGATTCGAACCCATAACCTTCCGCGTGCGAAGCGAACGCTCTATTAATGCCGCGACAATACCCTCTTTGAAAATATTGTATTATAATTGTAAGATATATTCCAATTACCAAACTGGTGAAATTTTAAAAGCAATTTTAACTAAACCAAACAACCCTGTGCGGGAAAGTAAAAAGTGATACCAATAAGGGAAGTTATCCCTTAACAGAACATTTTCCAAAAATAATAGCCGTGAAAGACGAGCATCAAGACAGGAGAACGCACTAAATGTCACAAATTTATGTTAAACAAACGGCATTTAACATATACACTCACGCAGAAACACAAAACGATGCTGCTGAGGCGAAGTATTTTATAATGAAGACAATTTATAATCTGAATTATTTGCACCCTCTTTCTCTCTCTATCTCTCACGTCTCTTTCACCAACAACAACCCCAGCGAAGCCCTGCGTGAGTTGTTGCGCTGCATTCTAATATAAATTATAATAATAGTAATATATGTATATCTAACCCTTTAATGTCTGGTAGTTTGGTGACTCATTACTTTGAGTTATTGCCTCATTAAATCATTTTAATTGTTAACAATATTTGGTACAAGAATTTTTGGTATTTTGAGAGACATGATATTATGATACGCGAAATCTCCTATCCACAATATACAGGGTATATCAGGAGTTCATGTTTAACATTAAAAATAATTTCATGGCATAGCGGACAAAATTACTGGTGTTACCTACACAAGGTACCTATTTTGTTTAATTTACCAGGGCATTAGTCTAATTCAGTGCATGGGTCGACAGATGAGCTCGTCAGAGTAATGCATATCTCACGATACAGAGGCCGAAACAATCCAATGTATACGTAACACCAGCCGTAGAAATAGAAAATAAAAATAGTGTAAACACAAAACGCTGGCAGGAGACCAAGTATCCTTCTGCTAATCTAATATTCGATACTCGGTCATAACTACGATTACTGTAAAAGAACAATTGTGGGTAAAATTACATATTTTAAGAACCACATTGATTGTGGGGGTTCTTTACCGTCCCCCACATTTAAACTATGTGGAATTTATAAATGGTTTGGAAAGTGTGTTCAACTCTCTTGTGGTAGCGGCTGATTATGTTGTCTGCCTTGGAGACTTTAATATTGACATGCTCAATACTGATTGTTGTATGAATGCTATGATTGTGGATATGTTTGAGGGTCTAGATTTAAAGCAGGTCATCTGCCAACCCACAAGAATTGGAGTTACTAGCAGTACACTGATTGACTACATTGTTACCTCATGTGAGGACATTGTGACACAGGTTTGTGTGGAGCCAATCCCGGATATCAGTGATCACGAATTAATATCATGTAATACATCAATAAATAACAAAAAGTCAAAGTTGTAAGAGATTTTCAGAATTTTCAATATAAAAACTTTTGCAATCATTTGAAGTTGATTCCATGGAGAAATATCTACGACTATGATAACATTGACGATAGGGTGTATTTTTTAACTGAAAGTGTTAATATTTTACTTAGCATGTTTGCACCTTATCGTCAGTACAGAATTTGTAAACCTTATGCTCCTTGGTTTAAAGATACACTCTGTGCCATGAAGAAAGATAGGGACAAAGCTCCTGCTAAACAAAAACCGAAATGGATCACGAAAATTATAAATCTCTTAGAAACATGTTTACGGTTGCTGTTAAAAGAGAAAAGAAATGCATTTTTAGTGAAAAACTTAAGAATAAGGATCAAAAACAAATATGGAAATCATTAAAACTAGTAAACATCAATATGAAATCTGCTACTGTTTTACCCAATTCAATAGATGATGTGAACGACATTAATAATTATTTTTTAGATTCTATTCCTAAGTTGAGTCCAGATGGTGATGTGCTGCGTCATTACGAGTCCAATACTACCAATCTTAGGTTCTCGAAATTTCAATTTTCGGTGATAACCATCTTAAACATTATTGACAATATCAGAACCAAAGCTGTGGATGTTGATGGAATCAATATTGACACAATCAAACTTTTTATTCCTTACTTGCTCCGATTTATTGCACATGTGATAAATTTTAGTCTAACAAATTCGGTATTTCCAAAGAGTTGGAAAAGAGTAAGAGTTTTGCCTCTGCCAAAGGTGCAAAATCCGGCAAATTTTAAAGATATTAGGCCAATTATCATCGTAAATATTGGAAAAAGTTATTGATATACAGCTTCGAGAGCATATTGAGAGAAATTCTATTTTACCCGCAACGCAATCCGGTTTTAGGCCCGGATATGATTGTGCGTCGGCTTTGACTGATATTACTGATGATATTTTTAGATCAATAGATGATAAAAAGTTAACTATATTAACACTCTTGGATTTTTCAAAGGCTTTTGATACTCTCAGCCATAATCTTCTCTTATCGATCTTGCACTATATTGATCTGACGCCAAGTGCAACTGAGCTATTTAAAGATTATCTTAATGAAAGAACACAAGCAGTTATCTATAACGGCAAAAGCTCCAATTACTTGTCCTCAACCAGGGGTGTTCCTCAGGGATCAATTCTTGGTCCACTGTTGCAATGTATTAAATTGTTTTTTAATTTGTTCCATATTGTTAAAATTGTTTTATTGTTTGGTTATAGTTTTTTATTTTGTTTCTTAATTTATGAATAAACTGGCTTGTTCATTTCATTCCGATTAAAATAATTAGACACATGAGTTTTCCTCAAACAAATAAGAAAACTAGGTTATTACAAACATTTTTTATCTATTGTCTGTCTATTATACCTAAATAGATAGATTTTCGATTCCAATGAGATAGCCATGGAACTTTATGGAAAAAATACGAAGATTTGTAGTTATAAGAATTTGAAAATTACTGCATAATTAGTAAATAATTTGGAACCTACTCGGTCTTAATATTAAAGTGATTATTAAGCAGCAAATCTTGCCATATCTCTCAAAAACAAGGTAACAATACTCACATGAAAAATTAAGTAATTGTTGCCTGATTAGTCTAAATAAATGTACAAATTTCCAGATGTTAAATCTCCATTTACCATAAAAATCACGTCCGAACGCTTTTCATAGAACCAGAGCGATAAATTGGTTTATTTTGACACAAGCCCAAGCCCGAAAATAAACATAAAAATGCTAAATTATTTATTATCTCTCTAGGTAGGTATATCTAGGCAGACACCACTGAGATCCCGTCCATATTTAAGGGTATCACACTTTCATTGTACATTATGGAAGGCATCAAGCAAACAATAGAGACCACCCATGCTAGAGAACTGACTTTTCCTTCATGTAGTTTTATGATTTTTTTATTTTATTTTTGGTCATTGTTAAAGGACAATTGTTTCAAAAGTTACAAGAAAACACACGCAGTAGTTGGTACTATATTATGCTACCATTATTCGGACAATAGATAATTGAAGAAGAATGATACAAGCATTTAGACAAAGAAACGGGGAATTAAAGAAAAACAACTTTTACGTATGGTGAATTTTTATTTGTTTAACACGTTGAACTCTTTGATTTCTATCGGTAAAAGTAAGTCGGATGTCTAATCTATTCGGTAACATTTGAAATGTTGAAAGGCAGAGACAGATTTCTCGGAAATAGATTATTGCAAAATTTTTAAGATTTGGAATTGTATTAATAAATATATTTTCAAAAAACGTGTGGCAACAGACCTCACAAGTTAGTATGTTATCTAGGCGCAAACTGACCCTTCTACAGTGTGTCCAAGTTAAGGACTTACCACCCTTGTACTTTTTTTTTTTTAATTTTTTGACTGATTTTGATAAACTTTTTAATGCATTGTTTGAAATTAAATTTCGAGCTAACTTGAGTACAATATTTTAAATAGGTAACGACCCAACAAAAACTGTTAATTAGATGTTTGTCCTCCATTATCCTATGGAATATCATAATTATTTCCAACGGAAAACAGAAAAATAATAAAACTTTAAATTATTGGAGTTACTTGCCTAATTGAATTTTCTTTTCGTCGTATTATTACCGCTGCGCTGTAACTTTGATAATATAATTTTTTTTTTGACTGGTCCTTTCTAACTTACATTCATTTGCATTTCTATTTGTCGATTCCTTTTTTTTTTCTCCAATTTCTCAGGAAGAGAAATAAAACTTTTCGCACTCTTCTTTTGTTCCCTTTGTGTGATTTAATTAAAAATATTTTTATTAATGAACATTGCGTTGTCGATGAAGTTGAGATAGGAATTTTTATTCGTCAGCAAAGCATGCGGTGGTTTTAAATTAGAAACTTTCAATAGTTAAGTACATCTCGAAGAAACAGGGAATAGTTGAGGTATGAAGTGGAAATCCTTAATTTTAATCTTAACCTACAAAGAGAAAATGTAGCAATTTGGACCCAAACAGCAAATGTTCCAGTCTCACCCGCCTTACTACATTCAAAAATGTTTTTGAATCCGGAACACTTCTTCATGGAAAATTTTCTGGATATCTTCTGTTCGCTGCGTTAGAGGCCTGTCCGTATTAGTTTTTGCAAACTGCATTTCTTTTCTATTTTTGATAGGAAAATTTTTCAAATCCTCTGAAGAATAATCAACGCCATAAACAAGCAAAAGCAGTGAAAAATCTACCAAATAGCGTTGTACTTTATTTTTTAGAGCCGGTAGTTTATTTTTCAGGGGATTTAAAAATTTCGATTACAAAAAATAGGAAAAGAAATGTAGTGTGCAAAAATTAATAAGGGCAGGCCTGGTTATACAGGGTGTTTCAAAAAACGTTCCACTAATTTCTAAGGTAACTTGAATAAAAATACCGTTAGTTTGGTTTATAAACGCATCTGTCCGAAACTACCTCCTTAAGAAGATACGGCCCTGTAAAAGGGAATCAAATTTAGACCACAAATAGCTTTGATTTCGTCTAGGCCTAGTTATATTTAAAAAAAAAATAAGTATTCCGAAATATTTTGAATATTTCGCCGCTCAGATAAAAAAAATTGAAAAACATCCAACAAAATCCCTTTTCACCAGTGGCAGCGCCGAAATTTATTTTCTAAAAATTAATTCTGTAAAAAACTTTTTCAAAAACTACAGCGGTTCATTGTAGGCTACAAAATATCCTGAAACTCTCGGATTTATCAATCGACGATCGTGTATCAGGCCTTACAATCCACGATCGTCCAGTATTTCGTACCTTCGTACTGTCCTCTGCAGCTTACGAGAACAATAAATGAGGTACAAACCTCTCTTTTTTAGATGCAATTCAATAAAAACAATTCCCGTATGGCAGTGGTGAGTTCTTGTAAAGAGTCTATAAAATCTCCAAGTATACTTGTATAACTGTATCATATCATATACATAGAGTTGTTTTGTGCATAAGCACTTATTACAACGTACTGGATGAGTCATCCAAGTTACAAGTACAAAAAATATAAAATGCAAGTAGTATTTGAATTGCACTGTAATTCTATATACTTTGAATATAAATGGTAAAATTATTATTGTGTTATTATCCTACGCACTATACCATGCATTATCATCTGCCCACACGTATCAAAAAATCTTATTGTATTATAATAATACGAAACTACTTTATTGAAATGTAAAGCCTTATAATCTTGCCATATTTAATGAGATCTAAGATTGAACTTTTATGTTTCGATATATTTTAGTAATTTGCATTTTTAGTGCGCCAGAAAATTTTAATCTAACTTTAGCAAAGTGTTCCGATATTGATGTAGGTGGTCCATTATTCCACTAAATTACAATTAAATCAGCATAAGTTAGGAACACTTGTTTCGACTACGACATCCTCAGTTCAATATACTCATTGTTATAATAGTTACAAGTATTCAGAGTTGCTCTCCGAGGGCAATACGAGTATAGCTATTTTCCAACTTTTCGATACTTATTACGACGTCAAATAGACCAGTTTCAGCGATAACTTCATCATTAGACTTAAATTTCTTTCTCTTGAGATCTAAAAACAGCAAATTCGAAGCCCAATTCATTCAATTTTGACATAGTTGTCATAGATTAGTGACACGATGCATTGTCTAGGTGAAACAACATTTTTGTCTTTTGCAAATGTGGTCGTTTCTTTGCGCTTTCAGCCTTCAATCGATCCAAAAGTGCATAGTAACAGTCGCTGTTGATGGTGGTTCCCTTTTGGGGGTAGCCGATGAATATTAGTCCGTTCGCATCCCCAAAAACAGACGCCGATTGTTGCCTGTTTGCTCGCTTTGGAGTAGGTTCGTCGCTGTCGACTCAGTTGACTGTCTTTTGGATTCTGGTGTGTAATAGTGAAGCCATGTTTTAACCATTGTCACATATCGACGATGGAATTCCATTTTATTGCGGTTTAACAGCGCCAAACACTCCTCTGAAGCATCAATTCGTTGTTGTTTTTGGCCGACTGTGAGCTTACGCGGCACCTACTTTGCACAGAGCTTTCGTATGCCCAAGTGTTCGTGTAAAATGGTCAAAACATTACCATCTGACAGTGGCGGCTCGTGAGTAATTTTATTAGGTAGGCACTAAGTAAAAAATGGATGTGAAGAAAAAGGCGCCGCTGGCGAAATATTTTCAGATTGTCAAGGTCAAGCGCCTGAGATGAAAATTAGAAAATTATTAAAGTAAAAAAGAACCTGTTAAAATACGGGTTTCGTAAGGTAAATCTTAATTTTTTTATTTTTAAAAATTATGCCTCATTCACTACTCTACGAAATCCAATACATAATCAAATAAAAAATTATTTGTATTGAATAAACATTAATATTACTGCCTAATTACTATTTACCGCTACCGCAACAAGTTGTGCAGCACAACTACTAATCGTTACTTGTACTAGTCAAAATAGTGTTACTATTGTTGGGGAATAAGTAGAACTACCCGTTCTAAATGAAACACCCGGTTCGTTTAATTAAACACTAGTTTACTTGGTGTACATTCAAATAAAAACACTTTTAGATACAGAAGAAAATTATAAATTCTGATAGTGCTGTCTTTGTCGTCGAAAATCTGCAAAAAGGTCGAATTTAAAGCCACCATAACTAAAGTTACGCCGTAACAAGTACCCGCAGTGCAGTCTAAATGGCAATTTTATTTTCGAAACTTTTAAATATGCTACTTTTCAACTGTGATTTAATGCGGTCTCACTATTTTATTAATTAATTTATTTACATCTACACAGTTAATTGAAGTGTGCGACGCAGAGGGAGATATTCTTCTGGGGCTATTCACATCCATCCATCTGACGGCTTTCATAGCACTGTCACTTTAGGTTATTAAGGTTATTATCACTTTTTCAGTAAAATTACTTTAAATACACAATGACAACTTCTAAATTTACTACAACTATATCGAATAACCTTTTTATAACACTACAATATAGAACATGTTGATAGAAATTGATCTTAAATATAAAAATAATGCCGAAAACTCTTAGGCTATTAATGTAAACAAAGAAAATAATAATAAACTATTTGACTGTCGGTTAGAAAAAACATTCTGACCAAAACCAAATTATGACGTGAAACTAGAAGTGTCAACGAAACTAAAATAAGTGACACCAACGTTAGAAATATTAGCAAATTATGACGTGAAACTAGAGGCGCAACTATATTGGAATTTGTCGATTTTTCTTTGAAAACCATTTTCATGACTTTATTCTTAGAAAAACATATGGGAGAAGCAATTTCGTATATTTTTAGTCACAATCGTGTCAAAGAATGACGTACACATTCGTAAATTCTATTGAAAAATTATTAATCTTTAAAAATATGACTCACTTCACACATACTACGTTCGTTTTATAAATATCACTATTCCAAATGTCATATAAATTGTGACAGCTACCCCACACAAAAATATTTCGATATTAATAAATAATTGTTTGTATTGGAAGCACCTAGCTAACAAACCTTATATGAAAATTTCCAGTCAAAACTGATATTTACTTATCTAAAAAATAATGCAAATACACTGAACTCCACCACCAAAGAAGTAGAGGTTTTCCATAGTGTCAAATTATTACATAAATCCATCTGTCATAATAATTAACATGTACTATACTGTCTATAGTAAAACAACGTAAATACAATAATTTCCAAAAATGTGCAAAAATATTACTGTAAAAACAGAATGGAAATTGAAAAAGAATATAAACCGTTAAATAAGTGTACAATCATATAAAATAGGGTTATCACCGTACATTTTGATGAAATTATTTGTTGACATGCCGCAACGACTTAACTAACCATTATTTGTAGGAAAAAATTACTTTTTTTTTGCAACCCTGAATGACTTTTTTCATAGATAAAACTACCACAAAACGACTGGGAAATCCCAAAAGGATTTCTTGTTAATAATATAAACTATGAACGTAATTAAATTTTTAACAACTCATCAATTCTGACAGCAAGTGACAGTTCTTAAAATGATTGTTTACGGCTTGTGCCAGAAATCTAATAATAGGTATAACAAACACAGTGGGTTTTCATAATAACTATTATTATTAAATAATTAAATACATACACTTTTTAATCAATGGCACTAGTATTTAAACAAAACGACAAATAGTTCAATCGTAACGTAAAAAACAGTAAACAAAAATACCTAACGTACAAATCGAAATTCGTGCAAACAGTATACCTACCTATCTACAATAGACAAAAGGCGGCCGAGGTAGGTGCCTAAGCTCAACGTAAACACGTTCCTACGCATTAGAACACATATTATTTCAATAGGTATTATATAAAAGTTCTCAATCACCACCAGTTTTTTCTGTATATTTATTTAAATATATTCAAGAAAAAGTACAACAATTTTGAGCAAAATACATGTATTTTAGGCCGTATTGGGTAGTACATACTATTACCCGGTGACCGGTGGCGCAAAACTTTTGATATGTACATAGGTATATGTGTATATAGTGTATACGAGTATACGGTGTAGGCGAGCGACGATAACAGTTGCCTGTAAAAATGCGAAGTCTCGGTAGTGGGTGATAGCACCAGCGGTAAACCTATTTTGCGGTAGTTATATTATACCTACATCTTTAGAATATCAGCTAGCTCGTGCATTTTCAATTTGCAATCCTTCTTAATCAATTTGTGAATTTTTTTGACGTGTTCTGAAATAACAGCCTCATTTGGGCGTCCACGGCGCTCTGCATTATTTGTGCTGGTACGACTACGTTTAAATTCAGCAATCCACTCCACTACCATAAATAAATATAAATAAAAAATAAAATCTCAAAAAATCGTTACTTAACTTAACTTAAAGTTACTTTATTTTTGAAAAAACCATTTAAAAGGTGTGTTGTACAATTTTTCTCTAATTGTAACTCTCACCGTGTCCAAGATACCAGAGCTATTCCATTCTTATCTTGGACACAGTGTATATAAAAATATATATTTATCCTTTGTAATTTCGTAGCTCAAAAATAATCACAATATAAAAAGAAACTTAAGAATAATTATATTATTGTGCAGTTATTTGAAAAATTTTAACAACTTCCGCATTTCTAAAATTTTCTGGTTACTTACTATATATTTGATTTTCATAATAATCATCGACAACAAAAGAACGATGTATTTGTGTGTTTAAATAAAACGAAAAACTATTTTCCATATGAATGCAGGCGCAAATTGTATTTTATAATACATCTGAATACAAATCAATCTGACTTTGGTCATGGTTCGGTAAGAAGAAAAAAGGAACAATGGTCACCTCGTAGCAGGTAGAACTAAATCTAATTGCCCGCTTTGCTAGATTTCAATTTCTGATTATTTATTATAGTAGTCAACGTAGGAATTGAAAAGTTGGAGACCATCCCCAAAATTTGCGGAAGTGCTACAAGCCAACGAGTCAAACTTCCTGTCCGTCTGTTTCTAGGCAAAACTTTAGCTCAAAACGTTGCACAACTCTCTGTGATGTGATGCGGCGATGTTACAAAATCATCCGAGAGGAATAATCAGATTTTGATTATATCTCGTCATTTATAGTGCAGATAACTTTACTCAAGTTCACTCTATAGTGTGTTCGCAAAATACACCATACCACTAATCACTGTTTGTGATCAAATATAAGGAAATTGCTCTAAAAGTTTTGGGCCTCTATATAGGTATCAGTGAAATAAATAAAAACGAATCTGGCATAAAAAAATAGCTAAAAAACGGTTTTCTGAAATTGGAAACTGTTCAATCAAAGCTCATTAGTCAAAATTATTTTGAGAGACCTAATAAATTCAAAGCCCCGGTGAAATACAAAAAAAAAAACTTAACTGGATGTGGGTGTCAGGGCATGTAAAGTACCCAAGACGGACAATGGCGTAGCCCAACAACGATATTCTAAATTTGCAACAATTTCTCAATAATAATTTGAGAGACCTGCTGGTTAAACACATACAGCTCAGCTTGATATGAGTGTCAGAGCAATTAAAGTATCAAAGGCTGGCAACGGAGTAGCCTATCAACGATTTTGCGAATTCACAGGCTTTGCCACAATGCCTCAATATTCACAATAATTCTGAGAGTCCAAATAAAGTCAGCACTCTGGCGAAAGACAACCAAACTTAACTTGTTGTTAATAAAATATCTAGCTAGCTAAAAACGGAATAGCTTGGTCTAGTGTGTTTTGAGACTTTGCTAGTCAAAATAATTCTGAAATTCCTAATAAATTCAGAGCCCTGGCTAAACACACCAAACATACCTTTATATGAGTCCTAATAAATTAAGAGCCCTGACTAATCACATAAAACATAAGTTGATTTGGGTATTAGAGCAAGTAAAGTATCAAAGGCTGACACAAAAGTAGCACAAAATTGATCTTGCGGATTTACGGGTTTTGCAACAATGTTTAAATAGGCAAAATAAATCTGAGAGTCCTAATAAATACAGAGCCCTGGCTAAACACACAAAACTGAACTTTATATGGACGTTAGGGCAAGTAAAAGTTCAAAAGCTAACAACAGAGTAGCCCAACAATAATAAGTAACCTTAGAGACTTTGACCAATGCCTCAATACTCAAAATATTTCTGAACCCAACCCCGGCAAAACACAAAATACAACCTAAGCATGATATGAACGGCAACATCGACAATGAAGTATCTGAATAGCCAAAACAATCTTGTGAGCTTAGAGACTTAGCCTCAATAGTCAAAAGACTTCTGAGAGGCCTAATTAATTGAGAACCCTGACGAAACACAACAAATTGAACTTGATATAAATGTCAGGGTTGCAAAGTATCTAACGTAACGGAAACGCTTAGGAACAATCTTGTGACTTTAGAGGCTTGGTGTTGATATTTAAAATACTTCTGAGAGCCCTAATAAGGTCAGAGCCCTTGCGAAACGTCATGAGCTTCAATAGATATTGGTGTCAGCGTAACGAGATGAGAAAAAGCTGTGGCAACAATAATTGGGGAAGAGGGGATTAAGGATTTCTTCTGTTAAAGACATTCTTATGGAAAACATATGATTATTCATGGATTTCATTCGGAAAAATATTTGAATCATTTTCGAAGATATTCTAGGTGTGTTTTAAAAGAAAAAACACGTTGCAAAACAGAGATGGAATACTAATGAATTATTTCACGATACATTGACGATCGCAATCTTTAACACCATATTTCTTTGTATGAGTCATGTTTTATAATGCTTTAGATGTTTGTGAACTGAATAGTAATTTTTTAAATAAGAATAAAAACGATTCAATATTTTATACAGTATGTTTATTAAACATACAGAGTGGCCCAACCGAAAATACTACCCTACTTTTTCTATATCCCATATAAACTCTCTGATTGAAAATTATTTATTTGATTTGTTAAACTTAAAACATTTAGTATATTATTCGAATAAAGCATCATGCTTTCAAAATGTCTATTTCCTGGCATATTTGAATGATAAAAATAATATGTTGATTATTGTTAATTATTTTTAGCTGGCACACATTTAAGAATTTCAGAAATGTATCAAACGCCTACAAAATAAGTGTGATTAGAAGCAAACATACAGGGTAACTCTGCGAAATCTTCTTTACAAAAAGCACAAAGCAAGGCAACTGCTCATTATACGCAAAGATCTGTCCTCAGAATTGGTTTCTTTGAAAGAAAATTAATACGTTATGTAAATTAAATCAATGAATAGTAAATATGAAACAGATTTCAATTATCTGATACCATATATGTAACAACAATAAACTAATTTCTATAAAATTATGTTTTACGGTCACCGGAAGTAATGTTCCTAAAGAAATCTCGCCTTAAAAGATTTTTATCAATATCTCTGTATTTTTTTTGTGTGTCTAGCCTTAGCTGCTAAATTGAAAATCATCTGAAGCGTGATAAAATATCATTTAGATCCCGAGGTGTTACACAGAAGAGAATAGAATACAATTGGAAATGGTCAACGTGTAGTAAAGGAAATTGAAAATTGTATACGTCTTTTACTTTTATTTACCTCTTATCTGTTAGTTCTTTGTGTGTTTTGTCTTTCACAATGCTGTGGTTTTATTCTTCACAGCTTATATTTCACGAGAGATAAATCATATTGTAACTAGAGTTGTAGAAGTCATTTCCAGAAACTGACACGTCGACTTAACGAACATTAAGGTGATCAGTACGGTAATTTGAAAGATCTAGTCGTTTTTTTGCGAATAATATACTTCAAAATGGTTATGTCCGTATTATTCTCAAATTTTTTAGCGCGTTCACAACACTTTCCCTGTCCGAGGAAGCAAAATCTATAAGCGATGATCTTAGATAGATATAGTACTTTGTAGACCATATTTATGATCTGTTATCGAAAGAAAATCATAGAAGGGCGTGTTAATAGCTGTTTTCTTTATGTTCAAACTAACTCTAAGTCTTAATTGGTTATGTGAGGACACTGTGCTTCAACTTTGCCATTTATACACTGAATACAATAAGGATAAGTTATTATTATTATTCCTTATCTTCAAAAGTAAGTTTTCTATACGACAACTTCATAAAAACAATTTTTGTTGCCCTAAAACTCATTGCCAAATCCATCCCTAAATTGATTAATCCAGACATCCGAATAACAACTTCGCAATTTGTGTTGATACAGCAATAAATGAATCAACAAGAAACTCTTTTCGTACAAATATTGACAAACTCAAACACAAAGTGAAACAGACAAATCAGTTCTAGCTCAAAGTTAGTCAATCTGAGCGAGAACAGAACACGGTTTATACCTAACAAATTAAAAGAGGAATCTATTCCTATCTTTGTTTTCCACCCTTATTCTCTGTAGTTTCATCATATTTCTCAACCCCCTATTGGAAAAATCGGATTTTACCGAATTATATAGAGGCTCTATACACCAATCAGTATTAATAACAATGTACAAATTCCAAGTTATTTATTATCATTAATTACAAGGTAGGTTTTTGCAAAACTGTGCATTTAAGTGGTCAGCCTTTAGACAATATTTAGAATCCGAATAGTTTTCAGTCGAGAAATAAGGGATATTTTGATTACAAAATAAACAACTAACTAGTAAACGATGATTACCAAATACATATTATGCCAAACTCTGTTACTTGATGTAGATTTCAAATGAGTGGATCATCCATATCTACTGTTTTGTGCCACTGGGTATATTTTAGTGAACAATTCCGAAGAGCACTTAACGATATTTCTGGTTATAACGTAAATGGACTTGTGTTTACTTTCATATCGAGCTGACGTTTTGAAGTTTTCCAACAATTTGTGAAAAAGGAGTGGAAAATGTTTGTCTTTTTGTTTGATGGTTTACTATTACTTACTTTTCACTTTTGCTAATTGAATAAAAGAAAATCTTAATCTTAACAGATTTGTTTTCCCTCTAGTACTCGTATAGGTATGATAATATAGTCCTCGTTGAATAACAAGGAAATGTCCAATGATTAAGATTAAAATCTGATACACCTGCACTTGATGGTCTATTTCACAAGGTTCACCAAGTTCTAGAGCTCTTATGAACTCCAGTAGCTTGGCTAGTTTCAGAGAAAAAACGTCTCCATCATGCCCCAACTGTTATTTCCGTAGGCTTCTCATAGCGATGCATTTTGTTAGTAGGTGATCAAGAAATTCTTCCTCTTGGAGTGGAGGAAGATTTTGCCAGAGTATTTCTCTGTCTGTTTCCTTCATAATTCGGAACTTCTCCTTGTAGGTGTGTTTCCCCAAGCCGCAGAATGGTTCAGGCCCTACAAAGAGGGTTGACACTCCCTTTTTTGCTGACTTATTGACTTCTTCGTTTACCCTGATACCAAAATGTCCGGGTACCCAAACAAGGGAAACTCTGTGATTCGGACTAAGCTCGTTAAGACCTCTGAAGCATTCTCACACCATTCTTGAGCTGATGACATATGAACTGTCTATCAGAGTGCATCCCAATGTCGCACTTCCTGTACAGGAGATTTTGTATGCACCTACAGATTGCGTGAATTTCCGCTTGAAAGATGCTGGGATTGATTCTGAGTATCCCGAATACTCCCGCTCTTGTCCTTTTATTAATTTGGGAACTATCTATAATCCATTTGATAGTGTTTTGTTTAAGGTTACTAGTGTGTGAGTTCCAGTTAACTTTGAGGTGGAGTTCTTCTGAAAGTTATCCAATGATACATTAACTTGTATTGTTGTAATAACAATATTTTCCATATTTAGTAAAGTTGCATTATTGCAGCAAATGTAACATATATCTCTTTTTTGACTGATCTTATGCTTTACTTAACTTTGAAGCTTTGCGTACACAGCATCACAAGGTAGCTTTGTCATCTTTTGCTTGTTTGTTGTGGCAGCACCTTTGACCTTGGAAAATAGAAACAAATCACAAGCTGCATTGGGACGATGTACTTCACTAGACCCTCTACTGCGTCCACTTCAAGGACTAATATATTCAAATGTTGCAAATCGACTTCCACCTACAGCTGAAGAGGAACATATTTTACAGTCTCATCCTCTAGGCTCAAGCGGCATACGCAATCGTACAAAAGGCTTTATTGTTATTTGTATGTATTCTGATATGTGTTCTATGTCATGTTATATCTTAACATTTTATTTATGTATTATGTATAGTGTGTAATTTCAATATTTATTATTGTTTCTGTACCTGCCTTTTAATTGGATATATTCTGTCAGGGCAGTTATATCTTAAATAAATAAATAAATATACTTGCATACATAAAAATGTGGCAACACTTAAAATATGCTGGAGTTAGGTATGGAATATTGTACATAAATTATGTCGAGAATTTTATGTTGAACCGCAAAATAAACTAATGTTTAAAATAAAAAAAACTTGAGGTGAACTTCCGGTGTAAGCAGAAGTACTCTGCAGGTGCCACTAACTTTTGTGAGGAGGGCATACTAAAAAATACTGTTGAGGAAACTTTCAAAATTTAAATCGCATTAGGTTCAGTAATATTATATTGGGCGGCCATTGTGTAACACCCTGTATATAATGGCATTTATTATATTACGTCACAGTATATTTAAGGGAGACAGTAAAACCACTATGAAATCTACCCGAAATATTGTCTATCTGACTCAGCATCGGTCGCCACTCTTTTATGGAGGCAGTTGGGAGTCTCCATTGGTTCTGATGGGTCAAAACGGGTTTTTTAAAAAAGTGGTCAGACAACTTTAAACAAACCATAATATATATAATAATATTCACAAAAACACCAACATGTCTAAACTCCTATTCGAGGAGGTATAAAATTCTTTCACGAACAGCTCACAACATTATCGTAACGAAAACGCTAATCTTAAAAACAATAAACGATAAACTAAATTTGCCACTAAATTGGCCACATAACTCCGGTCGCCGCTGACGTCACGACCCCCGCGCAATTCCCTCACCCAAAAGCTGCTCAATGAGGTATAGTTTATCCAAAGTTAATTATCATGCCTGCCTGCCGCATCTAACATTATTTGAAAACAATAATGAAACCAAAGTTTCAAAAGTTAAGTGGCAAGTATTATATATATTTGGAAAGATAATTTAATTTCTAAAACGAATATGCAAAAACATACAGGGTAGTCCATAAGAAAAATTACAAGTTTATGTCATAGTTTCAACACCAGTCTTTAAAAAAAAAAAACTAGAGACACCACAGGATTTTTCTCAAAAAAAATGCATTACGACGCCACAGAAACAAAAAATAATCATAAATAAATAAGTTAAAAATGCAATAAAGTCAAAACCACCCTGTATCTTTTAAACGGTTCAAGATATCGAGGTGCGGTTTTCGGCATTTGATTTCGTTTGAAAATCGAGCACGTAACATGTAGGTTAGTTTTCTTCTAACTCCTCTAGAAATTGGTGTTTCCTATCAAAAGTGTCCAATTTGGACCACAGCGCCGGTGAGATCAGCTTTTAAATCATACCCAAAAACTGCCTGGCTCTTGATTTCAATGGATTAATAAGCTCAAATCTACCAAACCTGGATGATTTTGTCAGAAGATTTGTGCGCCTCGACTTCTGATGATGAGATTATAACAATATCGAAACTTGCCTGGTGTCTATTGAAATTATACGACTCAATTTGTGGAGTAGACTTGTCTTATTCTATTAAATAATCCTAAAGGATCGCATGCGGTCCACTTGTATCAGTTCAAGGAACGTAAAACGGAGCCTTCAACTTAAGAAAGTCCAGTATCAAACAATAAACAAGTGTTTCACGACTGCAATTCACCTCTGATCCATAAATGTGTAAAATACGACAAAGTAAAAACTTTCAAAAGTTACTTAATTTAATATAATCACATGCACAATAAATCTGCTGTTAAAAGGTGTGTAAATGTGTCTCAAAACACTAAAGTCTGTAAATTTAGGTTCAAATCCGCTTTTATAGCCATATTACACACTCCTTTAAAATTAACTGCTAATAAATTACGTCCAAAACTGTAGTTACAAGAACCTATTAGGGAATTTTCAGCTTCTAAAACTAATAAATATTTTTTTAGGCATTCTTACTAGTAGAACTTTTTTTTTCCCTCCGTTTGTCATTGATTTATAAATGTACGATAACGTAATGGTGGTTTGGGAATTTACTGTATAGCTACTACTTTCATTTTAATTAAACTGATATCAATTCTTTTTATTTTTTTGTTTTGTTATGTATATCGCCCGATCGTCCTGATTGTAAACTGAGAAAATCTTGACAGAAAAATTAATAATTTTGTTAGTAGTATACAGTATGTAACATTTACAATTAAAATTATATTTTTAGCTTCTATATTGATGGATAAGTGCAAAAAAGGAAGTTTTACAATATTTAACAAACAAATTTCATGAATTTAAATTATTAATTGTATCTGATTAAGTACCAAATATGCAAAATGTTGATGTGGTACTATTTCTTTTGATAATTTTGTACGAAATATCAGATTACTTAATTTTAAGTCATGTGTCAAATTTCATCCAATCACCTCTGGATTACAGCGATAATACCCTACATGTGGTGTTTTCAGTTTCGTGTTTTTTTTATTAAAAATTAATTAAACGTCAAACTGACAACTGGTTTAAAAATGTCGCGAAGATTTGGTATTGCATCTAACGATTCAATTAATGATATTATATCTACTAATATACCAAAAAATACAATCAAATCAAGAAAATATTTCTCGAGTTTTGTGCGACCAGAGAATACGAACTGAATGCTGAAACAAGTTTGCATAATTTGGCTAATATATTGAAAGATTATGCGGTAAATATGAGAAAAGCTGACGGAACTGAATATAAAGAAGCAACTGTAAAAACAATTTGGAATACTACGAGTAGGCTACTCCAGAAAAAATACTTGACTTCAAAATTGTATTCGACCCATTTACCAGGTGTGATATTCAAAAATGCGCGAGATGCAAGAAATGCAAAACGTAAAAGATTACAGCAGGATTCAAACAAACGAAAATACAATTCATCAAATTTGAGTTCAAGTGATTTGGCTAGAATCAGAAGGTTTACAAAATTTTTTTTACCATATTGTAGCTGTTGAGTTAGCTTGGCGAGGTGGTAAACCAGCTACCGGTAGGCAAGAACACAATTAATATGTGGACCAAATCATCTGCGCAAGCTATTGGTTTGGACACTAAGTGTAAAAAGATATCCAATCATTCGAACAGATCAACTGCAGTTAGCCATTTGACAAATAAAGGAATTCCTGAACAGCAATTAATAAAAATAACAGGACATAGCAGCTCTAATTCAATTAAACCGTACTTGAATATTAACCAAGAACGCCATGGTGAAATAATCAACACCATGCGAGGAATTTCTTCAACAGTGGAAATTAACAATCCGTCAACTTCAGGAAACTCTTCTTCCAATTTAACATTTACCAATTGTACTTTTCACAACTGTAGTTTTAAATAAAAATGAATAATATCTATTTGTTTGATTAAAACTAATACATTTTGTACTGAAAATTACGTATTAAACGTCAGATTGACAATCAAATTTTTGATATCTACAAAGTAAAAAATTATCCTATCGAATACTCCGCGGGCATTGATAAATACTCAAAATTTTGTCATAGAGAATCCTTCAAGCGAGTTGCTCAAGGATAATAGCCCTCGGCCTGCAACAAGCTTTCGGCATTCTCTATGACAAAATTATTTTTTGTATTTTTGTGTAAAAATACATAAATAGCATTTGAAAAAATACTAACTTAACTTTATTTTGAAAACAATATAAATTTGATACTATTCAATATTGAATTGGCCGTCCCTTGTGTTTTGGAATGACGTTGATTTTTTTGATCTTTGAATAAAATCAGAATAGTCTTCGGAAATTATTTTTTATTTCAAAGATACACAAGATCTTTCTTCTTCTTATTAGAAGCTAAAATGCTGCCCTGTTAAGCATAAAAGTCATATATGACAAAACCTATATTTTGAGTTATTGAGCAATTTGTAAATGCCGTAAGTTACAATTGATTTAGGCATTTGCTTTTTTCTAACATCCCTTAAGGTTTTTTATGCAAAATCGACGGAATTTTGCTAATGAACGTTGAATTAAATGCTCTCTGATTTCTTGCAATTTGGTCCTACATTTCGAATATCTAGCAGATGGCCTTTAAATACCATCGAAACACTGAACCTTTGATCAGAAATTGTTTACGTTGCTTACAACAGCTACTGCTTCATTACTTTTTGGGAATAATTATTCCTGGCCCAGCCCCTGTAGAAACAAAACTGTGTATACACGCGGGTGTTGATACATAGGCGAAAGGAGAGTGGAACTGAATGCCAGAGGGCTTGTTATCACATTTGCATACAAATAGAAATATTATAAAATTTCAGTTGTTTGCTGTTGCAAAAACGGGACGACTAGGGAGATGGACATATATTATAGCCCTATGGGGTATTGTTAGATGTGTTTTAACACCAATTTTATAACGCTGCTCTATTACAATCTAGAGGGATAAAGTGAAAGCATAGTGCGATGGAATAAACTACCTACTTTGCAACTCTTCGTCATAAGTAATAATAATAATAGGAACAAATCAAACCAAGGCTCCTCCATATAAGGCAAATGTAATATCTTGATAATGTCACGGATGAAGTCATAGCTCCGAGGAAATTGTTCGCTTAGATACTAAAGGCGTACCTAGGACTTCTATTGTTTATTTGTTTATAAACGACTTTGACCGATGCCAAACGAAGAATCCATATTGAATTGTTTAGACACAATAAAACCGACAACTTTCTACCTTCGGAGAGTAACAAATATTATTAATTCAGATGGCTTTTGGTTGCCGTTACACAAAACCATTCCCTCCAACTTTCACATTAGTGGCAAATATGTGTGTCCCTTTAAAGGGACGTGTCCTACTAATGGGTTAAATAGTCTCTAACACGTCTGAAAAAATGTTAAGGGACTCTGTCCAACTGAAGCCACATTTTTTTCTGTATAGCACGTGGAAGATCCTCAAGAAGTATCTAAAAGTTTTTTTATAAAAACTGAGCATCAAAAAAAAATTAATTAAAGCTCATAAAGCTCTTCTCAATATAACGTTCATACAACAAGACGAAAGCAACTTCTCTACATCGGAAATGTCTGACATTTTGTATTTAATTTTCTTATTATAAAATATATTTACAAATATCTCAGAGAATACTTTATCTATACAGGTTAGTGGCGCTATAAAATGGCATCTATACATTTAAAATTTATTTATAATTATATGAGTAAGTAGCAATTATTTACTATTATAAATATCGTTTTTTTGAGAAATTGAGATCGAATGAAATATATCAATACATGTCTGGCATCTCTAATAATGAAATAAAGAATATATCGATACATTTCTTGCCTCTCTATGACCCAGTTCATTGAAATTGTTTTTATTATTATTGATTAAATTAAATTTGTTGGAAAATCAAGTATCTAATAATGTAAATCTATTGTGTAATGTGTGGATTTATTGAGTAAAATGTGCTGGAATATGTTTATGGTGAAAATCTTCAAATAAAGTGTGGCATCACCGAATCTCTCATATTTTCTTGATTGTTGCCAGATATATTTTCGAAACATTAAATCAATTTTTTAATGATTATTGGTGAAGATAGGCTTCGAGGTTTTTTTTCAATACATAAATTTGACGTTTCGTTTTTGCCAACCACGCGAAACCAGGATCTAATTCCAGACATCCTGTATACGCCCGCTGGAAATGAACGAAAACATCGCAACAAATTTACTAGTAATAACAGCTTAATTCATCGAGAAATTGCCTTAGGTTACATAATATCTCTACTCTAATTTCACAATTATTACACCCCTTAACATTAGGGTGAAATTATCCAAAATAATTCTCATAAATTATTATCATCATTATTATTAACATTCACACAAATGTGACTCTTGATTGAAATGCAAATAAGTCAAAAGTTACTGCTATGGAGACAAAGCCACTAATTGACGAATTATTGAGTTTGTGGATATAGCTAAGTAATTAACTGGTATTGAGCAATGGGGTAGTTATCACCTTAGATATATTGTGATATTGTTCCTGGGATAATTATCACTTATGCTGCTTAATAGTTTGCATAACATTATTGGAAAATACAGTGCAGTCGGATAAAAGCCTCAATCGATTTGCGCTACTTTTTTAAATCTCCAATGCACTGTGTTAGGGAAAGACGCTCTATGATTATCTTATTGTTAAAGGTTTGTATGCTTTTGCTCCCTAAAATGGCAGTTTGCCGGTTAAGTAGGATCTATGGGATCTTATCCAAATTCAGACTTCTAACGATGTTGTCTACTGTGACCGAATAATTAGGTAGTTCAGGTTTAAGACCATATAACGCAAACAGAGAGACATATAACGCAACAGAGAGACATATCTGTGAGATACAGCATGCATATTTCATAACATAAACACTTTGAGGTGGAAATTTTCAGATGATATATCATAACAGCCAAAGGTGTTTTAAATGAAATTCCATATATGCACCGTTCTCTTATCTTATCAATTGGAGGCGTGCAGGGGATATGACTATTACTTGTATGGTTTTTATAAATTCAATCGCTGTATCACCGAATATAAAACGTCATAGACGGATCACTTTGTCACGGCCCTTTATTCACGTTCGACCAAAGCCCTGCCGACTGCAGCTGGAAGAAGTAAACGAAATTGAAATTACGAGGCATCCAAAAGGGGGGTGCCGACTGTAAATAAGCCTGGATGGACTACACTTGCAATAAGAAACAATCATCGTGATGTAAAAAGCGCGTCTACTCCGATTCGTGCTAGGACATGCGGTTTTAGAGATACGACAGGAATCATCCTGGATCAGTGATAGTCCAACCATCACGTACACTTTTCTTATAAACAGCATGTCCAATGTCCAGTTTTGGCCAATTTGGATAAATTTTAAAAAAATGTTATCCTTATCAGTTCAAGAAAGATTCCAGACATTCCCAAATAAATTAATATCTGTCAAAAATTAATGTGAGAGAATAATACAGCTTTTCCAATGAACTAGCTCAATTTACACTGGAGAGCTTTTTGTACTAAGTAAAACTCGAGTATGCCGGTTAAAACTGCATCACTTTTTGAGTACTGCTCACTATCTTCTTCGACTGTACATCTTTCGTGTTAGAGCCTCTATGTTCCTACTGCCTTTTTTCACTCAAGAAGGTGACCTTGTTTATTATAGTGATGTTCCTGTAGTTATGGCCAATATAGAAAATATAAGCGAACAATAGAAACTTTTATTGATTCGTCGGCTGCAGACCCACTCATTTTTGTGGCTTGGCCAACAAAGTTTCCTTGCTTTCGCTGCGAATTGGATAGTCGTAACAGAACGGAATGGCTAGAGTTAAAAATGTTGTGAGGAATCTTCTTGTATATCCTGAAAAGTTATTACTTCAGCACCAGCAAGGAGAATGTTTTAGATATCTTTATCAACAGTTTCCTGGCTTATCCGAAGCAAAACAAAAAAGAGGGAGTGTTCATTGGACCTGATATCACGAAACTCATGAGGGATGCTAACTTTAAGCAACACATGATTACAAGACAAAGAGTAGCATGGGGGTATCAATTTTCTGGGAAACAAAAGGGAGCGAAACTACCAAGCAATCATTCCTGATATGCTGGGCAACTTCAAGAAGCTGGACTGTAACATGAGCATAAAAGTTTATTTTCTCTGATCACGCTTTGACCACTTTCCCTTAAAATCTAGTAAATGAGTGATGAGCAGAGCGAAAGATTTCATCAAAATATCAAGGAAATGAAAGAAGATACTATTACTGCTTGTTGTTAAAAAGGGACGACCTTGAACGTGCCCACAGGAAGAAGAGATCTAAAAGAAATATTGATGGGAGGAGAACGCCTTTCTATAAGTTCTTTTTTTCAACCCAAAGTAGGCCGGTTTTTTGTGAGATAACCTGGTGATAGTTAAAAATTTGCAAGCAAATATTTTGTAGACTGTTTTATTAATTAATAATAAGTTCCTAAAGAATAGGATATTTTGATATTATAATTTCAATATTTTTCGACAGACACATGTCGTATAGCACATCCAATTCAAAACATCTACATAGACGATGTTGCGGTTTTGACACGGTCCAATTGTCAAAAGATGTTTATTCCTTTGACGATGTCATATGGCATATAAACGGCGCATCATTTACCGGCTCGTCTTGTCGGTTTTTTTATTTCCTTCTATTTATTATTTTGTAAAACGCAAACTGCCAGACTAGACCTTTAAGCATGTGGAAATAAATTTAAAAAATGATATAAATTCAAAGTAAAAGATAGGAGAGGAGAAAAATATGCATATGTATTGAAAGAGTTTGGAATTCTACGAGGGCCAACTTAATTATAATATATAAAGGACATTTATTTGTAAAAGGCGGCGACAGCAAATGTAGTTATTGTTATTATACCTTTGTAACCAAAAACGACACTAGTGTTTTTAATTTATCAAGTTTTCTTGGGTATTGGGACAAAATCTAAACTCAGTAATTCTGAATTTTAAATTCTATTGCAACGTTTCGTGCAATATGTGCACATCATCAGGCTACAAAAAACACAAAACCTCAATAAAGTAAAAGTTATAAAGTTATATAAATAAAAACACTCAACAAAAGGACGATGACCAAACAGACTAACATAACATTTTAAAAAATTAGATTATACTGACACAGAGTCTAATACCTACCATAGAAAATCTGGTCAAATTCCCTTAGATTTTGTCCCAATACCCAAAAAAACTTGATAAATTGAAACAAAGTGGGATGATAGTTTGATAATTGCTAGTGTTTTTATTACGACTTTCATTTCAAAATGTCTTTTAGACTATAATAGCTAATGAGTTATATTAGAGGCAAAACTTGCCCTTATTTTTCAGGCAGAAAAAATAAAAATATATAAAAATTGGGGGGTTGCCATTCTGACTTTTTTCGATTTGTTTTTAGATAAAACATACATAGGCACCTAAAGTAGGTCTATAACTACTAGGATATAAAAAATTGTATAATTCCAATTTTAATTAATCTGCAAATGTCATTTTTAACTTAAACTTTCAAATATTTCTCCATCATAGAATAAATAAATATATATTTGTCAAAAAATTAAAAATAATTTGTACACAGGTAAACAAAACATATAAAAAATAAGAATAATAATTAATACATACAGGTACATTGTCACATAAATAAATCAATTAAGATACTTAAAGTAAATTAATTAAGTAAATATTCACAGTTCAATATATATATACAAAACACACAATACAAACTACTAACTACCATCCAGTGTGTGAATCGCCCAAAAATTAATGCACATTAAAACAGTCACCTACTGTATAAAAAGCTTTTTCTAACAAATACGTCTTTAGAGCTTTACGGAATCGAGGAAGGGATGATAGTAATTTGATTTCCATTGGCAGACGGTTGTGCATTTTTTTTGCATTGTATATAATCAAGCTTTTGATTAATTCGGAGGATGGGGCTGGCAGATAAAGATCCTGTTCGGCGTTTCTAAGGAGATAGTTATGGAATGGTCTTTCAGAGACATCTCACAGGTGTTTGCGGATTAAGCAGACCGATTCCAATATGCATAAGGAAGGTAGTGTTGGTATTTTAAATTTTCTGAAGAAGTCCTGGCAATGGGCTTTATAGTGCAATCTCAGAGAGTATGAATAGCTCTTTTTTGTAATCTAAAAATACGCATAAGTTGCGTTGCACAGCATGTACCCCAGAATGGGAGGGCGTATCGAAGATGGGATTAGAAGATTGAAAAGTAGACTGTTATGGAAGTTGACAAGTTAAGTTCTTTGGAAACTGATCTTAACGCAAAACAGGCAGAGCTTAATTTTTTTGATAACGCATCAATGTGCAACTTCCACTTCAGGGAGCTGTCAACAACAAGGCCCAGAAACTTCACAGAAGAAACGACGTCAATAGTGGAATTATTAAGTTCAAAAACGCAGCGCACCTTTATATGACACAACACAACAGGTTGGAGTCAAACCATGATTTGATGGTGATTAAGTCTTTGGATATGGTACTATGAAGGGTCACACTATCCACCAAGTGAAACTAGTATCATCAGCAAAGAGACATACTTTACCGCTGATGTCCAGGCACGTAATGTCGTTGATAAATAGCAAAAACAAAATAGAATCCAACACCGAACCCTGTGGAACTCCAGAATCCATCGGCCTGCAAGAAGATACAGCCGCATTGACCCTCACACACTGACTTCTGTTGCTAAGGTACGACTTAAACCCCCCGAATTCCGTAGTGCTGAATCTTGTTAAATAGGATGTTATGACTTACACAGTCGAATGCTTTGGAGAAATCACAGAAAATTGATGCTGTAAAGTGGAGATTGTTCAATTGTTGTTGAAGACAGAGAATATAGCATCATTAGTGCATTGTTGGTAAAAATCCAAATTAATGGCTAGCTAATACTTTATATTTGTGCAGAAATGATAGAAGTCTCCTTCTAACCAGTCTTTCAATAGATCGATCTTTCATAGATAGAAACCTTTTGCGGTGGGACACGCGGTATATAACTAGAATTGGTATCATACTATAATTATTATTATAAAGTTGTATTATCGGTTCTATTACTATACAGAAACATCTCCGAGGGTTAAATTTGCTGCCTCTGCTTTTGTCAGCTCTTAGTCCACACCCCTACACATCATTTCGTCCTTATCTCCTCTTCAAATATAGTTGGAATCTATATTATATTGTATATAATATAAAAAAATCCTGTAATATGTTAACCCCACTTTTTGAGGTATATAAGTATCACAGATAAGCCATTTATATTATATTATCCCTTTTTTATCTGCTTTTAGATAGTAGGTTTAGGTTTTTGCCTATGAAAAGGTTTTAGAAAAAAAAAATTCAATTTAACGCTACTATTGAATCAAATGTTTAGATAATTTAGAGTGATACATGTTTTAGAGCCACGCGGCGCAGCATTGATTTTAATAAATTTAATGGTATCGAGGTTAAGCTAAACCCGATACTTAGTTAGGCCATAGATTATTGTACATTAATCTTTGGTTAGGCTATCTAAAATTTAATGTATTTCACCGATTTTTGAAAATAGAATGTAAAGATCACTGAAGCACAAAAATATCCACAGTTCAATGGTTTGTAGATATATACAGGGTTGTCCACTTTCGACAGCGAAAACTTTAGAAGCAGACAGGGAACCACAAAATAATAGTTTGTTTTATAAATTATTTTCGAAAAATATTTCGTTACAAAAATACATTTTGATTAAAAATTTTCAATTTAATAATATTTTTAAAACTATTTTAGATATTTAAATAAAATTTGGCACGTTTGGATAGATAATTTAGAGACATATTTATAGGGAAAAAATATTATTTTACGTCAACCAGTGGCGTGCGTGCGGACACATCTTTAATTAAATTAAATTTTAATGAAAAATGTGGTGCGCCAACTATGTTTTTAGAATCAAAAATTATTTCTAGAATCCTTGTTGAATTTACAACAAAAAAGGCCTTTTTATTTTTTTGCATTTAATACACAGTTTGTAAGTAAAAGAGTCAAATACCTACAAAAAAAGTTAAACAAAAATAAGAAATTTAATTAGTAGCTTTCAACAATAATAACAAAATGAAAGAAAATTAAAAGTAAAATCACAAACATTGCTCGAAATGTAGTCCACCCACCTTTTTCTTTAATAGTGCATTAAACATAAAATTCCAGTGGATTAAGATCCGGTCTAGCAGTATAAGACGTACGAATACAATGTCTGCCATATAAAATTTTGATGAACGTGTTTATTATACATAAGTAATGTGACAAAATTATAGAAAAACACATACAGGGATAGGTTAATGCAACTTATAGTAATTCACAAACAGCGTTAAATTAACAAAAACCATTATGTTCTCTTCATCCGAGATCATAATCTTTGCTAAATATCGCTTTTTGCTCTCAGTTTTAACCCTTAATTCATAAAACTATTTTGTATACGTGCAAACTTTCTCTGGTTGTAAATCAAGATACATTTCACTAAGCTTTCTGAATGTTCTTTCTATACTTTTGTCACATTTCCAATGAATAATAAATAAGCTTATTAAAGCTTCATTTGACGAATTAACAACAAGACTAGCTGGCATTTATTTCGGCCGCTGTTGATCTGACGTTTTTTTTTTATTAAAACAATAACTTAGCAGAATGTCTGCAGTATCGAATATAAACAATAATGGGTTCAATATAGAGCCCTGTGGACACCAGAAACTACGTATTTAAATCAACATAGCAGCTGTCTGAGAAAATCAGTAAAACTTAAGTTTAGCACGCAGTAAGGGGTGGCTAATGGAACAATGTTATCAATATCCTACAGCAAAGTTGTCCCCGTTCAATTACGTACATGATTATCGGGATTTTGTTCAATAAATAAATGTGTTGTAATATTAGCACAGCTACCGATTTCATATTATTAAATGTCAATTATTATTGATACTCTTTCCTCCCTTTGATCAAAATAATCTTAGAAGCTAAGAAAAATCTATTAGAAAAATATACCAAATTGTAAAAAGCAAGTTCTTGAATAAGAATTTTCGTCGTGTTTAACCCTAGAATACGAGACACTCGTAATTTTTACGACACTTGAAATACATCGTGATTTTTCAACTATTTTCGGATAGTACATCAACCTGTCCACCTGCATACCTTTACATAACGCCAAAAACTGGTTGCCAATGAGAACACGACGAAAACCCCAATTGTACAATAAAGTCTCGTGACCAATATTCATTTAAAACGAACGTGTGGTGAGGAATTTACAAGGACAGATTAATATAGGACCATATTGTTTTCACCAATCTATGAATGCCGAGCGTTATTTACAATTTTTGCAAAATAAAATCAGTGACTTCATGGACGAACTCCTTTACAAGAACGTCAATGTATTTCGTTCCAACAAGACGGCGCAACATGTCACAGTACATTAAATGTTAGGGCATATCTTGAACATGTGTTCAATGGAAAAGTTATTATTATTATTATTAGTTCAGACAGTGCGCGGTGAAACCAATGAGACTGTCGCCCGATTTATAAAAGACATAACTCGGCTCAGTGTATAAAAACACGACGATTTACTATAACGAGTAGTGGACCATGCAGCTGCCCCGATCTTTAAGCGTAATGTCCAGTCTGTTCTTAAAACTATTCACTGTTGGCGCTGATACAACCTCCTCCGACATATCATTCCACGCATATACCACTCTATTTGATAGAAAGTTTCTTCGAGCGAGCTTGGCGCATCTTTCTTTGCACAATTTCTTGCTGTTACCATGTAGGCTCGGATTTCTATTAAGATGAAAGAGATCCAAGTTTATTGTGTAATGTCCGCTAAGAACCTTATACGTCTGTATCAAGTCGCCACGACGTCGCCTTTCTTAAAGCGTTGTTAAGTTCAAAGCTCTTAGCCGATCTTCATATGGCAGGTGGCACAGCGTTTGTGGAAGCTTCGTGAATCTTCTTTGAACTCTCTCCAAAGCCTCAATATCCTTAACAAAATAGGAGACCATACACTATTGGCATATTCTAGGCTCGGCCTGACAAACGACTGGTACAGCCTCAGAACCATGTCATTGGACCTTGATCTAAATGCTTTCTGGATCAAATACCACAATTTTTTGGCCTGCTTCACTACCGCCGAGACATGGACTTCCCATTTTTAAATCATTGGTAATAATCACGCCGAGATCCTTTTGCTGGAGAGTTGGTCGTGTCCACTAAGGGTGTACGATATTTCGGGGTTATTTTGTCCCAAATGGAGGACTGTACATTTATCCAAATTCAAACTCATCACTCTGTCGAGATTGGTCTGGAACACCTCGGCACTCTGCAGCGGATCACAAAACAGCTTAGAGTCATCAGCAAAGAAACTTGTATTTGCATTTCTATTTCCCGAAGTTATGCACAGATATATTCAGATCTACTAGACCTATCCCCTCCAGATTACTTCTTATGACGTTACTTAAAACAAAAGTTTACCAGCAAGGGCCTTTTCATGATGTTAATCATTTGGAAAGGATAATTACACAATCATGCCGGGAAATTTCTCCAAAAATGATAAGGAAAGTATTAACGAAATTTATCAATAGAAAGATGAAATGTATTGAACGAGAGGGTGGATATATATAATTTACATTAACTTTGGATACACTATACCACTACTGTCTCCAGTTACTCAAGCAGATCAGCTTCAAACTTCTTCAATGCTCAAGATAGTGTCCCATCAAGAAGCCCAATATCTGTGTAAAATTTAAATTTAAAATTATTTGACAACACTGTAGAGAAGGTTACGTGAAATGTTAAGGCCACCCGCCAAAAACCTACCCCTCTTTATGCATGCATGTTTACAAGGGGGATGAGAAATAGGTAGAACTTAATGAAATATGTATATACCACAGGGGTATAATTGACCAAAAATTACTATACACCCGGCTTCCTTTTGCTGTATAGTTCGTTTTGCACACACTAACGTTTTGGGTTGGCGAGGGTAATATTCAAGTACTTTACATTTTAATCTGTCATTAACGAAAAGTGAATATTTTGTGTTGTCTCTTCTCATTTTAAAGGAACCATGCGTTTTTGTTTTCAATTTCTATTTTGTATGGAAACTAACAAACAAACAGTTTTTGCTCTGCTTTTACGACAAAACGATTTTCTCAAACACCAGCCGTAGTCAACTTCAGACGTCGTCGACACGCGATCTGAATGTTAATGTTACACGTTTTGCGTGAGATTTTTGTGCGTTTTATTTTGGTTTTGCCTCGAGATTATTCAGAACGCGCAACTTGTCATTTGTCTATTTAAAAGTTTATTTTTTCAACGATGTTTTGGTTTTTATAGCTGAAACTAATTATGGGACAAAAGCCATGTAACTTACACCAAATACAATTATTTTTTTCATCGCACGTAAACTTTATTATATCGAGCACATAATAACACAAAATAAACTGTTGCCCTCGAGGCACGAATAGCTCTCCATATTTAAGTGTAAAAGTAATAATTTTATGACGTTTTTGTCATTTATCTAAAATTTATATATATTTGAGAAACATTTTTTTTTTCGTTTTTGACCCTTTTTTTAGACTATTTTCGGACGCCTGTGGGAACCAATTCTTTTATGGAATATTTTTTAGCTTCTGTTGTATTACACCTATGAAAAATTATTCCATATTTCGAATAAGTATAGGAAATATATATTTTTTATGTTTTGACACTTTTCCACTATTTACGAAAGCCTATGAAAGTTAGTTATTTATGACACATTTTATAGGTTATATTCTATCGAAGCTGTAAATAACTAGTTAATATTTTTGCTATGGTTAAGAAATACGTTTTTTTTAAATCTTTTTGACATTATTTCACACTATTTTCGAACGCCAATGTGGTCGAATATTTTATGTTCAATATTTTAGGTTATATTCAATTAAATGCGTAAAAAAATATGCAGTATTTCTGATAAGTTTAAGAACTATGAATTTTTTTAATTTTTGAACCCTTTTTTAGACCCCCTTGCCTACGCTCAATGTTTCACAAAATCTAATCAGCTCCTTGTCATGTCCAATAGTATTTTTGTACTAAATTTGGTTAAGCGGTTTTTGCGACAGACAGACAGAAATTTTTTTTAAACTACTTATTTATGTATAAAATGACCAAAAACAAGTATTTCCGGTGAAATTAAAAAAATTTTTTTTCATGAAACTAATAGTCTCCATATATATATTACATATATGATATGGAGAGCTAAAAATCTGGATTTTTATTTACCACAAACATTTTTTAGAATAGAAATTCAAAAAAACTTCATCGATATTATCCACCTCATATGTCGGGTAATATCGATCATATAGGAGAGTACTATCGATCAATGTCCATTCACATGCTTCGCACGAATCCAGGTCTTCTCCCTGCGATACCGGAGGACAGGCAGCATGGAGCCAAGTGCCACATGATCTACACTGCCACCACAGTTCATCTACTGTCCCAGTTTCCACGCATATTGGACCTACGTCTTTCATAGGTTCCCCTTCATGTTGTTGTTTGAACTTATTCTTTATATGTTTTTTTAGCTGCTGCTCTTTTAAGTTCTAATGATTTTCCTTTTTGAAATATTTTTTTATAAGCCCTTTCAACTTTCTTCTTCTCCCTCTTTGCTTCCTTGTCCTCCAAGAATGGCGACAGCGGAGTGGACGTTAGTATTCGAGATTGTAGTGTCCTATCCTTAGGGCGAGGTTTTACTGTTAATTGGGGTGTCGGGAGGCTCGCCCATCTCGCTGTCTTCTGCCTATTCTTCCTATCTTCTGAATAATGATAATGGAATTTGGTTATTTTGGTATTTCAGTAAACTCTTCTTCCGCAAATACGTTTCCGTCTAATGCAAAAATACCGATCAGACCTTGTTGATTGGATGTAATGCGATTGTATACGCCTTAGCAAAGAGCTCTGTAATGTCAGTCAAATCAATTTGATTATAATGATGGAATTTCATATAAAGATCCCAGCGATTATCTTTCTGGCTTATGTATTTTTAAATAATAAATTGAACTGCTCAGAATTAATTAATAAGTTAAATTTTCATGTGCCAAACTTGGCCATCCGTGTTCGTCATAATCTGTTTCATCTACCAACAGCACGCACGAATGTTTTGATGAATTTTCCGATGTATATCATATGTTTTGTTTGTACGTCTAACTGTAATGATCTTGATAGTTTTAAATAAATTATTGCTAAAATAAAAATAGTGTTTTTCAAGTCAACAAATACATAATTCAATTTAAAGAAGTATTATTGTTAAACGGCAACTCGTACAATCATTTTGTAATTATTTGATTTTAAATTATAGGTCAAAATCTGGCCAAATGCAATATAACAAGAAAAGAAAAATCACCATGAGGTACTTTTAATTAGGAATTTAATTATGTAGTTTTTAGTTGTTGATACATTTCTCTTTTCTTATTGTCCTGTGACACACACTTAATTGCACAATGCAAGCTAGCTTGTTGAAAAACCCATAACTGCACCACTGATGATGAGGCCTGGTGGAAGGATTTATTAAATTTATTTCGCTGAGACTAGACTTTTATTTTCCATATGTAATATTAAATTAAGGCTTCAATAGCTTTTCCATTATAAATGTTTAAAATATGTGTGTCCAATCTCGAGAAACTTCTAATCGGCCGGTTATTTGATGGACCCTGTATATAATATGGTCAGCAAATGGAGTCCTACTCTATATGCGCAATTTACTGTTTAATTAATAAAGAAATAAATAAATGAAACGTAATTTATTCATTTTATGAAGTTTATTGTCCTCTAATTATTAATTTGAATTACTTTTTATCCTGGGTTGTAAGACTCATGAAAGTAAAGCTCTAAATTATCAAAAATACGTCGTTTCGCAGGCTATATTGCACTTCTATCAAGCACTAAAGAACAATTCAATATAATAACGAAACAATACAAATCATGAATCCAAATCTTAATTTTTTTAAGATTCATAATAATATGAAATACATTATATAAGCAAGACAACATTACACTTAATAAAAAATGTTAAAAGAAAGTTTCCCCCGGTAAAATAAATAAATATAAATACGTGAATAGTTAAACATATTTTTGATAATTTAGATGAGTCCTACAACCCAAGATAAAAATTAATTCAAAGTAATTTATTCATACATTTGCCCCCGTATATTCAATATCAGTGTGCACCTAAAAAATAATTAATATGCTCTCTATCAATTCTAAATAAGAGCCTTAAAGCCACGTGCCAGTCACGAGCGCCTCTGTTGGTGGCGATTCCCAACACATGGTCGATTATTATCAAGGCACGTGCTGAACGCGAAAATCACCCTAAATTTAATCCAAAATTAACTTTCAATCATTATCATTACAATTGTTACAATAAATAATGTTATTGGAGTATTTAGTTATGCTACAGTGGAGACAAAAATAGGCCTCAGTTGAAGTCCAAACTGGTGCCAGCTCGGAACGAATATATGATTACGATAAAAGACTGAATCATGTGATTGTAATATAAGTGAGATTCAACAATTATGGCAACAAGGACAAACCCAACCATGAAGCACGTCATGAAACCAGTGGCGGCTTGTCCTATGAAGCAAGTGAAGGAACGCTTCACCTAAATAAACAGTAAAATTAATAATATTTAAGTATTTAATTTTATTTTATTGGGTAAATATTTTTCTCCATATAAAATTTAAACCATAAATTAATGTATACCAAATTTTCAACCTGCTTTACCATACAACTGTAATTTTGAGTTTCGTCTTCATCTGAAGCAGGCTTTATCGTATACACCTATTTAACATACTTAATTTACATACCTATAGGTATTTCCCCCTTTTCTTATTCGTTTAATAATAGTAAAACATAGTTTATTTCGGTCTCTCTCTCTTCTCTGTGTGCGACAGTTGACACCCTTGCCAGTGCTTGTGTCCTATGACAATAGCCTATTTATTTATCATACACGTTATTATGCAGATGAAGCGTGCCTCAAAGCATTTTGATCGATAATTCAGCAACAATGGGCAACACTGCCATCTGGCATACACCCACTATACAACCACCTATCGCTCTTCGTCTAAACATAATTGCCAGCGTTTAATTGTACTAAGCATAGCATACGAATCTTGCCATTCAAAAAACACTATAAGCTTCATATAGATGCAGCAGAGATTTAATGTAAAATAAGGTTATATGACAACGCTTGGCGAGTGTTTTGTACCTATATGTCGATTATTATTATGATTATATCTATCTCTATCACACAGTCGCAAATTTCTAGTGCTGTCACAATTGTGATCTGTTCTATACCTGTGCTAATATTTTTATTTACTTTTCGGGAAGCTTAAAGGTTTGATTGTTGATATTTTGAATACAAATTAGTCTTTCTATTTAGTTACTTACCTACATATTTACTTTAAGTTTTAAAATCTAAAAAAGTAGTGAACAAATTAAAAAAATTTTCTGAAGTAATCTATCAATCGAGGAGTGAATGTTATTGTTTGAATAAAAGACGTCTACTCCACAAAAAATCTTTATATACACGTTGAAACCGTTATAATTTGCCAGACATATTTCGGACTACAACAAGTGTGGTTTTAATGTCTACAAACAGACAGACATTAAAACAACACTGGTGGAATCTTACCAGCTCTTCAAAATATTACTTACTACTTACAATTAAACATGAAGAAAAAAGAAAAGTACAATGAAACACAAGTTCAAATAATGCACAAATGTTAATGTTTTAAAACCAATTTATTTTCATTATGCTTAATTTTTAAAAAACCACTTTCCATAGAGTGACATTATATAAACGTTTAAATTGAAAATCAATGTGAAAATACCCTACATTAAGTTCATATGAAGTTTAACCCCCTCATCTAACCGCATTATATAAGGTTCCTTAGCCACTGATGATGGACGTTGTAGTCCGAAACATGTCTGGCAAATTATAACGGTTTCAACGTGTATATAAAGATTTTTTGTGGAGTAGACGTCTTTTATTCAAACAAATTAAAAAAATATATATACGGTTATTAATTAGTAGGTATCTAACTATTTTTATAAAAATAAATGTGTAGGTACCAAAAAATATTGTTTTTTTAATAATATAATATATTATAATATCTCATACTTTAATATGGAAGAAGCAAGTGGAAGTAGTACACATCAGCAGCGTAAATTATATTTACGCCGACATCAGGTAAGCGCAGTTATTATGAAAAATCATATTTATTTTTTAATTTTAACTAGAGTTAAGTTTTTTTAATCAACACTCCTTTTAAGAACAGAAAAATCTTGTTAAAAATATACAGACAAATGCATAAAAGCAGAGTTTTTAATAATACCTGGTATGAGACGTATTATGATTTGCTAACAGGTAGCATAAAAGTAATTTGATTGACAGTTTCATAAAATGTGTTTTATTTAGTATTATTATGAAGTAGGGTAATATATTCTAGATACTAATTACACTTTTTAAAGAAAATAATACTTAGGTGAGGTACCTACTTATAAACATAACCTATATTTTATTACTTAATAGGTAGCTAAAATTAATAGGGATATCCCTACTTCGTCAACTGCATAAAATATAGGTTGCTATAAAATTGAAAATTTATTCAGGAACGAAGTTCCTGTGATCCTGGATAAGATGTTGTTTATCGCGGATGCAACTTTCATAAGATGCAGAATTTACATTTGGCGATATAATCATAACTTCGCTTTAGGAAATCTTCACCTGCCGTGAGCACCACTTCCAGCACAAATTGTCAATCAACGTGGATATGGATGTCACCATTTGGAATCTTTAGAAAATTATGTATTAGGCCTTTTGCACGTTTCTGCGGCGCAAAGGTAAAACCTAGTAACCCATTTATTATTATTATTACCAACTGTTTCGACCTCAAGATGATTAGGCCAATGACAAGGTAAAACAATAGTTCAAGTTCGGGAACTAACTTTAAAACTAAGATTTGGACAATAAAAATATTACACACAAAGTTGTACGATTCTTTAGGCTCCATTACTACGTGAACTTGTCATTAGTCTTAAAGTTTAAGTAGTTTTGCCGTCAAGTTCCTGTTGGAATAATAGTAAAAGTCTTAGTTAACAAATAGACGTGTTTTGGGTTTTGGAAAAAACTAAATTAATGTAGATAAATAAAAATCCTTCCAACTAAAATCGTTCTGAAGCATATTTTGCCATAAAATGTAAAAACGAATATTTTATATTTTACATAAATTTACAACAACAGTATACAATCACCAGCCACTTATTCAAAAATTCTTGATATATATTCAAGGGGTTATATAGCCTTATTTATCCCCATTTTGTGTATTTCTGTCGAACTCATTCAGTGCTAGTCCCAAGTGGTGAGGCGAATGTTATAAATATAACAAAACATATAAGAAAAAAAATTGTAGGAAAATCTAGCGGGAAAATGTGAACCAAGCAAATCTCGACAACGAAATTTTAGCATATTCCTATATATAAAGGTAAAACGTAAGTGTAATACCAGAATTGTGTATAGGACCAGAAATTGTATTTTGGACTCGAATCCTTGGGGACATGGTCGATGTAGAAATGTTACCATGTACAGGATGACTTGTGTAAGTAGGCTGTTCTTGAATACAGGGTGAATCTAAATAATATCTATTTATTTATTTATTTTATTTAATCATCCAAACAGACTACAAAGAGTCCAAAAAGGAGGACGATACAAAATAATTAACAACAACAAAGCCAATTAAACATATTAACAAAAAAAAACAAGAAAGAAGTAAGAATTATGAATACATCAAAGTTAGCAAACAAAAAAAAGGCAATCAATTTTAAATAATTCTCCCTAATGACATAGTAATAATTAAAGCTAGATCAGAAACACTCGCAAGTACTAACATAAGACAAATAATAATCTCATCAAAGGCACCGCAATCCTGCACGTCTAATTCTTTCGATGTTATGCGAAAAAATATCAATATCCGAAAAATATAGGTTGTATGAATGCTGAATATTTCTCAGAGGAGAGTTCATGCAAGAATTCGTATTGAATCGCTGAGCATAAAATAACATATTCCCTCGTGTGAACTAGGGTCGAGAAGCCGAAAATGCAAATTCACATATGATACCAGAGGAATCCACACGTCCCTGCAAACAGTTACTTAGAAAAATAATATAAGCAACAAGCCGTCTGTTGACCAATTTATCAATTTTGTATAAGGCTAAATTATTTTCTTATGTGTTTGGAATACGCTCAGCATGAAATCTAAAATTCAAATGCTTTATAAATTTACTTTGGACTCTTTAAAATAAGTTGGATTCCAAACCACCGAAGCAAATTCCAAGTGACTTCTTACTATAGAAGAATATAAACAGATTAGTGATTTCTCAGTTCTAAAGCCCCTTGTGCTACGATATATGAAGTCCTTAGCGACGATACTCTCAACATGTTCCTCAAAGATCAATTTGGAGTCCATGATCACACCCAGGTCCTTCACAGATTCTACAGACTTCAACACATTGTCATTTAAGTTATAATTAAAATCTATCTTATGAACATTCCTTGTAAACGTAATCTTGCAACATTTATCTATATTTAAACTTATCTTATTTAGATTGCAATAATTTGCCAATTTTTGCAAATCATTATTTAATAATAAACAATCATGCATACGGCTAATGGTCATTTTGATCTTCAGGTCGTCAGCATACATGCTAAATTGAGAAAATTCGAAACAGCTGTTGATGTCGTTTATGAATATTGAAAAAAGTAGAGCTCCAAGGTGTGGAACTCCCGAAGTATATCGTACAAATTTTAGGGGTTTGACATTGCAAGGGGTTAAAATGATTGAGCTCTGACAAAAAATGGTTTCTTAGAACTTAGAACTCTTAAGGCTTTTCGAGCAAAAAAATGTATTCCAATACTTTTTCTTTAACTGACAAACATACCTTTGTAGTAACTTGCTGACTGCTGAGGTAAGAGAAACCCAATGAAAATACGTAAAACAAACGTGATAATATACAGGGTGACCCATTAGTGTGTGGGCAGAATATATCTCAAGATCTATAAGCGATAGACAAAAACTCCTTTGCAAAACTGTTAGGCTATGAAGAGATGTAAAATCCAAAAATGTTTTCAAGTATACAGGCTAGTTCACAAACTCGCAGCAGACCAAACCTGCTTTTCTTCACGCGACACCCTATATATTTTAACATACATAAATGCCGCTCAAAAAGACAAGGAAAATTACATAAGGGTCGTGTGAGGTCTATTTGAATTCTGTTTTTTTTTCTCCGTTTTATTGGATTTTCTTGACTTCTGGTTTGTAATTTTTCAGGGTGTTCACATTTTCTAAATTGTATTTTTTGCAAAATGTTAAATGGGACATTCTATAAATCTCCTGAAAATCGGGAAGTCCCTTTCATATACTTTTTATTGATATCATATTACATGACCTTAAGGCTAACTATTTTTTCATAAAAAAATATTAAAAAAAAATAGAACGAGTTACCCACAAAAGTTTTTGTTCTTTTAATTGTTTTTTTATTTCTGTTTAAAAACAAAAAAGTTAAATTACAGCAAATGAAAATAATTTCGTGGCAAAACGGGCTAAAATGTTGGTTTTACCTACACAAGGAATTTTGTTTAATTTAGCAGGGCCCAGTCTAATTCAATAGAACCAGACCGAGGCATGGGTCAACAGATACTGACGAATTCGTTTCGCTCTTGTTATGAGCTCGTCAGAGTACCATAGTCGTTGCCCATCTACAAATATCGGCCTGCATTTAAGCACAACAGGATACACAACAGTAGACACATGTAAACATGTATCATCTACATGTACATAGTAATGCATATCCTATACCATGCATTTTAGACCGCTTTGCCTCGAAATTATTTTCATTTATTATATTTACGGACATGAAATCCTTTTAATTTAAATTACAGCTTTATTTTAATAATTTGCAAATAGACGCTCTGAGAAACTAAAAATAAAATCGATTAAACACAATTTTTGGAGAATTTAAGTTCAAATAGAATAAAATCTTTAATAATTTTTGTATGGAAAAATGGTTAGTTTGGTCTCCTGCGCGTTTCTGAACTACCCTGTATAATTGAAAACATTTTTAGGTCATCAATGCCTAAAAGTTTTGTAAAGGATTTTTTTGTCTATCCTTATACATCTAGAGATATCTGCCGCCCACACACGAATGGGCCGCCCTGTATAAATATAGAATTTGTGTATTTTTCTGGATTTCATAGAATTTAAGTATTGATTGACAGAAGTAGTGATGGTGAGTGGTGATCTCTAATTTAAGTATGGAGAACTGTTCGTGCCACAAGGGCACCAGTTTATTTTGTAATGAAATACGCTTGCTACACCCCTGTTTCAGCATCATAAATACCCTAATTTGAATATATTTCACCCAATCCGCTAAACCATAACCAGAAAAAAAAAAAAAGAAACGCCAGTACCATAAATCAGTTAGAAACAAATTTATAACGTATTTATTAGAATTTATTGTCCATTTTTTGAGGGGTAACATTTTAGAGTAAAACATTATTTGCAACGTAATTCTAGCATACAGGGTGGTCTAACGAAACGTATGAATGTAACGTGCCCGCTTTTTGTAAAATTTAAAATTAGTCCCGAGGTGAGAAGGGGATTACTTTTTACTCA
Source organism: Apoderus coryli (assembly GCA_911728435.2). Lineage (NCBI taxonomy): Eukaryota > Metazoa > Arthropoda > Insecta > Coleoptera > Attelabidae > Apoderus > Apoderus coryli. The sequence continues at coordinate 5,753,724 of OU452209.1, read as the reverse complement.
TTCTAGATCAGTTAGCATTGCTGTTACGAAGTTAGTTAGTGCTAAACACTATGTTTGATCAATTAGGTTTTAACTGCTTTCAAAAACGACTTTAGGAACCTCAAATCTAAAGCTTTGATAATAATGAAAAATACTTGTAACTGCTAGTTTAAATTTCACGAAAAGAGAAAAAGCTACATCCATACTTCTCGTTGACTATCCTGTATAATAAATAGATAGATAAATCAAAAATATTTTGTAGACATACGAGTGTAACCTGTAAAAGCTTAGCAAAGTCTCAAATGTTATAATTATATAGAGTAGGTAGATATTGGTTTAGCTTGAGCTCTAAATTGAGAAGCAAGGCAGCGTAACCTTTATTTAATAAACGTAAAAAGTTCATTCAATAATTAAAGTGTCTCAGATTTCTAAAGAATAGTTCTAAAGCAATTTATAGTTTTAAACTCAACTTTGCTCTATACAGACCATGGGCTCTAATTTGCACTGACCATAATTGTGCCCTATTTTCGGCTCCTCCTCTTATACTGTCCTGTACACGAACTTCGCTATAGAATTCTTAATAAAAATATGTTTTTATTATAAATCTTGATTTCCAAATTTGCTCCAAGCATGACATTGTTAGAGTAACCATTGATAGAGCTTAATTCAACAGCAGTAGATTTTTCTTATAAGTTAGCAATAAAATGCATTGTTTAGTTGGCTTTGCCACAGCCTTAAAACCATCATTAACAAAGCCTTAAAGCAAAATAGATCAGTAAATTTTACCTATAGAGAGCTCTCTAAGCTCTCTATCTAAGGAGATCTTCTAGAATTGTTTTGGAGGCACCGTTAATAGACCCTTAAAACAAAATAACTTTTGGTTTTACTTGTACGGCTCTATTATAAAATTTGCTTCTAGAATGCCTCTAAAAAACATTATTTGATTTGCTTTAACAAAGCTTTATTCATGTGCCTTCTCGAATAAGCTCTTATATAGCCTAGGCCTTTGGCAGTAACAGAGCGTTAAAGTCGCCACGTAATATACTAAAAACACCTCAGTGCTTTGGCAAGACATAACAAAACTACCTTAATAGAGGGTTTAGCCCACTCAGAAGTCGAAGACAGCCGGTGAATCCGCTAGATAGACATCTAAGGCTCTATCTATAGTAATGAAAGTCTTGAAGGTCCGTTAACAGAGCCTTAAAACAAAATAACCTTTGGTTTTACTTGTACGGATCTATTATAAAATTTGCTTCTAGAATGCCTCAAAAAACATTATTTGATTTGCTTTAACAAAGCTTTATTCATGTGCCTTCTAGAATAAGCTCTTATATAGCCTAGGCCTTTGGCAATAACAAAGCGTTAAAGTCCCCAAGTAATGTGGATATACTAAAAACACCTCAGTGCTTTGGCAAGACATAACAAAACTACCTTAATATAGGGTTTAGACCACTCAGAAGTCGAAGACAGAGGGTGATACAGCTAGATAGACAACTAACGCTCTTGTGCTAAATGAAATATGTGAATCAACGTACTTTAATATTTTTAGTATGGGTTCTGTGAGGTTAAACTTACCGTTATGAACTAGTAACGTGGAGTCTCTCGCTAGAGCCAGTTCTGAGTCTGTTAGAGTTGCGTCAGAAGCGTTGTCTGAGGTCGGAGTATCGCTAAGACCTGCAGGTTGCTGATACAAAGGATGCTGATAAGTGTGATGAGTACTGTTACCGTATCTGCGTGGTGAATCTTCACCCTCCGATCCGCTGAGGCTGTATGCGGGGTACAAACGCCCCTTTCCTGTAAATAATTTTTTTCTCTAGTTACGAATATACATACAGCAAAAATACATTCTAAAATAGACTTATTAAATGGCATCGTTTGTTGTTTTTTGGTTAGCTTTTTTTTTGTCAAGAGATGGAAAATGTTAGCATGCGATAACGCTACCCACCCTTAATGCCAATTTGTTTGTTTTGTGTGCCCTTTTTTCTCTGTTTTGTTAGGCTCCTAACAAAAATTACAACAACACTAGATATATGATTATAGCGAAAAAAGAATGAACGTTTGCCAAAAATGGCTGAAAACAGAAGCGATAAGATACGGTATAAAAAGCTTTTTTATTTGAGTAAATAAAATAAAATTTGCAGAACTTTATTGTGAAAGGGTCCCAAGTATCTCTATAATTTACATAAGTTTATATTAATGAATACAAGTTAAACGGTTTATTTATGCTTGAAAACGGATGATTTTTTAAACGCGATACTCTAGAAAAATCTTGGAATTTGTAAACGTTGGCAAAAGTTATGTGGATGTATAAGCGATTCCTAAGGGATGACACCATGGTTTATCAACCCTGACATATCAGGATAATCAACAAATCTCTCTCTGCTGACCACGTAATTTTTTCATATCATTTCTTATTTGCTGCTGAAGTTGTTTGGTAACTTTCTATGTACTTCTATTTTTTGTCCAGGTTAGTTCTTCATTGTTTGTGTCGCGCTCTTTTCGCTTTGCTTGTTTCACATCGTCGCTAAGTCTTTGTCCTTTATCTTCTTTAACTGCTCTGTCCAGATATCGAAGTTGAAGATTCTAAACGAGTTAGTAATTTCCAAATTCGCTAACTTGACAGATGAGTTAATAAACAAAAAAAGGACAAAGACTCGGCGACGCCGACAATGCGAGACAACGATACAGAAAGAAAATAGCGCGACACAGACAACGAAGAACTAACCTTGACAAAAAATAGAAGAACATAGACAACTTCAACAGCAAATAAGAAATGATATGAAGAGATTATAGAACGCCAGAAACGAGCGAGGAAATTGAAGAAACTAAAGAAGAATTGTTGAACGAAGTAGGTGAACAAAAACAAGAATTAGAAGAAAAATTATAGACGATTTTATATTAACGAAGAATATGATTAAAGATACAAGAAGAATTCCCTTAAGAATTTTGAATAAGAATTGCAACAAAGGAATGAGTAGTTTGTGGAAATGGAGAAGAAATAATATGTAAAGATTGTTAAAATTGGAGTAGTAATATTGGTGTCATGCCCACAATCTTCGATGTTCGGTTTTTTTCTGAGAAATGCTAATGTCTTTTGATACACTACTCATTTCATTGAGGATCGCCTCAGAAATGGATGATTTTTAAAGGCTACAAAACCTCGTAATTTTACCGTTCTTCCTTGCTGAATTTTCCGTAAAGACTAAGGTATGACAGAAGCTCAACATTATCTTAAGATGCTTACTTGATGAGTTTTGCTTCTTAAGAGTGTTTTAAGGTCTTCATTTGATGATTTTAGCGTCCAAAAGTAAAGTTCGAAGTCCTTTTTAGGGTTCTGACTTGATGAATTTGGCACAAAACTAACCCTGAAATATTCAAAGTCTTCTTAATTATTCTTCTTCTTTATTGAGTTTGGCAAAAAGATTAAAGCTCGAAATCTTTCCTTAGCTAAAAATATTTTGTGAGCCTTACTTGTTAAAGTTCGCGTTAACATTAAAGCTCAGAAGTTCATAATCCTTTTAACGTACTTATTTGAAGATTAAAGCTAAGAAGCACGAAGTCCTCTTTATGAATTTGGCGTAAAAATGTAAGCTAGAAGTTTGAAATCCTTTTAATGTTTTAACGTGATGAATTTTGCGTAAAAAAATTAAAACAATCTCAATGGACATTGTGTACATTACAAGTTTATAGTTTCATAAGATTCATGAGATGCGAATATAAGACAAAATGTTATTAAGATGAGAGAGTGAGGGATTTGGGGAGTGAGGGTTGGTTTTTGGAGGTGGAATGTGAGTTCGCGGTGGCGGCCCACGGAACACACACATCTAAAGCTGTTATTGCTTTCAGGGTGGCTGAATTTAATGAATATTTCAACGAGGCACATCTTATTTACTTTTGTTTTCTGGTGTTGCGTGGAATAGCGGGAATGGCAGACTAGTATGTTTGTGTTTTGTGTGTGCAAAGGAAAAGAGATGAAGACAGCCAGAAAGTTTCTTTTATGTGGTGACTTTCTCTCGTCTCGTCCGTCGTTACTCTTCTTTCTATGAATTATTTCATCTGTTTAGCGTGAATTTCGTGTACTTTGTCTGGTTAAAGCAATTTCGAAATGGAACTGATATTTTTAACAAATCAATTTTAGTTTAAGCATCAGATAAAATTATGGTTCGTACACCTGTAGGCGCAGAACACCAGACGACAGTAAGTGACAAACACGGATGGATTTTTCACGAGATTCAGAAAAAATCTTTGGTGATTCTAAACTTTGTAACAACTGTGAGTTCTAAATTCATTTCTCAGGTCGCCATTTTACTAGAGCTGCCTCGGAATAGAAGCTATAGTGCTAATGTCTTCAAAAAACCTTTAAAATGTGGTATTTTTGTTCACATAGCTCTATTTTTAGAGTTCATGGATTGGGTTATACATAAACTTCACGCTACCACCGACAGAGCTTTAAAACAAAACAGAGCTGTTGGTTTTGCCTATAAAATGCTCTATTTTCAAAATTTTCTCCTGGAAATCTCTATAGCATAGACTTTGACTTTACATTAGTAGTGAACGTTTTGCAAATTTCTTCAAAACACTTTTAAAATGTGGTATTTTTGCTTACGCAGCTCTATTTTTAGAGTTCTTGGGTTGGATTTGACTTAACCATCAAGGCGCAGCCAACAGAGCTTTAAAACAAAACAGAGCAGTTGGTTTTGCTTACAAAATGCTCTATTTTCAAAATTTTCTCCTGGAAATCTCTATAGCATAGACTTTGACTTTACATTAGTAGTGAACGTTTTGCAAATTTCTTCAAAAAACTTTTAAAATGTGGTATTTTTGCTTACATAGCTCTATTTTTAGAGTTCTTGGATTGGATTTGACATAACCTTCACGCTACCACGGATAGAGCTTTAAAACAAAACAGAGCAGTTGGTTTTGCTTACAAAATGCTCTATTTTAAAATTTTCTCCTGAAAATCTCTATAGCATAGACTTTGACTTTACATTAGCAGTGAACGTTTTGCAAATTTCTTCAAAAAACTTTTAAAATGTGGTATTTTTGCTTACATAGCTCTATTTTTAGAGTTCTTGGATTGGATTTGACATAACCTTCACGCTACCACCGATAGAGCTTTAAAACAAAACAGAGCAGTTGGTTTTGCTTACAAAATGCTCTATTTTAAAATTTTCTCCTGAAAATCTCTATAGCATAGACTCTGACTTTACATTAGTAGTGAACGTTTTGCAAATTTCTTCAAAAAACTTTTAAAATGTGGTATTTTTGCTTACACAGCTCTATTTTTAGAGTTCTTGGATTGGATTTGACTTAACCATCAAGGCACAGCCAACAGAGCTTTAAAACAAAACAGAGCAGTTGGTTTTGCTTACAAAATGCTCTATTTTAAAATTTGCTCCTGAAAATCGCTATCGCATAGACTTTGACTTTACATTAGTAGTGAACGTTTTGCAAATTTCTTCAAAAAACTTTTAAAATGTGGTATTTTTGCTTACATAGCTCTATTTTTAGAGTTCTTGGATTGGATTTGACATAACCTTCACGCTACCACCGATAGAGCTTTAAAACAAAACAGAGCATTTGGTTTTGCTTACAAAATGCTCTATTTTTAAATTTTCTCCTGAAAATCTCTATAGCTTAGACTTTGACTTTACATTAGTAGTGAACGTTTTGCAAATTTCTTCACAACACTTTTAAAATGTTATATTTTTGCTCCCACAGCTCTATTTTTAGAGTTCTTGGATTGGATTTGACTTCACGCTACCACCGACAGAGCTTTAAAACAAAACAGAGCAGTTGGTTTTGCTTACAAAATGCTCTATTTTAAAATTTTCTCTTGAAAATCTCTATAGCATAGACTTTGACTTTACATTAGTAGTGAACGTTTTGCAAATTTCTTCAAAAAACTTTTAAAATGTGGTATTTTTGCTTACGCAGCTCTATTTTTAGAGTTCTTGGGTTGGATGTGACTTAACCATCAAGGCACAGCCAACAGAGCTTTAAAACAAAACAGAGCAGTTGGTTTTGCTTACAAAATGCTCTATTTTAAAATGTTCTTCTGAAAATCTCTATAGCATAGACTTTGACTTTACATTAGTAGTGAACGTTTTGCAAATTTCTTCAAAAAACTTTTAAAATGTGGTATTTTTGCTTACATAGCTCTATTTTTATAGTTCTTGGATTGGATTTGACATAACCTTCACGCTACCACCGATAGAGCTTTAAAACAAAACAGAGCAGTTGGTTTTGCTTACAAAATGCTCTATTTTAAAATTTTCTCCTGAAAATCTCTATAGCATAGACTCTGACTTTACATTAGTAGTGAACGTTTTGCAAATTTCTTCAAAAAACTTTTAAAATGTGGTATTTTTGCTTACACAGCTCTATTTTTAGAGTTCTTGGATTGGATTTGACTTAACCATCAAGGCACAGCCAACAGAGCTTTAAAACAAAACAGAGCAGTTGGTTTTGCTTACAAAATGCTCTATTTTAAAATTTGCTCCTGAAAATCGCTATCGCATAGACTTTGACTTTACATTAGTAGTGAACGTTTTGCAAATTTCTTCACAACACTTTTAAAATGTTATATTTTTGCTCCCACAGCTCTATTTTTAGAGTTCCTGGATTGGATTTGACTTCACGCTACCACCGACAGAGCTTTAAAACAAAACAGAGCAGTTGGTTTTGCTTACAAAATGCTCTATTTTAAAATTTTCTCTTGAAAATCTCTATAGCATAGACTTTGACTTTACATTAGTAGTGAACGTTTTGCAAATTTCTTCAAAAAACTTTTAAAATGTGGTATTTTTGCTTACGCAGCTCTATTTTTAGAGTTCTTGGGTTGGATGTGACTTAACCATCAAGGCACAGCCAACAGAGCTTTAAAACAAAACAGAGCAGTTGGTTTTGCTTACAAAATGCTCTATTTTAAAATGTTCTCCTGAAAATCTCTATAGCATAGACTTTGACTTTACATTAGTAGTGAACGTTTTGCAAATTTCTTCAAAAAACTTTTAAAATGTGGTATTTTTGCTTACATAGCTCTATTTTTATAGTTCTTGGATTGGATTTGACATAACCTTCACGCTACCACCGATAGAGCTTTAAAACAAAACAGAGCAGTTGGTTTTGCTTACAAAATGCTCTATTTTCAAATTTTCTCCTGAAAGTCTCTATAGCAAAGACTTTGACTTTACATTAGTAGTGAACGTTTTGCAAATATCTTCAAAACACTTTTAAAATGTGGTATTTTTGTTTACGCAGCTCTATTTTTAGAGTTCTTGGATTAGATTTGACTTAATTATCAAGGCACCACCAACAGAGCTTTAAAACAAAACAGAGCAGTTGGTTTTGCTTACAAAATGCTCTATTTTAAAATTTTCTCCTGACAATCTCTATAGCTTAGACTTTGACTTTACATTAGTAGTGAACGTTTTGCAAATTTCTTCAAAAAACTTTTAAAATATGGTATTTTTGCTCACACAGCTCTATTTTTAAAGTTCTGGGATTGGATACCTACCATTATAGAGTTCTCCTGCTCTTAATAGCCATAAAGGCGTGCTTGGATCGCGTTTGGCAAAACGTTAAAGTCGCCATTGACAGAAGCTTAAAAGCCTTATAGAATAAGCTTTGCCCATTAAAATCACCATTGATAGAGCCATAAAGCATTCTAAGATGCCGACTTAAAATAAAACCGGTTCTATTTATTTTGAAATTCGCTAGAAAGCTATTAAAAGAGATTTTTTATATTTTTTATTTTATCCTATCCAACTGGATTATTTATGATTTGTTTATTTTTTATTTTGAATGATTAAATTCATGTTTAAATTCTAAAATCTTTCCATTTTCATTGTATAGCTGATGATGATGACCTTAATGAAGTCTGAATATAAATCAATGTTTACTCATTAAGATGATTTATCTTTAATCTTACCTAAAAAAGTGTACCTAGTTCTCGTACGCCCGGTATAATTATCCATACAGTTCTATAACGTAACATCATTCGACATCAACTTTTGTTATCTAAATTCGACGTAGTCCGTAAATATACCCAAATTTACTTAACGACCCTTCGTAATGTAGGGTAAATATTGACTTATCGCATAACAAAAAATTCTGCTAATTTCTTACAATAGAGTTTGACTCAAAAATAAACACTACATAAGATAAAATAAATAATCATGTCATTTAAAACCCCTTAAAAGTATGATAAAAATAATTCTGTTTACTATACAATAAATAAGATGTGAAGGTTGGAACAACCCCGGTTTTGTGATCGACGTTACTTAATTAAAATTGACAACTGCTTGTGTTGTTGGGAAAATTTGTTGTAATTTTACTTATTTGCTAATAAACTCTACTTATGGCTTAATTAAAGATTTCAGAAAAAATACCCGATCAAAAGTCGTGTTTATTTTTCAAACGAATTGCTAAATTAAAAGTGTTTGTATTAATTAATATCATGATATCCTCCATATTGGTTTGGACTAACACATGGTTCAAATGAGTTCTAGAGGACTAAATTTCAATCATTTCTTCACCTTTCTCGACGTTCCTTGGCCATTACCAGGAACGCAACCAACTTACAAAAACAATGCTTCTGGACGGCATTACACTAGCCAATGCTTTGCTGATCATCCTGTCAGCCTCCTCAGAGCAACTTTGCGTGAGTGTTCCCATAAATTGGCGTTGAAAAATAAAGCCGACTTTTGATCAGGTTAACAGGAAATCACTACACAAAAGCAGATCTGACAGTTTTGTTGTGTAACTTTTCGCATAACATTTCTCACGTGATCAACCCAATACACCCTTAACATTCGCCGCAAAATCCACATTTCGAAGGCCTCAATCTGATTTATTATTATTGATGCATTCAGCGTCAACGTCTCAACACCATACATCAGAACGGACCAGACATAGCACTTAACTAACCTTTATCTAAGGCTGAAACTTCTCTTCTTCTTGTCTGTAAGAAATTTTCAGAGTTTTAGGAAGGTTTTCTAGCCTGCTCGATCCTGCCTCCTATAGCCTGATCCGGATCGCATTTTTCATGGATGATGCATGATTTCCAGTACATTATTCAGAATAGAATAATCAATTGAAACGGTCGTCTAATTTACTATTTGTATAGCATGATAGCCAATTTTCTGCCTTTTTAGTGGTCATTGTATTACTACTAGGCCACATCACTACTTATTAATTAAAAAATACCAAACCAACCCATTTATATTCCTTCCATAGTCTGTTTAGGGAATATTGATGAAAGAAATAATCGCGTGACTATTCGAAATCAATATTAATATCGTTTTAATTTTTTAGATATACAAGAAATCTATTTCACTTTAATTGGATAACCGGAAAGAATCATTAGATAGGAAAGGTCGCACACCTTAAAATATTTAGGCCAGATTTTCAATCTATTATATTATGCAACTATCATTTAAATGACAACAACACTGAATCGCAGAGAAGGTTGATGAGAATGCTGAGCGAAGTTAAAACAGGCTTCATCTCTAAAGTGTTCAGTTCCATCCTCGTAGACTGCTTGCTATTTTTGCAAAGTTTCGTATATTTGCAAACATCGTTAGTTTCAAATTGCATACAAACCAGATTCTTAAAAGAAAATTTATCTACGCCTTAATTACCTCGTTTAATTTTACAATTATTTGACCTAATTTTGAAGTTTTCACAGGCAAATGAGAAAGAGAAGAAGTAAGACATAACAAACTTTAAAGTTTTTGATACGAAGCTATAAAATTTAAATTTTTATTACCCTATTTATGCTTGAGAATTACTTTGTTTAACAAAATCAGCGATTTAAATAAAACTCTGTCCTTAAAAAGAAGTTCATTCACAGATACTCTGATTGGCCTTCTAACTGAAAAAGCTTTGATGCTCTTTCACTAGGCTTTTCCACAAGCGTGAGGAACGAAATGGTATGTGCATATGATATATTCAACTTTCTACATTTCCAAAATCATCAGTAGTAATACCCCTAGGGTCTTGATAATACCGAGATAATTTTGTCATAGAGAATGCCGAAAGCGTGTTGCAGGTCATGCACTTTCGTTTGCAATATTTGGAACAAGCCACTTACTATTTGTACAACTTTTCGATCCTCCTTGGTATGTTTTACTGAATATTGGATTGTATTCAATTCTGTTGGTTGGCGTTCCATCATTATTTTTCTCAATCGTGAAATAATCTATAAGCCAATCAGCTGGTTCACCACCTCGCCAAGCTAACTCAACAGCTACAATATGGTAAAAAAAAATTTGTAAACCTTCTGGTGTACATTCATCCCATAATTCAATGATTCTAGCCAAATCACTTGAACTCAAATTTGATGAACTGCATTTTCGTTTGTTTGGATCCTGCTGTAATCTTTTACGTTTTGCATTTCTTGCATCTCGAGCATTTTTGAATATCACACTGGTAAACGCGTGGAATACAATTTTGAAGTCATTGAAGTATTTTTCCTGGAGTAGCCTACTCGTAGTATTCCAAATTGTTTTTACAGTTGCTTCTTTATATTCAGTTCGGTCAGCTTTTCTCATATTTACCGCATAATCTTTCAATATATTAGCCAAATTATGCAAACTCGTTTCAGCATTCAGTTCGTATTCTTTGGTCGCACAAAACTCGAGAAATATTTTCCATACATATTTTTTTGATTTGATTGTATTTTTTGGTATATTATTAGATTTAATATCATAAATTGCATCGTTAGATGCAATACCAAATCTTCGCGACATTTTTAAACCAGTTTGACGTTTAATTAATTTTTAATAAAAAAAACACCAAACTGAAAACACCACATGTAGGGTATTATCGCTGTAATCCAGAGGTGATTGGATGAAATTTGACTCATGACTTAAAATTAAGTAATTTGATTGGTTACTATATTTAGTAAAACATTATCACAAGAAGAAATCTAGAAGCACTTGAAGATCTTTAGCAGACCACTAGCAGATTTTGGTCAAATGAAATTTCTCATAAAATCTTCTTTGCTTCTGTAACTGAGGCTTACCAGCGTCAAGAAGAATCTGTTTTCAGAATTCAAAAATGAACGTTAAAAGAAATTGTTTACTGTTAAATTGCTTGATAACTAATTATTATATACTCTTATTTTTTCATGTTATGCAAATCAAAAAAGACGGTCTGCAGAGCTTCTTTGAAATATCTTTGATCTGCGAGTACCAGTTTAAACTGGAGTTAATCTCGACCCCCAGGAACCTTACAGCAGCTCGTTAAACGATGCCACAATCACTATTTCGGACTCTAACGCTGTAGTCGACTTTTTTAGCCGAAAAATGAATGTGATTTGTTTTCTTGAGGTTCAACACTAAACTGTTACGACTACAATATCTCCGCATGTCCTCCAGACATTCGTTGCCTCTGGCACTCAGATTATAACATTATCAGCAGTAATTATTCTTCGTCTTGTTCCAAGACAACACGTTTTATCACTTCATCAAAACACTTTTATTATTCTGGACGCACGTTTCGCTACCAATGTTAGCAAGCTTCCAACTAACTAGCTTTTAGAAAAGAATGCCAGCAAACTTTGTTGCAGTTCTTCGTTGATCAAGATTGACTTATGAGAGTTTATGGAACAAGAAACAGGCGACTGTCCTAGCTCTTGGGCTGACCCTCGTAGTTGCCTACGATCGCGGTGGAGATCAGACGGGGACAGGCAACAAGAACAAAATCGTAAACATTTGCATTTTTTTACTATCCATTTCTACTAGGTTTACTGTTATCCACAAATCTGAATTTATATGTAGGAAGTTTAGATTTTTTTTATGACAGACTATATCTATTAAATTCGAAAGTTTCCAAATAAATATTTTATTCGGTTTGGTATAAAAAGCGTGCCTTCGGTAGTATAAAAGTTTAGTTTAGGGTGTGTAGTTTGGGCAATAGAAAAAAAGACACATAAAACTGTGGGGCGGCTATACTACAAGCAATCTTTAATAATATGACTTTACGGATCGTTAATTTTTGGTAGAATATATCCGGTTTTTATTCTTTTTTTTTCTTTATCACAAATTTATGTAACTTTATCGTTATATGATTAGTATTATCACAATTTCATAAAGGGTGCGTTGAATCAGAACAATTTAATTGCTTTTGTATGTATTGTCAAAAATACGAGGACCAATAATTATAAATGAAAAATAATTTAATGGCAAAGCGGACTAAAATATTGGTTTTACCTACACAAGGATTTTTTTTTAATTTAGCAGGGCCTCAGTCTAATTCAATAGAACCAGACCGAGGCATAATGGGTCGACAGATACTGACGAATTTAACATTTTATAATTTTTTATAAAATTAATAGTGCGCTGTGATAAAGACACACTCATTCGTCGAAACCTTTGTTTTATGCATAATGGTGCCCCGCTGCATTTTACTCTAGCAGGGCGAGAATATTTAAATGTGACTTTTGAAAATCGTTGGATAAGAAGAAGTTGCTTGGCCTCCTCGCCGTACCTTTTTTTTTTTTTTTTTGAAAGGGTCCGTACGACTTAAGTCCCCGGTTTCACTGCAGCCTCATGGGCTTATTGTGAAAGATCCCCGTATATTATTCTCATCTAAATCATATTGAAATTATCCTATAGGTACCTGAAGTACGTGAAATGAAAAAAAAAATAAATAAATAAACAAATTTGACAACAGTCCACTCCTCTTCCTCCCATTGGACATCTTAATATATTTTCTATATATATATTAAATTTGATAACAATAATAAACTTATTTTACAAAGAAAACTAAAAATCAAGATGAAACATAATGAGATACACATACAAATTGAAGTTCCTTTTTTTATGTCAATCACATTCGCTCTAGAAGAAAAGCTATATAGGAGTTCCTGAAACAGGCAGAACTAAGTAACTTTAGGCGTGAGGGTAGATTATTATACACTGCGTAGATGTTGAAAGAAAATGATCTAAGAAACAGTGCGCTCCGGTGAGGCGGCGGAGACAAAAGACTCCTAAACCTAAGATTTAAGGTATGGACATCAGATTTGAAAGTAATTTTATTATACAAATATGATGATGATATGTTGCCGTGTTGGAGCGGCAAGAAAAAATACAGTATACTTTTATACAAACATACAATTGTTAATACATAAAGGATTTTTGAAATAACGTAGGACATGCATTGTTATGAAAAGTTAAAAGGGTGCGCCTATGGACGGCTACGGTCGGTATTGACATTACAAAGGGATATCGAGTTGTGGTTTTTTATATTAATTTAAACTAAAATTAGAAAGACTATACTAAAAGTCGACTGTGTTTTTAAAATTCCAAAACGGAACTTTAAAAACATGCCTCGTCTTTGGCATTCGTAATAAAAACAAATTTCGATAATTTATTTTATATTATAACACGATATAATTTCGCTTGGGAGGGAGGTGCTTCATAAAACAGACTCAATTACTCGATTTGAATATTTTTTTCCATCGTCTTCATGGCTTTTCCACCACGTATTCCAGATGAAGAGTGAAATATATTCTAATATAAGGTACATGGTGCAGTGTAGGCTCTTGATATTTAATTTTGTTTTTCCATCTTTGCATTTTCCGCATGAGAACGTACACGAGTGTCTTATACTCTCCGGATGCTCGTAAAATACGGCGTGGTACGAGGGGTAGTATAGGGGTGGTGCTTTTTTTATTATTTAATTTTATTATTTGTTTTTCTTGGGGGTGATGATAGTAGATAATAATATGCTACTCTCTTTTGTATGCAGATTTTTTTAATCATCATTAAATTTTGTAATGGATTTTTTATTGCATTGCTTTAATTAATAGGTGTGAATGTAGTTAATTCTAAATTACCTGAATTCACTTTAGGATTGTTAATTAGAAACAAAGTCTCCCGTACAATGAAGAAACCAGGTACTAAGTCTAAAATGTTAGTTTTCAAGAAATTGTGTTTAATTTAATTAATTAATTAATACCGACAATTAATGATGATGTTGGAATATTTATTATGTGTGTTCCGTCTAAAAATATTCACTCTAAAAAGCCTAAATAACCAGTCAAAACATTTGAAAAAATTAACAAAATATTTTTTTTAGCATCCTGACTTTTTTTGCAGAACTGCCTTTTTTTTGTAAAATTCTGTACAAAAATTCCAATTTTTTTTATCATTCTGACTATTTTTTACAGAATTATTACTATTTTTAGGAGAATTCTGTAAAAAATGCGGAATTTTTTATCATTCTGATTCTTTTACAGAACTCTGTAAAAAAATCGGAATTTTTTATCATTCTGACTTCTTTTACAGAATTATTTACTATTTGGCTTTTTTTGCAGAATTCTGTAAAAAACTCGGATTTTTTTGTCATTCTTACTTTTTTTTATAGAATTATTACTATTCTGCCTTTTTGTAAAATTCTGTACAAAATTCCGGTTTTTTTTATCATTCTGACTTTTTTTTACAGAATTATTACTATTTTTTGCAGAATTCTGTAAAAAACTCGGAATTTTTTATCATTCTGACTTCTTTTACGGAATTATTTACTATTTGACTTTTTTTGCAGAATTCTGTAAAAAAACTCGGAATTTTTTATCATTCTTACTTTTTTTATAGAATTATTACTAGTCTGCCTTTTTTTTTTGTGAAATGATGTACAAAAATTCTGAATTTTTTTATTATTCTGACTTTTTTACAGAATATTTTATTATTCTTACTATTTTTACCGAATTATTACTATTCTGCCTTTTTTTTTTGTAAAATTCTGTACAAAAATTCGGAATTTTTTATCATTCTGACTTTTTTTTACAGAATTATGACTATTTTGACTTTTTTGCAGAATTCTGTAAAAAAATCGGAATTTTTTATCATTCTGACTTTTTTACAGAATATTTTACCAATCTTACTTTTTCGACAGAATTATTACTGTTCTGCCTTTTTTTTGTAAAATTCTGTACAAAAATTCGGAATTTTTTATCATTCTGACTTTTTTTACAGAATTATTACTATTTTGACTTTTGTTTGCAGAATTCTGTAAAAAAACTCGGAATTTTTTATCATTCTGACTTTTTGTACAGAATCTTTTATCATTCTTACTTTTTTTTACAGAATTATTACTATTCTGCATTTTTTTGTGAAATTCTGTACAAAAATTCGGATTTTTTTTATCATTGTGACTTTTTTTAGAGAACATTTTATCATTAATACTTTTTTACGGAATTATTACTATTCTGCTTTTTTTTTTTTGTAAAATTCTGTACAAAAATCCAGATTTTTTTATCATTCTGACTTTTTTTACAGAATTATTACTATTTTGAGATTTTTCCAGAATTCTGTAAAAAACTCTGAATTTTTTATCATTCTGACTATTTTTCACAGAATTATTACTATTCTACATTTTTTTTTAAATTCTATAAGAAAATTCGCAATTTTTTATCATCTTTACTTTTTTTACAGAATTATTACTATTCTACAATTTGTTTCTAAAATTCTATAAAAAAACTGGGCATTTTATATCATTATTACTTTTTTTACAGAATTATTTCTATTCTGCATTCAATCTAAAATTCTGCAAAAAAATTATTCACCGCACACCATCCACTGTATTAACGAAAACAAACTAATTGCGCAAACCTCGACCTTCGAATGTCTAACAAAAAATTCACTAAAGATGCGCTAAAGGCTGGTTTGATTGGTTCACGAATCTTGTAAATTGCGTTCTAGCTGTATTAGTTAGATTACCAAGACAATATTCATATAGTTAAGATAGCTGGTGAGTCATTTAAATTTAAAATCTACCTTTCCTACTGACGGCCATTTTTATCTTAGAATTAGGAAGTGAAAATTAAAAATAATATTTCATTAAATTCTAGATTAATTGTTTTCCAAAGGGAAAAACCACATACCTAACTCCCCTTTATATCATCTCAGCCCTAACACGGAGAGTAGATACAATATAATATGCTTAAAAGGGGATGATAAAAAGACGGGGGTGGAACTATGTCGCATTGTATGTTGTAACAGTTGGTAATTTCCTTTTGCACATCCATACTCCAACCTAAAGTACTTAGAGAAGGGTGTTAAGAAAATCCTGTTGAAAACTGCCAATAAATAATAACGTTGTGCGGCAATATCCGCAGACTCAATCATCTTAACGTTTTATTATTACTACTAGTTATTTTGATAAAAAGAGAAACCGCAGTAGCTGCACTTTCGATAACGAGTCTTAGGAGACTGTACCTTATAAGAGTATTAGAAAGATGAAAAATTACCCGTATAGAGATTCTGGAAGACAAGGAACATTGAGAGGCATTAGTCTAGGAAAATAATGGTTTGATTAATTTTGATATTTGTGGGAGCTTTTATGTCGGAAACAAATATTCCTACGAAGGCAGGCAGTCCCTATGGGAAAGGGATTCCTTGTTGACAATAGATAACAAAGTAGAAGTATTTTTTTTTAAATGGAATTTTATTTCCTAAAGCACTAAAACTGCGTAAAAACAAACAATCCAAAGATTTCTAGGTTTCCAAAGAATTGGTGAAACGGTTATACTCATCCTTCTTATCCGTACATTTATTATTAGATGCGCTATTTTATTATTTTTCGTTAGAAGCTTTAAATGTAATCAAAAAACGGACAAATACAGCCCACTTCTTGCATTTATGCAACAAAAAGGTTCGACTTACTTAAACAACATTGAGAAATATTGCTCAATGGATGCAACTGCAGCAAAAATACTATTTCTGAGACTAAAGTTCGTTCGAATCATGCACAATCTACAGTTTGTTGATGTATGCAACTTTGTGAAGTAGCTTCATTTGATTGATCATTGAAGCAGCTACCGAAATTGTGCGCCTAAACCCGGAACTTTCACGGATTGAGGCAAAATAATTATCGTTCGCGGCTTGATATTTAGAGAACTTGAAATTGATGACCATTTGCTTAAAAAATCATCCCTTCTGTTAATGATGAAGAAGAAAAATTACTGTATATTGGAAAACCCACACGTAATTATAGAGAATTTTGATTATCTGACTGTTTGGTGTGCTTTTTAGAGTGGCGGCTTAATCAGCCTATTTTGATGACATATAACATTACTCTCATCTTCATTCCGTAATAATCATGTTAAACTAACGGTTATTAAAGCAGTACACCATCAGAGCTTTTGTCAGATGGTGTGCAGGAATCTGGCAGGCAAGACTTGGGACTGTAAACTCAAAATACTGTACACCATAAATGAGATACCTATCATATCTTATGGGGCACTCTAAGTTAGACCACAGTACAGCAAGGAGAAAACTTGATAAGGTACAAAGTATGTATTACTGGGGCTATGAGAATGTGTTCAACTAGGCCACTTGGTGATAGAAAGAGCAGCAAATGAGATCATGCTCAGACTGTTTCCTAGAAGAACTTCGCCACAAAGTTAAGTAACAAGAGGGACTGGAAAAGAACTTACACACCCGAAACCTTAAAGAAAATACTTCAGCTCGCTAACAGGTATGAATTATCCCAAGTCAGCAAGAAACGTTCTAAACATGTTGGCTTTGATACCAATTGTGTTATTTATAATGACCAAAATACCTACAAAAGGCAATTTACCGCGTCTATTTTATATTCAATTCTGTAATTTCAAGGTTTCCTCTAATTTATTTTTAGGGATAGAAGTAATTATATCATCTCCGTATCTTTCGGAAGAAGAAACAGTGGAAGATACCTGTGCATCTGTGTACTGTCTACAGTTCATAACTCCGTCAAATTTAAAATCTGATTGGTCGTGTTATCGATCAATATTTAACGACAATTAAATTTAGTAAATAAATGTAAAAGTCGTGAACACAACAAAATGAGCAAGTGAAGTATTTCTTATCTAAAATTCTAGACTATTACATTTTATGAGACCTTTGAGCTGGCTCTTCGTGGCCACGCTGAACGATCCCCACGCGCCGCTACTGATCCTCTTGTATTTTATTGAAAATCAACAAGTTGACATTTACTTTCTTCTTTCCGGGCGGGTTACGCTGTAGGGTTTTCTTGGATGTTTTCGATTTTATGATTTTAAATAAACATAATAATTAGTGAACAGAGGGAAAGGAGTTTATCTTTTTTTCGATCTTCAAATTCCTGAACCTTTATATATTACATGGATTATATAAGGACTCTTTTCTTGGGTAATTTTTTGTTTAAACAAACTGACAAAGGATATTTTATTTATTATGTATTGTTTGTGATATTTTGCTTTTAGAAGTTTTGAATGATTGTTTAATATTATCAGTAATTTTTTAATTTTTTTTTGGCTTTTAGGTTCTTGAAAACAGATTTTCTTTTTTTTTTAATTTTTAGCGAAAAGTTACATTTCGCATATTAGTATAATTTTTAAATTGTATTGTGTTTGTAAACGTGATGTCCTGCGAAATATATGTATTTTTATTTAAAAAAATTAGATATCTTATACAATGTGATTTTAATAACGAACTGTAAAAAAAAACTAATAGAATGACCTGAAGAAAGCGATAAAGCTACGCCGAAACGTTGTAATTACCCAAGAAAAGAATCCTTATATTATGATTGATGGAATTTATCATTGTTATTCATATAATCATGCAACGAGAATTCAGTTCTATTTTTGAAAAACATTGTTTCATCTCTGAATGAATCATTTGGTTAATTTTATAAACTGTGAAGTATTTGTGGTGCATTCATATTTACAATTATAAATATAGTGGTTTGTTTCTAATTTTAAATGTAATGTGAATAATTATTATATTTATGTGCCAGATTGCATTTTTGATGACATCTTACTCCAATAAATTGCCCCATTTAATCTATAACAAACATAATTTGTAATAACGTATGAAACCAAACATATAATATATTTGTATAAAATATTATACAATGATGATTAATCTTTAACAACATTAAATATACTTTGTTGTATTTACAATTTTTAGCATTGGCAACGTAGCCTTGGCACTACTGAAGTTGCGACCTTTTTATAACTCCCACCTGCACCCTCCCAGCCCCCTAAATCGTTCTCCCGTATTCTTCCATTCTCTCCTGTTCTGTCACATTCAATGGAGCTCTCGTACTCTCTCTGATTCTCCGTTCTTCCCCGTGCTGTGTAAAAGCCCCACCGACATTCCGTATTGATCCCAGCGATGATGACTGGAAAGTTGCAAAGTTGTAAATGCATCGATAGATTTCGGAAATCTTCGTGTATACTTACAACTTCCGATTATTATGGAGAAATAAATGCAGTGAGTTTTACAGCTTTCTTTTTTTTTATGGAGTTTGAGGTTGGCGATGAGATTTTATTTTTCAAATAATTTGTTTTTCTTTTTGTGACTTTTGAGACAATTTGTACTATCTGGTCTAGTGAAAAGGGATTCAACAAATCTCCATAGCTCAAAGAATGAAACCTGCTCCCAAATATTAAAGCACCCAGCAGTTTATCAGTAGCTTAAGAAGGAAGAGAAGACATGGAAGATAGATTTGAAGGAGAAGAACGCCAACTTCAAACACCAATGAAAATATCGACAGAATGCGGGATGTTTTCTTGTCAGACGTGGGTTGGCAGTCAGAATGATCGAGAACCAATTGATTTTGATTTACGCCAGCGTTCATTTTCCTAAAAATGGTTGCAATAGATGTGTTGACTTTTTGCCCATGTACAAAACTCAACACGATTGAAAATCAATATTGAAAAGTTCTTGATGCAGTTGCACTGTGTTTGGGTGTTATCTTTCGTTAAACTACCTTAACAGTCTCTTGAAGACCGCTTTTTGGGGATGCTTTAGCATCGGGAACCTTTGAGCGTAAACTCGCGATGCCATATTAAGGCGTTTATGGACCATTCTCCTATTCTTTCTCCTTTGGAATAGGTTCGCATTTTTGATAAATTGAATTAAATCAAATGTCACAGATAAAAAACTGTTTTTTGAAAAATTCCCAACTCTGAGGTAAGAATTTTCAACAGACTATTTGACAATAAATATCAAATTTAAACAAAATGGAGTCTGCCTACTCAAATTCTCATGACTGACTTGATAAATATTAGAATTTTGAAAATTCTTCCTATAATTAGATACCAATATGTGTGCCTCTTCCATGCAAAATTAAAGATATACATATCTATAAGAAAACTTGTCTTTAACTTTAATTTTTGCATAATCAAATACAGGGTGGTCTACATGAAACTAAGAAATTCAATTAAAAATTCGCCAAATATTATGAATATGTGCATTTTCCACGAAAACGTCAAGAGTTATCCATAGGAAAGTATTATAATATTTGACAGATAAGTACTTTGTGCATCTAATTTTGACCTCATATATGTTCTATTTGAAATAAACAAGTTATTTAAAATTAAACTTTACGTTCATATAACTTATATTATTGGACACCCTGTATTTAATATTCGAGGTTTTTTATATTTGGCATAACAAGTGATGAGAGTGATTTATCAGATCAGACTGTTGAAGTTTTTTTGACAATTCCAACTGACAGTATAACCACTATACTTTTTTATTTTATGGTATGCCTAAATTAATTTTGATTTCACAAATTAATGCTAAAGCTTTAAGTGGTCCACCGTGTATGTAAAATAACAACTAACAAAGAATTAGGTACTTAGTAGAGAAAAAAAACATCACCTAACAATGTTAAAAGCTTTTCACAATTAACAGACCATTACTGCTGTTTCCTGATTTGTGTATGTTTTAAATTTTATCTCCAGTTTTCCAAAGATACGCATTTCAACTTTCGTTCCTTTTTTCCCATTTTAACTGTCCAATAACTCTTGTTCTCAATTATTCTACTACTCCTACTTGAATTTCCCATTTCCTCAACAAGACAATTTCACAGAAATTCCAATTATATAATTATAAATTATTTTGAGGTAACGGGAACAGCTAATAAACGAGTTTTAGAATATATTTGGAGAATGTCCAGGTACATCTCAGCTTTTAATTGTTTTAGATGTTTAACGAATTCCAATCTCCAAACTTACCGAGACTAGTTAGCAGTATTTCTCTACAGGGCCGGATTCACAACGAGGACGAATTCAATACTGTTTTTTTAGCTCTGTGGTATAATCTACGACCTTATGAAATTATGACCATTTTGAACATTAAAATGAAGCAATTTTCTAAAATCAACTCAAATGTTCAAATTCAAATTATGTATTAACTAAACGCATAATAAAACAAAAATATTTAAATTTACAGTGTTCGAAATGCTCACCATTTTGTTCAACCACTCCAGTTTACGATTTATGTGGCAACTAGACTTTGACATTCGACATGCCTCGATGGCAACATGTGTTTCGTTGTGTACTGTTTAAGGAAGAAATCGTTTACGAAGAGAAAAAAGCTTACATTATAATATAGGATTTACTATGCTTTGCTGGAGCTTTTACTGCGTGTGAAATAGATTTAAAACTATGTAAACAGAAAGCCAAATAGTAAAAAAGAAGCATATGAAGAAAAATGAAAATGTCCACTATTTACTTACTTAAATAGCTAATTTAAATGTATAGAGATGTATATATTTCGTACGTAGTCTTCCTCTGTAGAAAGGAAAAAAGTTCTTGTTAGGTATTTATATAATGTGCAAATGTCACATGAATGTGTAAGGCATTATGTTATATAAATATAAATTCAAATGAATTCTCGTTGGATACGAGGCGTGTTCAATCAATAACGGGAATTTAACATTATTTGCTTTTCCGAAAAGTGTACATTTTATATGAATGGTGCTTTGAATATGTACCTATAATTATTGCCGTTCAAAAATCAATGTTTTGTCTTTTTATTTCCAGAAATTGAACTGGTAGAATTCATATTTTTAAATATGTAAATGTTTGTAGCTATAAGTAAAGTCTTTCTAATTCTAGTTTAAAATGATATAAAAACCACAACTCGATATCCCTTTGTAATGTCACTACCGACCGTCGCCGTCCATAGGCGCACCCTTTTAACTTTTCATAACAATACATGTCCTACGATATTTTAAAAATCCTTTATGTATTAACAATTGTATGTTCATTTCTATAAAAGTATACTGTATTTTTCCTTGCCGCCCCAACACGGCAACATATAAACCGAAGAAACTTCAAAAGAAAACTATTTGTATAACAAACGCGAGTATAAAAAATTGCTGAAATTGAAGCGAAAATATTATCAGAATGGTGTATTGAGAAAACTAAATAACATTAACTCTTCTAGGGATTTCTGGAACGCAATTAAGTCTGTGTGCCCGCGTAACGACAAGCCGACTTTATCTGTGAAGGAATGGGAAGTCTTTTTTGAGGGTACCTGCTTATTTTCGGATGTACGTTGTAATCAGCTCGATTTCGAGGTTACTTATGAGGAGCTTCTACGCTCGCTTAATCATTGCCGAAATGGCAAGAGTCCCGCTATTGACGGTGTGTCGTATGAGTTTCTGAAGAACCTTCCCACAAATTGGCTTCTCTATCTTTGTGGATTTTTTAACAAAATTTTAGAAACTCAGAGAGTGCCGAGTAATTGGAATCAGATTGCTTTAACAATGCTGCATAAAAAGGGTCCGACAAACGATCCTTCAAACTATAGGGGTATTGCCCTCATTAATTGCATAACAAAACTATTTACGCATATTCTCAATAGAGACATGGTCTGATCGCTATGGGCTGCTTCCCGAAGGTCAAAATGGGTTCAGGAAAGGTAGGGGTTGTCTCGACAACATTTTCACCCTAAGTTGCGCAATTCAACTGCATCTCAGACTGAAAAAGCGCAAAGTGTTCGCTATATTTGTCGACTTTCGTAGAGCCTTTGACCTGCTAGATCATCCTCTTATGTGGCAGAAATTATACGACATAGGCCTGTCCTCTAATATTATTAATACTCTGATAAACTTCTACAAGAGTGCTGCTGTTAAAGTCAAGATGAAAAATGAATTTACTAAGAATTTTGGTATCACCCAGGGCGTTTTGCAGGGAGATTCTTTGAGCACCCTTTTGTTTTCACTATTTTTGGCTGATATAGAACGGTTTTTTAAAGAAAATGGGTCGACGGGAGTTAGCATTGACCATGATACAAACATTAACATCCTGCTATATGCAGAGGACCTAGTTATTCTCTCTGATTCTGAAATCGGGGTAAGCCGCTGCTTAAGGAACCTTGAGAGCTATTGTCAGATTAATAAACTCGAGATCAATGTCGCAAAAAACAAAATAATGTGTTTTCAGAGAGGAGGTTTTGGGGCTGTCAGTGGAAACTTCAAATATTTGTCAAACCCCATTGAAATGGTGAGAGAATTTGTTTACTTGGGGATAACTTTCTCTGCTTCATCCCTTTTTACGAAGGCAGCTGCGGTTATGTCCACAAAGGCAACTCAAGCTACGGGCAGGGTTTTGGGACTAATGGCGAATTCTCGACTAACATCGTGGAAAGCCAGAATGCAATTATATAACTCGCTGATTTTGCGCATATTAATGAATTGCGCGGTAGTATGGGGTCTTAGATACCCTGATGTAATCGAGCGGGTGCAAGTTCAGTTTTTTAAGCGATTGCTCCTACTGCCTAAAACAACCCCAAACTACTAAATTCGAATTGAGACAGGCACTGTAAAGCTTTCAGTTGTGCTATTCCAGCTAACAGTGAATTGGTTGCAGAAGCTAATGCTGATGGACTCCTCCAGATTTCCTAAAAAATGTTTTTTGCGACAAATAAGCTTACTTGGCACAGATGTTGATGTCAGATATAACTGGGCAGCACAGCTGAAATGCATGTTTAACTATATTGACCGTGGTGACCAGTTTGAACGTCTGACAGTCGCACAACTGAAAAGTGAAAAGCAGCTCTATTCGGATGAATTTAGAGACAGGTGTTCTGGTGACGATTTCCATTTGGCCACGCTTTCGAGTTACGCACTATATACTGCGCCTAATATTCCCAGCTCCGCCTGTCAGAGATACCTTCAGCTCGACATGCATATAAATTTTATTAGGATCATAGCACAACTTCGTTTGGCGAGCAAAGTCTTCCTCAGTTTGTCTGTCCGTGGTACAACTTATCAGATCCAGTGTGAGAAGATTTGTAGTGTGTGTAATCTAAAAGCCAACCAATCTATCCAGCATGTTTTGTTCGAATGTGTCCCTTTGTCATGTATCAATGAGAGTTCCGAGTATTTCCTTAGATCGTATCTCGACTTCAAGACTGAACTGTCTAAAAGTAATACTAAGTCAATTAAGACGATATGTTATCACATTGAAGTTACTCTCCTTCTTTATTAATGAATAGTGGTTAATTATTATGATATTAAGTGTCTTGAATAGGGCCTAGTAGTATGCATTTTTTTGTTTTTTTTTTTAATTGAAATTTCTTTCTCGTATTTTATATAAAACAATTCACTATTAATTTTCAGGGTAATGGCACGGTATGTAATAGTATAATAAATATATGAATCGCATAACACCTATTTAATATGCATTGGTTGGTGTTTGGTGGTTATGGTTGTTGCTGATTGTATTTATAATAGATATTTTTGTTTTTGTTCTTCTAAATTTTACATTGTACACAAACATTTTGCTGTAAATTTGTAAAAAATTTTATAAGCAAATAAATTGAATTGAATTGAATTGTATGTTCATTTCTATAAAAGTATACTGTATTTTTCCTTGCCGCCCCAACACGGCAGCATATAAACCTACCCTGACTGTTTTTTTTTTAGAAGTTTAGACATAGATACACACGTACCTAGTCCGTGTTCGAACAGCAAGGAACATACCTTTATAATAATTAATACTATTGTTAATACTTGTTATGCATAGAAGTAGATACATTTATAATAATATGCTTCTGATATTATAAACTAACAACAAATTTTACTCACTTAGTCAGTGTCATTTTCTATAGAACGTAAAAATTTTATAATATGTGTATTCGTAACTGTTAAAATCATCATTGAATATGAAACATTTTGAGGTTAATTTCTCAGTTAACTGTCAAATGAATTTGTAAAAGGATATTGTATTTTATAAGATTTTATTTTATCAAATTTGATGATGATCGAAAATAACAAAAATAAATGAAAACATTACGCATCACCCATGTATGTTTAGCCTAATTTGTCTACGACACTATCAAGTTTACACCCTCAGTGATTTGACCGGAAATTAAGTTTTTCGACACGGTATACTTAGAGCTTTTTATCAACACACGCACGTAACCGGATACGTCATACGATCTAACTGTTTTTGTATTTTTTTTTGCTTTGATTCTTCGACCTTATCGTGCTTTTGTGTAGTATTTTGGGTGTAAGTAAAATTATTACCACCCTATAACGACTTTTATGCAGAAAATAACGTATATAATGGACGTTTGGGCAATTTGGAACTGTGTATTCAGTATTCAAGTTAGCCGATTTAATTAACAAAAAGTTCAATAATGACAATATTAGGTATTTGTAGTACAGGGTGCGGCATCATAACTTCCTTATTTCAAAACGCAATAAAACCCATTTTATCGAGTAGAAGTTTTTATTATGTTCTTAAATAATGTAGGTACATATGTAAAGTTTTCATGTCAGGTAGGTGACGCGCTCCATTGGCGATACACTGAATAAGCCGATTTCTGACATTTGTCATAACCCTTTCCAGCATGGCAGCTGGTATGTTGACCATTTCGGCCCGGATCTTGGCTTTGAGATCCTCTAGCGTTCTTGGATGATTGATATAAACACGCACGGAAAGAAATATGCGTGCATTATTTCTACATACATTGGATAACGAAAATTGGATCTAAAACATTCGCAATTGCGACTTTTTTGTACATGTGCTTGTTTAAAAAACATAAAAACTTTTGTGTACATTGAATAGGATATTTTTTATTCATTTAAGTTAACAAAAAATGCACCACAGTGTGTACTTATTATTTATATACCAGTGTTTATATTTTATACATACATTTTCTCATAAAACTAATATAATTCTGTATTAAAAATGCACAATTTGATGATATAGAAGTTGTTACAACAATGCAAAAGTAAAAGTGGTGGTTAAAACAAACATAATGTGGTGGTTGAAGTGTGCGTCCTTTTCTTTCTCGAAATACCTATAACCATCATCTGTCTCTTTCGGTATTGCTCTAGGACCTCTGACCTTGGAAAAATTCGTTATTCTGTTATTTTACTGTACCTCTACTATACCTATTTGTAATGCATTCTTTTTATTTGGTGTTCGTCTATCCAATTGATAACAGGCAAACGCAATTATTATGTTTCCCCATAGCTATTTATTTAAAAAAAAAATGGACGAATTTGAGAAAAATAAATTAAGTGAATGGGAGTTAACGTATTTAGAACAAAGATTTGAAGGTAAGTTCAAATGATTTATACCTATTTAACTTAAATCAATGTAGGTAGGTATATGTATTAAAATTAGGGAATTCTAGCTTTTTGAGCAAACTCTGATTATTTCCGCTTCCCTCCACTATGTGTAGTGTCCTATTTGGTACTGAATTTATTAATCTGACATGAAAGTAATAGTAGGTAGGTATAAAAAATTACTATACCTACCTACTATTATAGAGTATAGATAGAGTACAGAGTACCTACCTAATCGTCATTTTGATGCTTGCAAAATAAATCAAAATCGCGTACAATTAAAGGTCACCAATTTATTAGTTCTTCACACAAAATAAAAAGCAAGGTATGTTTAACAGCCAAAATTAAACCCTAAATATTCAACAGTTTCAATGTAATCTGTAAATCTGGCATCTCCCAAAGGACAAGATTATAGTAACTACATAGTACAAAAGAATGCAGAATCAGAATGCACCCAGTTATTGTTGTATCTATAGTGTCACGATCGTTGGTATTTACATATTCAAAAAAGTAGTTTTAATTTCAATATCGAGCAAAACCTAATACTAGACATTTAATTTTAGAACATCAAATTGATAAAGAAGCCTTTGAAACCCTGACTGAAGGTGATTTTCAAGAACTTGTCGCTGCTATTGGATTGAGAAAAAATGTTTAAATAGATATATGGAAATTAGGTCAAACTCGGTAAGGATATTTTTTAAATTTGCTAATTTGTATTAACCACTTAAGTAAACGAAATTTAAAAAATGTTTTATGTAAAATAATTAATATTACTTTTATTATTATGCTTATGAAACGCTTAATAGAGATAAACTCTATTCATTAGATTATTTATTAGATATGTTATGCACCATGTTAACTCCACGTTTCCAGTTGTGATTTCAAGTATTTGTTATGTTTATTTCTACTTTTTTATCCATTAATAAATTTATTTGTCAAAATTATTGTGTATTTTTAATATCAAAGTTTGTACACATTTCCTACATAATCTTGTGTATATTCAGCACAAAAATTAGTATTGTTTTTGCACAATTAATGCATCAAACATAAATATTAGCTGTAACTAAAATCTACACTTTTTACAGTTTATGACAATATTGTTGGGCATATAAAATATATTAAATATGTAATAAAAGTAATCACATTTGTACTAAAAAATTTTACAAATTCGGAATTTTTAGTTCATCGTTATGTGTAGAAAAAATGCACACTAATTGTACATAACATCTACATTTTTTGCAATTTAAGGCAAACCATTGGATACTAGAAATATATTAATTGTGCATTTTTCATCCATCACCGTGTGTTAAAATTAGGTCCAAGTGTTTCAAAATAATGCCAACTCAATATCTTCAATTCTGCAGAGAAAAAATGAACAATATTGCTCCTGTATCCATTTCAAGCACAAATTGGTTTAAAAATATTTACAATCGTGTACAAATTATGCCCCCATTTTTTTCCGTGCGGGATTTCAAAAATCCCCATAAAAATATCGCAAGGAGTCAAATCGAGAGGAACGAGCTGGCCACTCCAAATCACCGCTGATTGAGATTACCCGCCCCCGAAAGTGTTCCCTCAAAACAGCCATTGATACCCTGAAGTGTTTGCAGAGGCATTTAATGCAATTCGCGGGGGTTGGTGTCGGCTCAGTATTTTGTTTGTTGACGTATCCACTCACATGAAAATGGGCCTCATCACTAAAAAAACAATTGCGTCCTCAGGAACGTTTTCGAGAAATGGGAGAGTTCTTGAACAATCGCCAACTTGTACGGATGGTAATGAAGATCATCGTGAAGAAATCGCCTCACTGAACGAGCGGAAAGTCTTAGGACAGATGCATGTTTGCAGGCAAAATGCCGTGGGGATCGCAATATTGAGACTCTCAATGTTTTCTAGTGTTCTAATGGGCTGAGGGACTCCAATTTCTTCGTCTCGTTACACTCGCGCTTTGTCTGAATGTAAAGATCCATGTAACCATTGCTTTCGGATCTGGCACAGACCCTGAATCGATTTTGAAAGGCACGCTGATTTGCGATCACAGAACGTCCATTCGAAAAGTACCCCTCGCCCGCAAATGCACGTTGCTCACTGTTACAACGCATCGTGGAGCCTGACCGGATAGGGAACAAAACTTTAGATGCTCGTCTACCGAATAAGAGCACTCTCCCTCCAGTTCGATCTTTACAGTTTGAATAGCGCGCATTTCAAAAAAGGAAGTTATGATGCCGCACCCTGTATAAATACACTGTTGCCCTCGAGGCACTAATAGCTCGCCATTAAGTGTAAAAGTAATATTTGTAAGACTCTTCGTGACCAGCTATAATTCCAAATAAAATATTTTTCTTTATTGTAGATATCAGCTATTTTTGTTTCACGGACGCCTATGGTACACACATTTTTTGTTGTGTATTTTTAACACCCATTTAACTACTTAAAAGGCTAAATATATCATTTTTACGGTTTAAATGATTTTTGAGCCTCTTTCTACTATTCATGAACGCCCATGGGACCAAGTTTTTTTTTAAGCTACATTTTGTAGATTAATTAGCCAATTTTTCTGGTATATTTGGGGAATACATATATTTTTTTCTTAATTTTTGACCCCTTTTTACACTATTTGTGAACGCCTCTGTGAACCAATTCTTCTATGTGACATTTTTTAAGTTATATTCTATCTATGAAAAATTTTATAATTTTGCAGAGTAGGTATATCTCATATATTTATCAGTTGCTTAGTTTTCTATACAGGGTGTCCCGAAATTAACTTAAAATAATTTAAGGGGACATTCTACAAGCGAAAATAAGATTTTTTCTAAATTCCTGACGATGGGTTTTTAGTAATATTTCCGAAACGTGTCTCGATATCAAAATGACAATTGGCACACTTACGTATCTTTGTAGGATTATTAAAAAATAAGATATCTCATGGTTAGAAAATTGTCAGAGGTGGGTTAGGCTGGAAAGGTCAGAACAAATTTTGTCCCAACTTATACTAATACAAGAAACAACGTGGAAATGCGTATTAAAGGTTCACACAATAACTTCTCCCTTTCCTACAAAGATACGTAAGTTTGCCAAATGTCACTTTGATATCGAGACGCGCTGTATCTGAAAAACGAAGAATTTTTCCATATAAGTAAGTTCATATGAAAGAGAAATCTTATTTTTGCTTGTAGAATGTCCCATTAAATTATTTGAGGCTAATTTCGGGCCACCCTGTATACAAGGCGGGCGATATACCAAAATCATTGAACTTTACTCTATAAAATGACTTCTTAACTTTAAAAATACCGAAGGAACTTCGAACTTAGAAATCTTTTGTGGGAGCTACTTCAGTATAAACTTATGTTATTTATTTTAATAGAAAAACACCCCAGTATATTTTTGTCATTATTTATAAAATAAGAAGGACACTAGTTGAACTATTGTTTAATACGTATGGAATAAAATGTCGATTCAATAAAAAATAAATGCTAATCCCCCTGCGTATAAAAAGCCCTAAATGTAAGAAAATGTTTAATGCTGTTTATGAAAATTAGTTTAAGTTTCGATGCTAAAACAACAGAGTCCTGAGTATAGAGCTTTTGATATGACTCATGTATTTAAGTTTGTCAGGAACACTATCGACATAATATCATCACCATACACGAACACATTCACAAACATTAAAAAAGCAGATGATCCAAGAGACGTGTGCACACGTTAATTTTTTGAAACAATGAAAGCTGCGAATCTCTCCTCACAGCAAATCTTCTACCAGTCCAGTATTCCCAAGTTAAACAATTTGTTATTAAATAAGACAGCTACAAGTCATGAAGTTATTAACAAATTGGGTTCGTTAGTCACTCGGCACTGAAAGCTTATAGGTTTGTTGCGCGTTTAGTTGTCAATCTTTCTTAAGAAATAAGTTTGGGATAACCTGAAAATGGAGTAAAATTAAAAACTCACTTTTACACCTTTACACCCCTGTAACTATTAATAATATAGCATGCTGTATATTTTTATTCCGTGATAGTTTATTTTAGGCACGCACAGCAGTTAATCTCACCGGACCACCCTATAGTTAGACGAGGTAATTCGAGTAGGTCCCAAATGGTTAGATATATTATTTTTCTTCTGAAATATAAACGATGGTTGCAAGATTGATATCAAAATGAATTCGTCAGAAGTTTCAGTACAAATCTAATATTTGGAGGCTCTAAATTTCGGGCTATTTTCTGCCAAAAATTATAAGTAAATGACGATATTAATACCTTAGAGGTCATCATAAAACCGATAAATAAAAGATTTAACGTATATAAGCAAAAAAGTAAGGGACCCAGAATCGATCCTTGTGGAACACCGCAATATATGCCTCCTATGTCAGAACAACCATTTTGAGTTTCCACGAACTGACTACGACCATGTAGATAACTGTAGAGAAAATCTATAGCACCTGAAGAGAAACCTGAGAAATTGAGGATCGCTAATAGAATATCGTGACTGATAGTATCAAATGCTTTAGAGTAATTAATTAGAAGTAGAGTAGAAGATTTACCACCATCTAGGTCACGCAAAATGTCGTCTACAATATCAAGAAGTGCAGTCGTACAACTAACGCCCTTACGAAACCCGGACTGTGTTGACGGTAGTATATTATGTTTTGTTAAATGAAATTTAATTTGTGTGGCCATGACCTTTTCCAAAATTTTCGAAATAGGTGACATTATAGATATTGGGCGAAGGTTACCAAAATCAATGGCATCCTTAATCTTGGCCAGCGGAATAACTTTACTGATTTTCCAGAGATCGGGGAAGACACCAGACAATAAACAAGAATTAACTATATGTGTGATAAAAGGAAGTATACGAGGACAACAGAACAACAGCATGTCAACATTTATCCGATCAGGACCAATTGCATTTGTTTTAATCTGCAAAAGAAAATCCTTAACTGCATACTCATCAACTAATGAAAACTCAAACAACTGCTCAAAATTGCACTTTTTGTTGTTATTATAATAATTTACCAGTTCAATATCTGGGAGTGTATAATTTAAATGTTGTAAAAAGTAATTGTTGATATTTTGGGGATGATTCAATTCCTGAGGAATATTATTTATAGGTTTCTTACTATAAATATCGAGATTTCTGAGATTTTTCCAGAGGGCTTTGGGGTTAGATTTATAAATGTTTGTGCAGTATTCCAAATAGCATTTTTTTTCTTGACTAATTGCAGATGTTGTCATATTTTTCAAGAGTTTATAATAATTCCAGTCCCGTATAAGTTTCGTGCGTTTGTATTTATTAAATGCCTTATTTTTCAATTTAATCATTCGTTTAATTGTATCGGTACACCATGGCTTATTGATTTTTTTGGTTTTATATATTTTTTCAGGTGCCACTGTATTAAACAAATTAAGAAGCAAGTTTGAAAAATGTATAACCTTTTCATTTGTGTCATTAAGCTGCAAAATGTCCTCAAAGGGAGTCACCGCTAGTAAATCACTCAAAAGCCGCCGATCGAGGGATTTCAAATTTCTCGTCCTAAAAGTTCTTGATTTATGTTGTAACCTAACGATCGTCAAATTAATGAACGTGAGAAAATGATCAGAAATGTCTGATAAATCAAAGATACCAGAATCAAAATCATCAACATCCGATGGAGTTAGTATCACGTCTAACAATGTTGAAGAAAAACCAGAAACCCTTGTGGGTATACCAATTAAGTTGCTGCATAATATTAATAAAATGTTTAGTCTTACACTTTGTGGAACAAAATGAATTACCGTCGGCAAGAATTAGTAGAAATTATTTACGTTATTAGGGAATGCTTTGGGAACTGTTTTTTGGCTTCACAATAGAGATCCTGATGGAAGAATGCTACTTAAATAAAAATTCAATCGTATACTGGAAGCGTAGCTTACGAAACGAAAACCATAACCAAAATGGTTTTAAATGAAGAAAACCAGCAATTGGCAATCTGCCGCTCAGTTAGATAATTAAGTAAGGATTTAGAACTAAAGAAATCGTCTGTGGAAAATTGTCTTTGGCAAAATCAGTTCCATCCCTACCATATTCAACTACATCAAGAACTTACCGAAACGATTTTGAAATCGAATTACATTTTGTCAATAGACTCGCCGCAAATAATAATTTAGTTTAATCAATTCCATGATGTAAGAGTCTTTAGGTTACTATTTATTTTTATGGTCAAAATGACTTCACTATCAACAAATCTTTAGTTTTTGATAGGATGTGAGCTACTAAGGCAGAATATATTGAAAATTTCCTTCAATCTACTCTCAAGATAAAATCAGTTCGCTTTAAGATAGTGCTGTAGGTAAAATAAAAATATATGTCTGTATAATATTTATTAAGATCAATCTTTCAAACTTGATATATATTTTTTAATGATCAATATGCCTGCAAATAATAATTTAATCAATTTAATTGATATTCGAAGCATAAGCACGTAAGTTCTTATTCTATTAATAGGGATATACATATATTTTTAAAACCAGGGTCAGTCATTTGTAGAAATAGTATGTTTTTGATTTAGGCATTCACATATTTTATATTTTATTTGTGTTATTCTCCATTTTTATATATTAGTCTGTCACGCAACTACATACAGGGTTATTTATAGTGACAGGGCACTTATTTGATGTGCCACATTTATTAAAATCCACTAGAAATGATTTATTTTCATACTTTTTTCATTTATCGAAAGAAAAAACAACCAAAAATTATATTAAAAGCATGTACCACTACGATAAATCAAGATAAACCTGTAGAGGTTGGGACCTAAATTAACAGATGAGCACATTTATCCCAACAGTTTTCAAAAAGTAACGGTTAAATATCCTTCTCGAGTACTTACTTAGTCACAACGCCTCATCCACATTTCCAATATAAAGAAATTTATGCATATTTAGGTATTAACAAAAAATACTAAAAGTGTTAAAATATTAGCCAAGTGCAAAGGGCAGCACTTCAAATCCTGTTTATATTTTTGAAATATCTACAACGATATGGAAAATCTACCTTTCCAACTGGATATCATAGCAATTTTATAATAGACAGCTCTAAGCTGAATATTACGGCTTGGCAAATGCAAAAATACAAGCACGTCAAAATGTACACACTGTACATTACTTACTTTAACGACAGCATAACTAAAACAGCATTCCGATTCCATGTCGCTACTTTGAACTAAATATTTTCAAACTGTGACGTATGACGCCGCCATTTTAGGAGAGAAGTCAGGTCCTGACTAAAAATAGTTAAATTTTTCATTTTCTAACCACAGTACTGTATTTTTATTTTGGTAAAAATATTGAAGTACATAATAATGTCGCTGTCAATTTCAAAAACATTTTGGTGTGTCATATTGATTGAAAACATCCATTAGTGCTGTTATCAGTTAAATGATTTGGTGATTTTTGTCACATGATACAAAATAGCAGAATTTTATACATTTATTTAATGTTCAAATAAATTTAATTATTTTTTTTACCATTTTTCGCCAATCAGAACGTTGCATTTGACAAGTTAGCTTGTAGGTATATTTTCAATAAGACAAACGATTATACACTTGCAGCTGTCCAATCAAAAAGTTGAGTGGAGATCATTTCCATAACAACTAGTTGTCAGATTTCGTTATTTAATTTGACACCTGTGTCAGTTTGACAGACTCCTTGTAAGTATGCAACAAGTTATCGATGTATAACCGATTATTTTAAAGTACTTATAGTATTACTATACAAATATATAAACCAACTACCTCAAATAAATAATCGATGAGTAGAATCTTTGGCGTAGAACACTAACCTAAAATAAACAAATTTCGCTATACAATTAATATGTTTTTATGATTTTTTTTTAAATTCCTGTTAACATATTTCAAAGTAAAATAAATCGGTACTCTGAAATATAATCCTAAAACAAAATCCATTGGAAACACATCTATTATCTCGTACACGCCGACAATGAACTCTATATTGAACACAGGAGTGAACGTTATATACGTACGTCTATTATTGACACTTTCTCTCCTATAATGGCGGCATGCGCGACGAACACAGAAATCTTATATTATATATATATATATATATATATATATATATACTCTAGAATGTTAATCCCGTAGTACAAAAATGTAACCAAAAGTGTAGAGCTGTCCATAATGCGCATGATCACCAGTAACTTATTTTTCAACAGGACCGGCTTTGATTAAATGTAATATTACTGTTATAGGTATATTTAAAATTAAATTTTACCATTTGGTAATTCAAATAAAAAAATGGAATAAAGGAATTTAAGAAATAAAAAATTACATTAAATATCTAAATACTTTATTGTCTAACAGGTAGAACCCAATAATAATAAATCTAAGCAGAAACGAGAAATAAGTAAAAATTCTAATACTGGAAAATATCGTAAGGACTTGAGCATTCTAATTATTTATTTTATTATTATATAATATTTGTTTGTTTATACAACCACCTTAGGCCTCTTACCTCTCTACAGCCTTCAAAGAAGGGGTGCAAGAAACAGTGACTTCACGAATATTTTCCGTAAACCACTTCCATATCATCCGTACTACTCGCAATAGTATTTTGTGACAAAACATGGTTGGTAGAACTTTTATTCTCAGCAATTTCATGGAGGATTCTATAATTAAGTATATTCCAGTTTAACAACAGAATTGAAACGAACTTTGTATACCTACACAACGTAGGAAATATATTCTTGACATACATATCATGCATTTTTGACAGACTGCTTTTAAGTAAACAGTGTCTTGATATCAAACGATTAAGAATTTAACTTCCACTCTCATTTACATAATCTCTTCTTTTCAACAAAAGTTTGGGAACTGCATGGGGTACGAGGGTGATCCTCTTGCAGTCTTCTCTACAAATGATATCTTCTGCAGCGAAATGCTTACTGCATATGACATTCCCATCACATACATTTTCTGTACTAGGATCCCAATGCCCGCGTCCAAACATCATGTCTTTTTTTTGTCAAGCTAAAAATGAGTATCATGTCAATGGTATCATATTGACTCAAACTGAGACTGTTAGAAACCCGAAACAATAACTTACTGAAAATATTTAATACCAGGAATGAGACCTTCATTTTTACACCACAACACTATACACCTCATTGTTTGTTAAATAAACGAACTACCAAACCAAAATAACAAATATTAAAAACAATTTTCATCACAAATAGGTATATCTATCAACAATTAAAATATACCACGAATAAAACCATAACTCAATTATAAAACCTATCTGAATTGTTGTGAAGCCGACTCTGACAGATATTCCCACTACGAGAAATGTAATTTGCGAAAACAGACGCTGTTGCGAAATCTCCTAAATTTAATAAGATTTGGAAAAAAATGTTTCGTTCATATTGCTGAAAACTAAACAGTATGCAATTTTACCGATAACATTTAATTATTTGATTTTGTCAAGCAGTTTCGTATGACGCAACATATGGATTTATTTATAAAACAGAAATGTCGCATAAATTCTGTAAGGCGAACGACAAAATAGTTTTAAATATGGCAGCTCTGTACTGAAAATAAGTTACTGAGGAGCATGCGTAGTTCGTGAAAACTCTGCATACCCGTTACACTTTTTGGTATTCGGCTGGATTTAATTAGCATTCTAGAGTACATATATAATATAAGATTTCTATGGCGACGAAATACAATTGGAGACTCGGAATGCTGTTGTTATGCTTTGACACTGTCAAATTAAATTCAGCTGCAAACATAGACGTACAAAAACGCCATTAAAACAGTTGTTGAATTGGCACGCGCATAACCGTTATATACTATTTTAGGATTCTAGAAAAGTATAATATTCAAGAACATTCGATAAGACAAAATTTGTGGAAGAATCTGACCATCCGCTAGCGCTGTCACAATATATAAAATGATCGTGGTAGCATCACCCCGTATATACGATATGAGCGTCGTCGACGTCGTGTTTCCTTGCACCCGATATAGAATTTATCAAAGCGGAAAAATGCCACTTCCTCCAGCGGAAACGAGCAAGGCAAGATCGAATAGAGTGGAAAAGAAACACAAAAAAGCAGAGTGAGAGAGAAATGGAAGAGTCTAAATAATATTATATAGGACACGACAGAGATGCAATGTGATCACTACTAACACATTACCTACTGCGATGAAGTGTCTACTATGATTCTGCGAATGTCGTTCTAAGAGCAATCAGCTCACCATTCCGTGGGGAGCCATTACTTTCTTCTTTTGCCATCCGAAAACAGTATATTGAGATATATTTTGTGTTGTTAGAGATGAGACCGATGTACGAGGATTGGTCTATTTGTTCTTCGAAAATCTCTAGAAAGCTGACTCAATCTTATGTTGCTTGCTCAGTTTTTGCACAAATATGAAAGCATAGTTTTATAAATTTACAAATTTTCATAAGACCAAGGAACTGCGACTGTTCAATTCTCACGTAACACAAACTTCGATATTCCATTTAATAATGTAGTGAATTTATGGGTTAAATCTACTAGATTTGTCGGTGGTCTCATTGATTCTAGCCTTGATTGGATGTGTCATTGGATTATCGAAGACATATCTTATACGATGCTGAATTTCATCATCGATATTTCCGTTCGTCGTGAGAATGCTGCCAAGGTAAGAGAAACTCTCGATGTTCTGAAGTCTGTCTGAGGAGATATGTAATAAATTAAGAACGAGCGTTTACTTGATTTTCAATTTGAAGCTCCACATGAATGTTACATCATTAAAGACTATTTATTATACACTTGTTTATTCAATTATATTGCTCAAAATTGCAGTTTCGGGTAGATGTCCTGACTTTAGTGGCCAGAGGTTGAGAGCGTTTATATCCTCCGAAGCCTAATTATGAGGTTTAATCTTATTAAAAACATTTATCCCTGGCAGGATATTACTCCGTACATGAGTCTGAGACTAGTGCTAAACGAAATTTTTTTATCGTTTTCCACAATACTATGCCGACCCCCCATCGGGAAAGTATTGTGAACGCGCTATAAAAAAATTTAAATAAAGACCGATATAACCATTTTGTACTGTACTTATTTTTAATTCTAATTTTTGACGAAAGTAGTTAGGTAGGTAGTTGGGTTTTAGATTTGTAAGAGAATAAATGTTATTGGCAGACAGATTTTTAATAGAATTTCTTAAACAAAACATTTAATTACTTGGACTGTTTTCTATTTACAAAATATTTTTTGCTTTACTTTGATAAAGTACCAAAAGTATAAAAACATAGTATTTTTTATTAATTTTAGCAGAACAAAAAGGCTATAATACCTCATGGCTGATAATCAATTATTTTTAAATACATTTTTAAAAATTTAATTCAGTAAACATAATTATAGGTTTATATAGATTTCATTCTTTAAATCAGTACTTACTTGTAGTCAGTTTTTTAACAAAATCTAACAGAAGCTATTAAATTCGATTCTAGGGGACCTACACAGACAGAAAAATAAGCTGCTTTGTTAAAGTTGCATAATTAAATTCAAATAAACTTATTATAGTTATAACATTGATCTATAACATTTTTTTTAACAATCTTTATTTCTAAACTTCCTCAACATATTAACAAAACAATATTTATACACTTTTGAATTCCTAAGCAGTGCCAGAATGCACTGGTCCCGGAAGAACATCAGTAATATACAATTCGTGTAGAATTATTATATTTACAATTTTTTTTACTTTTTTACAAATAATTCTAGACTATGACACTCTCTAATATCATTCGGTAGGGCATTAAATATTGTACAGGCCCTAGACAATACTTTGTTTGTGCCCTGGTATCATAACCTTTGTTGTTCAATATTTTCATTAATGACCTAATTGAGTCTTTTACGTGTGGTAGGCTTGCTTATGCTGACGATCTTAAGATCTTCCAGCCCATTAATTCCCTGAATGACTGCGATCATCTGCAAAGTAATTTGAACACTCTGTGTACCTGGTGCACGGACAATCGTTTAGAGCTTAATGTGTCTAAATGTAAGATCGTTAGCTATTCCAGACTAAACAACGCATTGAATTTTGATTATCAATTGAACAATGAGTCCTTGGAAAGGCTCAGCGAAATTAAAGATTTGGGCGTTGTCTTCGACAGTGAATTTACATTTATCCAGCAGACCGTCAGTGTAGTATTGAGCGCAAATAGAATGTTGGATTTTATTATTAGGAATTGTCGGCAATTCAACGATGTTTTCACGGTTAAGCTTTTGTTAGATCTAAACTGGAATTTGCGGCAATTATATGGAACCCCATATATAGTACTCATATTAGATCCTTAGAGTCTGTTCAGCGCCGTTTCCTTAAATACCTAGCCTATAAAGCCGACAATGTTTATCCTCCACGGGGAGTAGATCATGCGTCTTTGCTCTTGCGTTTTAATGAACCTTCTCTCTTGACCAGAAGAAACATTCACGCCGTCAAGTTTTTATAAAAATTATTGCACTGCGCCGTTGATTGCCCATATCTATTGGGATGTACTAGATTCCATGTTCCGCGATTGGGTGCTCGACATCTCGTGCCGTTCACTGTGGGCCCAGCCAGGACTAATATTTTGTTACAAAGTCCTGTGTGATATTTTCAATCGGTGTTGTCGTGATTCGTGATGATGACTCAACTTTGTCCGCGATTACCAATAGTTTACTTAATGGATAGTGATTATTTTCTTTTAATAGTGAACTGTTATTGATCGCATTTATTTTTGTAGTATTTAATGTTAATAGTTAGACTGTCGTGTTTATTTGTTTGAGGAATTGAAAGTATAGGTACTTGGACAGAGAGTGTTATTTTTGATTATTTTTGACATTCTGAATATTTAATCAATTTTTTTCATTTATTGTTATGTTTTGTAACGTAGTTATTTGGTTGTTTTTTTTTTTGTTTTTTTCTCTTGATTTGATATGTTTATTTTTTCAATTAATTCGAAATTGTATTTTTGATTTTCCTGTAAGTGGGTTTGACCTGTTAGGAATAAATGCTTATTGTTTTTTTTTCACAGTTTCCTGGTATATTTGCCGGGTTCAGAACCAAGGCTTTTATCCTCACTTTGATAACGCTTTTCGGATAGTGGAAACCGAGCCTAGGATAGCAGCTTTCTGTAAATTTAGCATAATCGAGGTTTGTATGTTTAAAATTTTTAGGTATGTACTAACTTTCTTGTGAATCAACCCATTAGCCGATATTCTAATAGGGTATATTTCTACGCTGACGTTCCAGATTCTCTTCAGTTCAT
This sequence comes from Apoderus coryli, assembly GCA_911728435.2. Taxonomy (NCBI): domain Eukaryota; kingdom Metazoa; phylum Arthropoda; class Insecta; order Coleoptera; family Attelabidae; genus Apoderus; species Apoderus coryli. The sequence continues at coordinate 5,714,113 of OU452209.1, read as the reverse complement.
TTGATAGTTGTTGGTATATACAGATTTTTTCATTGTGAGCTTTTGCGACGTTGTCATCTAGAGGCACAGATATATCTATTAAGTAAACCTTATTTTGCTTTTTGCTCCAAACAACAATGTCGGGTCGGTTGTGCTGAACAGTCTGATCGGTTATTATTGCCAAATCCCAATATATCTTGTGGTCATCGTTTTCTTTAATCTGTAATGGTGTGTAAACATAGTATGGTTTCTTAGATGACAATAAATTCAGTTCAACACATAACTCTTGATGCAATATTTTAGCAATGTTGTTATGCCGATCCAAATAAAACGTGGGCGCCAGAAAACTACAACAGGTGTTGAATAGACTCCTCCTCTTTATTGCAAAGGCGACATTTAGTAGTTGGGATCTGCTCTTTTAAAATATATTTTCGGTAATTGCGTGTAGCCATAACTTGATCCTGTATGGCTAGAAGAAATCCCTCTGTTTCAGCGAATAGATATCCCGCTTTGAACACTATCATAGAAGATGAGCGATACACATCAGGGTGTCGCATTGATGCGTAGAAACGTCCGTGCAATTGCTGTTTGCTCTGCCATGCATCTTTTAGTCTTTTGATTTTCTTTTCTACTCCGGGTTGGGGTGCCAGTCCCTGGAATGGTGCCATTTCAATAGGAAAATTAGGTAAGTATGTGTTCCTTTCGAAATATTTAATCAAATTTTTTGTTTCAGATTCCAGCATCCATTCAAGGCAGATAACACCTCTCCGCCCCTCAGATCTAGGTAAGTATAATCTTTCTTTTGCAGATTTAGGATGATGAATTCTATATTGTGTAAAGAGGACTCTAAACATGCGGTCTACCTCCTGTATTTCCGTTCTAGACCAGTGAAGGCATCCAAATGTGTACATAATGACAGGCAGGGCCCATGCGTTGAGTGCCTCTATTTTGTGTTTTGCGTATAAGTTGCTTTTTAATATTATTTTCGTTCTTCTTAATGTTTCTTCTTTTGCTATACTGTTGGTTAGATCTTCATCAACTTCCAATGCTTGGCGTATTCCTAGATACTTGTATGTTTCTTCTGCACCTAGGTCCTGTAGTACCGTTCCGTCACATAGTTCAACATTTTTCGTTTGAATTCGTTTTCCTCTTACGGCATTCACGATTGAACATTTTTCGATTCCAAATTCCATGTTAATCGTTTTACTAAATTCAGAAACATTTTCCAGTACATTTTTTAGTTGCCGACTGCTGTTAGCATAAAGCTTCAAATCATCCATATAGAATAGATGGGTTATCGTTGTTTGGTCATTTATCTTATAGCCGCATCCACTATTGTTGAGTATGTGGCTTAAGGGGTTCAAAGCTAAACAAAACCAAAGGGGGCTTAAACTGTCGCCCTGGAATATACCCCTTTGAATTTCAATAGTTGCCAGTGTTTGAGTACTCTCCCTATTGCTCACAGCTATGTTGGTTTTCCAGTTTTCCATGAAATGTTTTAATAATCTTATATAGTCAGGTTGAATTTTGTATGTTTCCAACACCTTGCACAACCATGTATGTGGAACAGAATCGAACGCTCTTTTGTAGTCTATCCATGAGATCGATATATTTCTATTGCGCACCCTAGCGTGCTTAGTAACGATGCTGTCGATGGTTAGTAGTTCTTTGCATCCTCTTGCGTTTTTTCTGCAGCCTCCCTGTTCCCATGCAAGGAGCCCGTTTCTTTTCAGATGGATCTCGATTTTCCCAGATATAACAGACGTAAACAACTTATAGATAGAAGGAAGACAAGTTATAGGTCTATAATTCTTTGGGTCCGTTGAATCTCCAGTCTTGAATAGCATGTGAGTAATTCCCTCCATAAAAAACCCCGGTACTTTTTCTGGTTTTCCTATGCATTCCTCAAACTGTTTAGCAATTATGGCATGAGAGCTAGTAATGTACTTCCACCAGTAGTTGTGTATGTATGCCGTCTGTGCCTATTGCGGTCCAGTTTTTGAGTTTCTTTGTTGCTCGTACAATGTCATCTTCGTTTATGGGTACGTGTATCATATTTGGATTTCTTTGCTGACTATCTCTTATTTTTTCGATCCACTTACTACTTTTGTGCTGCACTGGTGTGGCCCATAATTCCGACCAGTACTCCTCTATTTTCTGGGCTGATGGAATTTGATTCGATGTTTCAGTTTGCTTGGTATTTAAGTTTCTGTAGAACTTTTTTTTTTGATTTGATATGTTTAATTTTTCAATTAATTCGAAATTGTATTTTTGATTTTCCTGTAAGTGGGTTTGACCTGTTAGGAATAAATGCTTATTATTATTATTGTTATGATTACACAGGCCAACAAAATGAAAAAAAAAATTTGGTGCCAGAAATCTAACATCTGATTTTAGATGTTTTTAATGTGCTGATTCCAAAAATGCCACCAGATTTTTTCTATCAGCTCTAGTTTTTGAGATACACGTTACAGGTTAAATGATATATTTTTTTCTGATAAAGGACAACAAATAAAGAGATAAATATGTACTTAATCGTCAAAATAGGAATTTCCCAGAATCTAATTAGCCAAATGGATACCTGAAATTGTCCCTGACCCAATGTTCCTATACTAGGAACTACTCAATACAATGCTCTTACTTACTTTTATACCTGTAATTGCCTATGACCCGATCCTTCTATACCTGCTTGGCTGTACTTGATTTAGTATATTACTGAGTTTTCCCAAGTAAAGTTGTGCTATCATTTTGTGTAAATTTTGGTCGTTTTGTAGTATCAAGACACTAAACTGAAACAATGGCATCCACAAGCAGACGTACCTGTGTAAATCATCCCGATGTTTTTTGTTATGTGTGTGGTGAATACACTTTGAAAGAGAGCAGAAAAAGGATTTCTGACTTTGTGAAAAGAGCTTATCTTGCCTATTTTGGCGTTCATTTAGGAGATCAAGATAAATCTTGGGCCCCACATTTCATATGTAAAACATGTGTTGAACATTTGCGACAGTGGACAACTGGAAAGAGGAAGTGCCTAAAGTTTGGTGTACCAATGGTTTGGAGAGAACCGCGGAACCATCATGACGACTGCTATTTTTGTCTCGTTAATATTAAAGGCATAAATAGAAACAATAGACACAAATGGACATATCCTGATCTAGATTCTGCAAGAAGGCCTGTAGTGCATTCGGAAGAAATACCCGTTCCATCATTCAGCAGTCTACCCAAACTGACAGAAGATGATACAGAAACATCAACGTCTGACGAAGTTAAAAGAATTCAATCAGAAAACGACAGCGATTTTGAAGCAGATTTAGCAACTCCGCAGTGTTTCAATCAAGAAGAACTAAACGATCTTATAAGAGACCTGAATCTCTCAAAGGAATCCGCTGAATTACTTGCATCCAGATTAAAAGAAAAAAATCTACTTTGTCGAGGTACTAATATTACATTTTATCGTAAAAGAGATAAGGATCTGCTGCCTTTTTTCACTCAGGAAAATGACTTGGTATTCTGTAACAATATAAAAGGGCTCTTAGAAAAAATGGGTTTGCCTGAATACACTCCAGATGATTGGCGCCTTTTTATTGACAGTTCAAAACGTAGTTTAAAATGTGTTCTTTTACATAACGGTAACAAATATGGCTCAATTCCTATTGGTCATTCTACTACCATGAAGGAAGAATATGAAACAATAGCATTAGTTTTGAGAAAAATTAAATACGAAGAACATCAGTGGTCAATTTGTGTTGATTTAAAAATGATTAACTTCCTCCTTGGACAGCAGAGTGGTTATACAAAATATCCTTGTTTTTTGTGCCTTTGGGACAGCAGAGCTAAAAATGAGCACTGGGTTAACAAAAATTGGCCTTCAAGAGATGTCATGATTCAAGGAATACAAAACGTGATCAACGAACCTTTGGTTTCAAGAGAAAAAATCTTACTTCCGCCCTTGCATATCAAGCTAGGCCTAATGAAGCAATTTGTGAAGGCCTTAAATCGAGATGGAAATTGTTTTGGGTATTTGTCACGTAAATTTCCTGGCATTAGCACGGAAAAACTAAAAGCTGGTATATTTGATGGTCCTCAAATAAGGCAACTTGTTAAAGATCCACAATTCACCACATCAATGAACGAGACTGAATCTAACGCTTGGAGTTCATTTGTTCAAGTAGTACAAAATTTTCTTGGCAATCATAAAGCAGACAATTACGTAGAATTAGTGGAAACTATGCTTTCAAATTTTAATATTCTCGGCTGTAACATGAGTATAAAAGTTCACTACCTCCACAGCCACCTAGATCGTTTTCCAGAAAACTTAGGTGATTGTAGTGAAGAACAGGGGGAAAGATTCCACCAGGATATTAAAACTATGGAAGATCGTTATCAAGGACGATGGGATAGCCACATGATGGCGGACTACTGCTGGAGCCTTCAGCGAGACTGCCCTAGTAAACTCCATTCTAGAAAATCGTATAAAAGAAAATTTTTATGTGATTAGTGACTAATGTAATTATGTAAATTAAGTTTTTGCAATAAATACTTAAATCCATGTGTCTTTGTTTTTTTTAACTGTCAATAGTAATATTATATATTATAACAGTTATAACGTAAATTATATACACAATTTTTTAAAAAATCTCAAAAACTAGATCTGATAGACAAAATCTGAGAACCTTTTTACATTCTGCATCCAAAAATTACTCAGGAACAGTTAAAAAATCGCAGGCACCAAAATGTGTGTTGGCCTGTGTTATTATTCTAACCATGGATATGATGATTGAATGTCCAATTGCAATTACTTTTATGAGTATTATTGACTATTTTAAAAATTATGACAAACCCAATGTCCCTATATAAATTAGGCGTATGAGTTCTTTTGTCATACCCAAACAGGAATTTCAGCATTTTATTTTGTAGAATTTGCAACTTATTAAAATATGTGCAACAAGTACCCCATACTGGTATTTTGAAAAATATATTTAAAAAAAAAATCAGTACCTACCTAATAACAAAAATAAATAAAAGCTACGAACCGAAATAACCTCTCTGCCCTACTTGATGACGTCGGAGAATGAAACAATGCTTTTTAGAATGAATTTTCTAATTTTAATTCAAATATCTACCTAACAGAACGTTATTATTCAACCATAATGTTTGCAACAGCTGTAAACACATTTTCCATGCGTATATATTTATACAGGGTGGTCCAACGAAAAGTTTGCACCTAGCTTTTCTCTTTTTTTTGTAGTCGAATGCGAAAATGCTCGGACACGTCGATTTTGCTTTTGAGGGGGACACATTTTAAACATATTTTTCGATCTGCGCCTTTAACCCCCTAGCGGGGGTGAGTAACAACCCTAAAATTTTAAATGGAAAGAGGGGTCTAATGACATATCATTTGAAAGGACACAAAATTGTCTTTCTAATGATACCCTATTTGTCGAATTTTACTAAAACAATTAATACGAAAACGACTTTAAAGACATTAAGCCGATAATTTTGGTATTAATGAGAAATACAAATAAGTTTTAATTATTACGACTGAAAACAACTACAATCATTTCTAAATTATTTACTTTGAAGAAAAACGGGATTTCAAAAACACTATCTTATTTATCAGAACTAAATTCCTCACTAATCGTTTGCGTTTTTTGTTGAAATAAAAACTGCAGATACGTGTAGGAAAAGAATTTACACCGTTTATTTTAGTCTTTTCATTGATTCAGTTTGGTTGCTTCTCAAGTTATTTTACTTTTACCGTACAAAATGATTTATTCCATTCTAGAACGAGTTGAAATTGTTAAACTTTATTTTCAAAATAATAATAGTGCTAGACTTACGGCTCGCTTATTTAATGAGAGACATCCCGATAAAAATGTGAATGATGTGTACGTTGGCAAGTTAGTTAAAAAGTTTGTAGATACCGGATCTGTCTGTAATGTAAAACACCAGCCGCAGAAACCGATCAGAAATGAAGCTGTGGAAGTCGCTGTTTTAGGGCATGTTGAAATGGATCATAGTCAAAGTACCCGTCAACTAGCTGAAGCCTCAGGTGTCTCCCGTTCGTCCATAATACGAATTTTAAAAGCGTACAAATTTCATCCGTACAAAATCAAATTAGTACAGGAACTAAATGAGGATGATCCTGATAGAAGGCTGCAATTTTGTGAAGCAATGAGCCAGCGTTTAATTGAAGATCCGCAATTATTATTTAACATTTGTTTTTCCGACGAATGCACATTTTATTTGAATGGAGCTGTAAATAGGCACAATTGCCGTTACTGGGATGACAGTAACCCACATTTATTCCGTGAGGTTCATACCCAGTATCCTCAAAAAATAAACGTCTGGTGTGGCATATTAGGAAATCATATTATAGGACCACTTTTTATTCCTGGAAATTTAACTGGTGAAGTGTACCTAAACATGCTTGAAGACACAATTGATCCTTTAATAACACAAATAATAGAAGATGACCAAAATCATACTGCTGATCGGCTTTATTTCCAGCAAGATGGAGCACCTCCGCACTATGTGGCTCCTGTAAGACAGTTCTTAGATGACCGGTTCCCTGGACGGTGGATTGGAAGGAGGGGCCTTTAATAACACAAATAATAGAAGATGACCAAAATCATACTGCTGATCGGCTTTATTTCCAGCAAGATGGAGCACCTCCGCACTATGTGGCTCCTGTAAGACAGTTCTTAGATGACCGGTTCCCTGGACGGTGGATTGGAAGGAGGGGCCCAATTGAATGGCCTGCCAGGTCACCGGATTTATCGCCTTTAGACTTTTTTCTTTGGGGGCACTTAAAAAATAAATGTTTTGCCACGAAGCCCGAGTCCATAGAAGATCTTCGCCAACGCATTACAGAAAAGTGCAGAAACATAACACCTGATATGCTACAAAATGTTAGAAATAGATTTGAACAAAATCTGTATTATTGTATGGAATCAAATGGGTCACATTTTCAACATTTGTTAATGTAACGTTTTAATAAATCAATTTAACAGCTTGTTTACTTTTTTTACAAAGCAATGTTAAAACTAACAAACATTGGAATGTACTAACGATTGCAGGTGTTTTCACTCGCAATAATTAAAACTTATTTGTATTTCTCATTAATACCAAAATTATCGGCTTAATGTCTTTAAAGTCGTTTTCGTATTAACTGTTTTAGTAAAATTCGACAAATAGGGTATCATTAGAAAGACAATTTTGTGTCCTTTCAAATGATATGTCATTAGACCCCTCTTTCCATTTAAAATTTTAGGGTTGTTACTCACCCCCGCTAGGGGGTTAAAGGCGCAGATCGAAAAATATGTTTAAAATGTGTCCCCCTCAAAAGCAAAATCGACGTGTCCGAGCATTTTCGCATTCGACTACAAAAAAAAGAGAAAAGCTAGGTGCAAACTTTTCGTTGGACCACCCTGTATAAGAAACTAAATAGGGATGGAACATATTGTAGCCTAGGGAATATTTGTAATGCTAAGCATATTAAAAAAAAAACTTAATTATATTATGAGAAGAAAAGGCCGTAATTGTTATTGGGCAATAGTTCTACTTTGTGAACAAAATATCGTGGCTTTTACTATCCGAAAGGATTATTTTTATAATTAATGCTTAATATATGTGGCGAAAAACCCAAATAATGATCGTAAGAAAATTTTATAAACGTAAAATCAAAGAAAAATAAAATTTGCCCACCCTGTACACAGCAACATGCTCTGTTTAAATTTAACCGTGTACAAAAATATTACATGGTGGCAATTTGAATGGAATTTTTCCGAATTCTTTACCAAATTATCTTAGCAGTTTATGTAGGAAAAGGGACGATAGACTGCTGATTTTTACAAATATAAATTTGATATAATTCAATGTGATATTATAATATGTTGAAATAACATTTAAAGCAACACTAAAACATCAATTAAAAATGTGTTTGTTACGAACCTTGAGAATAGCTCATTATATTGAAGCATGAGATGTAGGGCTGTGCAGGTAGGACCAGGGTAGGACACAGACTCACCTAGAACAAAAATAAAATTTAATTAGTAATAAACCAACAAAACAGATTTTTTATTCTTCATAAGATGTGTGCCAAGTTACAACTCTTAGATACGAGGGTTGCCTTTTATATTTCGGGATTAGAGTACAAAAACAAATATTAAGCATCGAAAATCACTTTATTGTTTTTCAAAACATTCCCCATGAACATCTATATAGTTTTGCATGCGATTGACCAATTGTCGAAGCACTTTTGCCTCTCTGATTGAGGTATCTCCAAAACATGCATTCTGAATGCAGCAACCGCTTCTACAGGTGTCGAAAAACGTTGACCTCTCAGTTTGTCTTTCAAGTCAGAACCATACAACAAAATCGATGTTTTGGGTACTCAAAAATGTAGTTGTTTGAGCTGATGTGTGAGAGCTCGCATTGTCGTGGTGAAGAGTGATCCGTCTTCGGCGGTTGGTTTTCCTGATTTCTTGGAAGACCACTGGCAATCAAATGGTTGTGTACCACTCAGAATTGACTGTTCTGCGTTGTTCTAGTGGTACGGTTGCGACATGTCCAGTTTTTTCGAAAAAACAGGCAACCATTTGCTTGGAAGTGCTTCGTGCGCGAACAACTTTTGTTGGATTTGGCATATCTTGAAACACCCATACAGTCGACTGCTGTTTACTTTCGGGTTCATACGCGTAAATCCACGATTCATCGCCTGTCATGATGTCATAGACGTGTTTCGAAGCACCGCGATGGTATTTTTTGAGCATTTCTTTCGACCAATCGACACGAGCCTTTTTTTGAGTGATTGACAAATTGTGTGAGATCCCACGCGAAAAAATTTTTTTTGACAGTCAAATGTTTATGCAATATTGGAGGTATGCTGGTCCCACTAATGCCTAAGGTTGTCTCAATCTCTTGATAGGTCACATGACGATCTTGCAATATCAGTTCGCGCACAGCATCAATGGTTTTCGGAACAAAAACTGATTTTGGACGACCTTCAAGAAATTCGTCTTGAAGTGAATTACTACTACGATTGAATTCACCATACCATCGATAAACACTGGTCCTTGATGGAGCTTCATCGCCAAAAATTGTGTTCATCCATGCACTGTTGTGACGTATATTTTATAAAGCAGGATCACCCGAATTATTGATAAATTGCCTGATGCGGCGGTGATACCACCGCCGTCGTATGCTCCCAGAATGGAGGTGTATGATTCGGAGCTTCCCCAAGAGTGCCAAACTCGACTTTCAGCCACTCAGAAGCCTATAACCAGGTAACGGTCTTGTAAGAGAAGATGTTAAAAGACAGGTATGCGTTGCGCGACCCGAGTTAAGCAGCGGGAGGCCTCGTTCACATACCCTCCAGTTATAGTGCCCCAGGAAGACCTTCATAGGGACAACCCCAATCCGAAACCACACATTTCCCCACGGTAGTACCGTTCCAACGAACAAGAGAACTGAAAAATAAAGAAACCGAAACATACGACACAAGATAGAAAAGAAAACGAAGATATGGAGCCTCTAGTCGCTTGTTCCGAAACAAAAACAAGTAGCGGTTGTTCCTGCAAATGATACTGCCACCGATCTCCTTGCCGACGACTCAGCGGAGCTCAGGTGAATCGCAGTAGTAGTACCCAGCGTCATCGTCCGGTCTAACAAACTAGAACCACTCCCTCAACGACTCGCCAAGCACCACCCCCCGTCAACCACCCTTCCGAAGAATCTCGCCATTCAAAGAAGCCGTCAAAGACCCTGTGGCACCCATCTATCTGCAAGCCGATCAAGGGCTAGCAGACTACCAACTAAACAAAAGCGAACTAAAACTGAAGTATGACAACAAACACAAAAAGGTAAGGCATAACGACTTAAAATGCATAACGCTTATCAAGATGTTCAGATAGTTAACTTTTAACGATAGCAATATTGTTACAGATCCGATGTTGGGCTGCAACTACTGGTAACATCATTCCTAGATCAGATATACCATTTAAAAGATCCCACCTGGAATAGAATTCAACATTAAATCCGCATGAATTCTATCAAATACCCAAAATAACTCACAATAACACGGAAACCACAATGAAGTCGAAGGAAATCAGTTGAAATCTTTAGAGAAATTGTATACGAGGTCCGTACAAATCATCTGGTAAGTAGAATAATAAGATCTCAATAAATATTACATATAATCACTAATCATACATTCTGTCGAATTTAGGGGAAGGCCAAGGATGTATTGATGGTAAAATCAATAATCGGAAAACCACACAGAGCCGTACCAAGAATTTCACTCCCATAATAAATACAAGTAGTTGGTAAAAATGTTAATTTATTTAATAGAACTAAAGATATATGGATAAATAAATACAATTTATTTAACCCGGCGTTGGTCAGCTGGGGTGTGTGAAATTTTAATGGTTTGCCAACATTGTAAAACAACAATTCACGTGTATGTGCGTTCTTGTAGCTTCCCAATATTTCGCTAGGGAACAGTTGTTAGCCAAATTTCAGTAGTAGTATATCGCTGTGGATTATTATACGTGCTTAAATTTGTCTGGGGTTTACCACACCCCACCTTACTAATAGCGTACTTGTTTTTTGTTTTGTCTAAATAAGGTAAGATGATTTTTTTTTTCATTTAGTTTTAGAAGTAATACCTATTATTTTGGAATATGTTTTTTTGTTTAGGAAAAATGAATAGTTTCGAAAAAGAACAACAAAATTTATTGGCTTTATGGGCGGATGTTCAATCTGACGAAGAAATAATCGATTCGGAAAGTGAAAACGAAGCGGATTGTGTAAGTGAAAGTGGCCACAATACAGATACAGAACAAGAAATTTCAGAAGCTGAACAAGAAGTTGAACACACTGAAATTTGCGACGATGCTGAACATATTAGTTTGTCAGAAGAGGAAGGACAAGGAAATAAATCCGAAAATCGTGGGAGAAGAGTTGAGAGATTCTATGTTGCCAGGGACGGTACAAAATGGTGCAAGACTGTTCCAAATAATCGGGTACGCACTAGAAAAGAATATATCGTTACTCATCTTCCATGTGTAAAACCTTATGCAAAAAATGCTAAAACCGCATATGAATGCTGGAACCTATTTTTTAGTGATAACATGATTGCAGACCTCGTAAAATATACAAATATAAAAATAAACCAAAAATCTTCTAATTATCAGGATAAAACTGTTGTCAAACCCACCACTGTTAGTGAAATCAAAGCTATGATAGGATTGCTTTATCTTGCAGGACTTTTTCGATCCAATCGCCAGAACCTAAATGATTTGTGGCAAACAGATGGTACGGGTATAGACATTTTTCGAACAACAATGTGCTTGAAACGTTTTCAGTTTCTGCTGCGCTGCCTGCGCTTTGATAATATAGAAAATAGGAATGAAAGAGCTCGCATTGACAAATTAGCTCCAATTAGAGCAATGTTTGATGAGTTTGTTGCCAACTGCAAAGAGGCATATTCTCCTTCACAGTATCTAACAATTGATGAGAAATTGGAGTCGTTTAGGGGCAGATGTCCGTTCAAACAATATATCCCCAACAAGCCATCTAAATATGGCATTAAAGTACAAGCGTTGGTAGACGCACGTTCCTATTATGTAGTGAACCTAGAAATTTATGCCGGAAGGCAACATGAAGGTCCATATAACGTGCCCAATACTCCATCAGCTATTGTGCAGCGACTTATAGAGCCTATATCAGGAACTCATAGAAACATAACTTTTGATAATTGGTATACCAGTTATGAGCTGATGATGAATCTTCTTGAAATACATAAATTGACATCTGTGGGCACTGTTAGAAAAAATAAAAGGTGTATTCCACCAAATTTTTTGTCTGTAACTAACAGAGAATTAAATTCGACCATATTTGGTTTCCAAAAAGACATAACGATTTTGTCTTACACTCCCAAACGAAACAAAAATGTTATTATGTTATCGACTCTACATCATGACGCTAATATTGTTGACGATTCAGGAGAAAAACTCTTACCAGAAATTATAAGTTTTTATAATTTCACAAAATGTGGTGTAGACGTCGTTGATGAATTATCTGCGACTTATAATGTCTCCAGAAATTCCAGAAGATGGCCTCTTACAGTTTGGTTTTCTTTGCTCAATACAGGGGCTATTAATGCTCAGGTAATATTTAGAGAAAATAACAAAGATTTTAAAACGGTTAGGCGTAAATTTATCAAAATGTTAGGTTTACAATTGATAAATGAACACATAAATTTACGCAAAAATAATCCAAGGATCACGCAAGAATTGCGCCGAAAAATTGGGGACATTATTGGCGAGAGTGATACAGGACCAGCACCTAAACGATCTAAACATGTAGGAAGATGTTCAGCGTGTCCTAGACAGAAAGATCGTAAAACGAAATATTCTTGTACCACTTGTAAGTGTTATCTTTGTTTAGAACATGTTATAGTTATGTGTGAAAGTTGTGCCAATTCAAACTCAGATTAAAAAAAAAATCTTATGTTTTAATTTGTTATAAATATTATTTTACGGATTATATATTCCTTTTAAGTAATTATAAGAATTTAATTTTGTTTTCTTATTAAATAATTATTTAATTTTTGCATGATTATTATTATGGATTTTTTTTCGTTTCAATTTAATATTGCCTCTACATCTTCCTTATGGCTATTGAAATAAATAATTACAAATATATGTTTTTTTTTATTTATTAAAAGGTTAACGGAACGCAAAAAATGTCGAAAAACCCGTAATAATTTGTAAATATTTTTTTGGATTACAAATATTTCGTAGGGTCTCATAAACCCCACCTTACTAACAGTGTTATAATTTTTCACCTAACCAACGCCGGGTTAAGGTGAGTGTTACATTTAATTTTCATCGTAGAATATAATATTCTTAACGATATGAGCAATAAATATATACTCAACAACGACATAAATTGTTTAGCTGTCGTGGTACAAAAATGAACCGTAACACTGTTGCTGAGTTTATCCACGTCGAAAGTTGTAAAAAATAATCGCAAGAAAATGTCCATGATTTAATTTTTTGGGCCGATATGAATCTTTTAAGATACTGTAAACAACACAAATAGCGCTCGTATGTCAAAACATTCTGAGTACGTATAACCTCAAAAATGTCCAACTTTACGATAGAGCTGTCAGTTGCCAGATTGCAACACCAGGGTTTATAAAAGGCAACCCTCGTAGTTCCCTTCCAGATTCAGTTGTAAGCATCTACCTATTGGGTAAAGTTTGTGTGTGACAAAAAAAATGATTGAGTTTGAGTACAACTTAAACGGTGATATCACACCTGGGTAGCCTTTACGTTGATCGCAATTTAAAGGATTACTCTAGCAAACGTTTAACAGAGTTCCGCCATGTATAATAAAGGGCACCGATGTCATATACAATCAGGTTTATCACTACCTATCCAAGCTCCAAACCCACACACGTCGGTACATACATACATGGTAGGTATATGGTGACTTATGCTTTCTCTCTCTCTTACTGCTACTACTACGGGGCTTCATTATGTGGTTGAGGCAGGGGAATATGTCCATATAATGCCAAGATAGTAAATTCTCCACAATTGGCATGTAACGTAAATACCTACGAGCCATACAGTATGATCCGCTTTTGTGAGGTCCGACCCGTATCTCATTGTTACAGTAATATTCTCATACAAAAATAATAGTCAGTTGATTTTTTGCAGTTGACATTATTTTTTGTCATGTAGGACAAATCACACTGGGGTGGAATTTTCTACGGAGATCGAACGGAGTTCTTTGTGAAGGTACCATGAAAGGTGAAATTTATGCCCACGACATCATTGACAACATAGTGGATAATTATCGTTGGAATTTTGAGCCCAAATTCTCGATGATAACGCTCGCCCGCACAGAGCCAGAATAGTACAACAACGGCTAACATTCCATGAAATTAATCATTTGCCGTTACCCCCACTCTCTCCAGATTTAAACTGCATAGAACATGTTTGGGACATGCTCGGAAGGGCACTAATTTCCCCTCAACGTCCTGTTCAGGACTTAAGGTCACTGAGGCAAATTCTTCCACATTTATGGGATACCTTAGATCAAAATGACTTGGATCATTTAATTTTAAGTATGCCTCGCCGAGTAAAAGCAGCAATAGCCAATAGTGGTGGATTTACACGCTATTATTAATTATTAATAATTTTTTTATTTTTGACAAATATCTGTTTTATACATTATTAGAAAAAAGTTGCCTCTAAATTGTAATTAAAACATTTTTTCAGTTAAACAAATATGTTTCATTTCTAGAAGAGAATGTACGTTGTACAATTTTTTTCGAAAACTATTTTTTTCACAGAGAATTCACAATATCCTTTACTTTTTTCGATCAGTTTAGTTGAAAAAACGTCAAAGTTATTTCTCGTAAATTGTGTGCTTCGAAAATGATTAAAATGGAAAGTGATGGGGATATAGTGGTTGCAGGAGCGAGTTGGAGGCAGTGGTGCATGCACGATTCAACTCTGGGAGGGGCACAAAATTAGGTCACTTTCCTCATTTTTGCCTATCGTATCCCCTCCTTGGGTGCATCTATGGTTGAGTGTGTTCCACAAAGCTCCAAGCTTGGACCTCTACTATTTCTTCTCTTTATCAATGAATATTATTTAGTATCGTGGATGTTATAACAGAGAGCACAAATAAGTAATTAATTTAAAATATATAAATAATCAAGGAAAGTATTTAAATAAATATAAATAAATAAATAGCAAGCAAGCAATTTCCCCTATCTGACTTAGACGCTAGTGTTCTTTACAAATTAGATTAACAGTTCAATGAGAAACATAATCTCAAAATGACCTATTCCTAGTGATACTTTTGACAGGTTACGTTCCTTTTACCAATTAAATGCAAGTGAGGTAAGTGGCAGTAGATCAGCCCAGCTGACCTGAGTCGTAGAATGATTTCGCCGTATGACACCAAGACTATTCTATTCTAAACAACTGCTCACGTTTTGGCAATGCGAATTTCCAATCTGTTAACGCGCTAGGAATAGTTTCATAGAAGAATAACTCGTGGGGTAGTCAACATGAAAAAGGAAATTGGGACAAAAACTATTTGAGATATTTCGTCAAAACTTCCCTAAAACATAACTTCTAAAATATCAATACAATGTCGTAAAAACAGGCATTATCCTTGTGAAATATTCCATAATAAACTTTATGAAACTGCTCTAACTATTCACTTGACTATCACAAAGAACATTAATGTATGTTTCATCTTCAACCTGTCGATCTACGATATTGAAATTATAATAGAATGAATCTTCGTTTATTTACTTTACGTGAAAGGAAAATAATTCAATACCGATCTTAATGACTTTGATTGTACAATAAATAACATTGATAATATGTAATGCAGACAAGAACTCTATACACAATACGTTTCTCACTACGCTGAATGCAAAAATATTTATTCATCAATAATGATAATAATTTATCAATAATGGACCGTCATATATGTCTCTTTACTAATTTCTTTGAAACTTGGCAGCGTTGTTGATAGAAAAAAGGGAATTATTATGTCCAGTGGCGTTAGGGGGGCAATTTAATAAAAAAATGTACGCCACCAACTGTATTGCTTGGCAAACGATTCTGTGACAACGAAAGAAATGCGGACAAAAAAATCCTATATTGCCAAATTTAACTACAAAAAATCACTAGTTCTAGAAAAGAAGTAGTATTAACTTGAAAATCGATTTTTTACAATTACAAATATTAATAATGAAAAAAGCTCAGCATTTTTAAGTGATTGTTTGTTTTATTTTTATTTAATAACTAAAATTTTTACCACTGAATATTAAAATAGGGAAAAGAAATTACGATCTTCTGTAAAATCGGCAATACCACGCGAAATAGGACGCCGCCTGAATGATCCTAATTGGTGCGTAGACCCTCGCACGTTTTGTCGCTATGCGGGTGTTCAAGTCGCAATTGGTGGACATTGAGTTCTTCCCCGCAATTGTTGCCGCCCCTCGTAGTAATATAGAATAATGTTATTAAAATTCGCGTGGTGTTCGGGAAAGCCAAACTATACTAAGTTCGGCCCTGATAAAAAAAGTGGAGAAAGGGTAAACAAGCAAATAGAATCGACAGCATCACCCGATCCCGTATTTAAGCCTGAGCAGTGTCGTTCCTGAGAAGTATCTCAGCAATCAAACAGTATCTGAACAATTTCAATCATGACTTTCAACATTCAATTTACGTGTAAAGTTTATGCATTTAAATAAAATTATAGTTAATTGTGTTCAAGAATCGAGAACAGGCTGGCGAGCTTACAGTCTTCGTCAACCTTCTATATCGGCAGATACCTAAAAACTGATCAAGAACATTTATCAAGCCACCTGCTGCAGCATATATTCCAATGAGCACATATTGTCACGCCCGGTATATTGTAATAAAAATTTTACGCTGATTTAATAATTTATAAAAGTTCATGAAAGTTTATACAAGTTCAGGACTCTAATATAGGAATAGACAAGAAAATTGTTGATTAATATTTTTTCATAAAAACGGTACGACCGACGCTAAGAATAGACAATTTGATTGGTCGATATTCGAAAGAGTGGAAAAAAGTAAAGTTATAAATATTATTGTAACAGGAAGTTACAGGGGATTTTTGATTTGCACTTCTGTGTAGTAAAGTGTGAAGCGAGTGGTTGGAGACTTCGGGGCTCGGACCATGAAGTCTCCCGCGCTTGGAGCATATACAGGGTGGTCCAACGAAAAGTTTGCACCTAGCTTTTCTCTTTTTTTTGTAGTCGAATGCGAAAATGCTCGGACACGTCGATTTTGCTTTTGAGGGGGACACATTTTAAACATATTTTTCGATCTGCGCCTTTAACCCCCTAGCGGGGGTGAGTAACAACCCTAAAATTTTAAATGGAAAGAGGGGTCTAATGACATATCATTTGAAAGGACACAAAATTGTCTTTCTAATGATACCCTATTTGTCGAATTTTACTAAAACAGTTAATACGAAAACGACTTTAAAGACATTAAGCCGATAATTTTGGTATTAATGAGAAATACAAATAAGTTTTAATTATTGCGAGTGAAAACACCTGCAATCGTTAGTACATTCCAATGTTTGTTAGTTTTAACATTGCTTTGTAAAAAAAGTAAACAAGCTGTTAAATTGATTTATTAAAACGTTACATTAACAAATGTTGAAAATGTGACCCATTTGATTCCATACAATAATACAGATTTTGTTCAAATCTATTTCTAACATTTTGTAGCATATCAGGTGTTATGTTTCTGCACTCTTCTGTAATGCGTTGGCGAAGATCTTCTATGGACTCGGGCTTCGTGGCAAAACATTTATTTTTTAAGTGCCCCCAAAGAAAAAAGTCTAAAGGCGATAAATCCGGTGACCTGGCAGGCCATTCAATTGGGCCCCTCCTTCCAATCCACCGTCCAGGGAACCGGTCATCTAAGAACTGTCTTACAGGAGCCACATAGTGCGGAGGTGCTCCATCTTGCTGGAAATAAAGCCGATCAGCAGTATGATTTTGGTCATCTTCTATTATTTGTGTTATTAAAGGATCAATTGTGTCTTCAAGTATGTTTAGGTACACTTCACTAGTTAAATTTCCAGGAATAAAAAGTGGTCCTATAATATGATTTCCTAATATGCCACACCAGACGTTTATTTTTTGAGGATACTGGGTAGGAACCTCACGGAATAAATGTGGGTTACTGTCATCCCAGTAACGGCAATTGTGCCTATTTACAGCTCCATTCAAATAAAATGTGCATTCGTCGGAAAAACAAATGTTAAATAATAATTGCGGATCTTCAATTAAACGCTGGCTCATTGCTTCACAAAATTGCAGCCTTCTATCAGGATCATCCTCATTTAGTTCCTGTACTAATTTGATTTTGTACGGATGAAATTTGTACGCTTTTAAAATTCGTATTATGGACGAACGGGAGACACCTGAGGCTTCAGCTAGTTGACGGGTACTTTGACTATGATCCATTTCAACATGCCCTAAAACAGCGACTTCCACAGCTTCATTTCTGATCGGTTTCTGCGGCTGGTGTTTTACATTACAGACAGATCCGGTATCTACAAACTTTTTAACTAACTTGCCAACGTACACATCATTCACATTTTTATCGGGATGTCTCTCATTAAATAAGCGAGCCGTAAGTCTAGCACTACTATTATTTTGAAAATAAAGTTTAACAATTTCAACTCGTTCTAGAATGGAATAAATCATTTTGTACGGTAAAAGTAAAATAACTTGAGAAGCAACCAAACTGAATCAATGAAAAGACTAAAATAAACGGTGTAAATTCTTTTCCTACACGTATCTGCAGTTTTTATTTCAACAAAAAACGCAAACGATTAGTGAGGAATTTAGTTCTGATAAATAAGATAGTGTTTTTGAAATCCCGTTTTTCTTCAAAGTAAATAATTTAGAAATGATTGTAGTTGTTTTCAGTCGTAATAATTAAAACTTATTTGTATTTCTCATTAATACCAAAATTATCGGCTTAATGTCTTTAAAGTCGTTTTCGTATTAACTGTTTTAGTAAAATTCGACAAATAGGGTATCATTAGAAAGACAATTTTGTGTCCTTTCAAATGATATGTCATTAGACCCCTCTTTCCATTTAAAATTTTAGGGTTGTTACTCACCCCCGCTAGGGGGTTAAAGGCGCAGATCGAAAAATATGTTTAAAATGTGTCCCCCTCAAAAGCAAAATCGACGTGTCCGAGCATTTGCGCATTCGACTACAAAAAAAAGAGAAAAGCTAGGTGCAAACTTTTCGTTGGACCACCCTGTATGTGTCTGAATGCTCCGCTAGGTTCTCTAACCACAAAACTCTGTTTTACGGGGTCTTCTCTCCAAACTTCGGGTTCTAAAAGCACTAATCTCCTCCGCTGAGTAGTGTCTTAAAGTTTTACAATTTATTTAACGCGAATTAATATTATTAGTACCTATATCAAGTATTTATAATTTTAAACATTTTTTATATAACGTGAAAGAAAGATCAGCTGTGTCGGCGATGATTATAATTGTAATGTAAGTACCAAATTTTTAATTATTGTAATTGTTGATTTTCTGAAACTTGTCCTTTTTCATTAAATTGATTTTTTTTTTGTATATTCTTTAAATAAATAATAGTTATTAAAATTCATTTGACTTTAAATTTTATTTTAAAATAGTTTTCTAAATTTGGTCAAGTGACTATTAACTGAGAGACGTCGCTCAAATACAGACCGTCACTCGTTTACGAGGGAGAATCAATAAGATCCTCTTTCGTGAGCGTGATGTAAGTGGGCGATTCTCGAGTAGCTAGACAAGCCAAGCGAGTAACTAAATTAAAACCAAAAGAACATAACTTAATAAAACTCAAACCCTTCTATAAACTCTGAATAAAGATTTAACTCAGTAGAGCACGCTTACCTAAATCTTCTAATACTAAAACACATAAGGGAGGCTCTACCCTTATTTCCTAATTCTCTATTTGCGACGTGGTGAAGACACCATTTCTATTAAATTCATATTCTTATACTTTCTCATATTTTAATGCTTGGGATTTGTTAAAAGTGAATTGCATAGATCCATAGATCGATCGTAATGAAAATTAAGAGAGCCAATTACAATCGAACAGACAGTGATCCAACCTGTCAAACGTTTTGTCAAAAAAACTGTAAAGCAACCAAGTCTTACACAATTTCAACGGAAATATAGAAGAGTTTCTCCAAAAAACACTTCCGGAATTTTAGCATTGTTGTTGTAAGTAAACGGCTACTACTGTAAAAGGACCGCACCAGAAATTGAGGTGAGTGAAACTTGCCCTAAAGGCCCTGTATATGAAATTATTTCACTTAATTTCTACAACTAAATATAATATTAGCAGTTATGGGGGGTGTATGCAATTTATTACTGATATCAAACATTAGTATTTGCCCCTCGCGGCTTTAGTAGGATTTACGAGTCAGGGGTGTATATATCGATATAGGTATGGGGATTAGGGGTTGTTTATTACCCCACCATATGACGTGATACTCGGTGTATAAGTGAGGATTAAGAGATTCTGTTCCACTCTACTAATAAATATGATGTGATTTTTCTTCTGGATATTGATATTTGTACAAGTTATTGGGCTTTAGGCTTAATTGAATTATTATTTCGGCACAAGGAGAAATCACAAATTTGATCCGCATTTTCTTTTACAGGCAGCACTTCATTTAGTATCGAGGGATTGCTCAATAGTATAGAATCCGTGCTTGAAAAAAATGCACTTTAGAAACATCAAGCAAAACGGTTATCGAGATATTTACGTATGAAAAGCTGTAATTTCTAATCTACTCTAATCTAGAAAATGTTCTTTCTTCACTTCTTCAATTCCTCTCACCTATGATTTTCCAGTATTTTTATCCAGTGCTATTTCTGGATTCGGTATAGGATGGATCCACACAACCCTTTTTTTGAGCAATTGACAAATTGTGTGAGATCCAACGCGAACAAATTTTTTTGACAGTCAAATGTTTATGCAATATTGAATGTATGCAGGTCCAACTAATGCCAAAATCGTCATGTGACCTCAGAAAAACCAACCGCCGAAGACGGATCACTCTTCACCACGACAATGCGAGCTCTCACACATCGGCTCAAACAACTGCATTTTTGAGCACCCAAAACATCGATTTGATGAGTCATCCGCCATATAGTCCTGACTTGGCACCGAATGACTTCTTTTTATTCCCGTACGTAGAAAACAAACTGAGAGATCAACGTTGTTCGACACCTGAAGAAACGGTTGCTGCATTCAGAATGCATGTTTTGGAGATACCTCAATCAGAGTGGCAAAAGTGCTTCGACAATTGGTTCAAATACTTGCAAAAGTGTATAGATCTTCATGGGGAATATTTTGAAAAACAATAAAGTGATTTTCGATGATTAATATTGGTTTTTGTTCTCTAATCCCGAAATATAAAAGGCGACCCTCGTATATGACATGGAGAAATAAAAATTCAGGAAAACGCTGCTGTAAATACGTATTTTGATGAATGCTCTATAAGAATGCATATTACTTTTGGATGAAATCAATCATATTAGAAAAATAAAACAAAACTAAAAAAAACTTCTTGCCCTCGTATACAAAGTCGGAGGTACACCCCTGTGAGAACAAAACAAGATGTAAACGTATTTACAAATAATTACCTAGATTACATTCTACCTAAATTTAATAGAGTAGATCCATATCTCTCTAATTTTAATTTAACTTGTTTTGTCTACATACGACATTGTAAAACGAGGACGAGTATCCTTTCTGGGAGCAAAAAAGAAAGGTTAATAATAATAAACAAAAAGCTTACGCCCCTTACCTATTACAATACATTATAAAGGCTCTCTACGCTAACAGCTGTTACACTTTTTGTTTTTTAGAGCAATTGAGAGGGGTAACTTATGTATATATATCTAGCAGAATAAAGGGTTGAAATAATTAACTTTTTGGCCTTATCACCCTCTTTATTTTAGAGGTAGATTTGAAAAGTTTCAAGCAATCAGGGAAAGTTTGAAGTTTGTTATCTTATCAAATGTAATAAATGTATGTAATATTGAACTCTTTTTTTGTTTGATTCTGCTAAGATGGGGTTTTATGTACTTTGAGATTGTTTACAAATTTCTGAAAAGGAGTTTTGGTCTATGTAACTCATTGAAAATCAATTTTTTGGATTTTTAATTTATGCATTTTGATATAGAATGTTCCCTTAAATTGTTTTAAGTTAATTTCGGGACACCCTGTATATTGCAAAATTTAAGAAGCAAAATTTTGGTCGAATTCTCATCCCTTTAAAGGTATTGGAAAAAATGTCCTTAATTAATATCTCCATATGAAGAATTTATTAAAATGAAATTTGGCAATTGACTGATGGTACGAGTATAAGGGGGTAAAAAAGTCTTATGATATGTTGCATCTAAACTTTTTAATGCTTCTATATTTTCCTATTTGAAGTTTTGATTTAAAAGAGGCGTTCAATATGCAACGATTTTATATTATGTTGAATTTTTCGCATATTGGTGTCAGTTATAGTTAGTTTTGACATAAATTCACAGAGGAATTATTATTTGCATTTTGTATAAATATGCCCCTGTGAATGGAAACTGAGTCAGTGATAACTTAGAGATGCATGAGAATATTTATTTATGTATTTATTTATTTAAGATACAACTGCCCTGACAGAATATATTCAATTAAAGGGCAGGTACAGAAACAATAACAAATATTAAAATTACACACTATACATAATACATAAATTAAATGATATAACATGAAATAGAACACATATCACAATACATACAAATAACAATAGATTAGAGAATAAACATAGTATTTAAATTTTAATAATAAAATAATACAATACTAATATACGTACTCAAACGTTTCCGAAAGATACCAAATATTATCATTGTTCAAAAAACACTCTCTTTATCTGAGAAATATTTGTACAAAATATGTCAATCTCACCTGAGACCGAATCACAAACACGACACCTCTCAAATAGCGGCGAGAATAGCAACAAATTCGTGCGCGCGGCCGGCAAATAGAAGTTTGATCCGATGGTTCTTGCTCGTGAGCTTGGTATACGAAAAGGTATTAGAGAAAGTAACTCTGAGCAGTCAATCATTCCATTTAAAAGTTTGACAAAAAATACGTATGAGGCATACTCTCTGCGTCTGTCAAGAGGCTTCAAATTAAAACGATTTAACAAGAGGTCATGAGGAAATCCAATGAATGGGTATACCGCATCGCATTTAAACCACAAGTACTTCGCAAATCTACGTTGGATCTTCTCTAAACTATTCGAATGAACAGCGTAACCCGGATTCCACACCACTTAGGCGTACTCCAGCCGCGATCTAACAAACGAATTAAAAAGTAATATAAGTGTAGAAGAAGAGTGGAAATACCTTGAGTTTCGCATTATGAAACCCAAGCTCTTGTAAGAAGCCGCAATAATTTCAGCAACATGCCTTGTGAAACTGAGCTTCTCATCAAACCATTTTAAACTAACTTTAGAAACACTATACATGCTAGGTATAGCTTTTATTTGGACACTGGGTATTATAGTTTAACTGATTAAATTAAAAAAAAAAAACTCTCTTCGTATTGATAAACTGTTCTGCCCGTACAAAATAAAAAGATATAATAAAATACGTTTCGTTAAATTTATTTTATTTGCTTCTCCTTTCACATTCTACCAAATCATCATTTTCCTTTAATCAGAAAATCCACGAATGCTATTTAATGACATACTTTGGAATATAAAAAAACATATCCAAAAAAGAAAATCTTCAAAGCAGAATTCGACGAGGCAAATTCGTATACGAATAAAAGTAACAATTATTTTAAAATTGTCTCTAGGTATATTGCGCTCATCTAAATGTATGCCTACAGGTCTCGACAAAAGTTGTAGTTTACCCTGTCATAGACCTTGGTTAAATCGCTACGGACTGGCAAATCAAGATTGGATCAAGCTGGAAGGCACGCAATGCGGTCTCAAAAAGTTTGAAAGGATATCATCTGTGACATATCATCAGACTTGGGTATACACTGTGTCCAAGATAAAAATAGGATAGCATTGGAAACGGTAAGAGTTAAGGTAGCCACACACATACAGTTTTTCCTCAAGGCAAAACTGTGCATTCAAGTCTTGAGGATTTCTTTAAATTAGGGCTGCCCCTACACACGCACGGACGATTAACGTCAGTTCGTGACAGGCAAAATGGCATCTACCGACGATGATGCTTTCGTGGTAATTGGTTGGCTTATGGTGAAAAACTGCGCTTGAACTCGTAAATCCTTAAGTTTTTTTTTGTCTTTTCTGTAGGCACTTCTTAAGTTATTAATTTTATTAATGACAGCATCTTTTGTAGCAATCGGCTCAATCTCTTTCAGTTTTGCTATCAATCTTGTGTATCCGGCATCTTTTTTGTTCCTATCATGATATTCCTTACACTTTTTTTGCCAAATGCAAGGTTCACTTAGGTAGATTTTAATAAAGTCTTCCACAAATTGATGGTTCATATTTTTTGTCAAAAATCATGCACGGTACCCAGCGAAAAACTTATAAACTAACCCAACGATACTACCAAACACGTTGAGACAAGTTTGCGCAGATTTTCTCAATGAATTTTCGAATAGGATTTTATGAACTGTACAATCCACAGTCTCAATGTCTTCCTTCACCACACACGTTCGGAAAAATCTTAAGGCTTGGACTGCGCAGTCGAAACCTTGAGGAAAAACTGCTACCTTTACAATGTCGGTTAAATTGAAGAAAAGTTGTACAATTTAAACACCTTTTGAATAGTGTTTTTAAAAGTAAACCAGCTTTAGCGGTTTTCGAGAATTCTTTAAAAAACGATTTTTTGCGATTTTTGTTTAGGTTCGATGTAAATCGTTATAGTTTGGCAATTAACTAACTAAATGCAGAGTAGTAGCCTTTGCAAAAGCATTCTTTCGTCGTTAGTCAAAATTATTTGACAATTTATTGCTGCCTCAGTAAAACATTTTATTCTTGTACGCGGTTTTTGACTGCAACTGTAAAAACAATTTGGAATACTACGAGTAGGCTACTCCAGGAAAAATACTTCAATGACTTCAAATTGTATTCGACCCGTTTACCAGTGTGATATTCAAAAATGCGCGAGATGCAAGAAATGCAAAACGTAAAATATTACAGCAGGATCCAAACAAACGAAAATGCAGTTCATCAAATTTGAGTTCAAGTGATTTGGCTAGAATCATTGGATTATGGGATGAATGTACACCAGAAGGTTTACAAAAAAAAAATTACCATATTGTAGCTGTTGAGTTTGCTTGGTGAGATGGTGAACCAGCTGATTGCCTTACAGATTATTTCACGATTGAGAAAAATAATGATGGAACGCGAACCAACAGAATTGAATACAATCCAATATTCAGTAAAAGATGCAAAGGAGGATCGAAAAGTTGTACAAATAGTAAGTGGCTTGTTCCAAATATTGCAAACGAAAGTGCATGCCCTGTTCGGTTATTCCATAAATTATTGTCCAAAAGGGGGAAAAATATTACTTCCAGTCGCCTATTCTTGAGACCAAATCGTTTCTGGAAATCCGAAAGTGACACATGGTTTGACAATATACCGGTAGGCAAGAACACAATTAATATGTGGACTAAATCATCCGCGCAAGCTATTGGTTTGGACACTAAGTGTAAAAATATATCCAAGCATCCGAACAGATCAACTGCAGTTAGCCATTTGGCAAATAAAGGAATTCCTGAACAGCAATTAATAAAAATAACAGGACATAGCAGCTAAACCGTACTTGAGTATTAACCAAGAACGCCATGGTGAAATAATCAACACCATGCGAGGAATTTCTTCAACAGTGGAAATTAACAATCCGTCAACTTCAGCAGACTCTTCTTCCAATTTAACATTTACCAATTGTACTTTTCACAACTGTAGTTTTAAATAAAAATGAATAATATTTGTTTGATTAAAACTAATACATTTTGTATTGAAAATTACTAAACGTCATATTGACAATCAAATTTTTGATATCTACAAAGTAAAAAATTATCTTATCGAATACTCCTCGGGCCTTGATAAATACTCAAAATTTTGTCATAGAGAATCCTTCAAGCGAGTTGCTCAAGGATAATAACCCTCGGCCTGCGGCCTATATCGGTATTATCAAGACCCTAGGGGTATTACTACTGAAAACACCGTTTAAAATGTGTTTATTATCTTGGACACAGTGTATATTGGAATAATAATTCCAAGAGTCTGGAAACTTTTCGCATCATAAGGACAAATTAAAAAGCGTATATAAAGCGAACGCTAAGTATAGCTCCATTTCAATATTTTACAGATCTTAGTTTTCTATACCGTGTCAACAACATAGGATTAAGTATATAGGCCTCCACTATATTTCGTTGCCTTTTTGCCAGCAATAAAGCCCTGGGGTCATAAAATGTCCCAAATTTACCACTCTTCATGCAGAGCCGGAGTTTACACATTTGATTTACCCGCATCCGAATTAAATGTTCAGCACTGGTATAATTGTTATTTTTAATGGAAACCTCTGGAAGAAGGCTATGAAGCTTTGAGAATCTATGACAATGCTTTCTGTCAATCAGTAGTATATTACTATTTGTTTTATTGGTTAAAGGTTTATTGTGCCTGTCATGAATTTGGAAAAAAATGGTTTCTACGTATAAAAAAATCTAAATAAACAAAAAAAGAGTCCAAAGTCGTTATATCGCATGATCTGAACGTACTGAAGAAGCCCTCTATTTTACTACTTGACCTTCTGCTGTCTACTAACGAACAGCCATGTTTTTTTTTTAATGTCAAACCATGACATTACAAATGGCGTTCTTATTGGAATTTGTATTTTTGTATTTAGATTAGTTTGCAATGGTTTTAAGAATAATTTTTCGAAATCATACTGTATATCATTCATATTTTATGGCACCAATAGCTTCTCCATTACTATAAGGTATTTAGAGCTAAAAAAGGGGAATATATAGTACACCCTGTAAAGCTCCAAAATACATCAGTAAATACGTGACTGCTTCGTGCACGACCCTCGGTTGTATTTTCTCGTTTTTTTATTTATCTTATTGGATATTTTAGATGAAAGGGATTCCTTTTATTTATCCGAATGCCTTCCTCGCTATATGGAGTTGAGACAACTTCCAAGTAACGCGAAATAAAAGAAAAACATTTATAGGTTACCAATTCAAGATTAGTTTGTTTGTTTTTTTTTTTGTATCTATAGATTCTATCGTATAGACTGACTGCTTTTTTTTTTCTTTTTTGGTTGTTGTGCTGCTTTCTTTACAATTGCGTTTAATTTTAAACGTTGACCCGTGTTTTATTTTATTTGTCTGTTAATTCTAATGGATAGAAGTACCTACAAGGTGGCTAGAAGAATAAACAGATCAAATTTGAATACATAAATAATAGCTAAATATTAATTTCATTATCGGCATTATTTGTAGCAATAAGTGCAACCACAACATATCCATAGGCGTGCCAATTTGGTAAAAATTATGAAAAATAAACAGTTTACTAAGCGAACGGTGGGGTTTCGCCGAAATAAAAAATCGGACAGACACACAGACAGACTTTCATCTGGAAATGATTTTAATCGTCTTAGACCGACTTCAAAATGGTTATAACAATACAAAAAGTGAACTTTACAAGCACGGTTTTAATTCTGTATGCAACAATTATTTACAAAAATAATTATAAAGTATCACAAATCGAACTAGATAATAAAATACGATAAAAAATAAAATTAAACTATTAACAAAAATAAATGGACTATTTTTTAAGCGATCAAAATATTGACATCATCTTTTTTGAATTTCAATCGCATCAAGGCCGTTGAATGACTCGATGCTCCAGTTCTTCTTTCGTATTCACAGGGGTGTTTTTAACATTCTCTCGTTCAACACACCCCACAAGTTATAGCAGGTGATCTTGGTGGCAAATTCCACAGTCCTAACCGTCGAAACCATCGCATATTCTTCTAAGCTCCAAAGATCTTCAGAGGTGTAATGATATTGAGGTCGTCCGGGTTAAAGGGGACCCTCCAATTGATTACCTGCTCTTTTATTTACTATGCCTTTCGACGTTTATCATTAAAACAGGTTGTAAAGGCAAGTTTATTCTAACAAAAGTAGTTTTCACGCCCTGTAAGTTCGATTTTGAAATAATATGGAAGTCAAATTATCTGACGCAGCCATGTCACGGACGAACGGCAAGTGCAAACAAAGCCTGGGGGGGAAGTGTAACATATTATGATTAAAATTGCGTATATAATATTGTCACATTTGGTATATTGTAAGAAAAATATTGCATCCGAAGTATTTTTTGCTGATTAATAATTTATAGAAGTTCATCACTTTAACATCGTTATTGTATCTACTAGAGAGACAAAATTTGCTGATTGACATTTTTCCACAAAGCGGTACGACGCCAGGAATAGACAATTTGAATTGGAAAAAAGCAAAAGTTATAACTTTTTACGCAACTTCGGCGAAGTAACGAATATCCCCGTTGAGTATAGAAACTGAAACAGAATGCTCAAGCAACCGCAAAGACAACAGCACGAGAAGCAATAAAAATAAAACCTTGAAGGTGGAGGTTTATTAATAAATACACCGGTAACGAGTAAGCTCGTAGATAACTTTTTAATACCGTTTGTAATTTTCCTTGTGTTAAGCGTAACAAATTAAAAGCAAAACAACAAAATAGGTAGGTACTTCCTTTTTCTAAAGCCTAAGCATTCCATCAATCTAACTAATTTTCTGTGTGGCATATAAGCCCCGAATATTTCTTGATGTGTCGTTCCTAATTGCTGTCATCCTTCTTTTTTTTCTTATAGGCTACACTTTGTCTCTCACATTTTTATTTATAGCAACAAAATGGAAAAAAGAAATCGTTAGGAAATGATTTCTACAGTACAAAAAAATATTTCTTTTAATACATATGGTGTTATAAAATGAATTACACCAATGTCTAAATTTTAATTAGTCAGGCTCATTAAAGTCGTATATTATTATTTATTTAAATAATAGTTATTTATGGTACAAGTGTTAAAACATTTTTTAAACATGAATGGAAAAGCTTTAAATTTACTTTTAACACAAATAACCTACAATATGTTTTTTAGAAACGGCAATAAAAAGAAAAAATACAGCCACAAATTCATTTTTTAATTTAATTGGAATCTAGATATAAAATTGAGCACATTCAGACAGAACTAAAATCTTGATGTTTATTAATTTTATTGAAAATAATGACAAATCTGAACATACAATAAATTACAAACAAATTAACATTAATAAAACAATAATGCACATTGCAAATTTGTCTATACGCAAAAAGAAACCAGAATATCTCTAGGAAAGTCCTAGCCTAGTCTTCAAAAAATACAAAAAAAAAATGTTGAAATGCAATAAATAAAAATAATTGCCATATTATTAATTACCACAAAGTGGAAAAGTTGAAAAAAATTACAGCCACAAATTAATTTTATAGAATATTTAATTGGAATGAGATACATTTAAATAGAATCCAGCTACAAAATTAAACGCATTCAGAAAGAACTCAAACCTTAATTAAAAGGATTTCATGTCCGTAAATATACACAGAGAAAAATCTATCATATCATGAACCATATGCACATTCAATCAATGATACCATATATTCCGTATTCCACAATCAAAGCTACATTTCTTTCAATTATACTTATATGATTAATTGCGAAATATATGACTTTATTGCTTTAAGTATAAGAATTAATTGACTTCCAATCAAATGCCTCAATTATAAGAATATATTGAAATAAAATAAAAAGTATTGATTGGACTAAGTGTCACTATCGTTGATAGAACATTTATTGCTTTTTAAGGGGAATACAGAAATTATAGACAGAATATATTTTGGTATTGAAATAATTGTTTTGTCATTTTAAATCAATTTTATATATAATCCTGGAGAGAAATTAATTACTTAATTTAATAAAACTATCACGTTAACTAATTGTATGAAATAAAAGAAAGTTTTTATTCAAAAATAGTTTTATTAATTTTATAATACATTGTATTGTAATAAAAAAATATTACTCTATAATCACAGTACAAAAAATAAACAATACATTAAAAGATGTATGTCATTCTAATACATGAACATTGAACATGTACGACTAACAAAATATTAAACCAAATATCGTATTTGTGCTTTTTTACCATATCTTCATAGTGTCCCACTCCCACTCGGTACTTTGTATACTGTATACCTACATCGTGTTAAAACAGGATATTTTGAATTTTGAGGTTATCTGAGGTTGCAAAAATGTATTCCATGCTGCCATGCTATACTGGTTAATGTGAAATAAAAAGCTTAATATTCATAACTTTTGAACGGAACACCCTGAATAGTTTTGTTAAAATGTTTTTATTATGCATTATAGGTACCTCTTAAATCATTTGTTGGCTAGACGGATCTTTAATAGTATTGTTCGAAAAGCTTACACAAAATAATTTATAGTAAAAAACTTATGATTAGATATACTTAGGAGTAAAACTTACCGGAGAATATTGGAATTAGTTTGTCCAATTCTGAGGCGTTTAAGAAGTCTTCCATAATATATTATTGCAGATTATAGAACTTAACTATATAGACACGCGCTACCGGCACACAAATAGAATAAATATATAAATGTAACATAACCTATTGTTTTAAGCTTTGCTAGTGACTAGGGAGTTCCGAAATTTCCCGATACATCAGCCCGAAATCTACGTTTTTATATCAATGGTTTTGAAGTAGTTTTATTATGATATCGGCGTATGAAAGCATTTTTTTTTAAGTCAAAAACTAATATTTACGAAGTGGGGTAGGTAGTACGAAAATCCAGTTTTTATTTAATTTATATACTTAAATTCGATACATGCATGAGTGCAAAATGTTGGATACTCGACGTTTTGTGTTTCGATATATCGATGAATTTAGCCCGGCCCAATAATAAGCTAAGGTTGTCCCAACAATAAGAAGTATTGACTTAATATTATTTAGTTTATTTAAATAGTAGAATATGATAGCGAGTAAAATTTGATTTTGTTAATTCAATGATATATATCTAATAATCCGAGTAGAGAGATACTATTCTTCCAATGCTTTTTCTTGCTTATCGTAATATAACAATATTTGAAATAATACAATTGCAATATTAGTTGCCAATTATTACTGTAATCATTGAAAGAAAAAATATATCTGTTTTGTGCCTAACATATATGAAATTGAATTTCAATAATATCTGGAATGTCGGATTAAGTATATATTTAATGTTGGCCGAATTGTAATCTAATGAATTAAGTATTACTGTCATTAAACCAAAATAGAGGCAATCAAACATATCGCTAATATTGATATTACAGTAAGATTTTTTTCTGTGTAATAATTGAAAAATAACTTAATGGCAAAGCGGACTATAATGCTGGTTTTACATACACAAGGAATTTTGTTTAATTTAGCAGGGCCCCAGTCTAATTCAATAGGAACCAGACCGAGGCATGGGTCGTCAGAGTACCATAGTCGTTGCCCATCTACAAACATCAGCCTGCCTTTAAGCACAATAGGATACACAACAGTAGACACATGTATCAGATGATATCAGATGATACATGTGTCTACTGTTGTGTATCCTATTGTGCTTAAAGGCAGGCTGATGTTTGTAGATGGGCAACGACTATGGTACTCTGACGAGCTCATAATAAGAGCGAAACGAATTCGTCAGTATCTGTCGACCCATGCCTCGGTCTGGTTCCTATTGAATTAGACTGGGGCCCTGCTAAATTCAACAAAATTCCTTGTGTATGTAAAACCAGCATTTTAGTCGGCTTTGCCATTAAGTTATTTTTCATTTATTATATTTACGGACATGAAATCCTTTTAATTTTTCAATATTTGGCATTAAACATCGACGGCAGAACGCTTGGAGACCACCGTCCGAGCATTGCTGAAACCCAAATATTTGGGAGATGCTGGCAGAAGGATAAAATGGTCTCCTGCTAGCGTTTTGTGTTCATACTATTTTTATTTATATTTATTTCTATTTATAAGACTGGTTTTACCTATACATTGAATTTGTTCGGCCTCTGCATGGTATGGGATATGCATTACTATGTACATGTAGATGATACGTGTTTACATGTGTCTACTGTTGTGTATCCTATTGTGCTTAAATGCAGGCTAATATTTGTAGATGGGCAACGACTATGGTACTCTGACGAGCTCATAACATGATCGAAACGAATTCGTCAGTATCTGTCGACCCATGCCTCGGTCTGGTTCCTATTAAATTACTGGGGCCCTGCTAAATTAAACAAAATTCCTTGTGTATGTAAACCCAGCATTTTAGTCCGCTTTGCCATTAAGTTATTTTTGAAACCTTAATATTGCTATTTATAAATTTTACTGAAAAAAATAATATGGAAAATAATGCCTAACCTTCATAACGTACAAAAAGTTACAAACAAAATAATAATGACACATTGCAGATTTGTTTTCACACAAAAAAAAAACAGGATATCTCTAGCAGGGCTCTAGTCTAGTTCCCAAAAATGCAAAAAATTAATTAATACAAAAACAATGTTGAAATGGAATAGATAAAAATAATTATAATAACAATAATTAGAAGAAAGTGAAAGGGGAAATATATTTTTTGGAAACCGGAAAGCAAAAGAAAAATAGACCCACAAATTAAAACAGAATATCTCTAGGAAAATTAATATTATTAATAATTAGAACAAAGTGCAAAAGTTTTAAAATCACTTAACACAACTGAGCTACAAAATATTATTAGATAGATTTAAACAGAATCTAGCTATAAAATTGATCAAATTCAGAGAGAACTAAAACCGTGATAATTATACATTTTATTTAAAAAAGTGTATTGAAAATAATGAGAAATCTTCAAAACATAAGTACACATTAAAACATTATAAACAAATTAACATTACTAAAATAATAATGACATACTGCAAATTTGTTTTTACGCAAAAAGGGTCCAGAATTTCTGGCCTAGTCCCATGCAAAAAAATAAATAAATACAAAAACAAATTACAATAGTAATAATTCGGAGAAAAATTATACTGAACACAATGTCATAGGTTGCAAGTTCAACAATAAACACATCTACAGATATTCTTGATTAATATATAATATGTTAACAAGTCTCTTTTATAATAATTGTGCTTTGAACGTTATTAAGGGCCATGCTTTAAAATTGTGTGGAATACCAGGGAACAATCGCTATGCACAGTGTTTCTCCGGGAATATTGAAACAAGTACAAGTGTATACTAAACTCCACGTCTCACGTAAGTATGTGTCAATATGCTTATTTTACAACGTATTGCAGCTTCAACTTCTATATAGCCTTATATAAAGGTCCGTTAAGCTGTCTCTTCCTTATAATTTATTGCTGTTCCCAATAAGTATTACAAATTTCGATGAATGGACATCGTATGATGTGGTCAAAGCCTCTGCTGTTGTGGTTGTGCCGTCGTCAAAAAAAAACTCACAAATGCAACAGATGTAGTATGACAAAAATGTTGTTTTATATGACAATATTTTGGAAGATTTTAGGCATATTTCTAATTCTAGAGACATACAACAACAATATTTATGTTTTTCTACAAAAAATATTGCATAATAAAAAACAAACTATGTATTACGGCATCACAATTTCTTTAACGATGCTATATATTTAATTTTAAAGCATCTACCTACTAAACACATCATTTACTCTTAAGCTACTAGGTTCATTATTATTTTTATTTTTTCACAAAAATTGACGGTATTTATAATAGTGGCTATGCGTACACCCTGTACATTTTTCAAGCTGGTATTCCCATATATGGAATGTATAGATACAAGTGCTCCCGCAAGCAAGTTGATATGCCATCGTTAGAAAACCTCTACAAAAAGAAAACACCCTGCATAGAATGTCGCAATCATTAACGTTCTCAAACGTGGTGTGACTTTGAATATTATGACGTCCGGGATAAAATAATACTGTCTATTTTGCAAGAATTTCGTAATGCTATGACCCTTATTTCAGAATAAAACAAAAAACCGATTATTTATAGCATTAATTTGATAAATCTATGTATTCAGCACTATATTTGGCATTCAACCCCCTCAGTCGTTAGTTCCCGCTAGAGCTGAGAACGAGCGATGCGTTTTATTCTTGCCATTACAGCAATTTATACAATATATAACTTTATAATACCAGTGTGAGCTGTATTATAGGGTCTGTTTGCAATTATCATTAATCACAAGTTTACAAATGGCAAAACTTACACACAACGCTTCACAGCACACGGATATATTACCACTACTGCTACGACATGCATATTACTTTGCTATACAATAACAACAGAGCTATCCAATTTGCTTCGTTGAGATACTTTTTTAATTTTACACGCCTGTCTGGATACGTTTACTGTATCACTAATTTTTGGTCTACCCCTACTAGAACAACGATGACTGTGTCTAGATTTGTAACAAAGAACTTCAACCATTTCAAAAAATAACATGTTTTTAAGCATTAAATATCAACATTCATGTCGTCGACGTTGCTCTTCAAAAACTTAATGGCCTCCATCTCGGTCTGTCGTTCGCTATCTGCTTAGCCCATTAATCCCCAACGTTGCGTAAACGAAACATTTTCTAAATATTTTTTTTTTCAATGTGCCAGTAAAAAAAAATACTTTTTTGTTGCTACAATTTTTTCAAAATAGAACAAAGACTTTACGTTTTAAGAAATAAGTCGACAGAGTCAAGATATTTATTTTGTGCGAATTTATGAACTCGCAACATTTTGAGATTTATCATTTCATATATTCGTCAATCTATTCGTCTGACACAGAAACGGCTGAGATATTTCAAATTATGGATTTAGATTCCCATAACCTTTAGTAAAAAGGGCGTTATATGTTATTTTACAAAACATGTATAGTTTTCGCATATTGGATCATTTTTCCTAATGTTGCGTATACGCAACGTTGGGAATTCCGGTAAGAAGGCGCCATAATGTCGCGCCCTTCGCTGACCCACAATTAGGTAGCATTTATTTTGTTTCTTACATTATTTGTGTGTGATTCTTCTTAGTGAGTGTCAACAAAGATACTAAGTTATAATTATTGTGATTTAAAATTATATTATATATAAAATATAAAGTGAAGCTCTGGAAAATATTGACTTCAAGTAAGTTATAATTATGGTTCTGTTTGTTAAATTTTTTTCTAAAATAATTTGTTTGGTTATAGTGATGTCTTGGAAAAACAGAATGCCTTTGTCATCTGCTGAGCTTTTAGCTACATTGGAGGAGGATGAGGATTTACTGCAGACTGATACCGTTGATGCAGTATATATTCCGCCACTCGTAGATGCACTTACAGACAAAGAGGAGCTTGACGAAGAATTATATGTGAGAACGTTGAAGATTTACCAGATGTTGCGGGGACCTACGAAATACACGCAAATTTGTCTGATACTTCTGAAGCCTTAGATGATGAATCTTTACCGTCAAATTCCAAAAAAAGCAAAACTATGTGCAAAAAATATAAAAATGAAGTCGAAGAAAACTCTACCGAAGTGGAGAAAAAAGACCCCAATATATACAACAGGACCATATAATGAAGATAATAATAACTTGAAACAAATTGAAAACAGATTTTACGGTAAAAGCCCTTTGGAAGTTTTTTCCTAATGAAGATAATAATAACTTGGAACAAATTGAAAACAGATTTTACGGTAAAAGCCCTTTGGAAGTTTTTTCCTTGTACTTCAGTGACGAAGTTTGGGAAAAAATAATATCTTATACAAGAAAATATGCTCACGACAATAATCGGCATTCATTTGATATTGATAAAACAAGCCTAAAGCGATTTTTCGGCATACCCATTTTTTCGGGATACCATACGTTACAAGCTACAAAACTCTATTGGTCAAAAGACAACAAAGCAAGAAGAAGATGCCGACAGTGTAAAAACAACACAATATACATGTGTGCTAAATTTAAGGTGCATCTTCACACAAACTGTTTTGAAATATTTCACACTAAGTAGTAGTGTAGTATCTGTTTACCGTAAATCCCAATGTTGCGTATACGCAACATTTTTTTGTAAGAAAACTAAAAACTTGTATTTTTTTTTAACTTGATAAACAGTTATTTGGACATAGGTTTAATAATAAAATAAACTAAAATCACCGAAATTGTTTGATTTTCCAAGCTTGGGAATTAATGGGTTAGTATCGTTTTTCAGTCGTTGGTTTAAGAACATCGTTTCATGGAATCAACCCTTGTTGATTCCTGGGGGGAAGGTCAAGGACCACAAATTTATTTTCATACGCAAGCTACATATTAGCGACAATGGATGAGGGTAACGAGACCCATGCCGTTTATACGGATTTCAGTAAAGCATTTGATCTTGTTGATCATGACATAGTTTTGCAGAAGCTTCAGATATATCGCGTAAGAGGGAACTTGCTTAAATGGGTTGGGTCATATTTCCACGATAGATCGCAGCGTGTTAGGGCTGAGGTTGCTTGGTGTTT
Organism: Apoderus coryli; assembly: GCA_911728435.2. NCBI lineage: Eukaryota > Metazoa > Arthropoda > Insecta > Coleoptera > Attelabidae > Apoderus > Apoderus coryli. The sequence goes on along the minus strand of OU452209.1, from coordinate 5,677,920 downwards.
TTCAGGGTTCGCATTTGGGACCAATATTGTTTATTATTTTTGTTAACGATATTCATGACAAAATTACTTCGAATTGTTTTATGTTTGCGCATGATCTAAAAATATACAGGAGTATTGGTAATATCGAAGATTGCCTGAACGTTCTGGGTCGTTGGTGCCTTGCGAATAAATTATTACTAAATGTTAATAAATGTCATAGTATGATTTTCACACGAGGTCAAAGTAGATTCCCATTCGCATACACCATCAACGGTTTGGAGCTGACGGGTTTGAATGTTGTCAAGGATCTGGGTATATATGTAGATGAAAAGCTGAATTTTCAGGCCCATTATAATGCAGCTTTGTCCAGAGCCAACATGGTGCTGGAATTCTTGATGAGGACAGGAAGGGACTTTACTAATGTCCATGCTTTATAGATCAATTTTGGAGTATGATGCGGTAGTCTGGTCTCCGTATTACGGCAATTTTAAACAAAGATTCGAGGCAGTTCAGAATAGGTTCATTAGATTTGTGAGATTCATGCTGACTATGAATGGGATGGTCCTGACTACGAAACGAACAACACAAAGTTATTTAGAATTAACCCCTTTGGAAAACCGTTGAAAATATTTAGGATCTGTCTTTGTTTTTAAAGTTTTAAATAATTATGTGGACGCCCCTGATATTGCAGGACAAATTATGCCCGAAACTCACCTCTAAATAGAGTTTTCAGAGATGCTAATGGTATGACTAAAAGTGTAGAATTTTTCGGATCAGCACTGAATATATTTAAAAATAAAATTAAGGAACTAGTTTTTGGCCGCGAACGAAGCTATTGATTTACTGTTGAAGTATAGTTTGTTATAATATAATTATATACCACAAATCACAAGATAGTACAAAACGAAACTATAAACAAAACAAATAATAAATTGAAAAAATGATTAAATTGCTGCTAAATGCGCCCTACCAAATTAAATTTAATTAAACATTTGATACATTAAACATTAACATACAGTATTATTATATGTGTTTTAAAGGAAACGCAAATAATATAATACAGTTCTTAATGAAAAAAGAAGGAAGGCCGTCAGAACCCGAAGTTATACAATTCTTCAACTTTTTACAAGCCTCAATAATCTCAGATTCAGCAATATCATGAATACAGACACTAAATGAAGAGGAAGATTCAAGATCGAAACCCATATCTTCACCAGGCTTAGGTGACTCCAAAAAATCGACCAAAATCATTTGCAATTTCCCGCGAATTATTTTTATTAATTTATTATTATGAGACATCAACCCAGGCAACCTAGAGCTCCTATTCTTAGACCGAAAAATTTGGTAATTAGAAGACTAGAGATGCAAGTAGATTTTAATTACTTATTTCGAAGACATAGGGTACGAGTACAAGTGCAATTTCTTATCGTAAAATATCTGATAAAGTGTAAAGTTTTTTACCATAAGTAAATACATAAAAGTTCTTGTTAAAAATCCTCAGATATATAAAAAAAACAATCGGGCGAATTTAGGGAAGCTGCTAAACTTCAAACCTGATTTTCTCAAAACTAAACAAAACGTACTTGTATCCCTTGGCTTATAGACGCCTCATATGTTTATATTATATAAAGGACTATGTCCGTAAATAAAGGTTTTTAAAATAACGAACATTTTCGGGAATATAAAATAGTTTCCATTGCTTTTACTCACCCTGCGTAAAAACGTGAAAAAATTTGTTTGTTACCTCTTCCTCTCTGTAATTTACCAAAATGCAATCAACAGCAATTTTCATGGCTATTTCAAATGACCAAAAATATATTTATCCTATATATGAGCGCATATAGGATATAGAAGTGGACCCGAGCTCTATGTGTATGATATATTCAAATCCCTAAACGGTTTAATTTATAACTGGATTACTATATTATGTACAGTGAGTACTCACAAATTGTTATTCAAACCGTAGAATTGCAATTGAGGGGTCCTTCGTATTTTTTAATAATATACTGTATTTTGCAGGCAGGGTGTTTTGTGTCGAGGATATGTGAAGTTTGTGCTTAACTGGATCCTGAAGACTCACAATTAGAAAGGAAGCAAAGCAGATCACAGAGATTTCGAAGTCTACAGTCTTTTGGGAAGATATGGATGTTTCAAATGAAAACTACTCTAGCAAATGAAAGGTATCAAAACTTTTAGGTAGTAATTAATAAACTAACACTTGCAAATTAGAATGACAATATGAATTATCATGATTGGAATATTGGCAACCAGCGAATCCCATTCTCAGCAGGCTAAAAATTGGACAAATTCTATATATCTATAGAAAATTCTAAGAGTTTTTATCCAACGTCTTTAACATAAGAGCCACTGACAAATTTATATTTTTTCAATCACACAGTGGCTTTTAATATTAATCTAAAAGGATTGTTTTTGATTGCTTAACATTCAGAATTTTAAATAGTGGCGACTTACCCATATAATGAGCTTTAAGCTATTCGCGCCACAACAAACATAATATAGAAGCTACATATATATCTTTTATTATATTAAAGTAAAGTAAATTATTGTATACGCGTCGATGTCGTCATTGGTAGAGCAACCGCGTTTCATGCCGATGGTCGTGTGTTCAAATCCGAGCTCTTGCATATCTTTTTTATTTGAAATTTTTGAATAAAGCAAGTAGTTTGTTAGGGTAGTTTCTTGAAAATAATACAATTATAATAATAATTATTAAAATTCTGTTTCGTTATGCAAATTATATATTATTTTAGATTATGTTATATCTTGCCGGGAAAGTTTTGGGGCGACAAATTTTTGGCTCTGATAAAGTCGAAAACGGCAGCATACAGACATTACATATTTTTTTTTTCAACCCTGTCATTTTGTCTGTTACAAGATCCCCTTAAAAATCTGGGAAAGTGGACATCATATCCCTTTCATATATAATGTAGGGCTGGTCATACCCCAAATATGTTTCGGATCCATCATCAGTGGCTTAAAAAACGACATAAGAAGCAACTATTTTTGTTCTTGTTTTGTGTTATCTTCTTTGTTTGTCAGTTTTATACAGGATTACGTGAAATCTTACGACTGTTGGAAGCTGGTGTACTACAAACAGACTGCCACTTAATATAGAAAAATATGTAAATACATGAGTTTCCTCGTGTAATATAATTACGTTCTTAACGGATCTTTATTGGAGTCAAAGAATGTCACCAAGGATCTAGGCGTGCTTGTCGATAATGAACTCACATTCAATCGATATATTTTGGAAATGACGCAGAGCGCTCTTCGTTTTTTGGTATTTGTATTCTGGAATACGTCAAGATTTCATAACATAGGATATCTCAAGACGATGTATATGGCTCTGGTTAGATCTAAGTTAGAACACGCTTAAGTTGAGAAGAGAATTGAGCGGGTGCAGAGAAATTTTTTAAAATATCTGTATTTCAAAGCTCATGGTCAGTTCCCTGTAAGAAGAATCTGTACAGGTCAAATAGTTATTTTTAAATTAATGAACTGTCCCCATCTGCTGGCACAAAGAAATATTCTTGTTCCACAATATAACTCTCGTGACTATTATTTGTTTGAGGTTCCGGCTCATCGTACAAATTATGAGGCTCAAGCACCAATTTATGCAGCTTGTAGATTGACAAATTATTATGGCATACATATTTAAAGTTGGCTTGAGGAGTTACTTGGTTGATAAATTTGGCGAACATTAACGGTTTGATATTGTTTTCCTTTTTTGTAATTCTTAGCTGTGAGTTTCTTTTGATTTTTTAATTTTATTTATATAGTAATTTCATTCTAAATTCGCATGGCTAGGAACTCATTGATAGACTGACCGATTTTGGGACACATGGAACGTGGATAAGGGATATGGCGAGAGGGTTAAAATTAAAAAAAAAAAAGCCTATTTACTAAACTCAATGGTAAAACTAATTAATTTTCCTTTTGTCAGTTAACTTTTCTATAAAAAATTGGGGTAAAAAACCAAAGTATTCAGATCATCGGGAAAGAGCTTCAAAAGACACCAAAATATTAAAATAAAATTAATTAATGAACAAAAGTAGATGAAATATCTGCAAAGATATCCAACATAAAGTTAGTATATATAAAAAACGTCCTTAAAAGTGTTTAAAACGGACGAAATTTAAATAATGTTATTTTTCTCTACCATAGCGATATGGCATTAGTTGTGTAGTTTTTAAGATTCTTTTAAATTTACTCAAACTGACGTTATAAATGTTTATATCCTAATTGCTCCTTTAATAATTAAATTAAGTAACTTAGGATAGAACAAATTTGTCGCGAAATATGTCTGGGTAATTGATAACATTTGTTTCTTCAATTTAAACATCTATAAATAAGCATTTTGTGGAGCACACGTCGTTTTAGTTGTCAAAATGTATACCTCTTCTCTTCCTAATGGATTACTTTAGGACAGATTATTATAAATGGTTCGATCGCATGCAAAATTGAGTGGTTTGATTACTAGGCTTGCCACCCTTGTATTTAACAGTTGTTTTCAAGTTAAAATTATAATCTAACAACACATCAAATATCCTAACTAAATAATTTTAAAAAACGGTAAAGTGGGTAAGGAGCTTCCGGTAATGCTCTTCGATCCTCGGATGTTCGTGAGTTGTAGCATTATGAGTGAAGCAAACAATGGTTTGATAAATATTATCCAAACTCTGCTCCATCGAGACAAATGGTAGAGAAGTGGATTACTGAACTTAAATGTGGTATTACCAGCACAAATGATGCAGAGCGCGGTGGATGCCCAAATGAGGCTATTATTCGAGAAAACGTCAAAAAAAGTCACAAATTGGATATGAACAATCGTAAATTGAAGGTGCACGAGCTGGCTGACATTGTAAAAATAAAAGATGGTAGTGTTTTTACCATTTTAAACGAACATATGGGTATGGGAAAGCTGTGTGCAAAGTGGGTGCGGCGTGAGCTCACAATCGACGAAAAACAACCACGAATTGATGCTTCAGAGGAGTATTTGGCGCTGTTAAACCGCAATAAAATGGAATTCTATCATCGATATCTGACAATGGCTTCACTTTTACATACCAGAATGCAAGTATGGACAACGATCGCCGAACCGAATCCAATGCGACGAAAGACGCAACAGTAGGCCGTAAAGTGACGGCGGCTGTAGTTTGAGATCGGGAATAATATTACTAATAGAAACATCCATTAATATAATAGGTATGTTTTCATTAAATTATTATTTCAAACAGATTTGCTTAAAAGTTAATTATTTAATTAATTAAATTATAATTGAATTTGAAATCGCCGTGACACATACAAAAAGAAAGCGTAATTTTGTGCACATACCGTATCGGATATATATAGTCCATTTATTTGTTATTTGCGCCTCAAAATACGGCATATACACCAATTACAACGTTTATATTTGGCCATGTAAAAACGAATAAATTCGCTGGGGCTGAATTATCATGTATATAGGCAACTACTACTACATACCTATATAGAAAAAAATTGCAGTGATCTACAATATAGGTACAACTAAATGGGTCAACAATTTTAATTTGTACCTATATTGCTTTAACCTGACATTTTTGTCACATATTATAATGCATATTTTGCTTTTGATTGAACAATATTTATCACTGAACAATAATTATTTTTTTTAATAACTTTTTGTATATTTGATATTTATCAAAATGAAAGAATAATAAAAACTTGTATATATACAACATACATATATTATTCTAGTAAACCAAATGGTGTTACCTATACATTGAATTTGTTTAGCCTCGGTATGGTGGGATATGCGTTACTATGTGTATGTAGATGGTACGTGTTTACATATATCTCACTGTGCTTAAATGCAGGTCAATATTGTAAATGGGCAACGACTATGGTACTCTGACATGCTCATAATAAGAGCGAAACGAATTCTGTCGACCCATGCCTCGGTCTGGTTCTGAATTAGACTGAGGCCCTGCTAAATTAAACAAAATCCCTTGTGTAGGTAAAACCAGTCATTTTGTCCGCTATACCACAAAATTATTTTCTTTTTATTATATTTACCGACACACATTCATATTATAGCATCTAAATTAAGTCTTTAATGACTAAATTTGCCATCCACGATTTAAAGCACATAAGGCTTCTAACAGAGAAATCGCCTAGTCGGTTTCTTCTCTTGGTAAGCGTTAAAGCAACTCTGGAAAACTGAAAACTGTCTACCAACAAGAGCTGATGAAAAGTCTTTGGCCGTTTTGGTTTGGAAAAATACTTTCGGGTCTTTTTCATCATTCTAAAATATCCTCAGTACAGATTTTTTGCAGTGTGTGAGTGTATATCCGAAGTAACTTTATTTTAAACGAATTAAATTATCCACACTGAAAAAAAATCTAAAAATCAACCTTAATAAATAATTATTTGGCTTTTATTTGTTTAACTCAAACAAAACTTATTTGACTCAAATAAACAGTATTTGATTTTTTAAAAATATTTATTTGGCCTAGGGTGCTTTGGCAGAAATAAATATTTATTTAATTTAAATAACATATTAAAGTTAATTCCTGGTTATTTGAAACAAGTCCACCGTTATTTGATTCAAATAAATAATAATAAAATGAGCCGAAATAGTAATAGTACATACACGTGGATAATGTGTAAATTATCTTGAAATTGAGATTTTATTTAACAGTATTTAATACAAAGATGGCGGCTTGTTTACATTTAGGGACCAACAAGAAAGTCACGCAATGAAACATTTATTCAGTTCAAACAAATATTTGTTTGAAACATATTCACGGGCGTTTATGTCAAACGCGAAATCAACTAGGCTATTATTATTAATAAAACCAGAAACTGTTTGGATCAATAGTTCAAAAAACACCTATACACACGTAATATTTTTGGGGATTGTTTCATTTTGAAGATTTTGAAGATATAATATTATTATTTTTAAAGAGCACATTATTTAGTTGTAGCCAAAATTGTTAGGTAATAGGTGCATTCTTTATAAAAGTCCATACAAAAATCTTAAATCAGATCTACAGGGTGTTCAAAATGAAGCAATCCCCAAATTATTACGTGTGTAGGTGTTTTTTGAACAATTCATCCAAACAGTTCCTAATTTTAATAACAAAAATATTTGTAAATTAATTTCTAGAAAAAAACATGTTTGAAGAAATAAATATTTATTTGTAACAAACAAAGTATTTATTGGAAGCAAAACAACAACAAATTACTTGTTTGGATAGAACAAATTATATATTTAATATAAAATATTTATTTATTCCAGGTATCAGAACCTTTGGGCCAAGTACACGGAATCTTTCTTCTAAATAACTCTAGTTAGTTCAAGCAAACAAATATATCCTAACATTTTCGGGCCTTGTTAACAAGTAAGTATAAGTACTAAATCAAATAAATATTTATTTAAATCAAATAAATACTACTTGGGTATTTCAAATAAACCATATATTTGTCTCAATTACATGGGTTGTTTGTCGTATACCGAAGAAATATTTGTTTGGTTCAACTCCATTTTTTTTTATCCAAATAAATCTGTTTTTCAGTGCATCTTCAAAGTGGAGTGTCAGTTTCATATAAAAGAAAACAAATAAAAACTTTCGAAGTCAACTTCACAAAATCTTTAATTTAATTATTATGAAAAAGGAAACTAGTTTCGGTTCAACAAGCTATCATCACTCCTACAATAAAGACAAAAACGAACTCATAAGAGAAACAAAACGTAAAATGGACAACAAATTTGTACATAAGTTCATAAGGTAAAAAACTTACCCATTTGACAAAAACATCTGTGTACAGAAAACATATCAAACTCTAACTAATAATACACTAAACTGTGTTGAGTAAATCAAATTCAGAATTTTAATTCATCT